>CM028231.1:27878879-29128879 GCA_016432845.1 Psidium guajava
ATAAATGAAACAACTTTTTGTGCATTTCTTTTTGCAAGCAGGAATACTCGACGAGTAATACCGAAGTCAATATTTTGCTACATTCTCGGCTTAATGGTGAAGCATCCAACAAAAGTCGAAGAAAACTCAATCCAGCAAAATTGGTAAAAGACTTGTCCAAGGCATTCAAGATGAAGGGTAAATCAGTATCGTTTCCAATTTATCCCTTTTAATACTGGTTGACATGTCTCCTTTTCTTTTCACAGGAAATATTTATACTAACATTTAACATGTTGAAGGAGACAAATCCAAAAGAAAAGTATGATCACCTGACAAGATCTATTCTGGTGAAAAATGGGGCAAATTGATCGCAAGCTCTGAAACGAAAAAGCAAATATGTCTTTCTTATCTCGTTTGGTTTCAAGAATAATTTCTCTGCTTCTTGCAGGGGCATTAAACAAACCAAAATGCTCCATCGCCCATATGCTTCATCGCGCAGGGGTAAAGTTTGAGACAAACCACCCCTCGACATAAGGAGTAGGCTTCCCAATTTGTTCGGTCCGCCCACATACCAGGGGCAATTTACATTCGCCCATATTTGCACATTATATAAACACACGTGATGCTAAAAAATTGTCACATCTGCATTGTGCTTACACAGTTCATGAATTATGTATGACTATTCCGTGTGTTTAACTTACCAACTCCAACTTAGAGCATAAACTGCACAGGAGATATCAAATGTGCAGAATGGGGCATGACAGGATGAGGAAAGGCAAATCATTTCCACACAGGTCTAACATTTTGATCTACAGATAAACAGCCTTTCTCCAGAGTGAGAAAAAACCATTTCAGAATGAAGTCCCCCATTCAGATTACATTCGAGGTGTTCATACTATAAGAACCTCCTTAAACAGAAGTGGTAATGCAATACATGATCTATATGTTGATCGATTGCATCATGAGTTATTACATAGACTGCCTTTAATCATGGCAAACTTAGCTGAACAATTTTGTATGAACCAATGAACGCATTGATGAAAATGCTTGCACATGTTAGCTCTGACATTGCCCGACAGGCAACACATTCCCAGTGTTTGAGTTACCTTCCAAAGTCTTGAAATTCATTCGGCAATTATTGAATGAACAAGCCTGGTTGTCCAGAAGCCACCAAACATTTCTTCCAAATTCTCAGGTAAGTATATCTTCAACCAGAACCTTTCAAGAGAATGAATTCTGACGGTTGTTGGGATACTCGAATCCATTGCGGTATATACAGGTATCCACATTCTTCAATAAAGCATGATTTGTCTCAAGGACAGAAATGTTCGAGACCTTTTGATCTCTGCCTCTTTGGTTTATTCCTAAAACGACAGGAGAATATAATTTGGGTTTGAGCTTCTGCAGGATTCCTGGTCTCCCCAGATTTCAGAATGGCACCCTTTGAGGTACATAAAGTCCTTCTTACAGGCAAATCAAGTCCTTCTTACAGGCAAATCAAGTCCTTCTTACAGGCATAAAGTCCTTCTTACAAGCAAACCAAGTCCTTCTTATAGGCAAATCAAGTCCTTCTTACAGGCAAACCAAGTCCTTCTTACAGGCACCAAGTCCTTCTTACAGGCAAACCAAGTCCTTCTTACAGGCACAAAGTCCTTCTTACAGGCAAAGTAAGTCCTTTTTACAGGCAAATCAAGTCCTTCTTACAGGCACAAAGTCCTTCTTACAGGCAAATCAAGTCCTTCTTACAGGCAAACTAAGTCCTTCTTACAGGCAAACAAAGTCCTTCTTACAGGCACAAAGTCCTTCTTACAAGCAAACCAAGTCCTTCTTACAGGCAAATCAAGTCCTGCTTACAGGCAAATAAAGTCCTTCTTACAGGCAAAGCAAGTCCTTCTTACAGGCAAATCAAGTCCTTCTTACAAGCACAAAGTCCTTCTTACAGGCAAATCAAGTCCTTCTTACAGGCACAAAGTCCTTCTTACAGGCAAACAAAGTCCTTCTTACAAGCAAATCAAGTCCTTCTTAAAGGCATAAAGTCCTTCTTACAGGCAAATCAAGTCCTTCTTATAGGCAAACTAAGTCCTTCTTACAGGCAAACCAAGTCCTTCTTACAGGCACAAAGTCCTTCTTACAGGCAAATCAAGTCCTTCTTACAGGCACAAAGTCCTTCTTACAGGCAAATCAAGTCCTTCTTACAGGCAAATCAAGTCCTTCTTACAGGCATAAAGTCCTTCTTACAGGCACAAAGTCCTTCTTACAAGCAAATCAAGTCCTTCTTACAGGCACAAAGTCCTTCTTACAGGCATAAAGTCCTTCTTATAGGCAAATCAAGTCCTTCTTACAGGCATAAAGTCCTTCTTACAGGCAAACAAAGTCCTTCTTACAGGCAAATCAAGTCATTCTTACTGGCACAAAGTCCTTCTTACAGGCAAAGTAAGTCCTTTTTACAGGCAAACAAAGTCATTCTTACAGGCAAATCAAGTCCTTCTTACAGGCAAAGCAAACCCTTCTTACAGGCACAAAGTTCTTCTTACAGGCAAAGCACCAAGTCCTTTTTACTGGCAGCAAGTCCTTTCTACAGGCACCAAGTCCTTCTTACAGGTATCTCCATGTGGTGACCTACCATACGGGTCAAATCTCAATCAAAATTTAATCAGTAGAATCCTTTTATTAGGAATCTACCATGGTACGACCCACCATACGGGTCAAATGGTATGACCCACCATACGGGTCAAATTTTAATTCAATTTTTAATCAGTAGAATCCTTTTATTAGGAATCTACCATGGGTTGATCCACCATACGGGTTCAAGTTCAACCACCCTAAAGTTTTTTTATATAACGAATCCTTAGGTTCTCATTTCATTTTCAGTGGAACAATCATGTCACGACTCTTTTTATTTCCTTGTATTGAGTCGATAAGAATCCAGGTGTCATCTCGTCTTTGAAATGAACCTCTACCGAGCTTCCTTTCAAAGAGGGGCAGCTGTTGACACCTCATCTTTAATCATTTTTTCTATTGCTAAAGTAATAAAAAATCCATAAAAATTCATAAAATTGAAAAATCAACTTTGGGGACCTTAGCCAAGCCTAGGGAACCAATTTTGACCAAAAAACGATTTTTCATATTTTCAGTATTTTTACGTATTTTTTATTTATTTATTTTCAAAAATTAATAGAAAATCCATAAAAATTCATAAAATTGAAAAATCAACTTTGGGAACCTTAGCCAAGCCTAGGGAACGAATTTTGACCAAAAAATAATTTTTCATATTATATATATTTTAATTTTTTTAAACAAAATACAAAAATATTTGAAAATTTTGAAAAAATAACATTTGAGGCCAAAAAATACACAAAGATAGTTAATATTTTTATTTTAAATCTATTTTCATATTGGCCATCGCAAATTCAGAAAAATCCAATTCGAGTCACGTGTTCCTTCACGAGTATAATCTCGAATCGGGCCTAAAAAAATTTAATTTGAGTCAACTTATTTTTAACTTTCACTTTTTATGAGTTGTGACATTGTCTTCTAATATTTTAAATTTTCATCTTGGCCCAATTATACCCAGAATGACTTAATTTTGCAAAAGGGCTTTAATTAAATTATGCATTATTTTCAGCGACAAGAAATGAGCTTAAATTTGACATGTGGTAAATTTTGGTGTGTCAAAAATTGTGAGGAGATTTGGACTTAAAGAAATATATTTTTTCAGGGACTGAATTGTAAATACTTAAAATTAAAGGACTAAAGTGCAAATACCTAACTCTTGAAGGATTATTTTACAAATAATAAAAAGAAAAGTTAGTGGATAAATTAGAATAGAGAAGGGAAGATGAAGAAGAGGAGATGAAGAAGAGAAGTTGGAGAAGAATGGATGGAGAAAATAAGATAAGAATAGAGAAGGGAAGATGGAGATGAAGAAGAGTTAGTAGAGAAATTAGAATGGAAGATAAGAATAGAGAAGGGAAGATGGAGATTAAGAAGAGTTAGTGGAGAAATTAGAATGGGAGATAAATATGGAGAAGGGAAGATGAAGATGAAGAAGAGTTAGTGGAGAGATTAGAATGTGAGATAGAGATGGAGAATGGAAGATGAAAATGAAGAAGAGTTAGTGGAGAAATTAGAATGGGAGATAGAGTTAGTGGAAAAATTAGAATGGGAGATAGATGAGTAGGTTATAAAAGGAGAAAGAAGTGAGCTTGAGAGAGGATTCTTGAGAGAGAAAATTTGAAGTGTTTGGGAGGATTTTTTTTTGGAGAGAAAATTTTGGATGTTTGAGAGAGTTTTGGGAGATTGAAGAAAAATTTGAGAGAAAGAAAATACCAAAAGAGAGAGAATTTTGAAGATGATGGGAGTTCAAAACTAGGGATTATCATCACAAATTCCTTCATCGATCAATATAAATCAAGAGTTCATCCTCGTCAACGAGCAAGCAAATTCGAGCTAAGTGTTTTTATTTATTCATTTGTTTATGGTTTTACTTGCAAATTAGCACAAATTGTATACACTTTCTCCATCTCCTCTTTTTTTTTCCATATTTTATGTCAGGAGAAGGATATCTCTACGTCAACAGCAAAAATCTCGTAGATATGCAAAAATCGGCCCAGACAAGCTCCTAAGCTGTCCACCGATTTCTCAACTGATCTGTGACTAAAAGTCCCTCTTAATTCAAAAGAAACTCTCTATATTGGGAACATAGAGAGCGAAAATCAATTATAGAAATCCCTCCCAAAAAAATGGGAGATAAGTACTCTTTCCACTCTTCTGGTTTTAGGTGCAGATTAGCACATATTTTGTATACTGACACTTCACTCTATTTTATGTCAGGAAGCCGCAGCTCTATTTCAATGGTCAATCCTATGGAAGCACAAAATCAGCTTGGAGGAGTCCTCAAGCGCGCACAAATTTCAAATTGTTGAATCAATTCGTTGTATTTCATTTTAAAAAATTCATACCCCAAAATGGAGAGGACAAAGTCCATCCGCAATTTAAATACCTACACCATAAATGCCAAAGGGAAGAGCCAAGCCAATGCTTAGCCTCCCATTGGAGGTTTTTACTTATAGTAGTTAAATACCTGTAACTTAAATACCTGCACCTTAAATCCCAAAGGGAAGAGCCAAGCCAATGCTTAGCCTCCCATTGGAGGTTTTTACTTACAGTAGTTAAATACCTGCACCTTAAATCCCAAAGGGAAGAGCCAAGCCAATGCTTAGCCTCCCATTGGAGGTTTTTACTTACAGTAGTTAAATACTTGCAACTTAAATACATGTACCTTAAATCCCAAAGGGAAGAGCCAAGCCAATGCTTAGCCTCCCATTGGAGGTTTTTACTTACAGTAGTTAAATACCTGCAACTTAAATACATATACCTTAAATCCCAAAGGGAAGAGCCAAGCCAATGCTTAGCCTCCCATTGGAGGTTTTTACTTACAGTAGTTTAAATACTTGCAACTTAAATACCTGTACCTTAAATCCCAAAGGGAAGAGCCAAGCCAATGCTAGGCCTCCCATTGGAGGTGTTTATTCACTGTCATGTACTTCCTATAATTTAATTTTTGAATCATCAGACCCAAAAGATAAGTAGGTTGTAATACTGCACAGAAGTCGTTAACACACTCCTTCTTTCGGCTTCAGGGAATCTTTAACACTTAAAAAAATATAACAAATAAAAATATATACCATCCATGCATCCTATTTAAAAAGTGAAAACACAAAAGAGAATACCCTACTATAGCCTTAGGAATAAACCAAGCCTGAGTTGCCGAATTAGGATATCCATGAAATTAAGGTACCGAAAGGGCATTAGTTTTAATTAACTAGTGTAACCAAGTCCCCGAGCTCCTAATCTCTGGTTCGCAGGAATAAATTAGTTCTCCCGCTAATTTATTTAGGTTTCTAATCGACCTACCAAGAACGATTAGTGGCGACTCCAAATTTTAAAATCATTTAAACAAAAACCAAAGTTGCGATTCGGTAGGGCTTGGGAGGGTCCGCTTAGGTTAGTCAAATCTAATTAACCTAATAATCCGTTAACCCCCTTTAAAATTTAAAAAATTTTTTTAGAGGGTCGCGACATATAGACATTAAGGTTATATAACGTTATTAATTTCAACAATTAGAGAATAATTTTGGTTACATTATTTTTTGGTCAAGTCTGGTCGGTCTCGGTCCGATCCTATCCATTTGTCGATCCGGTTCGATCTAGTTTCTGGGATGATCGGTCCAATTCCCAGTTCCGACAAATTGGGAACCAGGACCACCGGTCCGATCCTCGGTTCTTGAGGGGAATCAGACTGGACCGGGAACTAATCATCCTTAACCCTTAATTAGGGATAAATCTTTTTCTTTTGCAACCCAGAGAATACCTTGGAGTTTTACATGTTAAAGTTCAAATGTAGCTTTTTAAGGTCATGCTAAGGATAAAATTCAGCAGTATTAGTTAAATATGAAATTCTTTTTTTTTAGTATGAAAAAAAAGCCTAAAAGCCGAAGGCAAAAATTCAATTTGTTCTTTTTAAACGAGATTTTAGTTGATGCACGTGTCTCCTAGGGAGGCAAACCTTGGATATCTACTGACGTGACAAGCATTAATATGATTCTAATTCTAATTAACTAAATAATAAGGTCAGAATGCAACTACTTGTTATACAGTTTATTTTCATGAATAACATGCATGAGAGAGGAATAATATCATAATTTCCAAAATACCCCTGAAATTAGAATCACGAGAAAGATAATTATTATCACTTTGATAGCTAATTATGAGTTTAATACTCGGTGACAAATTTGACTATATCAAACATTTATCTATGCTTGATTATTCGTTTGTGATTGTCAATATTAATCTTATTTTATGTTATTACATATCACTTTAATTAAATATCATAAGTCTACTATACAACTATATGTGTGTGTGTTTTTTTTTAATAATATGTTCAAGATTACGATGTAAGTTTAATCAGATTAAATGTTATAAAAACAAAATTTACTATTACATTACTAATTGTATCATTCAAATAACAAATACAAGCGTTGAGTAAAGTAATTAATAGTTAACATAACTATCATATTATACACGATGTTATAACCAAAAAGTTGCATGGTCACAAACTAACATAATGCTCATTTGTCATGATAAATAATTATGTGCTCCCGAGATTACGTGATTTATTTCTCAATTATTAACTTGTTATTCAATTTTTATTTATGCTTATCATAATATATACTATCAACCTCGTCATTATGTCAAAATAATTTCTAAACTAAATAAATTTAGGTGTAATTAGTATAAATTTCCAATATGCACAATCTATTCTAATTGAGTAATTCCTAATAAAAGCATGAAGTGTTATATTTTCAAAAAAAGGTATGAAGTGGACCACGTTTCCAATAAGAGTGTGAAGTGACTATGATTGTTACAAATAAAAGTCTGACCTCGTCAGACAAGTAGATAATCCGGCTAGCCAATAGCATTTTAGTCCAGCCCTCCCTACCTATGGTCACTGCCCACCGACGATCACAGTGGTAAACATAGGCAGGGGGCCTGTTTTTATTTATTTATTTAAGTTTTAGTCCTTTTTTTTCCTCTTTTAGAGTATGTTTTTATGAAAAAAAAATATTTTTACCCTAATTAATAGGATTTTGTGTTAAAATTAAGGCTCGAATCAAAGACACGTCGTTTTAGTGCTTTAGTTAACCTTATCGCTACGTAAGAGGCATAAAATATAAATAAATAAGTAAATAAAATGACATCGGTATATTTTATTAGTTAAATTGAATGGAGTTAATGAGGCTTGCCTCGCTTGTGACTTTTGAGGGCGAGGTCGCTCGACCCTTTCTAAGCATTGCAAACAATCGGCCATTGCCTAAGATAGACCATCACAAAAAAAGAAATAAAAAAATAAAAAAAATAATAAACAATGAAAGTGTCCTTGACTAGCTAGTGAGGCCATGCTCTTTTTTATACTAACATGGTCATTTCATGCTATTATTTGAGAAAATGATAGCACTTGAGACATTTATTTGAAATATTGTTCACTTTGGGTCCTTATTTTCCCATGTATCTAGGGCAAAACTCTTTGTGTATCATATAAACAAAAAAGAAGAAGTTATTATTACTAACACGTTGCATTTTTAGCCTAACTGTTGGGGAAGATTAATTTGTGTAAGATTAATGTAATTAGGGACGAAAGAGGCAAGTTGGGTGATTTAGATTATTAAAAAATAAAATTTTCTCTTTCCATTATTTTAGATTAATAGAGAGATTGATAGATAAGATTATTTATGAAATTGACTTGTTAAAGAGTAATTCAAGGGCATTTGTTATGTAACCAAAGAATAAAACGTTATACGTTTTTTTGTGTTGACTTTTCTCATGACATGTATGGTAAATACTTTAAAAATCGTTGGTCTTCTTATTGCTACACTTATCGAGAGTCTCGAAACACTCTTCTAAAAATCGATCTCCTTATTTCATATACTTCTCTAATAAGCCATAATTTATATTCAACCTATCCAAATTCTTCAACTCATACGATGAAAGCAGAGATGATGTGGGATTTTATAGTTAAAGATAACTCCGTACGTTACTTGTATGGAAACTGAGTGTTACTTTCTCGGATCTTCCTCTATGCGATGAACCAACAAAAAGCAGCAACAAACACTTAGTGAGAGTCGCTATTTAATATGACATTTTGAAATTCGACCTATTTTTTGGAATTTGTAATATTGAATGGATATATTTCATCATTACACTCTTGTAAAATCTCACTTAGAATTAGCTACTCAGAGATGACTAACCGAAGGGAAAATGCTACTCAGGACCTTAAAGTACGTGGACCTGATAAGTCGATACACATATCTCCTAACAGCCGCACGTTGGTCCGAACATTTACTAGAGTCGCTATTTAATGAATTTGGCCACGAAACAAATTTCGGATTTGGACAATTGAGTTCTCACGAATATCACAGTTCAGTTTTGGATGTCGTTGCTAGTGGTTCAGCAGATTCACTAATTCGATTCGAGGTGTCATGAAGTAAGACGATGAACTAGATTTGACCAATTCACCCGGGGTTTGCAATGGACTCCCTAGATCATTGGTTATAGTAATTTTGGTTTTGAGAGCGTGTCAATTTAGATTAATCCTTCGCCTGAGTTCGTCCTCACCTAATCCCAATCAGTGCATTCTTGCACGAAAAACCAAGAAAATGTCTCGTCGATCGTCCCATCACTCGCGTCACCATCAATCCATCATGTCATATCATATATCAATCAAATCAAGAGTAAATCAATCAATCTAGTGTCAAATCCATCCATTCATCATTTCTCCTAAAAACCATGCAAGTGCCCCACCTAATCCACCCATTTTAGTTTATTAATGAATAGTTATCATTTTATCTTTTTCTTAGTATATCAAGACCATGTCTCTCTCTCTCTTCCTCATTCCATCATTCGGCCACCCTAAACCCACTCTCCCCTCTCGAAACTCTCTCTCCCTTGTCTGCTTTATTGCTCGCTCTCGGCCACCCGTCGCCATGCCACTCGTCGGCCACTCGTCATCGTCATCCCACGATTTTGGTGAGTCCCCTAGCTAGTGTTTTCACCATTTCATGGTCGTGTCTTCCCTATTGGGGCTTCGATCAGCCAGCCCTCTCCTTGAACCACCATCGGCAGCTAATTCACCAGTGGTGTCACCGGTGTTGTGGCTTCATCGTGACCTTCGTTTGCCTCCCTCTTCTTCATTCTTAGGTGAGTGTGCCACGTTGAGTTGCTGAAGTTAGCCTTTACCGTTCGTTTCCTCGCCGTGCCACCATGCTTGCCGACGGACCGCCGCCGTTGTCCAACATTCCCCCTCTTCGTCCGCTCATCATCATCGCAATCATAACATCTAAACTTTGTATAGGAATGTCGTACATACCTTAGTAGGCCCTAAGGTGCGTGGTTAGCTCGAAATGGTTAGATTTTGGTTAGGCTTGTGACTTGATTTGTTGGGTTTACTGATTTGGACCTCGATGGTTATTGTTCACATCAGAGGATGTAACGTTCATGTGTCATAGAGGCTGTCCATGAGTGTCGTGTGGCTTCCCCTTGAGGTTTAGTGTACGTAATGTGAGATTTAAGCTTGAACACGCGAATCTAGACCTTGGTTACCTCTCGAGTGCACTATTGGAGACCTTGGGATGTACTATTCACATGAGGAAACATGGTTCATTGGCAACGTGGTACTGTTTATGAAGTGTCCCTTATGTATTTGTGGCTATTCATGTGATTTGGGGGATCTGTTGATACGGTATTAGCCCATAGTAGATATATTGGCCTTCGTAGATGAAAATAATGTATACTTAAATAAAGTTGATGGCTTTCGTTCATGTTTAATCGAGATTTGATATTTGGAGGTGCACCGCATGAATCACCTGATTATTTATCATACTGTGTGCTCAATGTCACAGTTTTGATTTATGAATGCCTGAGTATGCTCGGTTGTACGTCGTGTGATCTCGATATATATGGTTGGCATGAATATATGGCATGTGTTATGATGGAATCGAGCAACATGGAGGGCGGCCCTGAGGTGTTTATATGGTATGGGAAATTAGAGGGATAAGTGTGCCGACATGAGGTATCTATATGATATATGTTGAGGCACAATGCGCCCAAACGCGTTTGGTGCGGGGTTACTGGAGTGATGAGAGTGTCAACCTGGGTCTTAGTTTTGACGTTATGTGGGTTGAGACGCTAGTATGTTGTTGTGCACCTGGGTCTTTATGCATTGGAGGCATATATGCGGGTGCATGGATATTTGGTGATGTGCGTTGAGACATGAGCATTGAGGCTCCTTATGGTGTGAAATGTATGATTGAGGCTGGAAAGAGAATTTGAGCATAGCATTCATAATCTTTGTGTTTATTGTTGATAATTGAACTATGCTTGTATGCATACTTAACTTTACGCGTCGTTATATAAACTGTGGTTTGTTGCGGTAAGTCTGCTTAGTCATATCTGTCTATGGGAGGTCGCGAACCTAGAATTGTAAGTTTAGGGCCAACCCGAGTGTGCGCTTCATCCTGCACTAGGGTTAGTGGTAAGCTTGCTAAGTTTTGACTTACTGTTATTGTCAAACTATTTTCAGACTCCCGGCCACAATTATGAGTATCCTATTCATCCACCATAGGATCTCGGTAGAGATAGAGTCTGAGACGTCAATGTATCCGTTGGTAGATGGGGGAGCCTATGAGAGGACTATTAGTATTCTATGGGTTGATAAGGGAGGCCTGTTTTTGATACCTCATAGCTATGAGGCATGAAAGTATAGGGCTAGATTAGTGTTTAGGGGCCACTGCAGGGCTTTGATGTACCCTTCGATAAGTTGGGTGAGCACCTAGCAACTTTTGGGAGCAAGGTAGTGAACCCTGGCTCGAATGAGCAGCTGCTTGAGCAGGATTGACCGATAGAGATCGAGGGTACTGATGATAAGAATTCGATGGATAGTGATCCTTCGTCACCCGTGGAGTCCGACCTCGAGGAGTAGCCGTCATTTGAGTGGAGCAAGGCTGAGAATGAGTAGATGCTATGTCCTGTGTCCCTTATAGTATAGGTGAACCTGTTTATCTTTTTTTGAGGGTTGTATCTAACATTATGCTTATATTTATGAAAGATTATTTTGTATGATCGTTGTTTCTCTCTTCTCCCTACCCCATCTTCTTTTACATGTTTGGGTGTTGGATGTTCGTTTCCGTTAGTATAAGTTTATTAGACGTTGTTTAGTTACGGCGAATTCTAGGTCGTTGTTTGTGTTGGCCAAACTGACATGGCAGTGGGATATCGCGCGCTCGCCGGGTTCGGGGCATAATATGTAATTAGTCACAAAAACATCCAAGTCGTCACATTCTTCTCCTGTTAAATAAATTTGGTCGTCAAAATTTCTCTAATATAAATTTTGAAGCCATCTTATTATCACTTTAATAATCTAAATCGATACAAAAAAGAAAATGAAATGAAACACCGCGAAACAGACCTTGATTTTTTTTTGTAAAGGTAAGATGTATATTGACTAATTACAAGCGAACAATTACAAAGCATGCCTAATCAAAATGACACCTGCAAAACAACCCTCCACCTGAAGCAACAGTAATGTTGCGATGAGTATAGGGGTGATGGGGATATTGTACATCAAGGACTAAGGGGAAGAGACCCCAAAGGAAAGCCATAGGAAACCAACAAGCCAAACAACGGCTCAAAAACAAGGAGAGAAACCTAGAACAAAGCAAGACAGCCCTAGTCAAGTAAAATAGGAGAATAACCCCAACTAGCTAACATCCTCCTATTGCGAAAGTTATCCTCAATGTTTTTATAAGATAAGATCTAATCTTGGACGACCTTCATAAGATGGTTCTTGAGGGCCGGTGCACAACGGCTTTGATTCTTGATTCCAAGAAAGTCTCTCATCAGTTGTCCCATCATTCTTGCCGGTTGATCAAGTGTCAAGTTAATCTATCTATCAATCAAGTTGTCCATCAAATCAAGAGTCATTCTAAGGGTCTATCAAAGGTCAATCCACTCTTTCATCCAAAGTATACTAATCCCCTCACCTACAACTAACTTCCATATCCTTTTGTCTTCTTCCCATAATAACTCATAAACACACATTCTCTCTTTCTCTCTCTTCATTTCCTCCCCCTATTCACTTCAGAGACTCTCCATTTCACTCTCTCCCTCACTCTCTCCCTCTCCATTTTTCGCCAAAGACACCTGTTGACACCTGATTTTTAATCATTTTTTCTATTGCTAAAGTAATAAAAAATCCATAAAAATTCATAAAATTGAAAAATCAACTTTGGGGACCTTAGCCAAGCCTAGGGAACCAATTTTGACCAAAAAATGATTTTTCATATTTTCAGTATTTTTACATATTTTTTATTTATTTATTTTCGAAAATTAATAGAAAATCCATAAAAATTCATAAAATTGAAAAATCAACTTTGGGAACCTTAGCCAAGCCTAGGGAACGAATTTTGACCAAAAAATAATTTTTCATATTATATATATTTTAATTTTTTTAAAAAAAAAAGACAAAAATATTTGAAAATTTTGGAAAAATAACATTTGAGGCCAAAAAAATACACAAAGATAGTTAATATTTTTATTTTAAATCTATTTTCATATTGGCCATCGCAAATTCAGAAAAATCCAATTCGAGTCACGTGTTCCTTCACGAGTATAATCTCGAATCGAGCCTAAAAAAATTTAATTTGAGTCAACTTATTTTTAACTTTCACTTTTTATGAGTTGTGACATTGTCTTCTAATATTTTAAATTTTCATCTTGGCCCAATTATACCCAGAATGACTTAATTTTGCAAAAGGGCTTTAATTAAATTATGCATTATTTTCAACGACAAGAAATGAGCTTAAATTTGACATGTGGTAAATTTTGGTGTGTCAAAAATTGTGAGGAGATTTGGACTTAAAGAAATATATTTTTTCAGGGACTGAATTGTAAATACTTAAAATTCAAGGACTAGAGTGCAAATACCTAACTCTTGAAGGATTATTTTACAAATAATAAAAAGAAGAGTTAGTGGATAAATTAGAATAGAGAAGGGAAGATGAAGAAGAGGAGATGAAGAAGAGAAGTTGGAGAAGAATGGATGGAGAAAATAAGATAAGAATAGAGAAGGGAAGATGGAGATGAAGAAGAGTTAGTAGAGAAATTAGAATGGAAGATAAGAATAGAGAAGGGAAGATGGAGATTAAGAAGAGTTAGTGGAGAAATTAGAATGGGAGATAAATATGGAGAAGGGAAGATGAAGATGAAGAAGAGTTAGTGGAGAGATTAGAATGTGAGATAGAGATGGAGAATGGAAGATGAAAATGAAGAAGAGTTAGTGGAGAAATTAGAATGGGAGATAGAGTTAGTGGAAAAATTAGAATGGGAGATAGATGAGTAGGTTATAAAAGGAGGAAGAAGTGAGCTTGAAAGAGGATTCTTGAGAGAGAAAATTTGAAGTGTTTGGGAAGAGAAAATTTGAAGTGTTTGGGAGAATTTTTTGGAGAGAAAATTTTGGATGTTTGAGAGAGTTTTGGGAGATTGAAGAAAATTTTGAGAGAAAGAAAATACCAAAAGAGAGAGAATTTTGAAGATGATGGGAGTTTAAAGCTAGGGGTTATCATCACAAATTCCTTCATCGATCAATATAAATCAAGAGTTCATCCTCGTCAACGAGCAAACAAATTCAAGCTAAGTGTTTTTATTTATTCATTTATTTATGGTTTTACTCGCAAATTAGCACAAATTGTATACACTTTCTCCATCTCCTTTTTCTTCCATATTTTATGTCAGGAGAAGGATATCTCTACGTCAACAGCAAAAATCTCGTCGAGATGCAAAAATCGGCCCAGACAAGCTCCTAAGCTGTCCACCGATTTCTCAACTGATCTGTGACTAAAAGTCCTTCTTAATTCAAAAGAAACTCTCTATATTGGGAACATAGAGAGCGAAAATCAATTATAGAAATCCCTCCCAAAAAAATGGGAGATAAGTACTCTTTCTACTCTTCTGGTTTTAGGTGCAGATTAGCACATATTTTGTATACTAACACTTCACTCTATTTTATGTCAGGAAGCCGCAGCTCTATATCAATGGTCAACCCTATAGAAGCACAAAATCGGCATGGAGGAGTCCTCAAGCGCGCACAAATTTCAAATTGTTGAATCAATTCGTTGTATTTCATTTTAAAGAATTCATACCCCAGAATGGAGAGGACAAAGTCCATCCGCAATTTAAATATCTGCACCATAAATCCCAAAGGGAAGAGCCAAGCCAATGCTTAGCCTCCCATTGGAGGTTTTTACTTACAGTAGTTAAATACCTGCAACTTAAATACCTGTACCTTAAATCCCAAAGGGAAGAGCCAAGCCAATGCTTAGCCTCCCATTGGAGGTTTTTACTTACACTAGTTAAATACCTGCAACTTAAATACCTGTACCTTAAATCCCAAAGGGAAGAGCCAAGCCAATGCTTAGCCTCCCATTGGAGGTTTTTACTTACAGTAGTTAAATACCTGCAACTTAAATACATGTATCTCAAATCCCAAAGGGAAGAGCCAAGCTAATGCTTAGCCTCCCATTGGAGGTTTTTACTTACAGTAGTTAAATACCTACAACTTAAATACTTGTACCTTAAATCCCAAAGGGAAGAGCCAAGCCAATGCTTAGCCTCCCATTGGAGGTTTTTACTTACACTAGTTAAATACCTGTACCTTAAATCCCAAAGGGAAGAGCCAAGCCAATGCTTAGCCTCCCATTGGAGGTTTTTACTTACAGTAGTTAAATACCTGCAACTTAAATACATGTATCTCAAATCCCAAAGGGAAGAGCCAAGCTAATGCTTAGCCTCCCATTGGAGGTTTTTACTTACAGTAGTTAAATACCTACAACTTAAATACCTGTACCTTAAATCCCAAAGGGAAGAGCCAAGCCAATGCTTAGCCTCCCATTGGAGGTTTTTACTTACAGTAGTTTAAATACTTGTACCTTAAATCCCAAAGGGAAGAGTCAAGCCAATGCTAGGCTTCCCATTGGAGGTGTTTATTCACTGTCATGTACTTCCTATAATTTAATTTTTGAATCATGAGACCCAAAAGATGAGTAGGTCGTAATACTACACAGAAGTCGTTAACACACTCCCTCTTTCGGCTTTAGGGAATCTTTAACACTTAAAAAAATATAACAAATAAAAATATATACCATCCATGCATCCTATTTAAAAATTGAAAACACAAAAGAGAATACCCTACTAGAGCCTTAGGAATAAACCAAGCCTGAGTTGCCGAATTAGGATATCCATGAAATTAAGGTACCGAAAGGGCATTAGTTTTAATTAACTAGTGTAACCAAGTCCCCGAGCTCATAATCTCTGGTTCGCAGGAATAAATTAGTTCTCCCGCTAATTTATTTAGGTTTCTAATCGACCTACCAAGAACGATTAGTGGCGACTCTAAATTTTAAAATCATTTAAACAAAAACCAAAGTTGCGATTCGGTAGGGCTTGGGAGGATCCGCGTTAGGTTAGTCAAATCTAATTAACCTAATAATCCGTTAACCCCTTTTAAAATTTAAAATTTTTTTAGAGGGTCGCGACAGACTAAATTTTAAAAGGGGGTCGCGACAACACCTCATGCTCGAGAGAGCCCGCCTTCTCGAATTTCAGTGCGCGTTCGACTTGAAATAGCTTGTTCGAGCTCATCCAAAGTCTAAATCGATCACCATTTTCTCATATGTGACCGTAAGACCTTGGGCTTCAAGGATCTAAAGGGTAGGTTGGCTAGAAATTGCTAGATTTTTGTAAATCAATGCTGAACAGAGGCTAGTCATGGGGAGTCAAGCTCCATCGCCGTTCATTCGCCTCTGCCGCCTCAGCTAGACATCCTCAGCCGTTGTCGTCAAGATTCAAGCCTTACCTCGGTAAGGTTATCCTCTAAGTTTGGCCTAGGAATATAGTACGTTGCATGGTATGGCTCTAGTGTGTTCGGTTTGTTCAAAAAGTCGAGAACTTGGATGAGGATCGTAGCTCGGTTTGAACCAATTGTTTGGTGGATTGATTTAGAGTCTTGAGAGTTACTGTTCACGCCATATATATATTGTTCACACACCATAATAGGCTGATCTTGAGTGTATCATGGACGATCTTAAGTGTATCATGGACGATCTTGAGGTTTAGTATGTGTAAAATAAAATTCAAGCTTAAAGAAGTGAGTTTAGGCCTAGTACACTAACGAGCGCACTTTTCGAGGCCCGAGAAGTACTGTTCACATGAGAAATACACTATTCACAAGTGACATGGTACCACTCACAAGACGTCTAAGGTGTATTCATAACTATTTGGGTGATCTAAAGGTCCGTTAGTGCGATCCTAACTTGTGTTTGACCAAATTGCCTTCATGAACGAATTGTGGCATGCTTGAATGACATTTCGAGGTTTATATTCATGCTCGAACAAGATTTGAGGTCTGAGAATGTGTTGCATGAGTTATTTACTAATATGCCATGTCATATGCTTAGAATTCCATGAACTGATCTGTAAATGAATTACCATGCTTAGTATGCTCACCTTGGAACTATTGTCATGCATGATGAACATGAAAGTATGGCATGTAAAACGATGGGATTGAGCATTTGCATATTACCCTGTGGTGCCTATATGACACGGGATGGAAGACGACAGCCCTGAGGCGTGATTATGCAGGAAAATTGGAGAGATAAGAGTGTAGGCCTGAGACGTTCCATACGCGGATCAAGGCACAACGCATTCTAATGCATTTGACGCAGGGTAACTGGAGTGATGAGTATGTCAACCTGAGGTGTCTCATACGCCGGTTGAGGCATGGACCTAAGGAGTACGATACATGAGTCAGACCTGATGCGTTTAACACGAGTCGAATTGAATCATAGCTTGTGAACGAATAACTGAGATTGGTTAAAGAACTTATTATGGCACGCATGAGATTTAAGCCTGTGATTAGAAATCGTCTTATGTTGTGTTCGCATGCTTAACTGTCTCATCTCTGTTGGACTGTGAATTATTGTAATCCTATCTAATGGTGGCTGTTTGAAAGCCATTGAGAACCTAGACTGGCATGTTAGGGTCGACCAGAAAGCGTGTCTCATCTTACACTAAGCTTAGTGGTGAGCTTACTGAGTTTCGACTTGATGGAGATGAGACAGTTAAGCACCTTGACGGTTACCCTTCCCACTAGAGAAAAAACCATGCAATTCCCCATTAATAGAGACGGAGAACTTAGGGGAGCAAACACAAGCTATTACTAGCCTAAAAAACATAGCCAGAAAGCCAAAATGAGTGCAATACTAACTCTAGAAACTCCCAATTGACCGTCTCATAAGCCTTTTGGAAGTCCACTTTAATTACGCATTTCAAAAGATAAGGCTCTAAACGGAAACCACTGAAAAGTTCTTGAGCAATAAGGATATTATCACTAATTTGACAGCCCTTCACAAAGGCCTTTTGGGGGGCACTAATCAAGGCCAGCAAAACAGAAGCAAGTCTATTAGCCAATATCTTCATAATAAATTTGAAAACTGTATCACAGCAAGAGATCAGCCTGAAGTCACTCATACTTGCTGCATTCGGGACCTTTGGAACCGACTCAAGGATAGTAGTATTCACCTCCTTAAGAATATACCTCGAGCCAAAGAAGCCCTTAATGACATTTATCATGGAAGTACCAACAGTATCCCAAGCATTCTTGAAGAAACCCACATTATACCCATCAGGGCCCGGAGCCTTACCACTAGCTAAGGAGAACATAGTATTGTGAATCTCTAAATCTGAGACGGGTCTAGATAGAAATAGAATCTAATCATCATTAAGACAACTGGCCAAAATTGACCGTACCTCGTGGATTGATGGAAGCTCATGCTACAAGCTTGGCGTAAAGAGATCCCAATAAAAGCCAACAATATATTAATGGATCGAGGGCATATCATTCAAAATATTCCCAGCTGAATCTTGGATCGATAGGATCCTATTGCGAAGTTGCCTTTTATTAACAAAATGATAGAAGTACTTAGTGTTCAATTCTCCTTCTTTCAGCCATTGAAGTCGAGATATTTGCTTGTAAAAGGATTCCTCCTATAATCTAAGATCCAAGAATAATCGAAGCTGCACTTTCTTTAAGTCTACAAGGCTCTGATTGAGAGGATCAAGCAAAAGAGTTTCCTGAACAACGGAGAGAGAAATCCTAGCATCAGATGTACGCCTCGATATATTTGAGTAAGATTCTCTATTTAGCTGCTTGAGACGACTTTTGAGGAGCTTAAGCTTACGACTGTTGACACGTGATTTTTAATCATTTGTTCTTTTTTAAAAATTTTCAGTATTTTTCGGCATTTTTATTTTTTGAAAAATCCATAAAAATTCATAAAAATGAAAAATTAACTTTAGGGACCTTGGCCAAGCCTAGAGAACCAATTTTGACCAAAAAATGATTTTTCATATTTTCAGTATTTTTTAGTATTTTTATTTTCAAAAATTCATGAAAAATAAAGAAAAAATGAGAAAATTGAAAAATCAACTTTGGAAGCCTTAGCCAAGCCTAGACAACCATTTTTGAACAAAAAATAAATTTTCATATTATATATATATTTTTTAATGTTTTTTTAAAAAAAATACAAAAATACTTGAAAATTTTGGAAAAATAACATTTGAGGCCAAAAAAAAAAAATACACAAAGATAGTTAATATTTTTATTTTAAATCTATTTTCATATTGGCCATCGCAAATTTAGAAAAATCCAATTCGAGTCACGTGTTCCTTCACGAGTATAATCTCGAATCGGACCTAAAAAAATTTAATTTGAGTCAAATTATTTTTAATTTTCACTTTTTATGAGTTGTGACATTGTCTTCTAATATTTTAAATTTTCATCTTGGCCCAATTATACCTAAAATGATTCAATTTTGCAAAATGGATTTAATTAAATTTTGCATTATTTTCAGCGGCAAGAAATGAGCTTAAATTTGACATGTGGTAAATTTTGGTGTGTCAAAAATTGTGAGGAGATTTGGACTTAAAGAAATATATTTTTTCAGGGACTGAATTGTAAATACTTAAAATTCAAGGACTAGAGTGCAAATATCTAACTCTTGAAGGATTATTTTACAAATAACAAAAAGAAGAGTTAGTGGATAAATTAGAATAGAGAAGGGAAGATGGAGAAGAGGAGATGAAGAAGAGAAGTTGGAGAAGAATGGATGGAGAAAATAAGAAAAGAAAAGAGAATGGAAGATGGAGATGAAGAAGAGTTAGTAGAGAAATTAGAATGGAAGATGAGAATAGAGAAGGGAAGATGGAGATGAAGAAGAGTTAGTGGAGAAATTAGAATGGGAGATAAATATGGAGAATGGAAGATGAAGATGAAGAAGAGTTAGTGGAGAGATTAGAATGTGAGATAGAGATGGAGAATGGAAGATGAAAATGAAGAAGAGTTAGTGGAGAAATTAGAATGGGAGATAGAGTTAGTGGAAAAATTAGAATAGGAGATAGATGAGTAGATTATAAAAGGAGGAAGAAGTGAGCTTGAGAAAAAAAAATTTGGAGAGAAAATTTTGGATGTTTGAGAGAGTTTTGGGAGATTGAAGAAAAATTTGAGAGAAAGAAAATACCAAAAGAGAGAGAATTTTGAAGATGATGGGAGTTTAAAGCTAGCGGTTATCATCACAAATTCCTTCATCGATCAATATAAATCAAGAGTTCATCCTCGTCAACGAGTAAGCAAATTCGAGCTAAGTATTTTTATTTATTCATTTATTTATGGTTTTACCCGCAAATTAGCACAAATTGTATACACTTTCTCCATCTCTCATTTTTTCCCATATTTTATGTCAAGAGAAGGATATCTCTATGTCAACAGTAAAAATCTCGTAGAGATGCAAAAATCGGCCCAGACAAGCTCCTAAGCTGTCCACCGATTTCTCAACTGATCTGTGACTAAAAGTCCCTCTTAATTCAAAAGAAACTCTCTATATTGGGAACATAGAGAGCGAAAATCAATTATAGAAATCCCTCCCAAAAAAATGGGAGATAAGTACTCTTTCCACTCTTCTGGTTTTAGGTGCAGATTAGTACATATTTTGTATACTGACACTTCACTCTATTTTATGTCAGGAAGCCGCAGCTCTATATCAATGGTCAACCCTATGGAAGCACAAAATCGACTTGGAGGAGTCCTCAAGCGCGCACAAATTTCAAATTGTTGAATCAATTCGTTGTATTTCATTTTAAAGAATTCATACCCCAGAATGGAGAGGACAAAGTCCATCCGCAATTTAAATACCTGCACCATAAATCCCAAAGGGAAGAGCCAAGCCAATGCTTAGCCTCCCATTGGAGGTTTTTACTTACAGTAGTTAAATACCTGCAACTTAAATACCTGTACCTTAAATCCCAAAGGGAAGAGCCAAGCCAATGCTTAGCCTCCCATCGGAGGTTTTTACTTACAGTAGTTAAATACCTACAACTTAAATACTTGTACCTTAAATCCCAAAGGGAAGAGCCAAGCCAATGCTTAGTCTCCTATTGGAGGTTTTTACTTACAGTAGTTAAATACCTGCAACTTAAATACCTATACCTTAAATCCCAAACGGAAAAGCCAAGCCAATACTTAGCCTCCCATTGGAGGTTTTTACTTACAGTAGTTAAATACCTGCAACTTAAATAACTGTACCTTAAATCCCAAAGGGAAGAGCCAAGCCAATGCTAGGCCTCCCATTGGAGGTTTTTACTTACAGTAGTTTAAATACTTGCAACTTAAATACTTGTACCTTAAATCCCAAAGGGAAGAGTCAAGCCAATGCTAGGCCTCCCGTTGGAGGTGTTTATTCACTGTCATGTACTTCCTATAATTTAATTTTTGAATCATCAGACCCAAAAGATGAGTAGGTCGTAATACTGCACAGAAGTCGTTAACACACTCCCTCTTTCGGCTTCAGGGAATCTTTAACACTTAAAAAATTATAACAAATAAAAATATATACCATCCATGCATCCTATTTAAAAAGTGAAAATACAAAAGAGAATACCCTACTAGAGCCTTAGGAATAAACCAAGCCTGAGTTGCCGAATTAGGATATCCATGAAATTAAGGTACCGAAAGGGCATTAGTTTAATTAACTAGTGTAACCAAGTCCTCGAGCTCATAATCTCTAGTTCGCAGGAATAAATTAGTTCTCCCGCTAATTTATTTAGGTTTCTAATCGACCTACCAAGAACGATTAGTGGCGACTCCAAATTTCAAAATCATTTAAACAAAAACCAAAGTTGCGATTCGGTAGGGCTTGGGAGGGTCCGCGTTAGGTTAGTCAAATCTAATTAACCTAATAATCCGTTAACCCCTTTAAAAAATAAAAATTATTTTTTTTAGATGGTCGCGACAGACTGGCGACTCCACTGGGGAAGGGGTTTTTAAATTTTCGAAAAAAGATACCAATTGGAATACTTAAATTTTTTCGAAATTTTAAAAGTCTTAGTGGACTTAGGCCAATGAAAATTTCATGGATATCTCGCTTCTGGCGATTTTGTTTGGGACTCATTCTGTAGGTGTTATATGTTTTTGCAGGATGGGAGTTATAAGGGGCGGAGTGTTTGATTAGCCCATTTATTTTGCAGGCTCGGTGTCGAGATTATTTATTTAATTTCGCACATTTCTAGAAGCGCTGTTTTGATATCAGTTGTTGTGCATGTTTTGCATATTCTGAGGATCACAACACCTGCACACACAAGCGTCTAAATCCAAGTCGCGAAATTTTCCTAGGTAACCATAGATAGGGATCGAATATGCAAAGCTCTTGTGTGGATTGTGTTCGGGTTGACCATATTTTATCCCGCTCATTATCTGAATTGACAATTCTTCCCTTTGTCGTTTAATTGCGCGGAGGGTAAGGTTATCAATTCAGATAGTGGGGGCCTTTTAGGTCCATACCCTGTCTCTCCTTCTTTTATTTTCTAGAGTCCACTCCTCACTTGAGTCATGTGCATGACTTTGTGATTTGCATTTCTCCAAGGTAAAAGTAAATTCTCTAATTTTATCTTGTATTTATTTTCGGTCGGACCATGCTAGGTGTCAGTCAGTTTTTGAACTTAACATTACGATCATTCTTTCAAAAGAAAATAAGAATTAAATTTGTCCCCCATTTCTAAAAAAAATCTTTAAAAAATAGATGTGAAAAATCCCTTTGGGGGAATTTTGTTGATCAATAAATGATTTTTTTTTTCATGTCTTTCCTACTTCAATAAAAATAAAATGTTCCTAATAAATTTATTTCTGAAAATTTACTTCAATAAAAAGAAAAATTCCTTCAAAAAAAAAATTTGGTAAACATCAAGTGATTTTATCACATTTTTCAAATTATAAAAACCTGCAATGAAACCCTTTTCGAGAAATTCGCCCATGTTTTTCTAAATTTTTTTTCTAATTTTGCAAAAATAAAATTAGACTAATATAAGAATCATGGACCGACCTCTCTTGCGTCATGTACTAATTATATCATTTACTTTTGTAGGAAATCCCAGGTATCCCAGGCGGGGGCAAAGTTTGGTTCAATAATGCACACCACGAATTATTTTTAGAAATACGAAAAGACAGGAAATTGCCGATTTCTTAATCCTGGGGGCAAGTGAGGAGGTCGATCCTCTCGGACTCAGACATGTGTCAATTAATGAACACGAGTTTGCAAATCGACCCAAGAATGCAATCATACCCAAATACAAGTTGAACAAAATTTGGGGCAAATCAACTCATGGATATTACTACAGAATGAACAGCTTCAGATAAGGGAAAATGCGAACGAGAAACCCGAACAATCTCAGATATGGGTAATTCTGTATCGTTCTAATTTACACATAATTATCTCGAGTCCTGAATTGTTTTATTCTATTCTTAACAGGGATTGCAAATTACCTAAAGAAATACCGTAACATGGCCCAAGGTGATACAACAAGGCTGCGTTACCCCCAATGATTAACCTATGAAAGGGAAGCCCCATGGACACCTACGGTCTAATGGACCGAATGGTATGGGGGATGACAGTAGGTTCGAAATATCCCGATTTCGATCCCTAAGGGTGGGGAATGTTGTATGTATTATAAATAAATGAAACAACTTTTTGTGCATTTCTTTTTTACAAACAGGAATACTCGACGAGTAATTTCAAAGTCAGTATTTTACCATAGTTTTGCTATAATGGTGAGGCGCCCAACAAAAGTCGAGGAAAATTCAATCCAGCAAAACTGGTAAAAAACTCGTGCAAGACATTCAAGACAAAGGGTAAATCAGTATCGTTTCCAATTTATCCTTTTTAATACTGGCTGACATGTCTCCTTTTCTTTTTACAGGAAATATTTATACTAACATTTAACATGTTGAAGGAGACAAATCCAAAAGAAAATTATGATAATCTAACAAGATCTATTCTGGTGAAAATGGGGCAAATTGATCGCAAGCTCTGAAGCGAAAAGCAAATATGTCTTCCTTATCTTGTTTGATTTCAAGAATAATTTTTCTGCTTTTTGCAGGGGCATTCAACTGCTAAACCGTGGCGGTCGTTGTCCTTGAACAAACCGAAATGCTCCCTCACCTATATGCTTCATCGTGCAGGGGCAAAGTTTGAGACGAACCGCCCCTCGACATAAGGAGTAGGCTTCCCAATTTGTTCGGTCCGCCCACATACCAGGGGCAATTCAAATCCGCCCATATTTGCACATTATATAAACACACATAATGCTAAAAAAAATTGTCATATCTGCATTGTGTTTACACGGTTAATAAATTATGCATGACCATTCCACGTGTTTAATTTACCAATTCCAACTTAGAGCATAAACTACACAAGAGACATCAAATGTGCAGAATAGGGCATGACAGGATGAGGAAAGGCAAACCATTTTCACACAAGTCTAACATTTTAATCTACGGATAAACAGCCTTTCCCCAGAGCGAGAGAAAGCCCTTTCGGACTAAAATCCCCCATTCAGATTACATTCGAGGTGTTCATATTATGAGAACCTCCTTAAATAGAATTGGTAATGCAAACTTGACAGAATAGTTTTGCATGATCCACATTTTGATTGATTGCATCATGAGTTATCACACAAACTATTTCTAATCATTGCCAACTTGGTTGAATAGTTTTGCATGAACCGATCAACTCATTGATGAAAATGCTTGCACATGTTACCTCTGACATTGCCTGACAGGCAATACATTCCCGATGTTCGAGTTACCTTCCAAAATCTTGAAATTCATTCGGCGATTATTGAATGAACAAGCCTGGTTGTCGAGAAGTCACTAGGCATTTCTTTCAAATTCTCAAGCAAGTATATCTTCAACCTGAACCTTTCAAGAGAATGAATTCTGACGGTTGTTGGGGTACTCGAATCCATTACGGTACATACAGGTATCTACCTTCTTCAATAAAGCATGATTTATCTCAAACACAGAAATATTCGAGACCTTTTGATCTCTGCCTCTTTGGTTTATTCCTAAAGTGACAGGAGAATATAATTTGGGTTTGAGTTTCTGCAGGATTCCTGGTCTCCCCAGATCCCAAGTTGGCAACCAAAAATCATTTTTTTTAGTTAATACCTCTTCTGTCTACCCAAAGGTGACGTTTAGGTAATTTTTGGTTACTCCTATCATTAGGTGATCCATCACACAAAGTCCTTTTTACAGGCATTAAAGTCCTTTTTACAGACACAAGTCCTTTTTACACACACTAAAGTCCTTCTTATAGGCACAAAGTCCTTCTTACAGGCACTAAAGTCCTTTTTACAGGCACTAAAGTCCTTCTTACAGGCACCAAGTCTTTTTTACAGGCATAAAGTCCTTTTTACATGCGCAAGTCCTTTTTACAGGCACAAAGTCCTTTATATAGGCAATAAAGTTCTTTTTACAGGCACCAAGTCCTTTTTACAGGCATTAAGTCCTTTTTACAGGCACAAGTCCTTTTTACAGGCATAAAGTCCTTTTTATAGGCAATAAAGTCCTTTTTACAGGCACAAGTCTTTTTTACAGGCACAAAGTCCTTTCTACAGGCACTAAAGTCATTTCTACAAGCACTCAAAGTCCTTTCTACAGGCACCAAGTCCTTCTTACAGGTATCTCCATGGGGTGACCTACCATACGGGTCAAATCTCAATCAAAATTTAATTAGTAGAATCCTTTCATTAGGAATCTACCATGGGTTGACCTACCATACATGTCAAATTTCAATCAAATTTTAATCAGTAGAATCCTTTCATTAGGAATCTACTATGGGGTGACCTACCATACGGGTCAAAATTTAATCAGTAGAATCCTTTTATTAGGAATCTACCACGGTACGACCCACCATACGGGTCAAATTTTAATTCAATTTTTAATCAGTAGAATCCTTTTATTAGGAATCTACCATGGGTTGATCCACCATACTGGTTCAAGTTCAACCACCCTAAAGTTTTTTTTATATATAATGAATCCTTAGGTTCTCATTTCATTTTCAGTGGAACATTTATGTCACGACTCTTTTTATTTCCTTGTATTGAGTCGATTAGAATTCATGTGTCATCTCGCCTTTGAAATGAACCTCTACCGAGCTTCCTTTCAAAGATGGGCAGCTGTTAACACCTGATTTTTAATCATTTTTTCTATTGCTAAAGTAATAAAAAAATCCATAAAAAACGATTTTTCATATTTTCAGTATTTTTACGTATTTTTTATTTATTTATTTTCGAAAATTAATAAAAAATTCATAAAAATTCATAAAATTGAAAAATCAACTTTGGGAACCTTAGCCAAGCCTAGGGAACCACTTTTGACCAAAAAATAATATTTCATATTTTCGATATTTTTCGGTATTTTTATTTTCGAAAATTCATAAAACAAAAAAAATAAAAAAATTGAGAAAATTGCAAAATCAAGTTTGGAAATTATGAGAATATTTAATAAATAATTTTTTGTATTTATATATATTTTATATATTTTAGAAATTATGAGAATATTTAATAAATAATAACATTTGAGGCCACCAAAATATATAAAAATAGTCAATATTTTTATTTTAAATCCCTTTTCATGTTGGCCATCACAAATTTAAAAAATCCAATTCGGGGTTGTGTATTCCTTCACGAGCATAATCTCGAACCGGGCCTAAAAAATTCAATTTGAGTCAATTTATTTTCATTTTTTCACTTTTAGGGGTTGTGACATTGTTCTCTAATATTTCAAATTTTTATATTGGCCCAATTATACCCAGAATGACTCAATTGTGCAAAAGGGCTTTAATTAAATTCTGCATTATTTTCAGTGGCAAGAAATGAGCTTAAATTTGACATGTGGTGAATTTTGACTAAGTATAGGGAAGGTATGTCAAAAATTGTGAGGAGATTTGGACTTAAAGAAATACTTTTTCAGGGACTAAATTGTAAATACTTAAAATTCAGGGACTAGAGTGCAAATACCTAACTCTTGAGGGATCATTTTGCAAATAATAAAAAGAAGAGTTAGTGGATAAATTAGAATAGAGAAGGGAAGATGGAGAAGAGGCGATGGAGAAGAATGGATGGAGAAAATATGATAAGAATAGAGAAGGGAAGATGGAGATGAAGAAGAGTTAGTGGAGAAATTAAAATGGGAGATAAATATGGAGAAGAGAAGCGAAGATGAAGAAGAGTTAGTGGAGAGATTAGAATGTGAGATAGAGATGAAGAAGGGAAGATGAAAATGAAGAAGAGTTAGTGGAGAAATTAGAATGGGAGATAGAGTTAGTGGAAAAATTAGAATGGGAGATAGATGAGTAGGTTATAAAAGGAGGAAGAAGTGAGCTTGAAAGGGGATTTTATTTTGGGAGAGAAAATTTTGAATGTTTGAGAGGATTTTGGGAGATTGAAAAAAATTTGAGAAGAAGAAAAGACCAAAAAGAGAGAGAGAATTTTGAAGATGATTGGAGTTTAAAGTTAGGAATTATCATCACAAATTCCTTCATCGATCAACATAAATCAAGAGTTCATCCTCGTCAACGAGCAAGCAAATTCGAGCTAAGTGTTTTTATTTATTCATTTATTTATGGTTTTAGTCGCAAATTAGCACAAATTGTATACACTTTCTCCATCCCTCTATTTTCCCTCATATTTTTATGTCAGGGAAGAACAATTCCATATTAATGGCAAAGCCCACAGAGGTGCAAAATTGGCCCAGACGAGCTCCTAAGTGCCTACCAATTTCCCAGCAGCCGCAGCCCCACATCAACGGTCAATCTTACGGAAGCACAAAATTGTCTTGAAGGAGTCCCTAAGCGCGCACAAATTTCAAATTGTTGAATCAATTTGTTGTAATTTATTTTCAAGGACTCAAACCCCAGAATAGAGAGGCAAAGCACATCCACTGGAGGTCATTTAAATACCTGCACTTTAAATCCCAAAGGGAAGAGCCAAGCCAATGCTTAGCCTCCCATTGGAGGTTTTTACTTACAGTAGTTTAAATACATGCACCTTAAATCCCGAAGGAAAGAGCCAAGCCAATGCTTAGCCTCCCATTGGAGGTTTTTACTTACAGTAGTTTAAATACCTGCACCTTAAATCCCGAAGGGAAGAGCCAAGCCAATGCTTAGCCTCCCATCGGAGGTTTTTCTAAGAGAACAGCCAAGCCAATACTTAGCCTCCCATTGGAGGTTTTTACTTATAGTAGTTTAAATATCTGTACCTTAAATCTCGAAGGGAAAAGCCAAGCCAATGCTTAGCCTCCCATTGGAGGTTTTTACTTACAATAGTTTAAATACCTGCACCTTAAATCCCAAGGGGAAGAGCCAAGCCAATGCTAGGCCTTCCATTGGAGGTTTTTACTTACAGTAGTTTAAATACCTGCAATTTAAATACCTGTACCTTAAATCCCAAAAGGAAGAGCCAAGCCCATGTTAGGCCTCCCATTGAAGGTGTTTATTCATTGTCATGTACTTCCTATAATTTAATTTTTGAATCATTAGACCCAAAAGATGAGTAGGTCGTAATACTGCATAGAAGTCGTTAACACACTCCCTCTTTCGACTTCAGGGAATCTTTAACACTTAAAAAAATATAACAAATAAAAATATATACCATCCATGCATCCTATTTAAAAAGTGAAAATACAAAAGAGAATACCCTACTAGAGCCTTAAGAATAAACCAATCCTGAGTTGCTGAATTAGGATATCCATGAAATTAAGGTACCGAAAGGACATTAGTTTTAATTAACTAGTGTAACCAAGTCCCCGAGCTCATAATCTCTGGTTCGCAGGAATAAATTAGTTCTCCCGCTAATTTATTTAGGTTTCTAATCGACCTACCAAGAACGATTAGTGGCGACTCCAAATTTCAAAATCATTTAAATAAAATCCAAAGTCGTGATTCGGTAGGGCTTGGGAGGGTCCACGTTAGGTTAATTTATCTAATCAAATTAACCTAATAATCCGTTAACCTTTTAGAAGAAATAACCAAAAAAAAAATTTTAGTGAAAATTTATTTTGATAAAAAGGAAATTCCTTCAAAAATTTTAGTAAACGTCAAGTGATTTTGTCACATTCCTTTAAAAAAATAATAAAATAATAAAAAAAAAGAGAGTAATAGATCTGCAAGAAAATTATGTATCAGAAATCAACCCATTTCTTCCTAAGGAATTTTTTTTCTTTTTTTTTTCTTTTTTCTTCTTCTGATTTCTCCATAAAATAGAAAATTCAAATTGGACTAATATAGGAGTCGTGGACCGACATTCCTTGTGCCGCATACTAATTATATCCTTTTCTTTTGCAGGGAGATCCTAGATACCCCAGACGGGTGTAAAAATTAAGTTCAATAATATATCAAGAATCATCTTCAGAAATACCAAAAGACGAAAAACACCAAGGCTTCAACCGTTAATTCTGGGGGGCAAACGAACACTGTCCATCTTTGACAGACAGAGTTGTGTCAATCCGTAAACTTGTATGGGCAGTGTATTCTGATATGACGGTGGATTTATACTGATTAAACACGGGGGCATATTTAATGTATTGCAGAGGATCCCGCGTTTTTTGAAAGACAATATGAATTATATAATCAGAAACCATGAAACAAGTACCTTAACCTGATTAAATCAACCAGAGACCGGTCTTAAAATTTCCTCGGATCCGAAACACGCGGAGGGTTTTAGAGGACCAAGGTTCTATTAATGAACGTGGCCCACGGACACTCCCCTGATGCTACAGGTGCCCGATATATACGAGTGGACACCGAAAGCAACAAAACACGGTTGAAGTGGAGCACGCAACAAATGGTCGAATTTATTGGCACACTGATCGAGTGGTGGCAGCTTTATTAATTTACATGATCGAACGCGGGTCTCTAGGCGGCTGGTGGAAAGCCACACTGAATGCCTCTCTAATGTTCTTGATATCATCGTCTACCACAACCCGCGATAGCATCATGAAGAAGATTAAGCCTCAATATCTTTAGCACTCTAAATCGTTCCCCAGAAGAGGAGATGACAGCAAAATTAAACAAAAAACACGTGAAGCTTTTCTTTCATTTCATTCATCAAAAAGTATTACAATAGCTCACTCGGGAGGAAAACTAAAGTCAAACTGAGCCCTGATAACCATTACAAAAGAGCTCAATTGACTCTTCAAACAGTTGATGCTTTGGGTGCACTGGGCGTTCTCGATATCAAGCTCTGCGAGCCTAAAGAAGAGGCGATCGCACTTCTCCTTAGCCTGGGCCATACTGGCCTCGTAATGCTCTACGGCAAACTCCAGGTCCGAAATCGCCGCCCTCTCGAAAGCAATGTCTGCCATAATGTCATCAAGTCTCTCCTGCAGCCAACCGCATTTGCACCTCATCATAATATTGCCCGGCTCTTGTTCAGCGTAAGTTCGGACCAAGGCCAGACGGTCCACCAACTTTCCCCTCTCACAAACCAGCCACGAAAGCTGATCGTTAGCAAACTTGAGGGCTTTCTTGTGATTATCAGCCACAAATGTAACTGTTTCCAGACGCTCGTGCCGGTCTTGGTAACGAGCTTTCACGACTGCAGTCACAAGGACCGTCTCATAAGCGCGGTTATAGGCAGCCAGAAAATTAATGAAGAGGGTCGGGAAGTTCCGATACTCCCTCCCCAGTTGGGTACCCTCAACAGAAACAGCGTCCACGGTCCTAAATAGACCGAGGATTTCAGCCTCAACAGTAGAGTTCTGGGCTATATGAACGTAACCTTTTTCAAGAAGATTGTAGAGTTTCTCCCACCCAGCCAGGACTTCGGCGGAGAAGGTATGGTTAGGAGAATTGGCCATTTTTTAGAGCGGAATACGAAAGAGAAAAGGACAGAGGTGAAGCGGAGGATTGGAATGCGAAGATGATAATCTACTTCGAGTTAAATATTGACTATACAGGGGCAGTCTTTATTGGCCAGATTTTTCCTATCTGCCATTCTCTGTCAGCAACACCTCCGCTGGCTCGAATTCCAGTCAGGTGGTGACCTCGAGCCAAGCGAATCTGACGTCTCTACAGAAAAGCTGGACGGGACGCCACCACTTTGAAAAAAGAAAGGATAAAAAAAACAAGCTGAGTGGGGGACAAAGACATTTTCGGCAAAAAAGGAGATATAACTCATCTTTATCGGATAACTCGACAGTAAATCGACGGTGGATATAACGACAGGGCCCCCCTACCACGAAAAGATGGAAGGAGACGAGCTGGGCGAGAGATACGATGAAAAGAAAATTGAGAAAAACAGAACACTCGGGAGAGGCAATACAGTTGCTAAACCCACGTCTAATTTTAAAGGAGGCATCCTCTTGATAATCCTTAGAGAGACTCTTAAAGCATACGCAGTCTCCCAGAAAAAATCCAGAAAGTGAAAATACAAGAAGAGGTAGCAAACTTTGAGAAATCGTTAACAAAATCGAAGATGTCTCAACCCAACACACTTGAGAGTTATTGTCACCTGCTGAATATGGGAGAGGAAGAGTTCGAAGCCATGTTTGGGGTTGAGCCCATGGAGCTTGGCCCTGCCACCGACGATGTCCAAGAGCTCAGTAAGAACAAGGTCAACAACGGTAAGGGTCAAAAGAAGCGTTACTGTCGCCATACTGAAGAGCAAGTACGAAGGCTTGAGGATTTCTTCAAAATGTGCACTATGCCAGACGGCAAACAGAAAATGGAACTGAGTCAGGAGCTAGGACTTGAACCTTCGCAAATCAAGTTCTGGTTTCAAAATAGGCGAACCCGAATGAAGACTCGTCATGAGCACAACGAAGCCGAGTTTCTAAGAGTTGAAAATGAAAACATCCGAGCGAAGAACAAGATATATAAAGAGGCTTTTGACTCCGCCACCTGCCCCAACTGCAATACTCTCCTCACCCTCGATGAAATGCATTATCTGAGGATCGAAAATGCACGTTTAAGAGGTGAGTTAGATCTATTCATAGCAGGATCAAGTTCTGTTGGAGCAAGGTATGAAAAAATTGAGACTATGGGGCTAGCATGGATGCCTTCTGAGAATGAAGAGAGATATCACCACCAGGCAAGTGGCATTGACGACGAACTCGCCGCCATGATCAGGCAGTTTGATGCTGATGAAGCACTAGGGCTTTAATGTGCATACGGATCCTATATTTTAAAACTAGTGATCACGGGACCTGCAACACGGCCGACGCGTACCTGATCCAGAACAACGCTAGCTGATCGCTCAAGAGCCTACAAAGGGAAGAAGATCAAACCTAGACGAATACGTCTACTTAGTTTCATCGCACGTTCTCGCCTTTTATCGATGTCCAAAATTAATGCACAAGCTAGAAGTAATCATTTCCCTTTCCCCCTTATTAAATGCTCGGAGCCGTTAACCGCACCAAACTCGAAAAAATTAATATCGAGAAGAAATCCGCGTAAATTTGAAGGGTAAATCCGTATCGTTCCAATTTACCCTCAAATTGCTCCGGTTTTAAATTTGATCTTTTCTATTTTCAGGAATTTGCAAAGGTGACCCGAGAATACAGTCGTACCCAAAAACAAAATTCCCTAATCGGGCTAAATTGGGGGCAAATCAACTCATGGACATTACCACGGGATGGACAGCTTCGGATAAAGAAAAATACAAGCAAAAGACCCAAACAATCTCAGACATTGGTAATTTTGTATCGTCCTAATTTGCACATAATCATCTTGAGTCCTAACAGGGATCGCAAATTACCTTGACAAATACCGTAACATGGCCCAAGGTGATACAATAGGGCTGCGTTATCCCCAAGGATTAACCCTTGAAAAGAAAACCCCATGGACACCTACGGTTCAATGGACCAAATGGTATGGGGGATGACAGTAGGTCCGAAATATTCCGAGTTCGATCCCCAAGGGTGGGGAATGTTGTATGTATTATAAATAAATGAAACAACTTTTTGTGCATTTCTTTTTTACAAACAGGAATACTCGACGAGTAATTTCAAAGTCAGTATTTTACCATAGTTTTGCTATAATGGTGAGGCGCCCAACAAAAGTCGAGGAAAATTCAATCCAGCAAAACTGGTAAAAGACTCGTGCAAGACATTCAAGACGAAGGGTAAATCAGTATCGTTTCCAATTTATCCTTTTTAATACTGGCTGACATGTCTCCTTTTCTTTTTACAGGAAATATTTATACTAACATTTAACATGTTGAAGGAGACAAATCCAAAAGAAAATTATGATCATCTGACAAGATCTATTCTGGTGAAAATGGGGTAAATTGATCGCAAGCTCTGAAACGAAAAAGCAAATATGTCTTCCTTATCTCGTTTGATTTCGAGAATAATTTCTCTGCTTTTTGCAGGGGCATTTAACCGCTAAACCGTGGCGGTCGCTGTCATTAAACAAACCGAAATGCTCCCTCACCCATATGCTTCATCACGTAGGGACAAAGTTTGAGACGAACCACCCCTCGACATAAGGAGCAGACTTCCCAATTTGTTCGGTCCGCCCACATACCAAGGGCAATTTAAATCCGCCCATATTTGCACATTATATAAACACACGTGATGCTAAAAAATTGTCACATCTGCATTGTGCTTACACAGTTCATGAATTATGTATGACTATTCCGTGTGTTTAACTTACCAACTCCAACTTAGAGTATAAACTGCACAGGAGACATCAAATGTGCAGAATGAGGCATGACAGGATGAGGAAAGGCAAACCATTTCCACATAAGTCTAACATTTTAATCTACAGATAAACAGCATTTCCCTAGAGTGAGAGAAAGCCCTTTCGGACTGAAGTCCCCCATTCAAGGTGTTCATACTATGAGAACCTCCTTAAACAGAATTGGTAATGCAAACTTGACAGAATAGTTTTGCATGATCCACATTTTGATTGATTGCATCATGAGTTATCACACAGACTACTTCTAATCATTGCTGACTTGGTTGAATAGTTTTGTATGAACCGATCAACTCATTGATGAAAATGCTTGCACATGTTACCTCTGACACTGCCTGACAGGCAACACATTCCCAATGTTCGAATTACTTTCCAAAGTCTTGAAATTCATTCGGTGATTATTGAATGAACAAGCCTGGTTGTCGAGAAGCCACCAGGCATTTCTTCTAAATTCTCAGGTAAGTATATCTTCAACCTGGACCTTTTAAGAGAATGAATTCTGACGGTTGTTGAGGAACTTGAATCCATTGCGATACATACATGTATCCACCTTTTTCAATAAAGCATGATTTGTCTCAAAGACAGAAATGTTCGAGACCTTTTGATCTTTGCTTTTTTTGGTTTATTCCTAAAGCTACAGGAGAATATAATTTGGGTTTGAGCTTCTGTAGGATTCCTGGTCTCCCCAGATTTCAGAATGGCACCCTTTGAGGTACACCAAGTCCTTCTTACAGGCAAAATAAGTCTTTCTTATAGGCAAACCAAGTCCCTTCTTACAGGCAAACCAAGTCCTTTTTACAGGCACAAAGTCCTTCTTACAAGCAAATCAAGTCCTTCTTACAGGCAAAACAAGTCCTTCTTACAGGCAAATCAAGTCCTTCTTACAGGCATAAAGTCCTTCTTACAGGCAAATCAAGTCCTTCTTACAGGCAAAACAAGTCCTTCTTACAGGCATAAAGTCCTTCTTACAGGCAAAATAAGTCCTTCTTATAGGCATAAAGTCCTTCTTACAGGCAAATCAAGTCCTTCTTACAGGCAAACCAAGTCCTTCTTACAGGCATAAAGTTCTTCTTACAGGTATTAAGTCCTTTTTACAGGCACAAAGTCCTTTTTACAGGCACAAGTCCTTTTTACAGGCATCAAGTCCTTTTTACAGGCATTAAGTCCTTTTTACAGGCATTAAGTCCTTTTTACAAGCACAAGTCTTTTTTACAAGCACCAAGTCCTTTTTACAAGCACCAAGTCCTTTTTATAGGCAGCAAGTCCTTTTTACAGGCACAAGTCCTTTTTACAGACACAAAGTCCTTTTTACAGGCATCAAGTCCTTTCTACAGGCACCAAAGTCCTTTCTACAGGCACAAAGTCCTTTTTACAGGCATCAAGTCCTTTCTACAGGCACCAAGTCCTTTTTATAGGAACCAAAGTCCTTTTTATAGGCACCAAGTCCTTTCTACAGGCACAAAATCCTTCTTACAGGCAGCTTCATGGGGTGACCTACCATACGGGTCAAATCTCAATGAAATTTAATTAGTAGAATCCTTTTATTAGGAATCTACCATGGTACGACCCACCATACAGGTCAAATGGTACGACCCACCATACGGGTCAAATTTTAATTCAATTTTTAAATCAGTAGAATCCTTTTATTAAGAATCTACCATGGTACGACCCACCATACGGGTCAAAATTTAATAAGTAGAATCCTTTCATTAGGAATCTACCATGGGTTGACCTACCATATGGGTCAAATTTTAATCAAATTTTAATCAGTAGAATCCTTTCATTAGGAATCTACTATGAGGTGACCTACCATACGAGTCAAAATTTTAATCAGTAGAATCCTTTCATTAGGAATCTACTATGGGGTGACCTACCATACGGGTCAAAATTTGATAAGTAGAATCCTTTCAATAGGAATCTATCACGGGTTGAGCTACTATACAGGTCAAATTTCAATCAAATTTTAATCAGTAGAATCCTTTCATTAGGAATCAACCATGGGGTGACCTACCATACGGGTCAAAATTTATTCAGTAGAATCCTTTCATTAGGAATCTATCATGGGTTGACCTACCATACGGGTTCAAATTCAACCACCCTAAGGTTTTCTTATAACGAATCCTTAGCTTCTCATTTCATTTTCAGTGGAACATTCATGTCACGACTCTTTTTATTTCATTGTGTTGAGTCGATTAAGATTCAGGTGTCATCTCGTCTTTGAAATGAACCTCTGCCGAGCTTCCTTTCAAAAAGGGGCAGCTGTTGACTCCTGATTTTTAATTATCTTTTCTTTTCTAAAAATTTTCAGTATTTTTCGGCATTTTTATTTTTTGAAAAATCCATAAAAATTCATAAAATTGAAAAATTAACTTTGGGGACCTTGGCCAAGCCTAGAGAACTAATTTTGACCAAAAAATGATTTTTTATATTTTCAGTATTTTTTAATATTTTTATTTTCAAAAATTCATGAAAAATAAAGAAAAAATGAGAAAATTGCAAAATCAACTTTGGAAGCCTTAGCCAAGCCTAGGTAACCATTTTTGAACAAAAAATAAATTTTCATATTATATATATTTTAAATTGTTTTTAAAAACAATACAAAAATACATGAAAATTTTGGAAAAATAACATTTGAGGCAAAAAAAAATACACAAAGATAGTTAATATTTTTATTTTAAATCTATTTTCATATTGGCCATCGCAAATTTAGAAAAATCCAATTCGAGTCACGTGTTCCTTCACGAGTATAATCTCGAATCGGACCTAAAAAAAATTAATTTGAGTCAACTTATTTTTAATTTTCACTTTTTATGAGTTGTGACATTGTCTTCTAATATTTTAAATTTTCATCTTGGCCCAATTATACCCAAAATGATTCAATTTTACAAAATGACTTTAATTAAATTCTGCATTATTTTCAGCGGCAAGAAATGAGCTTAAATTTGACATGTGGTAAATTTTGATGTGTCAAAAATTGTGAGGAGATTTGGACTTAAAGAAATATATTTTTCAGGGACTGAATTGTAAATACTTAAAATTCAAGGACTAGAGTGCAAATACCTAACTCTTGAAGGATTATTTTACAAATAACAAAAAGAAGAGTTAGTGGATAAATTAGAATAGAGAAGGAAAGATGGAGAAGAGGAGATGAAGAAGAGAAGTTGGAGAAGAATGGATGGAGAAAATAAGATAAGAATAGAGAAGGGAAGATGGAGATGAAGAAGAGTCAGTGGAGAAATTAGAATGGGAGATAAATATGAAGAAGGGAAGATGAAGATGAAGAAGAGTTAGTGGAGAGATTAGAATGTGAGATAGAGATGGAGAATGGAAGATGAAAATGAAGAAGAGTTAGTGGAGAAATTAGAATGGGAGATAGAGTTAGTGGAAAAATTAAAATGGGAGATAGATGAGTAGATTATAAAAGGAGGAAGAAGTGAGCTTGAGAAAAAAAAATTTGGAGAGAAAATTTTGGATGTTTGAGAGAGTTTTGGGAGATTGAAGAAAAATTTGAGAGAAAGAAAATACCAAAAGAGAGAGAATTTTGAAGATGATGGGAGTTTAAAGCTAGCGGTTATCATCACAAATTCCTTCATCGATCAATATAAATCAAGAGTTCATCCTCGTCAACGAGCAAGCAAATTCGAGCTAAGTATTTTTATTTATTTATTTATTTATGGTTTTACTCGCAAATTAGCACAAATTGTATACACTTTCTCCATCTCTCATTTTTTCCCATATTTTATGTCAGGAGAAGGACATCTCTATGTTAATAGCAAAAATCTCGTAGAGATGCAAAAATCGGCCCAGACAAGCTTCTAAGCTGTCCACCGATTTCTCAACTTATCTGTGACTAAAAGTCCCTCTTAATTCAAAAGAAACTCTCTATATTAGGAACATAGAGAGCGAAAATCAATTATAGAAATCCCTAAAAAAAATGGGAGATAAGTACTCTTTCCACTCTTCTGGTTTTAGGTGCAGATTAGCACATATTTTGTATACTGACACTTCACTTTATTTTATGTCAGGAAGCCGCAGCTCTATATCAATGGTCAACCCTATGGAAGCACAAAATCGACTTGGAGGAGTCCTCAAGCGCGCACAAATTTCAAATTGTTGAATCAATTCGTTGTATTTCATTTTAAAGAATTCATACCCCAGAATGGAGAGGACAAAATCCATTTGCAATTTAAATACCTGCACCATAAATCCCAAAGGGAGGAGCCAAGCCAATGCTTAGCCTCCCATTGGAGGTTTTTACTTACAGCAGTTAAATACCTGCAACTTAAATACCTGTACCTTAAATCCCAAAGGGAAGAGCCAAGCCAATGCTTAGCCTCCCATTGGAGGTTTTTACTTACAGTAGTTAAATATCTGCAACTTAAATACCTGTACCTTAAATCCCAAAGGGAAGAGCCAAGCCAATGCTTAGCCTCCTATTGGAGGTTTTTACTTACAGTAGTTAAATACCTGCAACTTAAATACCTGTACCTTAAATCCCAAAGGGAATAGCCAATCCAATGCTAGGCCTCCCATTGGAGGTTTTTACTTACAGTAGTTTAAATACTTGCAACTTAAATACCTGTACCTTAAATCCCAAAGGGAAGAGCCAAGCCAATGCTAGGCCTCCCATTGGAGGTGTTTATTCACTGTCGTGTACTTCCTATAATTTAATTTTTGAATCATCAGACCCAAAAGATAAGTAGGTGGTAATACTGCACATAAGTCGTTAACACACTCCCTCTTTCGGCTTTAGGGAATATTTAACACTTAAAAAAATATAACAAATAAAAATATATACCATCCATGCATCCTATTTAAAAAGTGAAAACACAAAAAGAGAATACCCTACTAGAGCCTTAGGAGTAAACCATGCCTGAGTTGCCGAATTAGGATATCCATGAAATTAAGGTACGGAAAGGGCATTAGTTTTAATTAACTAGTGTAACCAAGTCCCCGAGCTCATAATCTCTGGTTCGTAGGAATAAATTAGTTCTCCCGCTAATTTATTTAGGTTTCTAATCGACCTACCAAGAACGATTAATGGCGACTCCAAATTTCAAAATCATTTAAACAAAAACTAAAGTTGCGATTCGGTAGGGCTTGGGAAGGTCCGCGTTAGGTTAGTCAAATCTAATTAACCTAATAATCCGTTAACCCCTTTAAAAAATAAAAATTATTTTTTTAGAGGGTCGCGACAATGACAAAGGCAAAACATCTGAGTGTGACATCCTCGGGTCATAAAAAGGTGATGTTCCAGACACGTCATCGACCCATTTATTTTTATCTTATAGTTATACACATGTGGAGCGTGAAACTCCCAAACAATCATTAAAATAATAGGGATAGATAAGTAGAACCACAAATTAATCAGCAGCCAACTCAGCAAAAGACTACCATTTTCATTAGTAGATAATAGTTAACCCTACCGAAGCTACAGCTTATACAACCCCATACTTCGGAGTGGCTTCCTAAGACCAGCAAAAAGGACAATGGGTCGGGATAGAGTCAACTTCATATCTACTCCAAAAGAGGGTTACTGCACCCTCGTCATCCACTTCAACGCATTTCCACAGTTACAGACTTAAGAATTTTTATCAACGACGGGTGAGATATAAAAATTCTTAGGTAACCTAAACAATCATGTCAACACAAAAGCAGTCCAACTGTCACTCACATGCAATTTATCTTGTCTTGATTCACACAGCACAATAACTTACTTGATAATTATATCACATCCCAAATCAAAGCAATTACCAAAACCGTGCACACAACTCCCAGGCATTATGCAACATGCGATTTTCAATTATTAATGGGCACTAGGCCCTGGCACACTAAGCAATTGGTGCCCGACACACTAGGCAGTTGGTACCCAACACACTAGGCAGTTGGTGCTCTTCCGGAATAACTGGGCTTCGTCCCGCTCCCTCGGCAATGGCACCCAATAATCCGTGTTATTCCGATCGACACGGCATAGATATATTAGGCATTCCTGTAAGGACTTCGGTCCGTCACAAGCTGCGACCGGCATCCAATTAGTCTGAACTCCCAGGCATTATGCAACATGCGATTTTCAATTATAATTCTATCGTCCCCGGGACACCCCCAAGCGATGATATGCAATATGTGACCACACAAGCACGCCAGACAACCACTCCAGTTCTTATCTTTGCATTTAATTAAAATGCACACACAGTCGTGCTCAAAATTCGACTCAAGACCGTTTTCTTTTTCATGATCAAATAAGAAATTTTGACTTTGCATATGGTCACATACATAATTATCCATTAAATCACCCAAGAATAAATCAACAATAACAAGCAGACAAATAAATAATTAATCGTGAATTAGAAAATCAACAAATATTCATCAATCAATAATTTAATAAAGTTAATCAACAAATTCGCCGCAAATAATTATCAATTTAATAATAATTACTAATTTGGATCACGATTAATTAAAACACTATAATTAATTAATCAAGTATTAATTAATTAATTTCTTCCAAATTAATTAATTAATAAATAATAAACTCAAGAATAAAAATTATTATTATTTACCAACCCAAAAATAATTAAATAAATTTTTAATCAGTCCAAAATTAATTACTTAAATTTTAAATAATCCCGGCTCGCCTCAAACAATAATTCGCTCGCAATATAAACCTGCCAATTTAGCCTAACCACCCTAATCGCGTCATTTAACCTAATCGGGGTCACTAACTTAAATCAATCACGATTAACTAATTAAACTAATACAAATTTAATCTAAACTAACCTAAATGTAATTAATGCCCTAATCGGAGATTAGGGGTTAACTCACCCTAAATCGTCCAACGACGACGACGAGTGTCGGCAATTTCCAGCGAGCGTCAGCAAACGGTGGTGGTGGTGAGCTATAGCGGTGACGGCTGGATGGCGATGATGATGTCCGATGGTGATGACGTCGGGCAGTGGAGGGATGGCGACGATGAGCTGCTGGGGCGACGAACTGACGACGACTCGGATGGAGAAGATGAAATGATGGTGCAGACGAGATGGGAAACTAGTAACATAATAAGTCGCCGACAGCGACTCGCCGTGTCCAACTTTGTCTCTCGTGCATGAATTTGGGCATCACACTGAGAGCCCAAGATTGGAGTATCCCATACGTGGGAAACTAGTAACATAATGGTAGGGTTAGAGAACCATATATTGGAAAACCTAAAAGGCTTCTTAGAGAATGGGTGGGGAGCAATCAGTATAGTCATAAGAGAGTGATCAGAAACCCCAAGAGGCCAAAAAGTAGCTTCTGAAAATGAAAAATCCCTACTCCAACGATCATTAATAAGAACCCAATCAATTTTCCTCTGTTTCCAAATAGGACCATAAGAAGTAGACCAAGTAAATCTAAAATTGTTATAACGGAGGTCGTTCAAACCAGTGCTCATCAAACAATGGTAAACTCATCAAAAGCGGGAATCCAAGCATTAGAGCTCCCAACCCTATTCGACGGGTCTCTAATAGTATTAAAGTCACCCGCAACACACCAAGACAGATCAATATGTACATCACTAATAATCTCCAGGTCATACCATAATAATCTCTTTGCACCAAAAGTGTGGTTAACATAAACCATGGTGATATAACAAACTCTATCAAGAGAGACAAAATGAAAGCGACCATGAATAAACTGATCAAAAATAGAAAGAACAACCAAATTAGCTTCTTGAGGATTCCAGCCAATCCAAATACGACCTCGCAGAGAAAAATAGTAGTTAACTATCCAAATCCAATTCAGGAGTAAGGAAGAGGATAGTCTAGCAAACATAAACAAGGAAACTTTCATCTCAATAATACCAACACATTTGAGATGGTTAGCCTTGACTAAATTCCTAACTTCAGCCTGTTTAATGAGATCAACAAGACCCCTAATATTCTAAACACCGACCGACATATGTACAAGGAGAAAAAGAGTTACCATCTCTTATGGCCACCCCGCCTTTTGTTGGAGGATGGTCCAGCCTTACTAGTAGGACTAAGGCTACTATCATGTTGAATGATCGGTTGCTCTGGCAAAGAAGTGGAAGTAACTCACAGTTTGTCTAAATCAAATTTTGCACCCTGATGCAAAATAGCCTTATTTCGAGTATTAGGCTAGACAATAAGGGATGGAGGATCCTCCTCCCCTTTACTTCCCACATTACTAACGTTATCTTCAATATCATCTTCTAAACTAGAGGAAGTGACAGAAGTGTCACTTGAGTTACCCAAGTCATGCAGAACATGAGGCTGGTCAGAGGCCAACATAGGGGGAGATAAAGGAGTCTCAGGAACAAGATGTAAATCAAAGGACCTCGCTTGACAGCCAGGTGGTTCAGCTAATTTAAAACCACAATTCCTAGGACGCGCTTTGCTTTGTGCTCTTTGTATCTGTTGGATCCGAAATCATATCGTTAACGCAAGTGCACGCTATTGAACAAGTAATAAAGGGTAAATAGGGTTGTCGATCCCACGAGAACTGATCAAAGACTTCTATCGAGTACTAAACTGTCTCAGTCCATTATTATTCAGAAAATCTAAATTAAGAGATTTAACTAAATTAAGAAAATAAACTAAAACACGCAAATTTAACTTGATTAGAACTTCACTGATAAAAAGCCTAGGGTATACAATTTCACTTAACAATTAATCTCAAGTCAATCCCTCTTCTTCAGTATTATCGAATGGCTATGTTGTTAATCTAGAATTCTAAAATCTCCCCATACCTCTTCCGAACGTCAATAGGAACGTATTCTCAAGTAGATAATCATTCACTCTATTCTTAGGCGAACCGGTTATTGAAAACCCATTCAAATCAATCCTATCTTGATTACCTAAGGCAATCAGGTATATTCTTATCCCTTTAGCTAATAATCCCATCTTCCGACTAAGATTAACTTAAGTTATTCTTACCATGGCTAAATGTAGGATTCCTCTCCCGAGTTTACCTAAATTACCAATTCAAATCAATTGGTGGCCAATCAATTGACAAGCATTAAGCACAGGTAGAAATAAACAATGAGAATGAAGTCAATAATACCGAGGAAGAGTTCACGACTATTGATCAATTGTCAAGATCCATTGTAACCCTAGAATAAAAATTTAGTTCATGATTGGGAATTCAAACATTGCAAATCCAAACAAAAACATTAAGAACGACAGGAGTTCAAGAGAGAAAAGAGATGAAAAATTCTTCTCCCTGCTGTCTTGCGCCCCCCTCTCTCTTCTTCGTCTGAAAATCCTCCTAGGGTTACCTCTCTCTTTCCTATTTATACCCATACCAAATATTCCACCTCAAAATCTCCTAAAATATAATATCCTTAACCTTTTAAACCAAATCCTAAGATACCAAACAGAATATTCTAATAAGATGAAATTCCTCGTGCAGCGGCAAAAAGGGAAAGAGCTCCTGTCGCACATCCTTAACAGTGTGCAGATAGACGCGTCCATCTCTCAGACGGATGCATCCATATCAATTTTGCACTCAACTATAGCTTGCAAATGGATGTGTCCTTCTCTCAGATGAATGCATCCATATCAATTCTGTCTCTAGCCACTTTGAGGCCGCAACTGTCCAAATCTTCTCACTGAAATTCTTGGCTTCATCTCTTCCTCATCACACCTACACATAGCAAGACAGCATTGAGAAACCTGAGCATGAAAACATGAGGATTAATACAAAAATCATCTAACTACAACCAAAACATTAAAGTAAAGCAAAAACACTAAAAACTAAATAAAACTCGAACGACTAAACTTGATTATCCACATTTTATAAGCACTTTAACTCTACTTTTGTAGAGTTATCAGTACCGTTTTCCAAGGTTGCAGAGTGTGAGTATGGGGTTGAAAATCATAGTATCCTCAATACGAGGGGAGGAAAAAGGTTCTACAATTGGGGGCACTACTTTAACTCCATCTGCAAGGCTAGAATCAGTATATTTTTTGGCCAAAAGTGCCACACTTAACACAAGCAATAGGCTTCCACTCATATTCAACTTGGATCGAATGCAATTAACCATCATCCAATTCAATATCCACAGAATCACACAGAGGTTGATTCGCATTGATCTTAATGCAGACATGTGCGAATGAAATTCTCTTCATATCCTCAGTGTGGAGATCCATATACAAAGGTTTCCCGAGGACACTAGCAACCAAGCTAATACCCTAAGCAGTCCACATGGAAAACGGGATTGATTTCAGATTAACCTAGATAGGGAGGGTGTCATGTTGTCCTTTCTTAAGCAACAGCTAAGGGTGCCATTGTTGCAGAATCAAGGGTACTCTAGAGACTGTTAGCCATTATCGAATATCTTCCGACGAAACTCGACATTCGGGATATTAAAGAAATAGAAACCATCATCACTAGCTAACACTTCGGTCAATTTGGCTCCCCAAATAATCTTCACCACCATCTCAATGATTTTGAAAGGTAGCTTTCTCCCCACAAAATATCCGACAAGAGAGAAGCTCCATTTCGGGTGAGCAGCCACAAGCGCTTCATCAGAGATCTTAACAATTATCCTACCATTAACAACAATAAGAGGAATATAGGTAAGAACATACCTTTTTTAGCCAATTTCGCCACCATAACAGCCCACGATCACTAGGCAGGGGTAAACTTATCCTTTTAAGTTTGCCAAGGTGTTTTGGAAGCGGATCAATCCCTATTACGAGCACACCGACTAGGGCATAAGACCTTCACAACATTCACCTCAGTGGGCGAAGCCCGACTCTATAGATCAATAAGGACAACTTTTGCCAGGATAGGAACTGAAGTCGAGGTTCCCGCGACTTGACCAGAAGAGTTCAAGGCAGGGAAGACCTCATTATCGAACTTAACCACCGGCAGATGTTTAGAGGGCCTTTTGCCTTCTTTGGTAGCCAAGTCCTTAGTAAACTTCCGAGAAAGAGGGACAATAGGTTTATACGGGATTGCAGAGTCAAGACGGATCCACTATACAATCCACAGGCGATGACAGGTATAAAATCTCAACGAAGTAAAGCAGGAGAAATGGCAAACCACCCCACACCCAAAAACTAAGGGAGATCCAATGGAGCAAACAATAGAGACTTGGTATAATTAAGAGAACAGTGCACACACCAGCACAGCCAAAGAATCAAGAGCAGCCTCAACAGGAAGATAACATGCAATAAACCAATCAAGAGGAGGGCTAAGGGATGCGACCTTACCCACAAAAGCAAAACTCAAATGAACGACTAGTACGCACGCCCCAGCAACTAAGCTTGAACCAAGTGAGCTAAACCAAATTTGAAATGGAGCAAACACGGGGGCAACCCAACAGAATCCAATCAGAGCAAACTTAGAGGAAGGGCCGGTGACCTCAAGCATGAAAAATCAGGGGAACCCAACGGTCCAATCAGCCCGAATCATCCCCAGAACGACGTGTGAACAGTACCAAGAACTAGAGCAGTGGGAGAGAACTAAGAGAACAATGCCAAGCGCCGGTAAAAAGTAAATGGGCCTTGATTTTCTATCTCCCAAATCCAAAAAGACTTGCAATCAATGTTGCGAAGTAAGTTATTCATCACATATTCTTGCGATAGGAAATGCTAGCCAATAATACATCCGGATGCTATTCGATAATGCATATAATATAGCTAATCCTATCGAAATACATGGATGACTGCACTTGTAGGATTCTAGAAGTAGCCCTAGGACTTCAAGAGATACCTCCCACTATGTAACACTTTGCCCTTACAAGTTCTCACCGTGCAGAAAAATCAATATCAAACTCGATGTACATGATGTCAGTAACTCACATAGCTCATCTTCGACATCTCATGCGATAAAGTACCCATTAGCACAATGTATGGCGAGTGAACCATGTACACTAGAATCAAGAAAGCTCAATCAACCAAAATTGCTTCTGGAGTTCATCGCCTTTATATTTCTTCGCCCAATTTGCATCTATGTGCCAAGCACACATTTTATGCTCAGCATATTTCATCAATTCAGCTATAGCTAGAACAAGTCCCTAACAAACCAACGAACCTTAGTAATGTACACAAAATGAGTGTCATTGAAAAGACAATAGTTCAACCATTAGAAAGTCTTACTTTTTGTTGATTGCTCATAAATACCCAATTACTTTAATCAATTATGCTAAGATTAGCCATTAGATTTTTCAGAAATCAAGACTAAGTGACCTTGTTCTCTAACTTCACAATAGCCCAGGATATTGGAAATATTTAGTTGTTTCTATCTCTTCCAATTGCAATCAATAACTCTCCTTTATATAACATCTTCAAGAGACAACCATTTAACTCTCACTTTTTTGTAGCCAACTAAAAATCCCTTTCTACATGCCTTAAAACATATGTACATTTTATGAAACCATGTCTCATCCTCATCTAATGATAGCTCCTCAACCTCTACATGAATTTTATTATGTGTATTTTGAAGCCTACACGCTCTAACATAGTCCCAAATCAATGCATATTATTGCTTATACATACCCATTAATTCACTTATCACATTGTACTTGGCCCTTTTGCACAAATTTCTAGACATATTTATGCCTACTTTCTCTCTAACTAGTTGTTTCAATTGAGTATTGTTAATTTCTGGCATGACCTTAATGATTTTGAAAAAGTGCTTGGCTAACCACACACTTATCACTCTTTTATTATGAAAATCAATACCACAATTATGCTCATCTTGGATTGACTGGATATGAGCCAATTTTTCTACTTAATGTAGCATATATCATCCATGGACAATTATCTTGTGCACACTTCACTCTAATATAATTCTTCGTATTTCTAGTGAACTTAAGATTTATTTGATGAGTGATTAAGTACTTTATGATGGCCTCGCTAAATTATTTTATATTATCAAATCTCATCAATAAGCAAAACAAAGGACTTAAACTAGTTGAATCGTAAGAAGGATACTTACTTGATATTTTTTTATATTAAAGTGTAATATCTTCATTATCATTATTGTCTAAGATATCACTAACAACCTTACTACTTTCCTTATTTTACGTATCATCACAAAGCAGTTCCACCTTCCCTATTTACAAAAGTGAACTCATCCACTACTCGAAGTTGTGCTTTCTTCCTTTGTCAAAATGCTCTCGCTTCTTCTTGCTTTTGCAATATCTTCATCATCAACATCACTTAGGTAATGTGTATGCAATAGTATTTCATCATCTTCATTATTGAACAATGCAACTTCCTAAAAGCTCACATATATTCCAGTCAATTTTTCAGGCACTGTGACTTCACCAGTAGATATGCCACCAGTTCTCTCAAATTGCTCACACAGCTCTAACACACGAGCTGTACGAAAAGCCTAACTATCTTATATTCTTAGATTTCCTTCTAAAATAGATGCATTTTAACCCTAGACTTCGACACTAGCTTTCAAGATTGTTTCATCATCTCTATCGCCATCAACATACATAAACATCTCTTAACCATGAAGAAAATAGTAAATGAAATTCCTAATACCCCTATCATTATGCATGTACCTCAATCCATTATTCAGACTCTTACTAGGTACTAGATAATATAGTTTAGTTATTTTGCATTGCAAATGATGTACTATATCCTTCTCAAACTCTTTATATAACAGTTTGCTCGCACTAATCAGGACAAAAGTGACATATCCATCAATATATTTAATCTCTTTATCTCCAATAACTAACTTCCCATCATAGAAAACTTTGACAGGCACAGTCATATCACCCATGTTAACACCGCATCAATGAGAAAATAATTATTTCTATAAAAGGAATCACAATGCAAGTCGTATTAACACTGCACCAATGATAAACAAAAAAATTTGTATAATGGGGACCACAATGGAAACTATGTTAACAGTGCAGTTATAGAAAAAATAAATTTTCTAGCCTTCACTATTATCTACTAACTTACGCCTAGGAGAGAATGGAGAGTTGTAAAAGCAATTGAGCCTGGTGTGTGTACCTAATAACTTGTTGTTGCTTTTGTAGCCTTCACTACTGCATCCAAATTACCTATACTATCGTATAAGGGAGTTACATAAGAATTACAAGCTCCGTGTACTTTTATGTCATGTTGATGTGGTGAGCTACCTTTTTTTTTTTTGTTCTCTAAACCTACTTTATCAGTCTTGGAAAACTTTCAAAGCCATTGAATTGATTTTATACTTTTTTGTTTACTTGAAACAAGAGATTTATAAATTGTAAACTTTATTTGTTTCAGAAGGATATAGTTAAATCTTTTCTTGAAGTGACAAAGCAACTCCACTCCATGACTGAACACTCTTGTGTGGTTGGAGGTATTTATTTATCTTGGATACATATGTGGTCCACATGATAGTATTGGGAGAAATATTTTTAGTAGAGTTGGATTTCTACTACAGCCAATTCTAGATTCTGTTTCATTATTCACAGCAAATGTAGTTGGAATTCTAATTTCATCATTTTTCTATGACAAGACCACAATGCATGTCATTAACACTGCACCAAAACAAAAACAAACTTTTCTACATCACAGGGACTATAACAACAAAGCTTTAATAGTGTAGTTATAGAAGACACAATTTTTTCTATAATGAGGACCACAATGCATACCATGTTAACACCGCACCAAGAAAGAACAATTTTTTTTCTATCAGAGAGACCATAATAATGCAAAGGCACAACAACTTGAGCACCTAGTCCCCACAACCCCACCACATCCAGTAAACAATAATTTCATTGTTGGCTAGTGGACACAAAATGACATAAGAAGGGTATAACTCATAAAATAAATCTTACATTTATACTCTACCAGAAGACCTTAAATTTTTTCCTCCAACAGATTGCCTTTCTCACCTTTTCTTTCGTGTCCACGCTCTATCAATAACACCAAAATGATAAGCATGTGTATAATTTATTAATTAGTTCACACAATGAACAAATTACTTACCTTTGCTTGTGTTGAGCACAATTCATCCTATGACAAATGCTTCTTCTGCCTTCAGAGACTTGGACACGAAGCAAAGGAATAGAATGCATGCCTTCAATCAATTTACTAGACACACTCAATGTTGAGAAAGATCCAACCCCTAATTTGCAATTAGCGATGGTGATTTCTGTGTGACAGAGATCAATTTGAGAGAGGAAGGGAGAGTTTCAAGCCATAATTTTTCTTCATTTTGTCCTTCAACCAAAATCAAAGGTAACCTAATTTAGACCTTAAATGATTCGATGTCGTTTTGGCTTTAAGAAGGACATACAGTGGACTAGAATTCTCACGATGGACTTTTTCTTCTTTTTTTAATTTCCACGTTAGAATAAAAAATTAAATAGAAAATCCACCTAGGACATTTTTCCAAAAGTAGCACTCAAGTAAATGATTTTGCTCTGATTTGGCATTCAAGAGATCGAAAAAAGTTGTGGCATTCACGGTATACTTACCCTGCTTTCTTAGTATCATGAAGATCTTGCACTATACAGCAAAGGCTGAAACTTGAGTGGGGTAAACTTTCAAAGGTTTCGGCGCTGGTGGTTATTCTAGTTAGAGGAGCCACTACCCTTATAGTTTTGCACTATGATGGAAAAAAGCTTCCGCATCTTGGGAGTTTGTTGGGTCATGCTCACCTCATCGTTGGTTCCTTTCCCTTGCCTATTCTCAAATATTTTCCTTAGAGGCTTCAACATCTCTTAGATTTGACCTATATAGAGTCCATTATCAATCTTCTCTCTCGTAGTCACTAGGGTTGCAGAGTTGGAGGAGGTATGGGGCACCATTAATCTTTGGTAAGGGGCCTTAAGGAGTTTTCCAGGAGGTCTGAAAATCATCTCCTTGTCATCATCAATTGGAAGTACTGACTTGGACAGCCAATTCAAGTTAGTACTTGGCAATTTCTCTATGCTGAATTGGTACTACTGGATGAATATTCTGACGCAGTCATTCAATGTGAAGCAGTTATTTAGGACCAATTGAGCAAACCATTGAAGCACCGAACTAAGGTGACTTCTTGAAAGGTTTGGTGCATCAGCTTGTACTTCTTCGATAGCAAGTCATTTTCATTCCAAAGAGCCTTAGGTGAGTCACTAAGCAACATGTACTATTTTATGTATTTGTCAAACTCTAGTAGCCTGAGCCTTTTTGGAATCGTAATGTTAGTAATATCTCATATCCTCTAAGTAAATTTTGCTTATATTATTCAGCCCCCCTATGGCTTTGATCTTTTCTTCGAGGTAGGCCAACCTTTTTCTATTCAGCTTCCCATTTCTTTACCTTCGCCTCTTTCAACTTCTAGAGCTCATGAGTTGTTTTCCCCTCCCAAAGTCTCATGAGATCTGATCCTTTAACTAGTATCACCATAAGAGGCACTCCACCAGCAGCTTGGTTTGTCTCAAAGGCATATTTGAAGAAACAATTGCAACATCTTATCAAGCTTGGTCGACTCCTTGAAGTTCTACTCGAAGGTGAGGAAGTGCCTCCATCGATCAAGGAATTTGCTTGTGCCATTCTTGTGTTAGATCTAGTTCCCATCAAACTTCAAAAAACATAGCGCTTTTCAGAAGCTATGCTTTCTCAAGAATTGAATAAGAGAATGGCTCAAAAATTCAAGAGAGATCTACTTCGGTGAAGATCTCTGTGTTGGCCATGCATTACGACATTCATAGTGGAAGCATTATAAAACTAGTGAAAATTGTTATACAAATCATGGCGAAACACTAGACTAGGCAATGCAATCCAGGTTGAGTGCAATACAAAAGTATAATAGTTCTCATCTCATCATCCTTCCCAATCCTTAGATCATCGAATGGGAGGAGATGAGTTAATGGTTTTCACGCATTCGATCACGCTTATCATGACGGTTATAGGTTAATCACCATCCTTCTTACCCAAGACTCCTAATTGCCCTAGGTCTAACCATTTGATATGTACGCAAATGTAGTGTAATGCCCATGATTAGATTATGCGAAACTAGATCCGTCAAACTAGTGGGTCCAAATAGACTTATCTAACGCTCTATAAAACTTCAGTTTCACACAATTCAAATCTAGTGACTTATATCTGATTTGATTCATATCTAACTCATATCCGAACCTATCTATCTTACTATAACACTTTCATATTTACCCAATATAAGTAAATTCATACTTAAACTGAGGTGAGAGTATAGAGTGAGTGAGCACGAGAAAGTATGAAGAGGGAATCATGAAGGTGAGTTGGGTCTAATTAAGTTGTAGACCCATTCATGATACATTTAACACTCATATTATGAGTTAACACATATATTATCCATTTATTGAGGCAAGTCAACCTTTTTCTCTAATAATAAATAATTAAGAATTGAGTTTGTGGCCCATTTTGACGAGTCTATGTGCGATAGTTTAAGAATTAAGAACAACAAACATGGATGAGGTATATAAACAATTGAATATCATGGGAATAAATGCACTAGTAGAAAATGAAGAGAACAAACAAGCATAGACAACATGTGAATTTTAAGAAAATTAAATGATAATTGTAGTGACTTAATTGAAAAATTAATCATAGCTCCAACCCTGTGGATAGTGTTAAATTTATATCCAAAAAGAACATAGATTAGTTCGTTAAATTGATTTGTTAAAGAAAAAGGAAATCTTGCATATACGCAAGTTTAACAGACAAGGATGTTTCCATTGCAAGCGTATAGTGAATATATCATCTAAAAGCCAGGAAAAATATTTTGTGGGCCTGGTTAAAATTAGTTTGTTGACTTCTTTAATAGGGTACACAAAATAAAGATGTGGAGTTCTTTAATTGGGCGTAGAAGAACCTACGGAGGAGTTCCTATTTAGCATACGCAGAGGTGCTTTTGTCCAACGATTTGTGCATGAGTTTAGTATATCTAATTGAGAGGTATTTTATTTGTAAACACTTTGAGTTTGTGTATAATATAAGTGTGAAGAACACAAGTGTATTGAGCAATTGTAATTAGGATTCTTCGATTATAGTTGATTGTTCTTGCTAGCTCTCCCCGTAGATGTAGGTATCGATATTTAGATCGAACCACGTAAATCTTTGGTCTCCTTTATCATTCTTCATTTTTTTTCTAGACTTTCGCATTAACTTAATTTGCAAAATCTTAATTAGTTTCTACGTTATATTATAATAATTGATATTAGAGCTTGGGATCAAATATTCTAGATTGTGATTTTGGGCTTTTGTTTGTCTGATTATTACCTAGATATTTTGTTATTGCAATTATATGTGAAGTGAAAGCAGAAATTAAGAAATTTAACGGAATGAGCAACTTTGGGTTATGGAGCCTCAAGATAGAGGCATTATTGACAACTTAAGGTTTAGTAAAAGCATTGGAGGATAAGGTTAAGTTAGTCGAAATAATGAGAGATACTAAAAATGATGTGTTAACGAGGAAAGCTAGGATTTTAATCATGTTGAATTTATCCGATGAAGTGTCAATATAAAATAAGCAAGGAGAAAGATACTGCGGTATTATGGGCAAACTCCAGACGTTCTATGTAACGAAAGATTTGAACAATCACTTTTACATGTTGAAGATGATGTTTTAGTTTAGATATACTGAAGGTACATCTATCGAAACCCATCTAGATGATTTTAATGAACTCATTATGGGTTATACAAATGTTAATAAGATACTTGATGATGAAAAGACGGGCGTGATGTTGTTGGATTCTTTACCAGAGTCATGTGAGCACTTTACTTATTTACTGTTATAGGGGCATACTACGTTTACCTTAGAAGGGCTAAAGTCCTTTTTGTTTTCTAAGTAAAGGTGCATTCAACTAGATATGTTGACAGACTTAGACTTGGGATCCTTTTTAGAGATCTTCTCGAGTAAAAGTATCGGACTTCTATTGCGCACTTCCAATAAATGCTATCAAAGCTGGTTGATTGGTGGCCCACAATCTACTCTAATGCTTAACGAATATCTCAAAGAAGGAATTTGGTCACCATCGTGATTTTTGGGCGATGGGTGTTGTGGTGTGGCGATGGGTGTTGTGGTGTAGCGACCTGAGCTCGATTGCAACCTTCATGATTCGGATTGGAGAAAAAGACTAGGGAAGAGGGTAGGAGGTGATGAAAATTCAAATTTAGATATCTTGATACAGAATGATACTTTAATTAAGGAAAAACAAACTTAACACCGGAGCTAATATATTAGGGGAAATCGTTGAAATACACAAGTGAGTCATTTTAGAGAAGTCCTACATCGGAGTAATTAATGTGGTGTTGAGGATTTAATATATCCAGGTTGGCCTATAACTCATTAGTTTTGTGACAATCTGAAAATTCGACCCAATTATCGGGATTTCAGAATGAATGGATATATTTCATAAATGGGCTCTGATTGATCCTTACTCGATGTTGGCCACTCTGAGACTACTAACCGAAGGGGAATGGCTACCTAGGATATTTTCATAAACAGCCGCCTGTTGGTCTGACATTTCGACAGAGCCGATATTTAATGGATTTGGCCACAAAATGAATTCCGGTATTGGACAATCGAGTTTCTAAGAGGGTCACAATGGAGAAATGGGTTCAATTGTAGAAAACGTTGCCGAAAGGGCAGACAGCCGATGTACGTCGCGAAGCAAGACGTGAATAGAAAATTACCGAAATGCCCCTGGTAAAAACTCAGTCCTTAGAATTAGATTAAATGGAATCATTTTAGAATGAACACATTAGAGCAGTTCCAATTCCGGTCTGAAACTCGTTCGCGCTTGGGACCCGATCAGTGCATTTAGCACACAAACCGAGGCGAAGTCACATCAGTCGTCACATCAATCACTCTCGTCGCATCAATCAAGTCAAATCAATCTATCAACCACACAATTTCCAAGGTACGTCAATCCATTAATCAAGAGTACACATCAAGTATAAACATCATGTCCATAAACCCATTACCTAATCCCACTATCATTTTATTTGAATTCTTTAATTAGTATAATCTTTATAATCTCCATTTTCTTTCTCTCTCCCCTTATTTCTCCTTCAATTTTGGCCAGCCTCTCCCCCTCCTCTCCTTCCCAAAGCTCTATTTCCCCTCACGCGTCTTCTCGGCCTGTAGCGCATACCCGGACGAAAACGACCCGTTCGGGCTCATCCAAAGTCCAAACAACTCCCCGTTTCCTCCCACACGACCGTAAGACAAAGGGCTTCGAAGGGCTGTAAGCCTCTTCCCAGGATTTAGCCAGGAACCCCCTCAAAATCAAGCCAAACTGTGACCATGTGCTACGCAGACTTCCCTGCAGCAACCCTAACTTCAAACGGCCGCCCACAAAAATCCAACTATTGGATTGCCGTGATTTTTGGATAAATCCTAGATCTATCCAAGGTGAGTTCATGGAACTTTGTTTCACTCCGATCCGATATCGTTTGGGCCTCCATTCGTGCATTTTCATTTCGGTCGACGAAACTGTTTTTTTGGGACAGTTTCGTGCCTTGCCTTCTACGACCCTAATCTGACCAGGTGAGCCTAAAGGACTTATAATCATGTCTTGTCCTTGTCCTCCAGCTTGCTATGGCCCAGCTTGACCCTTATTCAGCCCCCGAAGTCGTCGTGCTCATCCCTTGAGCCGTAAGTCTCATTCGGCCATCCACTATTGACACCATCGTTGCCGTTGTTCCATCCCCTGTCTTGGTAAGCAAACTACTAATCTTTACCAAGGACTAACATATGCGTGGTTGATTTGGTCGATGGTTAGCTCGGTGTTTACAAATCGCTAAAAATCGCATAGGACAATCTAGACCTATTTTGGGTATTTCAATGAGTAGGCCAACCGTGGGCTTGGTAGTTGGTAATTAGGCTTGAGCGTGTCACTTGGGGACTGACGCAATGGGTATTAGTGTGAAATAGAAGGCCCAAAGGTGTTAGATGGGCTTGGGGTTTGTTTTGGACCAAATCAATCAAAACGAGCTTGATGGGCTAAGTCATTTCTTCGTAGGCTTGGACTTGGACGGGATTGGTAGGCCTAATGGGCTGGAAATAATGGACTTGGGCGTGCAAAAGATGGGCCAAGGATAGTAATTGGGCTTGGGGTTCAATTTGGGGCCAAATAATCAAGAATGGGCTTATTGGCTTAGACCATTTATTGTGGGCTTGGGTTTGGACGTGAATTAATAGGTCAAATGGGCCATGTGAATGGGTTTGGATGTGAGGATTTAGGGCCTAAGATAATAGGTAGACTTAGGAAATCAATTTGGGACTAATTGGACAAATTTGAGCTTAATGAGCTTAGGTAATTTATTGGGCCTTGGGCTTGGGCGTGAATAGTAATATCTAATGGGCTATTTCAAGATATGCTACTAATAATAAATTATGAGCTCAAAGGGTGAATAGGCCAATACTTCAGTGGGGTTTGATTTGAACTAATAGACTTAAGTTTGGGCCCCGAATCGAATTGAAAACTAAGCAGGCCAGTGGATCCAATTGGGCTTGAGGCCCAAATTGAATGGAATCTGGTAATGGGCTTACATTGGAAAACTTAAGAGGCCCAATTAAGATGAGCTAGGCTAAAATGCTATGGGCCTGAGGAATTTCGAGAGGCTACGAGCCAGGCTGGGCTCAAGTGAGATGGGTTCCACTAGATGGGGTCCACTAGATAGGCAAGAGGACTAGGGTGGAAACTTATACCCATATGAGTACGAATGGAATGTGGGTACAATAACGGTACTGTATGTGTGCGAATCGAAATGATATGTCTAATTGTGCAATGTCTTGCCATATGTGTGGGTTTGCTTACTGATTGAAATGCATGAGTTGCACCCTGTGGCATGTGTATTGTGCCTGGGCCTTGAACGAACATGAGCATGGCATGTTTTTACGCGCGGCGAGATAAGGGTGATGATGGCTCTAAGGCGTGTTTATGCGGGGAAGTTGGAGGGATAAGCGTGCCGACCTGAGATACCTATATGACACTGGTCGAGGCACGGTGCACCTGGACGTGCACGGCACAGGGTAGCTGGAGTGATAAGCGTGCCAACCTGAGGCGTTCCATACGTGGGTTAGGGCACGGGCTGAGGCGTACGAGACGCGGGCCGAACCTAATGCATCTTTACGCCAATCGGGTGGTATTCTGATACTGGGCATTGAACATTGAGCATTATGAATCGAGCATTGAGTACCAAGTTGGGAAACACGGCATGTTTCGTTCGTACATTTTTGGCATGTGGATTTATTCTTGAGCTATACATGAATTGCTAAGTTAATTGGGCCGTGTTCATTGTACCCTATTTATGTCACCGTCCAGAGAGCTGATTTAGGGAGTACCGACTAACCCTAGAGTTACATGTTAGGGCCGAACCAATAAGCATACCTTATCTTACGCTAGGATTAGTGGTGAGCTTATTGAGTCTTCGACTCACTGATGCTGGTTGCGAACATTTTCAAATCCCCGACAGCAGTGATGGACGTACCCCCGACGCTTTTTGGACTCTCAGTGAAGGTAGAGACTGAGATAGGCCTCTCCATTAATGAGGACCTAGAGGAGCTTCCCTGGCAGGCTGATTGGAGCGAGATCGACGAGGACTAGCTGGTAGACCCTAGGTTGAGTGGTCTAACTGAGTGTGGATTTTTGTGTAGTATTTTGATTCCCTCTTCTAGTGGTCTGTACCCGGCACTCTAGTTATATATGTATGTTATGTTGGACAATTATTGTCGGCTGTCTTCTTTATTCCCTTCTACCCCATTATTGTATACATGCATGTATGGGATTGGAGAATAGCTTCCGCAGGTTCATGATTGGAGGATGCGTCATTTGGTTGCGATGGAATTTCCTGGGCCGTCATATATCGTGGACCAGGCAAACGCGAGTAAACTTTCGGTATGAACGGGATGTCGCGAGCTCGTGGTGTTCGAGGCGTGACAAGTTTAATCTTTTAAGCAAAGTTAGGTCTACCTAAATATGTTCACGGGCTTGGACTTGGACTCCCTCTTGACGATTTCCTCTAGTAAAGGTATTGAACTTCTATTGCGCGCTCTCAACAAGTGGTATTAAAGACCATGGTTGATTGGTGGGCCCCACTCTATTCCGATGCTTGGCAAATATCTTAAAGAATGAATCTAGTAACCATCGTGATTTTCGAGTGGTAGACATGGTGGTCTAGCAACCTAAGCTTGATTTTAGCCTTCATAATTCAATTTGGAGAAAGAGACCAGAGAGGAGGACAGGTGTCGATGAAAATTTAAATTGAGATATCTTGGTGCAAAAGGATACTCTAATTAAGGGAATAAACCTAACTATGAAGTTGACACATAAGGGAGAGATTGTTGAGGTACACATAGGAGTTTGGTTAGAGAAATCCCACATCGAAGTAATTGATATGGTGTTAAAGAGTTAATATATCCAAGTAAGCCTATAATTAATTAGTTTAACTTTTTAAGTGAAGATAGGTCCAATTGAATATGTTGACGGGTTTAGACTTAGATTCTCTCTTAGCGATCTCCTTGAATGAAAGTATCAAACTTCTATTGCGTGCTCTTAACATGGCTTATGGTCTTTTTTTCCCCCCTTTTTTTAAGTTTAAATACCCAAGCTAGAAAAAGTTAAAACGTAGGAGAAAGAAAATGATTTAAAAAAATCACGTAGAAGAGAGAAAATAATAAAGAAATGTCACTTAGCATTTTAAATTAGGGAAATGACGGAGTTAATAAAAAGACTCAATTGTATAAATTTGACATGTTTTAGAATGTATTTTTTTGAATGTTTTAAAAGACAAAATCACGCTGGTGCACTTATTCTTGGATTTTTTTTTCTTTTTGTTTTTGCGGGTCAAAATTCTTAGATCTAACTGTCAAATCGATACGGACATTCGGAACGACAGAGAATCTCCCGTCGCTGGTGCTGCTAGTAGTAAAGTCAAGTGAGCACAGCGCAAAACATGAAACACGGTCCCCGTCAACATCCAAGAAAAGGTCATGTCTTTGTGAATCCTCCAGACAGTTTCCGATGTTCATATCTGAACTGAACACTCTGTTTTTCCACAGAGATGTAACGACAGGCACGATGAGATGTACGTGGAACCTCCGTGGAAAAAACGTGGCTCGACTTCGAGCAATTCCCATTTCCTCGAAGCGAGACCACGCCAAGTTCAAGGTGCAATCTCACGGATGCTGTGAATTTCCTCGAAGCGACTTGAGTACTAATTGCGGAGGAGAATTTCTCCGTTAGTTGGTTATCCCCTCGAATTATTGGTTCGCGATGAGTCGAAGAAACATGCCGATAGCCGAGGTGACAATCGGGACGATAAGGAACTTTCCTCTCGCAAGCCATTTCTCGAGGAGGCGTCCTTTGATTCGGATGAAAGCTTGTCGTCTTAGCTTGACGCCGCTCGAAATCGCAGCCCGATGACAATGTGTGATTACAATCACATCCAACGTACAGGAGGCTAAGGGCCTAAGATCTGATGGATGATTCCCACATTTATAAGTATGCCCAATCTGATGGATAGTCCCAATCCCATTACGATGATTTTCATTGATTCAACGAAGGCTTCCTCAATTCTAACTTGAATTCATATCGGTCTTCTCAGGATTACTTTTACACAAACATAACAATTTCCAAATATTCTAACTACAACTTTATTTTTCTGGTCGGATAAGTACCGCTTTAACTCTGCTATCCAATGGATATGACTACTAATGTTGCAAAACAAAATATATGGCCCAGATGTGAGCGATGATCAAGAGTGTTGTTTGTTGAGAAACTTATAGGGAATATGACACCATGGTTATTGAAGTTTTGCTCCAATGTGCAATATCATCTCTGTACTTTTAGTTTGTTCAATAACTTGTGCAATATCATCCATTGTACTCTATGTCATTTTCACATAGTCTAAAAACTAACTTGACAATTTACCAATAAATTAGGGACCGCATTTCAAGGACAATATTGCACATTGGATCAAAGGTCAAAGACCACATCGCATAATTAAAAATCAAGTGAGGACATTACATATTGAACCCAAATTCATGAGTTATTTGTGTTATTATCTTAAATGCATATTTAAGTGGCACGCCATATGTCAGTTGCTAGCGGTAACTTAGCAACTTTCGACATATTTTGAGCTGAATTTTCACAAAAGGACTTGAGCTATTTTTGGAGAATGGTACAAAAATTAATATTATCATCCAACAAAACATAAGGATCAAACCTCGATTTCCCCAAAGAGTGTAATTTCCTTAGAAAAACCTCAAGTAAAATGGATACAAATTTGATGGCCAATGCTTTGGAAGCAAAGAGATGACTGTGATTTATGAACTTTTAATTTATTCAATATAATTTTTGAACTTTGACCTAATATACAATGTGAATTTTTATTTTATTCAATATAATTCCTAATCTAAGGTCAATATTGAATTTTTTTTTTTGGTAAGGAAGAGTAAATTTTTGAGCAAGAAATATTGAATATTTTCATATAGTTAAAAGACTAAATTAAACATATATCTTAAGATCAGAGACTAAGTTGAACAAATTAAAAACTCATTAACCACATTACACATTGAGTGAAAATTCAAAAACTATTTGTATAGTTATTTATACCTTAAAATACTTACCAATTTCTTCTAGGCTGTCTTATGCTAACAATACTCCCAAGTATTAAGTATAGATAGTTAAAGAATATTTGTTAATCACACATATCGAAAACAAATATTTTAATTTCTTTCAAAAAAAAAGTTCTAGTCGCTTAAAAATTAGTGCTCTAGGACGATGACAAAATCCATCAATTGTTAAATGAATCACAATTCACAAAGACCAGTTTCAAACAAGCGCGCTGACTCAATTTCAAAAGCCACTATGGCCCTTGATCTTTATTGCTTTTCGTCATGATTTCAAATGATAGTCTCACAGGACATCCATACAGAAAGTACACAAACAACATTCCCAGTGCAGATTTGCCAAAACGATGCACCTATTTCTAGCAACACAAACGATAGACATCAAGTAAAACTACAGGCATCACCAGAACTCGGATCAAGCTAAGACAGGAACTCAGATAGAGCGATGACAGGTCGGCGGTTTGGAATCAGCTTAAACGCTCAAGGAGAGAAGCCGTTGCGTCCCCATCCTTCTCTTCCTTAGCCTCTCTGCTATGATGAAAGATAGCTCGAGCGCCTGAGAAGCATTGAGTCTCGGGTCGCAGTGTGTGTGATAGCGTGAGCTCAAATCGTCGAACGTCACGGTCCGTGACCCTCCGATGCACTCGGTCACGTTTTGACCAGTCATTTCCAGATGAACACCTCCCGGGTGACTTCCCTCTTGCTCGTGGACATCGAAGAAGGCCCGCACCTCAGCCTACCGATCACATAGATATTGCATTATCAAGCCGTTCCAAGTATATTGCCGCAAAGAAAAATGTATTTGTGGAAGAGTCCTTACCAGAATTGCATCGAAGGCACGGGTTTTAAGCCCGCAAGGTGCCTTAATTGTGTTTCCATGCATTGGATCACAGACCCAAGTCACAATCTGTCCAGCTCTTCGGACTGCCCTAATCAAATGCGGCAGTTTGACTCTCATGTTCTCGGCACCCATCCTACAGATCACTGTGATCCTACCGGGCTTGTTGTGTGGATTAAGGATCTCGACAAGCTTGACAAGCTCACTAGGGTCCATCTTGTTGCTTACCTGAAAACAGATTTAAACATCAGCCAGTCAATGACCAGGCAACAGTAAATCGACAAGCATGAGAAAATCGAAATCGACACTAGTAAATAAATCACACCAAAGCAAGCACGATACAAGGTAATCATGACAATTCCATGCTGCATGCGGTGCCATACAAGAGGAGATGAGTTCAAGTTATTATTTATAACACGACACACCTTAATTCCGAGGGGATTGGCAATTCCTCTCAAGAACTCGACATGGGCACCATCCAGCTGCCTGGTGCGCTCTCCGACCCAAAGCATGTGAGCAGAGCAGTCATAGAACAGGCCGGAGGTTGAATCAAGCCGGGTGAGAGATTGCTCATAAGGCAAAAGCAAGCACTCGTGAGAGGTCCAGAATTCAGTTGAGGTCATGATCGGGTGTTCAACCGTGAGCCCAGCCGCAGCCATAAACCCCAATGCCTCGTCGACCCTGTGAGCCAGTTCCTGATACCTGTTCACCATTCCCAAAAGCAATTTAATGAAGTTGTGACATTTGATTGCTGACACTTGGCAAAAGCAAAGTTATCTTCGAATACGAGATTCCCAAGAGAAATGAGCTTTACACCTATCCCCTTGCTCGCTGTGCTCAGCAAAGTCCAGATTCCACTGGGTGACTCTCTGCATGGCGGCGTAGCCTCCAGTGGCGAAGGCCCTCAAGAGATTCAGCGTTGCAGACGCTTGACAGTAAGCTCTGATCATCCTGTGAGGATCAGGAATTCTAGACTTCTCATCGAAGGCATCGCCATTTATGTTGTCCCCCTTGTAGCTTGGCAGCTTCACCCCGTTCTTCTCTTCAAATGGGTCGGACCTCGGCTTCGCAAACTGTCCCGCCATTCTCCCCACCTGAGCAAATCATACCCGCAGATTCCGTCAATTACACGGCTCACACTCTTCCTCATGAAGTCATATCAAACCAAGCACCACATCCGAGTTCCGAAATGGAAAGCCAAGGCAGCAACAGATCTCCCAGTTAAAATTTAGCACACCCAATTAAGCACATCAAGGACAGACAAATCATCTCTGGTGTGGTCTAATGTACATTTTCAGATCTAGTGATCTATATGATGAGCGTCTCATCTAGATCCCAATTCATAAATCTTCGTCCTTACACGACAAAATTAAAAACAGAATCTTTGTACAAGTGAAGATTTCCCTCTCAAGGGCAACCTCGCATGCATACAGATGCATCCAGACCAGTCTCAACAAGACCCACCAGATTCGTTACAAAGAGACACAGTTTGATGTGCACATTCTTACGCGAGATCTTGAAACTCATCCTAGACACCCCCATCTAAATTGAGTCAAATAAATCAACGATGATCGGATCCTTAGCATGCAAACCTCAGATTAAACGACAATGACAACGCGAATCGCCAAGACGAAGGAAATTATTACCTTGATCACAGGCATTTGACCTCCGAACATGAGGACGACGCCCATCTGGAGGAGCACCCGGAAGGTGTCCCGGATGTTGTTGCCGCTGAACTCCTTGAAGCTCTCTGCGCAGTCGCCGCCCTGCAGGAGGAACGCATTCCCCATCGCGGCATCGCCGATCTTCTCCTCGAGGCTCCTCGCCTCCCCGGCGAACACGATCGGCGGGAACGACTCGATGGTCTGGAGCACCGACTCGAGCTCCTTCGCGTCCGGGTACTCCGGCAGCTGCAGCGCCTTCTTCCCCTTCCAGCTGTCCACCGCCCACTTCCCGGCAGCCGGGGCCGCGGGCTTGGCGGCCACGGCGGCGGCGGGGGCCTTGGCGGGCTCGGCGGCGTGGACGGCAGAGATTGGGCGGGGCCTCCGGTGGGTCTTGTTGGTTACGAGAGAGAGCGCCGCCGGTTGGTGGTGGGGTTGATGGGAGAGGGAGTGCATGTCGCTGCAGAGCGATTTGGAGGAGAGCGTGGAGGTGTTTGCGAGAGCCATTCTTTCTTGTTCCTCTTTCTCTCTCTCTAAATTGCTTTCTTCGTTAGGAGTTCTAGAGAGAGAGAGAGAGATAGGAGAGGGATTCGCAAGCAGAGGAGAGCAGAGAGGCGGGTTTTTATAAGGTTTAAGAGGAAAACAGAGCGAGAGTGGAGAGAGAAGGTGGGCCGCGAGTCTAGAGAGAGAGAGAGAGGTGGCTGGAGGCGGAGGGTAGGTGTGGTGGGTGGTTCTCCGGTCAAAGGAGAAGGGTCGGGACCGAGGACAGACCCGCGGAGGAAGGTAGCTGGGAAATTAGAGCAGACCAGGGGTGCATTTGTAAATATAATTGAACATCGTGGGAAGAATGAAAAGACAGATATTGATTTTGATAGAATTTTTTGTTTTTTTCCCTCGCAGGTGAAAATTGATTCACCACGGCCCGAAAGATTGGTTGAAATTGGGGTAAATACAATTAAAAATTCAAAACTGGTGCTTACAATATATTTATCCCAACTTAGCTCTGTCGCAAAAAAAAATCTCAAATTATTATCTTATATCACGTGTCTATCCTCAAATTAATTTGTATTTCATGAAAATTCTCAAAATTAGGATCTCATGACATTCTTACCATAAATCCATGATCTAAATCAGATCTTATATTACTGATTGAGGGTAGATTTGGGTAAGTGTGTAATGGAATACCAATTTGGATTTTTTTGTGAGAAAAAATTATTTTAGAGTAAATATGTCTCTGGAGTGTCGGTTTATGATTTTTTGTGAGACGAAAATTAAGGTGAAGGTGTCATGGAAACCAGTTTGGATTTTAAATGATATTTATCCTCGAAATATTGTGATTTATTTTCACGTGATTTGGAGGCGCCTTTTCTTATAGTTTCAAAAATTCCAATTCCTTTTTGATCTCTGAAAATATTGGTTTGTTGGAGGTGTATCGAGCGTAGGTTAATTGCGATTTATCTCAACTTGCATTTGATGGTTCGACAATAGCAGACTTGCTCTAGCAAAGCATTGGTATGGCTTGAATAAAATTGTTTCCACCACATGTATTGAATATCTCTAGTAGCTCATAGTAGATTGCTGATTCCTTCCATATTCTCTAAATTAACAATTAAAGCCAAATGTCAAAAAGTATGAATTCATACACTTTCAATTCATTCAAAAAGAAGCATGAATTTTTATTCAAGAGATACATATCTACATAACATCATAAAAAGCACAAACATTTTACCACATAAATAGGTAATCCATAGGTGTAGCCTTTCGCTCAATGCTTGATTAATTAATTGAAGCACTTGAGACTACATTAATTGGGGATACATGACATAAGAAATTGTGAGATAGGCCGTCTAGGTTGGAGAATTTTCTCAGCCACTAAATTGTATGATAAGTCTATCTATATAATTATGAGCTATGATATGAGTATCTCCGAAAATACAAATAATGAGATCCAAGGCTGGATCACTCGAATATGTTCACGTCTAAAACTAATAGCTATCTTTTTAGCAAAAATACAAGTAAGCTATTTTGCTTTGCTCACTAATTCGGTATTCGATTTTCAACTATTAAGGAGACAAAAAGCTTTGAGAAATAAAAGAAGAAAGGGTCGCAGATTGCTACTAAAACCCTAAAACAACTCTCTATTTATGCGTATATTTTGTAAACTGCTGCTCGAGATTAAAAAAAAATAATAATAATAGAAGAATGCGAAGTCGAAGAACAAATTGGTAGTCTTGGATAAAGAGATTGAAATCAGAGAATCAAAGGTACAAAGGCGAACTGTTCAAGATAAAAATAACCACAATTTTTACACAATCCCCAAAAAAGCACGACCTTTGTGCTCAATGGACAAACATATCTATCACTAATTGTTTCTAGCACATAAGCTTATGTTGGACCTAATGTGGCTATCAACTGTGACATGTACAATGGATATGTTAGCTGAGCCAAAACAACATTGTGTATTTAAAAATATAGACGCGAATAGGGTTTTGACTCATTCTTTTCATATAATGTAGAAAGAAAGAGTCTTACCTCAACCGAACTTGCAAATTTGATGCCAAGTACTTATTCCAAACCCGAGTTTGCAAATTAAGGTTTCAAATGATCTATTTCGAGCAAATTTGTGAGTTTGAGTAAACTGAAAAATAGGGGGATTTCGTATTTGCCAATTAAAATTTCATATTATCAATTCGAAGTGAGTAGAGCAAATCATCATTCATAATCGAAGTTGTCATTTTTGTTCAGCTTCCATGTCCTTCGTAAACATAACCGCCATTAACCGCCTCAGATGCCATGTGTTGACAAATGATAATGATATCAATTTTAACTATGTGAATTAAATTAAAAGGAAACACATATAATGAAAACAACAAAAACAAAAACTGAAATTTAACCTAATATATAATACTATTACTGAGCTTTTAATTTATTTAATACAATCTCTGAATTTTAGCTCAATATGTAATGTTATCTCTGAATTTTTAATTTATTCATTGCAATATCTAAACTTTTGGTATATGTGTGATTGAGTTCCTGAATTATAAGAAAATATTTAATGTTGTCATTTCATCAAGTTAAGTTCATAAAAACTAGAGGTGATCGGTTCCCGGTCCGGTCCGGTCCGGTCCGGTTCCTCTCAAGAACCGGAAATCGGACCGGTGGGCCCTGTTCCCAATTTGTCGGAACCGAGAACCGAACCGACCATCCCGGGAACTGGATCGGACTGAACCGGACCCGACCAAAAAAAATATAATCAAAATTATTCTCTAATTGTTGAAATTAATAACATATAGAACTTTAATGTCTATATAAAATGACTTCCCCATAGAAAAAAATAAAAAGCCCAAGGAGCCGAAAGAGATTCACGAATCGAATTAGGAAAAAAAAATTTAAAAAAAAAACCGGTCCGGTTCGGGCGATTCGATCTAGTCCTAGAAACCCGGAACCGGAAACCGAACCGCCCGGTCACCGGTCCCAATTTTAGGAACCGGGAATCGGACCGGACCTCTATAGAACCGGGAATCGGACCACCGGTCTCGGTTCGATTCGGGCAGTCCCGGTTCGGGTGGGCCAAGTTGCTCACCCCTAATAGAAACTATTGAACTTTTTCATATGGTATGTGTACAAAAAGCTTAAGTTTTTAGATGACGGCATGCATTAATATAAAGTTCGGAATTATATTAAATAAATTAAAATTTTAAAAACGGCATTTTATGTTAAATTTATCAATATACGTACTTATGGCCCCCATGAGCGCAAGCGGAAAGCAAGTGTGCCAAATTCCGAGCCCAACCGTCACCAGCTCATTTATGACCACCCTCAGGTCTTGAATCCGTGTGATTCTTGGGAAAGATGAGAAGAGGAGAAAACAAGGACAAAGACATGTCAGAGCGACACCAGGAACGATGAAGAGTTTAGCGATGACGACGTGTGGCTTCGGGGATGGAAATGCATTCACGAAATAAAGAGTTTAGCGCAATCTCCCATGCACATCACAGCAGAGATTAAGAAAAGATTATGGCGACATTAATATCTTCGGACGTCGACGGGCAGCAAACTTTCCTTGTTACTTTAAAATATAAAAAATAAAAAATGCGGGCAACAATTTTGATTCAAAAAATCAATTTTGATCGAAATTGATTTTTTCTAATTATGTTCCTTGGATGAATTTTGTAAAATCAAAATACGTTTAGTAGCTGCACAAATTTTTTTTTTCTGAAATTGAAATGCGTTTAATAATGACACAATATTTCTATTTTCAAAAATAATTTCCCTTCTCAATTTTTTCATTTAAGTCAAATAATCACGTTTGTTAATATAAAGTCAACCTATATGGCACCGGTAATAAAATAAATACAAATCAAGCATAATCCATAGTTAGTCTATTTTGTGAAACAAGTCTTATGCAAGATCCTTGAGAAAGAACATAAGCTCCATAGGTAATTTACACTTAAATTTTTGCCGCGAATTGACATGGAACTAGAGGTATCAAACGGGTGTGTCAGGTTGAGTTTGGGTCGGGTTGAATATTATCCGTGGGGAGACACATTCATGAAATGCAAGAAGCCATGCCGTGGAGGACTAAACAACTATGAATAGACTTACTTAGGGCTAAGAGTAAGAACATCAATTCATCGATTTTTATATCTTTTTATAGGTTCAATAAAAATCAAGAAAAGATTACGGTGACATTAATATCTTCGGACGTCGACAGACAGCAAACTTTCTTTGTTACTTTAAATCTAAAAAATAGAAAATGCAAGCACCGATTTTGATCGGAATTGATTTTTTTTAATTATGTTCCTTGGATGAATTTTATAAAATCAGAATGCGTTTAGTAGCCGCACAAAATTTATTTTTATGAAACTGAAATGCGTTTGGTAATGACACAATATTTTTATTCCTGAAAGTAATTTTTCTTTTCAATTTTTTCATTAAGTCAAATAATTACGTTTGTAAATATAAAGTCAATTTATATACCATCATTAATAAAATGAATACAAATCAGACATAATCCATAGTTAGTCTATTTTGTGAAACATAAAGGCATATGTAAGATCCTTAAAAAAGAACATAAGCTTTATAGGCAATTTGCACTTAAATTTTTGCCATTAATTGACATGGAACTAGAGGTATCAAATAAGTGTGTCAGGTCAGGTTTGGGTCAGGTTGAATATTATCCATAGGAAGCCACATTCATGAAAAGCAAGAAGCCATGCCGTGGAGGACTAAACAACTATGAATAGACTTACTCAGGGCTAAGAGTAAGAACATCAAATCGTTGACTCTTATATCTTTTTATAGGTTCAATAAAAATCAAGATCTGAAAAAGTTAAATAGAATTTTCTATTCCTAATCACTCTGAATCTTCATATTGACTCATTTAACACTTTTGAACCTATTTTTCATGTAATATGAATCTATTGGCTCATACTTGGCCCAATTTATACCCGATTCGACTTGTATTATTTAAATACTTATATACTTAACCAAATTATGAAATTTTTTTAATAATTTGTTAAGATAAATGATATTGCTAAAATACTTTCATGCAATACAATGAAATATTTTAATATTTCTTAGATTATTTTTATTTTTTCGTAAAAGAAATTATTTTTTTATTTTTAAAATATATATTTAATTTTTTTCTTTTTCTCTGGCGGGCGGTGGTGGGAACAAAATGGGAGCTTTGTTGGTCTTGTTTGTCAAAAGTGATTTTAAAAAAAATCAATTTTTTTTATAACTTTTGTTTATGTCCAAATTTGTTCCTAAGAAAGGAATTAGAGAATCAAAATCATTTACATTAGTAAAGAGGCTTATCATCATCTTCTTCTTTTTTGTTTCAGGGAATAAAATCAGAGAATCAAAATCATTGCTAAATAGGCTTTGAAGCTTTATTTTTTCGTAAAAAAATAAAATATTTTAAAAAGGATTGTATCACTTAAAATAGTTAGTTAATGAAAAATATCTTCATTTTCGACAACTAACTTATGCCTAAACATTTTTGTACACGATTAAAATAGTTTTCATTCATTCTTCTTCTTAATGATACAAAAGATCATTTCTAAGAAAAATATTTTTCGCATTATTCATTTTCTACGAAATACATGCACATCCGTGTTTGGATATGACTATATAGAATAGATAAAAATCCAAGGATATTTTCATATTATAACTGTTGTTTGGTGAACTGTGAATTTAAATTCGGATAAACAGAGGCAAGATGCGGTTAAAATCAACTCTATTTCACTAAAACATTAGGATACTTTATAAATTATTTAGTGATGAGTTCTTAAGAGTGAGTTATTGCTAAATAGAGATTTGTGTCATCTGAACTTAAACACAACATTGATGGAGCATGACCCATTGGCCTTACTTGATTGGTCTTACTTGCTGTCTTGTCGAGTGAGTAAATAAGTGTTGAACAATATAATTATTTGACATCATTCCACAAGTTGAAGATGCAATCATGCAGCAAGTGAACTACCTTTGAAAGTCAATAATCAACTTTGAATTCTTCATAACATATCGAGAACCTTTTCAAATATTGAAAAAGTTTAAGCGATTAAAGAATGAGGGATGTGATCTCGTATTATGCCAAACAATTGATTAAAGAATAGGGTGATGGAAATACCCGGCTTTATGGTCGGAGACGCAATTTGATGCCATCGAAGAAATAGCCACACTTGACGGTTGTCATCATTAGAAAGGCAGCCTAACACTAAGTAGAGGCAGTGATTGTGTGAAAAATCCAATTCTCTTTGTGTGTGCTCTTTCGATAAATTCTATCCTAATCTATCACAGCTTCTCCCTTGAGATTTTTTTATTATCCTGATTTATCCCTTTTATTTTATATTAAATAACTATCAAATACAAGATATGACAAAATATATCATATTCTGGATTATATCCCGATGATCAAACACAGCCTTACAACTCGAACAACCGGGGTTATTTCACAGGGATTAATCCCCCAAGAAGAGTACTCACAACCCTTTTTTTATATATATTTATGTGGGACCTAGAGTGTCACAATAATATCATAAAAGAATTCAATTTCCTTATTCGGTTTTTGCCAAGCGGGTTCTATTACTTGCTAAAAAGTTTGTCGATGCCTTTATATTACGAAAGTGCCATGCCCTTTAAAATCTAGTTTATTATTATTTTTATCCGGTTTTTTCAAATATATTGCTATAGGAAAAAAAAATTAGATAGGGTATTGTGACTTGTGAGGGGTGGATTACAAAATGAATATATGCACTGTATCACATCCAATGATGACCCTTCGCAAAAATTGGGAGTATCGAAATAATATGTTTACGAAACTGCCGAAATAACAGCTCTGACAATATACCAATTGAAATAGTCTTTTGATGTACATTTTGAATGCATGCTACATCATAATGTTTTCGGCTTGAATGAAACTATGTAGTGTATAAAAATGGTTATTATCAATAGGATAGATTCAAAATGTTTGGTTTACCTGGAGAAACAAAATAGATTAAGAAATGTGAATATCTCATTTAACTGAAGAAACGACATAAATTAAGTTATGCAGCTATTAATATGTTATGGCACATTGGTTTGAGTTCCATTTTCATTATAAAAAAATAGAAATTATTTTTCTCATTGAAAAGACATTGTTTAGGACGGTCCGTTTGATATACAAGGATAACGGACTCTACAGATGCGTTCCTTATTTTATCATGTCTATGTCCACACGCCTTTCACCCTTAATTGCCGATCATATCTTTTTCTTCCTTGATGACGGAGAATACCTTCTATTTGTTTTATATCCAAGGGATTTCGAGATCCGGATGAAGTCTCGGATGAAGTGGCTTAGAGACTCACGTAGGTTCGAGTCTCTTCACTGTTTAAAAAATATATAGATAATTCAACTTCAATAATGTTCATGCATTTCACCTATCTTTCATGTAATTAGCTTTTATGTGACGTGATGTTGATTGAACCACATTTGAATTCTTAAAAACACATTAATTCCACAACTTTTTATTTATTAAATAAACTTTTTTTAGGTTATGTTCCCCCATTATCATTTTTATTATTATTATTACTTTTATTATCCACGCTCTCCAACAAACGGTTGCTAAAGTGAACAGACATTCACGTTAAGTCGTCCATTTTCATCCTCTTTCTTTGAGACGTGTAAGAACATCGCCCGCATGAGACTTCCTTTGTCTCAGCATTAGCGGAAAACGATACCCACGAATCACAGATTCACCTTCCAAAGAGATTGCCCACTAATCATTTCTAAAAATTACACCATAAATTATTATCGGACCGGTTCAAGTAAGGTACGAGTCAAAATCTAAATAGGTGGCTCAAACATAAGCTTAGTCAAAATCTAAATAGGTGATTCAAACATAAGCTTACTTTATAATGGTTAGTGGGCACACGTAAAACGATTTTAGACGTGTTTTGCTTCCTAAATCTGCACTAAGTCAAGCGATGCATGTACATTGCCAACCAGTTTCCTAATGATTTAAAAGTTCTTTGGGGAAAAAAACCGGTATCAAAGCATCGGTCAATAGTTCAAATCCCGGCACGATCTCTCAAACTCATTACTCGTGAGGTTCACCCGCACAAACTAAGAGCAAATTCCTATTATCGCATGTAGTCAAGTCTCGCATGTACCAAGGATCTGTGAACACACGATGGTTTGAGAATGTTAACTGGTGGGCTGCATATACCTTATTGACATGTTTCTTGAAAATTTTAAATGTCGCCAAAGAACGGTTAGTTTTATAGAAGATGCATCTCATGTGAGATTTTATGGGCATATTATCAACTATTCTGAAAGGTTAAACTATCAGATAAAGGCATGACCACCATTCACTGGGGCTGCGATCGCCAGCTCTCCTATCGTCAAGTCATAAACTTCCTTAACCTTTCGGTACAGGACAAGCATCAACCCCCACAAATGGTTTTACAACTTTTCGGAGATCTATGTTTTGATAAGCAATTGCCAGGGCTTGGTCATTATGACCCTGAGGAGACACCCCTTCTCCTGAAATCACGAGGCTTCTCTGAATTAATATTCCATGTCCTACAAAATCTCACACCTTCCTTATTAGCTAAGGCCAAGCGATGATTGGTACGGATGCTTCTTGATTGTAAGTTCAACGCATTTGTGGGAGGCACAGTGAAACGTGAAGAGCTCCTCAACTGTACTTCTTCTAAGACTTTCCATGTCAACAGCATATCAAAATCAACGTGGGATTGATCATCTTCCTTTCAACGATTCGGTCGCCTAGATCCGCAGCATGTGCACCAGAAAGAAACGATCGGAAATAAAGAAAATGTTGGTAACAATAGCAAGATGATAAGCACGTGGTACAATTTTTTTTTTCCCCTCTACTCTTCATGCACCCATCTTATATTATATGGGGACCTCATATCATACAAGAGAGCGACCAAACAGTCCAAGCCCGTACGTCGCTTGGCCACAAGGAAATATCGGATCCTGTTAAAATGCATACGTGTTAATACACATGTATCGTTCACCACGTTAGATCTACCTTGCAGTTTTTCATCGCGTGAATTAACGCACGCTCATTTTGACGGAATATTGAAAGGTATGCTAACGGAAGGTAGATTTGAGCAATTTTGGATTCTTTCATAAGTCGAAAATTAATTCTAGACAAATGAGTCACTGGATACTAGCTTAGGACTTTTGGCAGGATGAAAACTGATTTGAGGTAATATGTCATGGAGGTACTTGAATAATATTGACCCTTCATTCTATTCTAGCTTTTTATCCTCAACTAATTTAAACATGACGGGTAACATGTACTGCCTCACATAAATTTTTTTTTCCCTAAAAACCAGCCGCGCCGGAGTACAAGCTCAACTATTTGGAGTCTCATGAGCACCTTGCAAATCCCATGAACCAGTTAAGTCCAAACCTGAGCCGCACCGATGACTCTGATTCAAAGCAGTTTGCACAGCGATTGCTTGAAATACCTGGCAGTGGGACGTGATGCAAATTGCAGAAGAAAGTTCAAACGTTGGGTCAGTAATAGCCTTGACTTGCCGGAGGTGGACCACGAAACGGTTAGACCAAACAAACATATTCACAATCGAAGAGGTTGTTGTCCCATGGGTCAACGGTCCTAATTCTCCTGCAGTGTGTTCATTGAAACGTTGTTACCAACCTGCGGTACAAAGCCGTTGGACGGCTAGCTATGATTCCATTACCTTTTGTCCAACCCCCCGCCCGTACTTTCCATAGCCGTTGCATTATACTAATTGTTTAAAGGCCGTTTTGACGGGATCGGAACTTTATTTTATTCCGTGCGTTTACATGACTATTTTGGATCTCGTAATACACCCATAATTCGATCATCACCATATTTATGTTAAGATGTTCCAAACGTTAAAGTGTGATCTGAAGTGTATTTTGCAAGAAAAATTGGTCAAAAATTCCTAAACATATTGAATTTTGCCATTTTGGTCCTAAACTTTTTAATTTTTTAATTGAGTCCTAAACCTTTGTCGCAACCTGCCTTTTCCCCCTCTCGAGGGTCAATCGGGTATCGCGACCCGAAAAGAAAATTTAATTTTTTCAATCGGGTGAACGGATTATTAGGTTAATTGACTAACTTAATTCGGACCCTCCCAAGTCCTACTGAATCGCAACTTAAGTTCTTTTTATGCAAAGATTTTTTATTTGGAGTCGCCACTAATCATTTTTGGTAGGTCGATTAGAAACCTAAATAAATTAGCGGGAGAACTAACTTATTTCTACGAACCAGAAAAAATGGGATCGGGGACTTGATTACGCTAGATCATTTTAACGCCCTTTCGGTACCATTTTATTTCATAAAAGCTCATTTGGAAAGATTGGGAAGAAGTTTGGCACAAACTGACCAAAAGGGTGAAATAACCATTTTTTAAGGATCGAGAGGTGGAAACATCAGAGATATGATTTGCCAATCGAAAAAACAATTTAGATGGATACGCGTGAGTTAATGACAACACAAATACGAATGCGACATGTGAATATGGAGACACACGAGTACGACATGAGATAATCGAAATTTAAATCAATTCATTTGAGCAAGGAAATTCTTGAAGATTTAATGGTTAGGATTGTTACCTGATTTGACAAATTTGATTATCAAATTCGGACCTCGTGTCACCTTATGGATCAAGATTGCGGCTCGAACGATGGGGATGAACTCGTGACTTGTGTTGATCGGTAGAGAAATAGGTGATGGTAACACCTATATTTAAATTCCCACCATTTTCAAGACTCTTTTGGAAAAAGGATTCTCTCTCTTTTTTTCTCTTTTTTATTTTTATTTTTTTTCTTTCTCTCTAATCTCTTTCGATCTCTCAAAACTCTTTCAAACATTCAAAATTTTCTCACCCTCCAAAAATCTTTTCTTTCAAGCTCTCTTCTTCCTCCTTTTATAGCCCACTCATTTACCTCACATTCTAATTTCCCCATTAACTCTACTTCATCTTCATTTTCCTTTCTTCATCTCTATCTCACATTCTAATTTCTCCACCTATTCTTCTCCATATCCATCTTCCCTTCTCCATATATATCTCCCATTCTAATTTCTCGACTAACTCTTCTTCATCTCCATCTTCCCTTCTCTTATCTTATTTCTCCATCCATTCTTCTCCATCTCCTCTTCTCCATCTTCCCTTCTCTTATCTTATTTTTTCCACCCATTCTTCTCCATCTCCTCTTCTCCATCTTCTCTTCTCCATCTCATCTTCTTCATCTTCCCTTCTCTATTCTAATTTCTCCACTAACTCCTTTTTTTGTTATTTGCAAAATAATCTCTTAAGAGTTAGGTATTTACACTCTAGTCCTTGAGATTTTGAGTATTTGCAATTTAGTCCCTGAAAAATATTTCTTTAAGTCCAAATATCCTCAAAATTTTCAACACACCTCTCCTATGCTTAGTCGAAATTCATCGCATATCAAATTTAAACTCATTTCTTGCCGCAAAATTTAATTAAAGCCCTTTTGCAAAATTGAGTTATTCTGAGTATAATTGGGCCAAGATGAAAATTTAGAATATTAGAGAATAATGTCACAACTTCTAAAAGTGAAAAATGAAAATAAATTGACTAAAATTAAAATTTTTTAGGCCCAATTTGAGATTATGCTCGTGAAGGAATACACGACTCCGAATTGGATTTTGTTTTTGGATTTTTTTAAAATTTATGATGGCCAACATGAAAAGGGATTTAAAAGAAAGATATTGACTATTTTTACATATTTTTGTGGCCTCAAATGCTATTATTTATTAAATATTTTCCTAATTTTTAAAAAATATATATAAAAAATAAAAAAAATGAAAAATTATTTTTTATTCAAAAATGGTTACCTAAGCTTGGCCAAGGCTTCCAAAGTTGATTTTGCAATTTTATCATTTTTCTTGATTTTTTTTATGAATTTTCGAAAATAAAAATATTGAAAAATACTAAAATTATTTTTTTGGTCAAAATTGGTTCTCCAGGCTTGGATAAGGTCCCCAAAATTGATTTTTTTTTTATTTTATGATTTTTTTTAATTTTGTTATTAATTTTAAAAGAGAAAAGATGATTAAAAATCAAGTGTCAACAGCTGCCCCTCTTTGAAAGGAAGCTCGGTAGAGGTTCATTTCAAAGACGAGATGACACCTGAATCTTAATCGACTCAACACAGGGAAATAAAAAGAGTTGTGACACTTGATCTCCAATACCCTCCGTAGCAAGTTCCGATCCAGACCCAGTTTGAGGAGGCTTTCATGCAATAATAGAGAGACAAAAATGAGAGTTTACCTGGCACTTATCTGCTCGTTGGATGGCGGCTTCCTGAAATAAATTCTCTACCAAAAGTGGAATGAGAACTTAAGGATTCGTTATAAGAAAACCTTAGGGTGGCTGAATTTGAACCCGTATGGTAGGTCATCCCATGGTAGATTCCTAATGAAAGGATTCTACTAATTTAAAATTTGATTGAAATTTGACCTGTATGGTAGGTCACCCCATGGTAGATTCCTAATGAAATGAATCTACTGATTGAAATTGATTGAAATTTGACCTGTATGGTAGGTCACCCCATTGAAATACCTGTAAGAAGAACTTTGGGTACCTGTAAGAAGGACTTTTGTGTGCCTGTAGGAATGACTTGGGGTGCCTGTAAGAAGGAATTTTGTGTGCCTGTAGAAAGGACTTTGGGGTGCATGTAAGAAGGACTTTTGTGTGCATGTAGGAAGAACTTAGTGCTTGTAAGAAGGACTTTAGGTGCCTGTAGGAAGGACTTTTGTGTTGCCTATAGAAAGGACTTTGGGTTGCCTGTAAAAAGAACTTGGTGCCTGTAAGAAGGACTTTGGATGCCTGTAGGAAGGACTTTTGTTGCCTGTAGGAAGGACTTTGGTGCCTGTAAGAAGGACTTTGGGTGCATGTAGGAAGGACTTTTGTATTGTCTATAGAAAGGACTTTGGGGTGCTTGTAAGAAGGACTTTTATGAATGGACCGTTCCGTATTGGGATTTCCAATGGAAAGGCTCCAAAGATAACATATCCTAGAAAAAAAGGGCTCTTTCATGTGTCGCCTGCCACTCAGGACTTGGGAATAGATCATTCTGTGTGAGAAATTACCAATGATTACCTAAATGTCACCTTTTAGGTGGACGGGAGAGGTATTGACATGAAGGGTGCCATTCTGGGATCTGGGAAGACTAGGAATCCTGCAGAAGCTCAAACCCAATTTAACTGTTCTCCCATCACTTTAGGAATAAACCGATGAGGCAAAGATCAAGAACACGAGAGTTGGTCAATCATGATTTGATAGAGCTTGAGAACACGAGATTATATCAATCGTGAGCTGATAAAGACTTCATGAGAGCATGTTGATTATGAGTCGCAAGGGTTCAGAAGACTTACCTGGATCTTCTGAGTTAATGATCGAGGCATAGACAGACTGATTGTATCATGTCTGCTTGCTCACTAAATGACCTTATGTGTTGCAATGGATTTGAGCACCCAGACAATCATCAGAATTGAAAGGTTCAGGTTGACGATATACTCACCTCAAAATGCTTGGCGAGCATTAGCCAACAGGGCTTGTCTGTTCAATAGCCCTTGGATGAATTTCAAGACCTCAGAGGGTAACTTGACTATCAAGAATGCACTACCTGTCAGACAGTGTCAGAGGTAACATGTGCAAGCATTTTTATCAATGAGTTCATTGGTTCATGCAAAACCATTCAGTTGAGTTTGCAATGATTAAAACCATATGTGTATACTCATAATGTGGATCATGCATGACTATTCTGTCGAGTTTGCATTTCCAATTCTGTCCAGGGAGGTTATCATGTCGTGAATACCTCGAATGTAACCTGAATGGGGACTTCAGTCCGAAAGGGCTTTCTTTCACTCTCGAGAAAGGTTGTTTATCCTGATTGCAGGATTTGAAAAGAAATCACTCAACCTTACCATCATCGCATTCAGCGAGGGTCTGAGTAATCTCGCAATTGATACGATCAAGCCGATCTGGAGGTTTTGATTAGGACCGTAATATGGACTGGGTCAAAGGCTTATCAAAGGGGACTCATTTCGAGTCAAGGCCATTGACAAAAAGGTCTTCATTATCTGTTACGGATTTATAAGTCAAGAACCCTACAAAATAAGAGAGAAATAATTTTGCTCGAACTTCTTCGAGCGATGCTTAAAGTCATTCAACTCTTACATTAATTCAAGTGCTCCAATCAGAAGAGACTTTCAAGGGTCGTAACGTAGGTCGGGATTTGGGTCTGAGAAACGAAGGGCTCGTTTTGGCTCAGAAAAATATATGAGAAGGGCTTGGTGTTAGGGATCATTGCAGTCTTGTCACCGATCTTTGACCTTTCTGAATTTGTCTTCAATAAATACCACCATTGGCTGAGGGGTGGTAGTTCTTTTACACTTTGCAAACTGACTTCTTTGGGGATCCTTTTTCGGGAATTCTCAAAATGTATGTTCGAAGTCAGAAGTTCATTACAGATATATGGGTATTGGCCTTACTTTTGATAGGCACTTTGCTCTTTCTGCCCGAGATTCTTTGGAGTAGCTCTTGCTTTTCTTACTCCCTTTTGTTTGGAAGCATGCCTATTTTCTTTAGGCTACACTTGTTTTTCTTTTTCTTTTGTTTAACAATATTGTGGTTTTGAATTTTAGTAACAAGATGATTTTCAACAAATGATACTAGACATTACATGAAAGTCTAGCATATGAAATGGGCTAATTCGAGAATTCTCTATTGGCCCAATTTCTTCAATTCTGCTCCTTGGGGGAAGGTGTCGTCGTTACCTTGAAATGAGCAAGGATCACTAACGTGGGCTTGAGAAATGAATTTGCAGGCTTAATTGGGTTATGTAAAGGATGAGTGTGTAGGATAGAGAAAATAAATGCTCTTCGTCATCCTAAAGTACTTGAATTAAAATTTGAGTATCATGTAAAGAAACACTCGAAGATTGATGTTAGTCCAAGCAAGAGAATTTCTAACCATTTATCTCCTGATATTGTTGGAATTACCTTTGTTTTGCCCCAGTGTGGGGTGGTTCTTGACAGGGTTATGAAATGAAATCACCGTTCAAATGGGTTGTCAATGGTTGCCTGAAGTGTTTGGAATGGAGAATAAATGCCTCATTCACTTCGACTATTATACCTTTTGTGAGAAAACCCATTGCCTTGGAGAATGCAGAATCTGTCTACCGCTCAACTCACTATGGATTAAATACAGGACGTATGTGGAAATGGCTTGCTTTTCATCGTCCTGTCATGCCCCATTTTATACATTCGATGCATTGTGTACAGTTTATACCCCCAGTCAAAATTGACAAATTGAACATGCAGGACAGTCATGCATAAATCGTGGAATGTGTAAACACAATGCAAATGTGGCAATGTGCAAGAGGGAATTCGAATTGCCCCTGGACATGCGAACCGAATAAATTGAAGATTTACTCCTCAAGTCGAGGAGTGGTTCGTTTCTGATTTTGCCCCTGCACAATGAAATGCATGGGTAAAGGAGCATTTGGGCTTGTTTAATGTTGACAACTGTCATGGTCATTGGTCGAGTGCCCCTCTCCAACTCTGGTTGTAGCTCCTTGAATCACCGTCGGTTTCCTGTCGGAGAAATGGATTCACCTGAGGAAAGTACCGTATATGGGATATCATTAGAACGAATACATTTCACCTGTTCTAGTAAATCTGCATCAGTGGGACCCTCACTAGTGTCGCGATCTAAAATTCATTTTTAGGTTAATGGATTACCAGATTAATTAATTAAATTAACTAACCTAGTTCGAGCTCTCCCAAGCTCTACCAAATCGCAACTTTGATTTTTTTTCACATGATTTTAGAATTTGGAGTCGCCACTAATCATTTTTGGTAGGTTGATTAGAAACCTAAGTAACCTAGCGGGAGAACTAAATTACTCCTGCAAACCAGAGATTATGAGTTCGGGGACTTGGTTACACTAGTTAATTAAAACTAATGCCCTTTCGGTACCTTAATTCCATGGATATCCTATTTTGGCAACTCTCACTTGATTTATTCCTAAGACCCTGGTAAGGTGTTCTTTTTATGTTTTCACTTTAAAATGAAATGCATAAAGGGTATGAACGCAAACGTTGACATACAAATACGACACACAAATACGGACATACGAATATGATATACGAATACGTAGATATGCGAATAGGAATACGTGCGTGACGTGCGAATGACATACGTACATGACATGCGAACGACATACGTACGTGACATGTGTATGAATACAATATGCATACGGGATATACGAATACATATACGTGCGTTACATGCGAAGGACATACGTACGTGGACATGCGAATGATATGCGTACGTGACATGCGTATGAATACAACATGCATGCGGGGATAGACGAATACGAATACGTATGTGACATGCGTATGAAGACGCACGAATACGATATGTAACATGCATACATACACCATACAAATACGTGACATATATATGTGACATGCATAGTGATATGTGTATGTAAATACGTACATTTCGATTTTGCCTATAAAGGGCAAAGTCGTCATTTTGAAAAGATGGGATAAAACCCTCATTTTTGAAAAAGATGGGATAAAACCCTCATTTTGAAATTTTTGATTTTTCTGAATGAATATGCATGGGTTAATAACATATCATAACAGACAAATGTGAATTTGCAAACGTCGCGTACGTGACGTGCATACGAGAACAAACAAATACGATATGTCTATACGAACATACGGATAACATAACAAACATACATGAGACATACTACATGAGATGCACATGAATGGCATTTTTTGTATTTTCAGATTTTCCATTTTTTTTGGTTTTTTGGATTTTCTACATTTGTTTTGTATTTTGGATGTATTATAAAAGAATGCAAAATCACCAAAAGCAAATGAAGATGTGAAGAGAGAGCAGGTAAAGTAAAACTACCCTAAGGACAGTGAAAATAAAACCCGCAACTCGTCGGGTGAATAATTACAGACCAATTAAATAAAACCCGAGACATGATCGGGAATACAACAAAAATGGACCGGAATGGACATCGGTCAAACACCCATCGCCAAGCCTCGTGGGTCGAGAGTACAACAAAACGGACCGGAATGGACATCGGTCATCCTCCAGTCTTCAAAGCATCGGGCCGAAAGCCAAATGAAAATAATGAACTTATCCAATCGGACATGCACAATCACCAATGAGTTAAGACAATTCAAAAACTCAAAGAGAGTTTAACACGTGCTGATTAAACTTCATTGAGACCATTTTTTACATTTTCCAATGCATTAACACAAAAAATACGAATTAAATCATACTGTCCATGAACATTCTTAGGGAGAAAGCAGTAACCATAAAATACAAAAGAAATAATGAAATGTATGTAAAAATTCTGAGATTTTTTATGTGGATGGGAAAATGTGTCTTTGACAACTTTCATGTTTTACATTCTTATTGAAGAGACACTCATTTTCGTGTAGAAAATGGTCTTTCATGAGAGCTCAGCAGCAAACAAACAAATTTCACAGAACAGACATATTTCAGGATTAAGCTTAAATGGACACTCAAATCTCAAAATTAATGCACCAAACTTTCCAATCTACTAAACAAGACCCCAATGAACAACTTTCATTTTTTGTGAAGTTTCAAAAGAAGACTCTAAACATGAGATAACTACAAATCAATATGACCACGCACAGAAAAACACTCAGACTCAAGGACGCCAACAGAATTGCATGATTTCATTAAATGCATTAAAAATACGAAACGTGCATGAATATTTTTGTGTTTTTTATATGTTATGCATTAAGATCTTATGAACAAATGTCATGAAGAGGTCTTTATGAAACAAAGTCTAGAATAACCCATGGAAAATCATTTAGCGTGAAAGGTCAGATCAGAAAAATTCCATCTCAGGTTCTGATCACCATATTTCCAGATTTCTGCTTTCAATTTCGGGACCCTTTTGACATAGCAAACGACGTCAATTTTCGCGCCATAATATATCAAATCGAAGATCTCGAAGTCATCTACGAATGTTCAGCATATTTATTTTCGAGATTTCGTCATCTAAATACGAAAAATTGAGTTACCAGATAATTGCACATGCTGATGCGCTTAGAGCTCGTTGGAGATGAATCCGTCGCGTCGCCAAGGCTTGTTCCACGGCGGCGAATTTTTCTCTCTCAAAATTTTTTCTCTTGAAATCTCTCCAAAAATTTTTTTTTTCTCTCCAGTTTTTCTTCAATCTCCCAAAACTCTCTCAAACATCCAAAATTTTCTCTCCAAAAAATTCCCCTCTCAAGCTCACTTCTTCCTCCTTTTATAAACCACTCATCTATCTCCCATTCTAATTTTTCCATTAACTCTATCTCCCATTCTAATTTCTCCACTAACTCTTCTTTATTTTCATCTTCCCTTCTCCATCTCTATCTCACATTCTAATTTCTCCACTAACTCTTCTTCATATTCATCTTCCCTTCTCCATATCTATCTCCCATTCTACTAACTCTTCTTCATCTCCATCTTCCCTTCTCTATTCTCATCTTATTTTCTTTATCTTCTCTTCTCCATCTCCTCTTCTCCATCTTCCTATCTTCATCTCCTCTTCTCCATCTTCTCTTCTCCATCTTCCCTTCTCTATTCTAATTTCTCCACTAACTCTTCTTTTTGTTATTTACAAAATAATCCCTCAAGTATTAGGTATTTGCACTCTAGTCCATGAGATTTTAAGTATTTGTAATTCAGTCCCTGGAGAAATATTTCTTTAAGTCCAAATCTCCTCACAATTTTCGACACACCTATCGCATGTTGAATTTAAGCTCATTTCTTGCTATTGAAAATAATGCAAAATTTAATTAAAGCCCTGTTTGTAAAATTGAGTTATTCTGGGTATAATTGGGCCAAGATGAAAATTTGGAATATTAAAGAACAATGTCACAACTCCTAAAAGTGAAAAATGAAAATAAATTGACTCAAATTGAATTTTTTTAGGCCCGATTCGAGATTATGCTCGTTAAGGAATACACGACCTCGAATTGGATTTTTTAAATTTGCGATGGCCAACATGAAAAGGGATTTAAAGGAAAAATATTGACTATTTTAATGTATTTTTGTGGCCTCAAATGCTATTATTTATTAAATATTTTCCTAATTTCTAAAAATTATATTTAAAAAAATACAAAAAATATGAAAAATTATTTTTTATATTCAAAAATGGTTGCCTAAGCTTGGCCAAGGCTTCCAAAGTTGATTTTGCAATTTTCTCATTTTTATAGAGTTTCTATCAATTTTAGAAAATAAAAATACCGAAAAATACTGAAAATATGAAAAATCATTTTTTGGTCAAAATTGGTTCCCTAAGCTTGGCAAAGGTCTCCAAAGTTAATTTTTTTTCAAATTTATGAATTTTTATGGATTTTCTATTAATTTTAAAAAAGAAGAAAAGAAAAGGTGATTGAAAATCAGGTGTCAACAGCTGTCCCTCTTTGAAAAGAAGCTCGGTAGAGGTTCATTTCAAAGACGAGACGACACCTGAATCCTAATCGACTCAACACAATGAAATAAAAAGAGTCATGACATTCGATCTCCAATACCCCTTTTAGCAAATTTCGATCCAAACCCGGTTTGAGGAGGCTTTCATGCGATGAGGGAGAGACAAAGATGAGAATTTACCTGGCACTTACCTGCTCGTTGTATGGCGGTTGCCTGACACGAGTGCTCTGCTGAAAATGAGATGAGAACCTAAGGATTCGTTATAAGAAAACCTTAGGGTGGTGGAACTTGGACCCGTATGGTAGGTCACCCCATAGTAGATTCCTAATAAAAGGATTCTACTGATTAAAATCGGATTGAATTTTGACCCGTATGGTGGGTCACCCCATGGTAGATTCCTAGTGAAAGGATTCTACTGATTAAGATTTGACCTGTATGGTAGGTTACCCCATGGAAATGCCTGTAAGAAGGACTTTGGTGCCTGTAGAAAGGACTTTGTTTTGCCTGTAAAAAGGACTTTGGTGTGCCTGTAGAAAGGACTTTTGGTTGCCTATAGAAAGGACTTGGTGCCTGTAAGAAGGACTTTTGTGTGCCTATAGAAAGGACTTGGTGCCTGTAAAAAGGACTTGATGCCTGTAAGAAGGACTTGTGCCTGTAGAAAGGACTTTGATGCCTGTAAAAAGGACTTGGTATGCCTGTAAAAAGGACTTGATTTGCCTGTAAGAAGGACTTGGTTTCCTGTAGAAAGGACTTGGTCGCCTGTAGAAAGGACTTTGGTTGCCTGTAAAAAGGACTTTTGATTGCTTGTAGAAAGGACTTGGTCGCCTGTAGAAAGGACTTTGGTCGCCTGTAAAAAGGACTTTGGGAATGGACCGTTCCGTATTGGGGTTTCCAATGGAAGGGCTCCGGAGATAATATACCCTAGATGTCACCTTTTTTGGGTAGACTGAAGAGGTATTGATTGAGAAAATGATTTTTGGGTATATCTGGGATTTAGGGAGATCAAGAATCCTGCAGACGCTCTAACCCAATTTAACTTACCATGAAGGGTGCCATTCTGGGATCTGGGGAAACCAGGAATCTTGCAGACGCTCAAACCCGATTTAACTTACCTTGAAGGGTGTCGTTCTGGGATCTAGGGAGACCAGGAATCCTCAAAATCCGACTTAACTTACCTTGAAGGGTGCCATTCTGGGATTTGGGGAAACCAGGAATCCTGCAGACGCTCAAATCCAATTTGACTTATCATGAAGGGTGCCATTCTGGGATCTGGGGAAACCAAAAATCCTGCAGAAGCTCAAACCTAATTTTTGTTGTCCCATCACTTTAGGAATAAACCGATGAGGCAAAGATCAAGAACACGAGAGTTGGTCAATCATGATTTGATAAAGCTTGAGAACATGAGATTGTATCAATCGTGAGCTGATGAAGACTTCATGAGAGTATGTTGATCATGAGTTGCAAGGGTTCAGAAGACTTACCTGGATCTTCTGAGTTAATGATCAAGGCATAGACAGACTGATTGTATCGTGTCTGCTTGCTCACTGAATGACCTTATGTGCTGCAATGGATTTGAGCACCCAGACAATCATCAGAATTGAAAGGTTCAGGTTGAAGATATACTCACCTGAAAATGCTTGGCGAGCATTAGCCAACAGGGCTTGTTTGTTTAATAGCCTCTGGATGAATTTCGAGACCTCGGAGAGTAACTCGACTATTAGGAATGCACTACTTGTCAGACAGTGTCAGAGGTAACATGTGCAAGCATTTTTATCAATGAGTTCATCGGTTCATGCAAAACCATTCAGTTGAGTTTGCAATGATTAAAACCATATGTGTATACTCATAATGTGGATCATGCATGACTATTCTGTCGAGTTTGCATTTCCAATTCTGTCCAGGGAGGTTATCATGTCATGAATACCTCGAATTGAACCTGAATAGGGACTTCAGTCCGAAAGGGCTTTCTCTCACTCTCGAGAAACGCTGTTTATCCGGATTGCAGGATTTGAAAAGAAAGCACTCAACCTTACCATCATCGCATTCAGCGAGGGTCTGAGTAATCTCGCAATTGATACGATCAAGCCGATCTAGAGGTCTTGATTAGGACCGTAATGTGGGCTGGGTCAAAGGCTTATCAAAGGAGACTCATTTCGAGTCAGGGCCATTGACAAAAAAAAAAAAGGTCTTCATCATCTGCTCCGGGTTTACAAGTCAAGAACCCTACAAAATGGGAGAGAAATAATCTTGCTCGAACTTCTTCGAGCGATTCTTAAAGTCATTCAACTCTTACATTAATTCAAGTGCCCTAATCAGAAGAGACTTTCAAGGGTCGTAACGTAGGTTGGGATTTGGGTCTGAGAAACGAAGGGCTCGTTTTGGCTCAGCAAAATATATGAGAAGGGCTTGGTGTTGGTGATCATTGCAGTCTTGTCACCGATCTTTGACCTTCCTGAATTTGTCTTCAATGAATACCATCATTGGCTGAGGGGTGGTAGTTCTTTTACACTTTGCAAACTGACTTCTTTGGGGATCCTTTTTCGGGAATTCTCAAAATGTATGTTCGAAGTCAGAAGTTCATTACAGATATATGGGCATTGGCCTTGCTTTTGATAGGCACTTTGCTCTTTCTGCCCGAGATTCTTTGGAGTAGCATTTGCTTTTCTTACTCCCGACTCCCTTTTGTTTGGAAGCAGGCCCATTTTCTTTAGGCTACACTTGTCTCTCTCTTCTTTTTTTTTTTGTTTAATAATCTTGTGATTTTGAATTTTAGCAACAAGATGATTTTCAACAAATGATACTAGACATTACATGAAAGTCTAGCATATGAAATGGGCTGATTCGAGAATTCTCTATTGGCCCAATTTCTTCAATTCTGCTCTTTTGGGGGAAGGTGTCGTCGTTACCTTGAAATGAGCAAGGATCACCAACATGGGCTTGAGAAATGAATTTGCAGGCTCAATTGGGTTATGCAAAGGATGAGTGTGTAGGATAGAGAAAATAAATGCTCTTCGTCATCCTAAAGCACTTGAATTAAAATTCGAGTATCATGCAAAGAAACACTCGAAGATTGATGTTAGTCCAAGCAAGAGAATTTCTAACCATTTATCTCCTGATATTGTTGGAATTACCTCTGTTTTGCCCTAGTGCGGGGTGGTTCTTGATAGGGTCATGAAATGAAATCACCGTTTAAATGGGTTGTCAATGGTTGCCTGAAGTGTTTGGAATGGAGAATGAATGCCTCATTCACTTCGACTATCGTATCTTTTGCGAGAAAACCCATTGCCTTGGAGAATGCGGAATCTGTCTACCGCTCAACTCACTGTGGATTAAATATAGGACGTATGTGGAAATGGCTTGCCTTTCATCGTCCTGTCATGCCCCATTCTGTACATTCGATGCATCGTGTACAGTTTATACCCCCAGTCAAAATTGACAAATTGAACATGCAAAACAGTCATGCATAAATCATGGAATGTGTAAACATCATGCAAATATGGCAATGCAAGTACAAGTATGGAAATTGCCCCTGGCTGTGTGGGCGGATCAGACACGTTGGGGGCCTATTCCCCGAGTCGAGGAGTAGCTTGTTTCTGGTTTTGCCTCTTTTCGATCTAGGGTTCGCCATTGATTTCCCTTATTTCATCAGACGGATCGCATCAGGCGATCATAACTTGGCCCCTTTGGGCTGTTTTCTTTGAAGTATCAGGTGTTAGTTTAACATTTCCTGTAAAAAGGAAGGAGACCTGTTAGCCAGTATCAGAAATGATGAACTGGACATGATACTGAGTTACCCTTGAGTGCTTCGCGCAACTCCTTTACCAGTTTTACCACTCGGGATTTTCTCCGTGGGTATGTCAAGTTAGACATTTCCTGTCAAACAATGGAGAAGAAGACGTATTAGTCAGTATTAGAAATGATGTATTGGATACGATACTAGTTTACCCTTCATCTTGAATGTTTTGCGTGACGCCTTTATCAAGTTCATTGGATTGAGTTTCCCTTGGCTTTCGCTGGACACTTCAACGTTAAGCTAAGATCGTAACAAAATACTGACCTTGGTATTGCTCGTCGAGTATTCCTGTTTCTTTCTGCAAAAAGAAATGCGAGAAAAGTTGTTTTATTTATTTACAATACTTACAACATTTCCATCCTCGAGGATCGAACTTGGGACGTCTTGGACCACTGTCATTCCCCATGCCATCTGGTCCACAAGACCGCAGGCGCTCATGGAGGTTCCTTTTAAGAGTCAATCCTTGAGATGACACGGTGTTGTTGTATTGTACTAGGTAATTCCAGGTCACTGTATTTTTCGGGGCGGTTTACAAACCCTGTTAAGAATGGAATAAAATAATTCAGAACACGAGACGAGTATGAGCAAATTAGAACGATACAGAATTACCCTTCTTTGAGATTGTTTGGCTCTTTCGTTTACATATTCCTCATTTGAAGCCGTCCATTCTGTGGCGATGTCCACGAATCTATTTGCCCAAAGTTTTGATCAATCGGGGAATTTCGTTTTTGGGTCAATTTGCAAATTCCTGTAAACAGATGGGATCTAATTTAGAATCGGGACAATTTGAGGGTAAATTGAAACGATACTGCTTTACCCTTCTAGTTCGCGCGACTTTTTACTCGTAATAAATTCACTACGAGTTTCGTGTGGTAGCAGACTCGAGCATTTAATAGGAGAATAGGAAATTGCTGCTTCTTGCTTTTGCGTTCATTCTGAACATCAATAAAAGTAGAAAACATCCCATGCAAGGAAATGAAGCGTCTGCATTCGTTCAAGATCGATTTTGCTCCCTCAGCAGGCTCTCCCATGATCAGCTGGCTTCATTCTGGACCAGGTATGCATCGGCTATATTGAAGGACCCGTGATCTCAGCTTCGAAATACAGACTCCCTGTGCATATTACAGTCCCCGTGCTTCATTGACATTAAACTGGTTGATCATGGCGGTGAGTTCATCGTCAATGCCGCTTGCCTGGTGGTGATACATCTCCCCTTCCCCGGGAGGTATTGATGCTGATCCAGTAGCATTAGTCTTTTTGTACCCTGCTCCAACAGAACTCGATTCTGTTATAAACTGGTCTAACTCGCTTCTCAAACACGCATTTTCAATCCTCAGATCATCCATTTCATCGAAGGCGAGGAGGAGGCTGTTGCAGTTAGGGCAGGTGGCGGAGTCAAAAGCCTCTTTATACATCTTGTTTTCCACTCGGAGGTTTTCATTTTCAACTCTTAGAAACTCGGCTTCGTTGTGCTCATGACGAGTCTTCATTCGGGTTCGCCTATTTTGAAACCAGAACTTGATTTGTGAAGGTTCAAGTCCTAGCTCTTGACTTAGTTCCATTTTCTGTTTGCCGTCTGGCATAGGACATGTTCTGAAGAAATCCTCAAGCCTTTGTACTTGCTCCTTAGTATGGCGATGGTAACGCTTCTTTTGACCCTTACCGTTGTTGTCCTTATCTTTACTGAGATCTTGGACGTCGTCGGTGGAAGGGCCAGGTTCCATAGGCTCGATCCCAAACATGGTTTCGAACTCTTCCTCTCCCATATTCAGCAGGCAATGATAGCTTTCGGAAGTATTGGGTTGAGACATCTTCGATTTGGTCGATGATTTCTCAAGGTTTACTATATCTTTCTGTATTTTCACTCTCTCTGAACCGTGTATGCTTTAAAACTCTCTTCAATGTATGAATAAAGATTATCAGGAGGATGTCTCTTTTAAAATTTGGCGTCGGCTTAGCATATGTATCGCTTCTCCCGAGATTTCTGTCTTTCTCAACTTTTCCTGCGTGTTTCTTGCTTGGCTCGTCTTTTCTCATCTCTTCATAGTGGTAGGGTCCCTATCAACGTCTCTACCGTCGATTTGCTGGCGTGTTCTCCTATAAAAACGAATCCCATTTTCCTTGTCTCCCACCCAAGTCACCTTTCCTTTTTCAAAGTTGTGTCATCCCGTCAAACTTTTGGCAGAGATGTCGGATTTGCTTGGCTCGAGATTGGAGACGAGTAGCGGAGGTGATGCTGATAGGGAATGGTAGACAGGAAAATTTGGCCAGTAGAGACTTTCACTGCAAAAATGAAAGGGAATGCGGCAGTATATGTTCTTCATATTCTAGAAAAATTGGAACGATACTGTTTTACCCTTGTATGTACTTCCATTGAATTTGAATTGAGGAAGTTCCTTCATTTGGATTGGATTGGATTGTATGTCCCGAGTTGCCCTTCACTTTGAGCTTGCCACATAAGTGCTTTGCTTAGTTGGGCCTTGTTTTCTTTCGGGTTGCTTTGGACCATCATCATTTTTTATGCCATCGGGTCCGTGGATCGGAGGGCTCCTTTAATTTAAAGGTTACCTTTAAGGCAAATGAGTCCTATCGCATTCCATTGGGTCATTTCATTTTGCGACACTCTTGAGGCAATTTGCAATCCCCTGGGTGAGAATGGAGCAAATCCAATTTAGCATTTTGCGACGATTGAGGGTAAATTGGAACGACACACAGTTACCCGTCTTCGAGCTCGCCTGGGCTTTTCACTTGAAATTTCCCTACGTGAGGCCATTCAACATTTCTCATTATGGCAGTCAGCGACGTTGCCACAAATTGATCCGCCCTGAGTCTAGCATAAAAAGGGATTCACGCATTCGACGGGATAAAAAACAAATTACCCCATGCCCCTGAATTAAATCTAGACACCTAGAAAGTTGGAAATATCACACGCAGGGGAATTAAGCATGAAATGAAAGGTGCACTTGTTCAAGGTCAGTTCTGCCTCTCCTGCGGCTCTTCGATAATCAGCTAGTCTCATGCTGGTTCAGGCATGGATAACCGGTGTTTGAGAGTCCTTAATCACTGGCTTCCGATTATGGCTTCGGATGTCTGTCAACTTTAAACTGGTTGACCAGGGCAGTAAGCTCATCATCTGGGTAATCTCTTGAACCTTCCAGCAACTGATGCTCGAATTGGGCATTATTGTTGGCAAATGCTGGCGGTAGATTTCTCATTCTGTCCTCGCCTTGAGCAATTTGACTTCTTGAGCTGAAGTCTTCATCATTACTCCAGAAAGTGTGGGGATCACCAACTGTCCTGCTGCCAAGAACTCCTTCCATTCGAGGATTAGAGAAGTAGAAGTGCTCAGGATAATTTCTTGTCTGATTCTCTGGCTGCGCAGGCGCGCTGATCATGGGATGAATTCTAGCCACGGGTTGGTGCTCAAACCAAGGAGTCTGAATACACTGCCCCTGCGATCTATACTCTTGAAGAGCATTAGGGTGATTCTGGGGGATACTTTGATTAACGCCTGAGGGATTGATGGCACGGCTACTGGTTTGGTTGATGATAGGAAGTGGCTCGCCCCATGCTAACCTGTGGAACTTATGGTGGCGAGGAGACTCGACGTTCAGGCTTGGATCAGTCCCGCCTTGGTTTTCTTGATTCTGAGCTGCATTTTGTTCTCTCACCCTTTTTCTGTATTTCTGAAGATGACTCGAAACATTTGCTTTAGTGAGTCCCTCTATCTTCATAATTCCAGTATATGTTGCGGCCGTGCCGAATCGATTCCTAGCTGCTGAACTGCATTAACAAATATACGATGCAGCTCGGGAGACCAACTCATCTTCTTTCTCCAGTCTTGATGCTTGTTCTCATGGTCGTGCAATTGCTTCCTTACCACGTGCTGCCATATGTTTTGAAGCATCTGAACCCTAACTGGTTTCGTTACGACGTCTTGGGCCCCGTTTAAGACAGCCTTTATCATGGCTTGCTCATCATCGCTTGCCGATATTACGAGGACTGGCATGTTTAATTTAGAATTGATGACTTCCAAGAGAGTGAAAACATCCATGTCAATCCCTACCATGGCGGTGAGGACGATATCAAACTGGTCACTACTCCTCCTTAATATCTCTAAGGCCTCTGTCGCCTTTGCTTGAGCTACAACCTTATACCGGCATTTTCTTAATACGGTAACAAGGATTGACAGAGAGACTGGATTACCGTCAATGGCCATGACCAATAGACCCTCAGGGTAAGGAACTTCATCAGCTTCGACCAGGGTTGAACATGCGCCCATTTCCCTAATGCTCGACATATTTCTGGATCTAGGACTGCCGATTCGAGACCGCCTCAGGATGTCTTCTCGGACTTGAGGGATCACGGGATCGTTGATGGCTTCTCGTAACAGGCTTTGAAAGCCAATGCTTTGATGGTGAAGGTTTTGAATTCCTCTCCCACGAGAACTCCTTCCTCTCTATCTTTCTCCTGCGAGTTCGTGCAGATGAACCCTCACTATCAAATGAGGATAAATTCTCTCTCTGGCAATAGCAACGACTTCCCCCTTCACGGGCAGTGCTATTAGATTTACCGAGGGGAAAATCTGACATTCAGCTTTTGATTAAAGGGGAAATCCTCGTTTATCGCTCAGTTTGTCTTCTTCTTTCTTTTTCGCGGTAGAGGGCCCCTGTCAAGATTTCCACCGTCGATTTACTGGCGGGTCCTCCAATGAAGACGAGTAATATCTCTCTTTCTGCCGAAAATTTCTTTGTCCCCCACTCAGCTCGTCTTTTCGTTCTTTCTTTTTTCAAAGCGGTGGAGTCCCGTCCAGCTTTTCCACAGAGACGTCATGTTTGTTCGGCTCGAGGTTGCCACTTGACTGGAATTTGAGCCACCGGGGGTGTTGCCGACAGAGAATGGTAGATAGGAAAACCTATAAGGACTGCCCCTGTGAAATCAGTATTTAAATTGAAGCAGATTACCATCTTCGCATTCCGCTCATCTGCCTCACCTCTCTCTTTCAAAAATGGCCAATTCTCCTAACCACACCTTATCCGCCGAAGTCCTGGCTGGGTGGGAGAGACTCTACAATCTTCTTGGTAGAGGTTACGCTCATATAGCCAAAAACTCTACTGTTGAGGCTGAAATCCTTGGTTTATTCAGGACTGTGGACGCTGCTTCTGTTGAGGGTACCCAACTGGGGAAGGAGTATCGGAACTTTTCGACCGTCTTCATCAATTTTCTGGCTGCCTATAACCGCGCTTATGAGACGGTCCTTGTGACCGCCGTCGTGAAAGCTCGTTACCGAGACCGGCACGAGCGTCTGGCAACAGTTACATTTGTGGCTAATAATCACAAAAATGCCCTCAAGTTTGCCAACGATCAGCTTTCGTGGCTGGTTCGTGAGAGGGGAAAGCTGGTGGACCGTCTGGCCTTGGTCCGAACTTACGCCGAACAGGAGCCAGGCAATATTGTGATGATGTGCAAATGCGGTTGGCTGCAGGAGAGGCTTGATGACATTACGGCAGACATTGCTTTCGAGAGGGCAGCGATTCCGGACCTGGAGTTTGCCATTGAGCATTACGAGGCCACTATGGCCCAGGTTAAAGAGAAGTGCGATCGCCTCTTCTTTAGGCTCGCGGAGCTTGATCCCGAGAACGCCCGGTGCACCCAGAGCATCAACTTCATGGAGAGCCAGCTGAGCTCCTTTGTGACGCTTATTAGGGCTCAATTTGATTTCACTTTTCCTCCCCAGTGAATTGTTGTAAGGTTTGTTGGTGAATGGAATGAAGAGAAAGTTTCACGTGTTTGTGCTTTTCATTTTCCTGCCATTTCTTCGCCCATATAGCATGATAGGACGATTTACGGTACTGAAGACGTTGAGGCTTAACACTCTTCTCGGTGTTCTTGTTATCTGCTGCCGGCGATGATATCAAGGACATTGGCGAAGGGTTCGGTGGCGGCCCCCACCGGTCACAGCGCCGTGAGTCAGTCGTGTGAATTATTGCAAATCGACCACTCGATTAGTGCTCCAATAAACAAACCGGGCTGCCCGTTGTGTGCCCCACTTTACTCCTGCCTATCTCTTTCGGCGTCCACTTGAATGTGTCGGTCGCCTGTAGCGTTGGGAGAAATGATTGCGGGCCATGCTCGGTAATAAAATACTAGTCCTCCAAAATCTTCCATGTGTTTTGAATCCGAGGAAGGTAAAAAGGCAAGCCTTTGTTCAATTTAATCAGAAAGGCGTCGCAAGGTCGGGTTCATAATCTTGCCCCATGGGTTTTGATTACACAGTCTCGACTTTCTCAATAAAAATACATGAACCCTTCTAATACATTAAAAATGTCCCCAGGCCCGATCTGGATGCATTCACTACCCCTCATCAAAATACATGGCCCATACGTGCTGACTTATTGACACGATTCTGTCTCCGGAAGAATTGGCCTCTTCATATGCCCCTAGGGTTAACGATTTCTTCGCTTGCCCCCTGATTGTTATCACCAACGAGCCCGATTTTTCTCCACCCCAGGGTACCTATAATTCCCTGCAAAAGTAAAGAAAATAATCAGTATGTGATCCAATAGGGGTCGGCCCATGATTCCTACATTAGTCCAATTTTATTTTTCAATTTTAGAGAAAATTTTCTTAGAAAAACATGGGTGAATTTCTCAAAAAGAATTTTCTTGCAAATTTTTACAACTTGAAAAATGTGATAAAATATCTTAAAATTTAACAAATTTCCCGAAGGGATTTTCCTTTTATCAGAATGAATTTTTAGGGATAAATTTGTCAAGAAAATCTCATTTCTATTGAAGTAGAAAAATGTAACAAAATCTTTTACTGGTCAACAAAATTTTCCTAAGGGATTTTTCACACTTATTTATTTATTTATTTATTTATTTTTATTTTTTTCAAAAATGGGATACTAATTTGATTTTCATTTTCTTTTGAAAAATGACCTTGATGTTAAATTCAAAATTTGACCGACACCTAACATGGACCGACCAAAAATAAATACAAGATGAAGTTAGAAAACTTACTTTCACCGTCAAAAATACCATGTAAGTCGCATAGACATGCACATGAATCGTGAGTTTAAATCTTAGCCTATCTACTCTAAAGGCTGACAAATTGAAGCGAAAGACTTACGGCAAGGCGACAATCTCGCGCACATAATCAAGATTAGCCGTGACCCCTACGACGTAATCAGGATTAGCCGGGTCTCCCAACTTCGGCTCCTCGAGTCAAAAATTAAAACCACTGCTTTGGTAATCTTACCAAGCCTGAGGCCTAACTTTTAAAACTCATTTTTGAAAAGAGGTTCGGGATTGAATCTGGACTAACTTTCGACGTGATCTCACGCCGAACGCTAGAACCAAATCACAATACCATCCTAAAACTAGTGACCCAGGTCCGGTCACGGGACGTGTGTGATGTAGTGCTAAAACAAATAATCATGCACAGCAGTTAAATTCAAACACCGCTTCAAAATGTGCAAAAATTAAATTCCAATTTCCATACACCAAACCTGCAAAACAAGGGGTTAGCCAAACACTCCACCCCTTATAACTCCCATCTGCAAGACCATTTAACACCTAAAGATTAGAATTCAACCAATTGCCAAACCAAGTGAATATTCATGAAATTTTACTGGCCTAAGTCCTCTAAGTTCTTAAATTTTTCAAAAATTAAGAACAACTCCCCAGTGGAGTCGCCAAGCTGTCGCGACCTAAAATTCATTTTTAGGTTAATGGATTACCAGATTAATTAATTAAATTAACTAACCTAGTTCGAGCTCTCTCAAGCTCTACCAAATCGCAACTTTGATTTTTTTTCACATGATTTTAGAATTTGGAGTCGCCACTAATCATTTTTGGTAGGTTGATTAGAAACCTAAGTAACCTAGCGGGAGAACTAAATTACTCCTGCAAACCAGAGATTATGAGTTCGGGGACTTGGTTACACTAGTTAATTAAAACTAATGCCCTTTCGGTACCTTAATTCCATGGATATCCTATTTTGGCAACTCTCACTTGATTTATTCCTAAGACCCTGGTAAGGTGTTCTTTTTATGTTTTCACTTTAAAATGAAATGCATAAAGGGTATGAACGCAAACGTTGACATACAAATACGACACACAAATACGGACATACGAATATGATATACGAATACGTAGATATGCGAATAGGAATACGTGCGTGACGTGCGAATGACATACGTACATGACATGCGAACGACATACGTACGTGACATGTGTATGAATACAATATGCATACGGGATATACGAATACATATACGTGCGTTACATGCGAAGGACATACGTACGTGGACATGCGAATGATATGCGTACGTGACATGCGTATGAATACAACATGCATGCGGGGATAGACGAATACGAATACGTATGTGACATGCGTATGAAGACGCACGAATACGATATGTAACATGCATACATACACCATACAAATACGTGACATATATATGTGACATGCATAGTGATATGTGTATGTAAATACGTACATTTCGATTTTGCCTATAAAGGGCAAAGTCGTCATTTTGAAAAGATGGGATAAAACTCTCATTTTTGAAAAAGATGGGATAAAACCCTCATTTTGAAATTTTTGATTATTCTGAATGAATATGCATGGGTTAATAACATATCATAACAGACAAATGTGAATTTGCAAACGTCGCGTACGTGACGTGCATACGAGAACAAACAAATACGATATGTCTATACGAACATACGGATAACATAACAAACATACATGAGACATACTACATGAGATGCACATGAATGGCATTTTTTGTATTTTCAGATTTTCCATTTTTTTTTGGTTTTTTGGATTTTCTACATTTTTTTTTGTATTTTGGATGTATTATAAAAGAATGCAAAATCACCAAAAGCAAATGAAGATGTGAAGAGAGAGCAGGTAAAGTAAAACTACCCTAAGGACAGTGAAAATAAAACCCGCAACTCGTCGGGTGAATAATTACAGACCAATTAAATAAAACCCGAGACATGATCGGGAATACAACAAAAATGGACCGGAATGGACATCGGTCAAACACCCATCGCCAAGCCTCGTGGGTCGAGAGTACAACAAAACGGACCGGAATTGACATCGGTCATCCTCCAGTCTTCAAAGCATCGGGCCGAAAGCCAAATGAAAATAATGAACTTATCCAATCGGACATGCACAATCACCAATGAGTTAAGACAATTCAAAAACTCAAAGAGAGTTTAACACGTGCTGATTAAACTTCATTGAGACCATTTTTTACATTTTCCAATGCATTAACACAAAAAATACGAATTAAATCATACTGTCCATGAACATTCTTAGGGAGAAAGTAGTAACCATAAAATACAAAAGAAATAATGAAATGTATGTAAAAATTCTGAGAAGTTTTATGTGGATGGGAAAATGTGTCTTTGACAACTTTCATGTTTTACATTCTTATTGAAGAGACACTCAGTTTCGTGTAGAAAATGGTCTTTTATGAGAGCTCAGCAGCAAACAAACAAATTTCACAAAACAGACATATTTCAGGATTAAGCTTAAATGGATACTCAAATCTCAAAATTAATGCACCAAACTTTCCAGTCTACTAAACAAGACCCCAATGAACAACTTTCATTTTTTGTGAAGTTTCAAAAGAAGACTCTAAACATGAGATAACTACAAATCAATATGACCACGCACAGAAAAACACTCAGACTCAAGGACGCCAACAGAATTGCATGATTTCATTAAATGCATTAAAAATACGAAACGTGCATGAATATTTTTGTGTTTTTTATATGTTATGCATTAAGATCTTATGAACAAATGTCATGAAGAGGTCTTTATGAAACAAAGTCTAGAATAACCCATGGAAAATCATTTAGCGTGAAAGGTCAGATCAGAAAAATTCCATCTCAGGTTCTGATCATCATATTTCCAGATTTCTGCTTTCAATTTCGGGACCCTTTTGACATAGCAAACGCCGTCAATTTTCGCGCCATAATATATCAAATCGAAGATCTCGAAGTCATCTACGAATGTTCAGCATATTTATTTTCGAGATTTCGTCATCTAAATACGAAAAATTGAGTTACCAGATAATTGTACATGCTGATGCGCTTAGAGCTCGTTGGAGATGAATCCGTCGCGTCGCCAAGGCTTGTTCCACGGCGGCGAATTTTTCTCTCTCAAAATTTTTTCTCTTGAAATCTCTCCAAAAAAATTTTTTTTCTCTCCAGTTTTTCTTCAATCTCCCAAAACTCTCTCAAACATCCAAAATTTTCTCTCCAAAAAATTCCCCTCTCAAGCTCACTTCTTCCTCCTTTTATAAACCACTCATCTATCTCCCATTCTAATTTTTCCATTAACTCTATCTCCCATTCTAATTTCTCCACTAACTCTTCTTCATTTTCATCTTCCCTTCTCCATCTTTATCTCACATTCTAATTTCTCCACTAACTCTTCTTCATATTCATCTTCCCTTCTCCATATCTATCTCCCATTCTACTAACTCTTCTTCATCTCCATCTTCCCTTCTCTATTCTCATCTTATTTTCTTTATCTTCTCTTCTCCATCTCCTCTTCTCCATCTTCCTATCTTCATTTCCTCTTCTCCATCTTCCTATCTTCATCTCCTCTTCTCCATCTTCTCTTCTCCATCTTCCCTTCTCCATTCTAATTTCTCCACTAACTCTTCTTTTTGTTATTTACAAAATAATCCCTCAAGTATTAGGTATTTGCACTCTAGTCCATGAGATTTTAAGTATTTGTAATTCAGTCCCTGGAGATATATTTCTTTAAGTCCAAATCTCCTCACAATTTTCGACACACCTATCGCATGTTGAATTTAAGCTCATTTCTTGCTATTGAAAATAATGCAAAATTTAATTAAAGCCCTGTTTGTAAAATTGAGTTATTCTGGGTATAATTGGGCCAAGATGAAAATTTGGAATATTAAAGAACAATGTCACAACTCCTAAAAGTGAAAAATGAAAATAAATTGACTTAAATTGAATTTTTTTAGGCCCGATTCGAGATTATGCTCGTTAAGGAATACACGACCTCGAATTGGATTTTTTAAATTTGCAATGGCCAACATGAAAAGGGATTTAAAGGAAAAATATTGACTATTTTTATGTATTTTTGTGGCCTCAAATGCTATTATTTATTAAATATTTTCCTAATTTCTAAAAATTATATTTAAAAAAATACAAAAAATATGAAAAATTATTTTTTTTATTCAAAAATGGTTGCCTAAGCTTGGCCAAGGCTTCCAAAGTTGATTTTGCAATTTTCTCATTTTTATAGAGTTTCTATCAATTTTAGAAAATAAAAATACCGAAAAATACTGAAAATATGAAAAATCATTTTTTGGTCAAAATTGGTTCCCTAGGCTTGGCAAAGGTCTCCAAAGTTAATTTTTTTCAAATTTATGAATTTTTATGGATTTTCTATTAATTTTAAAAAAGAAGAAAAGAAAAGGTGATTGAAAATCAGGTGTCAACAACTAGTGACTTTGGTGGCTTATTGATTCGAGAGCTTCTCCTGAACCTGGGATCACATGAAACAAATGCGTGTATGCATGAATGCATGAAATGCATGTAATAGTCCTAAAGTGACTCAGATTGTTCCAAAGGTAGCCAAATCGGCTCTTGCTTTTATTTCAAGGATGATACTGCTTTACTGCATCCGCATTTACAAGATATCATAACTCTTTCCCATCCATGTTTACAAGAATCAAGGCTCCCCCAGGAAGGACCTTCCTGACGATATAAGGACCCTCATAATTTGGGGTGAACTTGCCCTCAGGATGAAAAATATTTCGAACTGTCTTTTTCACTACCAGATCTTCTACTTCAAAATTCCTGGGCTTGATTTTTCGATTGAACGCTTTGGCCACTCTTCTCTGGCAGCTCTGATCGTGACATATTGCCTTCAGACGCCTTTCATCGATCAGGTTCAACTGCTCATATCTCTACTACGTCCACTCCGCTTCGGAGAGTTTAACTTGGGATAAGATTCTCAGAGAGGGAATTTCAACCTCTACTAGTAGAACTGCCTCCATACTATAAACTAGGGAATATGGGGTTGCTCCAGTCGAGGTCCGTATCGAAGTCCGATATGCCATCAATGCGTACGGCAGTCTCTCATGCCAGTCTCTATAATTCTCTACGGTTTTTGCCAGGATTTTCTTGATGTTCTTGTTTGCCGCCTCCACAGCTCTATTCATTTGTGGGCGATAGGGAGACGAATTAAGATGTCGAATGTTGAATGCTTGTAGCAGATCATCGACTATCTTATTATTCAAATTGGAGCCATTATCCGTGATTATCGCTTGCTGGGCCCCATATCGGGAGATGATATCTCTTCTGATGAACTTGGCCACATTCTTTGCTGTGACATTTGCATATGAGCTTGCTTCAATCCACTTCGTAAAATAGTCGATCGCCACCAGGATGAAGCGGTGCCCATTGGAAGCACTAGGGTGAATCGGACCGATCATGTCTATCCCCCACATGGCGAATGGCCAAGCCTCCGACATCTGGTGGAGCTCGTTTGGGGGTGCGTTAATTCTATCACCGTATACTTGGTATTGATGACAGGACCTTACATGTTGGTTGCAATCCGCTTCCATAGTCATCCAATAATAACCAAGCCGCATGATTTTCTTTGCGAAGAGGTGGCCGTTCATATGAGGACCGCATATCCCTTCATGGATTTCCTTCATGAGCATGTTTACTTCTTTGGCGTCTACACATCTTAATAGGACTGAAACGAAGGACCTTTTATAGAGAGTTTACCCGCTCAGGAAGAATTTGGTAGCCATCTTTGCTATGTGCTTCTTATCCCCGACCTGACTCCCTTGAGGGAATTCTCCTTTCGAAAGATAATTGTTAATGTCATGATACCAAGGCTCACCATCGAATTCGCCTTCCACCACCATGCAGTAGGCTGGCTGATCCACGACATTGATTTTTAAAGGCTTGATGTTGAGCCCGTCCTCTACTTGCAACAATGAAGATGGAGTGGCCAACACGTCTGCAAAGTGATTCTAGGTCCTTGGCAGATATTCGAACGAAATTTCGTCGAAATTATCGGTTAACTCCTCTAGGAACTTATGATATGGGATGAGTTTAGAATCCCTTGTTTACCATTCTCCCTGCGTTTGGAGAATAATCAGCATGGAGTCTCCATAAACCTGTAACCTTCGCACCTTCATGGTAATGGCTAATTGCAGGCCTAGAATACAGGCTTCATATTCTGATATATTATTAGTGCATGGGAATACCAACTTCGCGGAAACCAGATAATGTAGGCCGTCTAGGGATATCAGTACTGCCCCAGTTCCAGATTCGGCCAAATTAACGGCACCATCAAAATACATGGTCCACTTATCATCAGATAATGCGAGGATTCGATTCTCCGCCTCCTCCTCATCAGGGATTACAAGTCCTTGTGAATTTTCTGCCAACATATCGGCTATGGCTCGCCCCTTGACTGACTTCTGAGGTGAACTCCTTATGTCAAATTCTGATAACAGAACTTGCCACTTGGCCAGCTTTCCCAATAAGGCGGGTTTCTCCACCAAGTACTTAATTGGGTCGCATTTTGTTACCAACTGGATATGGTGATGGAGGGTGTACTGTCTCAACCTGTGGAGTACCCAAATCAGTGCGACGCATGTCCTTTTAACCATCGGGTAATTAGCCTCTGACTGCGTGAATTTCTTGCTCAGGTAATAAATTGCTCGCTCTTTCCCGTCCTCCGGTTTCCTCTGGGCGAGTAGAGCTCCTAATGATTCCCGATAAATTGTCAAGTACAGAGTCAAGGGGACTCCTGGGGTGGTGGTACCAATATTGGAGGTAGGACTAGATACTTCTTGATCTTCTCAAATGCCTGATGGCATTCTGAATCCCAAATGACTTTGGCGCCCTTCTTAAGGAGCTTAAAAAAATGGTTTTGCCACATCAGAAAGCTGGGATATAAATCTGGCAATATAGTTTAACCGCCCCAACAGGCTTCTTACTTCCCTTACTGAGGTTGGGGTACTAATGTCCCATATAGCTTTGATCTTGGAAGGGTCGACCTCGATGCCATGACTGCTAACCATAAATCCCAAAAGCTTTCCAGATCTCGCCCCGAATATGCACTTATTGGGATTATATTTTCGTAGGCGTTCGAACAACTTTTTTAGTACCAGAACATGGTCCTCTCCTGGTCTGGACTTGGCAATCATATCATCTACGTACACCTCGATTTCCTTATGTATCATGTCATGGAATAGAGCGACCATGGCTTTTTGGTATGTCGCCCCAGCATTCTTCAACCCGAAAGGCAAAACCCTATAACAGAAGGTGCCCCATGGTGTTATGAATGAGGTCTTCGCCTTGTCTTCCTCCTTCATTAAGATCTGATTATAGCCAGAAAATCCATCCATAAAGGAAAACCGTTCGAACCCGGCTGTACTATCAACCAACACGTCTATGTGCGGTAAAGGGAAATCATCCTTTGGGCTGGCTTTATACAGGTCTCGGTAATCGACGCAGATTCGAACTGTGTCATCTTTCTTCATCACTGGCACGATGTTAGCGATCCAATCGGCATAGGGGATCGCTTCTATGAATTCCACCTTGAGGAGCTACATCACTTCTTCCTCAATTTTCTTGGAAAGTTTGGGCCTCGTTCGCCTAAGTTTTTATTTTTTTGGCAGGATGCTAGGGTCAATGGGAAGTACGTGTTCCACAATGTTAGGGTCGAGGCCGGGCATGTCTGCTTACGACCAAGCAAAGATATCTTGGAATTCCCTGAGAAGTTCATTCATTTGGGTAGCTTCAGAGGGTGACAAAGACTTCCCAATCTTCACTTCTCTGACATTCTGTGAGTCGCCCAAGTTCACTACCACTGCCTCTTTTGCTGTTAGGGGTTTAAACTCTTCGTATCGATTCAAATCTCTTTGAATATCTATGAAATTCTCATCTTCTTCCCCAATGCCACAAGAGTAATCTCCTTGGTGATCCGAGTCACACAACAGCCTATTATGCATGCTTGGAATGATATGCTTGAAATGTCATGAAGATGATTAGTCCCTTTCAGCAAGTAGTTTTCATGCATGATTTTCAAAAACCATTTGAAAAAATGTAATAAGAGAGCCAATCCTCATATCCTCGGACACCTTTGCTTCTCTTAATTTGCTTGATAAATTAGGAAGCGTGCGGGAATCCAGGCCTCAAATCTTCTAGAATCGAAGATATGCATCATCATTGGGCTGGTTTGGAATGTTCCCGCATGTCCTTAATAAAACGTGCATACGTATTTTATTGAATTTTACTGATAAGGCTGCATTACAAGGCAACCATTTGGACCAATGGCTCGAGATCCAAAGGTATTTTCTTGGAATTGAAAAGAGAGAAATCAAACGAAATGCAACAACTGAATTAAAATTGTGGTTAAAGAAATGCTATAAGAAGCAGAAGAAAAGCCTATTTACTCAGGCGAGATAGAGTCCTCGTCAAGCCTCTCGATGATGACGTTGACAGTGTCTTCTAGAAACAAGTTGGACATATCAAGCTCTGCTGCGCTTTGAATAGCTTCATCTGCTAGCATCTTGGGGCGCTCGGAGAAATACCGACCTAGTGAACTCCCAATCGCGTTAATTTTTCCTTTCCAAGCTCTAGAGCCAATGAATGAATTAACTCTGCCTCCTCGACTTCCACGGCCCCTATGATGGCCTTGGCCTCGGCATCCATGACAGCTTCTGGAAGTAAGGCCTTTACTGGATTCACCAGTATATCCTAGGCCTGTTCGGTGCTTGTTGGTGTCCAATTGCAGCGGCGAGCAGATCCCTTGATCATTCTTTCCTAGACCGAGTCCAGGGATAAAACCATATGCCAATAGCATTTTTCTAGGTGCTAGAGTATACTTGGAGGGCGCAGGAGCCCTCATTTTGGTTCCTGGAGGTGTATGCGTGACTGCCACCAACTCGAGAGAATGATAGCTAGCCTTTTCTTTATGCTCTGGCTCCACATATGGGACCGCCCTCTTCTGGTATGCGGTGAAGTCCATTTCCCCATGCACGGTTATCACTTTCCCATCAACCACAAATCGAACCTTCTGGTGTAGGCTCGACGGTACTGCGCCTGCAGTGTGGATCCATGATCTGCCTAATAGAAATCCGAAAGCACTCGGGAGGTCCATGACTTGGAATCTAATGGAGAACTCTACTGGCCCAATTAGGACATCTAGCTTGATTTCACCAACCACATTCTTTCTCATTCTGTCGAAAGCTTTGATTGTAGCATTGGACGCACGGATAAGCTCCTCATTCACACCCAGGTTCCTGAGTGTGGCCAACGGACATATGTTGAATGCTGACCCATTATCAATTAGCACGTGGGAGACCTGCTTACCGTGGCTCCTCGCCGATATGTATAGAGCCTTATTATGGGCCCATCCATCTACTGGAATGTCCTCATCCGAGAAGGATATTTGATCCTTTAATAGGATGGCGCTAATGAAGCTCTCCAGCTGTATTTCGTTAATCGTCTCAGGAACGTGTACCTCATTCAGGACCCTCATCAGCGCATTCTTATGCTTTTCTGAGTTCACGAACAGATCCAGTAATGAGATTTGGGCCGGCATTTTCCGTAACTGCTCTATTACTTCAAATTTGCTCGTTTTGATTATGGTTAACAGTTTTTCGGTATCTTCTTTAGTTACGTCTCTCTTCTCGGTCTCTCCCTCTTTGGGTGCATAACACCTCCCCGATTTCATCACTACATCTATTTCGCTCGTTCCGTAGTCCCAATGAACTGCTTTGGGATCGTACTCTTCCACTAGAGGGATCTTTATCACAATGGGCCTGACACCCTCAGCCTTTCCTTCAGGGTCATCATTCGCCTCTTCGTTAGAGATGCTGATTGTAAGTGGCTTGACTAAGTAATCATCTCCCTTTTCCCAATTGTCAACATTGTCTAGGTTAATTACAAAAGCTTCTATAGTCTCAATCATCCCAATGAGGTCATCCAAGTCTTCCGAATTGTACCTGCATCTGGGTTCAGCATGAGCCGTCTTATCGGGTCTATCAGAGGGTGGCGCATTGGTTCTTCTAGCATCCTTACTCTTCAGCCTTCCGTTGGTGAGTCCCCATTCAACTCCCTCGCCTACCCGCAACAGATGGGAGAATAAGTCGTAGGTGGTCCTGGCCATATATTGGAAGAGTTCGTACGGGAGGGTTCTCAGAAAGTACCCGATCAGCTCCTCCCTAGTTAAAGGAGGATTTATTTGTGAGGCGCGCAACCTCCATTTATACGCATAAGTTTGGAATCGCTTATCGCTTCGTTTGACTACTTGAAGGAGGTTAACTCGGGTGGGGGCTCCTCCAATGCCGGATCCGCACTCGTCCATTCGTTCCTTCAACTTATCAACCACAGTTGCCAATTCCCCCAGTCGCTTCTCTATTGCAGTCAGCATACGACCTTGGTTTTCGACCCTTGTGTGCAGCTCCAGTTCAAGTGTGTTGCTTATGACCCGCGCTTGACTCATTTCTCTCGATCGTTGGAGCAAATCTAACAACTTTTCGGAGGTGAAGTTCAGCTTTCTCTCGATGTTACTGAAGCATTCTGCGATGCTTAATCCGCTTAATGGGTCGGCTTCTTTCTCATTTGTCGCAATAGGGATGATTTCATCAATTGTCTCAAAGGAGTCTTTCTCGGAAGGACCCTTCTTTGGCACCTCCTCTATGTCGTCCATGCCTCTCCACCGATTGGGCACTATTTCTTCCGCCTTTTCGAAGAAACGTGGTGGGATTGAATATAGAACCTTATAGTTGTAGCCTCCGCTATCCTGCCCTAGGTTATCCATAATTTCTCCCCTCCTGCTAGCTTCACGGACAAATCTCTTGTTTGCATGGCGTGCCTTTGTTAGTCTAAACTCCTCTTCATCTAACTCATCTTCGGATATCATACCCACTACCTGGTGGTCCGGGAGTGGGTTTTGTTGTACATTTGGCTCTGTTTTATCGAACTGAAGGATGTGATTGTTAATGAGGGCCTGAACCTTAAACTTTAGGGTGGCACAATTGTCAACATTGTGGCCTTTCTCTCCCATGTGATAGACACATGATTGGCTCGGATCATAACCCGGAAATCTCGATGGATTTAATCTCGGTGGTTCCTTGGCAACTAGCCTTCCTTCCAATAGCATTGGGAGCAACTTGGATAGTGGCCTAGGGAGCGGAGAGAATTGCTTGGGAGGTGGCTTCCTTTTTTGAGGTTGAGGCGGCCTCGGTGTTGACCATGATGAGCTTCCTTGTGCCATGGTAGAGTTGGAGAACTGCTTTGGTTGCGATAGATTAGGCACAAAAGCCACATTGATGCTGGGCTCTCTTTCCTTCCTAGATGGATACTGGCGTCTCGTTGCAGTCTCGAGAGCCTTTCTCTCTCTCATAGCCCATTCAAGTCTTTCGGCAACCTTTATGAGATGTATGAAGGTCTGGCACCCAGAAGTGTTCAGTCTGTCGAAGTATTCCTACGGTAGTGCCTTCAGAAACAGGTCGACAAGCTCGTCTTCAGGGATTCATGGCTTAACTTGCGTAGCTAAAGCCCGCCACCTTTGAGCATAGTTACGAATGGCTTCATTTTTTCCTTTTACTATCCAGCAATTCTTCCCTAGTAGGAGCCATCGCGGTGTTAAATTTATACTGATGCAAGAAGTCCTCAGCTAAATCTTCCCAACCGTCATAATCTTCTAGATCCAACTCAATGAACCATGCTAGAGCAGCACCTGCCAAGCTCTCCTAAAACGTGTTCATCAATAACGGAACATAATCGGAATAATGCGCCATCTTGCGCAAGTAGTACTTCAGATGAGCTCGGGGGTAGCCTGTCCTATTGTACTTTCTGACGAACTCGGGCTCTTTGTAATCGGGCGGGACTTCCACTTTAGCGAAGGGGGATATTTTGTCGAAACGGGCCGGTTCATATCCCTGACTACTGAGGCATTCCTCAATCTTTGCGAGCCTCCTTGCACCCTCCTCTGCTTTGCTCCCAGGCTTTTCGTTCTTTTCAGTATCGAGGTCGATTACCACCGGCAGGGACTCGGGTGACGGCTCGACATTCGGCACCTTTCTTGGAATGTGCGCCTCCCCTGGAGCTTGAGTCATGCTCGAAGGGTGGGATGATGACGGGTGAGCAGTTTGGGCCGGATCAACTGGCGGGCTAGTTTTCTCCTGGGCTTCTATCATCATAGCTTTCATTTCTGCCAGCATTGTAGCCATGGTTGTCATCTGCGTCTCAAGGTTAACTACCCTGGGGCTCAATTCCTCGCGTTCCATTCTTGTCCTAAGACGGGTTCCGATATGGCTGCGTGGCACTTCCGTGATCAATGGGTACCTGAAAAAAGAATTTATACAAATGAGTATGATGAATGAAAATGACAAGTCGGTCCATGACAACCCTCTAGACCCAAGAAACAAAGCCAACATGATCAAAGGATTAATTCGAACAAATTTCGATTTCGTCAGCTTTTACGAGAAAATTCGTATCAATTCCCACAGAATTCAAGAAAGTACTAAACTTTGCGAGCTGATAATTAAGACAATGATGTACAACTTTCATTTTTTGAGATTGGGAAGATTCCTCATGGATTAGTACACTTTAATAATTCTTTCTAAAAATTTTCTTCAGAAAACTTATTTGTCAAGTTTTTACTTTGAGGATAAATAGGTCATCAAAAATGTGAATTGATGCCCAAAAATTTCCAGTTCACTAATTAAAAGCCCAATCTACAACTTTCATGTTTTAATGTTTCTCAAAAGAGCATGTTTTCCAGTGATAAATGGAGAAACAAAAGTGAAGTCGAGAAAATTCCAGAATCCAGACAGTTTTTCTTTCACATTAAATTCAATAATAAATGGAAAATACATTGAATTGATTCGAAAAAAATTTTGAGTGATGAATTAGGGTCTTCTGAATGTTTTCTGTGAAGACTCTATGGATCAATTAAAACTATAAAGTTCAATAAAAATTATGTAATACCAGAAAGTCATATCTGAACAGTAACCTTTATTACAAGAAAAGCTTATAAAGTCATGAAAATGCAATTAAACATGGAATAACAATCCTAAACATTGCAAATCAAGCTGTTTTTCTTTTCTTTGTAGCGACGCAATCTATAGAATGGGCCTCTAACTCTTTCCGAAGTCGTGCATTTTCCTTAGCCAAGGTCTTCATTTGTCTTTTCGCCTTTTGCGTCTTCTTTGCATATGTCTCGATCTCGACTTGACGGGTGGGCTTCACAATCACCAACGGGAACTTCGGAAGCATGTGAGTTGGTATCAAATGGTACTTAATATACTGGGCCTTCGCATGATAACATTTTTCCTTTCCCTCGAGCTTCTCCTTGGGTAGTAATAGTGAGTGAGTCTTGGACTTGAGCCAAGTTTGGTCAAGATGCTTGATCTCGGTTCTATAATTCTCGCCCGCAACGAATTCAACTTAAAAAGTGTTTGGCCCCAAAGGTAGAGGAATATATTGTAAAACTCCATATTGCCGTACCACACGGAGAAGATGATACTGCGTCATACCGGTAATACCCAAAAGAAGTATAGGCTCTCGCTCACCATGGTACAAACGAGCCTCAGAGAATTGAAACCATATAGCTTGCCATAGAAAGACTTTAGGACTCGGATCTTTAAATAAATCAATCCACTCGGAATAAGACAATCTAGCAATATTTTTTTGCAACTCTTGAAATTTTGCAATTAGGTTTTCCTCTTGACTTACCCGTGGAATGGTCATTTTTTAGACGAACTGAGCATAATGAGAGAAAAACCACATTTACAAAAGTCCAACCGGAGCGTGAAATGTTTTTTCCTTGTTTCGCTTAAAACGAGTAAAAGATATAAAAGTCTCGGCCAGGATAGCATTAGTAAAGTTCATTCCACTGCAAACTTGCCTAGCTATCCAAGCTATGGATGGACTAATAAAATCCTTTTGGAGCGGAAAGATCACAAGTCCGAAGAAAGCTAGAATAAGGATCCTACTTTGCAAGTATGAATTGCTCTCATAAAAAAGTTCAACGAGGAATGAGAAAGGGCACATATGACATTTTCCTTTTAAAATTTTCCTCATTTTATTTTCGCTAATTTTCAAAAACTCAGCAAAAATGAAAATTGGATCCATTTCCACACAAGAACGAATTAAATCAATGCTCAAAGGTTTTCCTATGGCAAGGCTATACTCTTCCAAAGTCGGAGTGAGCTCGTGCTTACCTAAAATGAAAGTAGCAATATATGTACACCAGAAATGTGCAAGCGCCTGCATGACCCCAGTCTGTAATTCGATATCCAAAAGTGGCAATACGTGACCCATACGACTAAGGGCATAGGTCTGTGCATCAATGCTCAAGTGCCTCCACATCTGCTTCAACTCGGCTTTTGGAATGTACACAAAACGGATATCAATGTGTCCCATTGTCTATAAATCACGCGCCACAATCCTATGTGTCATGGACTGACCCAAACAATAACATAAAACAAGATGAAGTTTAGAAGCGTACTTTACCGTGGGATAGGAAAATAAACAATCACATGGACATGCACATGACTCATGGGTTAACCTTATTCTAACTATCCTAAAGGCTCACAAATTGAAGCAAAAGACTTACGGCAAGGCGACAATCTCGCGCACATAATCAAGATTAGCCGCTATCCTGCGACGTAACCAAGATTAGCTGGGCCTTTCCACTTCGCCTACTCGAGTCAAAAATTAAAACCACCGCTTTGGTAATCTTATCAAGCCTGAGGCATAACTTTTAAAACTCATTTTTGAAAAGACGTTCAGGATTGAATCTGGACTAACTTTCGACGTGATCTCACGGCGAACTCTAGAACCAAATCATAATACCATCCTAAAACTAATGGCCCAGGTTCGGCCACGAGATGTGCGTGATGTAGTGCTAAAACGATTAATCATGCACAACAATTAAATGCAAACACCGCTTCAATAATTCAAAAATTAAATGACAAGTTTCACACACCAAACCTGCAAAACAAAGGGTTAGCCAAACATTTCACCCCTTATAACTCCCATTCTGCAAAAACATTTAACACCTAAAAATTAGAATCCAATCAATTCTCAAACCAAATGGATTTTCACGAAATTTTTTATGGCCTAAATCCATTAAGGCTTTTAAAATTTTGAAAAAAAAAATCAAATACTCCAATTAGTGCTTTATTCTTTCGAAAATTCCAAAAAACCAGTTCCCAGCAGAGTCGCCAAGCTGTCGCGACCCGAAAAAAAAATTTAATTTTTTCAATCGGGTGAACGGATTATCAAGTTAATTGACTAACCTAATTCGGACCCTCCCAAGTCCTACCGAATCGCAACTTAAGTTCTTTTCATGCAAAGATTTTTTATTTGGAGTCGCCACTAATCATTTTTGGTAGGTCGATTAGAAACCTAAATAAATTAGCGGGAGAACTAACTTATTTCTGCGAACCAGAAAAAATGGGATCGGGGACTTGATTACGCTAGATCATTCTAACGCCATTTCGGTACCATTTTATTTCATAAAAGCTCATTTGAAATGATTGGGAAGAAGTTTGGGACAAACTGACCAAAATGGTGAAATGACCATTTTTTAAGGATCGAGAGGTGGAAACATCAGAGATATGATTTGCCAATCGAAAAAACAATTTAGGTGGATACGCGTGAGTTAATGACAACACAAATACGAATGCGACATGTGGATATGGAGACACACGAGTACGACATGAGAAAATCGAAATTTAAATTAATTCATTTGAGCAAGGAAATTCTCGAAGATTTAATGGTTATGATTGTTACCTGATTTGACAAATTTGATTATCAAATTCGGACCTCGTGTCACCTTATGGATCAAGATTGCGGCTCGAACGATGAGGATGAACTCGTGACTTGTGTTGATCGGTAGAGATATAGGTGATGGTAACACCTATATTTAAATTCCCACCATTTTCAAGACTCTCTTTTGGAAAAAGGATTCTTTCTTTTTTTTCTCTTTTTTTTATTTTTTTCTTTCTCTCTAATCTCTTTCGATCTCTCAAAACTCTCTCAAACATTCAAAATTTTCTCACCCTCCAAAAATCTTTTCTTTCAAGCTCTCTTCTTCCTCCTTTTATAACTCACTCATTTACCTCCCATTCTAATTTGCCCATTAACTCTACTTCATCTTCATCTTCCCTTCTTCATCTCTATCTCACATTCTAATTTTTCCATCTATTCTTCTCCATCTCCATCTTCCCTTCTCCATATATATCTCCCATTCTAATTTCTCCACTAACTCTTCTTCATCTCCATCTTCCCTTCTCTTATCTTATTTTCTCCATCCATTCTTCTCCATCTCCTCTTCTCCATCTCATCTTTTTCATCTTCCCTTCTCTATTCTAATTTCTCCACTAACTCCTTTTTTTGTTATTTGCAAAATAATCCCTTAAGAGTTAGGTATTTACACTATAGTCCTTGAGATTTTGAGTATTTGCAATTTAGTCTCTGAAAAATATTTCTTTAAGTCCAAATATCCTCAAAATTTTCAACACACCTCTCCTATGCTTAGTCGAAATTCATCGCATATCAAATTTAAACTCATTTCTTGCCGCAAAATTTAATTAAAGCCCTTTTGCAAAATTGAGTTATTCTGAGTAGAATTGGGCCAAGATGAAAATTTAGAATATTAGAGAATAATGTCACAACTTCTAAAAGTGAAAAATGAAAATAAATTGACTCAAATTAAAAATTTTTAGGCCCGATTCGAGATTATGCTCGTGAAAGAATACACGACTCCGAATTGGATTTTTTTTGGATTTTTTTAAATTTGTGATGGCCAACATGAAAAGGGATTTAAAGGAAAAATATTGACTATTTTTACGTATTTTTGTGGCCTCAAATGCTATTATTTATTAAATATTTTCCTAATTTAAAAATATATATATAATAAAAAAATGAAAAATTATTTTTTGTTCAAAAATGGTTACCTAAGCTTGGCCAAGGCTTCCAAAGTTGATTTTGTAATTTTCTCAAATTTCTTGATTTTTTTATGAATTTTCAAAAATAAAAATATTGAAAAATACTAAAATTATTTTTTGATCAAAATTGGTTTTCTAGGCTTGGATAAGGTCCCCAAAATTGATTTTTTTTAATTTTATGAATTGTTTTTGGATTTTGTTATTAATTTTAAAAGAGAAAAGATGATTAAAAATCAAGTGTCAACATCGGGCTTAGAGATATTACCTATCAGTCTAGATGCGGACTCTCCTAAGGTCTACCTCGCATAATGTCGAATTTCTTTTTCATGATTTAACATCCTAAATCATTACTAAGAGTCGCCACTAACCTTTTAGAGTTGACTAGAAATCAATCGAGATATAAGAGTATTATCTCGATTCCTATTCTATCAGAGTATCTAGATTTAGGGACTTATTTACGTTAATTAGCTAATTGGCTCCCTTTTGGTACCTAGCTAGTTAATGTTCTTAAGGTGATCATGCATTTGGCTTATCATTCAAAGCCGAACTGATATTTAACCACTACTAGATAATCATACATAATGTTTTTCTATCGTTTTTGTGCAATTACCTACTTAATCCTTACCTTAATTCTAGGAAAGTGATTGATAGGCAATTATATAGAAATATAGAGTTGTAATTAAATACTCAAATATATAAAGCGGCTACCTACTGACTAGAAAGTAAATGGAAAAATCAATAAAAATAGGTTACAAACCAAAAAATCAAACCCGAGATATGATCGGGTATGCAACAAATTGGACCAGAATGGACATCAGTCATCCTCCATTATGAAATAAGGCCTAAAAAAATTACTAAATAGACTAAAAATACAATAAAATCATTTTTTAATTTTTCCAAGTTTTTTTCTTAATTTTTTGGATTTCTTAATTTTTTATGTATATTTTTTATCTTTCTTTTTTTAACAATTTTTTAAAAATAATTTATATTTTCCTAATTAACAATAAAACAAGAACAAGGGAAAATTCATTTTGGGGCTTTTCTTATTTTAAGTCTTAAAGAAAAATAAAATAAATTTAAATGGACCTACAATATTAGGTATTAACAACCTTTTCATGTTTTGTCAAATGAGTCAATTCGATCAATTTTAATCAAAAATCATCAACGTGGATGCTAACCATGCTACATGGCATAGTGATGCTGATGAGGAGAATTTTCAATAATATTGTAATATTTGTTTGAAATTTTTTTTCAATTTTTTCTCCTCTTTTCCTTTTTTTTAAATGTGTCTTGCAAGAGTCGTTGGGCCCTTACCTAGATCTAGGCAAAGCCAGCCTCGACCGCGGTCAATGAGTGCATTACGGCCCTCGCTCGCAACCGATGAGGGCTTCACTATCCTTGCCCAGTTGCTAAGGAGGGGCCAGTGACCCTCGCCGGCCATAGAAAAGAAAAAAAGAAAAAAATAAATAAGTTTGAAAAAAATAAAAAATTATCCATGCAAGCACTGACCATGCCACTTAGAATGGCTAGCGTTCACATCAGCGATTTTTGGCCAAAATTGGCCGAATGAACTCGACTAGCAAAACGTAAAAAATTTAAGACTCAATTGCACAATTAAAAGGTTTATGACTAAATTGGCAAATGTCCAATAAGTTTGAGGCTTTTAAGGCAATTCTTCCTTCATATTGTTTTGAATCACTTGCAAACAAACTTACACCCCATGGAAAATCCCTCTCATAAGGAAACAACACCCAAAATGTGTCCTTAGATTGTGCTAGATTGCCGAAGATGCATGCATTGAATATGATTGAGTAGGGGTGTAAGTTAAGATCGGGTTGATTTTTAGGCTGGTCTTCAAATTCTCGTTTGAGCTGGTCCAGGTTTTCAAGCCTACCCCTACCGAAATGCCTTTTTTTTTATTTAAAAAAACATATCTAAAATTGTAAAACTTATTGAAAAATTTTGTAGTTTAGTCAATTATTGTTTATAAACCTCAGTAAAGTTATACATGAATAAATTAATGATCAACCAAAAATGGGCCATGAATAAGTGATGTCATGTTAAAGTTGAGATATGCCAATTTCATTTCATCAAATTTGTGAATTTTATGTAACTTGATGTTTTTTTTTTCGGTCGAAAATTAGTTGCATTTCATTCATCGAGAGTCGAAATTAGAGTCATTAGTCAATGAAGATTCGGAGCAAATTAAATCCCAAGAAACTTGATATTTTAGTCATTTGATAATTGTATGTTTGTCTCTTTAAATCTGATGGCATATTATATTTTGATCAAGAAAGAACTTAAAAAAAAATATTTGGCGCTAAAAGCCTGAATCGGCGCGGACCGGACCGAGTAATTATGATGCGGGTCATTTTTTTTCCTTTTTTGGGCCAAGCCGAGTCCGTCTAGATGCAGTGCCCCGGCCTGTTTGCATCCCTAGATCAGGGATTAGCCTGAACATGTAGGTCCAGACCCGAACCCGGAGACGTGGAAACATACTCAATCAAACATGCTGCATCATTCTTTGCTATGGTCCTAGATGAAAAGGTTAGTTTTGCGGTCCAAGAAATAGTCCATTCCATGACCGAGAAGTCTGGTAATGCTGGTTCTGGGCTTGTTAATGTTAAGCTTGTCAGAGCTTAGGATATGATTATATTCAGATTTATTTTTTAAAGTGCCTTACTTCTTCAACTTTTCTCATGGGTTTTTGGCTAAAATTTATTCGGATAGACTCAATTGATACAAATATAAAATTTTTAAGACTAATTGGTGCAATTGAAAGGTTTAGGAATGAACAAGAGGAAGGTTGATACCTAAATTTTTATTTTGATTTTTCTTTTTCATTTATATTGCACGAAATTGAGAATTAATTCTCACAAAAAAATATTTCCTTAGGCTTTGCATTTTTATTTTTCTGTGTTGAGCTTAATTCAGCCCACTAAATTTTAATTATGGAAAAGGCCTTTTTATTAAAGTTTATTAATCGAAAAAGGGTCAAAGATTAAGCTCACATAATCAGAGTTTAACCTAAGTTTTCATTATATAAACAACTCTAGGTCACATAACGGGGGTGACCATATACAATTTTGGGCAAAATTGAGAGAAAAAATTCTGTTCGGAGACTTATCATGGGGAATTCATGTTATCATTCCACGGATACAAAAAATTAATAAACGTCACAATTGGAGAGAGAACAAAAGAGGAGACAAATCGGCGTTTTCTTCTCTAGCACCATGTATCACAACATCATACACCACATGGAGCATCGATTCTGTTGATCAGAGGCTAAGAAGTCTATTGCATCTTCCTCACCAGCCTGCATCAAAGAGGACACTTGCTGCCATTCCTCAAGCACTAGTCCTGATAAATCTGACACTACAAGCAAGCCCTGAACTAAGAAGCATCGCCGTTGTCCGCCATCCATGCTGCCGCTACTAGGTCCGCCGACATCCTTCCTCTTCCACTGATCGCACGAGCTTGGCCCCATCGGATTTGAGTAGCCATGGTGTTCTGAAGGCAATCTGAAACAACCCCCCAAAACTCTCATTGATTAGCCGCCCTTGCTATCTTACAAAAAACAGTAGCTCATCAGCCACTGTTTGGTGGTAACTCAACTCTTTTTTTGTTCCGAAGTTGATAACTAACTCACTACATTATTGTGCTAGATTTCCTTGAGTTCGGGGTCCATTTTTGTGGGAAATTGAGTCCAAAAGGGGTTATTTTGGGTAGATCCATGGCTTACATGGGTGCTGAAATTTAGCTTGGAAAAGGTAATTTTTCCCTAACTTTTGGTTGCATTTCTTGCTTGTTAATTTAGTAACTTGCATATGTGTATAATATCACATGTTTAGTTGCAATTAAAAGTGGAAAAATTTAATCTTTTCATTAAGTTATGCCCAAAACCGAAGTTGTTGCACAAAGGGACTAATTTTCTTTTAGCAAATTTAATTCATCCATGAATTGATTGAGTTCTTGTATACTTTTGAGAATTGATTAAAAATTGAAATTATGTCTTTTCTCAAGTAAAAATTATTCACCAATTTTTTTTGTAAGATCAAATTGAATTGGTTTAAAAGGATCAATTTTTGCTAATCAAATGGAGTTTTAGACACTCTATCTCTCTCTTGGCCAAATTGCACTTGTGGATGATTCCTTGATCATTATCTTTTGCACGTTGATTGGTTGAATGACCTTATCTTGTGATTATTGTGATGACATCTCCTCGCTGTGGATAAGGATTTTGCTAATTGGACCTTATCTAATCTTTGGAAATATTTGAATTGGATAATGTCCAATTGTTGTAGATAATCTTTGGTTTGCATTCCATTCTTGGTTGGTTCGATGATATTATCCAATGATTTTTTGATGATTTTTCTTTGTTGTGGATGAGGTTTATCAAACTCAACTTTATCTAATCTTTGAGAATATTTGAATTGGATAATATTGGACTTGTTGCAGATAATGCTTTGCCTTGAATACTTACCTCATGAATTGATTGAGATGTTTATTTCATGGTTATTTCATCTTGTCTCTTGAGAATTTTATGGGTTCACTTGCTTTGAGGATAAGATTTGATTGAATTAGATAAATTATCAAATTTTTTTTAGAATTATCTAAATTATTTTTCAATATTTAAAGATAATTTTCTCAAATCAAAATTGAACTTTGGATGAGGAAAGGTAAACCTCACTCATAATTTCGACCACACTTGTCACGCCTCGAACCCTACGAGCTTACGACATTCCGCAACTCCGGTTGATAAGTTTGCGACATCCCAAGAATTTGTCGTCAACCCAAACCAACGCAAAATGATAGACACTAGCGGAAGCAAACCAAATTACTCCATACCACATACAAAGAAAGAGGATAGACGAGAGATAAAGAACACAACAATAGTAACAACGAACATACTTTTATACACATAATATTTACTTACAATAGAGATACATAAATACCTTCCTCAGGATAACCACGTACATAAAAAAGAGTCTATGGTCGACTATCCTAGCTCTCCTATTAAAAAAAGATGCACCAAAAAGGGAAAAGGACAACTGCACTAGTTCTTCACTCCACCGTCGCCAGACAACAGATTATGCTATGGGTCAGACTCCATCGACTCCTCCTTGAGGTCAGAATCCATAGGCTTCTCTTTAAGATCAGATTCCATTTCGGGTTCTAAATCTTCAGGACCGGTGTTAGGGCTAATTATAACACCATCGGGTGAAATGATCTCCATAAGGTCCCATTCTGCCACCCCATCATACGGTGTATCAAAACCTCGAAGCAGGCCAAAAGACTGATCCCTATCTATAAAGAATTACGCCATGAAGGTGTGAGGCATCCAAAAATGCCTCACCCTTATCTACCCACACGGTACTAGTATGCCTAGAATAAATCTTATTTTCTCCTACTAGGTACTCCATCACCACCATGTCAATATCTATGGGTATCCCAAAACGTCATTTATATTCATGATCTAAGGTCTAAAAGGTGTGAAATTTATAATGATGAGAATAAAATCTCAACAACTAAGCTCCCTAAGCTTCCGTTAGGGTGAGACGTATCTCCGAATCACACTAAACATGCAATTCTAATCAACGAGGCGAACTTTGTAATAACTCAAATTGTCACTAAATCACAATTTTGCACAAGACACTTTCAATTCATGGCATTGCATAAATGGGCATAGCAACTATAACTAATCCACATGTACTCAACACAGAATTTTCAACACATAATACCTAACAAAGCACATTACACTAATAGAGTCCAGATTATTAACGTTCCACGTAACATGCATCAGGTCATGACTCCACCCGCGTAAAACGCATCAGGCTAGCAATTTTTGCCCCATTGGGCACAGTAATATTTCACATAAAAACGCATCAGGATGAGTTCAATTCCCCGTATATAACGTATTAGGGCATTAGGTGACATGAGTATCATTCAATCACAACAAATGGCCATGTATAAACTAAGGTTACCCATGATTATTTAACATTCACTATGAACTACATAGACAGTCTAGATTCAGCCATGGTCACGTAATGCTAACCGTATTATTTACAACCACACTACATGAACAATCAACTACGCACATCAGCTACACGATTGCTTTAATTTACCACATATTCATCATTCACAACTATACAATTACATCGATTTGCACAATATACTAAAATGAACGACATGATCATAACATAACCTATCAATATCCGTTATTATCTAACTACCTAAGATTAATAGTAAACCAACCATAATCAACCACAACTTCACAATTTTCGGGTTTGCTACAGTAACTCCGAAAATCATCTACTAATCTAATCCAATCAAGTCCTATTTACGTCCATTAGTCACCTATCAACCTGATCAAGGTTTAGGGAGTAACTTACCACTAACTAAGTTAGAAAAGCCCACAAATCCAACCATAACAGCCTCAGTCAGATTTAAGCTTTGGCGACCAGCGACGGCAAACAGTGCCCACGGCGGTGCGGTAGTATGGCTGTGGTGGCTGGTGACTCATGATAGTCCAAGGTGGCTTGATGGAGGTGGTGTAGTATTGGTGGCAGTGCCTAAGGTGGTTAGCCAATAAGGGAGAGTGAGAGTAGGGTGTGGAAAGTATTTAAAAAAAAAATCTAATTCAGAGAGAGAGAGAGAGAGAGAGATTGTGACTGAAGATATCTACCCAAAAATGGATGGCTGAGATCAAATCTTGGTCTCCAAGCCTCATCAAAGGGTTGGGGTTCACTGGCATAAATGTGAACTTCTAGAAGTGTTAAAAAAAGTCAAATCAAAACAAGTAAGAAGGTTGCCTTTATCCATTCAGAATTTTCATGCACTAAGGGGGAATTAAAGACTAAAAAGCCCCTAAATACAAATAAGGAAGCTTAAATAACTTAAGAGTAAAATAATCATTTTCACTTTTCGGTCCAAATTTCACTTTTTTCAATTATTCGGTGCGAACCGATCCATTGATGTTCCTAATAGGTGATGTCCAAAATATTAGTACTGGTATTTGTGAAATTTTGACATCCAAGTTCGAATTCCAATTCGTGGCCAAAATCAATTAATCGCGAATTTAGTGTATCTTAAACTAATAGACGGCTTTTAGGAGTTACGTGTATCAACCCATGATTGAAAGCCATAGCGACCTTGGTTATCATGTAATTGCGAGGTTCAATCACTAGTTCTGAAGGTTACGACCATTAGAAATTGATTTAGGAATATTTGCAATCCAAACAATGGTCAAACGGAATCACTCATGATCTAATTGTACATCTATAGCATATCGTTCTATAATTATTCTTGGATCGGTCTATAATGGCCCAAAATATTCCCTCACCAATTCTTATGGTCAAAATGTCAATCCATGGTCAAGTCTTTAGGTCCACGTACTTAATTCCTAGCTAGTGTCGCGATCTAAAATTCATTTTTTAGGTTAATGGATTACCAGATTAATTGATTAAATTAACTAACCTAGTTCGAGCTCTCCCAAGCTCTACCAAATCGCGACTTTGGTTTTTGGTCAAATGGTTTTAAATTTTGGAGTCGCCACTAATTATTTTTGGTAGGCTGATTAGACACTCAAATAAAGTATTGGGAGAAATACTTTATTCCTGCGAACCAGAGATTATGAGTTCGGGGACTTAGTTACGTTAGATTACTTTAACGCTATTTCGGTATCAATTTCATGACAAATCATTTGGGATGACTTGAAAAGATTAAGATCAGACTGACCAGAAGGGTAAAATGGTCATTTTTTCAAGGATCAGGGAGTGAAAAGGGATCAGACTATTTGAGTGTGGTCATTTCTTACTTTCCACAATTTCTTAGAATTTTCCAAAAAAAGTTTTTTGAGACAATTTGCCCATAAGGGGTGAAATCGTCATTTCGAAAATATCAAGAAGGCAAATCATCCAAAAATAGGATTGGCCAGTTGAAATGACCCGTTTCCTAGTTTTTTGAAATTTTTGAGAATTTTCTGGGATCTTTCGAGACAATTTGCCCATCAGGGGCAAAATCGTCATTTTGAAAATTTGAGGAAGGAAATTCATCAAATTATCAAAAGTGGCATTCATCAGCTCAAATGATCAATTTTCTGATTTTTGAGGCTTTTGAGAATTTTGAGAATTTGTTTTGTGAATCATGAATTTTTCATTTTCATTTTTTTAAATATTTTTTTATTTTTTTATTTTTATTATTATTTAATTCCACAATCGATGATTTGGATTGGGCCGGATAGACCCAACCCGTGCTAAAGGTGCTGAATTTGGGCCTTAAGGGCCCAAATTGCTCTAAGACACAAAAGCTACTTTCTAGGCTCGGCCCAAATTTTGTTTCTCTTCCTTCAGTTTTCTTTTCTAATAGGCCCTTTCATAAAATCTAAACCTAGCCCAGAACCTCCCTATCCCAACTCACAAAAACCCAACGTGCACACTTGGGCCACATTTTTTATTCTCTTCTTATAGACTTCATTGCAATCACTCCATGGGTGTCGCCATCCACCCATTATAATCGCCGATCCACTACAACACTAATGTCAACTTAAAAATGACTAGATACGAAGCCTTTATGAGTGACATAGCATAGTATGTGCTCAATACCAAATAATACGCTCACAAAACTGAGAAAAGAAAATTATGGAATAATGCAATGGTAAATACCTGTAACCTTGCACAAACCGTACTCTGCATATGGATGAATGGCTTCGTCTTCCAGATAACCAATAACTCTATTTGTTGATTCGGCGGAAACCAAATAGAAGATTAAGTAAGCATTGAAGAAGACTCCTTGCATTGCAAGGACCAGCAGCCTCTCATATTCTCATTGCCTCACACTTTTTCTTGGTATCAATCTTGAGATCATCTTGATCTCTCTTCACAAGTCCCTCGTAGTACTCCTTGTTCCGCTCCTTTAAGCCACATATTTGCCCCTGAAGGTCCTCAATCTTACGACTCAGCAGCCTATGTCTCAAGCTCAATCAAACGTGCTTGTCTTTTTCTTCTTGAGCGTCTAGCAGACTCTCGGTTGGAGAGTCTCTAGAGTCCAAAGGAGCACAAAGGAGAAAGAAGACAACGGATTGACTCGAGAAAAGCGCATTCCTTGGTAGCAAAATCAGAGTACGCTCAAAACCCTTAGTTTAACATCGAAAAACACCGACCCCAGAATCTGATACGCTTATATACACACGAGAACTCTAAACAGGGTAATAATATTTGGGTGAAGCGAGTAAAAGATACTCTCTAGAACACTCAACCCTGATTTCAAAATTTTCTCTTTTGCCAAAGCTGCTTATTATATATAGAAGATTTGAGCAAAAACGTCGGATCGGTAAATCACGTAGCCATTTGGATCCACCTCCGCATTTACGCTTCGTCCATAGAAGTACATGGGTAGTGGTGCTCTCGAGCTAGTAGAGCGACGGGTCAACATCCTCTCCCTCGCGAAGGAGGACATCGTAGGCGAGTTCGAAGCCGTAGAGCATGCATGCGGTCCTCGCTCATGCGGAGGATCATCACGAACGGCGTAGCGCGAGACGATGAGGATGCGATGGTAGAGCCAGTTCACCGGACGTTCGCCTGGGGGATTAGTGGACCGTCAAGGATCTTCAAGAAAATCTAGTCGTGCACCATCGATGGGAGGTCGCCAAAGGCTCCATTTAGAGTTGTAGATCTGATGGCTCATTAATGCTCACGAGATAAAAGGATCATCGGGTCTCGGATTAGAGCGACCCCAGACATTGGATGATGTGGCTTGTGATGGTGTTGCATGTAGAAACAAATTCGCAAACGAACAATTCTAGAAAGCGAGAAACCCTGAATCGATTACACAAATTTACGGTCACCGAGAACGTTAGTAAATAGAACACGTACCTTTTTACGCCATCCGTAATAAACCGTTGATTGCGATGAGATCCTAAACCGGCAAAAGTCTTCTTCCCCTTTTCCTTCCCGTACGGCTGCTCGATGGAGAGAGCGTAAAAGAAAAACCCTACCGACCACCAGACGTTATGTCTTTTTTTCACACTACGTCAGAATAATTGACGTTTATCTTTTATTTCTCTTTTTAAACGTTAAAAGTCGGTTTCACCCCCCTTTTAATTAAAAGGATCTGAAGGACAGGGGAAGGGACCTAGCCGTAAATATATACAAACCGTAACCTATGGTCCTATCCATCAACAGACCATAGGACATAAAATAGCCTACACCCAGCCGTAAGCCACATTAAAATCAAACGAGATGCGCATATCCCAAACAACTTTATTGATCACATAACTTTCGTGGGATTTCATGCACTGTCTTACGTTATAGCCCGTTTTATAAAAAGTAAAGTAAAATATGACAATTAATGGAAGCCCAAACAAGAAAAATTCCTAACATTCTCCCACTTGGATTTGACAAGTATCTGCCAAGAACACTGACGGGAAAGGCAAGATCTGGTCTAGTACAGACCTGAGCATACATCAAGCTGCCAACGGCACTGCTGTAAGGAACATCTTTCATTGACTCTTTCTCAACATCATTCTTGGGACACTGATTTTTATTAAATTTATCACCCTTCACTATCGGCACTTCACTAGGTTTGCAAGTCTGCATAGAGAACCTCTTAAGTACCTTATCAATGTAACTCTTTTGGCATAAACCAAGTAAACCTCGAGATCTGTCTCGACAAATCTCAATGCCAAGCACATAAGCAGCTTCACCCAAATCCTTCATATCAAAGGATCTAGATAACATCTTCTTCGTTTCATGTAGCAGCGACAAATCATTACTTGCTAGTAGAATATCATCCACATAGAGTACAAGAAAAATAAAACTGCTCCCACTGATCTTCGTGTAAACGCACTGATCAAACTGATTTTCAACAAAATCAAAGGATGAAATTACCTCATCAAATTTCAAGTACCATTGTCGTGAAGCCTGCTTCAATTCATAAATGGACTTCTTCAATTTACAAACCATGTGCTCCGATCCTTCCTGTACAAATCCCTTCGGCTGCTCCATATAAACGTTCTCTGAGAGATTACCATTCAGAAAAGCCGTTTTCACATCCATCTGATGTAACTCTAAATCAAAATGTACAACAAGCGCTATCATAATTTTGAATGCATCTTTAGAGGAAACAGGAGAAAAAGTCTCGGTGTAGTCAACACCAGCTCGCTAAGTGAAACCCTTGGCCACTAATCTTGCTTTATGACGCTCAATGTTGCCTTTAGCATCTTTCTTGGTCTTTAAGACCCATTTACATCCCACTGCCTTTTATTCAGAAGGCAATTCAGCGAGCTCCCACACTCCATTGTACGCCATAGACTCCATCTCATCTCTCATAGCAGCCAACCATTCATCGCCTCGAGATCCATTCATTGCTTCTTCAAAAGTTGTCGGTTCATCTACCGACTTGGTGCAATCTTCTCCAAGGAGGACAACGTAATCATCAGATATAGCAGATCTCTTCAATCTTGTTGACCTCCTCATAGGAACATTTTCCTGAACAATTGGAGGATTTTCACCAATATCAATACTCATATCTTGTTCTTCTCCGTGTACATCCACTAGTGAATCAGCATTTTCTATAGGGACCACAACATCTGTAGTACTCGTCATCGGTGGTATAGGTATCACAACGAAGTTTCGCTCATCAGATGAGGTAATAGGAAAATCTTGTACATCTACAATGTCATTCTCAAGAAACTTCGCTGTCTTTGACTCCACTACTTTATTACCCTTTGAGGGGCAATAAAATCTATACCCTTTAGACCTTTCTGGATACCCAATAAAGAAAGCACGAACTGTTCTGGGATCTGTCTTCTTCTCAGTAGGATTAAATAATCTCACCTCAGCAGGACAACCCCAAACGCGGAAATGATTAAGGCTCGGCTTCCTTCCAGTCCATAACTCAAAAGGAGTTTTCTGTACAGACTTACTGGGTACTCTATTGAGAATGTACGCAGCTGTCTTAAGTGCCTCACCCCATAGATAATTAGGTAAATTGCACTTATCCATCATACTCCTCACCATATCCATCAGAGATCGGTTCCTTCTTTCTGCCACGCCATTTTGTTCAGGAGTATAAGACATAGTATATTGTGGAACAATACCACATTCCTGCAGAAATTTGGCAAACGGTCCCATCTGCTGTCCAGAATCTGCATGTTTGCCATAGTACTCACTACCTCTATCTGATCTTACAATCTTAATTGTTTTCTCCAACTGGTTTTCAACTTCCAACTTGAAGACCCTAAATTTCTCCAAAGCCTTTGATTTCTCTTTAATCAAATAGACATAGCCATAACGAGAGAAATCATCAATGAAGGTGATAAAATACTTGCTGCCACACAAAGTAGTCTGGAGAGGTCCACTGATATCTGTATGAATAATCTCTAGTAAGCTAGAACTACGTGTAGCTCCCTTCTTCCGAGTTTTTGTTAGCTTTCCTCGGATACAATCAACACAAGTTCCCATATCACTAAAGTCGAGAGACGGAAGCAAATTGTCCTTTATAAGACACTCAACACGTTCTCTCGATATATGACCCAAACGTCTGTGCCACAATATTGAAGACGTCTCATTTGACAAAACTCTCTTGGAAGCAGAAGATTCAGCACATAGAGACTCAATACCATAAGAGGAAACCAGATTCAACTTATATAAGCCATCAGATAATATTGCATCACCAACAACTTTAGAATTCAAAGATAACTGCATTAAGCCGTTCTGGAACAAACAGCAATATCCACATTTGTCCAAAATAGGAACTGAAATCAAGTTTCTCCTAAAAGTGGGTACATAGAAAACATTCTCTAAAACAAGTTCAAAACCAGAATCTAAAGGAAGACTAACAACTCTTATAAATTTAACAGCAGCTTCCACATTAGTCCCCACTTTCAATTCGCCTTCAAACTTATTTGGCATCCTTTGCTTCTGGAACCCCTGCAAGGTCATAGCAATATGAACAGATGCCCCACTATCTATCCACCAAGTATTCGAAGAAACATCAGCAAGATTAGATTCAAAACAAACCAAAGCTGATTGATTACCTCGCACATTCTTCTTCTTTTGCTTTTCAAGCCAATTCTTATACTTGTAACAGTCTTTCTTCATATGTCCCATTTTCTCACAAAAGAAACACTTCACATTGCTTTTAGATGTACTGTGTCCCTGAGCAGCACCAAACTTCTTAAAAGTGTGAGGCCTCTGAGTGTTACGAGACTTGAACCCCTTCTGAAATCCTTTTCCTTTACTAGAGCCGATCACGATAAAAGCACTCTGACCTATATCCTTCTTGATCTTCTCCTCCTCAGCAACACAACGAGTAATCAACTCGTTCATAGTCCAACTCTCTCCCTGAGTATTAAAAGCAGTTTTGATCATTCCAAACTCAGAAGGTAGAGAGCTGAGAATGCGAGGCACTATATAATTCTCTGGCAGATCAATCTTGTGGGCACTCAACTTTGATTGCACGTGCACCCACTTCATAATATACTCCCGCACATTTGCGAAATCCTTGTAGGACAACACATTCATCATCTCCAATAGGTGCGTAATCTCCGCATTATCAGAGACCTGGTATCGCTCTCCAATAGCAGCAAGAAGAACCTTTGCACTATCAGTATCCGGCAAACCACTAAGAAGATGTTCTGGAATCGACCTTTTCATAGCGAGCATACACATCTTGTTTACATGTACCCATTTCTCATAATTCTCCTTCTCTTGGGTTGAGCTTTCAGCAGTGGGCACAACAGGCTTATCAACAGTAAGACCCATATCCTGATTAATGCAGCCCATAGCGAACTCGAGATCTTGTTTCCATCTCTTATAGTTCGAACCACTCAACACCTCAATGGTAGCAGCATTGTTGCACATAACAAAAGAAACTGTTGAAAACAGAAGCAATGCAACTATTAAATGTTATGAGCCATAAAATAACTGATCAAAGAAGATCATATAATCATGAAGAATTCTCATACTCCAATGTTCACTCTCCTTTAGGTAGAAGAAACACGGCGCAGAGAAACCTTCCCATGAGCATCTATGAAAACACAACAGTTTTCGACAAGTTCATCCCCTTTGGAGTGACAAACCGCCTAGACTATTATGTTCCAAGCTCAAAACTCCCACCACCGATCACGTGTCACTATGCATGAATCACTTTGGTGAAAACATACACCGCACAATGTGCTATAATAAAAATTGTGGGTGACAATCACATGCAACCTTTGAAGAACCATCACCTGTCACGTATAAGTGAGCCACTTTGGCGGCGAAGCACTCATAGTACATTATGATATTCTTCCAATAAATATGAATGCATGTTAAAAAATGGAGAAAGTTCAACTGTCACCGTAAACAGGTCACTTTGGCAACCAAACATTCACAGCACAACATGGTCCTTCCTCCCTAGGCTCATAACAATAAGAATTTTTTAGCTTCTCTATTTCTTTATTCGCTTATAAACTCACTAATAAATTAGAAATAAAAAAAATATTTCTAATCCCCGAAACAGAAAAAATTGCAGCAAATCAAGATGAAGTTTTAAGGTTTTTTTTTAAATAATAATAATAATTATTTTATTATTATATTATAAAATAATAAATAAATAAAAATACCTCACGTGGGGAAACACCCCACTATCTAAGTGCACTATAAAATAATAATAATAATTATTATTAAAATGCCTCATGGGAAACATCCGTCGGCCCTTCCTTTTCCCATCTTGATTAATATTTTTTTTAAGGGGAAAGGGAAAAGTTCATGCGCCCATCTTCTTAAATGGTCTTCACGTGGGCGCGTGCAAGGCACGCACCCATCTTCTTCTTCCTCGCGCACGGAATGATTCACGTAAACAGAAGCTGCTAGAATTCCGCCGCAAAAACGCCATTCGGTTCTCCTCCGATAGCCCACCATGGACCAAAATAAGTAGCGGGTTTTGAATATCATAACAGTGCGAACACATAGGTCCAAGAATCTATAAAAACGGTGAAGAGATTTTCCCAGAATCGAGCAAAAATTGGCTCAGATGCAAACCCTAACCCGAGAACTTCCTCCGCGAAAATCGTCTCCGACGAACAACCCAATGCCGAGATACCTTCGGGCTTTTGTTCCCCATACCGAGGCAACCCTACGGTTCCAAAAGTGGATCGCAACTCGCCGGAGTTCGACCGGAATCGGGCAAAAAACCTCTCGCGGCAAAAGAACCCCAAAATTCCGATTCACACAATAATTATACTTCTCAGAATCGTAAATTCGTGTAACCTGGCTCTGATACCACATGTAGAAACAAATTCGCAAACGAACAATTCTAGAAAGCGAGAAACCCTGAATCGATTACACAAATTTACGGTCACCGAGAACGTTAGTAAATAGAACACGTACCTTTTGACGCCATCCGTAATAAACCGTTGATTGCGACGAGATCCTAAACCGGCAAAAGTCTTCTTCCCCTTTTCCTTTTCCCCTTTTCCTTTCCGTACGGCTGCTCGATGAAGAGAGCGTAAAAGAAAAACCCTACCGACTCTTTTTTTCACACTACGTCAGAATAATTGACGTTTATCTTTTATTTCTCTTTTTAAACGTCAAAAGTCGATTTCGCCCCCCTTTTAATTAAAAGGGTCTGAAGGACAGGGGAATGGACCTAGCCGTAAATATATACAAACCGTAACCTATGGTCCTATCCATCAACAGACCATAGGACATAAAATAGCCTACACCCAGCCGTAAGCCACATTAAAATCAAACGAGATGCGCATATCCCAAACAACTTTACTGATCACATAACTTTTGGGGGATTTCATGCACTGTCTTACGTTATAGCCCGTTTTATAAAAAGTAAAGTAAAATATGACAATTAATGGAAGCCCAAACAAGAAAAATTTCTAACATTGCATGGGTATTAGGATTCAAATCGGCCAGGCCATGGAATCAGCTTCTAGTTAGACTCGATGAAGAAGGTTAAGGAAAAAGCTCATGTCAATTATGAAGGGATGATATGTGTGGGCAGCAACGAGTTCCTCAAGATCATAATCCTTGGTGGGTGTTCTGTGTTCGGCCGTTTTGGAGTATTGCTGGAGGTTTCAAGGAGTTTCACTACCCTCGTAACGGCCCCTCTTCCAAGTCAGAACTCGTGCACGGCCGCGTCTCTCCGAACTCGACGATTGCCTTCTCAATCGAGGTCTTTGAAATTGCGTACGAAACTCTGAACGTCGCAATATTTCTGATGGAGTCAAAATCGCTTCAAGAGTCCTCATCCAGTACATCAACGCTGGAGTTCTTGAGTTGAACGGTGGATCCACTCGAGGTGTACACGACTTCATGGTCTTGGAGTTCATGCGGACCCTCAGAATGCCTAACGCCCCGTCGATGGACTTCTTGGTGACGATGGGCTCTGGCTCTCCATCCTCAAAGTCCACTGGGGTGGCAACATAGAAGACTCCAATGCAGCTGCTCGAGGGCCTTCTGGTGGGCCCAGGTCTCGATGGTGAAATCGGGCTTAACGTTGAGACCCACGCCGAGTATCACAATCATCAGGAAGCCGGTGATGTAGCACGGAAGCTCCCAGTTCTTCCACTTGTGAGATTGGCCCGCCGGCAAAAGAGTCTGGTTGAAGAGGTAGCCCTTGGGATGTTCCTCGTGGCCTGACGTCGCCCGCCGACTAGGTCCGGACGATGATGTGAAAAGCTGGCAACAGAGATCGGCGGTCGCTATCGTCAAGTGTTTCGTTGCGCTCGGCATGATTCCGAGAGTGGGGGAGAGAATCGGTCACGCATGTGGGTTCATTTTTTGGGTTCGTCGGGATCCTTGAATTGATCCCGGTGAAAGTCGGGAGGCCCCCATGCAACGCGGCTTTTGATACCCCAAAAAACAAATCCCCCCCACTGGAGAAGATGTGGCATCTAAATTTAGCAACCCCGTCCAATAAGGCATGTGGACCACTCACAAAGCAATGAATGTGTAGACACATTTCCTGGTTGACTGACTTCCACTTAGCCGCACATCATCTTTTTCGCACCGAAAGCATTCCACTTATTTTCCACTTCTAATTATTATGTTCTCCACTTGCATGCATGCTTCTCTTGGTTTAGTGCATTTACCTCTGTTCTTTCTTCTCGATTTCCTTATGGCTTTTATTTACAACGACCATTTTTGTGCACCCTTTTGCCACCAAGTGCTTAATCACAAGTTTCTCCATCTTACCTGCGCCTATGACTATCGTTCTAGCAGTAGCATGCGATGATTCAGGAATCTTCATCAATGCAAGTTCAACAGCAGCAGAACTAATGGAAACTGCACGAGAAGCAATGTTTGTTTCAGTTCCAACCCGCTTCCCAGCAGAGATGGCATGCTTAAAAGGTTCACTTATGCTCCTTCCGAATCGAATAACTCATTTTCCAACTTTCACGACTTGTTTAACCTGAGCTAGAGTCTGACCTTCTCCAAGGACAAGGGAATCAAGACCTGCTGAGACTTCAAGAAGATGTTGTGCAGCATCATTGTTGTACAGCAAAAAAAATTGGTGTTGACAAAAGGCTGAAACCGGGATTTCACTCGTCTCAAACATCCATTCAGTTACTTCTTTGACTCCATGATGCTAAGATGAAGCCACCACATAGATCTCTGTTCTATCATAGGTGCTAAGAATAGCAGCTTCTTCTATATGATTCAAACGATAAAGCTCCTCAATAGCTCGGGGCCATTCTGCTTCCGGGATGGCGAGCTTCTCGCGCATTTCGACAGGTGTCATGTGAACGCTAAGCCCCATAACCACAATACTTCTTCTCTCCTTTGTATATCTGCCGAGAGCAGGCGCCTTGAGCTGCTTGAGAGTTGAGACACCCGACAGCTCCATCAGCCTGGGGTCCACCTTTGGGGTCCTGACCTCGCACCTCACTCCTCCTCCACTTCGCCGTTCCTGCCCCATCCTCTTCAGCAGAACAGCCACTCCCCCACTTCTTTATTTTTTCTTCACTCTTTGTGGAATCCATCAAGTGTCCTCCACTGATGATTCTTTGCCGGCCGACAAATAGTGCACTGTTATCGCCATCACCCAAAAGAATTGGTAGAATAATCGGTCGTTCTTAGCATTAGAAGATTATAGGTTGCTTAGTTGTGTATTCCATAGATTTTTACACCCGACTTATTACACAAGCTGGGGACGAGATTTGAAAAATAAGCAAGTCTAGCTTTTGTCCCCATGCCATTGTGAAACAACCTTAGCTTGCACTTCCAGAACGGCCTCTTTTCCAAATCAGAAGAGTTCCTTCTGTGGGGCTCCATTCTTTTGACTGAACAATATCGCCCCTCCCTTTTCCAAGCCAATTGAAATTCTTTCATAATTTCTTGAATGTCATCAATCGGCTTCCTTGCTATCCCCATTTGCTTTTGAATTTATGGGCATAAAAACTTCAGTGCTTCGAATAATATCCTCCATCATGCTATTGAAAAATCGGGAATATTAGAGAACGAAGTCACAACACCTGAAATGTAAAAACAAAAAATTACAGAGCTAAAATGAATTTTCCATAATAATAATTTTTTTATTAATCTAAAAATGAGATTAACAAAGCAATTCCCAATTTCATATTAATTTTTATAGATTTTATTCTACCAAAATGAAGAGAAAATTAAAAGGAAAATACTGACTATTATTTGTTTTTATTTTTGTGGCCTCAAACACTAATTTTTATTAAATATTTTCCTAATTTCTAAAAGATAAAAAATGACAAAAATATGAAAAATTATTTTTTGTTCAAAAATGGTAGCCTAAGCTCGGCAAAGGCTTCCAAAGTTGATTTTGTAATTTTCTCATTTTTCTTGATTTTCTATGAATTTTCAAAAATAAAAATGCTGCAAAAATATCAAAAATATGAAAAATCATTTTTGGTCAAAATTAGTTTCTTTGGCTTGCCCAAGGTCCCCAAAGTTGATTTTCTAATTTTATGAAATTTTTTTATGGATTTTATATTAATTTTAAAAGAGAAAATATGATTAAAAATCAGGTGTCAACAGCTAGCCTTTCCCTAGCGGTTAGTTTACTCAAGAATGATAAATTCCCAATGAGATTTAACTAAGAGACATCAACGAGTTATTCATTCATTTTATGAATCTCGAAAATTGATCAAATTTCAGAATGTCACAACTTCCCCCTTTACAAAAATTTTGTCCTCAAAATTTACAACAAACCCAACTATTCAAAGAGATGGAGGTACTCATGCCTCATTTCTTCTCTGCTTTCCCAGGTGGCTCCTTCAATGCCATGATGCTCCCAGATCACTTTAACCAGTGGAATCGTTTTATTGCGTAGAAACTGTTCCCTTTTGTCTTCTACTTGAACCGGTCTCTCCATGTATGACATCATATCGTCCACTTCTATGACTTCATGATCTAGTACATAAGTTAAGTCTAGTTCATACTTCCTTAGCATGGACACGTGGAAGACGTTATCAACTTGAGACAAATTCAGCGACAAGGTGAGGCGCTAGGTTAAGGTCTTGATTTGTTCAAAAATCTCGAACTGGACGTACGAATTTTGGACTTAATTTTCCTTTCTTATCAAATTGAGATAGAGCTTGCATTAGTGATACCTTGAGGAAGACATGATCTCTAACCTGAAACTCCAAAGGCCTACATCGCTTATCTACATAACTCTTTTGATCACTCTGAGTGGTCTTAAGCCTTTCTTTTATTACTTTAACTGTTTCTACTGACTGTTGAACCAACTCTAGGCCTGTTTACTCCTTTTGCCAACCCCATCGCAGCACACTGGAGTCTTGCAAGCTCTACCATACAACACCTCAAACGGTGCCATTCTGATATTCTGCTGGTAATTGTTATTGTAGGTGAACTCAACTAGGTGTAACTATTCTTCACATCCTCCTTTAAAATCTATGACACAAGCTCACAATATATCCTCAAGTGTCTGAATCATCCTTTCAAATTTTTCATTTGTATGAGAGTGATAGGCCGTGCTATATTACAGCTTTGACCATCATATGCTCAATGCTTGAATTTTGACCAAGTACATCAGGTATCTTATTAGCCTTCCCACGGTGATACATGATGTCGCAGTTGTAGTCCTTAAGTAATTCCATCTAATGGCATTGTCTCACGTTCAGTTCTTTTTAAAAAAAATAAGTACTTCATACTCTGATAGTCCATGTAGATTTGGAACCTTTCCCTAACTAAATAGTATCTCCAATGCAAAGACAATCGCTACAAGCTCCAAATCGGGCGTTAGGTAGTCTAGCCCACGAGGTCTCAATTGTCGCAATGCATATGCAACAACTCTGCCATGTTGTATTAGAACGCATCCTAATCCTTTCAGTGACACATCACTATAGATCTCGTATCCTCCATGACTGAATGGTATTGTCAATACTGGTACGGTTGTTAACTTATGCTTAAGCTCTTAAAAACTCCTTTCATACTTGTTTGTCTATTCGAATCTTTCCCTCTTTAGTAAACATGTCAAAGGAGTAGCTGTCGTGGAGAATCTTTCCATGAATCATTTATAATAACTTGCCCGGCCTAGAAAACTTCGAATCTTTGTAACTGACATTGGTCTTGGCCAATTTGCAACTGCTTTGATCTTTATTGAATCTATTGAGATTTCATCCCCAGAGATTATATATCCAAGGAATGTTACTCGATTGAGCCAGAATTCATACTTAATAAACTTAGCATAGAGTGAGTGTTCTCTCAGGATCCGTAGAACCATACTTAGATGTTACTCATTGTCTTTAAGGCTCTTCAAATATACCAAGATGTCGTCAATGAGCATTATTACGAATTGTCTAAAAACTCTTTGAATATCTGATTCATCATATCCATAAAGAGAGCTAGGACATTGGTCAGTCCAAATGGCATGACTGTAAACTCATAATGTCCATACCTCATATAGAACACTGTCTTTGGTATGTTCTTCTTCTTAATTCTTAACTAATGGTAGCTCATTATTAGGTCCATCTTGGAGAACACTGATGCTCCTTGCAGTTGATCGAACAAGTCATTTATCCTTCGTAATGAATATTTGTTCTTAGTAATTACCTAGTTTAACTGCCGATAGTCAATGCATAAATGTAATAATCCATCCTTCTCCCTCATAAACAACACAGGTGTTCCCCACGGTGATGCACTAGGGTGAATGAATTCCTTATCCAATAACTCTTGTATTTGAACTTTTAACTCCTTCAACTCTGATAATGCCATTCTTAGGGCGCTCTAGAGAATGACTCCGTCCCAGGGGCCAACTCAATTACGAATTCCACTTCCATTTCAGGTGACAATCTCGATGACTTTAGGAGAAAACATCAGGAAAATTACACACCACGGCTATGTCCTCTAGCCTTATTTCCTCAATCGATAAATCGATCATTGACGCTAGGAAATCTTGGCATCCTTTGTCCAACAACTTATCACCTCAAGTGATGAAATTCAAGGGATTGAGGTTCCTCCTCGGTTTCCCACAAATTCATATCTAGGATGACCAGCTGAATTAAATTGGATTACCTTACTACCACAATCCATCATTGTCTTTTACTTTACTAATCAATCTATCCCAACTATAACATCAAAATCATACATAGCAAAAACTATCAAATCTATCAATTCTTCCCTACCACTAATTGTTATTTTACAATTTGAACATCCTAATGAGATTAGCATTTTATCCTATAAAGGGGTGATAACATGCAACATTACTTCTAACGGTTTCGATTTAATTCCGGCCAGTTCTACAAACTGTTCAGACATAAATGAATATGATGCTCCTGGATCAAATAAAGTATAAGCGACATAATCACATAAAGAAACGGTACCTGTAATCATGCTAGGCATATCCCCATCTCCTTTCGTGCTATGGCATAAACTTTTTCTTGTGTTGGTGGCCGATTCTAGTTATTCTAAGGAGCAGCCCCAACTTGAGGTCCCATTTAGGATTGTTGCAGTTGCAACTACGACTCAGCAACTTGATTAAGACAATTCCTCATCTGATGGCATGCTAACTGAATCTAAAGCACGGTCTCATTCTAGTTGGGCAGGGATCAATCTCATACTTCCTTCACAAAATCGACACACCGTGCCAGAGGGGTATACTAACTTTCCAACGTTCTTTCTAATAGGTGGGACGAACAGTCTATTTTCCATAATGGGTCTCCTTCTAAAGTTGCAGTTATCCCTAATAAGCGTATATCGCGATCTAGAAGCAGCAGCACTTTCAGTCATATCTTGCTCAACCATCTGAGCACTTTCATACAACTCATTGTAATCCCTCAAATTCAAGAGTGTTAGTCGGTTACAGAGTTCTGACTTCAGTCCATCTTGGAATCTCCTTACTTTATCCAATGGATTTTCCACCATCTTTGGAGCGTACTTAAATAGTCTTAAAAATTCAGCCTCATACTGGTCCACTGTCGTCTGACCTTAGTGAAGCCATAGAAACTCCGCCATCTTTTGTTCTCGCCTTGTCTCAAAGAAATACTTTCTATTAAAGGTCTCATTGAAGGTAGTCAAGTTAGAACCATGTCTTCAAGGAAAACCCTTCCTTGGATGGCCTTCCACCAATCGTTAGCGTTGCCTTGAAGTTGATATACCACCAGGGTTACTTTTTGTCCTTCCATGCATCCCAAAAATGTGAAAGTCTTTTCTAACTTCTCAATCTAAAGAGAAGTAGCCTTGAGATCACTATTCCCATCAAACTCGGATAGTTTCAACTTTAAAACTATTCCACCAACTAGTGCATTTGGCGATTCCCATTTCCATTTCCCTGATGACCGTTTGCACCATTTGTACCATTTGCTCTATTAGTGCCAGCAACAGTAGCCTCAGCAGCTTGGGCAATAGTGGCAAATCGTTCTTAAGCCTGCCTTCCTATCAAATTTCCAATTTCCTCTAAAGCCCTTAAGACCCCATCCACGTTTGGGTCCTCCAATAGTTCTTGTCCTCAAGCTAGAAACTCCTCTGGTCCCCTTACCCCATTTGTTCATGCTCACGGGGTTCCCACAACACCTAAGCATGATATAATTTCGCCAAGGAATTAGAGATCTAAGCCAACTACTCAAGTCTAGTAGTCCTAAGCAGTAAGACACAATAATAATCACAAGCTAGCAACTGTAAAACGGGCATCATAAACACACAATCAATAAGGTCCTTGTTCGTACCTTTCGTCCTGCCGCATCTGTAATTAATCATAATAACAACCAACCATTCAATAAACCAAACAATTATTAGTGCAACAAGCATCAAACAGCTAACGTTATTACATTCAAACCTATCAACCACAAGCATATATTCACATGACATGCATAATATACGTAAGACTTGCGAACCACTAAAGTCTCTCTATCTAGCTATCCCAAAAACCATTGCTCCTTATTACTTCAAGCTTCGACCAAACTTGGATTGAGTTAACCTTGCTCTAATACTAATTAAACAGGGATGTCACGGCCCGAACCCTACGAGCTCGCGACATCTCGCAACTTCGATCGATAAGGTTGCACATCCCAAGAATTTGTCGCTAACCTAAACCATCACGAACCGATAGATGCTAGTGAAATCAAACCCAAACACTCTATGCTACATATAAAGAAAAGGGATAGACGAGAGATAAAGAACACAATAGTAGTAACAACGAGCACACTTTTATACACATAATATTTACTTATAACAAATATATATACACCCCTTCCTCAGGATAACTATTACATAAAAAAGGGTCGATGGTCGACTACCCTAGCTCACCTAACAAAAAAGGATGCACCAAAAAGGGAAAAGGGCAACTGCATTAGTTCTCTACCCCATTATCGCCAAACGGCGGATCCTACTCTAGGTCAGACTCCTTTGGCTCGTCCTTGGGGTTAGAATCCATAAGTTCCTCCTCAAGATTAGACTCTATCTTGGGTTCTGAATCTTCAGGACCAGTGTCTGGGTTAGTTATAACACTATTGGGCAGAACGATCTCCATGGGGTCCCATTCTCCTATCTCATCATACGGTGTATCAAAACCTCAAAATGGGCCAAAGGATCGATCCCATCTCTAAAGAACCACACCATGAAGGTGTGAGGCTTCCAAAATGCCTCTCCCTCTATTGACACTTGATTTTTAGCTAGTTTTATTTTCAAAAAGTTTAGAAAATTCATAAAAATTCATAAAATCGAAAAATCAACTTTGGGGACCTTGGCCAAGCAAATGGAACCATTTTTGAACAAAAAATGATTTTTTTTATATTTTTAGTATTTTTCAGTATTTTATTTTCAAAAAAATAGAAAACCCATAAAAACTCATAAAATTGCAAAATCAACTTCGAAAGCCTTAGCCAAGCCTAAAGAATCAATTTTGAATAAAAAATAATTTTTGATATTTTTTTGAATTTTTTTAATATTTTAGGAAAATATCAAAAAATCAAGAATTTTTTTTTGAGGCCACAAAAATATGGAAAAGTATCCAATACTCTTCTTTTTTAGTCCCTTTTCATTTTGGCCTTTTAAAATTGAAGAAATTCAACTTAGGATTATGTGTTTCTTTACATACGTAATCCCAAAATAAAAAATGTATAGCCTTTGTGTCGTTTTTTTTTCTTTTCTCTTTTTCACTTTCGCCGATTGTGATATTGTCCTTTAATGCCTCACACTGCATTTTGTCCAGGTGGTTGAGTTGAGTTGTTTTAATTCATCAAAGGATTTCATTTGATAAAATTCCACCTCGGTCAAAACCTAAATTTTTCGAATAATTCACAATGGTGGCCCATTTATTCTCAAAGTTCATCTTGGGTTTGAATCAAGATTGGGCTATCTGGTTTGGGCCCCAATTTTCGGAATATAGGTTAGCTCATGGGCCATCTGGATCCTCAATCATGCGGTCGAGTTATCGGCTTGCGTTGATCTGACCCAGTAACCCGACCACTGTTCACCTTTCTTCGTGCGACCAAAGCAGAGAGGGAGAGAATGTTTGGATGAAAACCTAAGGCTTTTGGCATCACCAGAGGGCCAACTGGAAGTTATTTGGAGTTGTGTCGTCATCGGCAAGCTAGTATGGCACATGATCGAGCGACGACGCTCGGGTAATGACACCACATGAAATCCCCCCACCCCCAAGCTCGGCCGTTGGGAGTAATCAGTTACAACAAACGAAATATAGTTCAGATAGAAAAGGGAATAAAAGGAGGGGTGATTATCATTCGTAGGAGGAGGAGAAAGAAGGTGAGAGAGAGAATTAGAGGGAGAAAAAGGTCCTCCTCAAGCTTGCAGAAAACGCTAATGAAGGCATGAATCTGAGATTTTGAGCTCACATCCAAGACAAATCAGGCGACGTAGAGCTGAACTATCGGGCCTCGGAGTTTCACCTTGATACAAGGAATGCGTTGAACTCACTTGTTTTCGTCGACGATCTCTAAATAGGTAAACGCCATTAATGCTCAGCCAAGCTCATTTCTATGGCGAATCAGTGATTCAACTTTTCTTTTACATCTCATTTGTTCGAATCAAGTCTAAAGCTTTGCCTGAGCTCGTGTATGTGTGTTTTTTTGCATCGATCACTCCCCAAAATGCTCAATCAAACTCTAAAATTGTCAAGCTGGTTTTGAACTCGAAAGCTCGTTTTGAGTAAAACCTAGGTCCATTGATGGCCAAGAAAGTTTACTAAACTTCACATCGCGTGGATTGTTGACCTAGGTTGTTTGGTCTGCGCTAGAAACGGCTAGGACGAAGTCTCGCTGGAGAATAGTTTCGGCTGGATGTAGATAATATACTTTAGGTTTGTTCCTGGGCTTGAAATTGGTATATGCTGTTGTAGAAATGGTCTAGGTTTGATCTAGCTTGATAATTCTGCCTTTTCCTCGTCGGGTGCTGGTTTTCCGACGAGATCGCCGGACGAAACTGTATCACGACAATCCTATTCATTGTCTTCTCAAGCGACTTTGACTCGATCAACTTTTGTTCATCTAGTTAACAATGACGTGGCACCTTGTGGAGGCCACATAACAACCACATTAAAGAGATTGTTAAAAAATTAATAATTTTTTTCGCATTAAAAAATTATTTCCCAAAATAAAAAAACAAAAAAGAATCCAATGGTGGTCCTTGTGCCACGTATTGTGATCTTGGAATTTTCCGAAAACAAATTTGATTTTTCAAAATATTTTTATTTTCTAAAAAAAACTATTTTGTGATCGTGTGGCCCAGGTTTGGCCGTGTGTCACGATTAGGACCATCCATTCCTTTTTTCTCAAAAAGAAATCCTTTTTTTGGGAATAAAAAATTCATTTTAAAAAAACCCTTTTGATCGGACAACCATGGGTTAGCCATGTCATATGATCCTAATTGTAGGATTAAAAAAATAGAATAAAATCTGGAAAATCAATAAAAATTTTAGAAAATGATTAAAAAATCCAAAAAAATTAGAAAATTATTAAAAAAATTCTAAAACAATTTGGAAAAAATTCCCAAAAAAATTTTCAAAAATTCTCAAAAGCCTCAAAAATAGGGAAATGGATCATTTTAATTGATGAATCCTATTCTCAATGGTTCAGTCCTTCAAATCTTTTCAAAATGACGATTTTGCCCTTTATGGGAAAAACGTCTTGAAAAATTTCAAAAATTTGCAAAAATCACAGAAAATAGGAAGTGGCCAAATTTGACTAGCCAAACTCATGATTTTTTATTTTGGCCTCCAATTCTTCTTGAAATGATGATTCTACCCCTCAAGGGTAAATTGTCTCCAAAAAAATCTAGAAAAATTTCAGAAAATTTCGAAAATTGGGAAAATGGACACATTCAATTGGCCAATCTCATTTTTCATGATTTGGATTTCTAATCCCTTCAAAAATGACAAATTTTCCCATTTGGGTAAATTATCTTTCAAATTGACGATCTTGCCCCTAGTGTGCAAATCGCTTCGAAATTGTCCTGAGCTCCTTCCAAACCTCCAAACACCATTTTTTAAGCCATTAGAGCTTTACTAAGGATGTCACATTGATTTTCATGTGTTTTATACGCACATCATTAAATCCTTCATTTGTGTACCTACTTTATTGATTGTGGTTGGTAAGTTAGACATTCTCCTCTGCATGAGTTCCTAGGTTCTAGAGTTTACCTCCCTTCAAGTCACCTGCATAAATGCTATAGATTAGGAAATTATTCAACTTGAGTACTGAAAGGGTGTCGACCAACGAGTCGACGTAACTACGTCCTCAAATCCATTTCTCTGGTTTCCATAGAATCGAGTGATCCCTCCTAATCGCTCGATAGGGTTCCCAATCATGCCCTTCAAAAAATGATTTGTGGCAACTTTGAAAGCATGCACACCAACGCACATGTCACCCTACCACATTAAGGTTGAATTCAATAAACCCATCGCGATTTAGTATGGGCTTGGGAGGGCCCAAGCTAACTTTCAATCTAGAGAGGCCTAGCAATCCATTAAGCCGATTGAAGAGATCAGGTCGCGACTCCACTGAAGACTTAGTTCTTAAACCTTTAAAGGACTTGAGCAGATTAAAAAGTTGATTGATTTTTCTAACATGTTTTCTGGAGATGCTCTCGAAGGTGAGGTATGTATGTTAATCATCGTGTTAGGTATTTTTTACAAATGGAGAAATAAGGGGTGGAGTGTTTGCTGACATTGTTTTCTACAGGTTGGAGTTTGAAAATGTATGTTTGTGAATGTGATTATAGAAGCAGTGTTTTGATATAAACTGTTGTGCATGTATTGCATTTCTAACGATCACGACACTTTGCACACACCCGCGGTCAAACCTCGACTATAACCACCCTCTAGGATTACCTTAGAGAGGGAAAAGGTGTGAAAGGATCTTGTGTTTGATGGCACTTGAGACTTATATTCATTCCTACTCATTATCCCGATTGGCGATCTCTAACCCTCTTGGGCGAGTACTCTTAAGGGGGAATTTGCTTTATCTGGATCCTGGGAGCCTTCGCCATAGCTTCCATACCCACACTCTTTGATTTTAGAGTTCTATCCTCACTTGTCTCATGCTCGTATCCGTGGTTGGTTGGTATACCTAAAACCAAATGAAATTTTCGAGTATGGTTGGTAAGTGCGTTCCTTATATATATATATATATATATATATATATATATATATATATATGTTCTCAACTGCTCATGACATATGCACATTCATATTTCTTTTTACCATACATATAATCACGTTCTCATTTAAGTGATTAAACTTAATTTCGATTCTAGGATTGATTGACGATGTCGCGTTTCGTTGCGTTGGATCTAGAGCCCTTCTGTCATGAAAAGAAAGTGGTATGACCTACCCCTAATACTAAGTTTCATCTCGCGTGATTCCTGCATAGACGAGAGCTCACTAGAAGAACTCTGGGGCCACCCGATGATTGTTACACTAGTTTTCACGTATATAATATCCACCTGAAGCAAGATACAGACAAAATCTTGGAATCCTACCGCAAGACTTAGAGGTAGATCTGTAATCACCAGGCCAAAGAAAAGTATCTTTGAATGAAAAGGGAGCGCATCTCCAAGGAGAACAGATCGATGTCAGCACCTTGGGAGAAGAAGGGACATCATCTCGCTATTAGAACTCGCCCGAAACGCATAACCTTGAAGAAGAAGCCTAAGTCAAAGAAAATGTTGAAGCACTTGTTACTAGTGAGGAATACGTGGCGGTGGGACCATGGATCACAAGGACTTCAGGGATAAAGCCTTGAAAGCCAAGCTTGAGGGAGTTCCTTCTATAGAAATAACATCACATTCTATTGATCTTTACTTCTAGTTTCTTAGATATCATGTATAGGGTTCCTCCCACCAGAATCCTTACTCTACCCTATCCCCTAGATGCACATGTACTAGGGATCTATATCAGTTGTATACGTTTCTTACATTTCAATCAATAGAATGTGATGTCGGCGTTTCTTTAATCACTTGAATGTTCTTCCTCGATTGCATATTTCTTTTGAGATGAAATATCAATTAGACCTCTTATTTAGATGTATTCAAGTTAATAAGAGATGCTAACTCTTAGTTCACCTAAAAAGAAATATGTAATCGGAAAGTTCCCTACATTAATCATGACATGTGCATCATGTATTTTAAAGTAACCCATGTGAATCGACTTTTCAAATACTATTTATAGATTCTAGACTCAATGGGAAAAAGCAACATCCAAGTGATCCCCGTCTCTAGAGATGAGCTCCTGGCTTGGTGGAATGGTCTCAACGAAGCAAATTAGTAGTTTGTCAAGAAGAAGTTGGGATTTTTGCTGGATCTGATGCAAGTACAGTGTCAAGTTGCTCTTATCCAAGCATTGGCCCATTTTTGGGACCCCAACAACATTACTTTTAACATAGAAGGGCTAGAGTTCGCATTAACATTGGAGGAATACAGTGCCGCCATCGGGGTTAGTTTTGACAATCCTCGCCTCGTATAGCCACCTATAGGAGTTAAACCTCAGAGTTCTTTAGCTAAGTTCTTGGATACCAGCCTTTTTGAGATTGTACCTATCCTCAAAAGTAATTCGGGTAGGTATCCTTTATCCTTTCTCATAGAAAGATTCTCTCACCTTCCCATAGATAAAGAAACTAAGTCTGATAGGGTATTCATCTTAGCCTTCTTTAGTTTTATCTTATTCCATATTTCGAGCTAAAACTGTCATCTCTCTCAACTGTTTCAAAGACTAGGGCAAGGGCGTCTTCTGAGCCTTGTTCGAACTCCTTTTTACATGTGGTTCACATCTCACATAAAAAACCTCTACCTTCGTATGAGATTTAGAGAAATTAACCAACACACTCATCCACTTAAATCTTTCGTTCAAAACCAATCAAAGGTCACTGATCATTCCTTCGTCGGATAGAAGAAATTCCTCGAAATCTTAGAGCTGAAACAGCTCCGATGGCGACTTAAGTGGCTAAGACTTCCGAAGACGCGTCTTACTTGCAATAATGGGGATCCTGTTCCATTGCTAGGCATCACTAGTGGAACGACCTGCTATTCACTTGGCATCGTCAGGCAATTTGGAGCCCTGCAAGAAGTTTCCCCATCTCTAAGATCGGGACTATTCTTATTTGACTTACCACCAGAAGTCCTCTCAAGAAAAATCAAAGAACATTTTATAGCCAAAATAAAGCACATCAGGGACAGTCTGGACAATTCACCACTATAAGACATCAAATGGCCTGACTCTTTGGAAGGAGAGATGGATATTCACAAAACTTCACAAGAATACATTTGGTATTTCAAGGTGATCAGACGCGGTTTTATAAAGCCTTATGTGCCAAATACATAGTTCCTCACGTACTTGGAGTAGAGTCATATGTACCTAAGGACATTGGATCACCACCTTGCTATGAAGACATGGAAACTCATATCTGGGGGCCCAAACTTTTTGAGGAAATTGAGGAGACCTTGGCTCTGAAACGCCTCAAGCATGGATGGACAAAAATTCCCATCAAGTTTTAGGATATGTTAACACTTCATGTTTTGTTTAAATGCTCCTAGCGAGCCTTTTCTTTGTAACAAAACATGTTTGGGTTCGATTTATGAAATAGGTAGTCATCAATCACGGAATTTACAAGGAGCCCTATTAAAACTTGTTTAAGAACGAGGATGGAACAAGAAGAACTGAGCCCAAGGGTTATCAATCTGGAGACCTAGTAGTCAACTATTCGTTGAGATGAAAGCCATGATAATGGCCGCTCAAAAGAAGATCGCCCATATACATGATTAGTCAGCCCGTCTATCCTCATCTAACACCTCAGATGAGACGCGAGCTCCTTAGGAGGTCAAAAATGTGAGAAGCAACTAGAGCCCATGTGCTCAGTTACCACCTAAGACTGCACCAGTAACACTTAACCTCGATAAGGAGAGGGTGAAGCCTGCAACTAAAATAGAAGAAGGCACAAAAAGACTTGCAAAAATTGAAGAGTGTCTGAGTAGTCAAGGCTATGAACTAGCACATTTTGATAAGATCTCGCCGTTCACCAAAATAGAAATCCTAGCTGGTTACAAGGAACCCGAGTTTGTTAGAAAATATGATGGGACAGGCTATCCCCATCCTCACCTGAAGTATTACTTGCGTAAAATGGCGAATTGCTCGAATTATGTCCCTCTACTGATGAACAAGTTCCAGGAAAGCTTGGCGGGTCTCACTTTATCCTAGTTTATCAAATTAGACATGGAGGACTATGACAATTGGGAGGATCTGATAGAGGAATTTTTGCACCAACACAACTTCAACATGGCCATGACACTAATTAGGGAGGATCTATTGAAGACCCTGAAAGGGAGAAGGGAGTTGATATGTTCTTTCACCTAGAGGTGGCGAACAATAGATACTCAGGTTAAACCAGTCATTCCAGAGGAGAAATTGGTGGATTTGTTTTTGAAGACATTAACACTTGAGTACTTCAAAAAGCTGAATACTTCAAGATGTTAGACCTTTACGCATTTCATTAAGGTAACCAAGCGCCACGAGTGGGCTCTAAGGGAGAAGTGTGTATTAAAACCGTTGTTCAAATGACCTTATCTAGCCAGAAGGGAGCGAGATAATACATGCAATGTTGCTTTTATACCAAACCCACCTAAACCAAGGAAATTTTCAGAATTTACCCTCGGTAGCACGTTAGGATCGGCCAAAAGGAAGTTTGAAGCGAGGAAAAGAGCTGCGACATCATTCACACCATTACCTCGTCCACAGTTGAAATTATTTCCTATGTTATTGGAAGGGCGCTTAGTCGCCAAGGAACCCCCAAGATCGAATCTGCCGAGATTTCCTGGGTTTGACGAGTCCTAGTCGTGTATCTATCACATGGGCGAAAAAGGGCACAACGTAGATAATTGTCTCGTGCTCAAGTACAAGATACGTGCGTTAATAGATGGAGAGGTGTTAGAGTTTGACAAGATAGAATCGAATGTGCAGCAAAATCCCCTACCAAATCATGAAAGAGTAAACGCTATATGGGACGAGAACGACATCGACAAGCTAGGATTCATGGCCGACATGACCAAGTTAAGGGAAATGTTGAAACTGACTACCATATATCCTATTGAGAGGGAAACCTCAAGAGAAGAAAAGATGGAATGTCTAGCAAAATTGATCACATTGGGTGTCTTGGATCAAGTTAGTAGCTCCATGATAAATGGTACCCATTCGATGATCGACATGTCCTCTGGTGAGTTCATATGGGAATTTTTGGGGGACCCCATTTAGATGCACGTGAAGCAATGATCATGTCACGGAAGAATCCGATGAAGAGCCAAATGACAAGGAAGTCAACCATAAAAGGGGACATGAGGCTGGCAAGAAGTTTTTACAAGAGGCCCTTAAAAGAGGTGCCATTATGGATTCTTTGGGCCAGAACACCGGGGGTTACAATTATCGAGTACTTTACTCCGTCCCCCAAGTTTTTTCATCAAAACTGAAGAAATCATCCCAGATGGTTGGAGCGGCATGGATGATTCAATAAATAATAGGGAACTGGTTTGCGCGGTCGACGAAGCAACCTCGAGTCACTTTAATCCTGAGATGGAAGGACATGATCCTGAAACCCATGAGCGACTCATCACCCTAGAAAAAAGCATGGACCGTATGGTCTCTATAATAATAGAGTTGTCAAGAATAACGGTAAATACTTATGTGCTACTCGTGGAGGAGAATAACCAGATGTTAAAGTTGAGAAGGGCCATTGAATATCAAAGTCCCAAGTTAGTTGACTTGGAGGGACAGTCTAAATACCTGGTCAATATGGTGTCAAAACTGAAAGAGATCATTGCTCGAGGAAGCAAGCATGTCCCTTATCGAACCGACCAGTTGATAACATTCCTACGAAAGTTTCGGGACGAGAGCTGTCCTTTACATCATGTTTCGTACTACCACTATAGGATGGTCGGCCATAATGAAGATCACCAAGTCCTCATCACCAACTTTGAACGTAGTTTAATGTGTCCAACCTTATATTAGAATCATTTGATTGATCTAGACTGGATTTCAAACTGGGAGGATAATGAAGAATAGTTCATATGGCGGTTCGAGGCTAATTTGAAGTTCACAATCACTAAAAATGACCTAGCTCGCATTACTATGGAAGAGGGTAAGGATTTCGAAGTATTTGCGCACCGTGGAAGTTACAGGCCAGACAAATCTTACCTCTACTAACTGAGAGGGAACTAGTGGAGATTTTTGCACAAGCTCTCCCCGAAAATACTTCAACCGCATGCATGCATACAAATTTCAGTCTTTCGAACATTTGGTGAAGATCGGGGTGAGACATGAAAGTATCCTCCGAAGAAATGAGCCTATAAATGAGAAAAATCCTGAAGGCTAGTACTTCTATGGGAGTAGTATCGACTAGTGATCGCTAGAGGTGGAACAGCTTTTCACCATCGACAGAGCCAATAGGGATGCCGCCTGAGGGGTCATATTGCAACTATGATTCTTAATATATCGACGAAGATGAGCTAATCGCAGTAATAGGATGAAAGGTTCCCTTTGTGATCAGGCTGGATGTAATAGATAACCGGGAGGACGCTGAGAGTAGTTCCCTTAGACGCATTATGATCTCCCTATCTAGTCTTTGGCTAGAGGATACGAATGCGCAATAAGATGAAAAAATTGAAACGGTCATAATAAAGATCCCTCCACCAGTAGATTACAATCCCAAAGCCGTCCCTTGGGATTATGGTACAGATGAAATAGACGCCATTATGAGATCAGAGAGGTGTAACTGTCGCGACCTAAAATTCATTTTTTTAGGTTAATGGATTACCAGAGTAATTGATTAAATTAACTAACCTAGTTCGAGCTCTCCCAAGCTCTACCAAATCGCGACTTTGGTTTTTTGTTCAAATGATTTTTTATTTTGGAGTCGCCACTAATCATTTTTGGTAGGTTGATTAGAAACCTAAGTAAATTAGCGGGAGAACTAAATTACTTCTATGAACCAGAGATTATGAGTTCGGGGACTTGGTTACACTAATTAATTAAAATTAATACCCTTTCGGTACCTTAATTTCATGGATATCTTAATTTGGCAACTCAGGCTTAGTTTATTCCTAAGGCTCTAGTGGAGTGTTCTCTTTTTGTATTTTCACTTTTTTAAATGAAATATACGTGAGCGACATTTTTTTGGCATTTTCAAAATATTAAGTATTTCCCTGAAACCGAAAGAGGGAGTGAGTTAACGACTTTTGTGCAATACTGCGAGCTACTCATTTTGGGGTTTAGTGATTCAAAAATTAAATTACAGGAAGTAAATGACAATAAATAAAGACCACCAATGGATAGCTCAGCCTTGGCTTGGCCCTCTCCTTTGGGGTTTAAGGTGCAGAAATTTAAATTGCAGAAATTTAAATTGACCTCCAGTGAGCGGGCTCTACCCTTCACATTCTGGGGTTTAAATTCTTTAAAATAAAATGAATTGATTTGACAATTCGGGCCGAAATCCATCGACGGATCAATTGAAAATTTAATGGGCACTCAAGAGCTCGTCAGCGTCAATTTTGCACCACCATGGGATTTACCGTTGACTTGGAGTTGTCCTTTGCCTGACATAAAAATATGGAGAAATTGAGTAATGGAGCAAATATGATTTAATTCACATTAAAAATTAGAATAATGAAAGAGGCACTTAGCTTCAATGGCATTATGAGAAGTGCTTGATGGATATAATTGGTTCCTGCCTGAAATCAAATATGGGGAAATGGGAAAAGAGTAGAAAATTTGAGCTAGTTTATACTAAAAAATCAAAGAGAGTAAAGGGACACTTAGCTTCAAATCTGGGATGAATTCTTGATTTATGTTGATCGATGAAGAAATTGATGATGATAACCCTCTAGCTTTAAACTCCCATCATCTTCAAAATTCTCTCTCTCTCTTTGGTATTTTCTTTCTTTCAAATTTTTCTTCAATATCCCAAAACCCTCTCAAACATCCAAAATTTTCTCTCCCCCAAAAAATTCCTTTCTCAAGCTCACTTCTTCCTCTTTTATAACCCACTCATCTATCTTCCATTCTAATTTTTCCACTAACTCTATCTCCCATTCTAAGTTCTCCACTAACTCTTCTTCATTTTCATCTTCCCTTCTCCATCTCTATCTCACATTCTAATTTCTCCACTAACTCTTCTTCATATTCATCTTCCCTTCTCCATATCTATCTCTCATTCTACTAACTCTTCTTCATCTCCATCTCCTCTTCTCCATCCTTTTTTCTCCATCTTCCCTTCTTTATTCTAATTTCTCCACTAACTCTTCTTTTTGTTATTTACAAAATAATCCCTCAAGTGTTAGGTATTTGTACTCTAGTTCATGAGATTTTAAGTATTTGCAATTCAGTCTCTGGAGAAATATTTCTTTAAGTTCAAATCTTCTCACAATTTTCGACACACCTACCGCATGTTGAATTTAAACTCATTTCTTGCTATTGAAAATAATGCAAAATTTAATTAAAGCCATGTTTGTAAAATTGAGTCATTCTTGGTATAATTGGGCCAAGATAAAAATTTGAAATATTAAAGAACAATGTCACAACTCCTAAAAGTGAAAAATGAAAATAAATTGACTCAAATTGAATTTTTCTTAGGCCCAATTCGAGATTATGCTCGTGAAGGAATACACGACCCCGAATTGGATTTTTTAAATTTACGATGGCCAACATGAAAAGGGATTTAAAGGAAAAATATTGACTATTTTTATGTATTTTTGTGGCCTCAAATGCTATTATTTATTAAATATTTTCCTAATTTCTAAAAAATATATTTAAAAAAATTACAAAAAATATGAAAAATTATTTTTTACTTAAACATGGTTGCCTAAGCTTGGCCATGGCTTCCAAAGCTGATTTTTCAATTTTCCCATTTTTCTTGATTTTTTTTTATGAATTTTCCAAAATAAAAATATCAAAAATACTGAAAATATAAAAAAAAAATTTGGTCAAAATTGGTTCTCTAGGCTTTACCAAGGTCCATAAAGTTGATTTTTTAAATTTATGAATTTTTATGGATTTGTTTTATTAATTTTAAAAAAGAAAAGATGATTAAAAATCAGGTGTCAACTGCTGCCCCTCTTTCAAAGGAAGCTCCGTAGAGGTTCATTTCAAAGACGATATGACACTTAAATCCTAATCGACTCAACACGAGGAAATGAAAAGAGTTGTGACACTTGATCTCCAATACCCTCCGTAGCAAGTTCCGATCCAAATCGGACTAGAGGAGATTTTTATGAAGTGAGGGAGAGATAGAGGAGCGAGCTTACCTGGCACTTACCTACCCGTTGTGTAGCGGTTGCATGATATGGATACTCTACTAAAAGTGGAATGAGAACCTAAGGATTCATTATAAGAAAATCTTAGGGTGGTTGAGCTTGGACCCGTGTGGTAAGTCAACCCATGGTAGATTCCTAACAAAAGGATTCTACTGATTAAACTTTCATTGAGATTTGACCTTTATGGTAGGTCATCCCATGACAATGCCTGTAAGAAGGACTTTGTGCCTTTAGAAAGGACTTGGTGCCTGTAAAAAGGACGTTAGATTGCCTGTAAGAAGGACTTTGGTTGCCTGTAAGAAGGACTTTTGTAAGAAGGACTTTGGGTTACCTGTAAGAAGGACTTTGGGTTGCCTGTAAGAATGACTTTGGTGCATGTAGAAAGGACTTTGGGGTCCCTTTAAAAAGGACTTTGGGTGCTTGTAGAAAGGACTTAGTGCCTGTAAGAAGGACTTAGTGCCTGTAGAAAGGACTTGGTGCCTGTAAGAAGGACTTTCATGCTTGTAAAAAGGGCTTTGGGTTGCCTGTAAGAAGGACTTTTGTGTTGCTTGTAAGGACTTTGGGTTGCCTGTAGAGAGGACTTTGAGTTGCCTGTAAGAAGGACTTTGGGTTGCATGTAGGAAGGACTTTGGTCCGTGTAAGAAGGACTTTTATGGTGCCTGTAAGAAGGACTTTGAGTTGCTTGTAGAAAGGACTTTGATGCATGTAGGAAGGATTTTTGGGTGCTTATAGAAAGGACTTTTATGTTGCCTGTAAGAAGGACTTTGGGTTGCCTGTAGAAAGGACTTTGGGTTGCCTGTAAGAAGGATTTTGATGCCTGTAGGAAGGACTTTTGTATTGCCTGTAAGAAGGACTTTTGTGTTGCCTGTAGAAAGGACATTGGGTTGCCTATAGAAATGACTTTGGTACCTATAAGAAGGACTTTTGAGTGCCTGTAGGAAGGACTTTTGGGTGCCTATAACAAGGACTTGGGGCCTATAAGAAAGACTTTTTGGTGTTGAAGGGAACCATTATGAGATTTGGGAATACCAAGAATCTTGTAGAAGCTCAAACCCAATTTCACTTACCTCAAAGGGTGCCATTCTGGGATCTGGGAAGACTAGGAATTCTGCAGAAGCTCAAATCCGATTTAACTTACCTTGGTGGGTACCATTCCGGGATTTGGGAAGACCAATGATCATGTAGAAGTTCAAACCCGATTTAACTTACCTCAAAGGGTGCCATTCTGGGATTTAGGAAAACCAGGAATCCTGCAGAAGCTTAAACCCGATTTAACTTACCTTGGTGGGTACCATTCTGGGATCTGGGAAGATCAGTGATCCTATAGAAGCTTAAACCCGATTTAACTTACCTCAAAAGGTGCCATTCTAGTATCTGGGAAGACGAGGAATCTTGAGAAGCTCAAAATTAAACTTACCTTGGTGGGTACCATTCTGGGATCTAGGAAGACCAGTGATCCTATAGAAGCTCAAACCCGATTTAACTTACCTCAAAGGGTGTCATTCTGGGATCTGGGAAAACCAGAAATCCTGTAAAAGCTCAAACCCGATTTAACTTACCTTGGTGTGTACCATTCTGGGATTTGGGAGGACTAGGAATCCTGCAAAAAATCAAACCCGATTTAACTTACCTTGGTGGGTACCATTTTGGGATCTGGGAAAACCAGTGATCCTGTAGAAGCTCAAACCCGATTTAACTTACTATAAAGGGTGTCATTCTGGGATCTGAGAAGACCAGGAATCCTGCAGAAGCTCAAACCCGATTTAACTCACCTTGGTGGGTACCATTCTGGGATCTGGGAAGACCAGTGATCCTGTAGAAGCTCAAACCCGATTTAACCTACCTCAAAGGATTCAGGTTGAAGATATACCTACCTGAGGATTTGGAAGAAATGCCTAGTAGTTTCTCAATAACTAGGCTTGTTCATTCAATAATCACTGAACGAATTTCGAGACCTTGAAAGGTAACTCGAACATCGGGAATGTGTTACCTATCAAGCAGTATCAGAGGTAACATGTACAAGTATTTTCATCAGTGAGTTTATCTATTCATGCAAAACTACTCAGCAAAATTTGCAGTTGTTAAAAGCAATCTGTGTAATAATTCATGATGCAATCAATCAAAATATGTATCATGCATGACTATTCTATCAAGTTTGCATTACCAATTCTGTCCAAGGAGGTTATCATGGTATGAATACCTCGAATGTAATATGAATGGGGGACTTCAGTCCGGAAGGGCCTTTTCTCACTCTCAAGGAAGGCTATTTATCCTGATTGCAGGATTTGAAAATGAATCACTTGATCTTACCGTCATCGCATTCAACAAGAGTCTGAGTAATCTCGCAATTGGTACGATCAAGCCAATTTGGAAGTCTTGATTAGGACCGTAATGTAGGTTGGGTGAAAGGTTTACTAAAGGGGACTCTTTTGAGTCAAGGCCATCGACAAAAAAGTCTTTCATCTGCTTCGGGTTTACAAGTCAAGAACCCTGCAAAAATGAGAGAGAAATAGTATTGTTCATACCTTTTCGAGCGATACTTAAAATCTTTTGACTCTACATTAATTCAAGCGCCTTAATCGGAAAAGACTTTCAAGAGTTATAACGTAGATTAGGATTGGGGATTGAGAAAGGCTTATTTTGGCCCAGAAGAATATGAGGTGGGTTTGACGTTGGTGATCACTGCATCTTTGTCACTAGTTTCGACCTTCTTAAAATAGACTTCAAAGGGCACCATCGTCGTATGAGAAGAGTGTCGACTTTTGCTGATACCACTATCGCTTCCGGTCGGTGTAGATTTTAACTGTATATTTTGCAATTTAGTTCCCTTAAAGAGTTTTCTTTTGCAATCAGATCCCGTTTGGGATTTACATTGATTTGAATAAGCATTGGCCTTGCTTTTGATTGGCGCTTTGCTTTTTCATGCCTGATTTTTTTTTTATGAATTTGCAAAGATTGTGTTGTCATATACGTGCATATCAAGGATCACACTTGTAGAGATGGCTCAGGAACTCTATGTAGACCCATTTCTTCTAAATTCTCCTATTTTAAGGTGGCGCCATCTTCATCTCGGAATAAACAATGATTACCAACGAGGTTTTCAAGAAACGAATATGCAGGCTCAATTGGGCAATGCAAAGCAAAAAAATGTATTGGATAGAGAAACGGATGCTTTTCGTCATCCTAAGGCACTTGAATCACCGTACAAGGTTGAAAGCAAAGCAGCACTCGAAAATTGATGTTAGTCCGAGCAAGAAAATTTCTAACCATTTAACTCATGAAATTGCTGGGACTGCACTCGTTTGGCCCCGATGTGGGGTGGTTCTTGACAGGGGTTACAAAATGAAATCGTCGCTCAAATGGGTTATCAATGGTCATCTATAGTGTTTAGGATAGAGAAGCGATCGCCTCCTTCCTTTCGGTATCGTACTTTTTGAAAGAAAACCTATTGCCTTGGGGAATACGGAACCTATTTAGCACCCAGCTCACTCTGGATTGAAATGTAAGACATGTGTGGAAACGGTTTGCCTTTCATCATCCTGTCATGCCCCATTCTACACATTCGAGACATCATGTGTGGTTTATATTCCAAGTCAGAATTGGTAAAGTAAACATGCAGAAGAGTCATGCATAAATCATGGAATGTGCAAACATAATGCGGATGTGGCAATTTTTAAGCATCATGCATGTTAATGAAATGTGTAAGTGTATCGAGGCTGGGAGAATTTTGCAATGTCCCTTTTCAATTCAGAGTTTGCCATCCATTTGCCCCATTTTCATCAGAATCGATCTTATCAGATGGTCGTAATTTTACCTCTTAGGTTATTTTTCACATGTTAAATGTTAGTATTAACATTTCTTGTCAAAAGAAAAGGAGACGTGTTAGAAGGTGTTGGAAGGGATAAATTGGAAGCGATACTGATTTACCCTTCATCTTGCACGTCTTGCATGAATCTTTTGCCAGCTTTGCTGGATTGAGTTTTCCTCACTTTCGTGGACTTCTTCACCAAAATTGTGGTAAAGTGTTGATTTAAGCACCGTTCGTCGAGTGTTCCTATTTCTTTCTGCAAAAAGAAATATGCAAAAAGTTTTTATTTATTTACAATACTTACAACATTTCCTACCCTTGGGGATCGAACTCGGGACATTTCGGACCGCTGTCATTTCCCATGCCATCAGGCCCATTGGACCGTAGGCGTCCATAGAGGCTTTCTTTTAAGAGTTAACCGTTGGGATGGCGTGGTCTTGCTACTTTGCATTGGGTAATTCCACGTCCCTGTTCTTTTCAAGGCCATTTAAAATCCCTGTTAAAAATTAAAGTAATTCAGGACTCGAGACGATCATGGATAAATTGGAACGATACAAAATTACCCCTCTCTTCCTCGTTCGCAGCCATCCATCCAATAGCAATGTCCACGGATTGATTTGCTCCTAGTTTTGTTTGACCGGGGAATTTCATTTTCGGGTACGACTATATTCTCGGGGCCGTTTGCAAATTCCTGAAAATGTAGGGGATTCAATTTAAAACCTGGAGCAATTTGAGGGTAAATTGAAACGATACAGCGTTACCCTTCGGGTTTATGCAGATTTTTACTCCCGTCAATTCGTCGCGAGGTTGGTGAGGTGACGGATTCGAGCATTTAATAGGGGGAAGTCGAATTATTACTCCTTGCTTTTACACATTACAAAAGCAGAAAAACACATCACGCAAGGAAATAAAACACATTCACTCATTCAAGATCGATTCTACTTCCTCTGCAAGCTCTCTCATGATCAGCTAGCTTCTTCTCGGATCAGATATGCATCGGCCATATTGAAGGTCTGGTGGTCACTCGCTGAGCATGTGCATCACAGCCCCGATGCTTTACCGATATCAAACTGGTTGATTATGGCGAAAAGATCATCGTCAATGTCCGCTTTGTGGTGATATGTCCCCTCTTTCTCGGAAGGTATCGATGCTGATCCAGTGACATTGGTCTTTTTGTACCCTGTTCTAACAGAACTCGATCCTATTATAAATTGGTCTAACTCACTTCTTAAACGCGCATTTTCGATCCTCAGATCATGCATTTCATCGAAGGAGAGGAGGCTATTACAGTTGGGGCAAGTGGCAGAGTCAAAAGCCTCTTTATACATCTTGTTTTCCGTTCAGAGGTTTTCATTTTCAGCTCTTAGAAACTCGGCTTCGTTGTGCTCATGACGAGTCTTCATTCGGGTTCACCTATTTTGAAACCAGAACTTGATTTGTGGTTCAAGTCCTAGCTCTTGACTTAGTTCCATTTTCTGTTTTCCGTCTGGCATAGGGCATATTCTGAAGAAATCATCAAGCCTTTGTACTTGCTCCTTAGTATGACGACAGTAATGCTTCTTTTGACCCTTACCGTTGTTGTCCTTATTTTTACTGAGATCTTGGACGTCGTTGGCGGAAGGGCCAGGCTCCATGGGCTTGATCCCAAATATAGCTTCGAACTCTTCCTCTCCCATATTCAGCAAGTAACGATAACTCTCAAGGGTGTTGGGTTGAGACATCTTCGATTCAAGGTTTGCTGCCTCTTCTGGTATTTTCACTCTCTTTGGGTTTTTCTGAGCAATCGTCTCTGAAACTCTTTTCAGGGTGTAGACGACGATTATCAGGAGAATATCTCCTTTTAAAATTCGAGCGTGGGTTCAGCAATTGTATCGCTCCCTCCAGGATTTGTCTTTCGCAACTTTTTTGCCGTGTCTCCTGCACGGTTTGTTTTCTTTCATCTTTTCCATAGTGGTAGGGCTCCTATCGTTATTTCTTCCACCTATTTCATGTGACGCGGTCCATAAATGAAGACAAGTCTTCTTTTCTTTTTCGCTACAGTTTGCCATGTCTTCCACTCAAGTCATCTTTTCCTTCTTCTTTTTCAAAGTGGCGACATCACCTCAAAACTTTTTTTGCAAAGATTTCGGATTTGCTCGGCTCGAGATTGCAGGTATGCCAAGGGATTCGAGCTGATAAAGACGACACCAAAAAAGAATGGCCGGTAGGGAGATCTGACCGATAGATTTTGCCCTTGTGAAGTCAATATTTAACGCGAAGCGGATTACTGTCTTCGCATCCCGCCAGTCTATTCCAGATTTTTCCTCTAATACCTTCGGATTCTGCTCGTCTGCCTCGATTCTCTCTTCAATCTTTTGACGATAATGGCCATTCTTCCCACGCATATCTTCCCGACTGAAGTTATGTTCAAATGAGAAAGACTTTACCATCTTCTTGGCCGAGGCTACATTTACATAACCCATCATCTGAGTGTCGAGGTTGAAATTCTAGGTTTGTTCAGGGAAGTAAATGCTTCCTCAATCGAAGGCACCAACTTGGAGAGGGAATACAGGGCGTTCCCACACGTCTTCATTAACTTTCTAGAGGCTTGTCGGAATACCCAAGAGACGGTCACCTTGGCCCGAGTCGTGAAGGCCCGTTACCAGGATCGATTTGAATGCTTGGAGTTTGCAGAACGTTCAGTTGCTCGATACAAGGAGGCTGTCAAGTCTGCTAATGAGCGGGTCTCATTGTTGGTTCACGAGAGGGAGAAGCTGGTGGACCGCCTAGCTCTGAATCAAACTTATTTTGAGCATGACTTGAGGAAGGTTGTGATGAAGTTCATATGTAAATGGCTGGAGGGGAGGCTCGACGATCTAATAGCTGATATAGCTTTCGAAAGGGACCTGATCGACAACTTAAAACTCGCCGTTAAACACCACGAGATGAATGCAGCCAGGTACAAGGAGAAATGTACTCGCTTGTTTTTCAAGCTTGCAAATCTCGACTCCCAGGTCACTCAATGTAGGTATAGCATTAATTTCATGGAAAGCCAGTTGAGCTCTTTTGTAATGCTTGTCAGGGCTCAATTCGTCTTTACTTTTCCTCCTCAGTGAGTTGTTGTAAAACTTGTTGATGTATGGAATGAAGGAAATATTTCGCATATCTATGCTTTTATTTTTTCGCCATATCTTTTCTTCCACATAGCATGAATGACCTGAGGTACTGGAAACGCTGAGGTTTGACGTTCTCATTGATGTTCTTGCATGCTGCTGTAGACGATGATCTTGAGAATATTAAAGAAGCTTTCGACAGCGGATCCCGCTAGCCGCGTCAAGACCCATGAGTTGGTCACGTGAATTATGACAACTCGGTCAGTGTGCCAATAAATGAATCAAACCACCTGTTGCGTGCCCCTACTTCGCTCATGCTATTTTCTTTCGACGTCCACTTGTTCGTGTCGGTCGCCTGTAGCTTTAGGTGGAATGATTGTGGGCCTTGCCCATTAATAAAATACCATTCCTCTAATATCTTCCATGTGGTTCGAATCTGAGGGAGTTAAAAAACAAGCCTTTAGTCGAGTTAATCAAGAAGGCGTTGTAATGTCGGATTAATATACATGCTTCATGGGTTCTTGATTACACCGCTTATGCTTTTTCGACAAAAATATAGAAACCCACCCCCCTCTCAATACATTAAGCGTATCCCCAGGCCTGCCAGATACATTTACCACCTCATCAGAATACATGGCCCATACGTGCTAATTGATCGACACGATTCTGTCTCCGGGACTTCTTTGCTTGCCCCAATGGTAATTGGCTAAGACATCAGCAATTTCCATTCTTTCGTATTCCTGATGTATTGCTGAACTCGATTTTGCTCCCACTCGGGGTACCTATGATCATCTGTAAAAGTAGAGGAAATAATTAGTATGTGATCTAAGAAAAGTCGGGACATTATCCTAGATCATTGTTTTTCAATTTTATGAGAAATTAGAGAAATGTTTCTTAGAAAAACGTGGGTGAATTTCTCAAAAAGGATTTTCTGGTAGATTTTACGACTTGAAAAATGTGATAAAATGAATTTGCAGGGATAAATTTATTAGGAAAATCTTGTATTCATTGAAGCATTAAGGAAAAACGTGACAAATTCTTTCATTGATCAACAAAAATTCCCCTAAGGGATTTTTCACATTAATTAATTTAATTTAATTTTTTTTTCTTTTTTTTAAAAAATGGGTCACCAATTTGATTTTATTTTCTTTTGAAAAATGGTCATGATGTTAAGTTCAAAATTTAATCGACACCTAACATGGACTGACCAAAAATGAATACAAGATGAAGTTAGAAAACTTACTTTCACCGTGAAAAATACCATGTAGGTCACAAAGACATGCACATGAATCGTGAGTTTAAATCTTAGCCTATTTACTTTAAAGGCTGACAAATTGAAGCGAAGGACTTACGGCAAGGCGACAATCTCGCGCACATAATCAAGATTAGCCGTGATCCCACGACGTAATCAGGATTAGCCGGGCCTTCCCACTTTGGCTGCTCGAGCTAAAAATTAAAACCACCGCTTTGGTAATCTTATCAAGTCTGAGGCCTAATTTTTAAACTCATTTTTTAAAAGAGGTTCGGGATTGAATCTGGGCTAACTTTCGACGTGATCTCACGCCGAACGCTAGAACCAAATCACAACACCATCCTAAAACTAGTGGCCCAGGCCCAGCCACGGGACGTGTGTGATGTAGTGCTAAAACTGTAAACACTTGCATAACATTTAAATGCAAACACCGCTTCAATGTTTCAAAAATTAAATAACAATTCTCACACAACAAACCAGCAAAACAAACGGTTAGCCAAACACTACACCCCTTATGACTCCCATCTGCAAAACCATTTAACACCTAAAGGTTAAAATCCAACAAATTATCAGACCAAATGAGTTCCCATGAAATTTTTATGGTCTAAGTCCTCTTAGTTCTTAAATTTTCAAAAATTAAGAACACGTCCCCAGCGGAGTCGCTAAGCTGTCGCGACCTAAAATTCAATTTTTTTTAAGTTAATGGATTACTAGATTAATTGATTAAATTAACTAACCTAGTTCAAGCTCTCCCAAGTTCTACCAAATCGCGACTTTGGTTTTTTGTTCAAATGATTTTTTATTTTGGAGTCGCCACTAATTATTTTTGGTAGGTTGATTAGAAACCTAAGTAAATTAGCGGGAGAATTAAATTACTTCTACGAACCAGAGATTATGAGTTCGGGGACTTGGTTACACTAGTTAATTAAAACTAATGCCCTTTCGGTACCTTAATTTCATGGATATCCCAATTTGGCAACTCAGGCTTGGTTTATTCCTAAGGCTCTAGTGGAGTGTTCTCTTTTTGTATTTTCACTTTTTTAAATGGGATATACGTGAGTGACATTTTTTTTTTGCATTTTCAAAATATTAAGTATTTCCGTGAATCCGAAAGAGGGAGTGAGTTAACGACTTTTGTGCAATGCTGCAAGCTACTCATTTTGGGGTTTAGTGATTCAAAAATTAAATTATATGAAGTAAATGACAATAAATAAAGACCACCAATGGATAGCTCAGCCTTGGCTTGGCCCTCTCCTTTGGGGTTTAATGTGCAGAAATTTAAATTGCAGAAATTTAAAATGACCTCCAGTGAGCGGGCTCTACCCTTCACATTCCGGGGTTTAAATTCTTTAAAATAAAACGAATTGATTTGACAATTCGGGCCGAAATCCATTAACGGATCAATTGAAAATTTAATGGGCACTCAAGAGCTCGTCAACACCAATCTTACACCTCCATGGGATTTACCGTTGACTTGGAGTTGTCCTTTGCCTGACATAAAAATATGGAGAAATAGAGTAATGGAGCAAATATGATTTAATTCACATTAAAAATTAGAACAATGAAAGAGGCACTTAGCTTCAATGGCATTATGAGAAGTACTTGATGGATATAATTGATTCCTGCCTGAAATCAAATATGGGGAAATGGGAGAAAAGTAGAAAATTTGAGCTAGTTTAAACTAAAAAATCAAAGAGAGTAGAGGGACACTTAGCTTCAAATCTGGGATGAATTCTTGATTTATGTTGATCGATGAAGAAATTGATGATGATAACCCTCTAGCTTTAAACTCCCATTATCTTCAAAATTCTCTTGTCGCGACCCTCTAAAAAAATTTTAAATTTTAAAAGGGGTTAACGGATTATTAGGTTAATTAGATTTGACTAACCTAACGCGGACCCTCCCAAGCCCTACCGAATCGCAACTTTGGTTTTTGTTTAAATGATTTTAAAATTTGGAGTCGCCACTAATCGTTCTTGGTAGGTCGATTAGAAACCTAAATAAATTAGCGGGAGAACTAATTTATTCCTGCGAACCAGAGATTAGGAGCTCGGGGACTTGGTTACACTAGTTAATTAAAACTAATGCCCTTTCGGTACCTTAATTTCATGGATATCCTAATTCGGCAACTCAGGCTTGGTTTATTCCTAAGGCTATAGTAGGGTATTCTCTTTTGTGTTTTCACTTTTTAAATAGGATGCATGGATGGTATATATTTTTATTTGTTATATTTTTTTAAGTGTTAAAGATTCCCTGAAGCCGAAAGAAGGAGTGTGTTAACGACTTCTGTGCAGTATTACAACCTACTTATCTTTTGGGTCTGATGATTCAAAAATTAAATTATAGGAAGTACATGACAGTGAATAAACACCTCCAATGGGAGGCCTAGCATTGGCTTGGCTCTTCCCTTTGGGATTTAAGGTACATGTATTTAAGTTGCAAGTATTTAAACTACTGTAAGTAAAAACCTCCAATGGGAGGCTAAGCATTGGCTTGGCTCTTCCCTTTGGGATTTAAGGTACATGTATTTAAGTTGCAGGTATTTAACTACTGTAAGTAAAAACCTCCAATGGGAGGCTAAGCATTGGCTTGGCTCTTCCCTTTGGGATTTAAGGTACATGTATTTAAGTTGCAAGTATTTAACTACTGTAAGTAAAAACCTCCAATGGGAGGCTAAGCATTGGCTTGGCTCTTCCCTTTGGGATTTAAGGTATAGGTATTTAAGTTGCAGGTATTTAACTACTGTAAGTAAAAACCTCTAATGGGAGGCTAAGCATTGGCTTGGCTCTTCCCTTTGGGATTTAAGGTACAGGTATTTAAGTTGCAGGTATTTAACTACTGTAAGTAAAAACCTCCAATGGGAGGCTAAGCATTGGCTTGGCTCTTCCCTTTGGGATTTATGGTGCAGGTATTTAAATTGCGGATGGACTTTGTCCTCTCCATTCTGGGGTATGAATTCTTTAAAATAAAATACAACGAATTGATTCAACAATTTGAAATTTGTGCGCGCTTGAGGACTCCTCCAAGCCGATTTTGTGCTTCCATAGGGTTGACCATTGATATAAAGCTGCGGCTTCCTGACATAAAATAGAGTGAAATGTCAGTATACAAAATATGTGCTAATCTGCACCTAAAACCAGAAGAGTGGAAAGAGTACTTATCTCCCATTTTTTTTGGAGGGATTTCTATAATTGATTTTCGCTCTCTATGTTCCCAATATAGAGAGTTTCTTTTGAATTAAGAGGGACTTTTAGTCACAAATCAGTTGAGAAATCGGTGGACAGCTTAGGAGCTTGTCTGGGCCGATTTTTGCATATCTACGAGATTTTTGCTGTTGAAGTAGAGATATCCTTCTCCTGACATAAAATATGGAAAAAAAAGAGGAGATGGAGAAAGTGTATACAATTTGTGCTAATTTGCAAGTAAAACCATAAACAAATGAATAAATAAAAACACTTAGCTCGAATTTGCTTGCTCGTTGACGAGGATGAACTCTTGATTTATATTGATCGATGAAGGAATTTGTGATGATAATCCCTAGCTTTGAACTCCCATCATCTTCAAAATTCTCTCTCTTTTGGTATTTTCTTTCTCTCAAATTTTTCTTCAATTTCCCAAAACTCTCTCAAACATCCAAAATTTTCTCTCCAAAAAAAATCCTCCCAAACACTTCAAATTTTCTCTCTCAAGAATCCTTTCTCAAGCTCACTTCTTTCTCCTTTTATAACCTACTCATCTATCTCCCATTCTAATTTTTCCACTAACTCTATCTCCCATTCTAATTTCTCCACTAACTCTTCTTCATTTTCATCTTCCATTCTCCATCTCTATCTCACATTCTAATCTCTCCACTAACTCTTCTTCATCTTCATATTCCCTTCTCCATATTTATCTCCCATTCTAATTTTTCCACTAACTCTTCTTAATCTCCATCTTCCCTTCTCTATTCTTATCTTCCATTCTAATTTCTCTACTAACTCTTCTTCATCTCCATCTTCCCTTCTCTATTCTTATCTTATTTTCTCCATCCATTCTTCTCCAACTTCTCTTCTTCATCTCCTCTTCTTCATCTTCCCTTCTCTATTCTAATTTATCCACTAACTTTTCTTTTTATTATTTGTAAAATAATCCTTCAAGAGTTAGGTATTTGCACTTTAGTCCTTGAATTTTAAGTATTTACAATTCAGTCCCTGAAAAAATATATTTCTTTAAGTCTAAATCTCCTCACAATTTTTGACACACCAAAATTTACCACATGTCAAATTTAAGCTCATTTCTTGTCACTGAAAATAATGCATAATTTAATTAAAGCCCTTTTGCAAAATTAAGTCATTCTGGGTATAATTGGGCCAAGATGAAAATTTAAAATATTAGAAGACAATGTCACAACTCATAAAAAGTGAAAGTTAAAAATAAGTTGACTCAAATTAAATTTTTTTAGGCCCGATTCGAGATTATACTCGTGAAGGAACACGTGACTCGAATTGGATTTTTCTGAATTTACGATGGACAATATGAAAATAGATTTAAAATAAAAATATTAACTATCTTTGTGTATTTTTTGGCCTCAAATGTTATTTTTTCAAAATTTTCAAATATTTTTGTATTTTTTTTAAAAAAAATTAAAATATATATAATATGAAAAATTATTTTTTGGTCAAAATTCGTTCCCTAGGCTTGGCTAAGGTTCCCAAAGTTGATTTTTCAATTTTATGAATTTTTATGGATTTTCTATTAATTTTTGAAAATAAATAAAAAATACGTAAAAATACTGAAAATATGAAAAATCGTTTTTTGGTCAAAATTGGTTCCCTAGGCTTGGCTAAGGTCCCCAAAGTTGATTTTTCAATTTTATGAATTTTTATGGATTTTTTATTACTTTAGCAATAGAAAAAATGATTAAAGATCAGGTGTCAACAGCTGCCCCTCTTTGAAAGGAAGCTCGGTAGAGGTTCATTTCAAAGACGAGATGACACCTGGATTCTTATCGACTCAATACAAGGAAATAAAAAGAGTCGTGACATGATTGTTCCACTGAAAATGAAATGAGAACCTAAGGATTCGTTATATAAAAAAACTTTAGGGTGGTTGAACTTGAACCCGTATGGTGGATCAACCCATGGTAGATTCCTAATAAAAGGATTCTACTGATTAAAAATTGAATTAAAATTTGACCCGTATGGTGGGTCATACCGTTTGACCCGTATGGTGGGTCGTACCATGGTAGATTCCTAATAAAAGGATTCTACTGATTAAATTTTGATTGAGATTTGACCCGTATGGTAGGTCACCACATGGAGATACCTGTAAGAAGGACTTGGTGCCTGTAGAAAGGACTTGGTGCCAGTAAAAAGGACTTGGTGCTTTGCCTGTAAGAAGAACTTTGTGCCTGTAAGAAGGACTTGCTTTGCCTGTAAGAAGGACTTGATTTGCCTGTAAGAATGACTTTGTTTGCCTGTAAAAAGGACTTACTTTGCCTGTAAGAAGGACTTTGTGCCTGTAAGAATGACTTGATTTGCCTGTAAGAAGGACTTTGTTTGCCTGTAAGAAGGACTTTATGCCTGTAAGAAGGACTTGATTTGCCTGTAAGAAGGACTTTATGCCTGTAAGAAGGACTTTGTGCCTGTAAGAAGGACTTGATTTGCTTGTAAGAAGGACTTTGTGCCTGTAAGAAGGACTTTATGCCTGTAAGAAGGACTTTGTGCCTGTAAGAAGGACTTGATTTGCCTGTAAGAAGGACTTTGTGCCTGTAAGAAGGACTTGATTTGCCTGTAAGAAGGACTTTGTGCCTGTAAGAAGGACTTGGTTTGCCTGTAAGAAGGACTTAGTTTGCCTGTAAGAAGGACTTAGTTTGCCTATAAGAAGGACTTGATTTGCCTGTAAGAAGGACTTTATGCCTTTAAGAAGGACTTGATTTGCTTGTAAGAAGGACTTTGTTTGCCTGTAAGAAGGACTTTGTGCCTGTAAGAAGGACTTGATTTGCTTGTAAGAAGGACTTTGTGCCTGTAAGAAGGACTTGATTTGCCTGTAAGAAGGACTTGTTTTGCCTGTAAGAAGGACTTTATTTGCCTGTAAGCAGGACTTGATTTGCCTGTAAGAAGGACTTGGTTTGCCTGTAAGAAGGACTTTGTGCCTGTAAGAAGGACTTTGTTTGCCTGTAAGAAGGACTTAGTTTGCCTGTAAGAAGGACTTGATTTGCCTGTAAGAAGGACTTTGTGCCTGTAAGAAGGACTTGATTTGCCTGTAAAAAGGACTTACTTTGCCTGTAAGAAGGACTTTGTGTCTGTAAGAAGGACTTGGTTTGCCTGTAAGAAGGACTTGGTGCCTGTAAGAAGGACTTGGTTTGCCTGTAAGAAGGACTTGATTTGCCTATAAGAAGGACTTGGTTTGCTTGTAAGAAGGACTTTATGCCTGTAAGAAGGACTTGATTTGCCTGTAAGAAGGACTTGATTTGCCTGTAAGAAGGACTTTATGTACCTCAAAGGGTGCCATTCTGAAATCTGGGGAGACTAGGAATCCTGCAGAAGCTCAAACCCAAATTATATTCTCGTGTCGTTTTAGGAATAAACCAAAGAGGCAGAGATCAAAAGGTCTCGAACATTTCTGTCCTTGAGACAAATCATGCTTTATTGAAGAATGTGGATACCTGTATATACCGCAATGGATTCGAGTATCCCAACAACCGTCAGAATTCATTCTCTTGAAAGGTTCTGGTTGAAGATATACTTACCTGAGAATTTGGAAGAAATGCTTGGTGGCTTCTGGACAACCAGGCTTGTTCATTCAATAATCGCCGAATGAATTTCAAGACTTTGGAAGGTAACTCAAACACCGGGAATGTGTTGCCTGTCGAGCAATGTCAGAGCTAACATGTGCAAGCATTTTCATCAATGCGTTCATTGGTTCATACAAAATTGTTCAGCTAAGTTTGCCATGATTAAAGGCAGTCTATGTAATAACTCATGATGCAATCGATCAACATATAGATCATGTATTGCATTACCACTTCTGTTTAAGGAGGTTCTTATAGTATGAACACCTCGAATGTAATCTGAATGGGAGACTTCATTCCGAAATGACTTTTTCTCACTCTGGAGAAAGGCTGTTTATCTGTAGATCAAAATGTTAGACCTGTGTGGAAATGGTTTGCCTTTCCTCATCCTGTCATGCCCCATTCTGCACATTTGATATCTCCTGTGCAGTTTATGCTCTAAGTTGGATTTGGTAAGTTAAACACACGGAATAGTCATACATAATTCATGAACTGTGTAAGCACAATGCAGATGTGACAATTTTTTAGCATCACGTGTGTTTATATAATGTGCAAATATGGGCGAATTTAAATTGCCCCTGGTATGTAGGCGGACCGAACAAATTGGGAAGCCTACTCCTTATGTCGAGGGGTGGTTTGTCTCAAACTTTACCCCTGCGCGATGAAGCATATGGGCGAGGGAGCATTTTGGTTTGTTTAATGCCCTTGCAAGAAGCAGAGAAATTATTCTTGAAACCAAACGAGATAAGGAAGACATATTTGCTTTTTCGTTTCAGAGCTTGCGATCAATTTGCCCCATTTTTCACCAGAATAGATCTTGTCAGATGATCATACTTTTCTTTTGGATTTGTCTCCTTCAACATGTTAAATGTTAGTATAAATATTTCCTGTGAAAAGAAAAGGAGACATGTCAACCAGTATTAAAAGGGATAAATTGGAAACGATACTGATTTACCCTTCATCTTGAATGCCTTGGACAAGTCTTTTACCAATTTTGCTGGATTGAGTTTTCTTCGACTTTTGTTGGATGCTTCACCATTAAGCCGAGAATGTAGCAAAATATTGACTTCGGTATTACTCGTCGAGTATTCCTGCTTGCAAAAAGAAATGCACAAAAAGTTGTTTCATTTATTTATAATACATACAACATTCCCCACCCTCGGGGATCGAACTCGGGATATTTCGGACCTACTGTCATCCCCCATACCATTCGGTCCATTGGACCATAGGTGTCCATGGGGCTATCCTTTCAAAGGTTAATCTTTGGGGATAAAGCAGCCTTGTTGTATCACCTTATGCCATGTTACGGTATTTCTCGAGGTAATTTGCAATCCCTGTTAAGAATGGAATAAAACAATTCAAGACTTGAGATGATTATGTGCACATTAGAACGATACAGAATTACCCATTTCTGAGATTGTTCGCGTCTTTCGCTTGTACTTTCCTCTGTCCGAAGCTGTCCATCCCGTGGTAATGCCCATGAGTCGATTTGCCCCCAAATTTTGTTCAACTTGTATTCGGATATGATTGCGTTCTCGGGTCGATTTGCAATTTCCTGAGAATAGAAGGGGCTTAATTTTAAAACTTGGAGCAACTGAGGGTAAATTGAAACGATACGGAGTTACCCTTCAGGTTTATCCAGATTTTTACTCGCCATCAATTCGTCGCGAGGTTGGTGAGGTGGCGGATTCGAGCATTTAATAGGGGGAAGTCGGATTATTACTCCTTGCTTTTACACATTCACAAAAGCAGAAAAACATATCACGCAAGGAAATAAAACACATTCACTCATTCAGGATCAGTTCTGCTTCCTCTACAGGCTCTCCCATGATCAGCTGGCTTCATCCCAAATTAGGTATGCATCGGCCATATCGAAGGTCTGGTGGTCACTGGCTGAACAAGTGCATCACAGTCCCGATGCTTTACCGATATCAAACTGGTTGATTATGGCGAAAAGATCATCGTCAATGTCCGCTTGGTGGTGATTTGTCCCTTCTTCCTTGGGAGGTATTGATACTGATCCAGTATCATTGGTCCTTTTGTACCCTGCTCCAACAGAACTCGATCCTGTTATAAATTGGTCTAACTCACCTCTTAAACGTGCATTTTCGATCCTCAGATCATACATTTCATCGAGGGTGAGGAGGAGGCTATTGCAGTTGGGGCAGGTGGCGGAGTCAAAAGTCTCTTTATACATCTTGTTTTCCGCTCGGAGGTTTTCATTTTCAACTCTTAGAAACTCGGCTTCGTTGTGCTCATGACGAGTCTTCATTCGAGTTCGTCTATTTTGAAACCAGAACTTGATTTGCAAAGGTTCAAGGCCTAGCTCTTGACTCAGTTCCATTTTTTGTTTGCCGTCTAGCATAGGGCACGTTCTGAAGAAAGCTTCAAGCTTTCGTACTTGCTCCTCAGTATGGCGACGGTAACGCTTCTTTTGACCTTTACCGTTGTTGTCATTGTCCTTACCGGGCTCTTGGACGTCGTCGGTGGAAGGGCCGGGCTCCATAGGCTCGATCCCAAATATGGCTTCGAACTCTTCCTCTCCCATATTCAGCAAGTAACGATAACTTTCAAGTGTGTTGGGTTGAGACATCTTCGATTTGGTTAACGATTTCTCAAAGTTTGATATCTCTTCTTGTATTTTCACTCTCTGGATTTTTCTGGGAGACTGCGTATGCTTTAAGAGTCTCTCTTTCGAGCACGAATGAGAATTATCAAGAAGATGCCTCCTTTAAAATTAGACGTGGGTTTAGCAACTATATTGCCTCTCTCGAGTGTTCTGGCTTTCTCGATTTTCTTTTCATCGTATCTCTCGCCCAGCTCGTCTCCTTCCATCTTTCCGTGGAAGGGGGCCCCTTGTTGCTGTCTCCACCGTCAATTTGCTGGCGAGTTCTTCAATAAAGACGAGTCGTATCTCTTTTCTGCCGAAAATGTCTTTGTCTCCCACTCAGCTTATTTTTTATCCTTTCTTTTTCAAAGTAGTGGCGTCTCGTCCAACTTTTCCGTAGAGACGTCGGATTTGCTTGGCTCGAGATTGGAGACGAGTAGCGGAGGTGATACTGATAGGGAATGGTAGACAGGAAAATTTGGCCAGTAGAGACTTCCCCTGCAAAAATGAAAGAGAATGCGGCAGTATATGTTCTTCATATTCTAGAAAAATTGGAACGATACTGTTTTACCCTTGTGTATACTTCCATTGAATTTGAATTGAGGAAGTTCCTTCATTTGGATTGGATTGAATTGTATGTCCCGAGTTGCCCTTCACTTTGAGCTTGCCACATATGTGCTTTGCTTAGTTGGGCCTTGTTTTCTTTCGGGTTGCCTTGGACCATCATCATTTTCCATGCCATCAGGTCCGTGGACCGGAGGACTCCTTTAATTTGAAGGTTACCTTGAAGGCGAATGAGTCCTATCGCATTCCATTGGGTCATTTCATTTTGCGACACTCTTGAGGCACTTTGCAATCCCCTGGGTGAGAATGGAACAAATCCAATTTAGCATTTTGCAACGATTGAGGGTAAATTGGAACGACACACAGTTACCCGTCTTCGAGCTCGCCTGGGCTTTTCACTTGAAATTTCCCTACGTGAGGCCATTCAACATTTCTCATTATGGCAGTCAGCGACGTTGCCACAAATTGATCCGCCCTAAATCTAGCATAAAAAGGGATTCACGCATTCGACGGGATAAATAAATTGCCCCCTTGTCCTTGAATTAAATCGAGACACCTAGAAAGCTGGAAAATATCATACGCAGGGGAATTAAGCATGAAATGAAAGGTGCACTTATTCAAGGTCAGTTCTGCCTCTCCTGTGGCTCTTCGATAATCAGCTAGTCTCGTGTTGGTTCGGGTGTGGATAACCGATGTTTGAGAGTCCCTACTCACTGGCTCCTGATCGCGGCTTGGGACGTCTGTCAACCCTAAACTGGTTGACCAGGGCAGTAAGCTCATTATCTGGGTAATCTCTTGAACCTTCCAGCAACTGATGCTCGAATTGGGCATTGTTGTTGGCAAATGCTGGCTGTAGATTTCTCATTCTGTCCTCGCCATGAGCAATTTGACTTCTCATGCTGGAGCCTTCATCATTACTCGAGAAAGTGTGGGGATCACCAACTGTCCTGCTGCCAAAAACTCCTTCCATTCGAGGATTAGAGAAGTGGAAGTGCTCAGGATAACTTCTTGTCTGATTCTCTAGCTGCGCAGGCGCGCTGATCATGGGATGAGTTCTAGCCACAGGTTGGTGCTCAAACCAAGGAATCTGAATACACTGCTCCTGCGGTCTATACTCTTGAAGAGCATTAGGGTGATTCTGGGGGATACTTTGATTAACGCCTGGGGGATTGATGGCATAGCTACTAGCTTGGTTGATGATGGGAAGTGGCTCGCCCCATGCTAACCTGGGGAACTTATGGTGGCGAGGAGACTCGACGTTCAGGCTTGGATCAGTCCCGCCTTGGTTTTCTTGATTCTGAGCTGCATTATGTTCTCTCACCCTTTTTCTGTACTTCTGAAGATGACTCGAAACATTTGCTTTAGTGAGTCCCTCTACCTTCATAATTTCCAGTATATGTTGCGGCGTGCCGAATCTATTCCTAGCTGCTGAACTGCATTAACAAACATACGATGCAACTCGGGAGACCAACTCATCTTCTTTCTCCAGTTGCTTGGAACAAAATTGAAGGCTTGATGCTTGTTCTCATGGTCGTGCAATTGCTTCCTTACCACGTGCTGCCATATGTTTTGAAGCATCTGAACTCTAACTGGTTTCGTTACGACGTCTTGGGCCCCATTTAAGACAGCCTTCATTAGGGCTTGCTGATCATCGCTTGCCGATATTACGAGGACTGGCATGTTTAATTTAGAATTGATGACTTCCAAGAGAGTGAAAACATCCATGTCAATCCCTACCATGGCGGTGAGGACGATATCAAACGGGTCACTACTCCTCCTTAATATCTCTAAGGCCTCTGTCGCCTTTGCTTGAGCTACAACCTTATACCGGCATTTTCTTAATACGGTAACAAGGATTGACAGAGAGACTGGATTACCGTCAATGGCCATGACCAGTAGACCCTCAGGGTAAGGAACTTCATCAGCTTTGACCAAGGTTGAACATGCGCCCGTTCCCCTAATACTCGACATATTTCTGGATCTAGGACTGCCGATTCGAGACCGCCTCGGGATGTCTTCTCGGACTTGAGGGATCACGAGATCGTTGATGCCTTCTCGTAACAGGCTTTGAAAGCCGATGCTTTGATGGTGAAGGTTTTGAATTCCTCTCCCACGAGAACTCCTTCCTCTCTATCTTTCTCCTGCGAGTTCTTGCGAATGAACTCTGACTATCAAATGGGGACAAGTTCTCTCTCTGGCAATAGCAACGACTTCCCTCTTCACGGGCAGCGCTATTAGATTTTCCGAGAGAGAAAATCTGATATTCAGCTTTTGATCAAAGGGGAAATCCTTGTTTCTCGCTCAGTTTGTCTTCTTTTTTCTTTTCGTGATAGAGGGCCCCTGTCAAGATCTCCACCGTCGATTTACTGGCGGGTCCTCCAATGAAGACAAGTCGTATCTCCTTTTCGCTAACGTTTGCCGTGTCTTCCACTCAGCTCATCTTTCCGTCTTCTTTTTCAAAGTGGCGGTGTCTCGTCAAACTTTCTGCGGAGATTTCGGACTCGCTTAGCTCGCAGTCGCCATCTGATGGGAATTCGAGCCAACGAGGGTGGTGCCAATAGAGAATGGTAGATAAGAGAAATCTTGACTGGTTGATACCGTCACTATGAAATCAATATTTACTTCAAAGCAGATTACCATCTTCGCATTCCGCTCATCTGCCTCACCTCTCTCCCCCTTTCTTTCGTATTCTGCTTTCAAAAATGGCCAATTCTCCTAACCATACCTTATCCGCCGAAGTCCTAGCTGGGTGGGAGAGACTCTACAATCTTCTTGGTAGAGGTTACGCTCATATAGCCAAAAACTCTACCGTTGAGGCTGAAATCCTCGGTTTATTTAGGACCGTGGACGCTGCTTCTATTGAGGGTACCCAACTAGGGAAGGAGTACCGGAACTTCTCGACCCTCTTCATCAATTTTCTGGCTGCCTATAACCGTGCTTATGAGACGGTCCTTGTGACCGCCGTCGTGAAAGCCCGTTACCGAGACCGGCACGAGCGTCTGGCAACAGTTACGTTTGTGGCTGATAATCACAAAAAGGCCCTCAAGTTTGCCAACGATCAGCTTTCATGGCTGGTTCGTGAGAGGGGAAAGTTGGTGGACCGTCTGGCCTTGGTCCGAACTTACGCCGAACATGAGCCAGGCAATATTGTGATGAGGTGTAAATGTGGTTGGCTGCAGGAGAGACTTGATGACATTACGGCAGACATTGCTTTCGAGAGGGCAGCGGTTCCGGACCTGGAGTTTGCCGTTGAGCATTACGACGCCACTATGGCCCAGGTTAAAGAGAAGTGCGATCGCCTCTTCTTTAGACTCGCGGAGCTTGATCCCGAGAGCGCCCGGTGCATCCAGAGCATCAACTGTTTGGAGAGTCAGTTGAGCTCTTTCGTAATGGTCATCAGGGCCCAGTTTGGCTTTACCTTTCCTCCCCAGTGAGTTGTTGTAATACTCTTTGATGAATGGAATGAAAGAAAAGCTTTACGTGTTTTGTTTTGTTTTTTTTTTTAATTTTCCTGCTATCGTTTCTTCCGCATAGCATAACAGAACGATTTGAGGTACCGAAGATGTCGAGGCTTAATGTTCTTCTTGATGTTCTTGTTTAATTGCTCCAGACGATGATATCGAGAACATTGATGATGGGTTCGGCGGTGGCCCCCACTATCCATCTTGAGATCACGAACAATAACGCTATGACAACTCGATCAGTGCGCTGGTAGTAAATCCGGCCACCTGTTGTGTGCCCACTTTTATCCATATTTTTTTTCTTTCGGCGTCCACTTGCTCGTGTCGGTCGCCTGTAGCGTCGGGAGAAATTCCTGTGGGCCACGTTCATTAATAGAACCTCGGTCCTCTAAAGCCCTCCGCATGTTTCGGATAAGAGGAAATTTTAAGACCGGTCTCTGGTTGATTTGATCAGGTAAAGGTATTTGTTTCATGGGTTCTGATTATATAATCCATATTGTTTTTCAAAAGACGCGGGATCCTCTGCAATACATTAAATATGCCCCCATGTTTAATCAGTATAAATCCACCGTCATATCAGAATACACTGCCCATACAAGTTTACGGATTGACACAACTTTGTCTGTCAAAGATGGACAATGTTCGTTTGCCCCCCAGAATTAACGGTTGAAGCCTCGGTGTTTTTCGTCTTTTGGTATTTCTGAAGATGATTCTTGATATATTATTGAACTTAATTTTTACACCCGTCTGGGGTATCTAGGATCTCCCTGCAAAAGAAAAGGATATAATTAGTATGCGACACAAGAAATGTCGGTCCATTACTCCTATATTAGTCCAATTTGATTTTTTCTATTTTATAGAGAAATCAGAAGAAAGAAAAAAAAATTTCCTTAGGAAGAAATTGGTTAATTTCTGATACATAATTTTTTTCAGATTTATTATTCTTTTTTTTATTTTTTTAAAGGAATGTGACAAAGTCTCTTGACGTTTACTAAAATTTTTGAAGGAATTTCCTTTTTATCAAAATAAATTTTCAGAGGTAAATTTGTCAGGAAAATTTTATTTTTATTGAAGCAGGAAAGACATGACAGAAATCCTTTATTGGTTAACGAAATTCCCCCGAGACATTAGTCTAATTTTATTTAGAGAAACTTTTCTTAGAAAAACATGAGCGAATTTCTCGAAAAGAATTTTTGTTGCAAGTTTTTATAATTTGAAAGAATGTGATAAAATCACTTGATGTTTTTTTTAAAGGAATTTTTCTTTTTATCGAAATAAATTTTCAGAGGAAAATTTGTCGGGAAAATTTCATTTTTATTGGAGAGAAAAAAACATGACAAAAATCTCTTATTGGTCAATTAGTCTAATTTTATTTAGAGAAAAGTTTCTTAGAAAAACATGAGCGAATTTCTCGAGAAGAATTTTCTTGCAAGTTTTTATAATTTGAAAAATGTGATAAAATCACTTGATGTCTACTAGAGTTTTTTTTTAAGGAATTTTTCTTTTTATTGAAATTTTCAGAGGAAAATTTTTTCAGGAAAATTTCATTTTTATTGAAGCAATAAAAATATGACAAAAATCCCTTATTGGTTAATAAAATTCCCATGAAGGGATTTTTTTACATCATTTTTTCAAAAAAAAAATTTAAAAGAAATGAGGGACAAATTTAATTTTTATTTTCTTTTAAAAAGAATGGTCGTAATATCAAGCTCAAAAACTGACTAACACCTAGCATGGACCGACCGAAAATAAATACAAGATAAAATTAGAGAACTTACTTTTACCTTGGAGAAATGCAAATCACATAGTCATGCGCATGACTCAAGAGAGGAGTGGACTCTAGAAAATAAAAGAAGGAGAGACAAGGTATGGACCTAAAAAGGCTCCCACTATCTGAATTGACAAACTTACCCTCCGCGCAATCAAATCACAATGGGAAGAATTGTCAATTCAGATAATGAGCGGAATAAAATATGGTCAACCCGAGCACAATCGACGCAAGAGCTTTGCATATTCGATCCCTATCTATGGTTTTCTAGGAAGAATTTCGCGACTTGGGTTTAGACGCTTGTGTGTGCAGGTGTCGTGATCCTCAGAGTATGCAAGACATGCATAACAATTGATATCAAAACAGCGCTTCTAAAAATGTGCGAAATTAAACAAATAAACCCAAAACCGAGCCTGCAAAACAAAGGGGTTAGCCAAACACTCCGCCCCTTATAACTCCCATCCTGCAAAAACATATAACACCTATAGAATGAGTCCCAAACAATATCGCCAGAAGCGAGATATGCATGAAATTTTCATTGGCCTAAGTCCACTAAGACTCTTAAAATTTCGAAAAAATTCAAGTATTCCAATTGGTATCTTTTTTCGAAAATTTAAAAATCTCTCTCCCCAGTGGAGTCGCCAGTCTGTCGCGACCCTCTAAAAAAATTTTAAATTTTAAAAGGGGTTAACGGATTATTAGGTTAATTAGATTTGACTAACCTAACGCGGACCCTCCCAAGCCCTACCGAATCGCAACTTTGGTTTTTGTTTAAATGATTTTAAAATTTGGAGTCGCCACTAATCGTTCTTGGTAGGTCGATTAGAAACCTAAATAAATTAGCGGGAGAACTAATTTATTCCTGCGAACCAGAGATTAGGAGCTCGGGGACTTGGTTACACTAGTTAATTAAAACTAATGCCCTTTCGGTACCTTAATTTCATGGATATCCTAATTCGGCAACTCAGGCTTGGTTTATTCCTAAGGCTATAGTAGGGTATTCTCTTTTGTGTTTTCACTTTTTAAATAGGATGCATGGATGGTATATATTTTTATTTGTTATATTTTTTTAAGTGTTAAAGATTCCCTGAAGCCGAAAGAAGGAGTGTGTTAACGACTTCTGTGCAGTATTACAACCTACTTATCTTTTGGGTCTGATGATTCAAAAATTAAATTATAGGAAGTACATGACAGTGAATAAACACCTCCAATGGGAGGCCTACCATTGGCTTGGCTCTTCCCTTTGGGATTTAAGGTACATGTATTTAAGTTGCAAGTATTTAAACTACTGTAAGTAAAAACCTCCAATGGGAGGCTAAGCATTGGCTTGGCTCTTCCCTTTGGGATTTAAGGTACATGTATTTAAGTTGCAGGTATTTAACTACTGTAAGTAAAAACCTCCAATGAGAGGCTAAGCATTGGCTTGGCTCTTCCCTTTGGGATTTAAGGTACATGTATTTAAGTTGCAAGTATTTAACTACTGTAAGTAAAAACCTCCAATGGGAGGCTAAGCATTGGCTTGGCTCTTCCCTTTGGGATTTAAGGTATAGGTATTTAAGTTGCAGGTATTTAACTACTGTAAGTAAAAACCTCCAATGGGAGGCTAAGCATTGGCTTGGCTCTTTCCTTTGGGATTTAAGGTACAGGTATTTAAGTTGCAGGTATTTAACTACTGTAAGTAAAAACCTTCAATGGGAGGCTAAGCATTGGCTTGGCTCTTCCCTTTGGGATTTATGGTGCAGGTATTTAAATTGCGGATGGACTTTGTCCTCTCCATTCTGGGGTATGAATTCTTTAAAATAAAATACAACGAATTGATTCAACAATTTGAAATTTGTGCGCGCTTGAGGACTCCTCCAAGCCGATTTTGTGTTTCCATAGGGTTGACCATTGATATAAAGCTGCGGCTTCCTGACATAAAATAGAGTGAAATGTCAGTATACAAAATATGTGCTAATCTGCACCTAAAACCAGAAGAGTGGAAAGAGTACTTATCTCCCATTTTTTTTTGGAGGGATTTCTATAATTGATTTTCGCTCTCTATGTTCCCAATATAGAGAGTTTCTTTTGAATTAAGAGGGACTTTTAGTCACAGATCAGTTGAGAAATCGGTGGACAGCTTAGGAGCTTGTCTGGGCCGATTTTTGCATATCTACGAGATTTTTGCTGTTGACGTAGAAATATCCTTCTCCTGGCATAAAATATGGAAAAAAAAAAGAGGAGATGGAGAAAGTGTATACAATTTGTGCTAATTTGCAAGTAAAACCATAAACAAATGAATAAATAAAAACACTTAGCTCGAATTTGCTTGCTCGTTGACGAGGATGAACTCTTGATTTATATTGATCGATGAAGGAATTTGTGATGATAATCCCTAGCTTTGAACTCCCATCATCTTCAAAATTCTCTCTCTTTTGGTATTTTCTTTCTCTCAAATTTTTCTTCAATTTCCCAAAACTCTCTCAAACATCCAAAATTTTCTCTCCAAAAAAAATCCTCCCAAACACTTCAAATTTTCTCTCTCAAGAATCCTTTCTCAAGCTCACTTCTTTCTCCTTTTATAACCTACTCATCTATCTCCCATTCTAATTTTTCCACTAACTCTATCTCCCATTCTAATTTCTCCACTAACTCTTCTTCATTTTCATCTTCCATTCTCCATCTCTATCTCACATTCTAATCTCTCCACTAACTCTTCTTCATCTTCATCTTCCCTTCTCCATATTTATCTCCCATTCTAATTTCTCCACTAACTCTTCTTAATCTCCATCTTCCCTTCTCTATTCTTATCTTCCATTCTAATTTCTCTACTAACTCTTCTTCATCTCCATCTTCCCTTCTCTATTCTTATCTTATTTTCTCCATCCATTCTTCTCCAACTTCTCTTCTTTATCTCCTCTTCTTCATCTTCCCTTCTCTATTCTAATTTATCCACTAACTTTTCTTTTTATTATTTGTAAAATAATCCTTCAAGAGTTAGGTATTTGCACTTTAGTCCTTGAATTTTAAGTATTTACAATTCAGTCCCTGAAAAAATATATTTCTTTAAGTCCAAATCTCCTCACAATTTTTGACACACCAAAATTTACCACATGTCAAATTTAAGCTCATTTCTTGTCGCTGAAAATAATGCATAATTTAATTAAAGCCCTTTTGCAAAATTAAGTCATTCTGGGTATAATTGGGCCAAGATGAAAATTTAAAATATTAGAAGACAATGTCACAACTCATAAAAAGTGAAAGTTAAAAATAAGTTGACTCAAATTAAATTTTTTTAGGCCCGATTCGAGATTATACTCGTGAAGGAACACGTGACTCGAATTGGATTTTTCTGAATTTACGATGGCCAATATGAAAATAGATTTAAAATAAAAATATTAACTATCTTTGTGTATTTTTTGGCCTCAAATGTTATTTTTTCAAAATTTTCAAATATTTTTGTATTTTTTTAAAAAAAAATTAAAATATATATAATATGAAAAATTATTTTTTGGTCAAAATTCGTTCCCTAGGCTTGGCTAAGGTTCCCAAAGTTGATTTTTTAATTTTATGAATTTTATGGATTTTCTATTAATTTTTGAAAATAAATAAAAAATACGTAAAAATACTGAAAATATGAAAAATCGTTTTTTGGTCAAAATTGGTTCCCTAGGCTTGGCTAAAGTCCCCAAAGTTGATTTTTCAATTTTATGAATTTTTATGGATTTTTTATTACTTTAGCAATAGAAAAAATGATTAAAGATCAGGTGTCAACATCTCTCTCTTTGGTATTTTTTTCTTTCAAATTTTTCTTCAATCTCCCAAAACCCTCTCAAACATCCAAAATTTTCTCTCCCCCAAAAAATTCCCTTCTCAAGCTCACTTCTTCCTCCTTTTGATAACCCACTCATCTATCTCCCATTCTAATTTTTCTACTAACTCTATCTGCTATTTTAATTTCTCCACTAACTCTTCTTCATTTTCATGTTCCCTTCTCCATCTCTATCTCACATTCTAATTTCTCCACTAACTCTTCTTCATATTCATTTTCCCTTCTCCATATCTATCTCTTATTCTACTAACTCTTCTTCATCTCCGTCTCCCCTTCTCTATTCTCATCTTATTTTCTTTATCTTCTCTTCTCCATCTCCTCTTCTCCATCTTCCCATCTTCATTTCCTCTTCTCTATCTTTTCTTCTCCATCTTCCCTTCTTTATTCTAATTTCTCCACTAACTCTTCTTTTTGTTATTTACAAAATAATCCCTCAAGTGTTAGGTATTTGTACTATGAGATTTTAAGTATTTGTAATTCAGTCCCTGGAGAAATATTTCTTTAAGTCCAAATCTCCTCACAATTTTTGACACACCTACCGCATGTTGAATTTAAGCTCATTTCTTCCTATTGAAAATAATGCAAAATTTAATTAAAACCCTGTTTGTAAAATTGAGTCATTCTGGGTATAATTAGGTCAAGATGAAAATTTGGAATATTAAAAAACAATGTCACAACTCCTAAAAGTGAAAAGAGAAAATAAATTGACTCAAATTGAATTTTTTTTAGGCCCGATTCGAGATTATGCTCGTGAAGGAATACACGACCCTGAATTGGATTTTTTAAATTTACGATGGCCAACATGAAAAGGGATTTAAAGGAAAAATATTGACTATTTTTATGTATTTTTATGGCCTCAAATGCTATTATTTATTAAATATTTTCCTAATTTCTAAAAAATATATTTAAAAAAATATAAAATATGAAAAATTATTGTTTACTCAAAAATAGTTGCCTAAGCTTGACCAAGGCTTGCAAAGTTGATTTTGTAATTTTCTCATTTTTCTTGATTTTATTTATGAATTTTCCAAAATAAAAATATCGAAAATACTGAAAATATGAAAAATTATTTTTTGGTCAAAATTGGTTCTCTAGGCTTGACCAAGGTCCCCAAAGTTGATTTTTTAATTTTATAAATTTTTATGGATTTGTTTTATTAATTTTAAAAAAGAAAAGATGATTAAAAATCAGGTGTCAATAGTTACGTGCCAAGAGAATGGGAGCTTGAGAAGAGGGATGTGACAAAAGAAGATGTAGAAAAGGGGTTGTCCATAATGAGGACAAGTGAGTTTGAAGTGATAGAGCACAAGAATGCATTGATGAAAGTAGTGAACGAGGTGAATGTACTAGAAACCATTAATGAGGTGCAATTAGGAGACTTTGTCGAATCAATCCTACCAAAAGACTAGATATCTTTTTCAGATGAGGACATCCCTATAGATGGATAGGCCCATAACAAAGCTCTGTACATAATAGCGAGAAGCCATGGTAAGCTGATCTTCTATGTACTAATAGACAACGAGTCAGCAATCAACATATGTTTGTTAGCCCACTAAGGAACCTGGGTGTAATTAAGGTGCTCATCCACACTTCCAAAGCAATTATCAGAGCCTTCAATGGAATTAGGAAGAGTGTGGTTGGGGAAATCGAGCTGGACATACTTATTGGACCAGTTGAGTTCTCCATCAAGTTCTAAGTCATGGACCTCTAGCGCCTTTGGTTTCGTTTTGGGAAGATCGTGGATCCACACAGCCGGCGCAGTACCTTCAAGCTTGAATCAGAAGGTTCGATTTGTGGTTGATGGAAAAGTGATAACTACACATGAGGAAATGGACTTCATGGCGTATCAGAAGAGCATGGTCCCATTTGTGGAATCAGAACGAAAAGAGGAATCTAACCATCATTTTCTCGAGTTGGTGGTGGTTACGCATGCACCCCTCGGAACCAAAATGAAGATTCTTGCGCCTTCCAAATATAACTTGGTACCTGAAAAGATGTTATTGGCACACGGATTTATCCCTAGACATAGTCTAGGAAAGTATGGTCAGGAAATTCGCTCACCGCTTCAGTTGGATACCAACGAGCATCAGGCTTAACCTGGGACATACTGGTGAATCAGGTAAGGGTATTATTTCTAAAGGTTATTGTGGACGCCGAGGCAGAGGCCAACATAGGAGCTGTGGAAGCCAAGGAGACAGAGCTACCTAATTCATTAGCTCCAAAGATTGGAAAGGAAAAACTTAATATGATTAGCAATCCGCTAGATCAGTATTTCTCTAAAACTACTAGCAGATATGACAATTCAGAATGCATCGGTGCTTGATTTGTCTAACCCGTTCCTAGAAAACACCGTTAACAATACCATCTAATGGATTGATAAGGACTCCATCTTGCCTGTGTAAAGAGGCCCTTTCTTTTCCTTCTCTTTAATGTATTTTAATTTCAGCATTTAGATTTTCGCTTGTGTTTTGGTGTAATTCGATTAGTGATGTTTTTTCTTTCTCCTTTCGTGAAGAAACACTCTTAGATCTCTAATTGTTGGTCTAAGTAGTATATGTTGTAATGCAGTTCATTTTTCATCTAATAAAAGTCCCACGAGTTTTGTTAAGGACATATGAAATAACAAATCAACCCAATGATAATACTTGACTTCAAATCTTTGAAACTTGAGGACTGATTTACCACATGATTCCTATTTTTCTAAAATGATTTAGGGGAGTAAGGACGTTCAATGAAATGAGAACCAGTTCTCTCTTTTTCTTCATTTCTTAAAACAACTTTCAAATGTTTTTTGGAAAAATTTATGCACTTATATCAGTGTTAGCAGAATACTAACCATGCATTTCAGGCATGCCATTCCTCACATGCTTAACAGGTTATTAGGTGGCTTAGACCATATCGATGATTTCTCTTTATGGGATTGAGGAAGAATGGGATGACGACACCAGTAATATCAGAAGGGATTGGAGCGGATATGAGGAACATAAATCCATGACTGCAGAAGGCACTATCACAGTAAATCTAGGGGATTATGAGAATTTGAAAAAAGTAAAAATCGAGGAAAGATTATTCTCATCAGAAGCATCTCGATTAATCGAACTCTTTAGATAATATCAAGATATATTCACTTGGTCCTACGCAGACATGCTAGGTTTGGATCCGAGCATTGTCGAGCATTTGCTCCCCATAGATCTAAGTATTCCCGCCAAGAAACAAAAATTTCGACTGACAAAATCGGAGTTATCTAAATAGATCGAAGAAGAAGTGATGAAACTGCTTAAAGTGGGGTTCATTGAAGTAATCTCTTACCCCCAAATGGGTTGTCAGTATCATTCCAGTGATGAAGAAGGACGGAAAATTCAGAGAGTGCATGCATTATCACTACCTAAATAAGGCAAGTCTGAAAGATGACTTTCATCTTGGGTACATTGATATTTTGGTTGACAACACCGCCGGTTTTGAAATGTTCTCATTTATGGATGGGTTTTCTGAGTACAACTAAATCCTTTTAAAGGAAGAGGATAAGATGAAGACCTCCTTTATAATGCCATGGGACATCTTCTGTTATAAGATTATGCCTTTCGGCCTGAAAAATTAAGGGGCAACGTACTAAAGAGTCATGGTGGCTCTGTTCCACGACATGATGTACAAAGAGATAGAAGTCTATATCAATGACATGATCGCGAAATCTAAACTTCGGGAGCCTTACATCCAGATACTGAGAAAATTATTTGAACGACTCCGGAAGTACATATTGAAACTAAACCCCACTAAATGCATATTTGAGGCACGATCAGGAAATCTTCTTAGGTTCATGGTGAGCAACCGAGGAGTTGAAATTGACGCTTTTAAAATTAAGACGATATTGGATATTGAGATCCCCACGACAGTCAAAGAAGTGATGAGTTTGCTGGGAGGCTGAATTACATCGCCAGATTTATTTGTCAACTCTCTAACATAGCAAAACCATTCTTTTAACTGCTAAAAAAAGAAGCCAAGGTGAAATGTAATTCTAAATGTCATTAAGCACTTGAAAATATTAAAAGATACCTCATCTCGCCACCGGTATTAGTCACTCCTATACCTGGTTCTCCGCTAACCCTTTATCTCACCATTCATCAAGAATCTTTAGGAGCTCCATTAGCCCAAACGAGCCCAGAAGATGGCAAGGAGCGGGCAATTTACTATCTGGGTAAGAATTTCACGGGTCTGAAATGAATTACCCCACAATCAAGAAGACATGCGGCGCGTTGGTATGAGTACTACACAGATTAAGGTAATACACCCACCATCACCATATTCAGTTGATCACAGAAAACGACTTGATAAAGTACCTTTTAGAAAAGCCAGCCTTAATTGGGAAACTAGCTAAATGGCAGGTCCTCCTATCGGAATTTGACGTTAGGAGTTCAACTCAGAACTCCGCTAAAGGATGAGTCATAGCAGATATGTTGGCAGAAAATGTTGAGGGATTCAATGTCGCAAGTGATGAGAAGTCAAAAGATCACATTTTGATCTTGTCCGAGAGTAGGTAGACAATATATTTCGATGGTTGTGTAAACCTCACTGGATTTGGAGCAAGACAATTTTAATATCCGTCGAGGGACAACATTATCCAATTGCCGCAAAACTGATATTTTCATGTGTCAACAATATTTATGAATATGAGGCATGTATCCTAGGGCTACAGTTAGCTCTCACTGTGAAGGTAAAGAAGCTATAAGTATGTGGAGATTCCATGCTGATCATCTTGCAAACCCAAGAAGAATGGAAAACTAAAGACTCCAAGTTCATCCCTTACCATAAGTTCTTAAAAGAAATGATCAGGGAATTTGAAGAGATTGATTTTGAATATCTACCGAGAACTCAGAATCACTTTGCAAACGCTTTGGCTACTCTATCATCCATGCTGCAAGTGACGGAAGGCTTAAACATCAAACCATTGAGAGTTGACATTATCAAACAGTCAACTTATTACATGGTGATCGAAGAAGGGTTCAACGATTAACCTTGGTATCATGACATTAAGAACTACTTGCTAAAAGGTAAATATTCTCTCGGGAGTCAAATAGGAGATAAGAAGTATATAGCCAAGATGGTTACAAAATTCTTTCTTAGTGGTCAGACTTTGTACAAGAAGTCATTCGACTCAATTCTATTAAGATGCGTAAACGCCAAAAAAGAAAACCTGCTCATGAAGGAGATTCATGAAGGAGAATACAGACCACACATGAATAGCCATCTCCTTGCCAAAAAGATTATGAGACCTGGTTATTATTGGATGACCATGGAGTTAGATTACAACTAGCATATGAGATTTTTCCATCAGTGTCAAGTATATGGAGACAAGATTAATGCTCCCCCAAATGAACTTCATCAAATATTCAAGGCTTGGCCATTTTCTATATGGGGAATTGATATGATCGGGCTAATTAACCTTAAAGCTTCAAACGGACATCATTTTATCTTGTTGGCGATCGATTACTTCACTAAATAGATCGAAGCAAATTCATATGCTAATGTTATAGCCAAGAATGTCGCAAAGTTTATTAAACGGGATATCATCTCAAGGTATGGGACACCACAATCCGTCGTTACAGATAATGGCTCCAATCTGAACAACAAGGTCGTTAACAACCTTTTTGATCAATTTAAGATTAGACACCTAAATTCTTCCTCTTACCGCCCGCAAACGAGTGGAGCTGTGGAAGTAATAAATAAGAATATCAAGAAGATCTTGTCTAAAACCGCAGAGAACTTCCAAGATTGGTATGAAATGTTGCCATATACATTGATGGCATACCGAACTTCAATTCAGACCTTAATAGGGGCAACGCCCTATTCTTTAGTATACGGCATCGAGGTTGTCTTTTCCATGGAAGTTGAAATCCCTTCCTTATGAATATTATCCCAGGCTAAGCTCTCAGAGGCCGAATAGGTCTGGCAGTGGCATGAGCAGTTACACTTGATAGACGAAAAGAGATTGAAGGCTGTTTGTCATGGATAGGCATATCAAAACTAGGTAGCTAAATCATTCAACTGGAAAGTGAGACCTAGAAATTTCACAATCGGAGACTTAGTTGTGAAGAAGGCGCTTCCTAATGGTCCTCATCTCGAGGGCAAGTTCGCTTTACTTGGCAGTGCCTTGATTCTCGTGAATATGGATGGAGAAGAATTGGCAAGTCATGTAAATGTAGATGCTATCAAGAAATACTGCCCTTGAATAAAATGAGGATTTGATCAACTCCCATACTTTACGAGTGTCTAAGTCATATTGAAGACTATTACATATATCCCATGCATACAAGCATATGTCGCATCACTTTCTCTGTATTGCAGGTCTGAGAGAAATTTTCAAATAGAGAAGGCAACTCAAGTGACCTTATCCAGATCAAAGGATTACAAAAATAAAAGAAAGGAGTCCACAAGAAGGGTTACATATTGGTGCGCGCATTTCGCAATCAAGGGTAAAGTTGTATTGTTCCAATTCTTTTAAACACGAGAACGTACACTAACTCTTAAATCATTTTTATTTTCTCAGGGAACTCCAGCCACGATAAACAGGTAAGCATCTCATACTCTTAAGACTCTCTAATTCGTCACGTCATAATAATTAGTGGCTCGCAATAACAAAAAAAAAAAAAGAAATTTTGAAATAACTTCATTCACATTTTCGTTCAGAAGATTTTGAAGTTACCCAGGAAAATTTGGAACGTGAATGCATCATGATCCCCATGAGGACTAAATTGTGATGAAATCGAGAGGAATTTCCAAATGAGGGCGATTAGACCTATTGTTGACATTTGATTTTTAATCACTTTTTCTCTTTAAAAAAATTAATAGAAAATCCATAAAAATTCATAAAATTAAAAAATCAACTTTGGTAACCTCGGCCAAGTCTAAGGAATCAATTTTGAACAAAAAATAATTTTTCGTATTTTTCGCATTTTTTAATACTTTTCATAAATTAGGAAAATACTTGTAAAAAATTGCTTTTGAGGCCACACAAATATGAAAAAATAGTCAGTATTTTTCTTTTAATTTTCTCTTCATTTTGGCCAAAGAAAAACTTGCAAAAATTAATCTGGAATTGGGAATTACTTTGTTAATCTCACGTTTAGTTCTGTAATAATTGAAAACAATTATGGAAAATTTGATTTAGTTCTGTAATTTTTTATTTTTTTCCTTTTAGAGTTGTGACATTGGTCGCTAATATTCTAAATTTTTCAGTGGCCTAATGGTGCATTTTTCGTTGTTGCATTCGGTTCTTCGAATTCAATTTATCGTTTGACAGGTCTATCTCGTCTACGTTGCCAACTTTTTCTTGGGTATTCTTGTCGTGAACAGACTTTGGTCAGCATTAGACAAGACCATATCCTCTTTAGAAATGTAGCTAGCTGCAGTGAGAGTTGCTAAGTTAAACAGTGAGGAAGGATTGCAAGTTAATACCAAGTAGGGCCTGAACAATTGACAAACCATCGCTACAATTTGGACGGGAGTTGGGCCGAATATAGCACGAAATGCTATAATTAATGCTGCTGAGCTAGCCAGCTATGATCAAATCAAGCACACTATTTTGAAATTTCCAGGGTTCTTAGACAATGTTATCACTCATCTTCTTTCTGGTTTCTGGGGGCCATCTGCATTAGCTCTCTAGTTGACGTGGTCAAGTCTAGAATGATGGGAGATCCTACTTACAAAAGCACCCTTGACGGCTTCCCAAAGACACTGAGAAATGGTAAACCTCAGTATGGCTGTATCAACAAGATTGTTCCAGTATGCGAAATAGCTATAAAGCTTTGTGGTTCTGATTGAAGGACATGTGAAGGGACCCTTCGCTATGACTTCTCCAACATGGAAAAGTTCTTGAACCAAAAACCTATTAGGAATGCACTTAGAGTTGGGGAGATAGATTTTGTATCATGTAGCCTGACTGTTTATCAAGCCATGTTGATGGACTAGATGAGGAATCTAGAAGTAGGAATGCCTACTCTTCTCGAGGATGAAGTTGAATTGCTAGTCTATGCTGGATAATATGATTTGATCTGCAATTGGCTTGGCAATTCAAGATAGGTTCATGCTATGGAATGGTTTGGCCAGAAGAAGTTTGTCGACTCTCCTGAAGTTTCCTTGGAAGTTGATGGCTCAGAAGCAAGAATTTTGAAGAGCCAGGGCCCTCTAAGTTTCCTCAAACCCTCCCTCAGTTTGCAAAGAATGACTTCTATTTTACTGGAGAACCATATGCTGGTCACTATATACCTGCTTTTGTTGCTCGTGTTCATCGAGGAAATAATGCCAAAGAAGGAATTCATCTAAACCTAAAGGGATGGCCTTACTGATCCTGCAATGTTTGAGCATGAGGTCATCACATACCGTGCAAGAAAGGATATTACAGCGAAGAGAGACGATGTTCTTAAGCCTATTTAGACATTTCAATGTTTAACGCGCTGATTGATTGTTATATGAAATCTAGCAGGGCACGAATAGCTCGGAGGGTGTTTAACCATATAGAAGTTCGAAATACAATTCCTTGGACCATGATGATTTCTTGGTGCATGTAAAACTTGTACGATAACGAAGCATTGAAGCTTTTTGCAGAGATAACTAGATTGGGTTGGAATCTTGATGCATTTGCTTGCACAAACATTCTCACATCATGTGATCCCTTGAGGCTCTAATTTTCACAAAAGACGTTAAACTTCACACTAGTTAGCGCCCCCTCCACTCTAAGACCATTATCGGAATGACGACACTTTGAGATACAGCACCTACGATGACGAACTACTATGGTCGTTCGAGCACTCTTGGCAGGACAAGGTCGCTGGATTTCTGAAGCCATGAGATGGCCCTTCACTTTCTCCACCTTCCTGTCAGAGACCCCATTTCAGCTGCTTCCCAGTTCTTGGGTCAAAGGCGCGAATTCACCAAGCTCTTATAATTCGCCTGCCTCCAACTCCAGCAACTCCATTCATTACCACAAAGAAGCTCCATGGCCAAATTGTCGTCTGGGGATTTCAGTACAATGTGTCTCTTGCCAACATCTTGCAAATAGCGGTGGAGTAGAAGGAGCGAGATCAATTTTTTATAGTTAGTTGGATAAGACTGATGTTGCTTGGGGTACTATCATAAGTGGCACGTAAAATGTGGGAGAAGTGAAGTGTCTCTGTAGTTGTTTAGTTAGATGATATATGATGACTTTCTTCCTGACAAATACATGATTTCCAGTGTTGGCTTAGCATTTGTGTTTATTGTGGGTGGCTGTTGCGACCTAAAATTCATTTTTTAGGTTAATGGATTACCAGATTAATTGATTAAATTAACTAACCTAGTTCGAGCTCTCCCAAGCTCAACCAAATCGCAACTTTGGTTTTTTGTTCAAATGGTTTTAAATTTTGGAGTCGCCACTAATCATTTTTGCTAGGTTGATTAGAAACCTAAGTAAATTAGCGGGAGAACTAAATTACTTCTACGAACCAGAAATTATGAGTTCGGGGGACTTGATTATACTAGTTAATTAAAACTAATGCCCTTTCGGTACCTTAATTTCATGCATATCCTAATTTGGCAACTCAGGCTTGGTTTATTCCTAAGACTCTAGTGGAGTGTTCTCTTTTTGTATTTTCACTTTTTTAAATGGAATATACGTGAGAGACATTTTTTTTTTTTGCATTTTCAAAATATTAAGTATTTCCCTAAAGCCGAAAGAGGAAGTGAGTTAACGACTTATGTGCAGTGCTGCGAGCTACTCATTTTGGGGTTTAGTGATTCAAAAATTAAATTACAGGAAGTAAACGACAATAAATAAATACCACCAATGGATAACTCAGCCTTAGCTTGGCCCTCTCCTTTGGGGTTTAAAGTGTAGGAATTTAAATTGCAGAAATTTAAAATGACCTCCAGTGAGCGGGCTTTGCCCTTCACATTATGGGGTTTAAATTCTTTAAAATATAACGAATTGATTTGACAATTCGGGCCGAAATCCATCGACGGATCAATTGAAAATTTAATTGGCACTCAAGAGCTCGTCAACACCAATCTTACACCTCCATGGGATTTACCGTTGACTTGGAGTTGTCCTTTGCCTGACATAAAAATATGGAGAAATGGAGTAATGGAGCAAATATGATTTAATTCACATTAAAAATTAGAACAATGAAAGAAGCACTTAGCTTCAATGGCATTATGAGAAGTGCTTGATGGATATAATTGGTTCATGCCTGAACTCAAATATGGGGAAATGGGAGAAGAGTAGAAAATTTGGGCTAGTTTATACTAAAAAATCAAAGAAAGTAGAGGGACACTTAGCTTCAAATCTGGGATGAATTCTTGATTTATGTTGATCGATGAAGAAATTGATGATGATAACCCTCTAGCTTTAAACTCCCATCATCTTCAAAATTCTCTCTCTCTTTTTGGTATTTTTTTCTCTCATATTTTTCTTCAATCTCCTAAAACCCTCTCAAATATCCAAAATTTTCTCTCCAAAAAAAATTCCCCTCTCAAACTCACTTCTTCCTCCTTTTATAACCGATTCATCCATTTCCCATTCTAATTTTTCCACTAACTCTATCTCCCCTTCTAATTCCTCCACTAACTCTTCTTCATCTTCATCTTTCTTTCTCCATCTCTATCTCACATTCTAATCTCTCCACTAACTCTTCTTCATCTCCATCTTTCCTTCTCTATTCTTATCTCCCATTTTAATTTCTCCACTAACTCTTCTTCATTTACATCTTCCCTTCTCTATTCTTATCTTATTTTCTCTATCCATTCTTTTTCATCTTCTCTTCTCCATCTTCCATTCTCTATTCTTATCATATTTTCTCCATTCATTCTTCTCCATCTTCTCTTCTCCATCTCCTCTTCTCCATCTTCCCTTCTCTATCCTAATTTCTCCACTAACTTTTCTTTTTGTTATTTGCAAGATAATCCTTCAGGAGTTAGGTATTTACACTATAGTCCCTAAAAAAATATTTCTTTATGACCAAATCTGCTCACAATTTTCGACACACCTACCGCATGTTCAATTTAAGCTCATTTGATTAAAGCCCTTTTTGTAAAATTGAGTCATTCTTGGTATAATTGGGCCAATATGAAAATTTGGAATATTAGAGAACAATACCACAACTCCTAAAAGTGAAAAATGAAAATAAATTAACTCAAATTGAATTTTTTTAAGCCCGATTCGAGATTATGCTCGTGAAGGAATACACGACCCCGAATTGGATTTTTTTAAATTTGCGAAAGTCAACATGAAAAGGGATTTAAAAGAAAAATAGTGACTATTTTTATGTATTTTTGTGGCCTCAAATGCTATTATTTATTAAATATTTTCCTAATTTCTAAAAAATATATTTAAAAAAATACAAAAAATATGAAAAATTATTTTTTACTCAACAATAGTTGCCTAAGCTTAACCAAGGCTTCCAAAGTTGATTTTGTAATTTTCTCATTTTTTTCTTGATTTTTTTATGAATTTTCGAAAATAAAAATATCGAAAAATACTGAAAATATGAAAAATTATTTTTTGGTCAAAATTGGTTCTCTAGGCTTGGCTAAAGTCCCCAAAGTTGATTTTTTTAATTTTATAAATTTTTATGGATTTTGTATTAATTTTAAAAGAGAAAAGATGATTAAAAATCCGGTGTCAACAGCTGCCCCTCTTTGAAAGGAAACTCGATAGAGGTTCATTTCAAAAACGAGATGACACCTGAATCTTAATCGACTCAACCTAAGAAAATGCAAAGAGTTGTGACATTTGATCTCCAATACCTCTCTGAACAAGTTCTGATCTAAATCGAACTGGAGGAGATTTTTATGAAGTGAGGGAGAGATAGGGAGCGAGCTTACCTGGCACTTACCTGCCCGTTGTGTGGCGGTTGCCTGATATGGATACTCTACTAAAAGTGGAATGAGAACCTAAGGATTCGTTATAAGAAAACCTTAGGGTGGTTGAGCTTGGACCCGTGTGGTGGGTCAACCCATGGTAGATTCCTAATAAAAGGATTCTACTGATTAAACTTTGATTGAGATTTGACCTGTATGGTAGGTCATCCCATGAAAATGCCTGTAAGAAGGACTTTGTGCCTGTAGAAAGGACTTGGTGCCTGTAAAAAGGACTTTGGATTGCCTGTAAGAGGGAATTTGGTCGCCTGTAAGAAGGACTTTTGTAAGAAGGACTTTAGGTTGCCTATAAGAAGGACTTTAGGTTGCCTGTAAGAAGGACTTTTGCGTTGCCTGTAAGAAGGACTTTGGGTTACCTATAAGAAGGACTTTGGCGCTTGTAGAAAGGACTTTGGGCTGCCTTTGAAAAGGACTTTGGGTGACTGTAGAAAGGACTTTGTGCTTGTAGAAAGGACTTGGTGCCTGTAAGAAGGACTTTCATGCCTGTAAGAAGGACTTCGGGTTGCCTGTAAGAAGGACTTTTGTGTTACCTGTAAGGACTTTGGGTTGCCTATAGAAAGGACTTTGGTGCTTGTAGGAAGGACTTTTTGGTGCCTATAGGAAGGACTTTGGGTAGCCAGTAGAAAGGACTTTGGTGCATGTAGAAAAGAACTTTTGGGTGCCTATAGGAAGGACTTTGGGTTGCATGTAAGAAGGACTTTGGTGCCTGTAGAAAGGACTTTGGGCTGCCTTTAAAAAGGACTTTGGGTGCCTGTAGAAAGCACTTGGTGCCTATAAGAAGGACTTTCATGCTTGTAAGAAGGACTTCGGGTTGCGTGTAAGAAGGACTTTCATGCATGTAAGAAGGACTTCGAGTTGCTTGTAGAAAGGACCTTGGTGCTTGTAGGAAGGACTTTTGGGTGCATGTAGGAAGGACTTTTGTGTTGCCTGTAAGAAAGACTTTGGGTTACTTGTAAAAAGGACTTTGGTGCCTGTAGGAAGGACTTTTGGGTGCCTGTAGGAAGGACTTTTGTGTTGCATGTAAGAAGGACTTTGGGTTGCTTGTAGGAAGGACTTTGGTGCCTGTAAGAAGGACTTTTGGGTGCTTGTAGGAAGGACTTTTGGTTGCCTGTAAGAAGGACTTTTGTGTTGCCTGTAGAAAGAACTTTGGGTTGCCTATAAGAAGGATTTTGATGCCTGTAAGAAGGACTTTTGTGTTGCCTGTAAGAAGGACTTTTGTGTTACCTGTAAGAAGGACTTTGGGTTGCCTGTAAAAAGGACTTTGGTGCCTATAGGAAGGACTTTTGGGTGCCTGTAGGAAGAACTTTTGAGTACCTGTAAGAATGATTTGGTGCCTGTAAGATGGACTTTTTGGTGTTGAAGGGTACCATTCTGAGATCTGGAAATACCAGGAATCTTGCAGAAGCTCAAACCCAATTTCACTTACCTCAAAAGGTGTCATTCTTGGATCTGGGAAGACTAAGAATCCTGCAGAAGCTCAAACCGACTTTAACTTACCTTGGTGGGTACCATTCCGGGATCTGGGAAGACTAGTGATCCTGTAGAAGCTCAAACCCAATTTAACTTACCTCAAAGGGTGCCATTTTGGGATCTAGGAAAATCAGGAATCCTGCAGAAGCTCAAACCCGATTTAACTTACCTTGGTGGGTACCATTCTGGGATCTGGGAAGACCAGTGATCCTGTAGAAGCTCAAACCCGATTTAACTTACCTCAAAGGGTGCCATTCTAGGATCTGGGAAGACTAGGAATCCTGCAGAAGCTCAAATCCGATTTAACTTACCTTGGTGGGTACCATTCTGGGATCTGGGAAGACCAGTGATCCTATAGAAGCTCAAACCCGATTTAACTTACCTCAAAGGGTGTCATTCTGGGATCTGGGAAAACCAGGAATCCCGCAGAAGCTCAAACCAGATTTAACTTACCTTGGTGGGTACCATTCTGGGATCTGGGAAGACTAGTGATCCTGTAGAAGTTCAAATCCGATTTAACCTACCTCAAAGGATTCAAGTTGAAGATATACCTACCTGCGGATTTGGAAGAAATGCCTAGTAGTTTCTCAATAACTAGGCTTGTTCATTCAATAATCACTGAACGAATTTCGAGACCTTGAAAGGTAACTCGAACATCGGGAATGTGTTACCTATCAAGCAGTGTCAGAGGTAACATGTACAAGTATTTTCATCAGTGAGTTTATCTGTTCATGCAAAACTACTCAGCAAAATTTGCAGTGGTTAGAAGCAATCTGTGTAATAATTCATGATGCAATCAATCAAAATGTGTATCATGCATGACTATTCTATCAAGTTTGCATTACCAATTCTGTCCAAGGAGGTTATCATGGTATGAACACCTCGAATGTAATATGAATGGGGGACTTCAGTCCGAAAGGGCTTTTTCTCACTCTCGAGGAAGGCTATTTATCCTGATTGCAGGATTTGAAAATGAATCACTCGATCTTACCGTCATCGCATTCAACAAGAGTCTGAGTAATCTCGCAATTGGTACGATCAAGCCGATCTGGAAGTCTTGATTAGGACCGTAATGTAGGTTGGGTGAAAGGTTTACTAAAGGGGACTCTTTTGAGTCAAGACCATCGACAAAAAAGTCTTTCATCTACTTCAGGTTTACAAGTCAAGAACCCTGCAAAAATGAGAGAGAAATAGTCTTGTTCATACCTTTTCGAGCGATGCTTAAAATCTTTCGACTCTACGTTAATTCAAGCGCCTTAATCGGAAAAGACTTTCAAGGGTTGTAACGTAGATTAGGATTGAGGATCGAGAAAGGCTTATTTTGGCCCAAAAGAATATGAGGTGGGTTTGATGTTGGTGATCACTGCATCTTTGTCACTAGTTTCGACCTTCTTAAAATAGACTTCAAAGGGCACCATTGTCGTATGAAAAGAGTGTCGACTTCTGCTGATACCACCGTCGCTTCCGGTCGGTGTAGATTTTAACTGTATATTTTGCAATTTAGTTCCCTCAAAGAGTTTTCTTTTGCAATCAGATCCCATTTGGGATTTACATTGATTTGAATGAGCATTGGCCTTGCTTTTGACTGGCGCTTTGCTTTTTCATGCTCGATTTTTTTTTTATGAATTTGCAAAGATTGTGTTGTCATATACGTGCATATCAAGGATCACACTTATAGAGATGGCTCATGAACTCTATGTAGACCCATTTCTTCTGAATTCTCCTGTTTTAATGTGGCGCCATCTTCATCTCGGAATAAACAATGATCACCAACGAGGTTTTCAAGAAACGAATATGCATGCTCAATTGGGCAATGCAAAGGATAAAAGTGTATTGGATAGAGAAACGAATACTTTTCGTCATCTTAAGGCACTTGAATCACTGTACAAGGTTGAAAGAAAAGCAGCACTCAAAAATTGATGTTAGTCCAAGTAAGAAAATTTCTAACCATTTACCTCATGAAATTGCTAGGACTACACTCGTTTGGCCTCGATGTGGGATGGTTCTTGACAGGGGTTACAAAATGAAATCGTCGCTCAAATGGGTTATCAATGGTCATCTATAGTATTTAGGATAGAGAAGCGATTGCCTCTTTCCTTTCGGTATCGTACTTTTTGCGAGAAAACCCATTGCCTTGTGGAATACGAAACCTATTTAGCACCCAGCTCACTGTGGATTGAAATGTAAAACGTGTGTGGAAACGGTTTGCCTTTCATCATCCTGTCATGCCCCATTCTACACATTCGAGACATCATGTGTGGTTTATGTTCCAAGTCAGAATTGGTAAAGTAAACATGCAGAAGAGTCATGCATAAGTCATGGACCGTGCAAACATAATGCGGATGTGGCAATTTTTAAGCATCATGCATGTTTATGAAATGTGTAAGTGTATCGAGGCTGGGAGAATTTTGCAGTGTCCCTTTTCAATTCAAAGTTTGCCATCCATTTGCCCCATTTTCATCAGAATCGATGTTATCAAATGGTCGTAATTTTGCCTCTTGAGTTATTTTTCACATGTTAAATGTTAGTATTAACATTTCCTATCAAAAGAAAAGGAGACGTGTTAGAAGGTGTTGGAAGGGATAAATTGGAAACGATACTGGTTTACCCTTCCTCTTGAATGCCTTTCATGAGTCTCTTATTAGCTTCATCGGATCAAGTTTGTCTTCACTTTCGATGGGTATTTCACTATTAGAGCCAAGGTTGTGGTAGAGTATCGACTTTGGTATCGCTCGTCGAGTATTTTTGTTTCCTTCTGCAAAAAGAAATGTGAAAAAAGGTTGTATTATTCATTTATAATATTTACAACATTTCCATCCTCGAGGATCGAACTCAGGACGTCTCGAACTACTGTCATTCCCCATGCCATCAGGCCCATTGGACCGTAGGCGTCCATAGAGGCTTTCTTTTAAGAGTTAACCATTGAGATGGCGTGGTCTTGCTAGTTTGCATTAGGCAATTCCCCGTCACGGTTCTTTTCAAGGCAATCTACAGTCCCTGTTAAGATAGAATAAATCAATTCAAAACTCAAGACGTTATGGGTATAACCGTTATCTGTCTGTCTTGCAATAATGTCTATGAGTTGATTTGCCCCCAGGCTCCTTCAATACGATGACTTCGCATTTGGGCATAACCGTTATCGGGTCAATTTGCAAATTCCTGAGAATAGAATGGGCTTAATTTTAAAACTTGGAGCAATTGAGGGTAAATTGGAACGATACGGAACTACCCTTCGAGTTTACGCGGATTTTTACTCGCTATTAATTCCTCCCCGGGTTTGGTGAAGCGGCGGGTCCGTGTATTTAAAAAGAGGGAGAAAGTTTACTACTTCTTGTTTTTACATAAATTCAAGACATTGATAAAAGTAGATAACATTTCCCGCCACGAAATAAAACTTATGTATTCATTCAGGATCAGCTCGACTTCCTTTGCAGGTCTTCTAGTGATCAGCCAACTTCGCTCCAGATCTGATATGCATCGACCATGTTGAAGGTCTGGTGGTCACTGGCTGAACATCTGCATTACAGCCCCGATGCTTTACCAATATCAAACTGGTTTATTATGGCGAAAAGATCATCGTCAATGTCCGCTTGGTAGTGATCTGTCCCCTCTTTCTCGGGAGGTATCAATGCTGACCCCATGGGCTCGGTTCTTTCGTGCTTTCCCCCAACAAATCTAACTCACCTCCCAAACGTGCATTTTTGACCTTCAGATAATGCATTTCATCGAGGGTGAGGAGGCTATTGCAGTTGGGGCAGGTGACTGAGTCAAAAGCCTCTTTATACATCTTGTTTTCTGCTCGGAGGTTTTCATTTTCAACTCTTAGAAACTCGGCTTCGTTGTGCTCATGACGAGTCTTCATTCGAGTTCACCTATTTTGAAACCAGAACTTGATTTGCAAAGGTTCAAGTCCTAGCTCTCGACTCAGTTCCATTTTCTGTTTGCCGTCTGGCATATGGCATGTTTTGAAGAAATCCTCAAGCCTTTGTACTTGCTCCCTAGTATGGCGACGGTAATGCTTCTTTTGATCCTTACCGTTGTTGTCCTTATCTTTACTGAGATCTTGGACGTCGTTGGCGGAAGGGCCAGGCTCCATGGGCTCGATCCCAACATGGCTTCGAACTCTTCTTCTCCCATATTCAGCAAGTAACGATAGCTCTCAATGGTGTTTGGTTGAGACATCTTTGGTTTAAGGTTTGCTATCTCTTCTGGTATTTTCACTCTCTTTGGGTTTTTTTGAGCGATCGTCTTTGAAACTCTTTTAAGGGTGTAGATGACGATTATCAAGAGAACATCTCCTTTTAAAATTCGAGCGTGAGTCCAGCAATTGTATCGCTCCCTCCAGGATTTCTGTCTTTCGCAACTTTTTTGCCGTGTCTCCTGCACGGTTTGTTTTCTTTCATCTTTTCCATAGTGGTAGGGCTCCTATCGTTATTTCTTCCACCTGTTTCATGTGTCGCAGTTCACAAATGAAGACAAGTTTTCTTTTCTTTTTCGCTAAAGTTTGCCGTGTCTTCCACTTAAGTCATCTTTTCCTTCTTCTTTTTCAAAGTGGCGACATCACCTCAAAACGTTTTTGCAAAGACTTCGGATTTGCTCAGCTCGAGATTGCAAACATGCCAAGGGATTCGAGCTGATAAAGACAATCACCAAAATGGAATGGCTGGTAGGGAGATCTGACCGATAGATTGCCACTGTGAAGTCAATATTTAAGGCGAAGCGGATTTCCGTCTCCGCATTCCACTAGCCTATCCCGACTTTCTCCTCTACTACCTTCGTATTCCACTCATCAGTCTCGATTCTCTCCTTAATCTTTTAACGATAATGGCCAGTCTTCCCACACAAATTTTCCCAGCCAACGTTATATCCAAATGGGAGAGACTCTATCATCTTCTTAGCCGAGGCTATATTTACATAACTCATCATCCGAGTGTCGAGGCTGAAATTCTCGGTTTGTTCAGGGAAGTAAATGCTTCCTCAATCGAAGGCACCAACTTGGAGAGGGAATACAGGGCGTTCTCACACGTCTTCATTAACTTTCTGGAGGCTTGTCGAAACACCCAAGAGACGATCACCTTGGCCCGTGTCGTGAAGGCCCGCTACCAGGATCGATCTGAATCCTGGAGTTTGTAGAACGTTTAGTTGCTCGATACAAGGAGGCTGTCAAGTCTGCTGATGAGCGGGTCGCACTGTTGGTTCACGAGAGAGAGAGAAGCTAGTGGAGCACCTAGCTCTGAATCAAACTTATTTTGAGCATGACTCGAGGGACGTTGTGATGAAGTTTAGATGTGAATGGCTAGAGAGAAGGCTCGATGATCTAACAGCTGATATAGCTTTCGAGAGGGACCTGATCGACAACTTAAAACTCGCCGTTGAACACCACGAGATGAATGCAGCCAGGTACAAGGAGAAATGTACTTGCCTGTTTTTCAAGCTTGCAGATCTCGACTCCCAGGTCGCTCAGTGTAGGTATAGCATTAATTTCATGGAAAGCCAGTTGAGCTCTTTTGTAATGCTTGTCAAGGTTCAATTCGGCTTTACTTTTCCTCCCCAGTGAGTTGTTGTAAAACTCGTTGATGTATGGAATGAAGGAAATATTTCGCATATCTGTGCTTTTATTTTTTCGCCATGTCTTCTCTTCCGCATAGCATGAATAACCTGAGGTACTGGAAACGCTGAGGTTTGACGTTCTCCTTGATGTTCTTGCTTGCTGTTATAGACGATGATCTCGAGAATATTAAAGAAGCTTTCGACAGCGGACCCCACTAGCCGCGTCGAGACTCGTGAGTTGGTCACGTGAATTATGACAACTCGGTCAGTGCGCCAATAAATGAATCAAAACACCTGTTGCATGCCCCTACTTCGCTCATGCTATTTTCTTTCGACGTCCACTTGTTCGTGTCGGTCGCCTGTAGCTTTGGGTGGAATGATTGTGAGCCTTGCCCATTAATAAAATACCGTTCCTCTAATATCTTCCACGTGGTACGAATCCGAGGGAGTTAAAAAAACAAGCCTTCAGTCGATTTAATCAAGAAGGCGTTGTAATGTAGGATTAATATACATGCTTCATGGGTTCTTGATTACGCCGCTTATGCTTTTTCAACAAAAATACAGAAACCTCCCTCTCAATACATTAAGCGTATCCCCAGGCCTGCCAGATACATTCACCGCCTCATCAGAATACATAGCCCATACATGCTAATTGATCGACACGATTTTGTCTCCGAGACTTCTTTGTTTGCCCTCAGGGTAATTGGCTAAGGCATCAGCAATTTCCATTCTTTTGTATTCCTGACGATTATTCCTGATGTATTGCTGAACCCGATTTTGCTCCCACCTGGGGTACCTGTGATTCCCTGTAAAAGTAGAGGAAATAATTAGTATGTGATCTAAGAAAGGTCGGTCCACAATCCTAGATCATTGTTTTTCAATTTTATGAGAAATTAGAGAAAACTTTCTTAGAAAAATGTGGGTGAATTTCTCAAAAAGGATTTTCTGGTAGATTTTACGACTTGAAAAATGTGATAAAATGAATTTGTAGGGATAAATTTATTAGGAAAATATTGTATTCATTGAAGCATTAAGGAAAACCGTGACAAATTCTTTCATTAGTCAACAAAAATTCCCCTATGGGATTTTTCACATTAATTTAATTTATTTTATTTTATTTTATTTTTTTTCTTTTTTTCAAAAATGGGTCACCAATTTGATTTTATTTTCTTTTGAAAAATAGTCATGATGTTAAATTCAAAATTTAATCGACACCTAACATGGACCGACAAAAAATGAATACAAGATGAAGTTAGAAAACTCACTTTCACCGTGAAAAATACCATGTAGGTCACATAGACATGCACACGAATCATGAGTTTAAATCTTAGCCTATCTACTCTAAAGGCTGATAAATTGAAGCGAAAGACTTACAATAAGGCGACAATCTCGCGCACATAATCAAGATTAGCCGTGATCTCACGACGTAATCAGGATTAGCCGAGCCTTCCCACTTCGGCTGCTCAAGCTAAAAATTAAAACCACTGCTTTGGTAATCTTACCAAGCCTGAGGCCTAACTTTTAAACTCATTTTTGAAAAGAGGTTCGGGATTGAATTTGGGCTAACTTTCGACGTGATCTCACGCCGAACTCTAGAACCAAATCACAACACCATCCTAAAACTAGTGGCCCAGGTCCAGCCACGGGACGTGTGTGATGTAGTGCTAAAACTGTAAACACTTGCACAACATTTAAATGCAAACACCGCTTCAATGTTTCAAAAATTAAATAACAATTCTCACACACCAAACCTGTAAAATAAAGGGTTAGCCAAACACTCCACCCCTTATGACTCCCATCTGCAAAACCATTTAATACCTAAAGGTTAGAATCCAACAAATTACCAAACCAAACGAGTTCCCATGAAATTTTTATGGCCTAAGTCCTCTAAGTTCTTAAATTTTCAAAAATTAAGAACACATCCCCACCGGAGTCGCCAAGCTGTCGCGACCTAAAATTCATTTTTTAGGTTAATGGATTACCAGATTAATTGATTAAATTAACTAACCTACTTCGAGCTCTCCCAAGCTCAACCAAATCACGACTTTGGTTTTTTGTGCAAATGGTTTTAAATTTTGGAGTCGCCACTAATCATTTTTGGTAGATTGATTAGAAACTTAAATAAATTAACGGGAGAACTAAATTACTTCTACGAACCAGAGATTATGAGTTTGGGGACTTGGTTACACTAGTTAATTAAAACTAATGCCCTTTCGGTACCTTAATTTCATGGATATCCTAATCTGGCAACTCAGGCTTGGTTTATTCCTAAGGCTCTAGTGGAGTGTTCTCTTTTTGTATTTTCACTTTTTTAAATGGAATATACGTGAGTGACATTTTTTTGGCATTTTCAAATTATTAAGTATTTCCCTAAAGCCGAAAGAGGGAGTGAGTTAACGACTTCCGTGCAGTGCTGCGAGCTACTCATTTTGGGGTTTAGTGATTCAAAAATTAAATTACAGGAAGTAAACGACAATAAATAAATACCACCAATGGATAGCTCAGCCTTAGCTTGGCCTTCTCCTTTGGGGTTTAAGGTGTAGGAATTTAAATTGCATAAATTTAAAATGACCTCCAGTGAGCGGGCTCTGCCCTTCACATTTTAGGGTTTAAATTCTTTAAAATAAAATGAATTGATTTGACAATTCGGGCTGAACTCCATCGACGGATCAATTGAAAATTTAATGGGCACTCAAGAGGTCGTCAGCGCCAATCTTACACCTCCATGGGATTTACCGTTGACTTGAAGTTGTCCTTTACCTGACATAAAAATATGGAGAAATGGAGTAATGGAGCAAATATGATTTAATTCACATTAAAAATTAGAACAATGAAAAAAGCACTTAGTTTCAATGGCATTATGAGAAGTGCTTGATGGATATAATTGGTTCATACCTGAAATCAAATATGGGGAAAAAGGAGAAGAGTAGAAAATTGGGGCTAGTTTATACTAAAAAATCAAAGAAAGTAGAGGGACACTTAGCTTCAAATCTGGGATGAATTCTTGATTTATGTTGATCGATGAAGAAATTGATGATGATAACCCTCTAGCTTTAAACTCCCATCATCTTCAAAATTCTCTCTCTCTTTTTGGTATTTTTTTCTCTCAGATTTTTCTTCAATCTCCCAAAACCCTCTCAAATATCCAAAATTTTCTCTCCAAAAAAAAATTCCCCTCTCAAACTCACTTCTTCCTCCTTTTATAACCTATTCATCCATCTCCCATTCTAATTTTTCCACTAACTCTATCTCCCCTTCTAATTCCTCCACTAACTCTTCTTCATCTTCATCTTTCTTTCTCCATCTCTATCTCACATTCTAATCTCTCCACTAACTCTTCTTCATCTCCACCTTCCCTTCTCTATTCTTATCACCCATTCTAATTTCTCCACTAACTCTTCTTCATCTCCATCTTCCCTTCTCTATTCTTATCTTATTTTCTCCATCCATTCTTGTTGATCTTCTCTTCTCCATCTTCCATTCTCTATTCTTATCTTATTTTCTCCATCCATTCTTCTCCATCTTCTCTTTTCCATCTCCTCTTCTCAATCTTCCCTTCTCTATCCTAATTTCTCCACTAACTCTTCTTTTTGTTATTTGCAAGATAATCCTTCAAGAGTTAGGTATTTACACTATAGTCCCTGAATTTTAAGTATTTACAATTTAGTCCCTAAAAAAGATATTTATTTATGTTAAAATCTCCTCACAATTTTCGACACACCTACCGCATGTTGAATTTAAGCTCATTTAATTAAAGCCCTTTTGTAAAATTGAGTCATTCTTGGTATAATTGGGCCAAGATGAAAATTTGGAATAGAGAATAATGTCACAACTCCTAAAAGTGAAAAATGAAAATAAATTGACTCAAATTGAATTTTTTAGGCCCGATTCGAGATTATGCTCTTGAAGAAATACACGACCCCGAATTAGATTTTTTTAAATTTGCGAAAGTCAACATGAAAAGGGATTTAAAAGAAAAATATTGACTATTTTTTGTATTTTTGTGGCCTCAAATGCTATTATTTATTAAATATTTTCCTAATTTCTAAAAAATATATTTAAAAAAATACAAAACTTATGAAAAATTATTTTTTACTCAAAAATAGTTTCCTAAGCTTGGCCAAGGCTTCCAAAGTTGATTTTGTAATTTTCTCATTTTTTCTTTATTTTTTATGAATTTTCGAAAATAAAAATATCGAAAAATACTGAAAATATGAAAAATTATTTTTTGGTCAAATTTGGTTTTCTAGGCTTGGCTAAGGTCCCCAAAAGTTGATTTTTTAATTTTATGAATTTTTATGTATTTTGTATTAATTTTAAAAGAAAAAAGATGATTAAAAATCTGGTGTCAATAGTGGTAAGCAAATTCAGGCTCATACACTCAAGCAAAAAGCAGCTGAGAATGGATAGATGGCTTGCTTTATGTACATAGAGACAAAAAATCGATTTGAAAGAGATTGAGTGGAGGCAGAAAGAATTGGTCTAACTTTCGGTGGGGATGGGGCTTTCAAAAAGAAAAGGGGGTAATCGTGGAAGACAATGATAAAAGCAAAAGAGAGCATGAGAAAAAAGGGGATCTTATGCTTTGATGGTGGCACAGGGCTCTTCTCTCTTAAGGGAAAAGCTGGCAGATAAGAGGCTTTAGTGGAACTTTTCCCATCTCTCTCCCCTTTGGAATTTTTCTCGGAAACTTCAGCATCCGAAGGAGATCCGACTAAAAAATGGTGGACAAGTGGGTTGAATGGAGGACACGCATGATGAAATCAAAAAGACTGTTAATTACTTACATGTGGGTCAGAAGATGGTCCGGATGATTGAGCAATGAGACTCGTGAGTTTGCATCTTATCACAAAATAGAATGGACGTAGAGCAGAGGCTATTCAAAAAAGAGAATAAGTGGAGGAGTAAAGACAACGAAAAATGATGACACTCTACTTGCACAAGAAAGGAACAACAGAAACACATATTTCAAAAGGAATGGGGATGCCATCATCATGGAGCTCCCTGAAAAGAAGAATGACTTGGGGTTCTGGCTCTAAAAAAATGAAGAAGTGGCTGATAGGGGATTCGGGGTAGACTTCTCTGCTAATATGCAAGCAAACCCAGCCATCCCCGTGGCTCCTGGAAATTTTGTGGGAAGTGTATAATTGATCAAGGAAATCAATGTGAATCCTCGAAGGAATAGGGGAAGATTCTAATACTTTGACCAGCTGATAAGAAGAAAACGGTGGACAATTCTTCCCGCAAGAAGCCCGATGTCATCCTGATGGACACGGGTTCAAAGTTGGAACTGGCTGCGAAAGTAGCAGATGCATAGAGGAGGCGGCACATCTTGCAGGAGAGGCACCAGCAAGGGGGAGTGGATAAGCCAGAAGAGAACACAAAGAGAAGGGGAGGAGGTATCCAGAGAAGTCCATGACCAAGGATTAGATAGCGATACCTCCCTGTGCTGACGAATATGGAGATCTCTCTCCACCCGCAAGAGAGTTTTAGAGGTGGAGTCCTACAGATTTTGATGAAGTAATTAGAGCCTTGGCCATCGTATGAGGAAACAATAGAGAGGATATTTCTCATAGCAAAGAGAGGAGTTTCTTTTCCTTTAACTCTCTTGATCTGTTAGTATATATATTCATGAATGCTAAGTCATACACTAATACTCGTGGTTTGTCTTCTCGATTACTCATTGACGGCAATTCTTTCATAATGCAAAGAGGCATTACATGGCCATGATAAATTGGGGCCGGGACAAGATTTATTCATTGCGGAAGCATTACTTCCAAAACACACAAGATCTACTAAAGAGGACCTAGGCCCAAGTCCTCGTTTGGGCCTGTTGAGAGGAGTGGACTGACTTTGGTTTAAGTAGTTTAGGTCTCTCAAATTTGGGCTTCGTTTAATTGAAAGTAGAAAGGTAAGTGGGCTACTATGTGAGAATCTAAAGAGGACCTGGGCCCAGGTCTAGTCCTGTGCTCATGAACTGGGCTCATTGTTTCAGCCCCGTCCAGCTTAGCACCTAGGCCATAGGGGCCTGGGCTCAAATTTTCTTGGGACGGGTCATTGGACGCGGTTCCCTTTCCATTGTTATTGTCACTAAATTAATAAATAATTATAAAAAATATAATATAATTCAAAAAAATGTAAAAAAGAAGCAAAAGAAAAGAAAAAAGGGAAATAGTTGGGAAATGCCCCTATTGGTATATTGTGTCTAATTAAGCTTTAATAGGCATGATTTTTATTTACACTCTATATTCAATTTACACGACTTAGTCTTAGTTTCGCGTGTGGATATAAATTATTTCGTAATGCCTATTTTTTCAATAGATAAATTAGCAAGGCAATTAGAGTCTGATTCAAAATGCTCGTTATATCCCTTAATTTGCTGAACTTCGCTGACTAGTTGCTTTAAGTGAATGCATGCACTAAATTCACAATGTGGGAAATTGATATCCCAACATGGCAATCAATGGCAATGTCCATAAAGATGATAGCCTATTGAGGATTCATGATTCAACGATGACGGAGTATGACCAGAAGACCTTGGAAGCACTTAAGCCCGGATTGAAAGCTAACTTCAAAAATCGCTAGCAGGCAAATTGGAGCAAGGGCAACCCCATATCAACGGTGAAGCCTACGGGAGCACAAAATTGACTTGGACAAGCTCCTAAGCGTTCATCGACTCCTCAGCTAATTGGTCTGCAAGCTTTGGCTCGAATTGTCTAATTGATTTGCAACATTTTATTTAAAAAAAAAATCCAAACCCTACAATGGAAAGGTCAAAACCACCCGTTAGAGGTCATTTATTTTCTTTCTTTTACTTTATGCAATTTAAGTTTTGTACCATTAAACCTCAGAAAGGGCAAATCGAGCCAAGGCCGAGCCACCCATTGGAGGCTCTTTATTTACTGTCCTTATTTTTTACAATTTAATTTATGCACCATCAAACCCCAAAATGGGAAGTCCGACCCACCCGTTAAAGGTTCTTTATTTATTGCATTTATTTTCTGCAGTTTAATTTCCGTACCATCAAACCCCAGAATAAGAAAGCCAAGCCAAGGCCAAACCACTCATTAAAGGTTCTTTATTTATTGCCCTTTACTTTCTACAATTTAATTTCTGCACTATCAAACCTTAGAAAGAGAAGGTCAAGCCAAGGTTGAGCCACCCATTGGAGATTCTTCATTTACTACCTTTTACTTCTTGCAATTTAATTTCCATACCATCAAACCCCAGAGTAGGAAGGCCGACTCACCCGTTGGAGGTTCTTTATTTACTGCATTTACTTCCTGTAGTTTAATTTCTGTACCATCAAACGCCATAATGGGAAGACCGAGCCACCCATTGAAGGTCCTTTATTTCCTGCCCTTTACTTTTCGCAGTTTAATTTCTATATCATCAAATCCCAGAATGAGTAGGTCGAGCCATCTGCTGAATGTCATAACACTACGTAGAAGTCGTTAGCTCACTCCCTCTTTCGGCTTTAGGAAATTTTTAATGCTTTGAAAATACCAAAAAATGTCATTCACATGTATTCCATCTAAAAAGTGAAAATGCAAAGAGAACACTCCACTAGAGCCTTCGGGGTAAACCAAGCCTGAGTTGTCAAAATTAGGATATCCATGGAATTAAGGTACCGAAAGGGCATTAGTTTTAATTAACTGATGTAACCAAGTCCCCGAACTCATAATCTCTAGTTCGTAGAAGTAATTTAGTTCTCCCGCTAATTTACTTAGGTTTCTAATCGACCTATCAAAAATGATTAGTAATGACTCCAAATTCTAAAATCATTCGAACAAAAACCAAAGTTGCGATTTGGTAAGGCTTGAGAGGGTCTGTATTATGTTAGTCAATTTAATTAACATGATAATCCAATAACCTGGGAATTTCCACCGATAGAAAATTTTTAGAGTTATGACACCTATCGAGGTAGAGTAACCCAAAATCCAAAAGACAAACTACATCCAAACACGTCCCTACACACTTGAGAGATAAGTGAAGAAAGGGTGAGATAAAAACTTTTGCCCATGAACGTAGGGATCATATGAAGTGATTACATAGGTTGAGAAGATGAAGGTTATATTCCTTTCTCTATCCTAAATACATAATAACCCTTTGCAAGCCCATTTGAGCCTATAAAGGGAGAATTCAAAAATAATTCTATCAAGAACCACCCTACGTTGGGGCAATTTGAAGGTTCATTGGTTAATCCCTTGAAGAAAAGATCGAGGTAAGACTTTATTGTACTAACTTGCATTAACCTTTTTATGGTAACTTCTCGCATCCCGTGAAGGCTTAAAACATCAAAGTAAGGGAGAGCAGTTCATTTCCCTATCCTACATACTTTATCCTTTGATGAGCCAACTTGAAACCTTAAATCTTCATTTCTAAACCCAGTTAGTGATCACCTCCCTACATTGGGGCAATGCACATAATCTATCAGTAAAAAGTAAGGTCATGAATGAAACAATCTCCTGCATTTGGTCTAGAAAAGATCTATGGGACTGATAAAGGCAGGGCGCTTGGTAAAGTAAGGCTAAAGCCCATTATCAAGGACGAGCAACAAGATTTAAGGAAAAATACAATGAAAATATCAAAAGGTAATAGGACTGATAAAAGTAAAATGCTTGGTAAAAGCAAGGCCAAAGCCTTTAATATGAATGAAAACTACAATACTCATGATGTGAGTAAAGCGTTAAAAGGAGAATTTGTCAACAAACGTGCAAGAAAAGCAAATAATATCTAGAGTTTAACTAAAAATAAGTGTCTAAAAGACTTTTAGGATTCAAAGATATGAATTTATCCCTAGCAGATATGACAGTTAATAATAATGCAGAGATGATCACCAACCTATCGCACCCCTCATTTTGAAAATGGCCTTTTCGCGCTTACTTGAACCAATGTTACAACCTATCCCTAAGTCTCTCTTGATTGAGACGTTTCAAGTCAAAATGGGATTTCACATAAGAAGCTATTGCCTAAGGGAGTAAGTACAATCTTATTTTATCTGATCTTCAAGGTTCTTGACTTGTAAACCTGAAAAAGATACTTTTAAAATTTGATTCTTTTCTAAATCTCAAAATGCCTACCCATTACGTAAGCCTTTGACCAAGCCGACATTACGGTCCCTTAAAAAACCTTATCTAATCAATCAGATGTATACACTACAAATAGTCCCGAAATTCTTGACATAAATTTCGAGTAATAGTTTGAGTGTTTTAAGAAATCTTTCCTAGTAAGGAAGTAAAATCTCTCAAAAATTGATATTATGAGAAGTCCTCTCTGATGAGTATACTCCAATTGATACGACTGATCGAACTCAATTGGCGATTTAAGATTTACTGATTTAAAATTATCCTCCCAAGGGATTTTGATCATACATGTACGTTACAAGATGTCTTGGGTAACTATCTTGTATCATGTCGAATTCATTGAAACAAGTCTATATGACTCACAGAAGCATAATTCATTTTGAAAAAATGGAAATATTCAAAATATCAGAAATCTTCTAACTTTTTTTTGCTTTACTATAACAATTTAGGTTTGAGCTTCTGCAGACTTTATAGTTCTACCCAGATCCCAGAATGGTACCCTCCTTGTAAAAATAAATCGAGTTTAAGATTTTACTGGATCCGGATCTTCTCAAACTTTAAGATGGCACCCGAGAGAGAAGGTGACCTCTATATAATTGTCCACAAAGTCCTTCCTACATGCATTTCTTTGGTAGATCCCACATCGGGTGAACCGTTTCTAAAGTCTTTCCGACAAGCCCTCCTTCGGTAGATCCCGTTTCGAGTGAACCATTTCCAAAGTCCTTCCTATAGACATAAAGTCCTTTTTACATGCGCAAATTCCTTTATATAAGTACAAAGTCCTTCTTACATGCACAAAATCCTTCCTACATGCACAAAATCCTTCCTACGTGTATTCCCTCGGAAGATCCCACATGGGGTGAACCGTTTCCAAAGTCTTTCCTACATGCATAAAGTTCTTCCTATAAGCACAAAGTCTTTCCTACATGAACTCCTTTGGTAAATCCCGCATCGGGTAAACCGTTTTCAAAATCCTTCCTACAGGCACAAAGTGCTTCCTACAGGTATTCGCTTGATAGATTCCATATCGAGTGAATCGTTTTCAAAGCCCTTCTTACTGGCACAAAGTCCTTCTTACAAGCACAAATTCCTTTCTATAAGTACAAAGTCCTTTTTACTGGCACAAAGTCTTTTCTATAAGCACAAAGTCCTTCTTACATATATTTTCTTCAGTGAACCTTACATTGGGTAAACCACTCAGTAGAATCCTTTTATTACATGGGGTGACCTACCATACGGGTCAAATCTTAATCAAAATTTTAATTAGTAGAATCATTTCATTAGGAATCTGCCATTGGGTAACCTATCATACGAGTCAAATCTCAACTAATTTTTAATCAGTAGAATCCTTTTATTAGGAATTTGCCATGGGATGACCTACTAGACAAATCCAAATTCAATCCCCCTAAGGTTTTCTTATAACGAATCCTTATGTTCTCAATCCATTATCAACAGATTAGTCAACGACAACCGCATGACGGGCAGGTAAGTCTCAGGTAAATCTTTTGACTCTCATTTCTCTCTCCCCCATATCAAAATGAGCAGAATGGACTTTGGACTTAAGCTTTCATAGAAGAACTAGAGTTGGATGTCACGACTTTTAATTTTTCTCGGTATGGTCGGCTAGATCTCAAGTGTCATCTTGTCTTTGAGAGTGATCTCTCATGAGACCCCTCTCAAAGTGAGGCAGCTATTGACACTTGATTTTTAGCTAGTTTTATTTTTAAAAATATTTAAAAAAATCCATAAAAAAAATTAAAAAATTAAAAAATCAACTTGGGGGACCTTGGAACATTTTTGAACAAAAAATAAATTTTTTTATATTTTTGGTATTTTTCAGTATTTTATTTTCAAAAAAATAGAAAATCCATAAAACTCATAAAATTGCAAAATCAACTTTGGAAGCATTAGCCAAGCCTAAGGAACCAATTTTGAATAAAAAATAATTTTTGGTATTTTTCGCATTTTTAATATTTTCATATATTAGGAAAATACCCAAAAATCAAGAAAAAAAGATTTTGAGGCCACAAAAATATGGAAAAGTATCCAATATTCTTCTTTTTAATCCCTTTTCATTTTGGTCTTTTAAAATTGAAGAAATTCAACTTAAGATTATGTGTTTCTTTACATACGAAATCCCGAAATAAAAAATGTATAGCCTTTGTATCGTTTTTTTTTTCTTTTCTCTTTTTCACTTTCGCTAAGTGTGATATTGTCCTTTAATGCCTCACATTAAATTTTGTCCAGGTGGTGGAGTTGAGTTGTTTTAATTCATCAAAGGATTTCATTTGATAAAATTCCACCTCAATCAAAACCTAAATTTTTCGGAATAATTCACAATGATGGCCCATTTATTCTCAAAGTTCATCTTGGGTTTGAATTAAGATTGGGTTGTCTAGTTTGGGCTCTAATTTTCAGAATATAGGTCATCTCATGGGCTGTTTGGGTCCTCAATCATGCGATCGGGTTATAAGGTTCGGCCGATCTGACCCAATAACCCGACCACTGCTCACCTACAACCAAAGCAGAGGGGGAGAGAACGTTTGGATGAAAACCTAAGGCTTTTGGCATTGCCAGGGGGCCAACTAGAAGTTAATCGGAGTTGCATCGTCGCTGGCACGCCAGTATGGCACATGATCGATCAATGATGCTCGTGCGATGACGCCACACGAAATTTCTCTCCCCCCCCCCCCCGGTGCTCAATCGTAAGGAGTAATGGGTTACAACAGACTAGCAAACAGTTCAAACAGAAAAGGGAATAAAAGGAGGGGTGATTATCATTCACCGGAGAAGGAGAAAGAAGGATAGAGAGAATTAGAGCGAGAAAAAGGTCATCCTCAAGCTTGTAGAAAATGCCATTGAAGGTGTGAATCCGAGATTTCAAGCTCACATCCAAGACGAATCAGGCAACGCAAAGGTACACCATTTTGCCTCAGAGCTTCACCTTGATGCAAGGAAAACGTTGAACTCACATGTCTTCATCGACGACCTTTGAATAGGTAAACGCCATTAATGCTTAGTCAAGCTCATCTCTATGGGGAATCAGTGATTTGACTTTATTTCTATATATCATTTGTTCAAATCGAGTCTACAGCATTGCCTGAGCTCCTGTATGTGTGTTTTTTGCATCGATCACTCCCCAAAATGCTCAATCGGACTCTGAAATCGTTGAGCTAGTTTTGAACTCAAAAGCTCGTTTCGAGAAAAATCGAGGTCCATTGATGGCCAGGTAAGTTTACTGAACTTCACATCACGTGGATTGTTGACCTAGGTTGTTTAGTCTGCACTAGAAACGGCTAGGACGAAGTCTCGCCAAAGAATAGTTTCGACTAGAGGTAGATAATGTACTTTAGGTTTGCTACTGGGCTTGAAATTGGTATATGCTATTGTAGAAATGGTCTAGGTTTGTTCTAGCTTGATAATGGGAGGTTTTGCTTCCCTTTCCTCGTCAGGTGCTGGTTTTCCGGCGAGGTCGCCAGATAGAGTAGTGTCACAATGACACTATTCATCGTCTTCTCAGGCGACTTTGACTTGATTAACTTTTGTTGATCAAGTCAACAACAACGTCGCGCCACGTGGAGGCCACATGGCAGCCACATCAAAGGGGTTGTTAAAAAAATAATTTTTTTCGCATCAAAAAATTGTTTCCTGAAATTAAAAAAAAATAAAAAGTGATCCAACGGTGGTCATTGTGCCACATGTTGTGATCTTGGAATTTTTTGAAAATAAATTTGATTTTTTCAAAATATTTTTATTTTTCAAAAAAATATTTTGTGATCGTGTGGCCCAGATTTGGCCGCAAGTCACGATCGGGACCGTCCATTCCATTTTTTTTTCAAAAAGAAATCCTTTTTCGGGAATAAAAAATTCATTTAAAAAAACCCTTTTGATTGAACGGCGGTGGGTTAGCCATGTCGTCCGATCCTGATCAGAGGATTAAAAAAATAGAATAAAATATGGAAAATCAATAAAAAAAAATAGAAAATGATTGCAAATCCAAAAAAATCAAAAATTTATTAAAAATTCTAAAACAATTTGGAAAAAAATCCCACAAAATTTATAAAAATTCTCACAAGCCTCAAAAATAGGGAAATGGATCATTTTAATTGATGAGTCCTATTCTCGATGGTTTAGTCCTTCAAATCTTTGCAAAATGACGATTTTGCCCCTTATGGGAAAATCGTCTTAAAAATTTCCAAAAATCTGCAAAAATCATAGAAAATAGGAAGTGGTCAAATTTGACTAGACATGTTTTGTGATTTTGGCCGCCGATTCTTCTTGAAATGACGATTCTACCCCTCAAGGGTAAATTGTCTCTAGAAAAATTCAGAAAAATTTCGAAAAATCTCAAAAATTGGGAAAAGGGACACATTCAACTGGCCAAACTCATTTTCGATGATTTGGATTCCTAATCCCTTCAAAAATGAAAATTTTTTCCCTTTGGGTAAATTATCTTTCAAATTGACGATCTTGTCCCTAGTGTGTAAATCGCTTCCAAATTGTCATGAACTCCTTCCAAACCTCTAAACACTCTTTCCCTAAGCCATTAGAGCTTTACTAAGGATGCCACGTTGATTTTCATGTGTTTTATCTACACGTCATTAGATTTTTGATTTGCGCACCTACTTTACTAATTGTGATTGGTAGGTTAAACATTCTCCTCTACATGAGTTCCTAGGTTCTAGAGTTTACCTTCCTTCGAGTCATCTATATGAATGCTATAGATTAGGAGATCATTCAACTTAGGTACCGAAAGGGTGTTGATCAACGAGCCGATGTAACTAAGTCTCCAAATCCATTTCTCTGGTTTCCGTAGAATCGGACAATCCCTCCCAATCACTCGATAGGGTTCCCAATCATGCCCTCCAAAAATGATTGGTAGAGACTCTAAAAGCATGCACACTGATGCACATGTCACCCTACTACATTAAGATCAAATTCAATAAACCCGTCGAGATTTGGTATGGGTCTGGGAGAGCCCGAGCTAAGCTTCGATATAGAGAGGCCTAGAATTCCATTAAGCTAGTCGAACAGATCGGGTCACAACACCCTTATCTACCCACATGGTACTAGTATGCCTAGAACAAATCTTATCTTCTCCTATCAGGTACTCCGTCACTACAACGTCAATATCCATGGGTACCCTAAAACGTTCCGGCAATCCATTCATATTCATGATTAGGGGTCTAAAAGATGTGGAATTTATAACAATAAGAATAAAATCTCAATAACTAAACTCCCTAAGCTTCGATTAGGGTGACATGTATCTCTAGATCACATTAAACATGCAATTTTAATCAACGAGATAAACTTTCTAATAACTCAAATTGTCACCAAATCACAATTTTGCACAGGACACTTCCAATTCGTGGCATCGCGTAAATGGGCATAACAACTATAACTAATCAAGACATATTCAAATCACAATTTTCAACACATAATACCTCACAAAGCACATTACACTAATAGAGTCTAGATTATGAACGACTCGCGTAACACGCATCAAGTCACGAGGCTACCCGCGTAAAACGCATCAGGCTAGCAATCTTTGTCCCATCGAGTACAGTAGTATCCTGTGTTAAAACACATCGGGAAGAGTTCAATTCCCCACGTATAACGCATTAAGGCATTAGGTGACCACTCAAACATAATTCAATCACAACAAATGGCTATGTATAAACTAAGGTTGCCCATGATCATTTAATATTCACGGTACGAAAAACATAAACAACCTAGATTCGGCTATAGTCACACAATGCTCACCATATTATTTACAACCACACTACATGAACAATCAACTACGTATATGATCAACTACACGATTACTTTAATTTACCACATATTCATCATTCACAACTATACGATTGCACCGATTTGCACAATACGCCAAAACGGACCACATGATCATAACATAACCTAGCAATATCCGTTATTATCTAACCACCTAAGATTAATAGTAAACCAACCATAATCAACCACAACTTCACAATTTTCAAATTTGCTATAGTAACTCTAAAAATCAGCCACTAATCTCATCCAAATCAAGTTTTATCTACATCCATTAGTCTCCTATCAATATAATCAAGGTTTAAAGAGTAACTTACCACTAACTAAGCTCGAAAATCCCATAAATCCAACAACAATAGCCTCGATCAGATCTGAGCTCTAGCGATTAGCGACAGCAAACGATGCCCACAATGATGCGGTGGTGGCTCGTGACTTACGATGGTCCAAGGTGGCTTGATGGAGGTGGTGTGGTGCTAGTGGTAGTGCCTAAGGTGGTTGGCCAAAAAGGGAGAGTGAGAGTAGGATGTGGAAAAGAATATATGTTCTCAAAAAAATCTAAGTCCAAGAGAGAGAGATTGCAGTTGAAGATATCTACCCAAAAATGGATAGTTAAGATCTAATCTTGATCTCTAAGCCTGATCCAAGGGCTGGAGTTCAATGGCATAAAAGTGAGCTTCTAAAAGAGTTAAAAAAGTTAAAGCAAAACAAGTTGGTTGGTTGCTCTTTACCAAAAAAAAAAAACAAGTTGGTTGGTTGCTCTTATCCACTCAGAATTTTTGTGCATTAAGTGGGGATTAAAGACTAAAAAGCCTCTAAACACAAATAAGGAAGCCTAAATAACTCAGGGGTGACACAATCATTTTTACTTTTTGGTCTGAATTTCACTTTTTCCAATTATTTAGGGTGAACTGATCCATTGATGTTCCTAATGAGGTGACGTCCAAAATATTAGTATTGGTATTTGTGAAAGTTTGACATCCAAGTTTAGAGTCCAGTTCATGGCCAAAATCGATTGATCACGAATTTTACGTATCTCAAACTAACAAGTGACTTTTAGGAGTTACGCATATCGGCCCGCAATTAAAAACCATGGCGACCTTGGTTATAATGCAACTACAAGGTTCTATCACTAGTTCCGAAGGTCATGATCGTTAGAAATTGATTTATGAATATTTGCAATCTAAACAGTGATCAAACGGAATCACCCATGATCCAATAGTATAGCTATGGCAAATCGTTCCATAATTATTTTTGGATAAGCCTATAATGGTCCAAAATATTCCCTCGTCAATCCATGGTCAAGTCTTTAGGTCCTAACGGTTAGTCTACTCAAGAGTGATTAATTCAGAGTAAGATTTAACTAAAGAGTATCCACGAGTTCTCCATTTATTTCATGAATCATGGAAATTAGTCAAATTTCGTAATGTCACAACACCCCTCTCACATTTTTCGAAAAAATAAATAAGTTCAAGATGATTTTGATTGTCTATCTTTGGTCATGTTTGTTTAATTGTTTTGTTATTATACAGTTTGCACATTTATAAATAAACATGCCCATAATATATGCTCCCATGTGCCTTGTCCCTTCGGAGAATAAATTATATTTTTTTGCCATGATCTTATGGAATAATATTATAATTTAGTATAGAATTTCGTGTTTGACACTTTGGTAATAAGGGATGATGTTATTCCATATACTTATCTACATACTAGCTTGAATCTCTAAAGATGTAGCGGATAAAATTCTGCTTTAGCCCAAATCTTTGAAAATGAGTGAATTTATTGAAAAATTCAGAATCAAAATTTTATTATGGGTATTTTTGTTTATTTTTGTTCAAATCTTTGCATTTAATCTTTTGTTTCGTTAAATAAAAAATTCTAAAAAAATAGCTCTCATTTTTCTATAGTCAATCATGCCAAAAGTTTATTTTTATGTTATAAATATCATCTAATATAAGCTAAGACTTTGAGAAATCATTTTCTTAAATTTAATTGGACGATAACTCCTTTTAAGGCATGTTTTCATAATGGTCTACATTTAATCCCAAAAAAACAAAAGAAAAATCATCTTTTGCACATCATATTGTCATCCATCTTATTTTTCCTAAAGAAGAAAATCCAAAAAAAGGAAGACAATCACTCATTCACATCATCAATCAAAAGGGATTTTTCATGAAATTGATACCAAAAGGACATTGATTTTTCCAAATTAATATAATCAAGTCTCCGGACTTATTTTTTCTGGTTCGTAGAAATAAAGCATTTTCTCCCGAATATTTTATTTAGATTTTCAATCAACATACCGTAAATGATTAGTAGAGGCTCCAAATTAAATAAATTTTGCATGAAAAGAACCTAAGTTGCGATTCGGTAAGACTTGGGAAAGTCCGAATTATGTTAGTAAATTAATCTGATAATTTGTTAACCCTTAATTCTCAGGTCACAACAAGGAGTTTCAAATGTAGCCATGGAGCTCCTTTCCAGGCTGAGTTGAAGGCCAATGGATTGGACGGATTCTTTATAAGATTGTTTTAGAAATCTGTTCAAGAGAGGTCCAGAAATTCGAACGAGAAAGGTCTAGACATTCGAGCTGCTTGGAGCTTCTTCCTGATATAGAGATGGAGCTCCAGAACTAAGTACGCGAAAAGTCTAGAGGGCCTGTGGATTAGAGGGTACTTCACAAGTGACAAGATTGCTTTGGATGTAGCCCGTGCAGTTGCTCCCTGCACAACAAATGAGTACCCTGAATCCTCCAGCACCATGGAGAACACATGCAGCCACATAGCTCGTTGAGATCTGAACAGCCGCTGAGGTCGGGGGCGGCCATGGTGGTGGCCATGGAGGAGCTTCACTACCAGATCTGGAGCTCCTCCAATGCGAGCTTGACTCGGCCACAAAGGAGCTCCGTAGTTACATTGGTGCTCCTCTACGGAGGAGCTCGACTCGACAACCGTTGAGTTTCCCATTAAGATCTGGACAAACCATGGGCACAACAAAGCTGGGGACGGCCATGGAGCTAGCTGTCGTGGGTGGAGTCGGACCATATCCAAATGAGGCGTTGCACGGTGACGGAAAAATCCACATCAGCAAGCGACGTCAATTTATTGCTGACATTGAACCGCCACGTCCGGCGACTGTGGATAGCAAGTTAACAAGGTCAAATTTGGTGAGGAGTGAAAGTTGATGAGACCTCGATTTGGTGCTTTATAAGGAAAGTGGGCCACAGCTGAACTTGGGTCAAGCCTATATTGGCTGTCTCCATCCTCTCTTATAACTCACATAGATGTAGTATCAATCTTCGCGAGTAATCTTCTCGTGGATTAATTAACGCAGGCATTTTGGTCGTGCAGCTAGAGATTACACATGTATTAGGATCTACACATTAGTCAAAATTGCATAGTAATCACAACAAACAATCTCATTGAACCATAGGCTCAATTCAGTATATCAATCAAAAGCCTTGAGCGTACCAAAAAGGTTTTTTTTTTTAAGCTTCCATTAATGTATTCATAATGCAACTACATGCATAGTATAGATCTCAACTAGTCATCCTCATCCGACTAACCGAAAATCTCCAAAGAGAGACAGACACTCTCAAGTTATCATTTCTTGATATTAAGAGAGAGAAAAAGTACTGAAAAATTCCTAAATTTATTGAAATTGTACAAATTCAATCATAAACCTTTTATATTTATGCTAATTCGGTCAATCTTGATTGTCTCTTCGTTTGCCAAGACATCCGCCTTCATTGACATCAAAACAGAAATAATACTAGCAAGGATTGCTAGGAAATTTGAGTTCGGTCTTCTCTTTTTTGTGAGTCAATTTCTTAAGACCTGATACGAAAAATCGGATTTACTAAATATCTCTCGTTCGAGTGACTAAGCTCTTTGGATGGACGTTCTCAGTCCAACCTAACTCATTCATACGTACTGATTTAGTTCAAAAGCTGAACAGAGGACTAATCAAGCTTAAATAATTTTTGCAAAGATCTTCGGGGACGGCCAAAAGAGCTGGAAGTATTCTGAACAGATCGAGGACATAAGCCGCAACATACATGAAAGTCGCATGAAAGTTATCTTCAAATTTACTCTATTAACTCTTCATCTTCTCCACGATCTCCCTTGGGTTTTTCCCTCCACTATGAATTATTTTCTTGTTTTCACGTAGTTATTTAAAAAAGAATATACTTATGTGATAGTTTTTTTTTATCTACCGTTAAAATGACATAACATCATATTGTGGGGTGCAAAAAATAATAAGAAATAATTAAAAAATTATTGTGGAGTTCACTTCTTAAAGAATTTATGGCCCACAACATACTATTATTTTCATAATCACAAAATTATATATATATATATATATATATATATATTATGCTAGCAAAGTCCACTTTATAACTATAATATTAAGGTCTGTTTGGTAACGTTTCTGTTTCAAAAAAGTGATTATGATTAAAAATACTTTTTTTGATTATGTTCTTTTAGAGAATCAGAATGCGTTTGGTAACTACATAAATTTTTTGATTTTTTGTCCAAAAGTGATCCTAAAAAATTGATCCTAAAAAAGTGTCGTGAGAAGAAGCTGAGAAGTCCATCTTTGAAAAGTGATCCTAAAAAAATGTTCTTTTTTCGAGAAACAACTTTTTTTTGTTTCTGATTTTTGCTTCAAAAGTGTTCCCGGGAGCAGAATCAGAAACGGAATTATTTGCGTTACCAAACATGTTTCTGATCCTTTTTTGTTCCAGGGAACAGAAACAGAGGAACAGAAACGTTACCAAACAGACCTTAACAAAATCCTAGACGTGGCATTAATAGCGGCACGTCTTGGCAACTTGATGTTGACATAAAAACGGTAAATTTGTATTCACATTATGATTTTCAACATGACTTGAGAATCCATAGTTTACCTTAATCCAACTGAAGAGTCTGTTGCAAAAGGCAATTTTGTGAAAGTCGTATCAAGTTAGACTATAATGATTTTTTTTTCATGAAAATAGGTTATTGGCTGTTTTTATGTGTAACTTATAAATTTTAATAAGCCGCGTGTTGAGCTTGTTTTAAAAATCTAGCATATTGAGAATTTTTCTGTTCAATAGATTAAAAGAAAGATAATGTTATCATATAAGTGGCGAATTTCTCGCATGGTATATAACATTTTCAAACAAAAAAAGGTTCAAATTTTTTTATTTATGATTTTTATTCATTCTAAACATTTTTAAAGGTTTTTTATGATTTAACTTTTCAATTTTTAGACCTTACAAAAAAAAATTTCAATTTTTAGAATTTTAAGTAAAATTATTATATATGGATTAAGTCGCATCATGCTGAAAGCATAAATACAGCGCTAGTTATAGAATAAATTGAATAAGATAACATTGTTATTGTTGTTGTTGTTGTTGTAAAAGTAATTAATTTTTTTTAAAAGCAACACATTAATGTTTGAATGGGAAAGTTGAGGAGGCAACAGAAACCTAATTTGATGCTAAGAGGAAAAAAATTTGAGAAAGGGATTTTTTTTATTGATTTGTCCTATGAAATAAATCTTTAACCGGCGGAATTTTCACGGGGAAGGTTGGTCTGAAAAGTGCCGCGGTAGCTCTAGCTTTCTCCCAAGCCGCGTCTGCGACTGTACCTCCGGCGAGAAACCATAGCAGAGAGAAAAAGAGAGAAAGAGACGGCGTCTGCGTGGCCGGAGTTGCGGTTGCGAACCTTGCCCCGAGGGACGGCCTCTCCGACCTGCGACTAGCGTATGTCTCCGCTCCCGAGTTCTCGCTCTCAATCCCTTATTTAACTTTTCCAAATCGTTGAATGCTACAGTTGATCGGGAGATCTTCTGTGAAATAGAGGAAAGATTCAATCTTGAAAGTGATTTCCTGGTTTCTCTCTCGATTCTTTTGGGTGAGAAATCGTCGGGGGGTAGGGTTTTTGTTCTCAATCATGTGTCAAGGATCCTAAAGCTTCCGTCGGTGAATGCAAAATCGTAGATTTATGCGACCCTTGATCGTGCCTCGACTCTAATAGTGAATAAGGCTTGTATTCTGCAGAATCATTAGCATTTAGTGCCGTGGAATAGAAATAAGGTCACTCAATGAATAGCAATAGTGGGGTTAAAACTACTGTTTTTGGGAATTCTGGGGTAGCCCACCAGCAACCAGCCCATCTCCGTCCACAGTCGCAACCCCAAACGCACAGCAGGTCTCATTTTCCTGGCCACTTCAACTTGTCCGATCCCCAAGCTCGTGTACTTGCTCAGGGGCATGCGCAAGTGCAAGCCCCCCACGCCAGATTGCAAGCTCAGTTTCATAATCACAATGCCGGTAATGCTGGTGTTAGCAATGTCAATGCATCTTCACCGTCTGTTCCTACGCCGGGTACTGGAAGTGGTAAGCGCGCTAATCAGAAGCCGTCTTCTCGGCCCCCAGGGTCGTCCAATCTTGCCGCTGCTTCGCCGTTGAAAACGATGGAGTTAACTCCAGCCGGTCCTAGGAAGAAGAGGAAGCTTCCTGAGAACCAACTGCCTGGTAACGCAGCTGCACTGTTGCCTGAATCTGCCATCTACACTCGGTTGCTTGAATATGAGGCAAGAATGGACGCCCTTTTGTCAAGGAAGAAGATTGAGATTCAAGAGGCACTTAGGAACCCTTCGCGCTTCCAGAAAACACTTAGGATATACGTTTTCAACACATTTTCGAATCAAACTCCAACGAATTCCGAGAACACAGATGGAGAGCCACCATTATGGTCACTTAAGATTATTGGAAGGATATTAGAAGATGGTAAAGATCCTGTTGTGGGTGGAACAATTCAGAAGGCAGGTCTGTCGCACCCCAAATTTTCGTCTTTCTTCAAGAAAATTACCATTTACTTGGACCAAAGTCTCTATCCAGATAGCCATGTAATCTTATGGGATAGTGAGAGGTCTCCTTCTCTGCATGAGGGATTTGAGGTCAAAAGAAATGGGGACAAGGAATTCACCGTGCATATAAGATTAGACATGAACTATGTGCCTGAAAAGTTCAAGCTTTCACCTGCTTTATCAGATGTTGTTGGTCTTGATGTATCTACTCGGCCTAGAGTTTTGGAAGCAATTTGGCACTATGTTAAGACCAGGAACCTGCAGAGCTCAGGAGATCCATCCTTCTTCATGTGTGATCCACCGCTTCAAAAAGTATTTGGAGACGAGAAGATGAAGTTTGTCATGGTTCCGCAGAAGTTGTCACAACACTTGACTCCTCCACAACCCATTCACTTGGAGCACAGGATCAAGCTTTCTGGTAGTTCTCCTGCCGGAACTACTTGTTGTGATGTGATGATGGATTTGCCTATCCCATTGGACAAGGAAATGTCTGCATTTTTGGATAACATCAAGAAGCATCAAGAGATTGATTCTTGTGATGAGAAGATCATTTCCACAATAAAAGAGATCCATAGGCATCGGTGGAGACGTTCGTTCTTTCGTGGGTTCAGTCAGTCACCAGCAGAATTCATCAATGCGTTAATTGCTTCTCAAAGCAGAGACTTGAAGCTTGCGGCAGGAGATGCGAGCCGTATCATGGACAAAGAACATCATCCTGACTTCTATAACCAATCTTGGTGAGTTCATTTACTTTTCTTGTCCATTATGTATGTATGCACCATAGAGGTGATATGGAGTACAGTGAAATGCAGACAGAGAGATAGAAGTACTTTATAGTGCATTTTGAATGAGAAGATTATTTTTTTCTCTAGAAAATGAAGCTGGATATTCCATGGTATTTTGCACAAATGCCCTGTTTGATCAAGCAGCACCTGCTTTTTGAGCTTCTTGCCAAAATTTATAAATTGCTCATTAATTACGTCACGTGGTCGAAGTCATGGAATAAGTATCATAAGTATCGCTAACTTTGCTGTGAAACCTGATTAATGGACTAATATTGTCTGATGTTTTGTCTCGGATTTTTGCCGGATCTATTCTCCTCTAGATGGTGATTGTTATGAAAATTCATTATGTATGCACTATAGAGGTGATATGGAGTACAGTGAAATACAGACAGATAGATTGAAGCACTTTATGGTGCATTTTGAATGAGAAGCTAATTTTTTTCTCTAGAAAACGAAGCTGGATATTCCGTGGTATTTTGCACAAATGCCTTGTTTGATCAAGTAACACCTGCTTTTTGAGCTTCTTGCCAAAATTTATAAATTACTCATTAATAATATCACACATGGTCGAAGTCATGAAATAAGTATCATAAATATTGCAAACTTTGCTCTGAAACCTGATCAATGGACTAACTTGTTTGATATTTTGTCTTGGATTTTTGTTGGATCTCTTCTCCTCTAGATGGTGATTGTTCTGCAAATTCATTATGCCTAATGTGCTTTGTGCTCATGTCGAGTTGATGAGAAAATGTCGGGTAAATCCAATCACTATTAGGGATATTCCTTACATGTCGATGATGGACTATTGTAGTTCATTATCACACTCCTGACTTCTTTGAAACACTGTCGATGTTGATCGTTCACAGTATTTGTCATCCTGTAAGGAGTTCAGTTCCATTACTTGCCAGCTAATTAGCATGGAAACCCCTTTTTTTCAAAAGCTGTGAATCAGGTTCTGGTTTTAATGCGTTTGCTGAGTGTCTCATATCATACTTTTTAGCTGTTCATTCCTGTCTTAATCTTTTTTCTTCTGTGATGTGATTCTAACTAGTCATGTTGTAGACAATGTATTGCCGAAGAGATTTTCTTGTTTCGTTGGAATTTTGCCTTATTCTTTTTTTTCGGGTTGAAATTACAGGGTTGAGGATGCTGTCATTCGTTATTTGAACCGCAAGTCTGCTGTAACTGACACTCCTGGAAGCAGCTGAATGAAATAGGATTTTTCTTGTCTTGATATATCAATGAAGTAGCTGCAGACATGTCTAGGGGGAGAGAGAGAGAGATTATGTGGACTACAACGTGCCAGATGGGGATGATTCTATATATTGGAGAAGGCATTGCCTTGTGTTTTTGCTTTTCCGTTGCACCATGATTTATGAATTTCCTGGATTAGGATATAGAACAATGATTTTGTCCTGAGCAACTTGTAATGAAATCCTTTTTCTTAGAAGAAAAGAACAAGCGAGTTCATTCGCCTGCAGCAAAATAGCGCTTTCAAACAGAATTGCTGACTTGCATTGCATGGATGAATTGAATTATGTGAGTTGGTCGGCAAGCACATTCCTCCACATTGAACCTGTTAGAACTTGTCGCGTGCGATTGTCTGCATGTTTCCAAGCTGTTGTCTGGGGAAGTTCAGATCAAATTTTTCCATAGCTTTTGCCTGCAACGAGGCTCTTTGGTCTTAATTTTGCCAATGGTTTTAGACCTTGGAATGGAGCTTTCTTTGTCTCCTTAGTTTCTTTATCTTCTCGGTTTTTCGATGGTTGTCCTGCCACATTTGAATGTGATGCACTTCTCCAACTGTGGTTCTTGGGCTTGTGATGAAGTTAAGTAGCTGATCACTGGACTAAGATGTAAAGATTTGGTGCGACGGGAACAAGGAGTCGTCATCGGGGTCAGAGGGCTTGGACAAGGAACGACAGTTGGTAGGTTTCTAAGATGGCGAAGGGGATAGGGATCAACTGAATCTCATGTCTCTTGAATGTGGTGAGATGAAGTGCTATATATGTGGCACTAGTACGTAACTTGCAATGAGAGAGATTTTTTTTGTGCAAAGCCCAGAAGAACAAAGCCGTGTGGGGTTCGGCTCAACTCGGACAATATTGTTGACAAGTAGAATCTGGGTGTGACAGAAGATCCGCTTGCTGTTCCACTGCACTCTTCCAGAAACTAATACCTTGTTAGGGGAAATGCCGATCAAGCCGCCATTAAAATCATTGAAGTTGACCGCACCCAAACTTGGAGCCTGGGCGGTCTCCTTGCAATTCAGTTTCTCTGCAAGACCAGAAATCTAGGTTCCACTTTGTTAGCTGATGACGGTATTGCTACAACAATCCATTTCTTGTGTGCCGAATGTTCCAATCCACCACATATCATTCTCTTCAGGTTTCAAGGACCAGTCTTAAGTGGATAAATCATTGGGCAACTAAGCTTTTGAGAAAAGCTTTAAAAAAAAGTCATAAATATTTTAATTATGTCAATTTAGCCTTAAATTTTTATATTTGTATCAATTGAGTCCATTTGATCAATTTTTTTGGCCGAAAATTATTAAAATGGATGCCGGTCCTAAAAAAATAGTAAAGAAAAGAAAGATAAAAGAAGAAGAAAAACCCACAAAAACTATTTCAAAAAATTAGCAAAAAATCTCCATGCGAATATCAACTATGCTTTATAAGATGGCTGGTGTCTACGTTAGCGATTTTCCTCCAAAATTGATCGGATGAATTGAATTGATGCAGATACAAAAAGTAATAAGACTATATTAAGTTATTAACGCTAATACAATATATTTATGATTTTTTTTACGCCTTTCCCTGGGCTTTTGGTGGTAGGCGGAAGGAATATAAAGAAGAAGCCACCGCCAAATCGGTCCACTTTCTAGTGAATACAACAATTTTCATAAGAGCGATGATTGATGGCAGTACGACCCATCTGCACAAAAATGTGAAAAGAGAACAGCCTCGCCGCTCCTAAAAGCAATCGGAGGGCCCAGTCCGGCTGGGCTCCTTGAATGCTGGGGCACTGGGCCAAGCCCAGTCACAAAGATTGTAGACAATAGGCCTCCATGGTGCAGAAGACATTGCTGAGTTTGAAGGTTGAGTCGATCTAATCTTATCTTATTCCAAATGGTCAAGACGTGCGTGTCAACTTTGATCGTTCCGGTATTCTAAGCTACACACATGATCTTGGAGGCATTTCCAATAAGAAGCCAATTCCGTGAAGTGTTATTGAATTACACGACATTTCATTAATCCGATATTTCAATATGGCATCGATCAGGATCAAGTAAATGAACTGCAGCCACGATTACTAAAGTTTGGTTCGGAATGGAGGTACGTCGGTACCAAGCCAATGAATGTGTACCGATCCAATGGCAAACCATATCAATAACGTCGGTCATTGCTAATCGGGATCGGTTTATGACATCATGCTCACACGCATCCACCGGCAAGATTAATACTTATGTCATTTTCCCTCCGGCACTGAAGGAGAACCAACAGAGAAACATACATTTCCTTTTCTTTAATTGACGAAGAGAGCCACCTCAAATAAAGGAACCTTGACCATTAAACTATCCCGCTAGGCAGTAATCTCATGAACAAGGTAAGATGCGAGCAAAAACCTAAGTGAGTAAAAAAAAAAGAAAAAAGAAAAATCAATCTAGCTATAGACCTTAGGAGCATAGATTTATGTGCTTCGACATCACCATGAAGGAAAAAAGAAATACGCTAAAAAAATATATGTAAGGTTTTGACCCATAACTATTTTTATCCTTTACTTTTAGAAATACCAAATTGTGGGTCCTACAAGTAAAAAAAGACTATTGGTTTTTAGTTCATATGTTTTGCCCTTAATCCTTGTGTCAAGTCCCTAAAAACCTTGCCACCCCAAGCCTAATCTTTTTCCTATTGGAAGAATTTAGGGAATGTGAAAATGAGAATAGTTCATAATAAAAAGACGAGAAAATAAGATTAATTGTCTGAGGCGTGCGGGCGTGGTTCTTAATGATAATTTCATCACTTGGAGTATTAAACTCGGTGTGATAGGTTCTAGCGGCTATCCTACACGAGATAATAGAAGGAATATGAACAACTAAATTGTGTGCATAACTCAACAGAGAAAGGAAAGAGAAAGTGGAGTGAGAAATTTTTTTCTTGTTTTTGAACTCAGTTTCGATTATGTTCAGAGTAATAATATGTAGCTAAAAGAAAGAGAGAGCAGCTCTTCATCATCATTTCTTGCATTAAATTGAAACAACTACAAGTCCTTTTTATGTTGATTACCATCAAGATTTGTTAGAAAACAGTTGTAAAAATGTTACCAAATCGTTACCTGGTGGTGATCGGTTCCTGGTTTGATATGGTCTAGTGCTTGCGCAGTCCAATGGAACCAGTGGATTATAATTAGGAATAATCAACATGAACTTTAGCTTTAAAATATTAATTAAAATGAGGGTTAAATTTAGGAAATAAAAAATGAAGAACAAATAATCGGTCCGATCTAGTCCAGTTCGAGTGATTCCTCCTAGAATTGGTAATCGGATCGCAAATCACCATTTTCCAATTTTGTGGAAACAAACCGGCGCTCTTAGGAATCGGACTGAACTGCTGGTTTGGTTTGATTCGAGCGTTTTCTAGCTCTGTTGGTTCGTCTTGCTAACCTCTTCTGTCGCCTCTAACTCATGTCTTTGTGCCCAACGCCTCTGTTGATCCACTCTCTTTTCCATTCGAGAGAGAGAGAGAGGGGGGGGGGGGGGGGAAGGGGGAAGATGTATGCCCTTTGGTTGAGAGCGGCTGGCCTGGCGACAAAGGGTTTTTTTTTTTTTTTTGTTTTGGGGGGGGGGGTGTTTGGGCCAGGACAAAAAGGGACTAGGAGAATAGGAAGTCAACTGTTGGTGGTTGAGTAATGGTTTAGGTAGTTAGTGTTGAGGTCGGTTCGAAGTTTTGTGTAGATAATTTTTTTTTTCATATTTCAATGAATGTACATGACTATTTTATAGATAAAGCTACAATGATGAGTAACGTCAATGGATACAGTGGTACTTAAAGGAAATAATTCAAGGTTGAAATTGTTTTTCAATGATATTGTCCATATTGCCCAGAGTCATAGTCATTATCTGCTCTGCTACTGTCAGTGGATTCAACTCTCATGGTGGTTCCACCCGGGCTCAATCCCATTCGAATTCTCGATATCATTGTCTGAATTTGAAGAAACGCTATTTTGCGAATCTGAATTTAGAAAATTTGTGAAAGTCAAATTGATGTCATACCTAAGATGTGATTGCGAAATGGTTATTAATACACGTTGATGATTGCAAGTGCAATGTGCGTACTTTCAAAATGGTTTTGAAACAAGATTTTCAAAGGAAGGCCTCGGGATACGCCCTCGTATCATTGGGTCCATTAGGGTTTTGCAAAATCTGAATCTAGGAAACGTGTGAAAGTCCAGCTCTCAGGGTTATGCTGGAATCGTCATGGGACTGGTTGCATATTTTCACATGTCCTTAATAAAAATGTGCGCAGGACGACTTTGAGTCCAAAAGATAGAGCCGTGTTACAATATGTACTGCCCCAAATCAATGGCTCGAGATTGAGGGTTTAAAAAACATGTACAGTAGCAAAAACAAAGTGAGGACGATTGGGGCAAATGATAGTGAGATGATGTTGTTTGGCTCTTTATTTTGCCAACCATGCCGGATTGTTTGGCCACTCAAATTGCCGATAACACCATAACGATTGATTTTTTTGTTAGATTCATACTCGAGTGATCAGTCGAGTTAGCGTTGTGAAAGGTTGAGCTATTTCAAGGTCGGTCTTGGTTTCAGGTTCGCTTGTGAGAGTCGGTTTTTCAATTTTTGAAATTTGAAATTTACCTTGTTATAGGTTTTGAGGGTCTATTCAAGTTTCGCGTGTATTCTTAATTAAACGATTGTAATGAATTATCACATTTAATAATTATCGTTTGCTTCTACAATTCACCGATCACAATTCACATTCAGATACACAAAAAATATGAAATATTAACAAAATGAAAGTCTCAGTCATGGATATCATCGAAAATAGAAGCTCAGACCAGTGATCTAAATTATACACTCGTCATCAAACGCTATGGAATGCTGTAAAATAAAAAATAAAAAAAAGACACAAAGACTTATTCTGGATTTTGAAAACTTACCGGTTGGAATCAGTTCCTTAATTATTAAAACTTGAAAGCTGCCACGTGGAATGCCGCAATATCGGACGAAGAGATAAAATTAAAAAAATACAAAGACTTATTTCAGATTTCGGAAACTTATCGGTTGTTCACTAGCCACTTCCGGGTGCCCCATCAGCTCATCGTTTCCATCGCGAAATCCTGTCTGCCTCTCTCTCTCTCTCTCTCTCTCTGCGCGACCAAGACGATCTGGTTCTGCATATTCGCAGCATCGTTCTTCTGCAGAAGAAGCACACACCCGTCCATGTCGCTAGCAGTCCCATGTCCTCCTCTCCTCCCCGAAGAATCCTGACCTCTCCACCCCCCAAAGAGCTTCCCTCCTCGACGAGACAATGTCGCTCTCTTTGACACCGCAGCAACGGCGAAGCACCAACGTTTCGCACCTCTCTCTCTACTCAACCAAGGCCTCCCCTCACAAACCCTCCAATTTCTCGCTGCCGTTCGCCTCCCAGCACCTGTCGACCTGCTCGAATCCTCAGTTCCACCTCATCTTGCGGAAGAATTCGCTCAATTCGCGTCACCCTTCGACCTCCTTCAAGAACTGCGGTTACCGGGTCGGGGCGTACCCGTCCGATGGCGCGGTGCGCGGGGAGGGTGGGAATCATTTCGATTTCGATTCTTTTCTTTCGATTGCCGAGTTGCTCTGCCTCGTATCGTCGGCCGTCGGGTCGGTCGCCTTCGCCGTGAGGAGGGCGGTTTTCGGAGTGACGGGGGATAGGGTTTTGGGGTGGCTTGTGGTGGCATTGGTGGGTGGCGTTGCGAGCGGCGCGTGGGTTAGGCGGCGTCAGTGGAGGAGGGTCTTTGAGCAGTCCGGGAAAGTGGGCGGTGCAAATGTGAACTTGGTGGAGAGGGTTGAGAAGCTGGAGGAGGACTTGAGGAGCTCCGTGACTATGATTCGGGTCCTGTCGAGACAGCTTGAGAAGCTCGGGATAAGGTTTCGTGTTACCCGGAAAACTTTGAAAGAGCCAATTGCTGAGGTAATAGGTTTTCAGTTCAATCTTGGATTGTTTTATTTTAGGTTATAGAACTATATGAATCAACCCACTTTTCTCTTTATCCGCTGGTACAATCGAAAATTGGAGGCAAGTCATCAACAGGACTAAGATTTGGGTGGGTGTTGGGTATTGTGGTGGAACATAGATTCATCTTGTTGCTCAATCAAAATGGTCAGCAGTGATACAACTATCAGTTATTTTAAGTTATGAGGACCCTCATCATTTGAAAAATTGTCAGGGACGTGAATTGGGGATATCCATGTCAAAAGAGGCATTTTGTAGACAAGGCTAGGGAAAAGCAAAAGAAATGAACGAAAAATATGAACTTGTGAGGCTTGACCTGGCTCGTTGTTTGTATGCACATGCCCTAATAACACTCAGTTCTTGGTAAAACTTCATTGGTCAGTCTTGAAATTGCGGCCTATGAATCACATGTTTCGAATCAGATATCGAGGTTATCTTTTCCAAATTTTCTTTTGCTTATGTTGTCTCCTCAATCTTCACACTCCTTTTTCCGGGTTCCGTTTTGCTTTGTGCATTAGATGGTTATCCTTTTTATCGATGTTTATTCTTGCTATAGCAGAATTATATTTCACATTCTAAAGATGAACAAATGGATCCAGTAGGCACTCCTAGTCCCTTGTTGCCTCTAAGAGCTGTTCTTGACCATGGCGAAAAAGATATGTGATTAAGATGGTGGTAGCATAATTCATCTGTCTAATGGCTAACTTCTCCATTATGTTACAGCAAACTACAAGTAACAAGTAGCAACTAGAGTGAAAGGACTTAATCCTTCATCCCATTGGATAATCACCTACATTAGCACACATGAAGAGGGTAGAACATGGGGATAATGGGTAAGATACATGCAAGTTTTCCTCTGCATTATCTTATGTATTCCCGACCTATTGATTCTAATACTTCTTCCGTGGTCACTTTTGTTGGGCATTGGTCGGTTACTCGTTTGAACAGAAGTAGAACATCCTAGATAGAGTTCCTAGCCATCTTCTTCATCACTTTGTCCACAAACTTCTCAACATAACTTCCTCAATTCGTATGAACTATTGAGATTGATGTTGGGATAGACAGAGGACATCTGTTCTTTCATTAGCAAGATCATTTTCTTTCCACCCAAGATAATGGCTGGAAAACAAGGATAGAGGACTTGTTGAGAATGGTGTTATATCTAGGGATTTTACTCTGACCATACTTAATCCCAGGATGTTTTATATTCATAGCCTTATCTGGTCAAGGGATAGAATGGAGTAGGACGATCCCTGCACTCTACAGTCTCAATATCACACTAGTGGCTTCTTCAAGTCCACCCATACTTATAGCTTTTCAACCTTTTCATATGCCATTCATTTTTCTCTGAATTGTGGCGTCATGGGACCTGATGGTGTATTTGTGGAAGAGCAGACTTCTTCAATTGGTAGTGTTGTAAATGATGAATTCATCGTAGTATCATCAGGTGTATGCCTGGCTATTCTAGCTTCCGCTTTGGGTTTCTCTTGGTCAACAACCTTGCTGAGGCAGCCTAATGTAGAGAAATTCTGAGGGAGTTGGAGACTCTGCTAGTTCTCTCTCTCTAGGGGTGGACGGGTTGCTCATAAATTCATGTGAAAAATCTTTCTGATGCCCCTGGTTACATGGTTTCCACCTCTGTGAGTGCAATTTCGGTTAGAGGCATCTTGTAGATTGTTTATTTTCCTCCCAATTCTCTCTGTGTGTGGAAGTAATGTTGGGGAAAGTGAATGATTGTATAGGTTCATAAAGAGGAGCTGTGGAGGATGTAAGCCTGTAGGTGTTGATCACTTCAGTTTCCTTAAAACGGGGAATGGCATTGCCTCAGTTGTTTGCTGCTAGTTGTACTTGTATCTTCTGCTATCAATCTACTTGTCCTCATCTCACATTGCAACTTATTCTGTTTTTTTTCTCCTTTCTGGAATCCCTTTGAAGTTGAAATTTTAGATTTTTTACCATTAATTCTGTTGGTAGAAAATAGAGCTGATGGCACTGTTGGGATAAGGCTTGGTTAGCAATGTTGTTATTCCATTCTTGAGACAGACCGACAATGCCTTCCTGGTGCCAAGTTCCTGCAACCTTAAGTCTTGCCTAAGTTGCAGAGGAGAAAGAGTAGAAATAACTACCGGTTTTTCCTTTTCATACTTAATGATCATCAGTAATGCTTAGCCTTAAAGTGGTATCACCAATCCTGCTACAGCATCTTATATCGTTTCAAGTTAGATTAAATGTTCCATCTTGTACAAAGTTCCTTGGTAGAACCTTTTTATTTAGGTCTAATCTGTGCTAAAACCTTTTTATTTAAGTTTCATTGTAGTTTTTACATCAAGGACAACTCGGATACCCTGAGCATTGCAATTGATCCTCTGTTCCTAGATCTCATGAGAAATAAATTAGAAATCTCATGCTAATTTAAAAACAGTTATGCGAAAAGATTTCCCTTTAGATGTTCTTCTATATCTAGTCAAATGAGCTCAACTTCCCACCTTGAAACTCCTCCGTCATTGAGCATGTGACATTATATGAGGCAAAGCATCGGCTGAATAAGGACATTCAAAAGCTGGATAATCTCAGATCTCAGGTAACTGATGTCAAAGAACACATCCGTATGGTACTCACGACTTCCATTTCTTCAATCTATGTTTCATATGAAGCCTATTCAAGACTTTACACGAAGAGCCTTTGTAAATAGATCATCAAACTGACTGTTAGACTTTACAAAGTCTGTTGCAATTTCTCCACAAATTAACTACTTCCTTATAAGGTGACAATCAACTTTGATGTGTCTAGTTCTCTCATGAAACCCTGGATTAGAGGCTACATGTAGTGCAGCCTAATTGTCATAAATTAATTGGAGGAGTGTCAGCCAGTGTTTGGTTTATCAGAATTATGGATTGGGATTAGGGTTCAGGTTGGTGTGTTTATGGTTTGTGATTAGGCTATTATTAGATTAGGTTTTCAGATTCTTGTGGTTCTGCCACCATGACGATGTTAAAGATAGCTGCTGAAATAGAGAAGCATCCTAAAGCAGCTGCATCTCTAACACGTTGATATTAGTAACATTTATATCATTCGACAATGGTTGTTGAATCTGCATTAACTCGACCTTTCTGGAAGACCTCAAATTCCACCTGTTGCCATGAGGATGCTCAGAAACTTTAGTCTATAGATTTAAACCAGAAGGAAGTACAATGCTCCTTGGATATGTAAGCAAGGGTGGCCAAAAGGCCAAGAACATCTTATCTGATAGTTCATGTGAAACCAAAGAACCTCTTGTGTTCTTGTGTTGTAACATTTTCCTCCAGGATGCGTACATTTACTTAGTAGGTTAAAAGGCCAAATACTTAGAGACTTCATCTTCAACCATCTTATTATTTATGGATTTGTTATTTGACTGGTGTAACTAGGGAAATGAGCCACGCTTCAGATCCAAGCATGTTGCCTATTGATCTAGCGAAAAGTTAATGCAGAATGGATAGGTTTTTCTTTGCTTTCTGTAGGCAAAGTTAACGTAGAACACTGTAGTATGGGACTGAGACGGCAAAGTAATGAGAGACAAATGGCATGAGAGCATAAAGACGATATTACTGAGGGCAGGACGCTAACTAAAATACACTCAAACTCATCACTGTCCCAGTATCCCTCATCTCCAAGGGATCAACTATCCTTCAACTAACAGAAATAAATTTCCTTTCCTTCTGCCTATTCAACTATCCTTTTGGGCCTCTGATTCCTTCCCATTATTGAAGCCAGTATCCACTGGTCAAACTTAAGTGGTGAGCCTGAACTCAGTCCTATTGCTTCACGTAATGCAGATTAGTAAGTCTACATGTACTGCATCGTCAAGCTTGTAACTGCGAATGCTGTTTCAGGCAGCAGGGTACTAGACCACAGACTTTGGGACTAATTGGCACCAAATTTGAGATAATGGGCACTATAGATTTCCATTAATTTACTTCTGCAGAAGGACGCCAAGAAAGTCATCTCATAATTGATGAAAGCAACATATAGGAAATTGGACAGTATTCCTTTGGCAGAGATCGCCTTTTGGTTGTTCAAGAGAATGTCCATCTTTACAGATAATGTCGATCTAGAATGCTTAATAATTGAGTCAGTCAACATTGGTGGGAGCTTGACATGCCTGATTATGTGTAGGAAGATGCACACATCATAGTGGAATGAAGGGAATTTATACTTGATGTCGTGGTATGGTGACTTAATCAATCAATTTAGCAAAATTATGTGAGGGCATGAAGGGTATACCGGCTCATGTAAATTAGGGCACACATATTTGAAAGAGTGAGTATTTTGGGAGTGTATCTGCAATCTAGATACTGTAACCGTTTTTAACCAGCACTCTCCAGTCTGAACTTGTGAAAGTCAGTCCTTGCTTTGGTTGGAGGTGTCTAGCAAAGCCTGCAGTTGGGTCAACAACTATGCGTTCTTATGCAATTTTTTGGAATTATATTGTCCGTCAGTAGAAATTCATGAGATCACTTCCATTAAGTACCTGGAATGGTGGATCAACTAAGATTAGTAAAGCAAATGAGGCTCTGCCAATTTTATGACGAACACATGCTGTCATTGTTTTTCCTTTCTTTTATTGTCTTATTTGACCAGGAGATTAGAAGAAGATTATATGTATCATTTTTCTCACTTGAGAACATGCATATGGTTGTATTATTTCTTACGGAACTGATTTGCAACACATCTATGCATACTTCTCCATCATTTATCCTGCTTTGATTCAAAGGCGAGGAAACAATTCTCGCCAGGCAAATGCATGTATGCAGAAGTGAGAAATGCGGCAGCATCATATGGAGTCACTATAATATAAGACAATTGCCGAGTAAAACTTATTGAGGATTTATATTTACTAATGAATGACCAGATAGAAAGTATAAAATGCCCCAAATGGAATGATTCAGTTTATGGGTGAATTGGGCATTTTTAATTCATCAAATGGTCCAGCAATTGCTAAAAAAAAAAAGGCGGTTTTTGGCTTAGAGAGAACCCATGTAGGCCACTTGGTGCCACTGACTCCACAGTTTAAATACATACAAGAGAGAGAAGGGATGAGATGGAGTGTTTAAAGTCGAACAATTTACTAAAATAACTTTCTAGTTAATAAAAGCTGTTGCATCTCCCTTAGGAAGTAACTTTGCTTCCAAAATCATTAGAAAGGGTCACATCCGCTCTAACGATATGTTTTTATGTCTTAAGGCTGCATCTCTGGCTCAGAAGAATTCAGAGGCCACTCAGGCATTGGCAATGCAAGAAGATGTTCTTGAAAAGGAACTTGGTGAAATTCAGAAGGTTTTGCTGGCAATGCAGGTTTTTAATGACTTTCCAGACCCTCTTGACTTATTGTGAATTTTTCATCTCAGGACGACTTGGTAGCAGTGCAATTGCACAATTAGAAAATGACATGCTCTCTTCTAAGTTTACTACTAATGTTCTTCTTTGACTTCCGGCAGGATCAGCAGCGGAAACAACTCGAGCTGATTCTTGCAATTGGGACGACAGGGAAACTATGGGAAAGCCGACGGGGACCTAATCAAGAAGACACAAACGAATCCTCAAGTTCGGCCAAGGAAGGGTTGAAGCAGTTCGAAATAAACAAAACTAAAGCCCCTATGATGAGCAAGGGAACCGAATCCTGAAAAATTGGAGGATTGCGCAAGCAGCCATTGTGTGATGCCATCCATGATCCTCTTGCAAATTAGCTATCATCACCATGCTCCAGGATTCAGGTCAACTAGGAAGGAAGCTGAAAAGATGTGGTTCTTTTCAAATGTGCATGTCTGGGTAAATTCCTACATCATCATTCTTATAGATGAGACAAAAGATCAAGTTCGTGTTGAAAGTTGCATGCTTTTGTGAGGTCGTTGCTCATTTTGACGCGATTATCATCTGATGCGGATCCGTGGAACTCTTAGGTTGTACAAGAATAAAGGGTTTAACGAATTATTTCCCTTGTTATGATTGTTAGGTGTCTCAATACGCACTGTTTCCAAGTTCTTTCTTGAAAAGTTGCTTCCCAAAAGAATCTCCAGCTAAAGAAAGGACTTAACAAAGAAAATCAAAATCCTAGTGCACTCAAATCAACTGAAGATGCTCGAAGATACATTCCAATAATTGGAATGACCAGACACACTAGTCGGGTCCATTTGTTTTATGAAAAATTACCTAGGGATGAGCATGATTCCAAGTAGACTTGGAGCCGAAAAATCGAATTGGTGAAAATAGGGTAGATTTCGGGTTTTAAGGTATGAAGGTAGGTTTTAGATTTTAGGAAATAGGACCTGAAATAAATTTTTGTGCTTTTTTGTTAATTTTGAAAGCGAGATGTAAACAATTAAAATCAATAAAATATTTTTCTAAATGACTGATTTTTTGCAAGTAAAACAAGAGAGGGAAAAAAAAAAACAAAAGAGAAGACAAGCCTTTCCAAGCATCTTAGAGCTGTTAAATTAACTTGCCTTTTTGGACAATTTGAGCTGAAAAATGGACGGTTGCTGCTGAAGAACATTTGTATCCCGTTCAGCCTCTCATATCAAACAAAACAATAGGAATAAAATGGATAGTGCGAGGGAATTCCTGCGGTTTCCACTGAATTTTCACTTCTCTTGAATCGTCTTCTGTAATCGTTTCCCTTTCTACCTTCTGTAGCTCTGCTTTCGGCCCCCTAATTTTCAGCCTTGTCTTGTTCGGAAATCCTTCATGGAATCTCAATCTTCTGCCTATGTTCTACTGGGGGTTTGTTTGTTGACAGTTGTTCTGTTTTTGCTCATTGTTTATCCTCAACTAAGCAAAAGTTGTCTGTTTTCGATACCGTGCCAAGCGTCGAGCGATCATGGAGCGGCGGCGCTAGCCCAACCCCCAGTCTAATCTACGAGGTAGAAAAAGAAACCCCATTTCAAGTTATCTCCTCAGAATTAAGCATGAAAGGTTGACCGTTTGATATTAGTTTCTGTCACACAAAGAATCATTACATGTAACTCAGGATAACGAGGTATTTTTCTTAGGCAAAATCATGAAAACGCGGCAAAGCCTCCCTGTATGTCTTTGCAAAAGCTCCACGTACGTTTTACTGTTTGTCATCGTCAGCTCTGTCCTTCCCTATGAATCGTTTGAAGGGAAGGTGTCGCCGAGATAAACTGTGTTTTAAGTGATCCAATCGACATCAGAAAGAAATCAGACTAAGCGGACAAATATGGATTTGGGTAATGCTTCAGCAGGAGAGAGACCTCATGCGGTGTGCGTTCCATACCCATCTCAGGGCCATGTCACACCCATCATGATCCTCGCCAAGCTCCTCCACTCTAGGGGCTTCCACGTCACCGTCGTCAACACCGAGCACAACCACCGGCGCTTGATCCGGTCCCACGGGCCGGACTCCGTGAAGGGCCTGCCCGACTTCCGCTTCGAGGCCATACCCGACGGGTTGCCGCCGTCCGACATCGACGCCACCCAGGACGTCCCCTCACTCTGCGACTCCGTCCGGAAGAACTGCCTCGGCCCGTTCCGGGAACTCCTGGCAAGGTTGAACTCGTCCCAGGATGTCCCTGCAGTAAGCTGCGTGGTCTCGGACGGCGTCATGAGCTTCGCCATCGATGCGGCCCAGGAAATAGGAGTTCCTGAGGTTCAGCTCTGGACTGCCTCTGCTTGCAGCTTCATGGCGTATTTGCACTATAGAGAACTTGTCAGGAGAGGGATATTCCCATTCAAAGGTAGGTACTTTTGATTACCCTGTTCTCAAATTTTTTCAAAGAGAGCAGTTATTGTACTGTTTGATTTCATTTCTCTGCGATCTTGCCGTTCTTGGCATTTAGCACCTTGGGTCCTTCATGAGAATGTGACAAACATGTTTTTGTGAGTTTCCAGATGAGAAATTCCTCAGCGATGGCACACTGGACACGCCTATAGATTGGATACCCGGCATGAGAAACATCCGGCTCAAAGACATCCCCAGCCACATCAGGACGACCGACCCCAAAAGCATCATGTTCGATTTCATGGGAGAAGAATCTCAGAACTGCCTGAGATCCTCGGCGATCGCTTTCAATACGTTCGACCCCTTCGAGCGCGAGGTCCTAGATGCGATCGCCGTCAAATTCCCCTCCATATACACCATCGGCCCGCTTCACTTGATGGCGACTCGCCACGTGGAGGAGGAGGCCGAATCCGAATCCATAAAGTCGAGCCTGTGGAAGGAGGACACGGAATGCCTGCAATGGCTCGGCGAAAGAGAACCCAATTCAGTGGTGTACGTGAACTACGGCAGCGTGACGGTGATGTCGGGGAAGCATCTGGAGGAGTTCGCCTGGGGGCTGGCGAACAGCAACCACCCATTTGTCTGGATCGTCCGGCCCGACATCGTGAGGGGCGAGCCGGCGACGACCCTGCCGCGCGAGTTCCTCGACGCGATCAGAGGCAGGGGAATGCTGGCGAGCTGGTGCCCGCAGAACGAGGTGCTGAACCACCCATCGGTAGGCGCGTTCTTGACGCACTGCGGGTGGAACTCGGTGCTGGAGAGCGTGAGCGCAGGAGTGCCGGTGATGTGCTGGCCATTCTTCGCCGACCAGCAGACGAATTGCAGGTACGCCTGCACGGAGTGGGGGATCGGAATGGAGGTCGATCATGAGGTGAAGAGGGAGGAGATCGAGGGGCTGGTGAGGCGAGTGATGGAAGGTGAGGAAGGGAAGAGGATGAGGGAGAGAGCTCAGTACTGGAAGAGAGAAGCTGAAGCTGCAACTTCGGTTGGCGGGTCATCATATGACAACTTCGAGAGGTTTCTTGAGGAAGCTCTTGCCTTCAAGAAAGCGGACTCTGCTTAAAAACCAGAGATCCTCTTGGGTTATTGTGTTCTACATTCATAGATATATATATATATAAAGAGTTTCTCAATCAATGCTCTCAACGGTTGCCTCTTTCAGTTGATCTTCCACAAAGAGCTCCTTCTTTAACAGCTTTTTCTACCCGATCGCGAAAGCTTTTATGTCCACTAAGAGCGAAATCCGTTTGAGTAGAGCAGGGCCTTAATAAGGGCGACTGATAGGTAGGTAGAAGAGAGAAGGGGCGCAGCGAGGCAGAGGATAGGGCAGTAGGGGGAAGGGAAGGCAAAGATTGGCGTATCGTCTTTGGGAAAGATCGAATTAATGATCACACTTTCTTCTAACCAGAAGACTTTTGAAGTCCATGATAAGAGAGTCTTCCTCCTAAACCAAGACAGTACGCTACTAGAGAGGAATATTGCTACAAGGATAGACATTGCATAAGTTGATCTCTATTTTGAGTGCATGTAATTACTTAAGTGACCTTGAAAAGAGTAGAACTATGTTGGTAAAATAGGCCTTGAGTTCGGGTTATCTACAAGACAAATCCTGAACTCGAACCGACCCAACCCGACCCGAAAAAAAGCGTGAAAATAGCCTAGATCTTTTTTTTTTTTTGGGGTCTGGCAAAAAAGAGAAGCATGAGAATTATTAACCGGGGGGGGGGGGGGGGGGGGGGGGGGGGAATGGACCAACCAAAACAGCATATGAATCCACCCGATTTCATTTCCATGGGCCTCCCTTTCTTTTCCCAGATAACGAAGCCCATCGATTCAAAATGCCATTTTCCCCTCCAATTGTGCTCTTGCTCGTCTCTTTCATTTGGATTTGTGGTGTACCAGCCGCCGTAACCAGCCACCCCGCCGTCCCGCGAGCCACCGTGCAAATCCGCTAACCCGCGATGGCGCCACAAAGCAGGTAGAAGCGGAAGTTCCATTTATGTTGTTGTTTAGGTTAGTGTTACCGGGAAAACTACAGGCTATTCTGCACATTTGATGTGAGAAAAAAAGTTTATTCCAGCAAATTACGTCCTTCATTCTGTGATATCGTCTCTGTTCATAAGCACGTTATTGGGTTTATTGAGCACAGGCCCTCTCAAGCCTTCTCGCTGAAATAGACTATGTGCCAAGTGCTTGTTGAAATGTTAAAGAGAAGGGACGCCTCCGTATATGGACAATCCTCTCCCCGGAGAAGATCTCCGAGGTTTCTCAGTCCAAAAAGCTCGACGGGAGCTCAATTTACGAAGATCAGTGGGCTAAAATCCGATGACGGCCGGGTTGACGATTTGGATACACTCGTTGGTTCGAAGCGAAAACGTTCTGCGGTGAATACCCAGGAGAAAGATGACGACCCACGAAAAATTTCCCGGAAAGCGGCAGATCTCAGTGATGGTTCGAGGAAAAGCACGATTCCATGTACTGGGTTGAGAAGATCTCCAAGATTTGGCGGCGGGGTTAGGGAACAGGAACATTCTCTGCTGATTACCCAGGTAAAAGATTACCCTTTAAAAAAATCAAGTGATGGCTTGGGGAGAAGTACTACTCAATGTGCTGGATTGAGAAGGTCTCCCAGACTGAATTGTGGGATTAGGGAGTTTTGCAGCTTCGATCGTTTGTTGAGGGTTGCTAATCAGCACAATATTGCCGGGCATGTTGAGAGGACTGACCGTGGACCTAAGAGAGAACTTAGGTGCTTGTTAAGGAGAAAGACTGACAAGGAGGATAAGAAGAATGCTACAGAAGATAAAGTTGATGATAAATGTGAAGTATTCGTTGCAGAAACACAAAGAAGCACTAGAAAATGTGTGCTTAGTCTACCCGTCCTTAAAAAAGAAGAAAATGGAAAAATCAGGACTCTAACTGAGAGCAAACACGGAGATGAAGGCTATAAGAATTGCCAAGGTTGGACTAAAGAACAAGAGGCTGCATTACAGAGAGCTTTTTTTTCTGCAAAGCCAACTCCGCATTTCTGGAAGAAGGTTTCTAGATTTGTGAGTTTCTATATTCCAACTCTCTCATGGACTATTTTCTTTGTTTCTTTACGTTTTCAGATAAATATTTATGCGCGTTTATGGTGGTGCTTATGATGTGATTTTTTTGCACATCTGCAAGGGCATGTATGTTCTACATGGTTGTGGTAAGCTCATGTCTCTCATATCCAACTAGGTCTTTCTACCGCAAGGTTACATATTTTGTGGGGTTGGTTTGCAAATCTTGCAATGATAGGATTGAGCTTCCTATTTGAATTATCATAGTGGAATTTTGTTAATACTATAGATTTGTCAAGGATGTTGCATGATAGTTTGGCATGACTTTGCTTGAAGTTGACTGACAAACCTTGGAAAATTTAGAACTTTTTTGCCTTTAAAATAAAAAGTTAGGCTATACATTAAAAGTGTAGTATTTAATTTTTACCAAAGATTAGGAGTTTATTCCAAGGATAAAATACATTGATTTAACACCGCCTTATAGTTTGTTTAAAGTGAGAGGATACCATACATTTTTCCTATAATAGGTTACACCCAGTGTTATTTGATCGTGTCTCCTGGTACTATCAGTTGAAAAGAGTTTTAGCTATACTTGGTATGCTATGTGAAACATACAATGGCTCCAATGTCATCTGGGGAAACTAAAAACCTTTTAATGATTAATGGGATCTATAACTTAAGCATATCTACGCTTTTTGAGGTGATTCACTCCTGCAGATGTACGTACTATAGAAGTTTCTGCAACTCATGTCAAGTTACTTCATGTGGAGGAAAGAAGGTCATGCATTTGTTTAATTTTGGTGGAAGTTTAACGTGCCAAGACAGCGGAAGTGAAAAATAAAGATCAATTTTGTGCAAATCCGAGTTGATTTTGATATTTTGCCGTTTATCATACCTTACAAGTTCATGTAATATGCTCTCGCTGCTATGCACAGAAGGTTTAGCCTAGATTTTGGCGCAATACACTGTATAAATGATATGATCCCTCAGAAGGCACTATGCTCAAAAGCTATTTTGTTAGGCCACCCTCTTACGGAACTGTGACCTCAAAGGTTTTTGAAAACTTCACTGTTTATTTGCAAAATATCCCTGTTATCTTCTTTTCTAATAATTTTAGAGATTGTAGAAATTCTTCAAGTATATATGTTGGTGAACACTGTAATAGCCCCAATGACAACACAGCATAATTTACAGCACCAAAACTTACAAGTAGAAGCCACAGCACTGCCATATGAGCTCGGAATATTTATTGTCTAAATGCTATCCCTTCAAGAAGGAGTGAGCGTGGATTTTGCTTTTTAATTTCACACGAAAACCCTTTAGCTTGTTTTGACTTTGCTGTGAACTTCTTTATGAATGAGCCACTACATGGTCAAAAGGTAGGAGCTAGAATATTATGCTAAATGGACATGATGAGCTGACTTGCTCTGCCATCATTACCTCTGCTGTCATGATTAAGCATGGTACCAGTTTTGTGTGATTTTGTTGCGATTTAAATGGTTTTGTATTCTGCCATCCTCGAATTCTAGATGACCTGGGTGGCAAAAAAAAAAAAAAATTCCGCTATTAAAAGGCATGTCAATGAATTTTACAAGTGACTATACCCTAAATAATATGAGTAGATAATAAATATGTTCTCCTAGGCATCCACTCAAATAGTAAGGGAACCCAAAAGATAACCAAGGGCCCTGGACTGGGAATTCTTCAGATGTTAATCTGTAACGAGCTAAAAACCTAATCATTTCAGGTCAAATTATATTCGATGAGGTATTTTCACCATTTTTAGGATGAAGCCGCAGGCCCACAGCTTTGATATACCAACTTAATATCTTGTTTGGATCACATGAAAAGTCATATTTGTTAAGGATTATTTCGGGCTTACAGTCATGCTAACACATTTCTTGCATTAGTACTTCGAGTTCTCCTTCTTTTTCATCTCTCCATTTGCATGTGAAAAAGATACAAAATGTCTGAATTTCTTTCCCAGCAGGAATTTTGAGTATCATGCATTCTGATGACACCATCTTCATGTTTTCGAATCTAGAGATTATAATGTCGCCCATGCTAAATAGCACTTTTCATAAATTGGTGTAAAGTTGCAGCTGTTTGCTTTTGTGGTGGTAATAGAGTTCACATTGCAATATTGGCGACCTTATGTCATCAGAACAGCCATTTAGTGCAGATGTCTTGTTGGAATCTTCTTTCAATAGCATCAACCATGGTGCTACCTGTATTTCCACAGTATATTTTCTACTAGTTCCTGAGGAAATACTTGAGTCTGAATATAATGCGATTAACATGCAAAATGCTCACAGGTACCAGGAAAGTCAGCACAGGAATGTTTTGATAAGATTCATTCGGATCATCTAACCCCTACTCAACCTCGTCCTCGGTCCAGAGCAAACAAAAGGGATGAATCTTGCATCGAACGGTCTCCACTGTCAGCAAGCAAGATTCTTAAATCCCCTAAACCATTGATCAAGAGGCTCAATTCTAAAAAGAAGAGTCTTCTTGCACACAAAACTCTTAGGCAGCTATTACAAAAGCAAAATCGGTCGGACCAAACTTGTGAAGCAGATTTTTTCTCTGTACTTGAGTCCAATGTGGATCCATCTACTGAAGAGTTAACTTCTGTACTTGTGACCCCAGCTAACCAACAGAAAATGCAAGGGTCTCTTCTGAAATGTGGCGAAAGGTCTTCTTCAGGCAAAAAGAAGCCGGTCTCCAGATTTTGCAGCTCTAGTAGGATACCTCTGATAAGCCCTCCGGTACTAAAGCAGGTTAAAAACAGAGCATTGCATGAGAAATACCTGGATCAATTACATAGCAGGGAAGCAAAGAGAATCTCGGCTCTTGAAGTAAAAGTTACTTCCGGGAAAGCAAACAAAATGGAAGTCGATGCAGAGAAGATGGGTGCAGTTAAAGCTGCTAAGCATGCCTTACTATCTGATGTGAATGATGCTATTAATCAGATTCGACATCTTCAAGGAAATGCAGCAACAGATTCTGATGAGGATGTTCTGGATAGAGGGGATGACGCCGACGCTGACGATATGGATGGATGAACATATTCTAGTTATCTTCCCCTTGTTCTTAAACACATTAACTCCAAGCGCTAGAGCTAATGTAAGTTAGTTCTTTTCTCAAAGAAATTAAAAATAGTTCTTGCTTCTGTTTGTTTTTCGTCCTAATAGATGCATCTGTCCGGCTCGTTTTTCCTTCTGCTGTGAGCTCACTAGAGTTGCCCTCCCCACCGCTGCACTAATATCGCTCAAGTGTTCCTCTTAGTATAATTCACCTTCCACCCTGTGTCACGACATCTCGAAAGATGTTGGAATATCAATATCCTTCCATAAGTGCATGCATGCTCAAGGGCACTTCTTCACGAGTTTAAGGTGCACCTGCTCGACACTGGCGTATAGGCTTATAATTTGCACGTAATTGTTCAAACTGGTGCCCAAGAGCATGCAATTGGCATTTTTAAGGATGAGATAAACCAGGTCAGTCTCATACTTATCCTACTATATCATCCAGTTTGCTTTGTTTTTAGTATTATAGATTACCGAAATGAATGTCTAGTGTGGTTGTTCCAGCTAGTAAGAGAGCATACAATCGGCATTTATAAAGATCGAGTCGTACCAAGACCGTCTCGTTCCCTTGGCATGTATAAAATCAAGACCCTGGCGTGGAGAGCAAGAGCATTTGGCTCTTTAAAAGAAGCCCATGGTGATCTGAATTACTTCTCTTGGTCATCTTGCTCTCTTGCCTTGAACTTTGCGTCAATTCGCTGTGCAATTATCTCCAAGACAGGAGGCCGAGTTTGTTCTGCCGGCTCGCGGTGGGCCGCAATCAGTTGCGAAATTTGAGTTCTGGCCCCGTTCAAACCGTGATCGAGACCCTCAATTGTAAATCGGTGTATGGATTATTCAGTGGTGAATGCTTTCATTATCCACAAGAAGCCATAAATTGAACTCTTTTTTTTTTTTTGGTTGTTCTCACTGATCTTCTCTGTGTACATGTGCGTGGGATACTCACGGGAATCCAACCCTAGACCTCATATTCTCCAGCCCCACCCCCTAATAGTTTACTAATAAGGCCGAATGGCTATTGACCTCATGCGTTTTTTAATACCATTTGTAATTTCCCTGGATTTATTCTTTTTCATCTCTCTTTCTTTTACATTGTTTTTTTTTTGATAACCGAGGTGTCCACGCGGCCGGCGAGCTTGTGCTCAAACCAGCGGTGAAGCACGACTAGTCTTCGGGAGGACCCGCAGACCCCACAACCACAAAAAAAAAAGTTAGTATCTCTTAACCACCAAAAAAAAAAAGTCTGTCGTTTGCAAAAAAAAAAAGCCTTTTTCTTTATACCACATAGGAAAGATGGGAGAGTGCAAAACATTTTATTAGTTTTCTCACGTTTTACCAATTGAGTCAATCCAATCAATTTTTACCAGATATTGCCGAAGTGGACACTGGCCATACTTCATGGTATCGCCGCGTTAATGTGGATATTTTTCTTGAAATTTTCTTTATTAATTTCTTTCTATCATTTATCCTTTTTTTATTTTTTTTCTTAATGTGGCCGCTATGGTCGACGGGCCCTCACCCACAGCTGGCCTCACCGGAGTAATTTAGGATTGAATTAATAAAAGTATAATATGTTTAGAAATTTTTGAAGAATTTTTCCTTAGCATAAGTAACCCTTTCGATCTCTATAAATCGACACCAATGACCTAGTCTGTCTCTTGGTTTGTTGGTGCTGGGACAATGTTGTCCCCGCTTCAGATATCATCGCCTAATTCATTTTACTAATTTTTGTGCTAAATATTCTCCCAAAAGGTTGACCCTGTCATTCTGTGATGCTTAATTACAACACGCCACGTGGCTCCACCGCAGAGAAAAACCTTCGCTCCCACATGCCAAGTAGTCCATCTAAGTTAGGAGGACAGACACCCACGGAATAGATCAAACACAATGGAACATGCTCTGCTTCCCTTCGTCATCCTCACTCTCCTCCTCGATCTCCGGCCAGCGGAATCCCTCGATCCGGCATGCCGGAACACCTGCGGCTCGCTGGCGGTCAAGTATCCCTTCGGCACTGGCTACGGCTGCGGCTCTCCCCGTTTCCACCCTTACGTGACTTGCGTCCACGGGCAAGACCGCGACGAGCTGGTCCTCGCCACTCACACCGGCACATACCCGATAACCTCCATATCCTACACAACCTCCACCCTAATCATCTCCCCACCCTGCATGTCCACTTGCACCTCCATGAAGCCCTCGCCCAACCTGGGCCTCGACTGGTCCGGTCCGTTTGAGCTCGGCTCCTCGACCTTCGTCCTCCTCGATTGCAACCCCCCCACCACTTCCCTCACCGTCAAGGGCTCGCCCATATGTGATCCAAGCTCCTCCAATCTGTGTGCTTTGATGTACGCATGTCCCGCCGTTCTCACCCTCGGGTTGCCGCCATTTTCCCCAACCAACACGTGCTGCGTCTACTCCCCGGCGAACTTCGACAGCAAGGGCGAGCTGAACCTTCAGGCCTTGGGATGCAGCGGGTATGCCCCGGTGGCATCGCTCGGGGACAACCCGACCGACCCGACGCGGTGGGAGTACGGGGTGGAGCTGAAGTACACACAAGGGGCGTTCGATAGGAACCACATGGACACCAAGTGCCCAACTTGTGAGAACACTGGCGGGGTGTGTGGGTATGGCTCTCCAAGCCTTGCCTTTGTTTGTGTTTGTGGTGCTGGTTATAATACCAGCACGGACTGCAACATATACAATCAGGCGGAGGGGATCACCGGGAGTTCAGCTTCTTTTCCAAGCAGTAAGATTATTTCTTTTTATGGAATTTTTTTTAGAGTCATATGAATTTACCATAATAATGGGGAAAAAAATTATTTATGCATGCATATCTCATATTTTCAGGGATGAATCGTTGGAGCAATTTGAGCTACAGTGGCCTGGTTTTGATTGCTGCGGCCTGTTCCATGAACCAAAGCTTGAGAAGATTGTTCTTTCAAGTGGGGATCAATCCATGAAGGAATCTGTAAAGACGAAAGATCATGTCAAAGTGGAGAATAAAGGCTCGCGGTTGATTCTTCATGCTCGATGAGCATCTTCTCTACTTTTGCATGCATGGGTTTAGGTTCTATTCTTTTGCTGTTGGACATGGCATTTTGCTAAGGATTTTCTTAATCGACCCACTTGTGCTGATGATCTTCCTCAAACCATTACCTAATCGAATATGTCTATTCGGTCATAACCGGTGCCAAAGCATCCCATGCATTCAAGTGACGCTTATAAGTAGAGAAAATTATCAAAAAAATCATAAATTTATTGCTAACTTGGACAATTTCTTTCAATAATACTTATATGTATTTTATCGATTTTTTCTTGTGTTTTCTTTGCTTTTCTTCCTCTAGCAAGCAAGGGCCGGAGAGGTTGATCTGATTAGCCTTTGGCACAGCTCGCCCCTGCTAGCCACTGGCAAGATGCAACCTCACCGTCACTAGGTAAGGTCAATGGCTGGCAGGGGCAAGCTTCACTAAAGGTTGACAAGGTTGACCTTGTCGGCCTCGCCTCTAATCGGTCGCCAGACCTCGACAAACGGCTGCGGGAAGAAGCAAGGGAAGAAACAAAATAAAAAGTAAGAGAAAGGAAAAAAAAGAAAAAAGGAAAAAATAAATATTAAAATATTATCAAAAAATTTTGTGTTGGTGTTTACCGCGCTACATCAACGATTTTCGACCTTGGCCGAAAAGATTAAATTGGAAAAATTGTAAAACATTTAGAATTGAATTAGGAAAAAATGGTTTAAGACTGAATTTTCAAAATTGCAATAGGTTTATAATTTTTTTTTGTTGGCAATTTTCCATTAAAAGCCCTTTCTTTTTCTTGTAACACTAGCTAGAAGACAAAAAGTTCGAAAAGAAACTAAAAATATAAATTAATTATTCAATGATTTAGGCTATCAAAGGAGATGAATTTTGATTTTCATGAAGCGAAAAAAAAATTAGTTTATAAAAGATAGGGAAAGTTCATATTGAGTTGAGGAATCATCTTGATTTGAAGTGTCAGATACATAGTTTAGTTTTGGATTTTGATTTTCGCTACTTAATCATAACATAATTTACTGTGCTTTTCATGGAATTAATTGAAAAAAAAAAGTGAGGTGGAAACCATTTTTGGGTTTGTTTTGGGATACAGAGAGAAATACAAAATGTTAGAATAAGCTTAAAAATCACAAAAATAAAACCATCTTTTAATTATAAATATCAAACAAGTAAGGGAACATTGGAAGTGGGAACCATAAAAATCTCTTTCTCACTCCCCTCTATAAAAAAAAAAGGGGGCATCTGGTCGGCGGAGAGATTATCAAGCATCTAGCATTACTTCGAAAAGTCTTATGTACCATATGATAAGAATCTGCCCCCTTTACTCAACCTATATAAAAGAAGCCAAGCCTGTTCCTGTGCCCGAAACCAACATAGGTGAGCTCCAGACTTATATGCAACTTTCTCATCTAATGTTGCATTTCATTTGATTGTTTCTTATGTTGAAACATTTTTTTCAATTGATGTTTTCTAATTAACTTCCATTGTAATTTGAACAACTCAAAGTACCATCGTGGCGATTGTCCTAGTCGTACAAGGCATGGTCCGAATTTCCTATATGGTCCGATGGACAAACCTTGGTCCTAGGTTTGGGTCCTACTTGTTCTTCCCTATCAGAAAACCTTAATTCTCAAACGGAACATTTCAAAATAGGTAGCAGAGTCCTCTCGTAATGTCCAAAGGAATCGTCAATGTTGGTTGCTCCTTCCCTCCCCCGTTCGTCACTGCCTCACCCTAAGCCTCCTGCTACAGGAACTAAGACCTTGATCATCTCTGCACCATCATCTGATGAACTTTCAGCAGCCCAGGCAAGTTAAATCGAAGCACAGTCAATCTGTATTGATCATAAGATCAGATGTACCTTGGCGGACGGGAGCGGGGTGATTAGCCCAAGTAATATCATCACGATTCTCAATGTCATGAGTGGTCTTGGAGGGTGCGATAAGGTGTCGAAATCTCCTCCAAAGTGGCCATGCCAATCGCCTGCTTCGTGTTTTCAGCTCCATCGGCGAACAGTTCTCGGAATCACAAGCATTGTTCATCACAAATGGACAGGGAAACAATGTCCATCACAATGGCATAAACTTGCTTCTGAGTACTGTGAAAATAGCGTCACAAGCAAATATTCCAGCAGTCATCCGCCGAAATTCACGACGACACCAAAAGATTCGTCTGTAACGCAATATCTCAAGGAAACTAGGAAATATTCCCACAGGATTAGCCTAACCCTTCATAAATTCAATCTTGTGGAACTTACACAGCTTAAAGTAATGCATGTATGTGCACATCTTATGTAAGATGTGACAAGCAGGATGCAGAAGGCTGATTCAACTATGGATGCATTGCCGACTCTCAGTCCACCTTCTCTCCACTGGTTTGATTTTCCTCCTTAGGTGAAAGGAGTGGATCAACGAGGAACGCCTCGATGTGTTTGTACATCTCTTTCGGCTTCTCTGAAATTATCGCATGACCACAATCCTTTATAACCACTAGTTGCCCGTTTTCATCCAAATGCCTGGCCAAAGTCAGTCAAATCGATTTAAACAAGCAAAAGAAGCAGGTTATTCCATAAGAAAATCTACCAAGAGCCATTCAGCAAAAATAGATCCTCCTGATATTTGATGCCCATGAACATTGAATCTTCAGTTGAAATGGTCTTAGATGATTAAGAACATTTTGGTTCTGAACATATGTTTTCATCCACTTACGTTGTTTATACAAGTTCTTGTTAGAGAATCAAGTTTCTGAAGACAAACCTCTTTAATCTGTGACCCAATTCCAATGGAAAGATTTTATCATACTCCCCCCAGATTATCAGTGCTGGCTGCATCAGAAGAAGATCAATGGCTTGAGAGGATGCCAAGGAAGAGAGAAGATATCAAAAAAATCAATGTGAATATGTAACGAGTAAATTGCGTGAGTCTGACAGAGATTACAGAGACTTCAGGAGAGAGAAACCTGAGTTATTTTGGGAAGATCAGACATCTTCCTATCTTTGTACAAGGCAATGACCAGCCCTGTCCTTTCTTGAAGGTACCCCTTGCACATAACCTGCAGAAAAATCATGGCGACCTTTCTTGAAATGCCACAGAACTCGATAGATCAAGATAAAACATTTCCGAGATTGCCGTGGGACACATAATCATATAAAACGTAAAAATTCGGCTTTTCATAAGTCAGTTGAAATGGCACAGCTAAGATTGATGACAGATTTAGCAATTTGTATCCCCAAGCAGCTGTATAATAATGTCTGCCGGCCTTCACGACTAGATGGCCTGTGTAGTCTCAGTTCACACGGAACAAGCCACTTATTCGTTTTATCTAGTGTCAGGAATGTTCCGTAGAGTTGGAATTCGCCGACTAAATGCGCCAATGCAATAGTCCTCGGCCTCAAATATGGGTAAGAGGGAATGAAGCCGCGATAGTACAGGGCAGAATGCTGAATGGTGATGACTCTATTCTCTAAAAGCAGAGTAGAGGCATTTCCATTTACGCACATTTATTCTTTTAAACAACCACATAAACAAAACAAACACTGCAGAGCAGAGCTGCTACGACAAGGAAAGAAACATTCTTCAGTTACCGAACGTAATCTGCCCGATAACTCGTAATGTTGAGCAATAAAAATGTGGAACAAGACTACTATGAGTATGGACAAGAAGTGGCTTAGGCAATAACCAAACTTCCGCATTCAATGTAGCTATTACCTGATAATTAACTGTTCAAACTTCCATCATGAATCATTTAAACTCAGATTCAGATGCAATGCGCAAGAACACAAACGTGCAGCTCAGAGATTTGTGACTTTCCGTCGAACTTACATCAACAAAATCTTGCATTAAGCAAGTGGGCATTTTCCTCCCCGGCTTGTGAAAGGCGACTTCGGACTGCTCCTTCAGCTTCTCCGGCGTCTGTGGTAACAGAAAACTCAGGGCCTCGTCCGCGCTCTTCACCTGCCGAGACGACATTGTGGCCAATACTCACTTAATTCCACTGAACTCCACAGGGAATACACATGTATTATCAATAGAACTAATCCGCCTACTGCTTATAGACTCACATGAAACATACCCTCCTCCAGGTCCTTCTCCTCCATACACACCCCTGCGCAGCACAAAACCAGCTTCTCCACCATCTCCGGGAACTGCGCCGCCAAGCTATACGCCACGAACCCGCCGTAACTTAGCCCCACCACGTTCGTCTTCCTCACTCCCTGGGCCTCCAAGACTCCTGCAAAAACGGGTCAAATGATGATTCGAGTCAGTCTTGCTCGAGTCATGTGGTATCCAGCCGTGTCAAAAGAATCGACGGTCCTACTCCTACCTGCGACGCACTGAGCCTGATACTGCTCGGTCCGCTCGGGCCGGGTCGTGTAGGAATCGCCGAAGAACAAGAGGTCAGGCACGTACACGTTGAATCTAGCCATGAAGGGCGAGATGAACTCCTTCCACTGCCACATTGCGTTGGCTCCGAGGCCGTGCAAGAGGAGCAAGTTGGGCTTGCTTGGCTCGTACGTCTTGGGGACCCAACAGTGCATCACCGTGCCGTCGCCGAGGTCGGATGTGGTCGGTTTCAGGCCCGCCCGGGAAAAGGAGAAGCGCAACCATCGGTTCCATGTCGCTGCAAAGCTGAAGCACTTTGCCATCAAGATGTGGTTACCTTTGTTTGCTCTTTTCTGGGTACGTTCTTGAGGTTTTTCGAGGAGTGGGTCGCTTTTGGAATGCGGATTAGAAGGAAAGAAATGGTGGGTTTGATCGACCAATGAAGAAGGTGAATTTTTTTTTTAATTTCTCAATGAATGCGATGGTATTGGATTTAGCAGAGATGGAGATTAAGGCAATCTGCTGACTAGGTATCTTCTTTCGGCCTGCTAATTTTGGTGTTTAGTGAGCTTGAAGATTAAAAGAACTTCCATGATTATGACTTCAAAAGTCAAAAAAGTAAATGGAGTAGCTAATTCAGCTTTCCCTAATAAAATTTGGGTTTAAAAAATTCACTGGAAAAGATTAGGATATTTGGCAATATTTTATATTAGCTTGGGCTTTCGGTATTTTCTGCACGCAAGTTTAATGATGCTTAGTGAATTCTTTTTTGTTTTTCCTTTTCAAAACCACCTTCATTGATATTGTCATTTTGCAACATTATTTATTATAATAAAAAAATAATAGCACGAAAAAGGTTATACCGACTTTAATAATAGTTTAGTCAATAAGAAAATAAATATATAAATTACAGATCAAATTGCTATAAAATTATAATACAATTATACAGAAGGTGTGGTATGGTTAACCGAATTCCTTTAAGGTAATTAGTTTTTGCTAATGGTGCTGAGTAGTTTCACAAATTATACTTTCTAAGATGAAATAATGTGCATAACCGAATATATAATTACAGATCAAATTGCTATAAAACTATAATAAAATTACACAGAAAGTGAGGTATGGCTAATCGAATCTCTTTAAGGTGATTAATTTTTGCTAACGACGCTGAGTAGCCTCACCAATTATGTCTTCTAAGATGCAATAAATGTCCATAACCGAAAATTGTTGTCATTTTGTCTTGTTTGACTTTCATAAAGAACAATCTTCGAAAAAACCTGCGCAAGGTGAGCAATGCACGTTTTCGTAAACAAAGGTCAGGAGTTGATGAACATCTGAATCTGAACATGCATCTGAAACATACAATGATTGCGTAGTTTAGATGATACTAAAAAATTATGAGGAATAAAATGCCACATGAAATTATATCATGAAAAGTTTTCATGAAGGAATTTATTTGATTTTTCTTTGTGTATAACATTGAAATTGGTCGATGTATACACAGAGGTCACGAAAAATATTTATGATACAGAGAAGAACAATCTTATAATTAATATGGTTAGCAATCTAGATGTTCTTCGAAACAATCATGAAAATAGTATGATGTTTCTCAAGATGTTGGTAACAACTTTCATGAAGGATTTTTGTTCAAAATGTTCTTGGAAAAATTCATGAAAAATCACAAGGACGCAAAGGTCGGTTGGAACAAAAACATGTCAGAATCATTCCAAAGTTTTGGCGCCAAAAAGTTTTACATCTTTGAGCTTAGACATTTTTTGAGCAAATCAAATCGATTTTTCACAAAAAAAAAAATCATACCATTCAAAAGTTTATGATCTTAATTAATGTTCTTATTTCACAACATTTTTTGAGATAATCCTCACAAAAAAATATAAAATCTGGGAGTGAAATATGTACCAAAAATAGAAAATCACAAGTTCATGCACATTTCAGATTCTGACTTAATCTTTGCGAATACATTTGACATTGTAAACAATGTTCAGTTTCGGCAAACAAGATATCAAATCGAAAATTATTACATGAGGTTCAGATCATCAGAAAAAAGTTTAACGACAGATTCTAACTTAGAAAATCCGAAAATCAACAAATGATCAAGCAAGCATCAAACAACCTCATATCAACAAATCAACTCATTTTCATACGGTATAAATTTAACGACTCATACCTGATCCAACTCATACCTGACATGATCGGTATTACCTAAATACTTCTATATTTAACAAAATAAAAAATATTTATTTCTTATAATTTATTAAGAAAAATGATATTGCTAAAACACTTTTATACAATTAAAAATATATATTTTTTAATTTTTATAAAAAAATTTAAAATTTTTTATTTTTATAAAAATAATTTTTAATCATTACCCTCCGCCAGCCGTTGACCATCTCCTCCACCGCCGCTTGCCCCACTCCTCTAAAGCCATTGCCCGCCCATGTCCGCTTGCTACCGACCACCGTCACCACTGCCCTATGCCTATCACCACCTCTCGCTGCTACCTCCGAGTGTTGCCGACAAGAAATCACGGGTCCCCTTGTGGACAACATTACCTTATAGCTCACATGGGACCTCGCCGTCCCCATCTTCTTTGTTGGACCCGTCGGCGCAGGTGCTACAAATTCCTAACTGTGATAATAATCTGAGTGCTTCTTCTTCATCTTCTTCCTCACTTCACATGTCAGCGACTGCACTACTGAAAAAAGCAGCATAAATGGGGGTGACCGTGAGCAACAACCCAGCTCATCATTTGCAATCGTCAACTGTAGTAACCCACAAGCACACAGCCGCATGCATGATCATAATAATCTGGGGAGCTTGGGTTTACGTGACCATCGCCATCATCGTCAACAAAACATGAATGTGATGATGATGATGAAGAACCCGCCGTTATCTCTGGACGGGGCTGATGATGATCTGAATGGGATGTGTCACATCCCGTACCCGTCGGACGCGCAACATCCTGCCTCCTGTCAATTCTCTCATCGCTTGGCCAACATTGGCGATGGCCCAGGACTCGTCGCGGCCAAACGACGGCTATCTAGTGCGACAGCAGAAACGCTTATAATCCCCTGACGGACACCAATGCAGGATAGAAAGATAAAGAGACAACAATGCAACAAAAACTAAATATTTATATTATATCATTAACAAAGTTTATATACAACCCTCAAAAGATAGTACAGGGCCTCCTGCTCTCAAAAAGATAAACCAAACGCTAAGTCTACTCTGACTCAACTTCACTCTACTCTGAGGACGGCAACTCCTCGGGGTCTGACTCCTCTAGCGTCGGGGGATCAGACTCGGAATCACTATCACTGGCCATCGGGTCAAACTCAAACTCGTCCTCCTCGCCCTCTATCTCCATAACTGTGTCTCCATTTGAATCCAATGCGTCCATCGGCTCGGGGTCTACGACTTCACCTTCGAAGGTCAAGGGGTAAACCGATCCCCTCCAATCGGATATAGGTGCAGGCACGTCAAAACCTTGAATCAGACCACTATAAAATAACCTTGACCTACACATCAAGACACATCCCAGACCTTGTAATGACGCATCACTGTAAATCTCGAATCCTCCAGATCCAGACGGAATAGTTAATACTGGCGCAGTTGTTAGTCTATGTTTAAGCTCTTGAAAGCTTTCTTCACACTTATCCGTCCATTCGAACTTCGTCTCCTTTTTCAATAGATGCGTTAAGGGTCCAACTATCGTAGAAAACTTTTCCACGAAACGTCTATAGTAACCTACCAGACCTAAGAAACTTCTCACTTCTGTCACGGTTGTCGGTCTAGGACACTTTTCAACTGCTTCAAGCTTTGACGGATCCACAACAATTCCTTCTCCAGAAATTATATGTCCAAGAAACGCCACTCGATTAAGCCAGAATTCACATTTACTGAACTTGGCGTACAACGAATGTTCCCTTAAGGTCTGTACAATAATACTCAAGTGTTGTTCATGGTCCTCAGAGCTTCTCGAGTACACCAGTATGTCGTCAATGAACACTATTACGAACCGGTCTAAGAACTCCTTGAATATCCTATTCATCATATCCATAAAGGCGGCAGGAGCATTGGTCAATCCAAATGGCATGACCGTAAATTCATAGTGTCCATACATGGTCCTGGACGCCGTTTTCGGTATGTCCTTCTTTCTGATCCTCAATTGGTGATAGCCTGTTTTCAGGTCTATCTTAGAGAACACAGATGCCCCTTGCAGTTGATTGAACAAGTCTTCTATCCTAGGTAACGGGTACTTATTCTTGACCGTCACCTGATTCAACTGCCGATAGTCAATGCACAGACGCAATGACCCGTCTTTTTTCCTTACGAACAATACTAGAGCACCCCATGGCGAAGCACTTGGGCGAATAAATCCTTTATCCAGCAGTTCCTGTAATTGAACCTTCAATTCCTTTAATTCCGACAATGCCATCCTATAAGGCGCCTTAGAAATTGGCTCTGTCCCAGGAGCTAATTCTATTGCAAACTCTACTTCCCTTTCAGGTGGCAGTCCTGGCAACTCTTGTGGGAAGACATCCGGAAAATCACACACTACAGGCAAGTCTTCAAGCCTCACTTCCTCAATTGATGAATCAGTTACAGACGCTAGGTATCCTTGGCATCCTTCGTCCATCAACTTAGTTGCTTCCAACAATGATATCCAAGGGATCGAGGTTCCTCCTCGATTTCCTCGAAATTCAAACCTAGGGTGACCGGTTGAGTTAAACCGAATCACCTTATCACCACAGTCAATTACTGCTCCATGTTTAACTAACCAATCCATTCCTACTATCACATCAAAATCAAACATGAGTAGAACAACCAGATCAATCAGTTCCTCTCTACTACCTAAGGATATCTTACACCCTTGACATCCTAATGAGATGATCATTTTATCCTTTAGTGGGGTGACCACATGCAACAGTGTTTCTAATGGTCTTACATCCATACCAGCTAAAGCAACGAATTGTTCAGACACAAATGAATGCAATGCTCTAGGGTCAAACAGGGCATAAGCAGCATGATCACAAAGAGAGACAGTACCTGTGATCACACCTGGCACATTTTCAGTTGCTCCTCGCGCCATCGCATACACTTTTCCTTGCGCTGGCGGTCAATTCAGATTTTCTTGGGGAGCAGTTTCGCCTATGGTCCAGCTGGTAGTCTTTGTTATTGAAACTGTGGTCCCTGGTTCTTTCTCGGACAATGCCTCGCGATATGCCCCATCTGACCGCACTTGTAATATGCTCCTGTCTTCATCAGGCACAGACTATTCGGATGCCTCTGTCCATAATTACGACACCTTGTACTACCAGGAGGTGTCGGTTTTCCCAAAGTCCTTCGAGGTGGAGGGACAAACCTTCTATTGTCCATCATTGGCCTTTTTCCAAAACTCCTGTCATCTCGTCTGGGCATGAATCGCAACCCAGATGCGGCAGCTCTTTCATTTATGTCTCTTTCGAACTCCTGAGCCCTTTTATACATCACTCCATAGTCCCTCAATCCTGCAGTAATCAGTCGACTGTGGAGTTCCGACCTCAGTCCTTCACGGAACCTTCTTGCCTTGTCCCAGGTATTCTCTATCATCCTCAGAGCGAATTTGGATAGTCTTGCAAATTCTGCTTCATACTGATCTATTGTAATCTGACCTTGACGGAGCCGCAGGAATTTCTCCATCTTTCTTTCCTGCGTGGCTTCCAAGAAATACTTTCCATTGAACGCTTCACAAAACGCTGTCTAGTTCGGTACGGTACCTTCAAGGAAGACTCTTCCTCGGGTGGCCTTCCACCAATCATCTGCGGTGCCTTGGAGCTGGTAGACGGCTATTGAAACTCTTTCTTCCCCAGTACAGCCTAGCACTTCAAACGCTTTCTCCAGTTGCTCTATCGAAAGGGAGGCTGCTTCAGGTCCTCTCGTCCCATCAAATTTCGGTGGATGAAACTTCAGGAATTGCTCCACGAGATGAGGTGTCTGCCGACCTCCATTGCTCGGGGCATTATTCACATTGGCTCCATGCACAACAGCTAAAGCGGTCTCAGCAGCTTGGGCTACAGTGGCAGCTCTTTCTTCAGCTTACCTGCCCATCAGGGTACTGACTTCTGCTAATACCCTCATAATATCTCCTATATTTGGGTTTTCTGCAGCTTGAGCTCCTGCAACTGGAGCACCTGCAGCTTGAGCTCTTGCAGCCGAAGAACTTGCAGCTTGAGCTCTTACAGTTGGAGCACCTAAGCCAGACACACTTACATACTTCCTCGGTCGATTTCTGTTGCTCATTTTCCTTGGTCTGACTCACTTATACCTGTTATAATCCCATTAATGAATTAAGACCCAAACCACCAATCAGGGTCTAGTAGCGAGCAATAGCATGCTAGAATATATATATATATATATATATATATATATATATGATTACTAGTAATAGCCACAGAGAGGCACTCTCAATTATAGCAATCACATGCGCTAGTCAAGAACAGGCATACGCGCCCAATCCCTAGTCCAACTTAGGGGTCTCTCTATATCTAACTACCCCACAGATCATCAGCCTTATCACTCCAAGCCTCGAATAATTTATTATCGAGCTAACCTGGCTCTGATACCACTCCAAACGGGGATGTCACATCCCATACCCGTCGGACGTGCAACATCCCGCCTCCTGTCAATTCTCTCATCGCTTGGCCAACATTGGCGACGGCCCAGGACTCGTCGCGGCCAAACGACGGCTATTTAGTGCGACAGCAGAAACACTTACAATCCCCTGACGGACACTAATGCAGGATAGAAAAATAGAGAGACAACAACACAACAAAAACTAAACATTTATATTATATCATTAACAACGTTTATATACAACCCTCAAAAGATAGTACAGGGCCTCTTGCTCTCAAAAAGATAAACCAAACGCTAAATCTACTCTAACTCAACTTCACTCCACTTTGAGGACGGCAACTCCTCGGGGTATGACTCCTCTGGCGTCGGGGGATCAGACTCGGAATCACTATTACTGGCTATCGGGTTAAACTCAAACTCGTCATCCTCGCCCTATATCTCCATAATCACGTCTCCATCTGAATCCAATGCGTCTATCGGCTCGGGGTCTACGACCTCACCTTCGAAGATCAAGGGGTAAACCGATCCCCTCCAATTCGATATAGGTGCAGGCACGTCAAAACCTTGAATCGGACCACTATAAAATAACCCTGACCTACACATCCAGGCCTCATATCAGTGGGGTATTAGGCATTCACCTCCCACATCTATCCATACTGCACTACTAACTTTTTTATATTACTTATAACCTACATGGTAAATGGCCTCGTCGGTCTCTATCTTAATAGGTATCCCGAACCGAACAAAATGGAAACTCATCTCAGGATTTGGGATCTGAAATGGCGATCATCCAAAAATATGTGAGTCGAAACTCAGTGAACACACGTCTAGACATAATTTAGAAAGTAGCATGCACTTCTTGCTAGAATGTAAATCATCACATCCATATTGTGACCTCAGATCATACAGATGCCAATGCAGAGATGCTCGATGATTCACTTGGGATCCCCGGTGGCTCACTAGCACTTTCGGATCGAACCCCACCGGTGGATTAATAGCACTTCTGGTTCCGGCCACGTCATGGACGTCTCAGGCCTGTGCCTCAATCCGTGTCTAATCACACCGAAGTTGGCACCTTTGTCTCTTCAGCTACCCCATGCCGAGCACGTTCAGGCGCAAGTGCAAGACTGTGGCTCAATTAATACTGCGATCAGCACCTCCTTATCATCCCGTATTCCCGGTGGCCCCCTAGACACTATCGGGCCATCCCACACGGTTCTACACACTCTGCCAAACGCACATGTCTCATGCCAGTATGCAGATCAATGATGAGCACCACAGAATTCTCAATTGGCCCATCCTATAGACACTCATGCAAGCCAACTTTGCCACATGCATATCCCAAGATTATTCACCAGACTACACAATTCAACTCAAAATAAATCAAATATAATAATCAGGCATTTCATGTTGCCAAACTCGCATTCCAGGACCCGATTTTCATTCTAAGTTGCTTAAGCTCAAAGATAAGCAATCTGGCACACAGGGCAATTTCTAGAGTCTACAAAAATTACCAATATTACTCTTATGGCTAGTAGCAATTTATCGATACTCTACGTTCAAGGAATTTAATATTTTTCAACATAAAATTTTCCCTACTGGTCCCTAGCATACCTGACATTCTAAGTCAAGTCTAAAAATGTGCTCACCTAAAACTCCGACTTTGAGCTCGGGCCATGGATGACAATGATCGAGCTTCGAGCAAGGTAACTTCAGCCGAGAGGGTGAGGAATTAGCTACAAATAAACACGGGCAAATCAGGGTCAACTTTGAATCAAAAATGGGAATTTTCAGGAGGTTTTTCGCTGATCCGCTTCCAGCATATCGAAGTTTGAAGTCTTACGAGCACATAGGCGAAAACGGAGCTCGATTCGGATATCGGACGACCCCAAACGAGCCGATTTCCTCCAGGTGCGCGTGCTGGATGCGAGAACCCGAGAAGAAACTCCAAAGAGAGAGAGAGAGAGACGGCCGAGAGGAACAAGGATGCAGCAGCAAGTGCAACCGATAATTAGAGAAGAAAAATAGCAGCAACAGGGTTTAGCAGTCATGATTCAAGTAGTCACCGAAGAAGAGAGAACAACGTAGCAGCAGAGGAGTTGGAGTAGGTCAGCAGTAGACTTTCCAGCTGAAGTTCAAGCACGAGAGCAGCTCAACCGAGAACTCCCAAGCTGCAGCAGAAATGGAATAAGAAGAACCAACGGCAGCAGTAACAAACGCTAAGGAAAAGCAACAAACCGGGAAGAGGAGAGCAGCAGTTTCAGCAAGTAATGAAGAAATAGAAGGGAAATGAAGAAGAAAGACGCTGCTGTAGAAGAAGTCTTACGTGAATAGTAAGTCCAAAAGTGGGTGGCATTGAAATGATTAGAAGTTGTCTAAGTCACATGGGGAAGTGTTGCTTAATCGAGACAAAAGAGATAGGGCAGCCGTAAATTCTTCCAAGGGGAATGCTCCAGCTTAGCCAAAGAAGAAATTTCAGTACAGCTGAGAGCAAAAGTGGAGATTTAAGGGGCACGTGGGCTTGGGGATGATGTTTCAGTTGCAGATTAGAGTGGAAAGTGGGTCTAACTTCATTAACTCTTCTTGGGTCAACTTTGAATTAAAAATGGGAATTTTCCAGGAGGTTTTTTGCTAATCCGCTTCTAAAATATCGAAATTTGAAGTCTTACGAGCACATAGGCGAAAACGGAGTTTGATTCGGACACCGGACGACCCCGAACGAGCCGATTTCTTCCAGGTGTGCGTGCTGGACGCGAGAACCCGCGAAGAAATTCCAGAGAGAAAGAGAGATGGCCGAGAGGAACAAGGATGCAGCAGCAAGTGCAACCGATAATTAGAGAAGAAAAACAGCAGTAACAGGGTTCAGCAGTCATGATTCAAGTAGCCACAGAAGAAGAGAGAACAACGCAGCAGCAGAGGAGTTGGAGTAGGTCAGCAGTAGACTTTCCAGCTAAAGTTCACGCACGAGAGCAGCTCAACCGAGAACTCCCAAGCTGCAGCAGAAATGGAATAAGAAGAACTAGCGGCAGTAGTAACAAACGCTAAGGAAAAGCAACAAATCGGGAAGAGGAGAGCAGCAATTTCAGCAAGTAATGAAGAAATAGAAGGGAAATGAAAAAGAAAGAAGCTGCTGCAGAAGAAGTCTTACGTGAATAGTAAGTCCAAAAGTGGGTGGCATTGAAATGATTAGAAGTTGTCTAAGTCACATGGGGAAGTGTTGCCTAACCGAGACAAAAGAGATAGGGCAGCCGCAAATTCTTCCAAGGGGAATGCTCCAACTTAGCCAAAGAAGAAATTCCAGTACAGCTGAGAGCAAAAGTGGAGATTTAAGGGGCATGTGGTTTTGGGGATGATGTTTCAGCTGCAGATTAGCGTGGAAAGTGAGTCCAACTTCATTAACTCTTCTTGTCTGGTAGCCAAAATCTAACGACGTCACAGGATGATCTTGAATAACAATTACGACGATTATGTTTCGGAAAGACCATTATCTGGTCATGGGGGTGATGATTTTAAGGATGCAGCAACCACCTTGGAATCAGCAAAAAGTTTTCGACTTGTGGTGGGCGGTGGTGGGTGGAGGTGGTGACGGAGCGGCATTAAGCGGCGTGGCTGTTGGCAGAGTTCCAAAACATTTTTTACTTTTTTTACTTTTATTTTTTTCTTTCTTTTAGTTATAAAAAAATATAGACTAATATAATTGAGACCCATTGACAAATGATGGTTGGGAAGTGCAAGCCATGGGCCAAAAATAGGTTTAAAATAATTCAAATGGATTGAGTTAAAATTCATATTTGAATAGGCTTTATAAGTCGAAACTCATATTTGACCCATTTTTTAAATCTACTGAACCCATATGTGACTCAAGCGAACAAAAGTGGATCAAAAACCAATATTGACACCTCTATTGGCGCGACAACTATTGAGATCGCATAGGGAGGAGAGTAAAGAGCATTTCCGTGGTAATGGCTCGCCAAAAAGGGCCAGCGATTAGCCGGTGTAGTGGCAACAAGCTGCGGAAGTCGTCCGGCTGAGAGAGAGAGAGAGAGAGAGAGAGAGAGAGAGAGAGAGAGAGAGAGAGAGAGAGAGAGAGAGGTGTTATGTGAGAGCTTTTGTGTATTTTGATTTGAATTTTTCTGAAATAAATCCTTTGAGTTTTGGAGTGAAAAGTAGCCATGTACTTCACAAATTCTTGTCAACTTCTAGTTCTTATAAATATCCAGATTTTACCATGCTTCCTATTTTCAGCCGCATCAGTGAGCGGTTCTCAGAATATTGATAGTCAGAGTACCCTAACGCCCCGGAATTCATGCTGAACTGGAATGGAAGACCATGTTCATCACAATGGCATAAATTTGCTTCGTGTACTCGGAAAGCAGTTTTACAAGCAAACATTACAGCACTAATCTAGCAGAATTCATGATGAACCCAGAAATATACGTCTGTAACTCGATATCTCAGGGAGAAAAAGGAAATATTCCGCATACCACGGGCCTTGCTCTTCATCAGTTCAATATGTCGAACTATGTTTCTTTAAATTACATAGCTTATATTAATATGTACATAACTTGGAGAAGTATGCTGCCGAAGGCTGATTCGGACTATAAATCTCAGTGCACCTTCTTGCCTTTGGTTTCACTTGCCTTCTTAGGCAAAAGGAGTGGTAATATGAGGAGCAACTTCATGTGTTTGTGCACCTCTTTCAACTTCCCTCCATCCATCTCGTGACCGCAATCCTTCAGAACCACTAATCGCGTGTATTCATCCAAATGGCTGGCCAAAGTCATTGGAAAGATGGAAAAAATAAGCAGGTTATTCCATCAAGAAAATTTACCGAGAGCCCTTCAGCAAAGACAGACCCCTCCTGGAATTTGATGCACATGAATATTGAATGTTCAAACTGAAGGGGACTAAGATGATTCGATTACTTTGTTTATGTAAGTGCTTGTCAGAGAGGATGTCCAAAGAAGAGAAAAGATATACCGAGTCATTTGCATGAGTCCGATCGAGAGGACAGAGATTTCGAGAGAAAGAAACCGGACTTATCTTAGGAAGGTTAGACATCTTCCTATCTTTGTAGAGGGCATTGATCAGCCTTGTCCTTTCTTGAAGGTACTCCATGCGCATAACCTATAGACGGTCACGGCGACCTTCCATGAAATGCCACAGAAGTTGAGCCAGCGAGATGAACTTTGCCAAGATTGGCCAGCGTGAATGACGCAGGGAAGTGATATTTAGAAAGCTTTTTTAAAAGGATCGATTGATATTTGAGAAAATGAATTGCCTGCATTACATAGGGTGGACACCTTTTATATAGGGAGGACTTCTTTAGGGAATTAAACACACAATAATCACACCATAAAATGCTATAATGAGAATCAAATTAAAACGGAAAGCAAATAAATAAAAATGCTTCAATTATCCCAAAAATCAAGGAAATGCGTGATTTTGGGGACGAAAAAATTTTAACTTCACAAATGTCGTGATATGTATTTCAAGTGTCTATTTATGGTGGTGGAGCCACCTTGACTTCTGATGATCGTAGTTTTCTAGGAACTTATGCCCTAGCTATTCTAGATTAGTCCCTTCCTCTTTAGAAGAACTCGTCCTTGAGTTATGATCAGGATAAAAAGGAATATTAGGGAAGTGATATTCAATCAAATTGGCTACATTAAATGTCAGGAAATTGAAAGGTCAGTTGGTAGGTCAATGATGTAAGCATTATCATTCATCTTGCGAAGGATGCGACATGGACCGACCTTATATTGCTTCAACCTATTGTAAGTGTCGATAGTAAAATGCTCCTTGTATAGATATAGACCATTACTTCATTGCCTTCTTCAAAAAACTTGGAACAATGCCATTTGTCAAGATCATCCTTGTACTTTGAGTTAGAAGCAGCAAGTTGGCGTGTAACATCAATTTGACCCTTAATAATTTTGGTTGCCATATTTTCTATTGCTACACTGTAACTAGGAATCTTAGGCAGAGGAATTAGGTCATTAGTATGATGAGGTATATGGCCATAAACAACCTCGAATGGCGACTTGCCAGTGGAGTAGTTGACCGTGTTATTGAAAGCAAATTCCACAGGGGCAAGTTATCGATCCCACTGCTTTGACATATCATTGCAAAGACAATGGATGATGTTTGCCATTGTTCGATTGACCACTTCAGTTTGTCCATCAATTTGAGGATAGAAGGAGCTACTGTATTGCAAGCCTATGCCAAACAGCTTCCATAGGATCCTCTAGACATGGCTAAGGAACTTGGCATACTAATCAGAAGAAATTGTCTTTGGCACATAGTGTTGACGAACCACTTTGCGGAAGAAGAGGCCAGCAACATGAGAGGCATCAGAGGTTTTCTTATAGGGAATAAAATGAGCCATCTTTATTAATTTGTCCACCACAACAAAGACATAATCCATACCTTCTTGGGTTCATAGGAGTCCCAAGATAAAAGCTATGGAAATGTCCACCTAAGGTCCGGATGGGATTGGGAGTGGTGTGTAGAGGCCTGTATTTTGGAAATGTCCATTTGCAATCTAGCAAATAGGACATTTCTAAACAAAATGCCCAACGTCCCGCTTCAATTGTGGTCAATTATATCGTTCCTCCACTAAGGCAATTGATTTGTTGCTCTCTAAATAGCCTCCAAGGCTCCTACCATGTAGTTCTTGAATCAGTTTCTCTTGAAGGGAACTACGTAGAATACACAACCTGTTGCCATAAAACAAGAAATTTTTATGTATAATCATATCGCCATTAGAACTAGCAGCTCAACCCTTCACCCAGGTGTCTTAAAAGTCATCATCCTTAGGATGGAGGTCGCACAAAGACTCAAAACCCACCACTTCATTGTGCATAGTAGCAAGTAACACAACTTGACGTCTTAGAGCATCGACAACTTTGTTAAGATGGCTTGCTCTATGACAAAACACAAAATTGAATTGCTCCAAAAAAGAAACCTAGTGCTCGTACGTTCTATTCAAATGCTTCTGTTTTTGATGTACTTGAGCGCTTGGTGATTTGTGTTGAGTACAAACTCATGTTGGTATAGATAAGACTGCTAATGTTTAATAGCTCATACCATAATAAAGAATTCTTGTTTGTAAGTAGACCATTGACATTGAACTTCATTTGATTTTTTGCTGAAATAAGCGACTAGTTTGCCCTCTTGGGAGAGCATTGCACCAATTCCTACTCTAGAAGCGTCACAATCTAGTTCGAATACTTTGTCAAAGTTTGGCAAGACAAGAACTGGAGCAGTAGATAATTTCTCCTTGATTAGGGAAAAGCTCGCCTCCGTCGCATTGCACCAATTGAATTATCCCTTTTTAAGTACTCTATAATAGGGGCTAAGATGGTATTGAAATTGTGGATGAACTGACAGTAAAATGTTACTAAGCCGTGAAAGCTCCGTACTTCCCCAATAGTCTTAGGTGTTGGCTTGAATGCCATTTGCACTAGCGACATACCCTAAAAAGAGTAGTTGGTTGGTTATAAAGTTGCATTTGAGCAAGTTGATGTAGAGTTGATAGCCTGTAGGACTTGCAAAACATCCCGTAGGTGGTCTACATATTGGTGTTCATCTAGGCTATATATAAGGGTTTAGTCAAAGTACGCCACCACAAACTTTCCGAAGAGAGGCTTGAGGACTTGTGTCATTAATCACATAAAAGTGCGAGGAGCGTTGGCATGCCCAAAGGGCATGACCACCCATTCGTAGAGTCCTTGACTTGTTTTGAACACTATCTTCCATTTATCTCCGAGCTTCATGCGGATCTGATGGTATTCGGTTCACAAATCGATCTTCGAAAGGACCTTTGATCCTGCCAACTTGCTAAGCATATCATCCAAACAAGGAATGGAAATTGATAGCTCATAGTAATTTTGTCAATTGCTCGACTGTCCAAACACATTCGCATGTTCCCATCTTTCTTCGATGTAAGGAGGGGAGGAAAGACACAAGGGCTCATGCTCTCTCATATAAAACCTTTTCGAAGAAGTTCTTCTACATTCTCCTATAATATTAGATTTTCCTTTGGGGTCGTACGATAATGAAGCAGGTTTGGAAGACTAGTACTCGGTAGAAAATCAATTTGGTATTGGATGTCTCGCATCGGGTGCAATCCATCAGGTAAGTCCTAAGGAATAATGTCAGAGAAGGCCTTTAGCAACGGCTGGAGGGCTTCTGGAATTGTGATGGTTTTCTGCTTGGATCCACTGTCTACAATCAAGTACATGTCATTTCTTTTCTGAACATTAAGGAGAACACTAGTTTCGTTCTTCTTTAGAGTAGTTTGTGACACACAAGCAACTTCATTTAAAGGTTAAAGAGTGATTTTAATCTTCTCCCACAAAAAGGAGTAAACATTCTCACGTGCTCAATGAGTAACATCAACATCATATTGCCATGGTCGTCCCAGCAAGATGTGGCATGCATCCATCTCAACAACATCACAAATTATTGGATCCTTATATGACTTTCCAATAGAAATAGGCAAATGACAAACTTGAGTTACCTTAAGTTTAGGTCCCTTATGGATCCAACCAATTGTATAAGGTGAGGGATGAGCTTTTGTCTTCAATTGGAGGTGGTTAACAAGTGCTTTGGACACAATGTTCTCACAATTGCCACTATTAATGATGACAATGTAGACCTTTCTGTTGATAGTGCAATGGGTGCGGAAGAGCTTATTCCGTTCTGAGTCATCCTTTTGTGGGGCTAATGTTAGTCATCTGACTATACAGTTAATGTGTTCTCCTTCTTCATCGGCCACTTCTTCTTCATCCTTCCATTCTCGTAAAGTTCACCTTCATGCTCGACCAGGTTCATCATCTTCTGCCGTGGAAAATCATTTGAGCAGTGTTCAGGTTCGCTACACTTAAAGCATTTCCTTGGGTAGGGCTTCATGCAGGGATTCTGACCAACATCACAAGTTTTTGAGGTAGGAGGCTCGGGAGGCATGGGCACCCCAATAGTATTCCTTGAATTTCAGTTTATAGTGTTAGATTGTCAATTAGAGGACAGTGGCACCCTATGGTTTTCCTCATTAGAATGTCCCTTGAGAAGTATAATTTCTTGTTCGATTTGGGAAGTTGGTTCGTTCCAATTGTAACTCCACTTTTTTGGCCATCTCTTGTGCATCTTCTACAAAATATAGATGATGCAATGAGACACGATCTTGGATGTTTCAGTATAGGCCATACATATACCTGGCGGTTTGTTGCGCTTTTGACTTGGCAAGATTATTGGGGGTTGAAAGTCTGAGGAATTCCTCTATGTAGGTTTGAACTATTCAATCTAATTGTTTTGCAGTCTTCAAATTGCTGGAATTGGACTTGTTCATTATTAGGTGGGAGGAACTGCACCTTGAGCTTCATCCGATTCCAGGTTTCGATGGGAGCCTTGTCTTGATGATAACGGGATAGTTACGTTTACTTCCACCATGCCAAAGCACCACCCTTTAGCTTGTAAGCTACTGATTTGACTTGGCGGTCATCTTCGCTATCCATGGTGTCAAAGAATTTCTCAACTTCCCAAAGCTAATCAAGGAAGTCTTTAGTGTTGAGATTGCCATTGAAGGTGGGGAGGTCAATCTTCAATTGGTGTGGGGAGGTTTACCTTCAATTGTTTTGGATCATGTCGATAACCTCAATTCTGGTAGCCCTTACGGGTCAGATCCACAAATTCACCTTCATCTTCTTCGAATCTTCAGCATAGGCTTGACGCCTGCACTGGGGGTTGACCCTATGTTCCATAGCTACTTCTGGGATGCGAGTGGTCGGACCACGTTTGGCTAGGAGAATGCCCAAGTTGGGGTTTGCAAACAACCGTTGGATTGCAGCAAGCAAATCTTCCATCATCCGTTGGTTATCTTGCAAAGTTCATTGAGTTTCCTCCACAAATTGGGTAAACTCCTCTCTTGTAATGGGCTTATTGCTACAACCCTCAGCTACACAGGTAGTTCTATTCACATTATTAATCATCGTCGCAGGGAGAACTCGGCTCTGATACTAAATGACACAGGGAAGTGATATTTGGAAAGCTTTTCCAAATGGATAGATTGATATTTGAGAAAATGAATTGTCTGCATTACATAGGAAGGACGTCCTTTATAAAGGGTTTGGGGATGAAAAGATTGCAACCACACAAATGTTGCGATACGCATTTTAAGGGTCTATTTATGGCTGTGGGACTCCCCTGACTTTTGATGATTGCGTTTTTCTAGGAACTTATGCACCAGTTGTTCTACATTAGTGAGAAACATCATCAAATAAAATCTAAATATTTAGCTTTTCATGAGTTTGTCGGGTCACGTAGGAAGCGAGATTGATGACTGTGAGAGTTAGCACTTCATATCACAAACCGCCGTTTAATCTCTTCTGGCCTTCACAACTAGACATCTTGTGTAGTCTTAGCCAGTGTTCGAAATGTTCCGTATAGTCAAGGTGCTGGGACTAAACGACACCAATGCAATATTCCTAGACCGCAAATATGGGTTAGAGGGAACAAAGCCACGATAGCCGATAGTCTGAGTGCAGAATGCTGAATGGTGTTTACTCCTTTCTCAACAAGCAGAGGCCTTTCTATTTAGAATGTAATCGGCTGGACACCTCCTGTAAAATGTGAACAAGACTATCATGAGCATGGTCAAGAAGTGGCTTACACAACAACATGAAACTTCCTCATTCAATGCAGCTATTACCTGATAATTAACTGTAAAAACTTCCATTGTGAATCAGGAAAAGGAAGGGTGAGAGTTTCACTAGCAAGAGAACTGAAAACTGAATACTTGGCATCAACTATACTCATATTCATAGGCAAAGTACAAAAACATGAACGCGCAGCTGGGAGATTTGCAACTTTTCGCCAACTTACATCGATGAAATCCTGCATAAAGCCAGTGGGCACAATCCTCACGAGCTTGTGTAAGACGACCTTGAGCATCTCTTTCATCTTCTCTGGCGTCTGTGGTAACATGAAACTCACGGCCTCGTCCATGCTCTTCACCTGCCCATAGACATTGCCCAAGGACAGACTCAGTTTCATTATCACGAGCATTAGGAAACTGCAAGACACGCATTGAACTCCGCACGAGAAATACACACAAGCAGTTTCTGCAACGTGATAACCACTCAAGAAACGAGTCTATATAATGTTTCTTTGGCCCACCCGATGTTAGATATATGCCGTAAAGCAACTATGTAATAGTTACATATTAGGGATTTCGGTTGTATTTCAATTTATTATTAAATTAATGGCAAAGACGTATTTATTCATTTGTCCAATTATATATGAATAAATTCCATAAGATCAGTTGTGACTAGACCTACTCTTGAGACGTCAAGAATATGTGTGACGGGTTCATAGTTAGACTGAATCTTTAAACAGTTCTCGGTCGATGGATCATTGAGTGGATATTAATGATCCTGTTGAGATCGGTGTGTTCTTAACTTTGCTTTTAAGTATTGGATACTTAAAGGAATGACGAGTCACGAGTCATTGAGTATTGCGATACCAGAGTTGGAACACAGGTGCTTGTGCCAGACAAGTTCACTGAACGTGACACACATTTAACGATTAGCGATATGGAAGCTTTTAGCGTGGTCAATATCTAATTGTCCATGCTCAAGTCTTGTGTAAATAATCCTTAGACCTGAGGCACAGTGTTGACTTGTACGTTGGATGACTATAGTTCATAAGTGCGCATATTGGCGGTTCGCTAATCCGTCTCTGTACTTAATGGTTGTAGTTCATGCACATACGAAGTTACACATGTGCGCAAAATGGAATCTATCTCCTTGTTACATACAAGGTATGATATCCTATGCGATCTAGTTATGACAATGCATTGAAATTCTCGGCCGGGGTTGTAGCCGAGAATAAAATGTTTATATCTCGAACAAGTGCATGTGAATTAGATTTGTGCATATCATCGAATTGGCGGCTTGACAAATATTCCATGGCCTTTGTTCGATCAGGACATAGTAAGACAGAGGGATTGAATTACACTGTAGCTAGAGCTGACAGGTTCATTGTGTTCTTAAAATATTTACACTGTCTAGGTAGCCATAACATATTGCTAAATGTCACTCGTGGCTTGTAGGACCTAGTGGTTGATCGGGACAATCGATTCTCTTGGAAATACTAATGTGTCAGTACTTGTCTTACTACCAGCTCAGTGATGAACCTAGAAATGTCACACACCTTAACCAATACATAACGATGTTGAACGAAAAATATAATATTGCAAATATGTTGCAATCACGACTATCGAATTAGTCAGATTGAAATTAAATTAAATTGGATTTAATTTAATTTTTATTTTTGGTCTTGGACGTACGTACATACGATGTGCACGCACTCTTTAAATAGGACACATATTGATGTATCCAAAATGCACGCATGTGTTTTTTTATTAAATTATATATATAATTTATAAATATATTTATATATATTATTTTATTAAAGTTATGTTGCACGAATGTGGTCAGCACAATTATTTCTTTTTATATAATTAAAAAGAAAAAGAGTTCAAAAGTCAAAAAATCAAAAAAAGGTTCAATTAATTGAACTTGGTCAGCAAGAGAATGAAACGTGGCCAGTTATGTCAAAAAGTCACAAAAGGTTCAATTAGTTGAACTTGGTCAGCAAGAGAAGTGGAACGTGGCCAGTTATTCTTCCTGACTTGCGCCTCGCACGATCACAGATCGTGCATTTTTGTCCAGAAAAATGCACAACGTGCACGATCAGAAATCGTTCCTGATCGTGCGCGTAGTGTATTGTTCCTTTAACAATATACTCTGCAAAAGGTTGCAAAAAATGGAAAATGTGCGAAAATTTGAGAGCGTGCCCATGAGAAAAATTAGAGAGAAAAACTAGAAAAATTCTCTCTTCGATTTTGTTCTTGCGGTGACCGAAAATCATGTACGTGGAGAGTTTTTCATCACGAGATTGCTAGCACAATCAAGTGTGGAGTTTTTCCGCATCGTCTTTCTTCCGTTTGTCATACGATTGGTGGTGTGTCTAAACTAGAGGTTCGATGCTTGTGGGACTTGCACCGAAGAACATTTGGACCAACCCATTTCAAGCACGCTACAAGAGGTAATCCGTATAACTCTCTTTGTTTAATTCGATTTTTGATTGAAATGCACGAACAACACTTCTGGAGATACATGTATGGGTATTTTATTTCCGCTGCGTTTATTATCTTTTTGCCTATGCATGTTACGTAAATCCCAACACCCGAAACATCCCATCCTCCATGCAAACCCCTGCACCGCACAGAGCCAACTTCTCCACCATTTGGGGGCACTGCACCGCCAAGCTCTATGCCACAAACCCATCGTAACTTGCCTGGAACACATTGGTCTCTCTCACTCCCTGAGCATTCAAGACTCCTGCAAAATGGGTCAAATGCTGATCTGAGTCAGTCATGCGATAAAGCGTGAGATGAACACGTTACGGGTACACATGGCAATACTTCTATTTCAAAAATCAATTTCTACTCTAAAAGTTGATTTCTGATATGAGAAATTCGTTTGGTAACCCGTTGAAAATTTCTACTTGTGAAATATTATCAACACAAAATCTTATATGAAAAATTATTATTGGTGGCCTAAAAATTTCTACTTTATTTTTAAAATTTTTAAATTTCTTTTAAAAATAAAAAATATTATTTAATCTTCACTTCGGTGGCCAAAGACAGTGACTCGACGGCGGCAGCAACTGTTGGTGATGGTCGCAATGGTGGTCAGTGACGATCAATGGTTGGCAGTGGTGATCGAGGGCAGCAGGTAGGGCGGTGGTCGACAATTGGTGGTGAGGGGCGGCAGTCGATGGTGGTTGGCGATTGGCGATGAAGGTTGACAATTATCGGTGGGCAGTGGTTGGCGATTGATGGTGTTTTCAGGGGACGATGGAAACGACGGGCGGAGGTTGGTAGTGGGTGGTGATTGGTAGCAAGGGGCGATTGGTGGATGGCGGCGATCGTGGGCCGTGGTGAATAGTGGCGGCTGGCAGTGGGGGGTGGTGGATGAGGATGGTCACGAGTGGTGGTGGGCGACGGCGGGTAGTGATGGAGGTCAGTAGCGGGCGAAGGCGAGCGCCGTCAAAAAAAGGGGTGAGAGCAAAATAAAAAGAGGGTAAGGCGAGAAGTACTTCTTGAGTTGAGAAGTAATTTTTTTTTTAATTTCTCAAATTGGGGGAAAAATAACTTCATAAGCGAAAATTTTTACCAAATTGATTTCTACTTTAGAAGTTGGCTGCGTATGGTAACGTTTTTATTCTTAGAACAACTTTTAGAACAAAAACACTTTTTTTGGTTTTTGTTCCCGATAATGATTTCTAGAAATAGAAATGCATTTGGTAACTATATAAAGTTTCTGTTATTGAAACAAAAAGAAATAGAAACATGCTTCGTAACTGCTAAAAAAAAGTAAGTTCCTAATTTTTTATTTAATTCTGTTCTTAATTTTTTGTAATATGGATGAGATCAACTATAAAAAAAACGAAAGAAAGAAAGAAAGAAAAGACGAATTGAAATTAAGCAATGAGAGCATGAAATATGTCTTCCATAGATAGGAAAAATTACAATTATGAGTCATACATGAATGTTCCCAAGTAGATAAAAATATGATTACATAATTGAAAAATAAAAATAATGGAATTCCAGGCATATCATAGTGTAGGATTTTGATGGAGACCCAAATATATAACTGATGTAACTAATAATTTATTTATTAGTAGTGTCATTACTCATCATACATCAGGCTTGTTTGGTTTAGCTTTGGGGAAATGTCTTTGGAAAAACACAAATGCCTTTGAGTTAAAGGGGTTTGGTGAAATGCAAATAGTATTTAGTAAATTGTTCCCAATTATTTCTAAAAAATGTTCGAAATGGGTTTCTAAAAAGTGTTTCGGGAATATAGAAGCAAGTTATTTTTTCTTGTTTCTGTTTCAAAAATGTTTTCATTTGCTAAAAGTGTTCAAGAAGACTTTGGGAACACTTTTTTACCACACGTGTTTTTGTTCCTAAAGTGTTACCGAGAACACTTTAGAAATAGAAATACTTTTTCTGGAGTGTTGCCATACGCAGCCTAAATCATCAAAGGAATTTTTGCTCTAGAAATATTTTGGAAGCAGATTCTGGAGTAGAAATCTACTTTTAGAAATGTTATCATGCGCACCCTAAAATGTCACTTCGCTTTGAGGCCGTGCAAGAGGAGCAAGTTGGGCTTGTGGGGGTTGCACATCTTAGGGACCCAGCAGTGCGTGATCGTGCGGTCGCCGAGGTCGGCGGTGGTCGATTTTAGGCCCGCCCGGGAGAAGGAGAAGCACAACCATCGGTCAAATGTCGCTGCAAAGATGAAGGCCTTTACCGACAAGATGTTGAGATCTTCTTGAGGTTCTCTGAGGAGTTGGTTGCTTTTGGAGGAAGGATCAGATAGAAAGAAATGGCGGTTTGATCAAGAAATGAAGAGGGTGTTTTCTTTCCTTCTCTCTTAAGAATGTGATGCAATTGGATTGAGCACAGGTGGCGATTAAGTCAATCTGGTAATGGCGGTTTTTTCTTTAGTCTGTTGATTTTGGTGTTTACTGGGAAGAAGATTCAGAGGTGCTTCGTGATTGAGACTTGAAGATCTGTGGGAATATTTGTAATAATGTGGTTGAGGTTAGGAAAACATAGCAATCCCCATCTTGTATAATTTTTTTTGGAGCATATTCTAGACAGGTAGCATTCAATCGCTTAGAAATTCCATAGATTTTTGCCTAATATGGCGGAGACTCCGGCAAATATTATGGGCGATGAACTCTGATCAAGGAGAAACTCTATTTAATGGTGGAGAGATAGATCAATTCGTCCTGACAACTTAAATTTGGGAAGAATTCAACCCCCACATTACATTTACCCAAAATTAATTTTCGTGCATTACAAAAATACCAAACTTGGTAGACTGTTACATTTAAACAAAATTAATTTTCATGTCACAAAAATAAACAATTTTAGCAGATTTTGAAACTCGAGGAAGCTTCTAGGAACAAAATTAGAAGAGTTCCCAATCAAAAGATTCAGGTGATTTAGAAATTTTTCGTGACATGAAAATTAGTTTCCACAAAATATAACATGCATACCAGTTTGTGAATTTTTGTAATTGGAAATAAGTTTGGGAGTAAATGTGGCACGGTTGACCAGCTTGGGATTTTTATGAGATGGAAATTAAGTTGGAATAAATGTGGCACAAATATAATAGCCCGAAATTTTTCTTGGTACTAGCCCGTTGAAAATTTGGGGACAATTTAACTATACTCCTCAAATTTGATATCCCACACAAATTATATTAATACACTCTAAATGAGAAAAGTACCAAAAAAATCCTAAATGTATTGCGTTTGTATCAATTCAGTCATAAACCTTTCAATTGAACCAATTTAGTCATAAATCTTTTTGCATTGGTCGGATAGACTGAATTAGTACCAATACAAAAAAGTTCATGACTAAATTGATCAAATTGAATGATTTATGATTGAATTGATACTAATACAATAAGTTTATGACTTTTTTCGTACTTTTCCCGACCCTAAACAGTTTTCACTAAACGAGAGAAGTACATGACTAACCATTCATGGCACTTTCATGCCAAAGAATTTACCGACTTACCCTTTTCGCGTTTATTAAGCTTTTTTACTATATGCACTTTATATCTATCTCTCAACGCCCGTGAGTTAGTCTCACCGACTCTTTCGGACTTGTTTCCAATTCATCATTTATATAAGAAAGGGCCTTTGAGAAAGCACGAAGTTTCAGGTTGCTTGGTGTGCACAAGTGAGTAATCTATTTAAGCCATGGAAATTTCCTAATTTCTAATTATTTACTCGACAAGTAATCATTATAAATAATTTTCAATAACTATTTAATGGATTTCATCATCAGATTATATTTTCTTCCATTCAAGAAAGAATTGTAATCTAACACCTCCAAAACCATGAATAAATATAACCCTGCAGTTATTTTATCGATAGGAAAATTGAAGGTTAAAAAATGCAAAACAAATGCATTGGATTGACGTTGCAAACTCATCCCCGCACGAATTAGATGGATTGCCACATGAAAGGAAAACTGGTGTAGACGCAACGGACTGAATTGATGGAAGGACCAAACCGAGCTAACTGGAAAAATTATCTAAGACCAAAATGCATAACAATAGTTTAGGGGGTCAAACTGAACTCGTATAGAATTATAAGGACAAAATGCAGCTAACTCAAAGTTAAAGGGACTAAATTGAACATTATAAAGAAGTACAATGACCACTTTAAAATCATCATAAATCATTGAGTACTAGTAAGCATTGATTCACCGGTGAGTTTTGGCAAAAGATCATGATCTACCTTTTTATATGCGCTTCACCTGTATCCCTCAAGCCTATAAGCTAGCCTTATCAATTATTTATGATGTTAAATTATATCTCGAGTTTTAATTGGCATAGGAAACCAATACTCTTGGATGAGAAACAGTGGCTATATCGTAAATACAAGAAGACTAAGAGAGAACTCTACGGGAAGATGGACTTCTTTGGAAGAGCGGAAATATTTTAGGGTTTGTTTTACTATACAGAGAGGTTTTCGAAATGTTGGCATAGGCTCAAAAATAATAAATATCCTAAATTGTGATAAATATTGAACAAGTTGGGAAACACTGGGCTTGGGAACCAATAATCTTGATGGTATCCTAAAATATCCAAAACCTAAAGTAAAGTAATCTAATTTTATGTTCAAGTGCATAACGAGAGTATGTAAACCTATACCTATTTGCACAAGGAAAGCTATTAAAATCAATTAGTGAGAGATTTTCTACCTTTTCTGTTCTACTACTTAGTAAACAACACTAAGGCTGTGTTTATTTTGCGAAAAATGAAGAATTTGAAATTTTTTTTTCTAAAATTAATTACTTAAAAAAAATTTAATGAGGGAAAAATATTTTCATTATTTATGAAAATGTTTAGAAACAAATTGTCGTCGACAATAAAAATATGTTTTATTAACTATTTATTTCAGGCGATATACCCAATTGATCGTTTGAAAAATACTTTTCAAACGATCAATTGGCATGGCCGCTCCGAAAATTTAAGGCAACGATCCAACTTTTAGAATTGAAATTCTAGTGGCTATTCCTCATGCACCTTGGTAACATCTCTTGGGCCGAGCCAATACTCTGCCTCACTACCTGAGCCTCCTCCTGCAGGAACTAATGTCTTGACTGACTCTCACCATCATCTGATGAAGTTCAGCATCTGTATTAATCGTGTTAAGGGTGGCTGCGAAAAAATTATCGATTTGTACTCCAGCGGCGCGGCAATGCCAATCACCTGCTTCCTGTTTTCAGCTGCATCAGTGATTGGTTCTCAGAATATTGATATTCAGAGTACCCAAATGCCCCAGAGTTCATGCTGAACTGGAATGGAAGACAATGTTCACCGCAATGGCATAAATTTGCTTGGAGTACTGTGACAGCGGTATTACAAGCAAACATTATAACGCTAACCTAGCAGAATCACAATGAACCCAGAAATATACATCTGTAATGCAATAAGGAGAAAAAGGAAATAGTCCGCATGCTACGGGCTTTCCTCTTCATCGGCACAATATGTCGAACTATGTTTCTTCTAATTACATAGCTTATATTAACATGTCTATGACTTGGACAAGCATGCTGCAGAAGGCTGATCCGAGTTCAAATTTCATTGATGACTCTCAGTGCACCTTCTGGCCTTTGGTTTGATTTGCTTTCTTAGCTGAAGGGAGTGAATCTACGAGGAACGACTTCATGTGTTTGCACGTCTCTTTCATCTTCCCATCCATCGCGTGACCACAATCTTTTATAACCACGAATTGCGCGTTTTCATCCAAATGCCTGGCCAAAGTCATTCGAACGAAGGAAAAAAAAAAAAAGAAGCAGGTTATCCCATCAAGAAAATTTGCCAAGAGCCATTCAGCAAAGACAGATCCTCCTGGAATTTTGGTGAACATGAACGTTGAATGTTTGAACCGAAGGGGTCTTGCATGATTAAGAACACTTCGGTTCTGAAGATTTGTTTCGATCCGATTACGTTGTTTATGCAAGTGCTTCTTAGAGAATCAATCTTCTAAAGAAAGTAGAAAAACCAAAGCAAAGCGTGGAAGGGAAACCTCTTTAAGCTGTGACCCAATTCCAATGGAAAGACTTTATCAGATTCCGCCCAGATTATCAGTGTCGGCTGCATCAGAAAAGATCCATGGCTTGGGATGATGTCCAAAGAAGAGAGAAGATATACCGAGTCAATTGCATGAGTCCGATAGAGCGGACAGAGATTCGAGAGAAAGAAACCTGTGTTATCTTGGGAAGGTCAGACATCTTCCTATCTTTGAATAAGGCATTGATCAGCCCTGTCCTTTCTTGATGGTACTCCATGCACATAACCTGCAGACAATCATGGTGATCTTTCTTGAAATGCTTCAGAACTCGAGCTTTCGAGATGAACTTTTCCAAGATTGGCCAGCGAGAAGCATCATCAAACAAAGTCTAAATATTTAGTTTCTCACGAGTTTGTCGAAACAGCACATCTGACGCAAGACTGATGACAGCGAGAGTTAGCACTTTGTATCACAAGCTGCTGTTTAATCGCTACTGGCCTTCACAACTAGATATCTTCTGGATTCTCAGTTCACAAGGAGCAAACTAATTGTTCATTTTATCTATTGCCTGAAATGTTCTTTTGAATCAAGATTCGGGGACTAAATGATACCAATGCAATATTCCTAGACCTCAAATATGGGTTAGCGGGAACGAAGCCGTGATAGTCGAGGGCAGAATGCCGAATGGTGATTTTTGGTCGACCAAGAGTTCACGTCCTTGGGTGTGTACAAACTCTCATAGAATCGCCAGATAACATGGTGTTTACTCTGTTCTCTAAAAGCAGAGGCCATAAAACCGCTGGAGAGCCATGTAAAGATTCTACTTCCCCATTCAATGCAGCTATTACCTGATACTTAACTGCACAAACTTCCATTCTGGATCAGGAAAAGGAAGGGTGAGAATTTCGGTAGCAAAGGAAAACAAAAACTGGACACTTGGCTTCAACTAAACTCAGATTCCAAGGCAATGCGCGAAAACACAAACGTGCGGCCGAGAGATTTGTAACTTTTCGCTGACTTACATCGATGAAATCCTGCAAAAAGCAAGTGGGCACATTCCACATAGGCTTGTGTAAGACGACGTTGAGCATCTCTTTCATCTTCTCCGGCGTCTGCGGTAACATGATACTCACAGCCTCGTCGATGCTCTTCACCTGCCGGACGACATTGCTCAAAGACTCACTTAGTTCATTATCACAAGTAAGAAACAGTAAGACGCGCACAGAACTCCACACAAGTAGTTTCTGCAACGGGATTACCACTCAGGAAACAAGTCGATCTAATGTTTGTTGGCCCACCTGAAACATGCCATCCTCCATGTCCTTCTCCTCCATACAAACACCTGCACCGCACAGAACCAACTTCTCCACCATCTCTGGAAACTGCGCCGCCAAGCTATACGCCACGAACCCACCGTAGCTTCCCCCCAATACGTTCGTCTTCCTCACTCCCTGTGCCTGCAAGAGTCCTGCAAAACGGGTCAAATACTGATCCGGGTCAGTCTTGCTCAGAGTCGTGTGCTATCCTGTCTGTCAGAAGGTCGACCGTCCTACCTGCCACGCACTGAGCCTGAAACTGCTCGGTCCGCTCGGGCCGGGTCGTGTAGGAGTCGCCGAAGAACAAGAGATCAGGCACGTAAACGTTGAATCTCGCGATGAAGCGCGAGATGAGCCCGTTGAACTGCCACGTCGCGTTGGCTCCGAGGCCGTGCAAGAGGAGCAAGTTGGGCTTGTCTGGCTTGTACGTCTTGGGGACCCAACAGTGCATGACCGTGCCGTCGCCGAGGCCCGCGGTGGTCGGTTTTAGGCCCGCCCAGGAGAAGGAGAAGCGCAACCATCGGTCAAATGTTGCTGAAAAGCTGAAGCACTTTACCATCAAGACGTTGTGATCTTCTTTTGAGGTTCTTTGAGGAGGGTGGGTCGCTTTTGGATGAAGGATCAGATGGAAAGAAATGGCGGGTTTGATCAAGAAATGAAGACGGCGTCTTCTTTCCTACTCTCTTTAGAATGTGATGTCGATCTGCTAATGGCGGCATTTTATTCAGTCCGCTGATTTATTATTATTATTTTTTTTTGGGGGGGGCAAGGTCTTCAGTCCGCTGATTTTGGTTTTCACTGGGAAGAAGATTCAAAGGAGCTTCTTGATTAAGACTTGAAAAGTCAAAAAACAGACAAGATTGGATGGTCTATACATTCCATAGATCAAGCAAATCTTAATCGTGAATAAGGTGGGCCGCGTGATGAGAGTCACATTATTAACGGTGAAGATGATATTGGTCCCCATAATCTATAAACCATACAGTAACGTCCAGTCAAATTGTGGGCTTCTGACCAAAAGGAAAATTGTGGGTTTTTTTTTTTGCCTTTTTTTTTAAGAAAGAAAAATGTAACATTTTATTTTACTGCAAAGATTCAAAATTACATGAAAATTTTTTGTACAAAAAACTATACAAGAATACGTGTCAATTTATGTGAATATAACAGTTTCGGTTATTTCCGAGTAAGGCGAGAAGCACTTCTTGAGTTGAAAAGTAATTTTTCTTAATTTATCAAATTAGGAAAAAAATAACTTCAGAAGTGAAAATTTTCACCAAATGAATTTCTGCTTTAGAAGTTAAGGTTGCACATGGTAATATTCCAGAAAAAGTATTTATGTTCTCAAAGTATTCTGGAAATATTTTGAAAACAGAAATCCATATGGTAAAAAGTATTTCCAGAACACTTTTAGCAAATAGAAACACTTTGGAGCAGAAATAAAAAACCAAAAAAAAAATTACTTCTATGTTCTCGGAACACTTTTTAGAAACATATTTGGAATATTTTTTTAAAAATAATTGGGAACACTTGTTTTGAAAGTAATTAAAAATAATAAATAATAAATATTTTTTTAAAAAAAGAAAAAGTAAGTAATTTTTTAAAAAAATTAAATAATTAAAAATAAAATTATTTTTTAAAAAATAAATAATTCAAAATAATGAAATAAAAAATTAATTAAATAAATCAATTAAAAAAATAAAATAAAAAAATATTCAAAATAATAAAAATTAATTGAGAAATCGAATCATTTACAAAGGTAATTTTTTTTACCAAATGACATTTATGTCAAAATTGCATCCAAATGCATTTTTTTAATTATAGTTTACTAAATAGTATTTGCATTTCGCCAACTTATTTAGCTCAAAGGTATTTACATTTTTCCAAAGATATTTACCAAAAGCTGAACCAAATAGGTCCGATGTACGATGAGTAATGACACTACTGAGAAATAAATTATTGATTACATCAGTTATATATTTAGGTCTCCATCAAAAACCTACAAATAAAATGGCAAGGGACTACAATATGCCGGAATTCCATGAATTTGTATTTTTCAATCATGTAATCATATTTGTATTTGCTTGGAAACATTTATGTATGACTCATAATTGTGATTTTTCCTATCTATGGACTACATATTATTGTTCTCATTGCTTAATTCCAATTCATCTTCTCTTTCATTTTTTTTTATAGTTGATCTCTTCCATATTGAAAAAATTAGGAACATAATTTTTTTGTAGTCACCAAACATGTTTCTATTTCTTTTTTGTTCCGAGAATAGAAATTTTATACAGTTACTAAACGCGTTTCTGTTCCTATAAATCATTGCCGAGAACAAAAATAGAAAAAACTATTTTGGTTTCAAAAGTTGTTTCAGGAATAGAAGTGTTACCACACACGGCTTAAATTACCAAAGGAATTTCTACTTCATAAACACTTCTAAAGCAGTTTCTAGAGCAGAAATTTGCTTCCAGAAATGTTACCATGCGCACCCTAAACTGCCACTTCGCATTGGCTTTGCGGCCGTGCAAGAGGAGCAAGTTGGGCTTGTGGGGGTTGTACATCTTGGGGGCCCAGCACTGCATGACCATGCTGTCGCCGAGGTCAGTGGTGCTTGATTTCGGGCCTGCCCAGGGAGAGGAGAAGCGCAACCATCAGTCAAATGTCGCTGCAAAGATGAAGCCCTTTGCCGTCAAGATGTTGTGATATCTTCTTGAGGTTCGCTGAGGAATGGGTCGCTTTTGGAGGACGGATCAGGTCGAAGGAAATGGCGGGTTTGATCAAGAAATGAAGAGGGTGCTTTCTTTACTTCTCTCTTAAGAATATGATCCAATTGGATTGAGAAGAGATGGCGATTAAGTCAATCTGGTAATGGCAGTATTTTCTTTAGTCTGCTGATTTTGGTGTTTACTGGGAAGAAGATTCAGAGGTGCTTCTTGATTGAGACTTGAAAATCTGTGGGAAGTATTTGTAATAATGTGGTTGAGGTTAGGAAAACATAGCAATCCCCATTTTGTATAAATTTTTTTTGGAACACATTCTCGACAGGTTGCATTTTTTTTCTTTGGGGGGGGGGGGGGGGTCAGATACAGGTTACATTTAACCGCTTAGAAATTCCATAGATTTTTGCCTAAATATGGCGGAAACTCCGGAAAATATTATGGGCAATGAACTCTGATCAAGGACAAACTCTATTTAATGGTGGAGAGATAGATCAATTGGTCCTCATATCGACCACTTAAATTTGGGAAGAATTCGATCCCGACGTCACATTTACCCAAAATTAATTTTCGCGCGCCGTAAAAATTCCAAACTTGGTGAGCCGTGTTACACTTAAACCAAATTAATTTTCATGTCACATAAATAAACAATTTTAACGGATTTTGAAACTGGAGGAGGCTTCTAGGGACAAACTAGCGGATTTCCCAATCTAAAAATTCAGATGATTTGGAAATTTTTCGTGACATGAAAATTAGCTTCCGCTAAATATAACATGCGTACTAGCTCGCGAATTTTTGTAACCCGAAATAGGTTTGGGAATAAATGTGGCACGGTTGGCCAGCTTGAATTTTTTATTACATGGGAATTAAGTTGGAGTAAATGTGACACGAATATAATAGTCCGAAATTTTTCTTGGTTCAGGGACAATTTAATGTACTCCTCAAATTTGAAGTCCCATACAAATTATGTTAATACATTCTAAATAACAAAAGTACCAAAAAAAAAATCCTAAACTTATTGTATTGATATCAATTCAGTCATAAACCTTTCAATTGGATCAATTTAGTTATAACCTTTTTCGTATAGGCCGGATGGACCAAATTGGTAAAAATGCAAAAAAAAATTCATGACTAAATTGGTAAAATTGAAAGATTTAGGACTGAATTAACACTAATGCAATAAGTTTAGGACTTTTTTGGTACTTTTCCCCACTCTAAATAGTTTTCACTAAATGAGATAAGTCGATTATTAACCATTCATGGCACTTTGATGCCAAAGAATTTACATATACTGTGACTTACGCTTTTCGCGTTTCTTAAGCTTGTTTTATTATATGCACTTCATATCGATCTCTCAAAGCTTGTGAGTTAGTCTCATCGATTCTTTCGGACTTGTTTTATTATATGCACTTCATGTTGCTTGGCGTGCCCAAGCGGGTAATATATATAAACTATGGAAATTTACTAATTTCTAATTATTTACTCAACAAGTAATCATTATAAATAAATTGCAATTACTATTTAATGGATTTCATTTATCAGATTATATTTTCTTCCATTGAAGAAAGTATCGTGATCTCAAATCTCCAAAATCATGAATAAATAACCTTGCAGTTATTTATTTCATCGATAGAATAATTGAAGGGTAAAAAAATGCGAAACAAATGCATTGGATTGACGTTGGAAACTCATCCCCGCACGAATTAGATGAATTCCCACATGAAAGGAAAACCGCTACAGACACAATGGACTGAATTAATGGAAGGACGAAATTGAGCTTACTAAAAAAAAAAAATTATCTAAGACCAAAATGCATAACAATAGTCTAGGGATCAAACTGAACTTGAAAAAAAGGCACAAGGACAAAATGCAGCAAACAAAAAGTTTAAAGAGACTAAATTGAACATTATAAAAAAGTATTAGGACCACTTTAAAAATTGTCATAAATCATATTGAGTACTAGTTAGCGTTGATGCGTTGGTGACTTTTGGCAAAAGATCAAGATCGACCTTTTTATATGTGCTTCACCTATATTCCTCAAGCCTATAAACTAGTCTTATCAATTTTTCAGGATGTTAAATTATGTCTCGAGTTTTAGGCGGTGGCGATACGGTAAATACGAGGAGACTAAGAGCGAACTCTACGGGAGGATGTACTTCTTTGGCCGTGCAAGGAAGGGTGGGGGCCACGTTTTCTATAATATCCATTTTACGTGTGGGACCAGCTAGAGTTTAGGGGGGAAACAAAATAAAGCAAAACCTTTTGCCTTCTTGTTTTCCTCCCTGGGGCACTCGAGGAAGAGGAGGGGAGCAAGATATTTGGTGGGTCCCAGTCAAATTGATTTTGTTGACCCCTTTAAAAGCCACACATAAAAAAAAGAAAAGAAAAGAAAAAAAAGAGAGAGCGTGGGTTTTCCCTCTAATTGGCGGTTGCTTATTTTACTTCTATTTTTGAGCTGCAATTGATTTTTTTTACTTTTGAAAAAATGTAAATATTATTTACTTCGACTCCAAAACTACTTCTCGAGCAAAAAAAATTCTCCAAAAATAAAATAAAAAAATTGCGTGACCAAACGAATTTCTATTCCAGAAGTATTTTTTAGTAGAAATTCTATTCCAAAAGTATTGTCTTGTGCGTCCTAATAAATAAGATGTATAGAGACGATTCTTGTTGAAGCTGCCGAAGAGATCTGCACACGAACAATTTTGGGTTTGTGAGTTTTACATTCAATTTGAGTTATTAGTTTACTAGGTTTGAGTATAATATAGTTTTAGAAAACACTCGAGCATACGAGCGATTGTAAATTCGATTCTCTGATTGCTGGCTCTTTCCGTGGATGTGGCTACCGATACTCGAATCAAACCACGTAAATATCCAATATCCTTTATCTTTCTTCATTTATTTCTATGGTGCTTTTCGCATTGACTTATTTGTAAGATCCTATTACGTTTTTACGTTAATTTTACAACACGTAGCTTCTTCCTAATTTACCACCTATTTGGAAGAGCGGAAATATTTTTTAGGGTTTATTTTACTATACAGAGAGGTTTTCGAAATGTTAGCATTGGCTCAGAAATAACAAATCTCCCAAATTGTGATAAATATTGAACAAGTTGGGAAACACTGGGCTGGGAACCAATAATCTTGATGGTATCCTAAAATATCCAAAACCTAAAGTAAAGCAATCTAATTTTATGTTCAAGTGCATAACGAGAGTATGTAAGCCAATACCAATTTGTACAATGAAAGCTATTAAAATCTATTAATCAGAGATTTTCTACCTTTTCTGTTCTTCTACTTAGTAAACAACACTAAAGCTACGTTTATTTTACGAAAAATGAATGATTTATTTTTCTAAAATTAATTGCTTTCAAAAATTTAATGAGGGAAAAATATTTTCATTATCCATGAAAATATTTAGAAATAAACTATCGTCAATAATAAAAATATTTTTTTTATTAATTATTATTTCAGGCGATACACGCAATTATTTTTTGAAAAATATTTTTCAAACGATCAATTGGCATCGCCGCTCTGAAAATTTAAGCCAACGATCCAACATTTAGAATGGAAATTCTAGTGGCTACTTCTCATGCATCTTGGTAACATCTCTTGGGCCGAGCCAATACTCTGCCTCGCTACCTGAGCCTCCTCCTGCAGGAACTAATGTCTTCACTGACTCTGCACCATCATCTGATGAAGTTTAGCATCTGTATTAATCGTGTTAAGGACGGCTGCGAAAAAGTCATCGATTTGTACTCTGGCGGAGCGGCGATGCCAATCACCTGCTTCCTGGTTTTAGCTGCATCAGTGACCGGTTCTCAGAATATTGATCTTCAGAGTACCCAAATGCCTCAGAGTTCATGCTGAACTGAAATGGAAGACAATGTTCACCGCAATGGCATAAATTTGCTTGGAGTACTGTGACAGCGGTATTACAAGCAAACATTACAACACTAACCTAGCAGAATCACAATGAGCCCAGAAACATACGTCTGTAATGCAATAAGGAGAAAAAGGATATAGTCCGCATGCTACGGGCTTTCCTCCTCATCGGTTCAATACGGCGAACTATGTTTCTCCTAATTACATAGCTTACATTAACATGTCTATAACTTGGACAAGCATGCTGCAGAAGGCTGATCTGACTACAAATTTCATTGATGACTCTCAGTGCACCTTCTGGCCTTTGGTTTGATTTGCCTTCTTAGCTGAAGGGAGTGGATCTACGAGGAATGACTTCATGTGTTTGGACACCTCTTTCATCTTCCCATCCATCGCGTGACCGCAGTCTTTTATAACCACTAATTGCCCATTTTCATCCAGATGCCTGGCCAAAGTCATTCGAACGATGGAAAAAAGAAGAAGCAGGTTATCCCATCAAGAAAGTTTACCAAGTGCATTCAGCAAAGACAGATCCTCCTGGAGTTTTGACGAACATGAGCGTTGAATGTTTGAACTGAAGGGGTCTTGCATGATTAAGAACACTTCGGTTCTGAAGATTTGTTTCGATCCGATTACGTTGTTTATGCAGGTGCTTCTTAGAGAATCAATCTTCTAAAGAAAGTAGAAAAACCAAAGCAAAGCGTGGAAGGAAACCTCTTTAATCTGTGACCCAATTCCAATGGAAAGACTTTATCAGATTCCGCCCAGATTATCAGTGTCGGCTGCATCAGAAAAGATCCATGGCTTGGTGGGAGGATGTCCAAAGAAGAGAGAAGATATACCGAGTCAATTGCATGAGTCCGATGGAGCGGACAGAGATTTCGAGAGAAAGAAACCTGTGTTATCTTGGGAAGGTCAGACATCTTCCTATCTTTGAATAAGGCATTGATCAGTCCTGTCCTTTCTTGATGGTACTCCGTGCACATTACCTGCAGACAATCATGGTGATCTTTCTTGATATGCCACAGAACTCGAGCTTTCGAGATGAACTTTTCCAAGATTGGCCCGCGAGAAGCATCATCAAACAAAGTATAAATATTTAGTTTTTCAAGAGTTTGTCGAAACAGAACATCTGATGCGAGACTGATGACAGCCAGAGTTAGCACTTTGTATCACAAGCTGCTGTTTAATCGCTACTGGCCTTCACAACTAGATATCTAGTGGAGTCTCGGTTCACAAGGAACAAACTAATTGTTCATTTTTCCTGTTGCCTTAAATTGAGTTGAGATCCGCAGACTGTATGACACCGATTCAATATTGCTAGACCTCAAATATGGGTTAGAGGGACCAAAGCCGCGATAATCGAAGGCAGAATGCTGAATGGTGATTTTTGTTCGACCAAAAGTTCACATCCTTGCGCGTGTACAAACTCATAGAATCGCCAGATAACATGGTGTTTACTCTGTTCTCTAAAAGCAGAGGCCATAAAGCCACAGCAGAGCCATGTAAAGATTCTACTTCCCCATTCACTGCAGCTATTACCTGATAATTAACTGCACAAACTTCCATCCTGGATCAGGAAAAGGAAGGGTGGGAATTTCGGTAGCAAAGGAAAACGAAAACCGGACACTTTGGCTTCAACTAAACTCAGATTCCAAGGAAATGCGCGAAAACACAAACTTGCAGCCGAGAGATTTGTAACTTTTCACTGACTTACATCGATGAAATCCTGCAAAAAGCAAGTGGGCACATTCATCGTAGGCTTGTGTAAGACGACGTTGAGCATCTCTTTTATCTTCTCCGGCGTCTGCGGTAACATGATACTCACAGCCTCATCGATGCTCTTCACCTGCCGGACGAAATTGCCCAAAGACTCACTTAATTCATTATCACAAGTATCAAGAAATAGTAAGACACGCCCAGAACTCCACACAAGAAGTTTCTGCAACGAGATTACCACTCAGGAAACGAGTCTATCTAATGTTTGTTGGCCCACCTGAAACATGCCATCCTCCATGTCCTTTTCCTCCATACAAACCCCTGCACCGCACAGAACCAACTTCTCCACCATCTCCGGGAACTGCGCTGCCAAGCTATACGCCACGAACCCACCGTAGCTGCCTCCGAACACGTTCGTCTTCCTCACTCCCTGAGCCTCCAAGAGTCCTGCAAAACAGGTCAAATACTGATCCGAGTCGGTCTTGCTCAGAGTCGTGTGCTATCCTGTCTGTCAAAAAGTCGACCGTCCTACCTGCCACGCACCGAGCCTGAAACTGCTCGGTCCGCTCGGGCCGGGTTGTGTAGGAGTCGCCGAAGAACAAGAGATCAGGCACGTAAACGTTGAATCTCGCGATGAAGCGCGAGATGAGCCCGTTGAACTGCCACGTCGCGTTGGCTCCGAGGCCGTGCAAGAGGAGCAAGTTGGGCTTGTCTGGCTCGTACGTCTTGGGGACCCAACAGTGCATGACCGTGCCGTCGCCGAGGCCGGCGGTGGTCGGTTTTAGGCCCGCCCAGGAGAAGGAGAAGCGCAGCCATCGGTCAAATGTCGCTGAAAAGCTGAAGCACTTTACCATCAAGATGTCGTGATCTTCTTGAGGTTCTCTGAGGAGAGTGGGTCGCTTTTGGAGGACGGATCAGATGGAAACAAATGGCGGGTTTGATCAAGAAATGAAGAGGGCGTTTTCTTTCCTTCTCTCTTAAGAATGCGATGCTATTGGATTGAGCAGAGATGGCGAGTCAATCTGCTGACGGCGGAATTTTCTTCGGTCTGCTGATTTGTTTTTGTTTTTTGTTTTTTTGTTTTTTTGTAAAGTTCAGGCTGCTGATTTTGGCGTTTTACTTGGAAGAAGATTCCAAGGAGCTTCTTGATTAAGGCTTGAAAAGTCAAAAACAGAACCGAGTGGAGACAAAAGGAAGGAACTATATTCAATTTTGTCTCCGAACTATATAAAATTATTTAATATTATCTTTCATTAATTCAACTTTAGAGGAATATTGAACATTTTAATATAATTTGGTGATTAAATTAAATGTGTACCAAAAGCCCATAAATTACACTGAACCCATTAAAAGTTTAAGGATGACATTGAACATTTGCATATGGATAACATTGAAAAAAATTAAAAGTTCAGGAAGTACATATATAGCACATTGGACCAAAATACAAAGATCATTTACGTAATTATCCCACAAACACAAGGAGGTCATCACGAGATGGGGAGGCAATAGCACTTTTTGTATGGATAATGGCGCATGGTCTATACATTAAATAGATTAAGCAAATCTTAATCGTGAATAAGGTGGGTCGCATGATGAGACTTACATTATTAACGGTTAAGATGATACTGGCCCCCATGATCTATAAACCATAAAGTAACTTCCAATCAAATTGTGGGCTTCTGACCCCCAAAAAAAAGTTGTGGGCTTTTTGTTCGCTTTTTTTTTTAAAGAAAGAAAAATGTAATATTTTATTTTACTGTTGTACTGCTAAGATTCAAAATTACATGAAAAATCTTTTGTACAAGAAACTATACGAGAATACGGGTCAATTTATATGAATATAATAGTTTCGGTTACTTTTGAGTTTAAAAAAAGGGTGTGCACCATACGTGCGATTCAAAATAAGGATATGCATGACAATCATTTTATTTCTTTATTTCTATTTCAAAGCTATTTCTGGAATAGATTTGAAACAAAAATTTGTTTGATAATGCAATTCTATTTTTTCATTTCTAGAATAAATTTTTGTTCCAAAAATAAATTTGAAAGAGAAATGAGAAGCTAAAAATTGTAACTTCTCTGTTCCAAAAACAAAAATAAAAAATAACATACCAAAGCCTTTCTTATGTCAGTCATCACCCCCCGCCGCCAACCGCTGACCTCCTAGGTCTCCCCTACCCACCATCAACAGTTTCTGACCAGCTGCCAGCCACTGATTGCCACAGCAACCCTCACCGTCGACTGCCTCCAAAACCATTGCCCCCTATTGCCAACCCTGCCTTTTGTAGTCCAACGCCGTGACCATTGCTGGTTGCTGTTGACCAATGCCTATCATCGCCCACGCTTGCCATTGATCACAATTGGCCCCCGTCACATCGTTGACCATCGCCAACCGCCGACCCCAGCACCGTCGCAAACCGCCATTGCTGCCAACCATCACCTCCTACGCCATCAACCACTAGCCACAACCCACCTTTGTCACCTATTGCCACCTTCTACCAGTTGTAGCCGTCCACCAACGCCAACCGCCGCGACCATTGCTACCATTAGGGTAAAAAAATAAGTAATAATTTTTATCTTTAAATAGTAAATAATATTTTATAATAATAAATTTATTTTTTAAAGACATTTTTAAAAATTTTAAAATGAAGTAGAAATTTTTCATAGAAGATTTTGTATTAATAACATTTTAGAAGTATAAATTTTCAACTATTATCAAACAAGCTTATGTTTTAGCAATACAAATCGTATGTTGTTAGTAAACGTGTTTTTTCCCTCAAAAATTCATCTAAAAATTAGAAATAGTATTTTTAATTTATGGCTAGAAATTAATTTTAAAAATAAAATGGTTATTATGCATGCACTGAGTTACTAACAGAAGTTTGTGTGAATGTGCAATTGAATAATAATTTAGAAGTGCCAACATCAAGAATGCTCCATGGATCAAGCGTATCTAGCAAGAAAGTTTTTTTTTTCCTAAACATTAATTGCTCATACGGTAAAGGAACATCATTGTACCGACACCAAGAAACTTGTTTGTGGTGGCGAGTTAAGTAGCACCAATAGGAACATGAGATACGATATGATATAACATGTTGACATGTCATTGTTAAAAAAGTAGGAAATTTTGATACGTTAAAATACGTTGTATATTATATGTATATATTTTTATATATATACATGATAATTTTGATACGATATGGTGAGTTTTTTCTTCTTCTTTTAGTATGGATTCACAGGGCTTTTATTTTTGTTAGCCAGGTATATTAATTTTGGAATGACGGAATATATAATTTAAGCATATATATTTTTGATAAATTGACCACTAGTTTATTGAAAATGCTTAAAATTTACCCTGTACGTGTTTAAATAATATGTCGGGATGCTAGACTTATGTGTCTCTAGTGTTTCTAGAGCACTAATCACGTATCAATCGCATATCGAAGAGTGTCGAAATATTGGAGAATGTCGGACATGACACGACATGACATTGCATGAAATGAAGGCCCATGGGAAGTGTTGGTGCTTCCTAGATGGTGAGGACTTGCCCACGATTAGCCCTCATTGGGCAAGGCGAAGCCATTTCTAGTGAGGGCCAGTTTGCCGGAGGGGCATTGGGCATAGGTCCTCTCACCAATAATTCTTTTTTTTTTTTTAATTTTTAGTTTTTTAAAATTTCTAATTTAATTTAGTTAAAAATTAGATTAAATTTGTATTTTGACGAAAATGCCTTTGATTGGCCAAAATATTTAGCTGGCTAGCAAGCTCAAACTCTTATTTGAAATAGCTATGGTCACTGCAGGCCCTTATTTGAAATTGTCATGCCGCTTTAGGCTTTTTTTTGAAATGATGTCCACTTCATGTCCTTATTTGAAAAAAAAAAAAGGATAACGCTTTGGCTCCTTATTTAAAATTTTTCCTTTTTATATGCACTTTATATCTATCTCTCAAAGCTTGTGAAAAACACAGACAATTTGGCTTGTATAGTGGAATATGATAAGATAAAATTAGGCCCAAAAAAAAAAAAAACAAAAAAAGACTAATCCTACCGTCGTGCACAAGTGAGTCTGTATATATATGTACCTAATTTCGCAGAAGCTCAAGATCTACCTTTTTGTATGTAGTTCACCTGTATTCATCAAGCCTATGATCTAGTCTTACCAATTATAAAGGGCTTGTTCCTAATTTATCACCTATTTAAAATAAATAAATAGAAAAGGGAGTGGCTTCTAGGCAAGGATGAAGTCAGCAAGTGGAAACCATTCTGGCTACGTTTGGTTGTCTGAATATGGATTGGGATAGGATATGATAAGTTGAAACTAGAAATCCTCAGCATTTTCTTTGAATTGTGAAAAATCCCACCATACGTTCAATGAATGTGCGGATATAACATTGACATGGGGATGTGCTATACACCAGGCCTACGGACAACGGTGCCGCACCCTCGATAAATGAAAACTCCAGAAGCTGGATATATCTTCCTTGTGCAAAGTTACCAGTTTCCTGCTCCGCCTGGTGTTCTCGAATCAATGGACATGGTGAGGAACTCGTCCTTATTTTTGGCTAGAGCTGGGCTGTTAATAGCTTCACGCCGACATGGTTTCTTTATTGCTGGTTGCTTGGGGAGATCTTCTTCTCGGCAAATCTAATGTGGGTTGATGTTGCCGAGCAAAGTGAAGTCATGCAAGCTTTGTCTTCTGTTACCATGTGGAGATGATCTTTTACCTGATGGTGAATTTTCATTTCTATCAGTTGAGTGCCGATTCTCATCCTGACAAGAATACCCCGCCTTTAATCCGGGTATATTCGGATTTATCCGGTCCAGAGGACGTTGCCAAACACCGGATAGGTATCTTGGATTTGTTTTGTCATACAAAGAGGTTTTTGAAATGTTAGAATAGGCTCAAAAATCATAAATCTCCTAAATTGTTATAAATATTGAACAAGTACTTTGTAAAAAACTCCAAGGCTTATTTTGCAAAAAATGAATAATTTTGATAACATATTGTTATATCTAACGGCTACTTCTCATGTGTCTTGATAACACCTTCTAAGCCAAACCAATACTTTCTGCCTTCACTACCTCAACCTCCTTCTGCTGGAACTAATGTCTTGACCGACTGCACCATGATCTGATGCTGCATTTATCCGCCCTGGCAACTTAAACTGAAGCAAAGTCATCTGTATCATTAATGAGATAAAGGGTGAGAAAAGTCATCGAGAACTCCCTCAAAGCGGCGATGCCAATCACCTATTTCATGCTTCAGCTCCATCAGCGAATGATTCTCATATATCGACATTCTGATAACCAATGTGCCTTAGAATCAATGCTGAACTGGAAAGAAAGACATCGCGTCTGTAATGTTATATCTCATGGAAAAAGAGGAAACATTCCCCATAGTGTGGCCCTTACTCTTCATAGGTTCAGTATGCCTAACTATGTTTTTTCTAATTACACAACTTAAATCGATATGAAGTCATTGCCAAACTCTTAGTCCATCTTCTGGCCATTGGTTTGATTTGCCTTCTTACGTGAAAGTTGCGGATCCACGAGGAACGACTTGATGTGCTTGTACATCTCTTTCGGCTTCTCTACATTCATCGCATGACCACAATCCTTTATAACCACTAATTGCGAGTTTTCATCCAGATGCCTGGCCAAAGTCATTCGAACGATAATAAAGAAAAGAAGCAGATTATTCAGTAAGAACATCTACCAAGAGCCATTCTCAAAAATAGATTCTCCTGGAAATTAATGCTCATGACCGTTGAAAGTTCAAACTGAAGGGGTTTAGATGATAAAAATATTTTGGTTCTGAAGATTTGATTTTATCCCATGATGTTGCTTATGTATATTCTAGTTAGAGAATCAAGCTTGTCAGGAAAGTGGAAAAACCAAAGCAAAGCGTAGAAGGGACACCTCTTTAATCTGTGACCCAATTCCAATGGAAAGACTCTATCATATTCCCCCCAGATTATCAGTGTCCGCTGCATCAGAAAAGATAAATGGCTTGAGAGGATGCCAAGGAAGAGAGAAGATATCAACATAATAAGTCAATTGAGTGAGTCCCATTGAGAGGACAGAGGTTTTGATAGAAAAGAAACCTGGTTTATTTTGGGAAGATTAGACATCTTCCTATCTTTGTGTAAGGCATCGACCAGTTCTGTCCTCTCTCGAAGGTACTCTGTGCACATAACCTGCAGAATCACGGTGACCTTTCTTGAAATGCCACAGAACTTGAGTGATCGAGACAAACTTATCCTAGATAGCCCCACGAGAAACATCATCAAATAACATCTAAATATTAAACTTTTCCTAAGTAAGTTGCAGCACAGCTAATGCAGGATCGAGGAGAGTGATAGTTAGCACTTTGTCCCACAAGCTGCTGTTTAATCTCTACCGGCCGTTGCAACTAGACATATTGTGTTGTCTCAGTTCGCAAAGAACAGGCTACTTATTCATTTCATCGACTAAATGACACAACGCAATCTTCCTCAGCTTCAAGTATGGGTTAGAGAGAACAAAGCTGCGATAGTCAAGGGCAGAATGCCGAGTAGTGATTTTTCTTAGACCAAAATAGTTCAGTCTTCGCATGAGGCACCAATTCTCATAGATTGGAAAACTGACACGTGTTTACTTCTGTTCTCTAAAAGCAGAGGACTTTCAACTCACGCACGCTTGGTTTCTTGTATTCATTAAACATCAACATAAACATAACAAAAAACCCAGAGCTGCTAAAGCAAGGAAACAAGCTTTGTTCAACCACAAAAGCTAATCCGCCTGACACCACATAATCTTGAGCAATAAAAATGTGAAACAAGACTACTATGAGTATCGTCAAGAGCCAATAACATAAAAACACACGAGAGCCATCTAAAGATTCTACTTTCGCTGTTGAATTGCAGCTATTAGCTTATAACTAAACTAGCTGCATGAACTTCCATTACGAATCAGGAGAAGTAAGTGCGCAAATTTTGCTGGCAAAAAAAACAAACACTGCACACTTGGCATCAACTGAACTCAGATTCTAGGAACACAAACGTTCGGCTCAGAAATTTGAAACTTTTTGCCAACTTACATCAATAAAATCCTGCATAAAGCAAGAGGGCATTTTCGTTACTGGCTTGTAGAACACGATCTTGAGCATCTCCTTCACCTTCTCTGGCGTCTGCGGGAACAGGAAACTCACGGCCTCGTCCACGCTCTTCACCTGCCAAGATGACATTGTGCCAAGACTCGCTTAGAATTGCGCTGAACTCCATAAGAAATACACAAAAGCAGCTTCTGCAACGTGATTTATAATTCACAGAACGAGCTTATCGAATGTTTAAAAGCTCACCGGGAACATCCCATCCTCCATGTCCTTATCCTCCATGCACACCCCTGCACAGCACAGAACCAGCTTCTCCACCATCTCCGGGAACTGCGCTGCCAAGCTGTACGCCACGAACCCGCCGTAGCTTATCCCCACCACATTCGTCCTCCTCACTCCCTGGGCCTTCAAGACTCCTGCAAAACAAAACAGGTCAAATGCTGATTCGAGTCAGCCTTGCTCGAGTCCTTTTGCTATGTCCCTACCTGCGACGCACTGAGCCTGAAACTGCTCGGTCCGCTCGGGCCGGGTCGTGCAGGAATCGCCGAAGAACAAGAGATCAGGCACGTACACGTTGAACCTGGCGATGAAGGGCGAGATGAACTCGTTCCACTGCCACATTGCGTTGGCGCCGACGCCGTGCAAGAGGACCAAGTTGGGCTTGCTGGGCTTATACGTCTTGGGGACCCAACAGTGCATGACGGTGCCGTCGCCGAGGTCGGTGGTGGTCGATTTCAGGCCCGCTCGGGAGAAGGAAAAGCGGAAGCATCGGTTCCTTGTCTCTGCAAAGCTGAAGCACTTTGCCATCAAAATTTGCTTCTCTGGTTTGCTCTTTTGAGGATTGGGTGGCTTCTGGAGGACGTATAAGATCGGGAAAATTGGTGATTCTGATCGAGAAATGAACAGTGCTCTTCTTCTCTAACAAGATTGGGACATCATTGGATTAAGCCAGACATGGTGATGAAGGCAATCTGCGAATTGGGTATCTTCTTTAGTCTGTAATTTTGGCGTTTACTGGGATGAAGAGTCAAAGGAGCTTCCTCCATTTCGACTTCGAAAGTTAAAAAAAATGGAGACAAGAGTGGCCCTTGGAGAGGTTGAGGAAGACTGGAGGACTTTTAAATCTTTTTATTTAGAAGAGAGGGCATCAAAAGTAGGTGAGGCAACACCCCTTTCTGTATTGATTATGAATTGCCTTTCTGTATTGATAATGAAAAAGAATTGGATACATTATATATATATATATATATATATATATAATAAAATCTTTGAAAATTCGAACAGTTAAAATGATACCATCCACATAGTTTATAGGCCTAACTTATCATTAATCGAGAGCCTTTTTATTTTTTCTTTTAAAAAGAAAAAACTAGCCTTTTATTTTCCCACTAAAATTTGGAATTTTATGAAATGAATTCCACATGACAAAATTATACACGAACTTATGTGTCGATGTTTACATACTTTAATAATTTAATATTAAGGTGTTTTGATTTATAAGTAACATTCTCTCTAGATATCCGATTTAGTAATAGCTTAGAAGTGTCATCTTCACAAATGCTCCGTAGATATTTATTATCAAACATAGTTGGCAAGAAATTTTTCATTTTCCTTGCTCATATGGCCAAGAGAATGTCAGTATGCTGAGAAGTCAAGGCATTTCCTTTTATTGCTTATTGTTGAATACCATTTATATTTTCAAACCGATGCTTTATGAAACATTGAGAACAAACTAATTTTTGTCTTACCAAAAATCTGAAATCGGTACCTAATGCTACATTCACTTCAAACTAATTTTCTTCTCATTAAAAAACCCTTAACCCAAATTTATTGTCCATTAAAGTGAATAGTGTTAACGCATATGGATTTTTATTCCAATTGTCTATCACGTGTGTTCACAACATGGGGAGAAGAATAGAGACAGTGCATAACTTTTGTACAACGCTTACTTGAGGGTGTAACTCTTGTTTTTTTTTTTGCTCACTTAAGTGTCACAAGTTTGATGTATTGATCATTTAAGTTCCATAGACGATTTTTCTTGTAGGAAATCCAACATGGACGTCGGAAATCTAATGTGGCACCACTGGGATAATTTTTTCTAATCTTTTTTTTTTAAAATTATTATTTCCTTAATTTTGAAAATTTTAATTTGATTTTTTCTTTTTTTTCACCATTTTTTATGTGCCAACGAGATTCACCAGCGACCCATGTCGACCATGAAACTCTCAATAGTGGTTGGTGGAGGCAGCAAGGACTGTTGCTGCCTTGCTTATAGGCAAGGGTTTCGTGGTCAGTGATAGTCATCGGTGACTCTCGTCGGCCAAGGTTAAAAACAAATGAAAAAGCAAAAGAAAAATAAAAAAAATAAAAAATAAATAATACTAATCATCATAATAATTTCCAAGTGCGACTGAAAAATTAAATAAAAATCCACATATGACAATTTGTTGGAAATGACACTCAAATGATTATTTTTACTTCGATGTGGCACTTAAGCGAGTGCCATAATTATTCTACTTCCCCAACATGAATCGTGAGATTACCAATGTAGGATTTTTTGCGCAAGGAAAATTAGTTTGGGCCAATATCTCGTGGGTATCAATTTGAAATATTTTGTGATACTTTTGAATAAGTCCATCACAGAATATCAATTTGAGATTTTTAACGATATTAATTCGTTATTAATATAACTAAACTTAGAAAGATGACGGAAGACGAGACTGAAGGGAAAAAATTTAAAAATTCGCTAAATTAATTTGGAGAATATCTAGAAAGTATTTCTATTGTTGTTAAAGCAGTCAAATATTGTCGTGAAGTAAGCCCTGGAGTAATGATATAATTGAGGTTGGAAAAACCTAGCAATTGTTGGGGCTGACAAAGGAACTTAGAGGGGGGGTGGTAAATAGGTTATATCAAGATTTTTCAGATAATTCACAAACCAAAGGTTAATATGAAAAAGATTGGGTGAGTAAATGTTTCATGAAACAGTATCTGAGTGGGTGTAGTATAGAGTGTTGACACCTGATTTTTAATAAACTTTTCTCTTTTTAAATTAATAAAAAATTCATAAAAATTCATAAAATTAGAAAATCAACTTTGGCGACCTTGGCTAAGCCTAGGGAACCAAAGTTAACCAAAAAATGATTTTCCATATTTTCAGTATTTTTCAGCATTTTTTATTTTCAAAAATTAATAAAAAACTTTTATAAAAATTTATAAAATCAAAAAAATCAACTTTGGGGACCTTGGCCAAGTCTAGGAAATCAATTTTGACCAAAAAATGATTTTTCTTATTTTTAGTATTTTTCGGTATTTTTAATTTTCAAAAATTCATTAAAAAAATCAAGAAAAAGTGAGAAAATTGCAAAATCAACTTTGGAAGTCTTGGAAAAGCTTAGGCAACCATTTTTGAACAAAAAATAATATTTGATATTTTTTGTATTTTTTTATATATTTGTTAAGAAATTAGGAAAATATTTAATAAATAATAACATTTAAGGCCATAAAAACACATAAAAATAGTCAATATTTTTCTTTTAAATCCATTTTCATGTTGGCCATCGCAAATTTGTAGTCGTGTATTTCTTCACGAGCATAATCTCAAATTGGGCCTAAAAAATTCAATTTGAGTCAATTTATTTTCATTTTTCACCTTTAGAAGTTGTGACATTGTTCTCTAATATTTCAAATTTTCATCTTGACCTAATTATATCCAGAATGACTCAATTTTGCAAAAGGGTTTTAACTAAATTTTGCATTATTTTTAGCGGCAAGAAATGAGCTTAAATTTGACATGCGGTAAATTTTGACTAAACATAGGAGAGGTGTGTCAAAAATTGTGAGGAGATTTGGACTAAAAAAAATATTTGTCCATGGACTGAATTATAAATACTTAAAATCTCAGAGACTAGAGTGCAAATACCTAACACTTGAGGGATTATTTTGCAAATAACAAAAAGAAGAGTTAGTGGAGAAATTAGAATAGAGAAGGGAAGATGAAGAAGAGGAGATAGAGAAGGAAAGATGGAGAAAAATAGATATATAAAATAAGATGAGAATAGAGAAGGGAAGATGGAGATGAAGAAGAATTAATAGAATGGGAGATAAATATGAAGAAGGGAAGATGAAGATGAAGAAGAATTAGTGGAGAAATTAGAATGTGAGATAGAGATGGAGAAAGGAAGATGAAAATGAAGAAGAGTTAGTGGAGAAATTAGAATAGGAGATATTGTCGCGACCCTCTAAAAAAATTTTAAATTTTAAAAGGGGTTAACGGATTATTAGGTTAATTAGATTTGACTAACCTAACGCGGACCCTCCCAAGCCCTACCGAATAGCAACTTTGGTTTTTGTTTAAATGATTTTGAAATTTGGAGTCGCCACTAATCGTTCTTGGTAGGTCGATTAGAAACCTAAATAAATTAGCGGGAGAACTAATTTATTCCTGCGAACCAGAGATTATGAGCTCGGGGACTTGGTTACACTAGTTAATTAAAACTAATGCCCTTTCGGTACCTTAATTTCATGGATATCCTAATCCGGCAACTCAGGCTTGGTTTATTCCTAAAGCTCTAGTAGGGTATTCTCTTTTGTGTTTTCACTTTTTAAATAGGATGCATGGATGGTATATATTTTTATTTGTTATATTTTTTTAAGTGTTAAAGATTCCCTGAAGCCGAAAGAGGGAATGTGTTAACGACTTCTGTGCAGTATTACGACCTACTCATCTTTTGGGTCTGATGATTCAAAAATTAAATTATAGGAAGTACATGACAGTGAATAAACACCTCCAATGGGAGGCCTAGCATTGGCTTGGCTCTTCCCTTTGGGATTTAAGGTACAGGTATTTAAGTTGCAAGTATTTAAACTACTGTAAGTAAAAACCTCCAATGGGAGGCTAAGCATTGGCTTGGCTCTTCCCTTTGGGATTTAAGGTACAGGTATTTAAGTTGCAGGTATTTAACTACTGTAAGTAAAAACCTCCAATGGGAGGCTAAGCATTGGCTTGGCTCTTCCCTTTGGGATTTAAGGTACAGGTATTTAAGTTGCAGGTATTTAACTACTGTAAGTAAAAACCTCCAATGGGAGGCTAAGCATTGGCTTGGCTCTTCCCTTTGGGATTTAAGGTACAGGTATTTAAGTTGCAGGTATTTAACTACTGTAAGTAAAAACCTCCAATGGGAGGCTAAGCATTGGCTTGGCTCTTCCCTTTGGGATTTAAGGTGCAGGTATTTAACTACTGTAAGTAAAAACCTCCAATGGGAGGCTAAGCATTGGCTTGGCTCTTCCCTTTGGGATTTAAGGTGCAGGTATTTAAGTTGCAGGTATTTAACTATTATAAGTAAAAACCTCCAATGGGAGGCTAAGCATTGGCTTGGCTCTTCCCTTTGGGATTTATGGTGCAGGTATTTAAATTGCGGATGGATTTTGTCCTCTCCATTTTGGGGTATGAATTTTTTAAAATGAAATACAACGAATTGATTCAACAATTTGAAATTTGTGCGCGCTTGAGGACTCCTCCAAGCCGATTTTGTGCTTCCATAGGGTTGACCATTGATATAGAGCTGCGGCTTCCTGACATAAAATAGAGTGAAGTGTTAGTATACAAAATATGTGCTAATCTGCACCTAAAACCAGAAGAGTAGAAAGAGTACTTATCTCCCATTTTTTGGGAGGGATTTCTATAATTGATTTTCGCTCTCTATGTTCCAAATATAGAGAGTTTCTTTTGAATTAAGAGGGACTTTTAGTCACAGATCAGTTGAGAAATCGGTGGACAGCTTAGGAGCTTGTCTGGGCCGATTTTTGCATCTCGACGAGATTTTTGCTGTTGACGTAGAGATATCCTTCTCCTGACATAAAATATGGAAGAAAAAGGAGATGGAGAAAGTGTATACAATTTGTGCTAATTTGCGAGTAAAACCATAAATAAATGAATAAATAAAAACACTTAGCTTGAATTTGTTTGCTCGTTGACGAGGATGAACTCTTGATTTATATTGATCGATGAAGGAATTTGTGATGATAACCCCTAGCTTTAAACTCCCATCATCTTCAAAATTCTCTCTCTTTTGGTATTTTCTTTCTCTCAAAATTTTCTTCAATCTCTCAAAACTCTCTCAAACATTCAAAATTTTCTCTCCAAAAAATTCTCCCAAACACTTCAAATTTTCTCTCTCAAGAATCCTTTCTCAAGCTCACTTCTTCCTCCTTTTATAACCTACTCATCTATCTCCCATTCTAATTTTTCCACTAACTCTATCTCCCATTCTAATTTCTCCACTAACTCTTCTTCATTTTCATCTTCCATTCTCCATCTCTATCTCACATTCTAATCTCTCCACTAACTCTTCTTCATCTTCATCTTCCCTTCTCCATATTTATCTCCCATTCTAATTTCTCCACTAACTCTTCTTCATCTCCATCTTCCCTTCTCTATTCTTATCTTCCATTCTAATTTCTCTACTAACTCTTCTCCATCTTCCATTCTCTATTCTTATCTTATTTTCTCCATCCATTCTTCTCCAACTTCTCTTCTTCATCTCCTCTTCTCCATCTTCCCTTCTCTATTCTAATTTATCCACTAACTCTTCTTTTTGTTATTTGTAAAATAATCCTTCAAGAGTTAAGTATTTGCACTCTAGTCCTTGAATTTTAAGAATTTACAATTTAGTCCCTGAAAAAATATATTTCTTTAAGTCCAAATCTCCTCACAATTTTTGACACACCAAAATTTACCACATGTCAAATTTAAGCTCATTTCTTGCCGTTGAAAATAATGCAGAATTTAATTAAAGCCCTTTTGCAAAATTAAGTCATTCTGGGTATAATTGGGCAAAGATGAAAATTTAAAATATTAGAAGACAATGTCACAACTCATAAAAGTGAAAATTAAAAATAAGTTGACTCAAATTAAATTTTTTTAGGCCCGATTCAAGATTATACTCGTGAAGGAACACGTGACTCGAATTGGATTTTTCTGAATTTGTGATCGCCAATATGAAAATAGATTTAAAATAAAAATATTAACTATCTTTGTGTATTTTTTTGGCCTCAAATGTTATTTTTCCAAAATTTTCAAGTATTTTTGTATTTTTTTAAAAAAAAATTAAAAAATATATATATAATATGAAATTTTATTTTTTGTTCAAAAATGGTTGCCTAGGCTTGGCCGAGGCTTCCAAAGTTGATTTTTCAATTTTCTCATTTTTTCTTCATTTTTTGTTTTATGAATTTTCGAAAATAAAAATACCGAAAAATACGGAAAATATGAAAAATCATTTTTTGGTCAAAATTGGTTCCCTAGGCTTGGCTAAGGTCCCCAAAGTTGATTTTTCAATTTTATGAATTTTTATGGATTTTTTATTACTTTAGCAATAGAAAAAATGATTAAAAATCAGGTGTCAACAGATATATGAGTGGCTTATAAAAGAAGGAAGAAGAGAGCTTGGAGGGGAGATTTTTTTGGAGAGAAAATTTTGGATGTTTGAGAGGGTTTTGGGAGATTGAAGAAAAATTGGAGAGAAAGAAAATACCAAAAAGAGAGAGAATTTTGAAGATAATGGGAGTTTAAAGTTATGGGATTATCATCACCAATTCCCTCATCGATCAACATAAATCAAGAGTTCATCCTCGTCGTTTGAGCCGCAATCTTAATCCACAAGGCGATACGAGATTCGAATTCGGCCATCAAATTCTTCAAATCAGGTAACTATCCTAGCTATTAAAATCTTCAAGAATTTCGTTACCCAAATGGATTATTTTAAATTTCGATTGTGTCATGTCGTACTCATATGACTCCATATCCACCGGTCGCATTCGTACTATAAGTTTCTGCAATTTAATTTCCTGTAATTTAATTTCTGTACCATCAAATCCCACGATGGGTAGGCCGAACCAAGGCCGAGTCCCTCGTTGGAGGTCCTTTATTTAATACAATTTAATTTCCGCAATTTAATTCCAGTACCATTAAACCCCAAAGGGAAGAGCCAAGTCAATGCTAGAGGTTTTTACTTATTGCAATTTGAATTCTTGCAATTTAATTCTAGTACCATTAAACCCCAAAGGGAAGAGTCAAGCCAAAGCTAGGCTGTCCATTGGAGGTCTTTAATTATTGCAATTTAAATTCCTATAATTTAATTCCAGTACCATTAAACCCCAAAGGGAAGAGCTAAGCCAATGCTAGGCCGCCCATTGGAGGATTTTACTTACTGTCATTTAAATTCCTACAATTTAATTCCAGTACCATTAAACCCCAAAGGGAAGAGCTAAGCCAATGCTAGGCCGCCTATTGGAGGTCTTTACTTATCGTCATTTAAATTACTGTAATTTAATTCCTGCACCATTAAACCCCAAAAGGGATGGCCAAGCCAAGGCTGAGTCATCCATTAGTGGTCTTTATTTATTGTCATTTACTTCATATAATTAAAATTTTTGAATCATCGACCTCAGAATGAGTAGGTCGAGCCACCTGTCGGAGGTTGTAACACTGCACAGAAGTCGTTAACACACTCTCTCTTTCAGCTTCAGGGAATTTTTAATATTTTGAAAATATAAAAAAATACCATCAATGCATCCCATTTAAAAAGTAAAAACACAAAAAAGAACACCCCACTAGAATCTTAGGAATAAACTAAGCCTGAGTTGCCAAATTAGGATATTCATGAAATTAATGTACCGAAAGGGCATTAGTTTTAATTAATTAGTGTAACCAAGTCCCCGAACTCATAATCTCTGGTTCGTAGAAGTAATTTAGTCCTCCCGCTAATTTACTTAGGTTTCTAATCAACCCATCAAAAATGATTAGTGGCGACTCCAAATTTTAAAATAATTATAACAAAAACCAAAGTTGCGATTTGATAGAATTTAGGGGGTTCCGTATTAGGTCAATTAGATGGATTAACCTAATAATCCGCTAACCTGAAAATTTTTTCACCAATCGAAACATTTTTAGGGTCGCAACATAAAGTAATGCTTTAGAAAAGATTGGTACACTAGATATATAGTGGTTGGCTTATACACCAAGTTTACATCCACTCCACACAGCTAACAGTTACAATATGAGCTGAAATGCATTAGTAAATTGTTTCACAAATTACAAATAGTATGTAAGCTAATCTTTTATGCAATATATTACACTATCTTGATATAGCCTTACTACTTAGGAATTACACTTGATTTTGCATGATTACAAGGCAACGACAAATTACAAGATTTTTCAGCAGTTAAGCTTTTCAAATAGAACAGTTTCTAGAGCAACAGATAAAATCTATTCGGTTCTTGGTCCCTTGGCTATTCCTTGGCCTTCATGATCTTCTCCTTTTATAAGCCTTAGCAATCTAGCCGTTTGAGCATCCTTAGAGAAGCAAAAGAGCCGGTGGAGCTTGATGGGATGTCTTATCCTCATGCTAGGGTAGCTTTTTCCAAGTCAAACTAGACTTGCCTAAAATATGCATTGGGCTACTATACCACACTGATAGTTTTCTGTTGTTCTTTGACAAAGCAATGAACTATTCCTGAGAAGATCAAAATCCTTTCATTAGCCTTTTCCATCAAGAATTGGTCACATTGGCCAATCTTTTTCAAATATCACCTCGTATGAACTTTATACACTTTATTTGAGTTGATCTTTCAAGACCAGATATTAAACAATCGGTGACCAAATCTTTTGTTGTTCTCATTGGATGTTTTCTTGAGAGTGCTTCAGACTTCGCGCGATTTTTACCCGATGACCATAATGTGATCCTTAGCCATAGATATCCAAAATTTACACACGAAAAGTAAATAAAATATCAAAGGATAGTTTATAAATCATCAAAACATTTTATGAGATGTTTCTCCAATAATTTTCCCTTTTTTCGATGATGACAAAACTATTTTTGCAGATGTGAAGTGAGACCTAGTTTATCAAATGCAATTATGTAAAGATTTGCATAGATGATTTTTCATGAAAAGGCATAATAGCATATAAGTGACTTTCTCCAAAAAGATTTAGTAAATGAATCGAGAGAAGAATTAACAAAGATGATCTTTTGAAAACGAAATTGTTTTGAACAAGATCTTTAGTCTCAATTCTAGATGTTTTTGAGATAAACATCTATAGAGAGTATCTTTTGTTCTCTTGTCCTCAGGCTTTTCCTATTTCAATGCTTCCCTTTTGATTATACTCATGTTAGCACTTAGCATATCTTTTCATCTTTGTGTGATCCTGTTAAACATTCTCCCCCTTTTTGTCATCAATAAAAAAAATGAGTATACTAAGAAGAACAAGATAGGAATACATCCATTTCATTCATGTGTTCAAGTGTAGCAATAGTGGGGTACATCAACAAAGAACAATAGAAACATGCAGTTTATGTGCACAAATAGCAAGTGTGATCACTTGGGACTTGTGCGCTTGCGTTTTTATGAGAGAGGAGATTGGGTAGGCTCAAGAATGGTTTGTAAGGGATTGTAGTAGTCTAGGTTGAAAATGAATCTCTTTCAGGTCAAGGGGGACACGAGGCCTTTTTGGCTGCAGTAGCCTTGCCCTTTTGCCTAATCCTAGAAACAGGCTATTCAACGAACCTTTCCTTGAGTAGCTCTTTTGCTCTTTCATCATCTCCGTGCCCAATAACAACTACCTCATCTTTCGTGTTCATCCATCCATCGAGTGAGATTTTTAGCATCATCTTCTCTAGGGTCTTCCTGCCTATCACTATCTAAAAGAAATGCTCTTTGGCAATGTCTGATAATTCAATACCTTTTCTCTTGCAGATTTGGTAGATGAGTGACCCATATAGTACACCTCTTATTTTTATTTTCATCTCCGATACATGTATAGGATGATCAAGTGCGGAATAGAAATGGAGAAACTAGTGAGCAGAGCCCATAGAACCTTTACCTCATATTTGGACATATCATTCGAGGACGACTTGGGATAAAGAATCGGGGAGATGATCTTTTGCAAAAAATTCACTTTTAGAGGTAAAACACTTACTAGAACCATCTTTTGAAAATCATGAGTAAAATTGGGAGTTTCTAGAATAAACCTATGCACTTCATCAGATGAGATTTCCAATTTTTGATAAGGACAAAAGTTAGCTTAGAGAATCTCAGCTAACTCCTCAGCTATCACAGTGCAGTTTTTCTTCTTAGAAGTGAACATAAAAGATTGAGGATCAGGAAAGTGCAAGTTCGAGTAAAACATGGTCATCAAATTTGGAGAAGAGTGATCCTCAAGTGTGCATTGTTCTAGAAATTTGTGTTTTTCTAGAACTTTGAATAGAAAAATTCCGTGGGAATCAAGATAGTCAAAATGTATAACACATGGAATAGTCAAAGTTTTTTGTGAAATAGAGGACCAAGCTTTTTTGTGCTCTTTACCCAAAAACAGTGGATTTTTAAAAGAGAGGTCGAGTTCAAAACCTTTAGTGGGCTCAAAATTTTGGAAGACTTGCACCCTTGTTAGCCTAAATAGGTTCTCCACTCACCTTGGTGGTTTCCTCAGGCAGGTCCTGAGATTCTTGAAGATTTGGAGCTAAACCACTGACTTCTAGAGCAAGAGGAAGTGAAGGAGCACCACCGGATATTTCCTTAGGTGGGCTGGTCTCTTTAGTCTCCCTTGGAAGTTTTGTTACTTCCTTAGTTGAGGACTTATGAGATGATCTTTTTGTTGGATCTATTGGTGCATTAGCAGAGGATACAGTAGCTATTGTTTCAAGAGAGTGTAGAGTGAGAGGAACATATGTATGTCCTTCCTTTTCTACGGCCTCTTTTGGTTTTAGCTTTTCCATGACATCTTTTTACCAGGCATTAAACTCTTCTTGTGACTTGATCATCATAGGAGGGGTAATAATCTTTTTGGAAGGCAGAGTGAGCTCAGAGGGATGAGTCAAAGATGCCTCCTTCTTTATTTTCACTTCTAAGGATTGAGGGGTACTTGCACTTGGAGAGGCGAGGGCAGTATGAGATGTTGTACTTGTAGAGATAGGGCCTCCTTACCTCTAGTTGAATGGCTTGGTCTTCAATCTACAACCTAGCTATAGCCCACTTGTTTGGATAATTGGAGTAGATTCCTCAGGAACATTTGTGAGGTCTATGTATGAGGGATCTAAGACCTTGGATTTAGTCTTGCTAAGGTAGACAGACTTGCGAGGACCCATGGTTGAGAGAGAGAGAGAGAGAGAGAGAGAGAGAGAGAGAGAGAGAGAGAGAGAGAGAGTATGAGGAGCGATTGAGAAATGAGTGGTAACTGAAAGGTGAACGTACTCCATATAAATAGGCACACATGCACATATAATCTTTCAAGGCAAATAACGGTAATAATTGAAAAATGATTAATGAAAACAAATAAGATAGTTGTAACAGTCGGAAGATCAAATTACTAGTTATCATAGTAGATATTTCATCAGAATAGGTAGCTTTCTTGTCTCTTGATGCACTGTAATGGTAACATTTTCAAGAGATTAGGCGTACTTGATCTTTTGAGCAGTGCAGAGATCTGGTTACCTGATCTTTTGCAATTCTTATCTTTTGCAATGCTTGCAGGTCTTTTATCATTTGGACTTGTCATTCAGGAGGATTAGAAGTACCCAATTTTCCTTTGATAAAGTTGAATGCTTGCTTGTCCATAAGCTTTGTGAACATGTCAACTAGCTGATGCTTTGAATCAGCAAAGTGTATCCACACATTATTACTGTTCACGTGATCTCTAGTAAAATAATGCTTTTCCTCAATGTGATTTGTTCTTGAATGCAATATAGGATTCATGTTCAGGTTTATAGCACTGTGTTGTCACAACATATCAAAAGGTTTCATCCAAAGAAGGTGAGCACATTAGCTCCCTAGTGCAATGTACTTAGTTTTGTTGGTTGAGATTGAGTTTTATTTTTTTGAAAATCAAGAGATCAACATGTTTTCCATCAAGTATTAACTTTTTCATTTCGTGCCCAAAGCCTCTGGTACTGTAGCTCGGGTGCTCTCTCCCGTATGTTGCTACTCCTACTGTGCTTCTCGCTTGAGTTTCTCTATTGTCGGCGATCCACTTGTTGGATTCCGACGTGGATTGGCAGTTGGAGTTGCCCCTTCCTCACCCTCGTTCTCTCCAATGGGATTCCTTTATGGTGCCCTACCATATCAAGCATTCCAGATCTGGGATTCCATTATTGCTGCACTGTAGTTTGCTAGATGAAATTGCACTACCTAGTAATCCAACCGTTAGCTTCCGCTGATTTTTGGTTATAGGAGTTGCCTCATCCTTGTCATCATTCTCTCTGGTTGGATTCCCTTGTGGTGCTATATCGAGCCGTGTTTTCCTGATCTCAATCTAACTAGTATTGTTACGTCTGTATCCATGGAGAAGCTCTAATCTTTCCATGGCGTTAAAACCTGCTATCCGCCCCATCGGTGGTTGTGAAAGCCCCTATTAATGTTGGGAAGCACTCAACTGTGGCTACTCGACTAGCCTCAACAACTAGGGGCATCCAGCGGGCGTTGGGACTTCCTCAGCTGCCAATGTTAGGCAGGAACAATGCCAAAAGAGGCATTCCTAGAGCTGGGGTTGCTATACTTCTAGATCACCTCATAAAGAGGTAGGGGAGGCCCAGCCTCAACGCTCATGGGCAGCAGTAGCCAAGTCGGCTGAGAAAGGGTATACTCTTTCCTATATACCTCCTGCTATTGTTGATGGTAGACCTCTTTTTCGTATAACTAATGAACTCCTTGAGAAGGCTCATCCGAAATGGAAATCATGCCTTGTTGGGTATTATGTTGGCAAATGGCTGCCTTTTAAAATAACAGAGGTAGCTGTCAAGAATATTTGGAGTCCGCATGTGACTGAGGTGATGGCTAATGACGAATGATTCTATTTCTTTCATATCCTGGATAATGATTTTCGTCAAAAAATCCTGGAGAATGGTCACATTATGGTGTCTAGAGTTTCCCTTGTTCTTCAACAATGGCACATGCATCTAATTCTTAAGAGAGATCAACATGAGTCTCTCCTGATTTGGATTAGATTGAAATCTATCCCTTTTTCTATGTGGTCTACTCATGCCATTAGTTTGATCGTGAGCTCTATTAGGAAGCTACTACATATGGATCTTTATACGTCTATTTGAAGAGGCTCTCGTTTGCAAGAGTATGCGTTGAAATAATGACTAATACAACCTTATCTGAATCAATTGAAGTTGAGCTGGATAATGGTATTGTGCATCCAATTATTGTGGAGTATGAATGGAGACCCATATCTTATCCTATATATAGCACTTTTAGACACAAATGCTTGGATGTTAGTACATCAGTTGACACATAGGGATGCCGTAGGCTGAGGTGCAAGTTCCTCCTAGGTTAATCGATATAACAGTTGTGCAGCCTACAACACATACCCCTTCTTAGCCATATGATGGGTGGAAAACAGTCGAGCGGAGACAGAAAACTTGCCTCAAAAAGTTAGAATCTAAACTGGCCTTAACTCAAGGAAAACAACAGGTTGTTGCTAGTTTTTGTGAAGTTTCCCAGAACCCATTTTTTGAGCCGAGCAAGGATTCAAACCGTTTTACTCTTTTGCATGGTTTGGGTGACTCTAGTGAAGCTTTGGCTACCTCATCCAGTTTGGAGGAAGAAATGAAAGACACTATTAGCAATGTGGCTAACGAAGGGGATGGCAATCCCATACTCCAAGCGACTCGGTCATTAACTTGCTCGCAGCAAGGGTACTTTAATCTAGGGGATGAAGTTTGACCTGGGCAAACTGATGGTGGCATCCTTTTCTTTAGCTGTCATACAAAATACTCACCTGGATGTAGCCCCAGCCCTACCAAGGCTAAGCCTTCTTCTAAGAAGAAGCATGGAGGTCACGGCAAATGGTAACTCCCTTCCTTCCCCTTGTACATATGTTGATAGGCGTTTGGAATATTAGGGGTTTGATGGACCCCCTTAAATAGGTTGAAATTCATAATTTCGCCAAAGTTAACAACCTTTATTGTATTGGTACTTTGGAAACGAAAGTTCCTTCATTTATGTTTAATAGCTTGTCCTCTTCCATGCTCCCCAAATTGGAATTGGATAGCCAATTATAATTGCTCCCCTCGGGGTCGTATCTGGTTTGGTTGGGATCCTCGATTTGTTGAAGTAGTCGTCCTCTTGGCCTCGGATCAATTCATTCATGGTTGCCTTTGTCTTTTGTCTCTTAATATTGTCTATTATGTTTTAGTTGTATATGCTAATCACACCTTTGTCTCTAGAAGATTGTTATGCTCTGCTCTTGAGAATCTCAGTGCCGCTCATTTGGATCATCCATGGTAGTTGTTGGGGACTTCAATATTATCAAGGATGCATCTGATAGGATTGGGAGTTCAAATACTTAGATTCCAGCCTTTAATGAATTCAGTCAATGCATGTCTTGTGCTGGGCTAGATGGCCTAAGGTATACAGGGTTTAGATTCACTTGGTTTACTTTCTCAGGAGCTTTGCGCCAGCTAAGGAAAATCGATTGGGTCCTCATTAATGATCATTAGAGGGATGAGTTTTCTTTCTCGAAGGCTTCCTTCCTAGCTCCAAGGGTGTCTAACCACATCCCCATGATGATTTGTATTGTCCCTCGTCCGATATCTAAGAAGCCTTTCAAGTTTTTCAATATGTGGTTCTCCAACTTGGGATTTCTTCCGATAGTTAACCAAGTTTGGGACATTTAAATGACAGGAACTCCTATGTTCTGTCTTTGTCGGAGACTTAAGATCCTGAAGAGGCAGTTGAAACAGCTCAACAAGGATTCTTTCTCGAACATCTCGGGCTGTACATTAGATGCCAGGAAGTTGTTCATGGATGTCCAAGATGCTTTGCTTTTGGACCCTCTCAAACCAAATCTTGTTGATCTTGAGAAACTTTGGTTAAAGTCCTTGAAACTTAGGTTCGAAGAGGAATCTTTCTTCAAACAAAAATCTCGATTATGATGGCTTAAGGAAGGCGAATTGAACACCAAATACTTCCACCACTTCGTCAATAAAAGGCAGCACCGTAATAGAATCCTTTCCATGATGGATGCTGACGGAAACCTACTCAGTGACATGCCTTCGGCCCAGCAACATATAGTCGGATACTATGAAGATCTATTTGCCTCTGGCCCACGACGGGGTGTGACATTCTGAAATTCAACTCTTTTTCGAAATTTGAATATAAAATGGTTATTTCATAATGGCGCTATAAATGGATTTCACTCTAAACTGATCACTTCAGGATAATTAATCGAAAGGGAAAGGCTAGCTAGAAATATAAGCACGTGGACCAAATGATTGATACGCGTGACTCCTAAAAGCCACTCGTTAGTTTGAGAATTTATTTAAAGTTGCCACTTATGAATGAGGCCGCGAATTGAGCTTCGAAATAGGACAATTGACTCTCATGAGTGTCACAGTTACGAAGTTAGACATTGCCTAGAAAGGTGTGAAATGGGTAGATTGGTCTCGGAATGCCAAGTGACAAAGGGAAAAATTGAAAATTTCTATCTTGCCCCCGGTTTGAGCTAGAATCCATGGCATGAGCATAAAAGTGTTTTTAGCTAGACTAAAAAAATTGTTCGGCGACGTTTTGTGTCTTTTCCAATCGCGGTTGAGCCAAATCAACACTGATTGAACCCCTACTTATCTTGAAATTTTATGATTTTCAAGAAATGTCTTGTCGGTCATCTTTTTGACCAATTTGACCATTTGACCAAAATTATTGGTGCCCAAACTCTTATCAGTTCAAAAATTCACCGATAGTCCCATGATTAATCAATTTGTTCAGCTTTAAATCGCTTTTGGTGAATAGTAATTTTAATAATTGACCCTAGGGATAATATCTACTCTCTCTCTTCTCTTTTTCTCTCTCTCATCAGGACATTTTCTCTCCCTTTTCTCTCTCTTGATTTCGGATCTCTCTTTCTCAGCTCCAGATTTCTACCGCCAAATTTAACTGGCTGCCGACGAAAATCCAACTATTGAATTTTTGAGATTTTTGGATATGTCATATGCTTATTCGAGGTGAGTTCATAGAACTTTGTTTCACCCCAATCCGATGTTGTTTGAGTCTCCGTTCAAGCTATTTCATTTCAGTCAATGAATCTATTTCAGATTTTTTATTTTGGTTTCCGTTGATATATCAATCTCGGCTATTCCTAGAACCTATATTCATGTTATAAACTTATTTTTTAGCTTAATTTTGGCTCGGTTTAGCCCTTGATCAGCCTTAGTTTGGACTAAATCCACCGGAATTCGTCGTCGTCGTCCCTGCTATGTACCGCCGGTCACCGCAACTTCTCAGCGACGTCCTCAGCCCTATTTCAACTTCGTTTTGGTAAGTTAAACCTCTAGACTTCACTCATGATGTTAGGCTTGCCATGAATTATCTTTAGGGATCGATTCGTGGTAAATCGATTTAGAAAAATTTACCATAATCGGCATATTGTAAGGAAATTAAATTATGTGGGGCTGTGAATATGCTGTGAATTGGTAAAATATTGCTGTCCATGTTTGAATAAGGTTGTTTGAGGTGGTTGATGTGGGTCCCGCGAGGTTCGGGTACCGAAAAATAGATTTTTGAAATTTTTATTCAAAAATAAGCCAAATAGTATTTTGAAAGTCACTATTTATGACCCATGAATGTTGTTCACATGCTGCCTAAATTGATTTTAGTTTGAAAATGAAAATTTTTGTGAGTCTTGTATGATTCGAATACCGAAAAATATATTTTGGAGCATTTTACACAAAATCGAGCTTAAGCAATATTTTATATTACTATTCCAAATACTTGGAGGCCTGTGTTCATATTCAAAATAATATTTGAGGATGTTTCACGAATATTTGGAATTAATTATTTGGTCATTTTGGGTTTCACGTGAGAAATTGGGTATTTTTAATAAAATTGGGCACGTGAAAGAGATTGATTAGCTTGGTCATTGTGTCGGTCATATGAATTGAAATATTTGGACACGTGTTTTAAGTTGTGGCCTAACATACTTGGTCAAGGTTTTTACCCAATTGAAATTGGCATTGTTTCATATGCCTGATTGAATATTTGGACTTGTATTTGAAATGTGGCCTAACATACTTGGCCGATAATTTCTGTCCAAATAAATTTAAAGAATTTTATTAGCCTGAAGGGCTAAAGAGATGGATTTCACATGTGAAAGTGTGTGAATTGCATATCATTATGAATTGGCATAATACGTAGCCATGGAAGATGTCCCTGAGGTGCCTGTATGACATGAGGAATTGGAGAGATACGTATGCCGACCTAAGGTTCCTATATGACACGGGTCGAGGATGGATCTGAGGTGTCTATATAACACGAGAAATTCGAGAGATAAGTGTGCCGACCTGAGGTGCCTATATGACACAGGTCGAGGCACAGTGCCTATATGACACAGGTCGAGGCACAGTGCACCCTGATGCGTTTGACACAGGATAGCTGGAGCGATAAGGAGCCAACCTGAGGTGTCTCATATGCAGGTTGAAGCACAGACCTGATGCATATGATACACGGGTCAGACCTGATGCGCCTATATTACGCGGGTCAAATTGGCTACTAATCCGAGGCTCAAGATTAAGCATGCATGCATATGTATTTGAATTGATTATCCTAGATTGGATATGTTTAATTGAAAGTTGAATTGTCTTTATTGAGCCATTAACTGGTCGCATTACTTTTGTGATATCTGGATTTTTTGTGATCCTAGATTGAATTTGTTATAAACGGTTTACTTACTTGGTCGCTCTGTAGCGAGTTTTCTAAATTTGAACTGTTTTAAGATAATCGAATCTAGCCTAGTGATTTTGAGTGCCTAAGTTGGGACTTGAAAGTTTGGTCTAGGTTTGTTTGGCGTCATGAGGAGGGAATTAGGGGTTAGTTTGTTGAGATTTGTTCTCATAAGTAATTTCTCTACTTTTAGAACCCCGACCCCCACAATGAATGCAATACTGATAAGGCAGGGGATCCCAAAGGAAATCGAGACCACAACTTAATCTGTTTTGAAGGATGTACATGAGATATATGAGTATCATATGGGTAGATATGGGAAGAAGGTAGTGGCAACCCCATATGAATATAGCCTAGATATATGGAGTAGGGTGACTCAAGTTTTGATTTGTGTATAGGCGATGTCATCCTATTGGCTATATGTGAATGTTGTATATGAGATGTAATATAAGGCTTGGCTTACTGTAAAGATTTAATTTTTCTCTCTATCTATTTCTTTTTGTATATGTGATTGAAGGAGCTCGTTTTCGTTGCCTAAGAAACTCTGAGGTCATTTGGTTAAGGCGAGTTTCTTGGGCTGTTGTTTTCGTGAACCATTCAATCATATAGGTATATGACAGGGGTATCGCAAGGCTCATGGGATCAGGGCGTGAGATCCCCGTTCGATTTGGCATCAGAGTAAGGTCAGCTCAATCGAATGAGGATTTGGGGCTTGAAGTAATAAGGACGATAGATAGTGAGATAGATAGATAGATTATGAGTTTTGGTTTGGTTAAGAGATACTTTTGCATGATGTTGTTTGGCACAAGTAGCTGTTAAGTGAAACAACTTGCTAGTTAGCCTGTATTGCTTTGGTTATATAGTTGTTTGACCTACTGCTTAGATTAGTAAAGCTCATGCGTTTGGACTGAGTCTCGTTCCTTGGTGGAATTATAGCAGGTCTCAATGAGAAAGTTTTAGCAGCATGAGTGGTAGAGGTAGAAGAGGAAGAGGTTCTGGAGCGTCTATCTCGCAGCCTAGAGCTACTAAGAACCCAGATATTGCTCAAGCTACTAAATGCTTACGGGCTACAAGGAATCCTTGAATGGAAGGAGTTACGAGAGCCCTAGAGGAAATTAAGAATTTGATGGGCAGACAGGCAGAAGGAAGAGCTGTTGAGCTTACCCAAGCCGTTGAAGCTGTAGTAGTGGCAATGAATATGAATATTAGAGGCGGAAATGGAGCTTGATAAATGCATTAAGTGGTCGACCAATTTTTGAAGTTAAAGTCGCTAAAGTTCTATGGAGCTCGACAAATGCATCAAGTGGTTAACCTGCTGCTTAAAGAGCTCATTTCTGTTGCCTAAGGAACTTTGAGGTCATTTGGTTACGGCAAGTTTTCTGGACCGTCATTTTCGTGAACCATTCGATCATATAGGTATATGACAAGGGTGTCGCGAGGCTGGTGGGATTGGGGCATAACAACGGGAGCTACCATCCCTTGAGGATTATTGTTAATCCTCTTACTATTGATCATATCCAGTTTTTATCTAGACCGGTATCGGATTTAGAGATTTGTAACACTATGTTCTTGTTGGCTAGTGGCAAAGCTCCGGGTCCTGATGGCTTTAACTTTGATTTTTTTAAAGAAGAATTGGAATATCATTGGCCATTCGATCACTTGTGCTATCAGGGACTTTTTCCTTACCAGTACATTGCTTAAGGAGACTAATGCCACCATTCTAGCCCTTGTCCCTAAGATTTCGAATGTTGCAAGTATGGGGGATTTTAGACCGATCTCTTGTTGCAATATGATATACAAATGTATCACGAAAATCTTGGCAAACAGGATTGCAACGGTTTTACTGCATGTGATTAGTCCCCATCAGAATGCCTTTGTTAAGGGACGGAGAATTAGCAATAATATCCTCATCGTTAAAGAGCTTTTTAGTGGCTTTCATCATGAGCTCTACTCTCCTAAGTGTGCCGTTAAAGTGGACTTCTAAAAAGCCTATGACACTGTCAATTGGGAATTTCTGGAGGTGGTCTTGCTCACGTTTGGCTTCCTAGATTATATAGTGAAACTCATTATGGAGTGTGTTTGCTCACCCAAATTCTCTATCTCCATCAATGGGGAAGTGCATGGATTCTTCTCGAGTAGGAGGAGTATTCGGCAAGGGAACTCATGTCTCCTTACCTTTTCACATTGATCATGGAAATTTTTTCTAGTATCTTGAATACCCAAGCTGAGCTCCCAAGATTCAAATATTTCTGGAGATGCATGGCCTCTCGACTGACCCACTTATTCTTTGCCGATGATGTTATTCTATTTTCGGAAGCAAACATAAACTTTGTCACTTTGGTAAAGGCTGGTCTGGACAGGTTCTCCTCGTGGTTAGGTTATGTCTTAACATGAGCAAAAGCGAATTACAATATTCCAGTTGATCTACTGATCTTAAGAACCAGTTACTGGCCTCCCTGACTTTGTTAAAGGTACTCTTCCCTTTCACTATCTTGGGGTTCCTATCATTGCCAAAAGGCTTAGCAAGAGCGATTATAACCATTTGGTTAATACTATTATAGCTACAGCACAATCCTGATCCCAATGTTTTTCGTCCTTTGCGGGACGTTTGTAGCTTATCAAATCTGTTCTTCATGCTATTAATATTTATTGGACAAGTGTGTTTATTCTCCCTAAGTCTGTCCTTAGCCGAATTGAATTGGTCCTAAGATAGTTCCTATGGTAAGGTCCTAGTCTTGGGACAAGAGGGGCTAAGGTCCCTTGGTCTGAAGTTTGTCTTTCTAAAGAAGATGATGGTTTAGGTATACGCCGTCTTCTTGATTGTAATCAGGCAGCCATGTTCAAATACATGTAGCATTTATTCGCTGGTAAAGAGTCTCTTTGGTGTAAATTGATCTACTCTACATTTCTCAAAAATAAGAATTTTTAGGTGGTTAAAGCGCCGACCATTTGCTCCTGGGCTTGGAAACAAATCTTGAAACTTTGACCATTGTTTCTTGCTTGGTCCAAGTGGCTGATTGGTAATGGATATTCTGTATCACTCTAGTTTGACTCTTGGCATCTGCAGGGACCGTTGCATACGCTCTTCCTGAATAGGTAAATATATCTGTTGTGTATTCCGCGAAAGACTTAGGTACGTGATTTTTGTTATGGGGTTTTTCTCTCTTCATCGGTTCTAAGCCAGCTAACTTCCTGGCCTGATTTCCACCGATCTTTAGCCCCTGATAGACATGATCAGCTCATTTAGCTTTGTCACCCTTTGGGTCTTTTCCCTATCTCCTCCACTTGGGACGATATCAAGCGCAAAGGTAGAGTGGTCGACTGGCACCAATTCATTTGGGATCGCCAAATCACCCCCCACTATACCTTCCATATGTGGCTTTCCACTCACAACAGGCTACCCACACAAGTATTCTTACTAGATTATCGTAAAATTACGGAAGGTGCTTACCATTTTTTCTGGTGTAGACCGGATTTTATTGATCACCTCTTTTTCGGGTGTAACTTTACGAATTCCTTGGCTCGTTTCTGGGCAGCTAAATGCCACCTTACGTGGACTAACCGATCGTGGCGAGACAACCTTCACTGGGCCATTAACCACTTCGGTGGCCAGCAACTTCATCACAACATTCCTTGCTTTTCCTTTATTGCTTTTTGCCATCTGATTTGGACGGAGTGCAACCATATCATCATCAAAAATCAGACCTGTGATGTCGCGGTCCTGAAGAAGCACCTTTCTAAGGCTATCCAGGATAAGGCCCTTACTCTGCAGAGCATTGAGGATACTCCCAGGAACAGACGGATTCTGACTTCATGGGATTACTCCCTTTCGGTCCTCACCTAACCCGGCTTTATTGTAAAGTTTTGGGTCATTTTTGTGTAGTCTTTTGGCTTCTAGTTTGGCCTTTGCCATGTCTTTTGTTGTTCTCTTTAGGGTCCTACCCCTTATAACCCGTCAGCCTTGCACCCCATGCAACATTAGTGTCACTTTGGGTGGAGGGTTGTTTAGGTATGGGCCGTTGTGCTTCGGTTTCTTTTGTTCGCGTATTTGATTAGTTAATATAATTATTCGCTTTACCAAAAAAAACATGTTTCCTATTAATTGACATGTACCGATGTGCTTTCTAGATCGATTTTGCAATTTACATAGTCAATATTTGAATATCCCAATAAATTATATCTTGAAGCTTTAGGATACCATAACCCTACCTTGGGTGATGAACCAACATACCTTATGATCCTTTTATAGCCGTGATATTGAATCTTTTAGATTAGATTGGAATCATCCACGTAGACATATGACAAATAGTATATCTAGTCAAGTAGCAGTTAAGTATAACAGTGATCGGATCATACTTCTATAGAGTTCGAAATTAACGGACATACCCTTTCATTCTTGTCTAGCTTGATAGATGCAACCATAGGTGTTTTAGTGAATTTGCATCCTTCTAAACCAAATCCTTTCATTAGATCTTTAGCATGATCTTCTTGGTGAATGAAAGTGCCAGCTCCTGTTTGCTTTATTTGAAGTCCAAGGAAGAAGACTTCATCTCACCTATTATGCTCATCTCGAATCCACTTGCAATTGTTTTGGGAAAATCCTTGTAAAGATTTTTATTAGTAGAGCTAAATATTATGTTATCAATATAAATATGCACTGACAAGATGTTTTTACCTTTCTTCTTGATAAACAAGGTAGCGTCAACTTTAACTTTTTCAAAGTTACATTCAATAAGAAAGAACTTAATCTTTTGTACCAAGCTCTAGGGGCTTACTTGAGGCCATAGAGAGCCTTCTTTAATTGATAAACATTGTCTAATCATAAAGAATCTTCAAAACGTAGTGGTTGCTCAATTTTAATATAGCAATTAAGAAAAACACTTTTCACATATATTTGGTACAAGGTAAAATCATAATGATAAGCATAAGCAAGTTAGAGTCGAATAGCTTCAAGTCTAGCAATAGGAGCATATGTTTCATCATAATCTATGCCTTCTTCTTGTGAATAATCTTTAGCTACTAACCTGACTTTATTTCTTACCATATTGCCTTGGTCATTTATTTTGTTGCAGACACCCATTTCATGCCAATGGTCTACCGATCTTTAGTTCACGGAATACATCATTGATTTTAATTTTCAAAGCTCATCTTGCATTGGTTTGATCTAGTTTTTACCAACGATCGCTTCATTAACTACTTTAGACTCAATTTGAGAGGTTAAGGCTAAGGAATTCATTATATCTTTGATTGAAGACCTTATCATGACTTCTTCATCAATTTTTTCGATGACCTGATCTTTAGGATGATCAATCTTGAAATATCAATCCTTAGGATTTGGACTTGAGTTTGAAGGATTGGCAACTTATTGTTGCTGTGGCTATTGGTCATTTGCTAGAGTGGATGTTTGGAAATCCACCTCCTATTCAACTCTTTGAACACCTTTAAGCTCATCTTTAAATTTTTCCTCGATAGTTTCTTCAACAACCAGCAAATCTTTATTGAACACACAATAAGCTTTGCTACTTGTAGAGTAGCCAAGAAGAACACCTTCACTTGATTTGGCATTGAACTTTCCAATATCATCATTCACGATCTTCAGAATGTAGCATTTGTAACCAAATACATGGAAGTATGATTGAATAGGCTTCTTTCCTTTAAAGATCTTGTAAGGAGTATTTTCCATCATTGGTCTATGGAGAGCTCTATTCATGATGTAAGATGTAGTGGTAACAACTTTAGCCCAAAAGTAGGTAGGAAACATACTTTCAATCATCATGGTCCTGGCCATCTCTAAAAGAGATAGATTTCTTCTTTCTGTGACTCAATTCTGTTGAGGAGTATAAGGAGTGAAGAAGTTATGCTTAATTTCATTTGCCCACAATGATCTGCAAAGCTTTAATTTTGGAATTCTCCACCATGATCAGTTCTGATAGCTCTAATCATATATCATTTTTCATTCTACACTTTTCTAGCAAGTTTCTCAAAGGAATGAAATGATTCATGCTTACGAGTTAGAAAAATTACCCAAGAGAAACATGAATGATCATGAACAATCATAAGGTAATATTTCCTTCCTCCTAGACTTGCAATTCTAGTAGAGCCAAATAAATTTATATGCAATAGTTGCAGAGGTCTATTAATGGCAATATTATTGATGGACTTGAAGGATGATTTGGCATGTTTTCCTAAGGAACCTACATTGCAAGAGTCACATTTACCATAATTGATCTTTGGTAAACCATGCACCATATCTTTTGATGCAATCTTGGAGATGTGCTTTACGTTGATATGGCCCAATTTATTATGCTATAGATCACATTCTTCTTTCATCGACATCAGACACTGCATTTCATCTAGTTCAACATTTAATAGGTAAATGTTATCATGTTGTTTACCTATGAGAGATTGATCTTGTAGCCTTTGTCACACAATTAACTTATGCTGAAAAAGTTGTATCCAAGTCCTTGGACCAATAAAACATCTTCAATGTTTCTCAAATTGATGTTTCCTGTACCAATAATTTTTCCTTTTCCTTTTCCTCCGAAGATGACATTTTCACCGTCTACCTATTTGAGATTTATGAATATGTTCCTTTCATATGTCATGTGTCTTGAACAGCTGTTATCCAACTTGTTCTTCTTTAGTATCACTTGCAATCAAGAAGATTTTCACATTTTCTTTGATACCTACACAAACTTGGGTCCTTTCATGTTAGTCTTAAGTCTCATATCGTATCTCCAGTAGATCTTTTTGGGCTTTATTTACTCAACTAGACATGTTTGTTTATTATGATCAAGTTCATTGCAAACTAAGCAATTGAATTGCTTACCAGTAGATCAAGTGAATTGTTGTGTAAAGTAATCTTTGTAAGACTAAAAAGAAGGTATTTATTTCATTCTCATTTTGACATTTGGAAAATGATTATTCTCTTCATGTTTCCTTTCATGTCTAAGTCCAAACTTGTTGTAATAAGGAACTTAAATAGATAAAATGTGCTATAGAGTTTTTGAACTAAGGAGAAATTTGTGCTAATTTTTCAAATGTCTTCTTTTAGAGATTTGTTTTCCTCCTAAGAAAGATCACATTCACCCTATGTAGTGACCAAATTTTTATGTAATTGCTCAAGGTCATCTTTTTTAGAAAGGTTTTATTCATTAAGTCCGTGACTTCTTTTTTCAATTTAGAGATTTTTTTTAAACCTTTTTGCATTCTCCAAATATTTCTTTTAAAAATTCTTGCATTTCTTCACATGAAAGTTCAGAATCATTTACCTCATCATCGTCTTCTCTTTCAAATTCTACCATAAGACAGAGATTTGCTTCGTTTTTGTCATTTGACTTACATTCAGTTCACTCTATGTTTCCATTTTGAGTGCGCTTCTTCTTTTTTTCTTTCCAAACATTCCTCCTCTTTTCTTTGGGAGAGGGCAATTAGGCTCAATATGCTATGATTTTCTGCACCCAAAACAAATAATGTCCTTACCTTTGCTTTCTTCCTTTCCTTTGAAGAATCTCTTTTCTTATGAGAATCTTGGATTCCTTCTTCATATGTAGTTTCCACCTTTATTTATAGGACTTTTGAATCTTCTAGTAAACAAGGCCTTAAGTAGATTGTTTATTTTTTCAGCATTTATGAAAATCTTTTCTTAACTGGCCATACCATTAATTATCTCATTGAATCTTATGTACATTTCTCTTATTATTTCATCTAACTTCATCAGAAACGTCTCATAATGACCAACAAGATTTTCATCTTGGTTTTTGGTGTCTTCATAGATTACTTGAAGGCAATCCCATGTTTTTTTTTTTGGTAAAGGAAGGCAATCCCATGTTTGTTTAGCTAAACCACAAGAAAACATTTGGTTAAATTCAGATGGAGATAAAAGCACAGTGGAGAACGTATCTAACTTTAGAATTAAGAGTAGTTCTTTTTTCAAATCTATTCAAGGCAAGCAATAGCAACGGTTGGATCAATGGTTGGCTCTCCATTGACAGCAACAGCAGTCGTAACCTACAAAAAATGAGTTTCCTTAGGTTAATGGTGTTGGGTTTTGTACGGAAAATTTCGAAACCTTTTCACCAAAAACATAGCAACACAACAGAATTAAAACATAACTTGTATGTAGATCTTTCTTAGAGGATATCCATGCATTTCAATCGAAAACTAAAACTTACATCGAGAAGGTTTAAGGCTTACCTCAAGAAACGCTTGCGAATATTGAGCCTCTAGTTCTGACACATCACTAATTGTGCAACAAATGAAAATCAAAGCTTGCGAACGATCACTCCTTGATTGTGCTAGTAATCTTCATGGACACGACAATTTGTGCTTGGTGTTTGATCTTGAACTTTGCTCACAACTCTCTTGTATTTGTACTCACGAAATCTTTTCGTTTTTCAAACACAAGAACACCTCTAAAAAAACCAGTGCCGAAAAACCTCTCTTAATTTTCTTATCTTTTTTAAGAACATCTCTTGTTCTTAACCCTTCCCCTCTATTTATAGGGGAGGAGGGGGGGAAGTTAAGCAAAGTCGCCAACTTAAATAAGTCGACAACTTTGCTGACTTATTGACCAACATTGTTCAACATTTGTTGACCATTGGTTAGCACAGGTTGGCTATTGGTCAGCCTATGTTGGCAAATGTGGTTAGCACAAGCTAGCCATTGGTCTGTCTACGCCGGCTAACATGGTCAACCTGTGTTGGCCATTAGTCAGCGTGCGGACCTTTTGGTCCACAATGCCAACCAATTTGGTCTACAATTTGGGCAAAATTTGGCATATCACTATGTTTCCATTTCAAGTACATGCATGCATCACATGCATGTATGTTCGTGATCAGAATTAAGAATCAAATTCAATCAAATTTAATTTAATTTCAATCCAGCTAACTTAATAGTTGTATTTGTAAACACATTTGCAATTTCGTCTTCCATATTTAAATAACGCCATGTATTGGTTATAGTGTGTGATATCTCTAGGTTCACCACTAAGTTGACAGTAATATATACTAACTAATGAGTATCACCAATAGGATTGACTGTCCCTAATTAATCTCTAGATCCCAAAAGTTATAAGTGACATCTAGCAATATATCATGGTTACTCAGACAGTGTGAATGTTTCAAGAATGTAATAAATCTATTAGCTTTGGCTACGGTGTAATTCGATCCCTCTATCTTACCTGTCTCGATCAAACAAAGGCCATGGATCACAGTTAAGTTCAATCATATGTATCAATCTATCCAACGTGCATACACATAAGTCATCCTCATCAATCTCGGACGAGAATTTTCCATGTACTATCATGAATAGATAGCATAGGACATCAACCTTGTACTTAAATGAAGAGACAGATCTCATTGTCACTTACACTTGTGACTTCGTATGTGAACAAACTATGACCATCAAGTATAGAGACAAATCTATGACCTGCCAATATGCGCACTTGCAAACCATAGCTACACGATATATAAGCTAGCATCATGCCTTAGTTTTAAGGATTATTACACCTGACTAAAGCATGAACGATTATACGTTGACCCTACATGAAACTTCCATGCTTGCTAATTATTCATTATGTGTTATGTTCAGTGAATTCAATCGAATTTGTTTGATACGAACACTTGTATTCCAATTTAGACATCTAATGTCCAATGATTTGTGATGCGTCATCCTTATTACGCATCCAATGCTTAATGGCGAGGTTGCGAACATACTGATCTAAATCGGATCATTGACATCCATTCAATGATCTATTGACAAGGAATAGTTTTTAAGTGAGACCGTTACATATATTCTTGACGTCTCGAGAATAGGTTCGGTTACAACTGATCTTATAGATTACATTCATCTAAAGAGATGAGACAAGATAAATAAACACGTCTTATCATTAATATGATTAAAAGTATAATAAAATATCTAAATACAACCATCACATGATTGCTTTAGGACATACACCTAACAAATGGATTATTAGGTTTATCGAATAACTAACCTAATATAAACTCTCCCAAGCTCTGTTTTATGATAATATTAAGATAGTTTAGAGTTCCCAGTAATCATTCTTGGTAGGTTGATTAGAAACCTAAGTAAGGTATCGGGAGAGTTACTTTACTTCTTCAAACTAGAGTTTATGGGATTAGGGAATTTGATTACATTATTTAGTTAAAACTAATGGCCTTCGATATCTTAAATTTCATGAAAATCCTAAATTTGACAACCCAAGCTTGATTGAATTTATCTTATGCTCGAATGAGGTATTTTTTATGTTTTTGTTTATTTAGGTAAACGTATGAATGATATGAATGCAATGACAATGAATTCTAACTAAATGATGAGATGATGCGCAGCGCACATTATACTAATATAATGCAAGGATCATAGAAAAGACATGCAAAGAATGCAAAGCAATGTAGTTCTATCTTATATGTGAAACATCAACCAATCAATCAAAACGTGCAAGAATGATGCGACTTATGAAAATATGACGTGCAAACATGTGCCACGAGATGTGTGAAACATGTGAGCATGTAACACGGCATGATAATTTATGTAAAACACAAAAAAATGATGGTATGTGATATTCCAAAGAAGGCCCAACGACGTCGCACTCACTACACGTGCCACGTGATTTACATAAACGAACTTTCCCAATTTTTCTTGCTAACATGGGATTATCATGGATGATAACTTGTGTGTTGACATGTATAATAATATAGTGGTTGATGTGGCTAATGACATGGTAGGCTCGACCAGACATAGAACTCGACCTGTATTCGACCCAGTTCATGATTGGACCCGATCAACTGTTGACCAACAATTTGTCTTGCTAATGTGGATGATAACTTGTACGTTGACGTGTACGATGACATAGCAACTGATGTGGTTGATGACATAGCAGACCCAATCAGGCACAAGATTTGGCATGTATCCAACCCGATTCATGAACTAGCTTGGTCAATTGTTGACCAAGTCAATGTTGACCGTTGACTAGCATGTGCGCACGTGAAACTCACATGTAGAGGCTTCTAGGGGCAGGTGTGATATCCAATTAAGGTGTTTTTGGTACCAATGTGTTCATATCAAAATTTCCTACAGTATGGTGCATTTGTTTTACCAATTGTGTGTACCATGGATTATATGTAATTCTTTTTTTTGTTCTACATTTACTGCAAGAATAATAGAATGGAGGGTGTGAATCTCAATATTCCCATAGACAAACGAGGAATAGGAAAGAATCTTGAAGCTGAGGAATTAGTTGGTCATTTATCAAAGGGATAACATAGTTGACATGATGTCTCACATCATAACGATCAAAACAATGATACTAGAAATCATTCGCAATGATTATATTATGGAAGACTATTTGAAGGTCATTACCTAGAAAACTCTTCCTAAATGGCATGAGATCTTAGATTATTTATGGAAGTTCCACCCCAAATCTTATAAGCTCATGAGGGTCAAGGTAAGGAAGACGTTGACCATTTCTATGAATGGGTTATGGAGCAGACAGAATGCACCTTGGTGGAGAGATTTTCTTCCCTGGTTTAAACTTGAGAGTTTCACGAGAGCTATCATAGGATGCCTTCTAGGGTCAAGAAATCTCCTAGGGAGTTAATTGAATCTTTCCCTTTTTGGTGTACATTATATCACCTGATGTTGTTATTCTAGAGTTTGATATCCTATGAATATTTGCCTTTTGATGTTACTATTATCATATTTTATGAAATAGTTAGTTGTGAATGGATTAAGGGATTTGTAATATAATGCCTTAGTGGTGTTACGTGGTTAAGTGGAGAGTTTTACAAAGTTTTAGTGATTTAATGAACTCATTTTTACATAAATGATTATATTAATGGTAATTTCAAATGAGAATTCTTAGAAAATGATTGAGAACGTAGTGAACTTTCAAATTTGAGACTTTATGTGAAATTATTCATTAATGTGATTAGCTAGTGTAAAAATAAATGCATAAATATTAGGCATTAATAGTTTGTAAATACATGTTTATAGAACTTCGTGTTCAGATATAATGACTTCAGCTATTATAGCTGAGCTTAACAGAGGAGAGAAATTGAACAGTGATAACTAATAAATCTGGGATATGAAAAATTCAATATGTGTTAGAAAAGCAAGAAGTACTACAAGCTCTTGACCTTGTTATTGAAGAACCTTGAAATGGAATTACTATACAACATAGAAGGAATAAAAAGGCATTAGCTGCATGAAAAAAGCTAAGCTCTATTGCTCGTAATACAAAATTGAATAGCATAGAAAATGTTATTATGCTGGAGTTCAAGGATTTTGAAAATGTCAATGAAAATGCCAAAGTCATGTGGAAAGTATTAAAAGTCAAGTTTGGTAAGATATCGGTCACCATATCGAGACAGATCACTATAAGATTTAACTTTTATATGATGCCTCATGGGCAGAATCTGAAACAACATTTGAGGCGTATGTCAAACATGGTAAGTAAATTGTAACATGCAGGTCACATTCTGACTGATGAGAAGCAAGTGCAAGAAGTAATATGTTCTTTGCCTCATAGTTGTGTGCATATCAAAGTGCACTTGATTCAAAATGAAAAGTAAATATTTTTTGGGGATGCTATATGCCATCTTGAGCTAGAAGTTGATTGCCTTCTAAGGGATAAACGAGAAAACAATATTTGTTATGTTGGTTCTAGCTCATGGGAGACCTCAAGCTCTAAATGAAAGAATCAAGGGGGTTCAAGAAGTGGAAGAGCAAGGGAACAGATTCTTCAGGAAAGAAATTGAAATGTAATTGACATGATAAGAAAAAATGTTCTTTCAAGAATGACATTTCAAAGGTAAAGTGTTTTAAATGTGGCAATAAGGATCACTTTGCTCACAACTATGGTGAGTCAAAGAAGTTAAAATCCCTTTGTATACTTAAGAGTGTTACTTATATCTCCAATTCAATTTTTGTAATTGAATTTTATCCTTTGTGAACTATAGATTCAAGAGCCATAAATCATGTAGTAAAGGACATAGATGTCTTTGTGAAATTTCGATGAATTCCACATAGAGCAAAATTGATATGTGGGGGAAATATTTCCTAAGTGGAAGAAAGGAGGATTGACACTTGTCAATTAAGTATGCGCCATGGTCACAAATGTTCAAACGCCATGTGTTATTTGCTCCCGAAATTCGACGAATTATGTTTGTGTGGATTTTGGTTAAACTTGGTTTTAGTTTGACATTTCATAATGATATTATTGATTTGTCATTTAGAACAAGTTATTATAGTTTTGAATATTTTCTAGATGTTTTTATTGTACAAATTGCCGAGTACAATAATGTAAATGTTTGTTAATCCCTATTTATATTTTCTGAATCTTATGATAATGATATGAATATATGGAATGCTAGACTGGATCATATTAGCCAATAGCGAATGTTTTAATAAGACAAAGACGGCTTACTGGGCAATATTAAAAAAAGTCTATGTTCCTATTTGTGAACTTTGTCTAATGGGACCCACCCATCGGTGCGATGGGATGCTGCGCTAGCCCTCCCAGAGGATTAGTCGAGGTGCGCGATCCATACGGATGCTGGCCTGGACACCTTCGATATAAAAAAAAAACTTTGTCTAATGGGGAAAAAAATGCAAAAATCATTTAAAAAAAGAGTAAGAGCCAAGAGCTAAATTTTCTTTGCAATTTATTCATTCGAACATATGTGGTTTGACGAAAGTGAGAGCAAGGTATGGGGTTGTTTATTTCAGCACATTTATAGATGATTACACTTGATTTGGACATGTCGATTTGATTTCTCATAAACCTAGGGCATGAATTGTTTTGAGAAATTTATGAGTTTAGTAGAAAATCAATTGGACAAGAATTTTTTTTAAAAAAAAAATCAAGATCTGATTGAGGTCAAGAGTACTTATTTGATCAATTCAAATGTTTATATGATGAAAAAGGAATAGAAAGGCTATTGACTATTTTAGCGATTTCTTAACAAAATGTAGTTGCATAGAGAAGAAATAGAACCCTAATGAAAATGGTTAGATTGATTTAGCATTGGCTAATTTGCTAGTTAACTTTAGGGTGATACTTTGTTGACTGACCGTGTGTCTTATGAATTAGTTACTTCCACTCCACATAAGTTATAGATATATCGAAAATAAGATTTAAGTTTTTTTAGACCTTATGGATGTACTGCTTATAAACACAAGTTCTCTCACAAGTATAAGAAATTGAGCACTAGAGGCAAGCAAAGTATCTATATGAGATATTGAAAGCACTTAAAAATGTATGTGTTTATAAGTGAGCAAGAAAATGAAAGTGTAACTATATTTGGATCACGAGATGTCACATTCTTAATGAATGAATTTTCGAAAAAAAGGTGACATAAGTGAATTATATTCTCTGTTTGAAATCTTGGATAGTGATAATAATTTTATTGGGACATATCATCCAAGTGGGAGCAATATGATAAGTGAAAAATTTGTTTTGAACCAATCTCAATTGCAACCACTTAATGAGACGATGTTGTTGTTATCTAATCCGAGTGGGAGTGCAATAGAGCATGATGTACTAAATATACAAATACCAAGTGCACAATCTCTTGTACAGCGAACAGGTTGTAAAAGCATTTTCCATCGATCCATCGATGTCTTACATTAAAAGGGAAGTTTTCATGGTTAATCCATATAGTCGCTCCACGAAAAAAGGATGAGCTAAGGAATAAATGAGGCTTTAACTTGCCCTGATAATGAAAAATGGATATAAGCAATGAAAGAAATGTTAGAGTCAAATGGAATCAAACCAAGTTTGGAAACTAGTTGATCTTCCAAACGAACGCAAAGCCATTGAGAAAAAATGAGTTCTCAAAATAAATCATAAAGCTGAGGGCTCGAATGAAAAGTATAAGACTCACCTTATAACGAAAGGATATAATCAACAAGAAACAATTGATTATAAAAAGGTCTTTTTCTTTTGTTGTAAGATTTATCTCAATTTGTCTTATTGTGGCAATAGTGACTAGTATAGATTTTGAATTATATCAAATCGATGTAAAGATGGCTTTTCTTAGTAGATAATAAGAATAAGAAATTTATATGGCACAACCCATTATGTTTGTTATAGAAGGTCAAGAACAAAAGATGTGTCGACTTCGAGACAATTATATATACATAAATTCCTTAGTGCCATGTGATTTTGTAATGTCTGATAAAGATCATTGCGTGTATATAAAAAAATTCAAAGATTAATTTATGATTTTATCATTATATATTGATGATATACTAATTACTAAGAGAAACATGGAGTTTTTTTTAATACAATTAAGAACTGGTTATCTGTTTTTTTTTACGAAGGATATAGGTAAAGGTGCATATATTCTTGGAGTTAAGATTTTAAGAGATTGTTATCTCTTTCACATGCAAGATGTAAATCCATAGATACTCTTATTGCAAGAGGTGAATGTCTAAGCGGCAAAATGTATCCTAAGACTCCACAAATGAATGAATGAATGAATGAAAAGTGTTCCATATGCTGGTACTATTGGAAGTTAATGTACATTGTATTGTGTACAAGACTTGATATTTGTTATTTATTTGAAATTGTTTAGTAGATACCAATTCAATCCAGGATAAGTACATTGGACTGCAATTAAGAGAATTCAAAGGTATTTGTAGGGTACTCTTGATTATTTACTGAGTTATCAAGATAAAGATCTACATCTTGAAGGTTATACTGATGCTGATTGAGGAGAAGATTTAAATTAGAGAAATTCTATCTCTGGATTTGTGTTCTTGCTTAATAATGGGGCTATATCATGGAGTAGTAAAAAATAAATGTGTATAGCTTTATTCACGATAGAAGCTGAATTCATGGCATTGTTAACAATAGTAAAAGAGGGTGTTAGGCTTAAACAATATTTGGATCAATGAGGTATTGCTAAGGATGCTATAGGTTTAATTGTTAGTTAATTGTGATAGCCAAGCAGCAATAGTTTAGACTAACGATCACAGTAGTTTAAACTAATGATCTATTTCAAGGTCAAACATGTAGACATGAAGTATAATTTTGTGAAAGACATGGTTATACAAAGATATGTGAATGTATAGTACATATCTATGCATGGAATGATAGTAGATCCTATGACAAAGTCCATTCCTAGAGATGTTTTTCTTAGTCATGTGTTAACAAAGAGATTAGTTTCCTACATTGAAATCTCTAGAAGATTGTAGAAGTTGGAGTTTTGGATATCTATATTTCCCAAAGTTCACAATTGATGATATTTGTTATCATTGTTGATGCTTATGAATTTGTATGACATTTATGCATATTAATGCTTAATATATTATGCTGAGAAGGTATGTCAAATAGATAAGAGATTAGCCAACTCACATGAATAATCGCCTTTATTTACTGTATGATAAATGGAGATGGGACAATTTTAAGCTCATTATCTAGATGATAATTGAAAGCTCGAGTTTAAATTATAGATGTTGCCTTAGCAAAGTGTTAAGATGAGGTCATAATATTTAATTATGTCCACAAGTGAAATAACCCACATATTTTACTTTTTCTATCTTTATTACCAAATGTGAATTTTGATGGATACTTTTGAGCAGAAAAGATATGTGAACTCAAGTTAGACATTTAGTATGTTTGAATTATCATCCATTTGGTATTAAGTGAAAAGACATACATTCCATGAGAAGAAGAAAATACCATAATATGTATTTTATACTATGTATGCATGAAACGATTAATGCAAGTTAGCAAAAAGTTTTGTTCTCAACTTTTAAGCCATGTGAAACTCTTGAAGATTAGTATTCCTTATTATGTACCCTCACGACTCTTATTCTCAAGATTTCTATTCAATGTTTGCTATCTTAAGATGTTACCAATGACCATGATATTGATTTGATTTAATGGAGCATTTCTAAAAAACGAGCTAAATCGAGATTGAGAGGTTTAAGAGAAGAGGAACATTGATTTAGACTTGGAGTCACATTATAATTTTGTATTCACAAACCGATCAATTATGATTATTTTGTGTGATCATAATTGTGAGTATAATATGTTATACTTAAAAGAGATTGACATACATTCAACCGATTAATCTATGGTACATCATACGAAAATCTATTTTTGATTATGTCTATTTTTTGAGCTGCCATATACTCTCAATGGATGTATGGCAACGATCTCTTAGTGTATGCATGTCGCATGGATTATTTGCCGATATGAAAATTACAGAGAAGAGGGCATTGTTTATAGCCCATAATGTTCGAGTGGAAGATGTTGGAATTAATTGCTATGCTTTGATTAATTGATGGCCATGATCTCATGATCATGTGATGTACGCCCATGATGGGCTAATAACCTATGGCGGTTATTGGAGGGAGGTTACCTGCAGTTACCAAAAGCAGTTATCTTTTATTTTCAATAAAAGATAAATTGGAGATGGGAACAGACGCATGTTTTAAGCGAGTGTCGGTTTTTCTCAAGTGAGAATGACAGTTTATTTCTCTCCAAAAATGCTCTCAAGAAAAATGCTCCCAAGATTCCATCGCACTTGTGTTGGACGACAAATTCTCGTAAGGCTGTACCTCGGAGGCCCTTAATATGTGGACAAAGAGTACGTTTTTATATGTGATTGTACTTTGATCGGCGAGACAAGTTTTATTCCATATTGGGCATGTCTATCATATGATTTTTCGCATGTTTGTTGTATCACAGAAGGAAATTGTTGCTTCACCCGTAAAATCAACCGTCAACTCATAATTCAACACGGTTCGACATTATAGGTTCCCCAAGGAATTCTCTCTGATCAAACAAAAGTTTAGATTTGTCAAGGAGTGCTTCGAAACGAGGTTAGTCAGGCATGCCAAGATGTTGGCAGCTAGCACGAACAAAACCTCGTTTTGCCGACTCTCTTCTCTATCTTATTTCTTCTCTTTGATTTTCCTTGAAGAAATCTGCTGTAAAAGAAATAAAGATGAGCTGAAATAATAGCTTCATGTACTTAATTGAGTATCTTGGGCTATATATATAGGCTTGAGTATCTTGGGCTTATATATATTTGTTATAGCTTAGGTGTGCATAAGTGGGGCTGCATATATACTTGGTTCTTCATAAGGTGAGGCTAATCTAGATTCAAACTTTTTGGCGTAATGTGGGCTTTTATAGGTACTTCGCCCATGTCCCTCAAATATGTGAGCCGGTCTCACCAATTCTCCGAGGCACATTCTTAATTTATTACTTACAAAATAAAGAAATGATTAATATCATGAAAATTCTAAATTAACACACGTGATAAATTTATCTCTAACTAATTTTTGACCATCAAAAATTCCAAATTGATAACTTTGTGACAAATTTGCTTTTCATTTATTTCCGTCAAATTTTACCATCAAATTACTGAGTTGGATTACACCAGTTGACAGATGTATCGGTTTTAGGTTTTTACCCTTCGTAAGTCACAGAAATACTAATTTGAAATTGTTCATGGCATTAATTTAATTTAACGAAAATTAATGAAGGGTAAATTTGTCACATGCGTATCAAAATGAGATTTTTGATAGTTAAAAAATTAAATTGCATTAAATTTATTACAAATGTACTGATTTGAGATTTTTTGTGGTCAAAATATTAATTTTGGGTAAATTTGTCACAAGGGTGCTGATGTAGGGTTTTCTTGAAATTAACCAAAAAAGAAGAAAAAGAAGAGATAGTGGCCTCTAGGCAAGGAGGGTTGTGTTTGGCAAATATTTGTTCAAAGGAGTACATTACTTGGGTGTGCAAAAGTGAGCTTATGCTTGGTTCACGGGAAGGAGAGGCTAACTAGACCTACCATTTTGGCGTGCCTTTGAGCCTCAATATGCACTTCACAATTATTTCTCGAATCCGTGAACTAATCTCACCGAGAATCGATCAATCTTCCCTACCATTTGAAGAAGCATTTACAATGACTCTTTGCACTCTGTGTAGATAGCTTGGTAAAAGCTTCTGCACAAATACATCATATCAAAAGCTATTGTTCTAAACAAGGACAACTTCACATAATGATGAACATCCCCATGCTGAACAATGAACTTTCCTTCTTTATAGTTAACGGAGTTTCATTGCCTTTAAATGTTTTAAAGCTCAGGATTTTATAATTTCTACGGAATGAAAAACATGCATCAATCCAATTTGGATTATTAGTTGTTTGGGTGCTAGAATAATTGTTTCTACTCAGGAAGCACTTTGACAAGCTCAGCTTAGACGAGACAGTCCCGTGTTTCTCAAGGCGAACCCCGCATTTGGGACAAGCTCCTAATGTTCAAATACCGAGATGAGCATCTTGTCGTCGCTTTGATTTCATTCTTGGAATGAGAGAAGGAGAAAAAGAAATCGTACTTTCAAAAGAAATTGAAGAATTTCCTTGGGTGCGGCAGGATTTGGCTTTTGGTTTGGAGATTGGATTTGCACTTTTCTTCATTCAAGAATGATGTCAGTCAGACTAAAAGGGGCTCTTCATCCAAGAGTTAGCTAGGCTGGCTAGCATCTTTATAAAGATTGACTTCTTTTAAAGGAAAATTCCATTCTTTTTACGTGTTCAAATTGGACGACTGTGTCACTGCCGTCTAATTCACTCACCATGCTAAGTGAGGCACCTTGAAGGCCTAGCCTAATTTATGCTTTTGGGCCGGAAGATTTAGACTATTTCTATTATGCTTCCAAAGCCTAGATCCACCTTTCACCTTGGCTTGGCTATAGGTTCAAATCAATCCTTTTATTCTGCTTTCTTATCTTCATTCACTGAGCTGAGCCACATTTAGTGAGCATGCCCAAAAGCCACCCTCTGTCCTTGATCAACGGATTAAGATGCAACTTTTGTTTTGAATGCTTCTTCATACTCAACACTAAATACTTTGGGAAAGTCACTTCAGGTTTGAGAGGTTGGGACAACTGAGATTGAGAATGAGGTTTCTAACAAAAGAGAGATTCAACAAATGAGAAGATGGTAGTTTGGGTAATTGAGGGTCGTTCGGGTGGGAAATTTTCAAAGAAAGGGGAAGAGAAAGAGGTGGGAAATTTTCAAAGAAAGGGGAAGAGAAAGAGGCCAGCCTAAGGAAGGTCAAGAGACTATTCTTCTCGGAAAAGGTTTGGGGGGCAAGGCTTGTGTGTGGGGCGGATTGGCAAAGAAATATCATACGTAATGGAAGTATAGCTTGTTTGGACGCATTACCTAATGCTCTTACGAGCACCAGTCTAGGCTAGCCAAACCAATCTTTCAATGCTCTCCCATCTCACCATTTTCAATATGTTCTTCTTAATTAGACACTCAACCAAAACCATTTTCTATGTGGTCACACAAAACTCCGTGAGACCAATTAGACGTTAGAATTTATGCTCATCCTTGGCCTCGAGAGCTAGGATAGAAAGAGGTCTTCCCGATCAAAGGATAAAGTCTTAACTTCCATTTTGAACCCCCCAAAAAGAAGTAATTACAGATGTGTTCGAAGAGACAGATGGTGTAGTTTACCCAGAATCAGGAAGAGTAGGGGAACGAACTTTCTTCCTATAGAAGGAAAGGATGAATTTGCATAGATATAGAGAAGAGAGGACCTACATTTGAAGTTTTAGAAATAATAAAGGAAAGATGTCAGTTAAAAAATTAAGGGACCCAAACACACTGACGTTAATGAATTGTCTACTATTCGCTCTACTTCGGAAAGCCCCATGGAGGTCTCCAAAGAAAGACACAACGCTTATGTTGCATGCAATATCTTGGAATCTGCTTCAATATATGTCAGATGGAGAGCCTTTTAGGTAAAAAGAAAATAAAATAGCAAGGAAACGGAAATGGTTTTAAGTTGAATAAAGGGCCGCAGAATTATAGGCAATAGCAAAATAGAAGCTTTTAAAATCCACGCATGTATAAGCTCTACTAAATCTAGATAAATAGAATTCCAAAAGACCAGAAATCCTGCTTGGATATAGCCAAAAGACAGCTTTGGAGGGGCTATGCTGCTTACTATAACTATCGATGGTATTCCCTTCCCCTTGCCGAAGCAGGACACACATAAAAAATAGACTAGCATCAATGAGATCTGGTGAACTAAATTGAAACATCTTACTATCTTGGTAGCTAAAGTTAAGGAAAGCGCAAACGACTCCAAACCTGGCACGTTCTACATGAAGAAATTTGGTTCTCTGATGTGTCACACAGTCCGAAAGCTTCCTGGCCAAGGACGAGCCTTTGTGCCGCCTGGTGAGTCTTAACACTTGGCCAAACTTCTTTCAACAGATCATTTCCTAGGTTCGTCTGGTGAATCAAATCGTGATAACTGAATGAACCCTGCAACATTTCGCTTGGAACATCCAGCTACTCGAACAAGACATAAAGTTCACTTTAGAACAATAACTGGTTTCGGCTAACGTGGCCATCATCTAGAGAGCGGCATCAGCTCTAGATCAGTATGCACACACAAGGCTAGCCCCACCTTTGGATATTTTCTAATATGATGATCATCCAAATAATGGATTTCTAGTACAAGTACCACGATGCCACTCCCAAAAACGAGTTGCATCAGCCTGTCTGCACCTTCAAAGTCTAAGATGATGATAATTACAATATGCTGAACTTTTTTTCTTCTGATTATAACAATATGCGTGTATAGACACAATTTGGACAAGCATGCTGCAGAAGGTTGATTCAACTATAAATTTATTGCCGACTCTCAGTCCACCTTCTGGCCACTGCTTTGATTTGTCTTCTTAGTATAAAGGAGTCGATCAATGAGGAACTCCTCGATGTGTTTGTACATCTCTTTTGGCTGCTCTTTATTTATCGCGTGACCACAATCCTTTATAACCACCAATTGCCCGTTTTCATCCAAATGCCTGGCCAAAGTCGTTTGAATGGTAAAAAAAGGGTGAGGTTTACTCCATAATAAAATCTTCCAAGAGCCATAGAGCAAAAATAGATCCTCCTGACATTTGATGCACGTGAACATCGAATTTTCAAACTGAAGCGGTCTTAGATGATTATGAACATTACTGTTCTGAAGATTTGTTTTCCTCCCATGATTTGTTGTATACAAGTTCTTGCTAGAGAATCAAGCTTTTGAAGATAGTAGAAAAACCAAAGCAGAGCGTAGAAGGGGAACCTCTTTAATCTGTGACCCAATTCCAATGGAAAGACTTTATCATGTTCTGCCCAGATTATCAGTGTCGGCTGCATCATAAAAGATCGAGGGCTTGAGAGGATGCCAAGGAAGAGAGAAGATATCAACAAAATCAATGGGAATATGTACTGAGTAAATTGCATGAGTCCGATAGAGAGGACAGAAATTTCAAGAGAAAGAAACCTGAGTTATTTTGGGAAGATTAGACATCTTCCTATCTCTGTACAAGGCATTGATCAGCCCTATCCTTTCTTGAAGGTGCTCCTTCCACATAACCTGCAGACAATCATTCTGACCTTTCGTGAAATGCCACAGAACTTGAGTGATTGAGATGAACTTTTTCTAGACTGCCCGTGAGAAGCATCATCAAATAAAAATATTTTGCTTTTCATAAGTCAGTTGAAACAGCACAGCTAAGATTGATGACAGTGAGAGTTATTACTTTACATCACAAGGCGCTGTTTAATCTCTAGCAGCCTTCATGACCAGAATCGTATGATCTCAGCTCACAAGGAACAAGCTAATTATTCATTTTGTCTAGTGTCCAATATGTTCCATATAGCCGAGAGCATGGACTAGACAATGCCGAAGCAATATTCCATGGCCTCCAATATGGGCTAGAGGGAAGAAAGCTGCAATAGTCAAAGGGCAGAATGCTGAAACATAATTTTCATTCAACCAAGTGTTCAGAAGTCCTTGCACGTGTATCAATCCTCATAGAATGGAAAACATTTTATTGACTCTGTTCGCTAAAAGGAGAACTTCGTGTGTCAAAATCAACATAAGCATAACAAACACTCCAGAGCTGCTAAAACAAGGAAAGAAGCTTTGTTTAATAAACAATCTAATTCTCCCTACACCTCGTACCCTGGGTATAAAAATCGCGACACTAGACCACTGTGAGCATAATCGAGAAGGGGATTAGTCATAACATGAAAACAGAGGATAGCTAGCCTCATAACAATTCTACTTCCAACTGTAGAAACTTCCATTACAAATTAGGAAAAGGATGTGCGCCAATTTTGCTAGCAAAGCATACAAACTCTGAACACTAGGCCTCAACCAATCTTTGATTTCTTAGGCAATTGCAAAAACACAAACTTTAAGCTGAGAGATTTTTAACTTTTCATCAACTTACATCAATATAATCCTGAATTAAGAAAGCGGGCGCTTTCGGCACTGGCTTGTGAAATACGACCTCGAACATCTCATTCACTTTCTCTGGTGTCTGCGGGAACAGCAAAGTCACGGCCTCGTCCGCAGTCTTCACCTGCCGAGAAACGACATTACGCCAAGACTTAGTTAGTTCCACTATCACAACTCACAAGTACAAAGAAACGGTAAGACACGCACGGTATTCCACAGGAAATACACTCAAGGATCATCAATAGACCTAGTCCGTCTACTGTTTATAGGCTCACCTGAAACATCCCCTCCTCCAGGTCCTTCTCCTCCATACACACCCCAGCACAGCACAGAACCAAGTTCTCCACCATCTCCGGGAACTGTGCTGCCAAGCTATACGCCACGAACCCGCCGTAACTTAACCCTACCACGCTCAGTTTCCTCACTCCCTGAGCCTCCAAGACTCCTGCAAAAACGGGTCAACATGCTAGATTCGAGTCAGTCTTGCTCGAGTCATGGGCTACCGCGCCGCGTCAGAAAATCGATAGCCCTAACCTGCGACGCACTGAGCCTGAAACTGCTCGGTCCGCTCGGGCCGGGTCGTGTGGGAATCGCCGAAGAACAGGAGATCAGGCACATACACGTTGAATCGGGCGATGAAGGGCGAGATGAACTCGTTCCACTGCCACATTGCGTTGGCTCCGATGCCATGCAAGAGGAGTAAGTTGGGCTTGTTGGGCTCGTGCGTCTTGGGGACCCAACAGTGCATGACCGTGCCGCCGCCGAGGTCGGTGGTGGTCGATTTCAGGCCCGCCAGGAAGAAGGAGAGGCGAAACCATCTCTCCCTCATCGCTGTAAGGCTGAAGCACTTCACCATCAAGATTTGGTTCTCTTGTTTTGGTCTTCTGCTGGTATGTGGGTTTGATCAAGAAACGAAAAGGGTTTTCGTTTCTTGTCAAGAATGTGACAATTGGACTGAGCAGAGATTGAGATCAACGCAATCTGCTAATTGGGTATCTCCTTTAGTAAGCTAGATTTGGTGTTTACCGGGATGAAGTTACAAAGGAGCTTCTTGATTGAGACTTCACAGGTCGAAAAGAGACCCAAAAAAAAAAAAGAAAAAAAAAAGCAAAAGCAAGCTCCAGAGACGGAGGCTGAGGAAGAGCAGAGGACGGTGGTCCCCAAAAGTGGGTGAGGCGATGGCCCTCTCTATAATAAATGACTATGGAAAAAAAAAATATTGCACGGTCTAATGCATGAAATAGCATAGGCTCATCTCAATCATTCATTGTGCGAATCACATGGTGAGACTCACAATATTCTCAATGTCTTACTTAATTGTGCACATCCATAGTACCCTTAAAAAGCCCAAATTTTAACTCAAATCTCAATTCTCGATCAAATATTTTTGCTTATCTCACCTTCACGTGGGATCCATAGATACTCCCTGCCAAGTATAGTCAATAAGGAATTTTTCGTTTTCCTAAATGCTAATTGCGCATAAGACTCCATTTATTTCGTAAAAATTGATAAATTTCAAATCGTTTTCTTAAAAATAATTGTTTTGTATCACTTGAAATAATTAATTAATGAAAAATATTTTTATTATTGATAATAATTTATGTCTTAATTATTTCATATGAGATAAAAAAATTGCGTTCATTTATTTTTGTAGGTGATATAAATATTATTTTTTGAAAAATATTTTTTAAATTATTTATTTCATGCTCAATTTGGTAGCTGACAAGATTGCAAGATAAAAATAAAATACCTTGGCGACTTTTTTTTTTTTAATCCCCATTTCCTATAGTAATTTTGGAGAATCTTTTAAAAGCATTTGTGTCGCTGTCAAAGGACTTCACTGTTGTTGTGAAGTAATTGATGATGCAGACGATGTAAGGAAAAACATAGCAATCCCCATTTTTTAAAAAAATCTTTTTAAACACATTCTAGGCATGTTCTAGTTAATATATTCTAGACATATTTTAATTATTTTTCTTTTTTTTTATCCTTCATTTTGGCCTTTGCCGGCTGCTAGCAAGGGTTGCAACCCTGGGTGAGGGCCTCTACGGCATCACTCGCGCTCGACGAGACCCTGATAGCTATGGGTAAGGTTGTCGAGGCCTCCTCGGCCGCAGAAGAGGCGGCTCGCTCCAGCAAAAAAAAAAAGAACAAAAAGAAAGAAAAATAATAGCATAATTAAAATTTTAATATTTTTAAAAACTTAATTAAAAATGTCTACATCACTATCAGTCATGTAATGTAGGACTAGAGAATTCAAATGGGTGAATTGAGTTGTGTTTGGGTTAGGTCGAATATGTTTTAATTCATATTGACCCGTCTAATCTCATTTTGACTCATATTTAATGACTCATATGACCCGTTTTGGCCTATATTATCAAATCACACTAACATTCTAAAGCAAAATCTATATAATTCATTTAACCTATTTTAAGCTCTTCACATGTATATAACTAGATAAAAAAAACTTCACATCAAATAAAAAAATAAAATTAAATAATAAAAAAGTAAATAAAATAAAAATGATATTACTAAAATAATTTCATACAATAAAAAATCTAATAAATTTTTTTTCTATTTTATTAAAAATTGATTTTTTGGAATTTTTTGTTAAATATATTTTTTAAATTTTTTAAAAATTATTTTTATTTTATTTTTTCTTTATTTTTCTTGAGCGACTAGAATGGTGGCGATTGACAATGGTCAGCAGCATACGGCGGCAAGTGGTGGCGACCGACGGAAGGCGATAGTCGGCCAACAGTTTTTTATATTTTTTTAATTTAATTTTTCTTTTCTTATTTCTTTCATTAACTTATAGAAATTAAAAGTTAAATAATAATAATAATAACCAAGTTGAGCCTTTGAGGCCTAGCTAGTCTATTCATCATGGGTCCAATATGTGTCGAAGATGGGTTTTAGTGTGTGGCCATCTTTGATCTGTCTATTTTAATTTAAATTTTTTGGATCCATTTTTACTCGGCCCTTTAAAAACTTAGAACCCATACACAACTCATTTGTTTAAAATATGAGTCAAAATGGGTCATTGACCCATATTGATGGCTCTATGTAGGACGAACAATGTCTATGTCATCGATTTCCGATTAAAATTTGCCAGATTGACTTAATTGACAGAAGGTTTTATTGTAAACTATATAAAATGAAAAAGAGAACAAAAAAGAGAGACCTCGGGCAAGTACGAAGTCCCATAAGTTTGGGTGTGCAGAGGTGAGCCTGCATATATGTTTAGTTGCAAGGAAGGTGAGTCTACCTAGAGCAATCATTTGGGCATGCCTTGAGCTTCTGTATGCACTTCACATATGTCCTTCAAGTCTGTAAGCTAGTCTTGATTGACCACCTATCATAACCTTAAAAAAAAAATTGGGAAGACCAAGCGACTCTTTGCTTCAAAGAAGAACCATCAAATATAAATTTGAGATTTGAGTTTTTGTTGCATGTACATGTCCATTAGTCTTCCTTCCATTTGCATCAATTTTCTCCATAAATGAATTTGTACTAGATGAGGCTACTTAATTTACAGTTTAAAATTGGGAAAAAACCACCAAAAGCCCTAAACTATGCTTATCATGACATATTTACCCTAAACTTTTTTCGTGTCACCAAAAACCCTAAACTTATATCATGTGACAGATTTACTCTCAGTTGCATTTCTATCAAGAATCGCCATTAAATATCCTATGTGGCGAATGACATGGATGAAGAAATGTAAAGGTCTGATGTGGCGTCCATCTAGATTAATGAAAGAGAATAGACGTGTCTTTCTTCAGTACTAACAAAAGGATTTCATGCTCTTCGTCTCTATTGTTCTTTGTCTCTTTCCTTCTGGGGGGTTAGGGTTCTTCACGATGCTCTGTGGCTCTCTATCTCTCTCGACTGCTCCACTGGAACAACGATGAAATCTCAATTTCTCTAGAGGAAGGGTTCGATTAGTGGCTGAACTCTCGCGATTGCCCTCTACATATCACTTTCCGCTAGATTCATAGCCGAACTCTCTTTGTCATGATCTGGGGTCTATGCTCTTCCTTGATTTTTCGAATCTTCCATTGATCCACATGAAGTAGCTAGATTCGGTTGTTAAAACTTATGGTATTCCTAGCCCTCTCCATTTTTTTTTATTATTTGTGCGTTTTCTTCATTGATGTGGGTGTCCTTTGATTTCCTTGTTAGGCTACTATAATGGTTCTGAACTCCCCCCCTCTTGCTCTTTCCCGATTTATTTGGTGAATGTTCTGACAGTCGAACTTTTGAGTTGTTCTGCATAATCTTTGATATGCTTTTGGCTATCAATGTGTACGACCTATGTGATTTCTCTCTACATATAGAGGTAGGCATTTGCTATTTCCAAAATCTAATAGGTCTTTCGTATGCTTTTGGCTCTCAGTTGAAGCTACTGTTGTTCTCCTCTGCTACATGTGGTAATGCACAAGATGTGGGCATAAAAGAATATGACTTTTTTAGTTCCTGATATCTCACAGTTTAGATAAGTGTAGTGCAGATAATTAATCATACAAAAGTTTTGGAATGAAAAATTGAATGTGACTTCTATTTATTGTGTGATTTTTGAAACAAAATCTTCTGGGTGATATTAACCACATCCAGTTCTTTAGGATTTAATTTTTTCTTGCACAATATATGTATGACTTATTGACTTTGGTGAATGGATAATTATCTGTTGTAGATATCCCATTTAAATAATGGAAAATGTCATAGTTCATCAACGACTATACTGAAAAGTTCAAAAGCAAGAATCACATGGATGCAATGTTGAAATGTTCTTCCTAATTTGGAACAACAAGAGTAAGCTCTAATTTATGATGTGTATTGAGGTAGAAGAATTGAGACTAAAGCCAAAATAGTACCAACTTACTATGTTGAAGTTTTTCCAAATTCTGAAATTTTAGTTTCTTCCTAATTTGACATTGTTGTTGCTCTGGATGATGCACTTCTTGTTAATCACTATCGTTACCTGTTCGAGCTTACTTCAAAGATATAACATGTTATATTAGTTTAACCTTTTGTTGAGCCACCTTAATGTTTTTCTCACCTGATCAGTTTATAATTCAGCAGTTCTTTCCTTTGCTTTTGAGGTCATATTCATTCTTTTAGGATAATCACATGTTACAGGTGGAAAGAAGCTGCTCCCAAAGATGGTGTCCGTCAGAATGAAGAGAAACATAAGTAAATAGGTATATCTCAAGAAAATCAAGCAACTTCAGAATGTTTCTTGCAGCATATCATTCCATTATATGAAGATCATGCCGGCCATCTCTAAAAGGTGAATGAAGATGGGGGAAGATATGTAAAGTAACAAGAAAATGCTATGAATGAACTCACGCTAGACTTCTCACGTGCAAGCCAAATTAATGCAGCCCATGTGCAACTATAATGGAGTAAGCGATAGAGCAACAAGATTCAAGTGCACAATATTGCTATTGAAGGACAAAAAGAATGCAAATTTTGGTGCCTTAAATCGACAGCAGAGTTAGATTGGAGATAGTGGTATTGTTTTTTTTTTTTTTTCCTTTTAGGTAGTCTCAATGGAGGGTAGATGATGGGGAAGACTAATATGATGCGAAAAAAGTGAAAATGTATGCAACTGGATTAGCAAATCCAAGCTTTAACTGTTTCCAATTGTTTGTAGTGATAGATGTCTTATTCCATACACTGCATATCTATTTTAAAGATATTGTGGTAATACTGTCCTTAGTATGTGTTTAATGTGTTCCATATGTTGTCCATGTTGTGATACTATCCTTGTAGGAAAAACTGGAGATAAGCAACCCAGTTGGCATGGGGTTTGGAAAACCAAAAAAAAAGGTACCACCAACTTAGATGATTACAATCCTACCGAGTCTCCTCTTCCCACAAAAATGTCCAGCTAGTTTTCTGTTCATGCATAACCTAAAGTAAGAGTTGCAGTTCAACTAGATTACAACTAAAAAGATCAAGCAGCAAGTTCTTAGCTTTGATTGATTCGATGAAATCCATCTATAGTGGAAGATCTCTAAATGATACCATGAGCAATTTGAATCAACCGATAGCTTCATAACATCAATCCAATGAGGTTCATAATATCAATCCAATGAGTTTCGTAACATCAGCCTTATACTACCAATAGCGAGGCACAAGACAAATAATCTGCCGCCACCATCAAAACATCGATTTTATCAATGTAACGAGGTGCAAGACAAATAATCTAATTATATCAGCATATCCACAGAAGGGGAGCCTTGGCGAATCTGGTTAAGGTGTTGCCGTGTGACCTGGAGGTCACGGGTTCGAGCCTTGGACGCAGTCTCTTGCAAATGCAGGGTAAGGCTTGCCTCCTTTCACCTTTGTAGTGGGGCCCTTCCCCGGACCCCCGCCTCGTGAAGATGCTATCGAGCACCGGGCTGCCCCCCTATATCAGCATATCCACAATTGGATAATGAGTCATAGTTAGTATTGAACTTTGATTACATCCAAAAAGGAACTCTTCCAATTTAACCAAAAAGGAACTAAGATTACATCAAAAGAGAACTCTTGCTTCTACTCTTTGTTTCTAGTTACAACAAATAAAGCACAAGCAGTGAGATTCTACATCATTGTAGGACTTGAATTACAATAATAAAAAGGAACAAGCAGTGGCTCTTTAGCTATGAACAAATGGAATTCACATCTACTTGAAAGTGGGGCATGCCATATTGATTCTTGAGTTCCACATGTTCTAAAAGCCTGAGTTGAAACATGGTGGGTCTGACTTGCAGATTCCTGTGTTCTGGCATCTCCTTGTCCAATAGATGTCCCTTTCGCCATGACTAGTCTACGATGTTTTCTTGATCTCCATGTTTTACCCTACATAGAAAAGCAACTATAAGCCACAATAATTATCGTCATGAGGCCATGTTGATACTAGAGGCTTGGCCACATATAAGTTTTCTCGGTCTCCATTTTTTCTTTGTTGGAGGTTTAATTTGTGTTGGTGCTGGAGGCTTGGGGCATGTTCTGTTGTGTCTCAAGTCATGACTTTTTGAGCATAAGATGATTATCCCAACTTTTCTCAATTTATTTGGGTCAGTATTTGGATTAACCATGGCCTTCTCCTTTCTTGTCCTTTTCTCAATATTCTCATCTTGCTTATTGCATTGTTTCTTGGATCTCCCCAGAAGCTTTCTAAATGGCGGAGGCATTATTGGCTCTTTAGTGGACAATTGCCACATCTTCTTCCCATTCAACATCGGCAATGGAAATTGGTAGCATCTTTCGTAGGCATCTTTCTTAAAACAATCATCAACATGTCGGTTAATCTCATACTTCATATAATTGATGCATGAGATAGCATGGCTACAGGGTATTCCTGAGATATCCAATTGCCTACAAGCACATGTCCTCCCTTTCAGATCTACCTCAAATAGATCATCATAAACTTCAACTTCAAACTTTCCCCCAATACATGTTTTGGCAACACAATACCTAAACTTCATCTTTACTTCCTCTACCTTTGTCCTAATTCTTGGACATAATCCATCTTGGGAATTTATCATCAACTGGCTTTTCTCATACATTCTCACCATCAAAGACGTTCTTATTGCTTCTAACATATCAACAATTGGCATCTCTCTTTGCTTGCAAATACACACATTGAAAGTCTCACTCAAATTATTCTCGATGGCATCACATTTTTGCCCAGCCTTTATGAATGCCTTGCAGAAGTGCTCTGGCCCTTGCTTCATGAAGTCTTCATAAGCATCAACAAACTCCTCCTTCATTCCTTTAATTGCTATGTTGAATTCAGCCTCGTATGTGGCATAAGCATCTCTCCAAAAGTAATTTTGAAATGTTTCTCCATTGTATAGCTTTTTCCAGTTTGCATAAATGTGTCTTGAACAATTCCTATGTTCAACACAAGGAGCCAATGAAGAACCTGCACTAATAAAGCCTTGCAAGGCATAATTGAAATGCATTAATAAAGCCTTGTAAGACATGATTCAACAATAATTATGAAGGAACTAATGAAGTTAGAGACTCATTTTACCTTTTGTTGATCACTTATGAAAATCCAATCATCACCTCTACCTACTTGAAGATCTGTAAATAGAAACTTGAGGAACCAAGTCCAACTATCTTTTGTCTCCGCTTCAACAATAGCCCATGCAACTGGAAACATATGATTGTTTTTATCTCTTCCAACAACACAAAGCAATATCTAACTTACTAGGATCTTAACAAAACAACCATCTAGTCCAATTACTTTCCTACAATCTTCTAGGTATCCCCTTTTCAACCCTTTGAAGCTTACATAAAATCTCTTGAACATGTTTGTAGGTGTCTAAGTAAAAGATGGAATGTGCTACTTTTACTAGATTGTTTTAATTGAGCTCTATAAGATGCCACCAACTTATATTGCTCGACAAATGGACCCCGAATAATCTTAAGAGCTCTAGCAATTGCTCTACAACAAGTTCTTTTGTTGAGCATGAGTCCCCACATCTCTATTGCATCTACCTATAATTATGCTGCAGTATATTTCAAATTAGTTCTAATCCTAGGCATGAACTCTTCTGCAAGCCATTATTGACACCTGATTTTAATTATTTTTTTTATTTTCAAAAATTAATAGAAAATCCATAAAAATTCATAAAATTAAAAAATCAACTTTTGGACCTTGGCCAAACCTAGGGAACCAATTTTGACCAAATTTTTTTTTTCGTATTTTCAGTATTTTCCGATATTTTTATTTTCGAAAATTCATAAACAAAATCAAGAAAAAAATGAGAAAATTGAACAATCAACTTTGAAAGCTTTGGCCAAGTTTAGGCAACCATTTTTGAGCAAAACATAATTTTTCGTATTTTTTGTATTTTTTAAATACATTTTTTAGAAATTAGGAAAATATTTCATAAATAATAGCATTTGAGGCCACAAAAATACATAAAAATAGTCAATATTTTTCTTTTAAATCCCTTTTCATATTGGCCATCGTAAATTTAAAAAATTCAATTTGAGGTCGTGTATTCCTTCACGAGCATAATCTCGAATCGGGCCTAAAAAATTCAATTTAAGTCAATTTATTTTCATTTTTCACTTTTAGGAGTTGTGACATTGTTCTCTAATATTCTAAATTTTCATCTTGGCACAATTATACCCAGAATGACCCAATTTTACAAAAAAGGCTTTAATTAAATTTTACATTATTTTCAATAACAAGAAATGAGCTTAAATTTGACATGCTGTGAATTGTGTCAAAAATTGTGAGGAGATTTGGACTTAAAGAAATATTTTTTTCAAGGACTAAATTGTAAATAATTAAAATTCAGGGACTAGAGTGCAAATACCTAACTCTTGAAGGATTATTTTGCAAATAACAAAAAGAAGAGTTAGTGGAGAAATTAGAATAAAGAAGGGAAGATGGAGAAGAGGAGATGGAAAAGAGAAGATGGAGAAGAATGGATGGAGAAAATAAGATAAGAATAGAGAATGAAAGATGGAGAAGAGAAGATGAAGAAGAATGGATGGAGAAAATAATATAAGAATAGAGAAGGGAAGATGGAGATGAAGAAGAGTTAGTGGAGAAATTAGAATGGGAGATAAATATGGAGAATGGAAGATGAAGATGAAGAAGAGTTAGTGGAGAGATTAGAATGTGAGATAGAGATGGAGAAGGGAAGATGAAAATGAAGAAGAGTTAGTGGAGAAATTAGAATGGAAGATAGAGTTAGTGGAAAAATTAGAATGGGAGATAGATGAGTGGGTTATAAAAGGAGGAAGAAGTGAGCTTGAGAGGGAATTTTTTTGGAGAGAAAATTTTGGATGTTTAAGAGGGTTTTGGGAGATTGAAGAAAAATTTGAGATAAAAAAAAAACCAAAAAGAGAGAGAATTTTGAAAATGATGGGAGTTTAAAGCTAGCGGGTTATCATCATCAATTTCTTCATCGATCAACATAAATTAAGAATTCATCCCAGATTTGAAGCTAGTGTCCCTCTACTCTCTTTGATTTTTTAGTATAAACTAGACCAAATTTTCTACTATTCTCCCATTTCCCCATATTTGATTTGAGGCAGGAACCAATTATATTCATCAAGTACTTCTCATAATGCCATTGAAGCTAAGTGCTTCTTTCATTGTTCTAATTTTTAATGTGAATTAAATCATATTTGCTCCATTACTTCATTTCTCCATATTTTTATGTCAGGCAAAGGACAACTCCAAGTCAACAGTAAATCCCATGGAGGTGTAAGATTGGCGCTGACAAGCTCTTGAGTGCTCATTAAATTTTCAATTGATCCGTCGATGGATTTCAGCCTGAATTGTCAAATCAATTCGTTTTATTTTAAAGAATTTAAACCCCAGAATGTGAAGGGCAGAGCCCGCTAACTGGAGGTCATTTTAAATTTCTGCAATTTAAATTCCTACACCTTAAACCCCAAAGGAGAGGGCCAAGCCAAGGCTGAGCTATCCATTAGTGGTCTTTTTTTATTGTCATTTACTTCCTGCAATTTAATTTTTGAATCACTAAACCCCAAAATGAGTAGCTCGCAGCACTGCACAGAAGTCGTTAATTCACTCCCTCTTTCGGCTTCAAGGAAATACTTAATATTTTGAAAATGCCAAAAAAAATGTCACTCACGTATATTCCATTTAAAAAAGTGAAAATACAAAAAGAGAACACTCCACTAGAGCCTTAGGAATAAACCAAGCCTGAGTTGCCAAATTAGGATACCCATGAAATTAAGGTACCGAAATGGCATTAGTTTTAATTACCTAGTGTAACCAAGTCCCTGAACTCATAATCTCTAGTTCGTAGAAGTAATTTAGTTCTCCCACTAATTTACTTAGGCTTCTAATCAACCTACCAAAAATGATTAGTGGTGACTCCAAAATTTAAAACCATTTGAACAAAAAATCAAAGTCGTGATTTGGTAGAGCTTGGGAGAGCTCGAACTAGGTTAGTTAATTTAATCAATTAATCTGGTAATCCATTAACTTAAAAAATGAATTTTAGGTCGTGACAGCCATACATAAGATGCACTTTTATTTCTCATAACTCTAGGGTAAGTATAATCTTCTCTAATCGTTTTGATGAGAAATGTTTTCTCTTTGTTCAACCAACTACCATAAAGAGATCATTTACATCCACTCACACACTTTGCATACATCTTTTTAAATTCACTTTTCTTCCAACCAATGTTGTAACCATTCATGATTGCATATTTCTAGACTGTCCTCTTAAATTGAGTATGAGACTCAAATCTCATGCCTAACTGAAAATGCATTTCTCTATGATCATAGCTAGGGCCATATCTAATGGTCAAAGTTCTTGTTTGGTGACATACTTCCTCATATCTAGAGTTAGAAGGACTTAGATCTTCATGGCCTCCACTATCCTCTTCATTTTCCTCCTCATTCATGTCTTCTTGTCCTACATTGATTGCAAATGTCGCATCCCTTACCCTCTGCACCTCATATATCCCTTCCTCACCTTTAGATAGGATATGTTGATAGCACATCCAAGTTAATAAATCAATCTCATGATCATCACTCTCACTATTATCACTCTCAAAGCAAAGGCCATCATCACTCTCACTATCTCCACTCTGGCTAGTACTCTCATAATCAAGCCCCGCTTGAGCCCTAATTATATGTTCAATCCCAACTTAATTGCTTGATTCAACCCCAACCTTAGCTTCACCTTGGCTAGAACCCCTAGCTCTACCTTGAATTTTAGCCTCAAGGTCATCTACTATTTCGATATTAACTATATTTATCATTCCCTCTATACAACGTTCCATGCATGCAGGAGTCTAAAACCAAGAGAATCCTCAATTTTCCCTACAAAGACAAGGCAACTTACATTAACAATATATTATGTTCTAAAATAATATGAACTCGAGAAGTTAGTTTTCTCTAAGTAAATGTGCTTAAGTAAGAGTTGTAGTTCAACAAAGACTTTTTCCACTATTTAAATGGGATATGTACAATAGATAGGAACTAAAAAATCATATTCTTTTATGCCCACATCTTGCGTATTGCACCTTATAGCAAAGGGTAACAACAGCAACTTCAACTAAGAGACAAAAGCATACGAAAGGCCTATTAGATTTTGAAGGTAGCAAACGCCTGCCTCTATATGTAGAGACAATTCACATAGGTCTTACACACTGATAGCCAAAAGCATATCAAAGATTATACAAAATAGCTCAAAAATTTGACTCTCTAAACATTCACCAAATGAATCGAGAAAGAGCAAGGGGGGGATTCAAAGGACACCCAAATCGACAAAGAAAATGCACAAATAATAAACAAAATCGAGAGGGCCAGGAATGCAATAATCTTTAATGGCTAAATCAAGCTACTTCATATGGAGTAATAGAATATTCAAAAAATCAAGGAAGAGCGTAAACCTGAGATCGTGGTAGAGAGAATTCGAGGACGAATCAAGAGGAAAGTGAGATGAAGAGGGCAATCGCAAGAGTTCAGCCACTAATCAAACCCTTTCATCCAAAGAAATCGAGATGTCATCATTGTTCCAGTGGACCAATCAAGAGAGATGGAGAGCGACGGAGCATCGTGAAGAACCCTAACCCCCAAAACAAGAGAGACAAAGAATAATAGAGACGAAGAGAAATCCTTTCGTTAATACCCAAGAAAACCACGTTTATTCTCTTTCATTAATCCAGGTAGACGCCACATCAAAATCCTTGACATTTCTTTGTCCACGTCATCCGCCACGTAGGATATTTAATGGTGATTCTTAATAGAAATGTAATTGAGAGTAAATCTTTCACATGATATAAGTTTAGAGTTTTTGGTGAGAAAAAAAAAGTTTGAGATAAATGTGTTATGATGGGCATAGTTTGGGGTTTTTAGTGGTTTTTTCCCTTTAAAATTTAGCTAACATTGATGAAAATGAAGAGGCACTCTCCATTCAAGTGGTAGTGAGAAGTTACACACTTACAGTTAGAAAAATAATTTATTTTTTTATGAAATTACAATAATATAGACAGCTTGGTAAAAGCTTTTGCACAAATATATCATATCAATAGCCATTGTTCCCTGCCTAGTCAGTATTGACCTTCCATAGTTGCCGAAATATCGTTCATCGGATTCTAGCAATAGATCATGGATGGTACTTTTAGTGGCTATTCGCAAACATTGAGAAGGAGTAGAAGATTCATCCATTTTCGAAAGAGATAATCTATCCATCTAAACTGAAATGTCTCAGTAACTTAAGGAGAAGAAAGCGAAAATTGACTCCAAAGTATGTTCTACATGAGGAAGATTTCGTTCTCTCGCACATCCAACTTCATGTTATAAATTTTTGTGGGTTGTGATTTTTAAATCAACGTCCCCAAAGGAAAAGAAGCGCTTCGCAGGTCGAGTGATAGCGAAGAAGCCAATGTCGATCAAAGCATTGGCCATGGCGGGCATCGACCATGCGGAATGCAGCATCTAGTGGCAGAATTTTGGTATGGACGCTGAGCTGCCACCTCTGCATCTTCTGGATGAAGACACTGATGCATTGAACTCCGTTGTCAATGCACGAGATTATCACCGAAGGAGGAGTTCGGGGATTGATGAAGATCGGCGGATGAAGTTGAAGTTGCTCGGATGGGTGAAATATGTTGCTTCCGTGCATGGAATTCCCCTCGAACTCAAAAGGAAAGAGGGTCCACTTAGATGAAAAGTATTCTCTCCCTTTAGATGATTTTGGAGGGTTTCTTATGGGACTTGTACCGCAATGTAATACCTCTGTGTTTGACTTTTAATCCTGTACATTTGAAGGCTTATATTGGAATGGCCATAGGAACGCTTTTTTTTTTTTATGTGCTCATTAAGGGTGAACGAATCCAGGGTGAGTATGTTGCAGATCGAAAAATAAGAACGCACCATATGTCAATGCCGGTTCCCAATAGTAAGAACCAAGACTAAACTGATTCTAGGGTAGACCCGAGATTGGCCAACATTTTTGTTTTCTGATTTATTTATTTTATTTAATTGCTCTATCATATGCAAAATTTTGCAGAAGTTCTCAATTAGGACACCATTATGATATGCTTGCGTTAGAATTCTCGGCCTTAATATTTTTTGCAAAATTTCTCAATTAAGAAACTTGGAGGTTTTGTTTTCAACCGGGTAAAAGTTGATTCTACTGTAAAACTGGCCTTGAAACTGGTTCAAGGCCAACAACCGAGAACCCAAACAATCGAGGTTGGTCGCCAAATTTTTTACGTGGGAGCCAAATCATTCCCCATGTAAACTGCCTTCGAACCTTCGACCAAAAAAAAGAAACCGCCTTGGAACCAGCTGAGTAAGGCTAATGCGGTTCGGTTTCTGAGTTGAATCGACCGATTGCTCACTCCTAGTGCTTGTACATAACTGAAATTTGATGCAGGTAATATGACTGCGAGATGAGTGACTTGTTATGCTAATAACCGGATCAATCAGTCTATTCTAGGGAGGGTCAGCAAACAAAAACTACTTGTTTGAGACAAATTTAAACCACAGATATAGCTTGAGGTTGATAGCTTATCATTAGATCTATTAGTTTTTCACTTGACTTGCAAATATAATGGCTGTTAACCATGAGGGGAAAAGTTGTTGTCGTATAAAAGTTAATATACTTATGCTATGTTTGGTCATTTAGATTTCTAGTTAGGATAAGACTAAATAGAATAAAGTTAAGAAATGACAAGATTTTGTTAAATCCAATTTATTGTTTGGTGAACTATGAATTTAAAGTCAGATAAGCAGAGGCAAGACACAACTAAGATTGACTCTATTTTGCTGAAACATTAAGATGTTTTAGAAATTATTTAATAATGAGTTTTGATAAGTGAGTTATTCTTGAGAAGACATTTGTGCCATTTTGAATTCGAGTACAACATCAATAGAGCTAACACCGTAGAATTTGGGGTCTTCATTTAGAGTCGATTTTTTTTTAGAATGACCTGTTGACCTTACTTGCTGTCTTGTCGAGAAAGTAAAGAAGTGATGAACAATCTAATTATTTAGCCTCTTTTTGCAAGTTGAAGATGCATTCATGTAGGTCGTCCAAGCGAGCCCTTTTGAATATCCAATAGAGCCTCATCGAGCGTCGAGACCCTTTTTGAAAGTCAATGATCAATCTCGAGTTTTTCATAACATATCGTGATCCCTTTCGATTGTTGGAAAGATCATGAGATGCCTAGTTTTGCGGTCGAAGACCCCAGCCTAGTGTTGTTGGATAAGTGGCTACACTTGACGATTGTCGTAGTCGGAAAGGCTGCCTCCCCACGGTCTAATGTGGAGAAGAGGTAGTGCTTGTGCGAAAATCCTGATTTTCCTTGTGTCTGCTCTCTTGAAAAATCCTATCTTGATCTATCCCACCTTCTCTCTAGGGAATTTTTTTTTATATCCTGACTATATCCTTCCTTAATCCTATCCTGAAAAACTATCGGATATGATATTCTTATCACTTAAACATATCCTAAATCTGGCTTATATCCTAACGACCAAATGCAGTGTTATATTATACTTATCATTTAATCCCAACGTTTCTGAGATTCAGTTACTAAATTAGGGTCAGGGCATGCGTATGTTTGTGCGCATAATTATGTAATTATGCAGGGAAAGAAAATGAGTAGTTATATACAAATGTAGGCGAGCACGAGATTAAAAGAAAAGTAATGGCAATTTAGGAAGTAGATAGGTGGGTACAAGAGAAAGGAAGGAAGGATGAATTTTGGAAACAAAAAGTGAGATAGAATATCAAATTGATATCATGGAGTTGGGAAAAGTAATAAAAAAGCCTTAAGCCTATTGCATTGATAGCACTTCAGTCCTAAACTTTTCAATTTGACCCATTTAGTACTAAGTATTTTAGCATTGACACTAATTCAGTCTATTTAGCCAATTTACGCCAGGAAATATCTAATATGCATGCCAATCGTCCTGAATGTCACACTCGGCACTAACGTAGATATTTTTTTTCTTATTAATCTTTTCATTTTTCATTTTTTTTCCTTTCCCTTTTCATTTTGCTGGTAGTCAAGTTTTCAATGGTGCTCATTGACAGAACCTTGGCAGATATTTACACTGAAAAATGCCCAAACTGACGACATGAGAAACACAAGTCAGAGGCATTAGGCAATGTACAATGTTAACACATTGATATCAACAAGCGTGTGACTAGAGAATGACCACTTGATAGATAAAAGGACATTGTTGTTGTGTCTATGGCTATAAGGATCAATATAAGTATGCATTGGTGACAGGAATCATCGATCAGTTGCCAACGACTAACGGCGAGGCATTATGGGTGGAGAGAGTAAGTTGGTAAGATCGATAGATACAAAACTTCTGGAAGTCTGAAGAGTACAGGGGTGTAATTTCCCTCGCCATGGCTGAGCACACTTATGAATCCAAGATAGACGAGTCAATTGAATTTGTGGGGATAGCCAGCAAACACGTATTAAAAGAGATGCAACCACTAGGACAAGGTCATCAGCTAGTTGGCACTCATTCCAGAGAAATCGCCACTCAGCAAGAGAGCCAAGAGATCATGGGCACAAGAATATCGAGAGCAAAGGGACACGGTTGCCTATCGAGGTATTCGATGGAAGTTACGTCCAGGCTCAATCATGATTTTGAATTGTGAAAAGAGCAGCTGCAATAGCAAACAGGTGCCAAGGATCGAGGCATCGACTTTGAAGGAGCAATTGTTTTGCGGATAAGGGTTGACAATGTGGAAAAATGGAACCAAAACTTTCGAAGGCAGGGAGGCAGAGTTGCAATCGCAGGGAAACTGCTCCAACTAGTTATGATGGAAGGCCTATAAATATCAATGTTCATGTAACTGAAGAAAGCCTCGAACCAGATCTTTCTTTCAATTATCTCTAGTTTATTGTATTTTAGGTTTCCTTAAATATAGCTATAATTATCAGATTCTCATCTTTGAGTTAAACTCCAACATGTAACTTTACCCTTGGTGCTCCATCATTGAGTCAAAACTTCGGCGTGGTACCGTTGCGGTCTTAAGCTTCGTCGTCGAGTCAAACTCTATCGAAATTTATTTACGTTAGTTCGTTTGTAATAGCTGTACTTTCTAAACCTTTCCGTCGAGTCAACTCTAACTCGATTGATGTTTGTACAATTCTATATTGATTTCTATAATCGGTTAGATTTTCTTGTCTTGAATCACCACAAAACTTGGTCTCTTTCCATCAAAAGCCAAAGAACCACTTTTTGTGAAAGATATTTCGTTATGAATTAAATTCCGGGTCTAAATCTATTACTCTCCATAAATAATTGTCACCCAATGGCCTTAGGCTAATCATGAGTACTAGCCAAAGTATTCGAACGCATGTTGTCATCTAGAATTTATTTTTGGCATTTATCTTGATTTGTAGCTGAATTGCATCATTTCTCTTGTACTTTTTTTTTGTCAAAATGAATGAAATGTTACTTTGACAAAAAAAAAGGGGGAAAAAAAGATAGATCCTTAAAAGGACAAGCTAACTTGTTTTGATATTTACCGTGAAAAGGACGGTAAGAAATTTGGAATCACATATCCTCACCTTAGGTATAGATCTGCGAGAAAGCACCAGAAAATTCTCCGACACCATCGCATTGAAGGTACCTCATTCTATGAATATGACATGTTAAACTTCTTATTGTGTCGAAGTTTGATGTAGAAAATTGTTGAGTTCAGCCGACTAGAAATCATAGTTGTCGATTTGGTTTGGGCAGAAATACCTTCAAATCCAACCCAACTACGTATAAGGAAAGACTACCATGAGGACCTAAAGAATCAACATGTGCCTAGTCGTATTCACTCTTATCTTTTCTCTAAAATTGTTGCCAAGTTGTATGCATTCCACAACATCATTTGTCCATTGCGAAATCACGATGACCTGATTGAAGAAAACCATATACTATGTACCGCAAGTACTGGGGAAAGTTGTGCCACAGGACTGAAACTGAACTACAATTGCACTCTGGCCACGAGGACAAAAAAGAAGGAACTTCAATTGCACATTGCTGCCCCACTTTCGTAGAATACCTGGATCGTTTTTGGATTGTACTTAGCCGTTCTCTGGTTCGAGTTGACCCTGAGTTCTATCTATTTCTGCTGGATAACCAGATAGACTAGGAAGACCCCTCTCAATAGAGAGAGAGAGAGAGTAATAATAATTGTTTGCAGACCGATGTGGAGGATGGACATGGAATGCTGCGCGGGGGTTGATGGCGACCCATAGTAGGCCTTGAACTCAGAGCACAAACAAGATATGTTCATCGCGATCCGTTCGAATAGAGTTAAGAAATATCTAAAATGAATCCTAACATGACGTGACAAGACATGTTATGCTAAAATTCCTAGATTAGTTGTCAGCCCTTGATGCTCTTCTTGGATCAATTGCTTCATGTGACACGTGATTGGTCAAAAGTTTGACAGGCCTTTATCAATCTTGTCCGTGGCCGACAGGAGAATATTAACACGTGCCCCACTCAGCTTCTGTTCTCGTTGACCTCTTCGCCACCCCCTCTCTCTCCAAAAAAAAAAAATCCAGAAAATAGAGAAAAACATTTCATTTTGCACTGTGGAAAGGAAAATTCATATTAGTCGTATCGTATGTCATCAATTTTAGAGAATCTTTGCGCAAACATTAATGCTCTCGACTTACCAGTTACCAGGCAAAGGAAAATTGAACTCTTTTTCACTTTTTTTCCCTTCAAAAAATATGTTCATTGTTAAAATAACTTCGCAGAACATCTCAAATTGAAATAAGATTGCGAGAGCACATAAAAGAGAGCCTAATAAACATCAATATAGGGTTATTGTTCAGAGATTTTCTCACATTATCTTCCTCAAACATAAGGATGGCAAAAAAGGAGAGATTAAATAGCAACTTCATCTGTGCTGCTCCTTTCTTTCTTTGTTGGCCATTTTGGCCAGTGCGTTTTCCTTTTGCCCCCTCATGCGAGTCCGAGGGAACAAACAAGTTTGGAACGCTGTTGCCCTGCTATTGGATGAAGGGTATCCGTTCCTCCTGGGCCATACGCGTGGTATGGACCCGAGGGAAAAAATTACTCTCGTCTTTCTACTTTTGCTCGTCTTTCTTTCCTTTTTTTTGTCTGAAGGACAGATAAATCAGAAAAAGGAAAAGTACACCGGGCATTTTGCTATTGAATTGCAACTACTAGACCAGCTTTAATTTCTTTGGCAGGGATAGAATTCAAGATCATATATACTTTCCATACTGTCTCAAAAAAGAAATGAACCGCATCCTACACAGTGAATTGTCACAACTCCCAGAACAAATTCCATGAAACGAAACAGCAAATCCGGCATTTTTGTTTCTTCAATTTCATTCTCCAGGACCAAGAATTCAAGATTGGCTGCTTCAGTTCATGAATCAGATCTTCTTGTCGTGAGCCAATCTCTGCAGCCTGAGCTCCTGAAGCAGAGCTCCCAAATCAGACCAAGAGGACCCACCTTCTTCCACAGCCCCTCTTGCCATCTCCGCAAGTGCTTTCGCCCTCCTTCTCATTTCCTCTGCTTCCTCGCCCACCAGGACTCTCTTCACTGCCTCCTCCACTCTCTCGCTCTCCACGCTGTCCCCGATCAACCTCACCCACTGCTTTACCCCGATGTTGACCCCGATCTTGAGCACCCGGGTCACAAACTTCTCATTGTAGAATTGCTCCGCTGCGACCGGCCAAGTCACCATCGGCATGCCGGCCGTGACCGCCTCCAGGGTCGAGTTCCACCCGCAGTGTGTCACGAAACCCCCGATCGCCTCGTGTTCGAGAATCAGCACCTGAGGAGCCCAGCCCCTGATGATGAGGCCCTTGTTTCGGATTCTTGATTCGTAACCATTAGGCAACCACTCTTCTTTGCCTTCTTCCACATTCGGGTCCTTCTTCACCACCCAGATGAATTGTTGCCCTGATGCTTCTAGTCCGACTGCGATCTCGTGGAGCTGAGCAGCATTGAAATTCGCCATGCTTCCGAAGCAAATGTAGATCACTGAGTTGGGGTGCTTCGAGTCGAGCCATTTGAGGCACTCGTTCTGGTCAATGGATGCTTGGTTGCCCCTGCGTGCTTTGTCCTCCGTCTCCTTATTGCACAATGAGAGCGGGCCGACGAACCAGGATCGTCTCCCTAGGAATGTCCTGTAATGGTCAGCATAAGTCGGCTCGAGCTCGTAAAAGCTGTTCATGACGACTCCAAAGCTACTCTTCTCCGATTCCTTCACCTCGTTGTAGAACTTGGTGAACTCGGTCTCTTCCCTGACAAAGTCCGGCAACTGCATCCTAGAGAATGTGATTTCTCCGGGGAAGTTTGGGATGACAAAGTCCTCCGAATCACACGACACCTTCTTGTGAGGCTCATAGAGCCTCACACATTCTGTGCCCGCAATGGAGAAGGCACTTGTCCCGTGGAAAACAAGCCTAGGGATGCCCCACTTGGCCGCTATCTCGGTTGTCCAGGGGAGGAACATGTCCGAGATTAGACAATCGGGGGCAAGTTTCTCTATCAGCAGCTCGAGCTGTTGGTCCAGCATCATGACGGCTCTCATGAATTGCTTGCGCATTTCCGGCGCGGTGACCTTGCTCAGATTGTCACAGTCCTCTGGCAAGCCGACCTCTTTCAGGGGCAACTTCATCGTGACGACATCCATGTCCAATCCTAACTCCTTGGATCTGACAATGGATTTCAAGAAGGTGGGCTCATCGTGTGGGGTGGCGACGAGGGTGGACTTGCAGCCTCTGATGGCGAAGAGCTTGGCCATGTCGATCATCGGGATCATGTGGCCCGGAGCCATGAAAGGGAAGAAGAAAACGTGAAGCTGGTGGCTTTCACTACCCATTTGGCCTCTCAGGACAGTTTCTGCTACAGGAACGGATTCAGGAATGGTGCTGGTGAAGCACAAGAAAGGTTGGGTGGTGATGCAGTTGACTTTTGAAATCTGAGGTTTGTTTTTTCGACTCCAAACCTATAAGATAAATATATAAGGAGGGTCTGGGGAAAAAAAAGGGGTGACGAGAGGAAGCCAAGTTCGATTACTTCTATGCTTCAGATGTCTTAAAAAAGTCCTGATATGGTGACCAGTTTCCGTGTTTGTCAAGGACTTTGGGAGTGCAGAAGAGAACAAAAAAAAGCTACTTCTATAAAAGAGATAATTTATTTTACTAACTTGTCGAGTTCTGCAGATACGTCATGCGAGATGTATCAGCGCAAAGTATCAGAATTGGCTACGGAACGTCCAATTTGGAGAAGGCTCATTAGTTTCTGGGCAAGGAAAAGTCACTTTGGATAAACCAATTCGTGGTCAGTTGAAGCTTGAAACATATTTGAGTCTCCTTCAAAGAAATTACGTTTACCTAAAACTTCACCGAGCAATGATTTTAATCCATTCAGCTTGATGGAAAAAAGATTTAAAAATCTACGGGTTCTATTTGATACACAAAAAATAAATGACTTAAAAAATCAAAAATACTCGTTTATATCACTTAGAAGAATGCATGAACGAAAAAAAATTTATTTTCAATGTCTAGATATATATTTACACACAATTTACTATCGGTAACAATGCTATTGTTTATTGACTAATTTTTTAAAACTATATATTTAATTATTTTTAAGAAAATATTTTCCAAATCTCTTATTTTATGCTAATCAAATAAAAGAACATTCGATGGACTTGGCTAGCCTAATGGTACCGTTATAGGCAAGTTGCGACGGTGCAAGTCCCACCACATGTTTATTTTGCCATTGACCCTCGAGTGCGCCACCGACGTTGCCATCTTCTCCCCCACAAGGACCCTCTCTCTTCTCCTCTATAATGTCGTCTGTCAACACCTCTCCTCCTCGCAAGTCAAGCTCTTGAGCACAGGCTCCCGCAACTTCAACCTCGACGGTTGTTTACGTGGCTTGATCATTTTGGCGTTGAAACTTTTTCAAACGGTTGTTTAAATGGTACGACTTTCGTAAAGTGATGACTTAAATAGCATAAGTGATTTTAATCTTCTCGAAAATGTGACTTGCTAAAGTCATGCAAATGGGCGTATTTTAAGAAGTTTTTATATTAAAGAGGTCGTTTATAAAGTTTTGGATTTAAATTGATTATTATAAAAGCTTTTCCCTAAAATTTACAAGATTAGAAATGGACAAAAAGGCAACGCGAGCCAAAGGCAAAAATCACAAAGCAAATATTCCTACTATGCCGTTAAAAGTAAAATCGTGGAGCAAATATTCTCTACAAATAATTTCATTTAAAACCTCGGAAAATCTACTTGTCTTCCTAAAAAATTTTGCGCTTGTGTCTTGTCTCTGACCTTGCTTTTTTTTTTTTTTAGTAACATAACATTAATTATTGGATTTGAGAACGTTAGTTGCTGTTCAAGATTCGATTATTGGTGGTCTTTGGAGGTAAGGCATCTAAAGAAGAAGACCGAAGATAAGAGGAACTATTCATGAATAAGAACGAAGACATGAAGCACTATTTACCACAAATGAAGGACGTCTACTTATTTGACTTTGTTTACATGTTTTCATTGTCGTGCACTCTCTTGCATTCTCTTTTTTAATGTTGTCTGCGACTAGTCCCTACAAAAGGATGTGAAGTTCAGAGTAGAGCAGACACCGAAACAAAAGCATTTGCATTCCAGTAAAAGTTCTCCCTCCGATCTTTATTTGTGCCTTATTCTAAACTTCCGAAGTCATCATTATTGTCTTGGTTCCAATATTTGGTATCAGAGCTAAAAATGGCAGCCATTACTTCAGTTCATTTCCAACTTCTAAAGTTGAATGAAAAGAATTTCAATAATTGGTCCGTCCAACCCACTATCTGGTGGTCGAGTTAGTTTGCGCTCAGTTCCTTTCATGAGAGGTCCTGGGTTCAAAACTTTTCGACGCTAGGTGACTTAAGCGGGGGCCTGTGGTTGTGAGATTTGCGGGTTCTCCTGAGGACTAGTCGTGCTTCACCGCTGGTTTGAGCACAAGCTCGTTGGCCACGCGGACACCTCGGTTATAAAAAAAACAATTGGTCCTTCTAGATGATGGTTCTTTTCAATCAAAAGATTTGTGGAATTTGGTTAAAAATGACTACAACGAGGTGGCCGATGCTGAAGCATTACAGGCTTTAAGACAGGAGGAGAATGATGCTTTGGTGGAGTCCCAAAAGAAAGATTAGAAAGCATTGTATGCGATCTTTCAAGCTGTGGATGAGACGATATTTGAAAACGTATTGAGTGCAAAGACCGCAAAAGTAGCATGGGATACTTTACAAAAATCCTACAAAGATAACGATCGTGTTCAATGGTTGCGGCTACAAACACTTCAAGGAGATTTTGAGTCTTTACGCATGAACAACTTTGAATCAATCTCAGTCTATGTTGATAATGGAAAACTATCATTAATCAATTGAAGATTAATGGTGAAGAACTCCTCAATGTACGTATCGTAAAAAAAAAAAAAACTTGAGGTCCTTGACTAAAAAATTTGACTACATCATCACAACAATTGAGGAAGGGCAATATGTGTCCATCTTAACATTTCACTGGTTGATGGGTCCATTTTGCTCGCATGAGCAAAGAAGGAATCAAAAGTTTGTTAGTTCAGTTCACGAGCAAGCATTATAAAGTCGGGTTGCTCCATCAAATTGAGAAGGCTATCAAGGCGATTGAGGTTGTAGAGAAGGCCGAGGTAGAGGTGGAAATTCAAATTTCATCAAAAAATTTGAAATACGTGACAAATCAAAAGTCAAGTTTTTTAAGTTCAACAAGGTCAAACATTACAAATCCGAATCCTAACCACATGCAACGTACAAGCAGGCCGAGCACACTCATACCACTAATGTCGAAGATTACATGGTGCTGGTACGTTATAAGGATGACTTGAGCATCGTAGACACCAACATAAGGTACCTGGATACTAGTTGTAGTAATCATATATTTGGCTAGAAGGAATTATTCCCACGGATGGATGAGATGAATCATGGTGAAGTCAACTTTAGGAATAAACAAAAAAATTTCCCATGATAGGCAAAGGTATCATTAATATCAAGCCAAAATATTGTACCAACATTGTTATTGCAGATGTTTACTTTGTGCCGGGACTTTTTTGGAATTTGTTAAGTGTTGGGAAACTTTCGAAAAAGGCCACAAAATTCCCATTGAAAATGGGGTTTGCACCATCAGAAGTGTGAACAATAAGTTGATCATGATGGTGCAAATGATGAAGAATCAAATTTTTCCCATGACTCTTCAGGTGAAGAATCTCTTCGGTTTTCAAGCGATGATGAAAGAAAACAACTGCTTGTGGCATCTTCGATTCGAGCATCTAAATTTTTGTGAACTGAAATTACTAGTCCAAAAAAAGGATGGCGATCGGCATGCTTTTGATTGATTGTACATATTGTCCATGTGAAGGATGTCTTGTTGGAAAACAACATCGAGAAGAGTATGACTAAGACATCAGCTGTTTATGAAACATGATGGTTGTTTGGGTGCAATAGAAGACGAGATGTAGTTTATGAAACATGATAGTGTTTGGGAGTTCGTTGAATTGCATGAAGGTCACAAGCTCATCGGCTACAAATGAATGTATAAGACTAAAATGGATTCCAAAAGAACATTGAGAAGTTCAAAAACCAATCCGGTAGCCAAGTGTTTCCCTAAAGAGAAGGAGTAGACCACGAGGAATTTTCTTTCTAGTTTTTTCCAAGAATTCTTTTAGAGTGATTATGGCATTAATAACTCATTTTGATATGGAGTTACACCAAATGGATACTAAAATCGCCTTTCTGAAGGGAGAACTTGACAAAGAAATTTATATGGCACAATTCAAACGTTTTGTGGCTGATGGTTTAGGTAAGCTTGTGTATAAATTGAAAAGTCTAATTATGATCTTAAGAAAGTTGCCAGACAATAGTATTTGAAGTTTCATAGTATTGACACTTCATTTGGTTATGTCAATAATAGAGAAGATTAATATATGTATTGTAAGGTTAGCGGGATGAATATTATCTTTCTAATGCTTCATGTAAATAATATCTTGCATGTGAGGAGTAATTATGGATTATTGCATGAGAAAAGTGGATGTTATCAAAGCACTTTAAAGAACCTTGATAAGGCATCTTTCGTCTTAGGCATTGTAATTCATTGGGATTATTTGGACCATTATTGGGTTTGTCTTAGAGGACATATGTTAATCTTATTTTGGAAAGATTCAATATGTAATATTGCTAGATAGGAATTGCTCATATCATTAGCGGTGATAAACTGAATTTGTTATAGTGTTATCATATGGATGTTGAGAAAGCCCAAATAAACAATGTACTTTATCCTAGTGCACTTGGAAGCATCGTGTATACTCAAGTTTGCATTAGACTAGATATTGCTTTTGCGATAAGACTTCTAGGCGGATATTAGTCAAATCCAGAATGTGATCACTAGATTAGCAAGATTTTAAGGTACTTAAAGAGAACAAAAAACCATGTGTTGATTTATAGACATGTTGAAGACTTGCAATTAGGAAGGTATTCAAATGTAGACTTTGCTAAGTATCATGATGACAAGAAGATGGTCATCTTTACTTTAGTAGGAGGTGCAATATCCTGGAAAAGTGAGAAATAGAAATCTAGATTAAACTCTACCATATAGGTGGAGCTTATCATATGAGTTTCGGCTGCTACTCGAGCTATATGGCTCATAAATCTCATTAGGGAGTTGGGTGTATTTGGTTTTATGGATCGACCCATATAGTTGTATTGTGGCAATAGGGCTTATGTGTGGCACTCACGTTAGTACTAAAATTTTCAAAACGATCACTTAAGTACCAAATTTTTTGAAAAACGAAAATTTTAGTGCCAAAAATTTCAAAATGATCACTTATGCATCCAATATTTTGAAAAGCGTTCATTTCAGTGCCAAATCTAGCGAGCCACGTCAGTTCAAATATTAATAAAAAATAATCCACATCAGATTTTGGCAAGTCACATCAGTACAAATGGAACTTGGTATTGAAGTGAGCATTTTTCAAAACATTTAGCACTTAAGTAATCATTTTAAAAGTTTTGTCACTAAAGCAAATATCGTACACAAATTTTGGCACTTATATTATGCTTTAGCCGTGATAATAGCCCTGTAGTATTATCTGTTAAGAACAATAGAGGTCTCAAGAGATCTAAACATTTAACGATCAAGTTTTTTACCATAAAGGAAATAATTAAGAATGGTGACATTAAAGTAGAGCAGATTTTCATAGATGATATAGACCCACTAACAAAAGGTTTTCATCCTCGTGTCTTTGAACGACATGTCATAACATGGGTTTAAAAGAATCATAGCATGCTATTACAACATGTCATTTGGATGTGCTTAGAAATATCATGGGATGCCGTTTTTCAGTGGGTTATTTTGCTTTGCTCTAATAAAGTTTATATCTATATTTGTTACATTTAGTATCAATATTTGGTATGTATAAACTCTTTTACATGCCATATTGTATTTATGAGTGAGTTGATGTTCGATAAATATATCTAAAAATCTCAAGGTATGTGTAAACCTTGAGTAGAGGCTAGGGGTATTCAGTTCTTAGCTTTAAGAATATGTCTTGTTACACATGAAATCAAGTTAACAATAAGGACAAGACATATGTAGGTTCATTGGAACCAAAAATGATATTCGCTAGTGGTACATTAGCTTTCGTGACACATAAGGAGAAATAATGTGATTGACAAAGGGGATGACGCATGTTGACACCTAAATTTTGACTTTTTATTTTATTGCATAAAAATTTGGGACGAGCATTAGTCCCTTGTAAAAATATTTATTCATATAATTTAATTTTCTGCATATATGCATTTGTATTTTAATCAGACCGGTGGTGGATGGACTTGGTTCAAGGTTCTATCTAAACATTCATTTGAAAGTGCCACTTTCACATGTGGTCCATAGATATTCCTTTTCAAGCATAGCTAATAAGGAATTTTTCGTTTTCCTAAATACCAATTGCGCATATGACAAAAGAAACTGTCAAAATGTTGAAAAAGTCACAGCATTTTCTTTCAATACCTAGGCTCCATTTATTTCATGAAAAATAATAAATCTAAAATCATTTTCTTAAAAATAATTATTGTATATCGCTTGAAATAATTAATAAATAAAAATATTTTTATTACCAATAATAATTTATGCCTGAATAATCTCGTAAAAGATAAAAAAAAATTACATTCATTCGTTTTCGTAAGTGACATAAATAATTACTTTTTGAAAAATATCTTTTAAATTATTTATTTTTACGAAATAAATAATGCCTTGATACTCAATTTGGTAAGCTAACAAGACTACAAGATAAAAGTGAAATACCTTGGTGACTTTTATTATTTTTTGATTTTTTTAATCCCCATTTCCTAAAGTAATTTTCGAGAATCTTTTGAAAGCATTTGTGTCTTTGTCAAAAGACTCCAATGTTGTTGTGAAGAAGGAGATGATGCAGTCGAGGTTAGGAAAAACATAGCAATCTTCATTTATTTTTAATCTTTTTAAACACATTCTAGGCATGTTCAAGTTAATATATTAAGTAATTGCGTAGATCTATGCCCAAATATGTCGGAAGCTCCAGCGAATATTCCGTCTAGGCAAGGCTAAAATGAACCAGCAATGATAACTCTATTTCACAGCACAATAACCCTTTAAGTTCAAGAACAATTCAACTATCCTCCTCTCATTTGACCATTCAAAAAGAGCTGACGCAGAAGCTAGCCATCCTATGTGGCCTCATCAGCGTTGAAGTGACATTTTTTTTATTAATTTTATATTTTTAAAATTGAATTTTAGCTATTTGGGACAATTTCTTTCCCTTTCATTTTGGATGGCCCTTGTTGACTGCTAGCAATGGTTGCAGCCCTAGGTGAGGGCCTTCACGGCTTCACTTGTGTTCAGTGGGGCCTTGATGGCCGTGGGCAAGGTTGCTGCGGCCTCATTAGCTGCGGATGACGCAGCCCTTGCCGGCCAAAAAAATGAACAAAAAGAAAGAAAAAATAATAACATAATTAAAGTTTTAATATTTTTAAAGAATTTATTTAAAAAATATCTATATCAACATCAATCGTACCACATAAGATTAACGACGTCCACGTCAGTAGTTTGGCGATCACAATTTATCGAATTGACTTAATTGGCATGAGGTTTTATTGTAGACTTATATAAAAGAAAAAGGAAAGCAAAAAGAGAGGCCACGGGCAAGTACCAAATCCGACAGGTTTGGGCGTGCAGAAGTGAGCCTGCATATATGCTTGGTTCCAAGGAAGGTGAGTCTATCTAGACCGGTCATTTGGGCGGGCCTTGAGCTTCTGTACGCACTTCACATGTGTCCTTCAAGTCGGTGACCTAGTCCTGAGTGACCACCTATCATAACCTTCAAAAAGAAAATTGGGAAAACCAAATGCCTCTTTGCTTCAAAGAAGACCCATCAGCGGCAAATTTGAGATTTGATTTTATGTTGCATGTACGTGTCCATTAGTCTTCCTTCCATTTAAATCAATTTTCTGCATAATTGAATTTGTACTGGACGAGGCTACTTATTTACGGTTTAAAATTTAGCTAACATTGATGAAAATGAAGAGTTACTCTCCACTTCAAGAGGCAGTGAGAAGTTACACACTTACAATTAGAAAATTAATTTCTTGTTTATTTATTTGTTTATGAAATTACAGAATGTAGACAGCTCGGTAAAAGCTTTTGCACAAATATATCATATCAAGAGCCGCCGTTCCAATAGCCTAGTCAGTATTGGCCTTGCATAGCTACCAGAATATCATTCATCAGATTCTAATAACAGATCATGGATGGTACTTTTAGTGGCTAGTCACGGAACTTGAGAAGAAGTAGAAGATTCATCTACTTTTGAAAGAGATAATCTAACCATGTGAACTGAAATGTCTCAGTAACTTGAGGAGAAGAAAGCGAAAATGACTCCTAGTGAGTATGTTTTACATGAAGAAAATTTGGTTCTCCTACGCATCCAGCTTCATGCTATAAATTTTCATTGGTTGCGATTTTCCAACCAACAATGTCCCTCCATCTCCTTTTGATTCGCCACCAACCTTTGAGCTCCTTAGTCACAATCTCATAGGGAATCGCTCTTGATCATGGGTGTAAACAATTTAAATCTTAGTGATATTTATTATTTCCGCAACCTAAGTGATGCTTTGATTTGATAATTCTTATGCAAAACTACTGAATTAGAAGTTTGGAATGAGTTGACTAAAACCCTTTTTCTATGATGAGGCTCACCTAAAATCAGTGAATCGGAGACCCTTGAGAAATCTTACTAATCTCGTGAATTTTTTTGTAAGTTAAAACCTAGTTACGCATGTATCGCAAAGAAGAAATTGCGTGCAGTTCATGTGATATAGAAAATTAAACCAATGCTACGCATACAATCCTCTTTCTTCCATCAATAATCCTAAAAATATTGCGATGTGTCGACCTCGTAGATCATGTCGATAAGCCGTAATAGACCGAAGAGACCTAACCCAACCCATGGTCATCCCCAACCCGAGTCATTAGTTTTTTTTTTTTTCAAACTTTCTTTTTGGTCAGACTTGGCTTGAATGGTCAGCCAAATTTCGCTTTTTAACTTTGGTGAAAAAACTTTTTCATTGAATGGTCCCTTTTTTAATGCTTTTTATTTTGGCTTTTGCACTTTTCAACCGTATCACGAGAATATCGAGATCCATAGAGAATTTTATTTCAAATCATGGTGGCGTCGGGTCTCTTGTCGACCACTTGTATTGCACATTTATTACATGGCTCAAGGTCAACTCCAACGTTATATACTTGTACGTTTCGGAAAAAAAAAAATCGTTCAATCAACTTCATTGATTTTTTAAATGCGAAGGCTTTCTTGTAATCGAGAATTGCAAATGCCAATATGGGAAGATGCCACATCGATAGAGAAATGTTGGACAATGAAAAATCGTCCATGTTACCTCTCTCTATCTAATATATCGGCCAACAGAAAATACCTTTTACTTATTTTAAAAGAAAGGTCCATCATTAGCTGCTACTAATAGTAACTCGACTATTTATTGTCACCAATCCCAGCATCATCAACCATCGGCACCATTCTCACTACAACCGCCACACCCAAGCTCATCAATTGTTGGCCTCAACTCGCCAATTTTCACCATGCTCTACTCACTATTTTGTGATCTCTTTCTCATGCCTACCTCCAACAGGAATTGCTACCATGATTCGAGACATGCAAAGGCCACACGACCAAAGATTTGGACATCACTTTTCAGATTCGTGGTTATGGCCTCGAGGTCGAGGTATCGAGGTTTGGGGGGGGGGGAGAGAGAGAGAGATAGATTAGAGAATGGCCTTTATGGGGACTTAAGTACAGTACATGTGCCAAAACTTATATATGGCGCTAATTTTATTGCCAAAACCTCCAAAATAATTACTTAAGTGCTAATTTCTTTTTTTTTGAAAAACGAACATTTCAGTGTTAAAACCTTCAAAACGATCACTTAAGTACTAATTTCATTGAAAAATGCTTACATTAGTGCCAAATCCTGTGAGCCAAATTGCTCGAATATTAATAAAAAAAATAAACGTCGGATTTTTGATGAGCTACATTAGCTAAAATATAGCTAGCACTGAAGTGAGCATTTTATAAAAAAAAAATAATTGATACTTAAGTGATCGTTTTGAAAGTTTTGACATTAAAATGAGCGTTGTACATAAATTTTGATATTTGTAGTGTACTTTAGCTCCTTTATAGGCAATTTAAACTTATGAATTACTTGATGAACGACCCTATGGTTGTGAAGTTCCAAAAATTCAAAATCCGAGATTATAATAAATTTGAAATTTTTGTGGAAAAAGGATCAACTTTCTGGTTCAAACATTAAATCAGTTGGAGCGTCAGTTCGAAGTTTGCATTCCGCTTAATCGCATCGAGAAACTTTTCATTCACGTCAACCCAATCGTGTCCGAATTCTCGTCGAGCAAATCCTAAAATTATTTCCGTTTGTTGTGCAAAATTTTACCATGTCCTAAATTTGCTATTTACACTTTTGTCCCTATAATTATGTGTTAAAGGACAAGAAAATTGAAACTTTGACGTGACCCCCTTTTCTTTTATTTTGCCCCCATTTCGGCCGACCCCTCATGCACCCCCACTAACTTTTTCTTCTCTGTTTCTCTTGTCTTCCCCGCTCTGCCCACACCACCTGCTCATTCGCCTCGCTGTGTCGCCCTAGCTCACCACTTCCACCGCCAACCTCCCAACCATCATCTAGCTCCTCTGTTGGCCACCAGCCGTCGTGCCATTACCACCCTCTTCCACCTGCAGCTGCTAGCTCATTATCGCCTCAGTCCGTTGTCCCTAGCTCCTCCATCGCCGTTGCTCTCTCCCTCTCGTCCTCCTCCTCTCACCGCCGATTGCAACAACACCGTTGTGCGACACGAACCACGAGTCCAGCAACGGTCGTCCCCTCGTTTATCGTCACTGTCAACCGCTTCGTTCTCGTTGGAGATACACCGTGACTCACCGGCCGCTGCCGTCGCTTGCTAGAGTCTACTACCGTCAGCCAAATCAGTTCGCTTTCACACGTCGTTGTCGACGCATTTTGAGTCGGCCTCTAATCCTTGCTAACATGTTAATTAGCATTCGGCACTAAATTGATAAATTGATAAATTTTAATTCGACGATCAGGTAATCTAATCATGGCCGGATTAGCTAGAGACTGGTTTAGATTAAATGGCCATGATTAACTAAGTTAGACCGAGTACCGAGATGGTTTGTGGCTAGTAAAAAATTAGATTTATTGATTGGCTTAATTTGTGATCTCGAGCGAGTGATGGACTAGAGCTGAGCGACTAATGAATTGCCTGACCGATTGGTTGGAAGTCTAGTAGCCAATGGTGGTTGTTGTTTTAATAATTAGAATTGTGATGATATTTTCGTTATCAGTTGCTTGAGGTTGAGACTGATGTTTGCTTGTCAATTGATTGGAGTGATTTCTGTTTGATCAAATAATAAATTGGTTATTTGTGTTCAGTTGAAAAAAATTGTAAATTGGATGATTTCAAAATTTTGAAGGTGGTCACATAAGGGGTCTTAAAATCCATGCCAGTCGTATGGTCTGTGCCATTCGTTTGGTATTTTCATGATAGCTCCGTATCGTGCCAGTCATGTGCTATTTTTTTTTATAGTACCGTGTCGTGCCAATCATAGGAATTTTACAGACTATCAGAAGATACTGCTAGTTATAGTGTTAAGTCACACCAATCATGTGTAATAAACCTTGTGACCACCAATAAATTGATTGCAATAGAAGACTTGAGAATCGCTAGCATTTTTGTAAAAATATTGATTGTTATGGCATATTATTAATTGGGACGCTTGAGCAAATAATCTTCTTATCCGGGCTTAGGTTGCTAACTCACTGAGATTTATTTCTCACCTCGTCGTGGTTATCATTTTTCAGGTCCAAAATGAAGATGGGGATGATGGAGTAGTAGCCCATCTTTTGGAGTAGATGAGTAGCTAACCCTTCCCGATCTACCTATCCTTTTGCTGTTCTTAGGAAGCCACATCGAAGAATGGGGCTGCATTATGCTAGATAGCTCCATAGGGTTAGCAATCCTCTGCTTGTTGATGTATAAAAGAAATATCTGGTTGAATTAATGAAAATAGAAATTTCTACTTCTCTATCCATGTTTGTTTAATTGTATGGGAGTATTAAAAATATTTTCGCATTCATAAAATTTTTAGTTTGGTCATTAGAGCACCTGAGACGCTATTCTTTCCGAGTTGAGGCGTTTTGGCAGAGATAGCACGTGCTCGAGGGTTGGAGCATGACAATGGACACTTCAAAATGGAAGAGATGCTCTACAAATTCTCCCACTTAAAAAAATTAACGACCATATCGAAGTCCACAAACATAATTAACCACTGGTCTACTAAAGGGGGGTTAAACTCTGATTCCCTTGTTGACAATTCAGCGCTCCTTTAAAGAAGAACTCAAAAGGGGGTCGAGCTTTGTTCAATTCTTTTTTCAATGTCAACTTCTAAATTACTTTGGATCTTCTCTCTTGCTCAATGTGAGGCTTTTTGAAATATTTGTGTGAATTATGTTAGAAAAAGCCTATATCATAAAATTGATATGATTTTGAGCAATTAATCTATCCTAATTAGCCCACAACTAATTTTAGTTAAAGGTGGATCCGACCGAATATATTGAGGGGCTAGAACTTAGTTTCTCTCTTGGCCATTTCCAAGTGAAAATTCACGAAAAACATCAAAACTAAGTTATGTTAGTGAACCCATGATTGGCTATTAATCTAATCACTACAGCACCGTAATAATTATATTAGTATAATCACATACTGCATGCTTAAATCTTATTTAACATCATAAATAAATTATAAAAATAAATATCTTATGTAAGTAAAAAATTTACTCCTAATAATTGTAACAGGGTCTATACTCATGAAATATGATTGACTATTAAAGTAACAATTTCTGCATTCTATCTAATTCAAAAAAAATTTATGAAAATTGGATTTGATTTTTTTATCTTTCAGTATGGAAAATCGGATTTTCTCATTTTAATAATTCTTATTATTTATTTATTTATTTATTTTATCTTAAAAAATCTAATTTTCTTTTCCTTTTCTTTTGCTTTTCCTTTTGCTTTTCCCTTCTTCAAAAAGGTCCCTCTCTAGTTCTCTTCAGTTTTGAGATGTACCGTAGGGGAGGTGACGTTCATAGTGACGTTAATTCAGCACCTGAAAATGCAACACCCGTGAGACCGTGACCCTCCGCCACTTCCTCACGAATTCAAACACCCAAAAGTTGATGATCCATTTCGCATTTAAAGAGCTCATTTCCCCATCAAACATCTCTCACTACTCGACATAGGACTCTTAACACATTGGCAATTCTTTTTCTTGAGCATCACCAAAGGAAGAGAAACGCTTCGCAGGTCGAGTGATAGCAAAGAAGCCAATGTCAATCGAAGCACTGGCGATGGCCGGCGTCGACCATGCAGAATACGGCATCAAGCGGCAGACTTTTGGTATGGACAGTGAGCCGCCATCTCCACATCTGCTGGATGAAGAAAACGATGCATTGAACTCCGTTGTCGATGCACGAGATTATTGCCGAAGGAGGAGTTTGGGGATTGATGAAGATTGGCGGATGAAGTTGAAGATAATCGGATGGGTCAAATATGTTACTTCCATGCATGGAATTCCCCTCAAACTCAAAAGGAAAGAGGTCCACTTAGATGAAAAGTATTCTCTCTCCTTGGATGATTTTGGAGGTTTCTTATGGGGGTTGTACAACCATGTAGTTCCTCCGTGTTTGACTTTTAATCCTGTACAGGCTTATTTTGGAATGGCCATAGGAACGCCTTTTTTTATGTGCTCATTCAGGATGAACAAGTCTAGGATGAGTATGTCGCAGATCAAAAGCTAAGAACCCACCATGTCAATGCCAGTTCCCAATTGTAAGAACCAGGACTAAACTGATTCTAGGGTAGACACAAGACCGGCCAACATTTTTTTTTTCCGTTTTCTTTATTTTATTTAATTGCACTATCATATACAGACTTTTGCAAAATTTCTCAATTAGGACACCATAATGATATGCTTGTGTTAGAATGCTCGGCCTCATTATTTTTTGCAAAATTTCTCAATCAAGAAACTTGGAGGTTAGGTTTTCAACCGGGTAGAAACCAGTTCTACCGTAGAACTTGCTTTGAAACCGGTTCAAGGCCAAGAACCGAGAACCCAAACAATCAAGGCTGGTTTCGAATTTTTTTTTTTTATGTGGAAGCCAAATCAGTCCCCATGTAAACTGCCCTGGAACCTTTGACCCAAAAAAAAAAAAAAACTGCCTTTGAACCATCTGGGTAAGGCTGATGTGGTTCGGTTTCTGAGTTCAATCGACCGATTGCTCATTCCTTGTCCTTATATAACTGAAACTTGATGCAGGTAATATGACTGCAAGTTGAGTGATTTGTCATGCTAATAACTGGATCAATCAGTCTATTCTAGGGAGGGTCAGCAACACAAAAACTATTTGTTTGAGACAAATTTAAACTATAGATATAGCTTGAGGTTGATAGCTTATTATTAGATCTATTAGTTTTTCACTTGACTTGCAATTATAGTGGTTGTCAGCCATGGGGCGAAACGTTACTGTCATAAAAAAGTTAATATGCTTAGGCTACATTTGATCATTGAGATTTCCAGTCAAGATAATACTGGATAGAATAAGGTTAAGAAATCTAACGATTTTGTTATATCCTATCTACTGTTTGGTGAACTACGAATTTAAACTTGGATAAGCAGAGGCAATGCATGGTTGGGATTGACTCTATTTTGCTAAAATATCAATATGCTTTAAAAATTATTCAATAATGAGTTTTGATAAGTGAGTTATTCTTGAGCAGACATTTGTGCCATCTAAATTCGGGTACAACATTGATAGAGCAAATCCCCTAGAATCTTGGGTCTTCATTTGGAGTCGAATCCTTTTGAGAATGACATGTTAGCCTTACTCGTTGTCTTGTCGAGAGTGCTAAATAATCTAATTATTCAATCTTTTTTTGCAAGTTGAAGATGCATTTTATGCATGTCGTCCAAAAGAGCCCTTTCGAATGTCCAATAGAGCCTTATCGAACATCAAGACCCCTTTTGAAAGTTGATGATCAATCTCGAGTTCTTCATAACATGTCGCAACACTTTCAGACTTTTTGGAAAGATCGTGGAGGTACCTAGCTTTACGACCGAAGACCCCAGCTTGATATCGTCGAAGAAGTGGCTACACTTGATGGTTGTTGTAGTAGGAAAGGTTGCGCCCCCCCCCCCCCCCCCCCAAAAAAAAACTTAAGGCTAGAGAGGCAGCCCTCATGATAGGGGGCAGTTTAATGCAGAGAAGAGGTAGTGCTTGTGGGAAAAACCTGATTCTTCTCGTGTCTGCTCTCTTGAAATCCTATCTTGGTTTATTTGTTGATACCTGATTTTTAATAATATTTTCTCTTTTAAAATTATTAAAAAAATTCATAAAAATTTATAAAATTAAAAAATAAACTTTGGCGACCTTGACTAAGTTTAGGGAACCAATTTTAACCAAAAAATAATTTTTCATATTTTCAGTATTTTTCGGTATTTTTATTTTCAAAATTTAATAGAAAATTTATAAAAATTTATAAAATTGAAAAAAATCAACGTTGGGGACTTTGGCCAACCCTAAAGAACCAATTTTGAACAAAATGATTTTTCATATTTTTTTTTGTATTTGTTTTTATATTTTTTTTAGAAATTAGGAAAATATTTAATAAATAATAGCATTTGAGGCACAAAAATACATAAAAATAGTCAATATTTTTCCTTCAAATCTCTTTTCATGTTGTCTATCGTAAATTTAAAAAATCCGATTCTAGGTTGTGTATTCTTTCACAAGCATAATCTCGAATCGGGCCTAAAAAGTTCAATTTGAGTCAATTTTTTTTTTTTTACTTTTAGGAGTTGTGACATTGTTCTCTAATATTCTAAATTTTCATCTTGGCCCAATTATACCTAGAATGACTTAATTTTGCAAAAAAGATTTAATTAAATTTTGCATTATTTTCAGTAGTAAGAAATGAAGTTAAATTTGACATGTGGTGAATTTCGACTAAGTATAGGTGAGATGTGTCAAAAATTGTGAGGAGATTTAGACTTAAAGAAATATTTCTCCAGGGACTGAATTGCAAATGCTTAAAATCTTAGGGACTAGAGTGCAAATACCTAGCTCTTGAATGATTATTTTGCAAATAACAAAATGAAGAGTTAGTGGAGAAATTAGAATGGAGAAGGGAAGATGGAGAAGAGAAGATAGAGAAGAATGGATGGAGAAAATAAGATAAGAATAGAGAAGGGAAGATGGAGAGAAAAAGAGTTAGTGGAGAAATTAGAATGGGAGATAAATATGGGGAAGGGAAAACGAAGATGAAAAAGAAGAAGAGTTAATGAAGAGATTAGAATGTGAGATAGAAATGGAGAAGAGAAGATGAAAAATGAAGAAGAGTTAGTCGAGAAATTAGAATAAGAGATAGAGTTAGTAGAAAAATTAAAATGAGATATAGATGAGTGGGTTATAAAAGGAGGAAGTAGTGAGCTTGGGAAAGGAGATTTTTTGGAGAGAAAATTTTTGATATTTGAGAGGGTTTTGGAAGATTGAAGAAAAATTTGAGAGAAAGAAAATACCAAAAAGAAAGAGAGAATTTTGAAGATGATGAGTGTTTAAAGTTAGGGAGTTATTATCACCAATTCCTTCGTCGATCAACATAAATCAAGAGTTCATTCCCGTCGTTCGAGTCGCAATTTTAATTCACAAAGTGATTCGAGGTCCGAATTCAGCCATCAAATCCGTCAAATCAGGTGACGATCCTAGCCATTAAAATCTTCAAGAATTTCGTTACTCAAATATATTGATTTAAATCTCAATTATGTCATGTCGTACTCATATGTCTCTATATCCACATGTCGCATTCGTACTATAATTTTCTACAATTTAAATTTTGCACCATCAAACTCCAGAATAGGAAGGCCGACCCACCCACTAGTGGTCCTTTATTTTCTGCAATTTAATTTCCTATAATTTAATTTCTGTACCATTAAACCCAACGATGGGTAGGCCGAGCTAAGGCCGAGTCCCCCGTTGGAGATCGTTTATTTAATGCAATTTAATTCTTGCAATTTAATTTCAGTATCATCAAATCCCACGATGGATAAGTCGAACCAAGGCCGAGTCCCCCGTTGGAGGTCTTTTATTTAATGTAATTTAATTTCCTGCAATTTAATTTCAATACCATTAAACCCTACGATGGGTAAGCCGAACCAAGGCCGAGTCCCCCGTTGGAGGTCCTTTATTTAATGCAATTTAATTTCCTACAATTTAATTCAGTACCATTAAACCCCACGATGGGTAGGCCGAATCAAGGCTGAGTCTCCCGTTGGAGGTCCTTTGTTTAATGCAATTTAATTTCCTGCAATTTAATCTCAATACCATTAAACCCCAAGGTGGGTAAGCCGAGCTAAGGCCGGGTCCCCTGTTGGAGGTCCTTTATTTATTGCAATTTAATTACTGTACCATTAAACTCCAGAATGAGTAGGCCAAGCCACCTGCTGGAGGTCTCAACACTGCACAAAAATAGTTAGTTCACGCCCTCTTGTGGTTTCAGGAAATTTTAATAACTTGAAAATACCAAAAAATGTCATTCATATGCATTCCATCTAAAAAGTGAAAATATAAAAAAAAATGTCACCTCACTAGAACCTTAAGAAAAACCAAGCATGAGTTGCCAAATTAAGATAATCATGAAATTAAGGTACCGAAAGGTTATTAGTTTTCATTAACTAGTGTAACCAAGTCACCGAACCCAGAATTTCTGGTTCGTAGAAGTAATTTAGTTGTCCCGCTAATTTACTTAGGTTTCTAATCGACCTAACAAAAATGATTAGTGGCGACTCCAAACTCTAAAATCATTTGAAAAAAAAAACTAAAGTTGCGATTCGGTAGGACTTGGGTGGGTCCGTATTATGTTAATTTATTTAATCAACCTGATAATCCGTTAACCTGGAAATTTTTCCACTAAAAGAAAAAAATTTTAGGGTCACGACAGCTTGGAGACTCCACTAGGGACCTGTTCTTAATTTTGGAAAAAAAAATTTAAGAGCCTAGTGGACTTAGGCCTGAAAAATTTCATGAAAATTCATTTGGTTTGGCAATTGCTTGGAACTCATTCTATAGGTATTATATGTTTTTGCAGATGGGGGTTATAAGGTGTGGAGTGTTTGACTAACCCCTTATTTTGCAAGTTTGGTGTGTGGGAATTGGAGTTTAATTTTTACACATTTTTGAAGCGGTGTTTGCATTTAATTGTTGTGCATGATTAATTGTTTTAACACTACATCACACACATCCCATGGCCGGACCTGGGCCACTAGTTTTATGATGATATTGTGATTTGGTTCTAGCGTTCGTCATGAGATCACGTCAAAAGTTAGTCCAGATTAAATCCCAAACCTCTTTTCAAAAATGAGTTTTAAAAGTTAGGCCTCAGGCTTGGTAAGATTACCGAAGTTGGGGTTATAATTTTTGACTCGAGTAGCCGAAGTGAAAAGGCCTGACTAATTCTGGTTATATCATGGGATCACGGCTAATCTTGATTATGTGCGCGAGATTGTCGCCTTGCTGTAAGTATTTCGCTTCAATTTGTCATCCTTTAGAGTAGATAAGCTAAGATTTAAACTCACGATTTATGTGAATGTCTATGTCATTGGTATGTCTTCACGGTGAAAGTAAGTTTTCTAACTTCATCTTGTATTTATTTTTGGTCGGTCCATATTAGGTGTTGGTGAAATTTTAAACTTAATATCATGGTAATCTTTTTTTTCAAAGAAAATAAAAATTAAATTGGTATCCCATTTCTAAAAAATAAATGTTAAAAAATCCTTTTAGGGAATTTCGTTGACCAATAAAAAATTTTGTCACATCTTTCCTACTTCAGCAGAAATGAGATTTTCTTAACAGATTTATCCCTGAAAATTCATTCTGATAAAAGAGAAAAATCCCTTCGGGAAATTTGCTAAATATCAAAGGGTTTTATCACTTTTTTTAAGCTGTAGAACCTGTAAGAAAATCCTTTTTGAAAAATTTACCCATGTTTTTCTAAGCAAATTTTGTCTAATTTCATCACAAAAATTGAAAAACAAAATTGGACTAATGTAGTAATCATGAACCGACCTCTTTTGGATCACTTACTAATTATGCCATTTACTTTTGCAGAGAATCATAGGTATCCCAAGCAGGAGCAAAACCAGAAATACTCTTGAAGGATACAAAAGGACGAGAAGTTGCCAATGCCTTAGCCGATTACACTGGGGGCAAGCGAAGAAGTCCCTTCCCTCGGAGACGGAATGACGTCAATCAGTGAGCGCGTATGGGCTATGTATTTTGATGGCGTAGTGAATATATCCGTCAAGCCTAGGGGCATGCTTAATATATTAAGAGGGGTTCCGGTATTTTTGTTGAAAAAAGCATACATGATGTAATCACAAGCCATGGAGCAAGTTTATTAACCCGACCTTGCGATGCCTTTCTGATTAAATCGAACAAAGGCTTGCCTTTTACCTTCTTCTGATTTGAACCACTTGGAGGATTTTGGAGAATCAGCACTTTATTATTGAGCATGACTCATAAGCATTTTTGCCAACATTGTCCGCGATCGACACGGACAAGTGGATGCCAAAAGGGACAAAGCATGAATGAAGTGGGGCACGCAACAGGTGGCCTAATTCATTTATTGGCGCACTGACCGAGTTGTCATGTCTGCAATGATTCACGTGACTAGCTCATAGGTCTCGATGTGGCTAGTGGGATCTGTTGTTGAAAGTTTCTTCAATGTTCTTGATATCTTCATCTATAGCAGCTAACAGGAACATCAAGAAGAACGTTAAGCCTCAACATCTTTAGTACCTCGGATCGTTCTACCATGCTATACGAGAGAAGAAGTGGCAGGAAAATAAAAGTACAAACATGTGAAGTTTTTCTTTCATTCCATTCATCAAGGAGTTTTACAACAGCTCACTGAGGAGGAAAAGTAAAACTAAATTGACCCCTAATAAGCATCACAAAATAGTTTAACTAACTCTCCATGAAGTTGATGCTCTACCTACATTGAGCGATTTGGGATTCAAGATCTGCAATCTTGAAGAAGAGGTGGGTACATTTCTCCTTGTGCATGGCTGTATTCATCTCATGGTGTTCAATGGCGAGTTTTAAATTATCGATCAGGTCTCTCTCGAAGGCTATATTCGTCGTTAGATCATCAAGTCTCTCCTCCAGCCACTCACACCTGAACTTCATCACAACATCCCTCGGGTCATGCTCAAAGTAAGTCTGATTCAAAGCTAGGTACTCCACCAGCTTCTCTCTCTCGTGAACCAACAGTGAGACCCGCTCCTCAACAGACTTGACAGCCTTCTTGTATCGAGCAACTAAGCATTTTGTAAACTCTAGGCATTCAGATCGATCTTGTTAAGGGGTCTTCACGACGCGAGTTAAGGTGACCATCTCCTGGGTGTTTCGGTAAGCCTCTAGAAAATTGATGAAGACGTGTGTGAACGCCCTGTATTCCCTCTCTAAGTTAGTACCTTCAACCGAAAAAGAATTTAACTCCTTGAACAAACCGAGAATCTCAGCTTCGACACTCAGATGATGGACTATGTAAATATAGCCTCAACCAAGAAGATGGTAAAGTCTCTCCCATCTAAACATAACTTTGGCCGGGAAGATCTGCGTGGGAAGACTGGCCATTATTGTTAAAAAGATAGAGGAGAAAATCAAGGCCAACGAGCAGAATACGGAAGATAAGAGGAGGGAAGTGAAGCAGACGATTAGAATGTGAGAATGATAATCTGCTTCCAGTTAAACATTAATTTTACAGGGGCGGTCTCTATCGGCCAAATTGTCCTATTTGCCATCCCCTTTCGGTGTTATCTCCATCAGCTCAAATCCCGGATGGTCTACCATCTCGAGCCAAGCAAATTCGATATCTCTGCAAAACGTTTGACGAGATGAAACCACTTTGAAAAAAGAAAGAAGAAAAGACGCGTCAAGTGGGACACAAGGAAAATGGGATTCGTCTTTATAGGAGGACTCGCCAGCAAATCGATAGTGAAGACATTGATAGGGGTCCTCTACCACGAAAAGATTGAAGAAGACGAGCCAAGTGAGAGATACGATAAAAAAAAAGAAATATGAGAAAGACTGAACTCTCGGGAGAAACAATACAGTTTTCTAAACTCACGCCTGAATTTTAAAAGGGAACGGCCTTTTGATAATCTTCCTCTAAAGAGAGTTTCAAAGGCGGTCACTTGGAAAAATCTAGAGAGAGAGTGGAAATACAAGAAGAAGTGGCAAACCTTGAGGAACCGTTAACCAAATCGACGATGTCTTAACTCAATGTCGCGACCCGAAAAAATAATTTTCAGGCGAACGGATTATTAGGTTAATTGATTAAATTAACTAACCTAACGCGGACCCTCCCAAGTCCTACCAAATCGCGACTTGGGTTTTTATTCAAATGATTTTAGATTTTGGAGTCACTACTAATCGTTCTTGGTAGGTCGATTTAGAAACCTAAATAACCTAGCGGGAGAACTAAATTACTCCTGCAAACCAGAGATTATGAGTTCGGGGACTTGGTTACGTTAGATTACTCTAACGCCCTTTCGGTACCATTTCATGAAAATTCATTTGGGGTGGTTTGGAAAGATTTGGGGCCAAACTGACCAGAAGGGTAAAATGGCTATTTTTCAAGGATCGAGAAGTGAGAATAGATCAAACCAGTTGAATGTGGTTATTCCTTATTTTCCACAATTTTTGAAGGTTTTCTGAAATTTTTCGAGACAATTTTCCCATGAGGGGAAAAATCGTCATTTTAAAAAAATCGGGAAGGAAATTTGTTAAAAATAGGATTGGCCGGTCGAAATGGCCCATTTCCTAATTTTTGAGATTTTTCTGATTTTCTTGGATTTTCTGAAATTTTTCTGATTTTTCTAAATGTTTTTATGATTTTTATGAATTTTTTTTAATTAGTTTTTTTTATTTATATCAATTTTTTGTAATTTTCAAAAAAATACCCAATTCCTTTTCTAAAGCCCAATACGTTATTATTATTTTTTGAAACTTAAGCCCAAGAGTGAACATTCTAACAAACCCAGTGCTCCTTAGAGATCAAACCAGCCTAGGCCTTTGAAATTAAATTAAAACTAGAGACCCATCATCCATTCTAATGAACTCATGCTCACCACCTAAAACTAAGCCTCACATATGAACGCAAAAATATCTGTGAAGTTAGTACACACCTTTGCTTTCGATTCCGGGGGTTGGGGTCGGTATAGCGGATGAAGAAAGAATGTTGGAAGCTGGTATTTCCAAGCTACTTTCCAGCTTAGTCTCCTTGGTCATGCACTTTGCGTGCAAACCATCAATGTATCGGGACAAGAATCGCCATCCGCACTTGCTGATCCATCGCGAACTTAGCAACCATCCCAGTCAGTCCCTCATGATTTTGGACATAATCAATCAAATGATTGTAAACAGAATAAGTGACCTGTCTCATTTCAAACACACGAAGAGCCTGAGGAACCGTTGCACAGACGCCTTCTAGAAATATATATATTTTCTCCTTCCACGAGAACTCATTGAGAATTCTTCCTTTCTCAATGGCTCTCCAGAGAACTCTCCCCACTAATAGAGCCAGAAACCATGGCTGAATGGTGGATATGAACAAATGCTGCCCACCAACTTCGTTCACTCCAGAAGAATCTTCTTGACACTGAGCCCACGTCGAATCACACATAGCGGAGCTCTCACTTTTCGATAGAAAGATCCTCGCAGCCATTAAACTTCATGCTAGTCACTTGTCTCACTATGAATTAACAATAGAACCTATCACAACTGATTCGAGAAGAGTAACAGTCAAGGAGATGTTCTACAAAATGGGTCGAGGACACGAGCTCCCTTCGATTGGCAAAACCAGAATAAGTGAGGAGAAGGCGCCACTGGTGATGGTGGACTCGAGCATAGGAAGCAAGGCTAGCGAGAGGCGTCGGTGCCAGGTCACCATCCTCGTCCCAAAGGTTTCGTACATGGGCCTGGTCATCTCGCGTTAGGTCTCTTCGTGTGTTGTTCTCCCAAGCATCCTCGGTGAACTTCCTTTTAGAAGCTCTCTCTCGGCCACTTCCTCTCAACTCTGCTATTTCTATTTCTCTTTGTACTCACGGCAACCGTCCCTCCCAAGAGTAGACCTCTTCTTCATTTCCAACCTTGGTGGTTGTCTTCTCATCCTCTCTCGAGAAGGGAGTCCTCATATTCGACACCATAGACGTTGGATTTACTGCTGGAGAATCATTGCCACCGTTCTTTCTGGATATGATCTCGAGGGAGGAGGAGCCATCCGAATGATAGTGTCTGGATCTACCCTTTTTGCGAAGACCTCAACTAAACTTCAACTGAGAGCTCGTTCAATGTTAGTGTCTCAGTCGTCACTTTTCACGAGATCCCATTCTTCTCCTACGGCGTTGAGGATTTATAGAATGTTTGGAGGTAGGTCCCGTGTAGGGACGATGTGGCTATGGTCAAGTTGGAGATCTCATAATTCCTGGTTTCCTTTAAGTTGTTGCAGTCATACGCACTAGTCGTGGAGTCAGGACTTTATCACCATGAACCTGGGACTATCTTCACTAGACATGGTGTTCTTGCATGGAGTTCTCTCGAGCTTGATGCTGGGTTGTTCGTTAACAAATGAGGGTCGCAGGTCAAAGAAAAGAAGATTCTGGAATATCAGGATATGGAGGTAGGCTGAAAGCTCGGAGTGTCGAAGAAGAGCTGCTGAACGACGTCGAAATAAGGGACACTGTACTGCTTTCAAAGTTCGACCGCGGCACCCTCAAGCTTGACGGGGAAGAAGAACAAAAGGAACCGACCGAATTCTCTTCTTTTTTCAAAATTTTCGCCCCTTTCTTCATGGCCAACGTAGCTTGTGCACGTTCTCATGATCTCCGTCCTCCTAACATGAACTGGATTCGCCGCAAGAAGTTGAGGGGCAACGGACGCCTGTGGCTGTGGAGATGGACTGAGGCTTAAGCTGATGTACATATTGTCATGCAACTGCTTGCATGTGAAGGCACGTGCTCGCTCCACCAGAGAACAATGCAGAGACATCTTCTTCTTTTCTCCGTTCCACCCCTCTTAGCCAGCTGGAACGCGTAGGTCAAGTCGGCCTGGCCGTCCGACCAATGCGGAGTCCCCAAGAGGGAGGTATAGAGGTCGACGGCGTTGAAATGCGAAGCGTTGACCAGCGCTTCCTCGCCCGAGTTCAAGGTCTTTGACCCGTTGACGATGTTGGGGTTGCCGCAATGGATCCGGACGATCTGCTTGAGCTTCGCGTCGTCGAGCTAACTAGTAGAGCCTAAGTTGAAGCGCCGAAGTTAAAGTCTGCCACTCATTGACCCCTTCATCTTTGCCTTCTCTTTATCTGCGAGTGTCCAAGCGAACGTGGTAATAATGCATGTGCATGAAATCAGAGAGGACAAGTAATAATAAGAGATGATGAGGTGATCGTCATTGTTCTCCGCATCTCGGCAAGTTCAGCACACCGAAGTAGCCTTTTTGATGGCTTCCTCAACCCCTTCTCCGCCGAAAATTTCGATCTGCCACCCCTTTGCATCTAGTTCCTCTAATTAGTCGTGCAAGATGCTTTGCAGCTTGCTCAACCATGCTCCTAGCTGCTCTCTCCTCTTCCACCCTTTTCCTCCAGCTTCCCTTCCACCCCCTTTTTCTTTTTCTTTTTTTTTCGGTTCCTCCCCCCTACTCCTTTCTCCAGACCCATCATCAACATTTCCTTCCCTCCAGACTGGTAGGTCTTCTTCAGGTAGCCTTTGACTTGATGCTCATACAACCTCCAGCACCGATGACTACCAATATCTTTTTTTTTTACCTGCCCTTCGTTCCCTTCCTTCTTTCTTAAATGTGGCCGACACTTCTTTTGGTGCTTAGTCAAAATTTCCCCCACTATCTACTTTTTTTATTCCATTCGGCACCATTAACATATAAGCACTTCACCTGCCAAGCATGTTTGACACATAATGAACCAGTTTTGTCTTCTTCGAAAGCATTCCTCTTAATTGGCTCACATCTGGTGTTTCGTCTCCATTCAGATCTTTTGGAGTTGCAAATTGTATACGTGCATCCTCCAATGATTCAACCGGACCATATGTCTCCCATGTGAGGTCCATTATGTTTTCATATAGCCCTGACTCGTGATGACATCTCAAACATTTGACCTTCGATCTGAGGCGTCCATCGAATTATATTGAATGAACGTTGTTTCTTGCAATCTTGGATCAATTTTCTTCTCACATTCAAAGCATTGCACGGTAGACGCTTCCGTTGAATTCGGTCGTTTAGGTACACCGCTCTCAAAATTCAATTATTAAGAACCTCTTGCGAAATCAATCGTGCATGTTCGACCGAACGCAACAATGCATCACAGATAAACGCTTTAAATGGAAAATTGAATTCGGAAAACCAAACGTAACAACGGAAGAGGCACTATTAGACCATAAAAAAAAATTGGATTATTAGAAGACAATGTCACAACTCCAGAAATGCAAAAAATAGAAAATTATGAAGCTAAAATGAATTTTCTATAATTTTTCAATTAACCTAAAAATGAGATTAGCAAAGTGATTCCCAATTCCAAATTAATTTTTGCAGATTTTCTTTGGCCAGAATGAAGAGAAAATTAAAATAAAAATACTGACTCTTTATTCACAATTTTGTGGCCTCAAATGTTATTATTTTTAAATATTTTCCTAATTTCTAAAAAATATTTAAAAAATGCAAAAATATGAAAAATTATTTTTTGTTCAAAAATGGTAGCCTAAGCTTAGTAAAGGCTTCCAAAGTTGATTTTGTAATTTGTTCATTTTTTCTTGATTTTCTATGAATTTTCGAAAATAAAAATGTAGAAAAATACTGAAAATATGAAAAATCATTTTTTGATCAAAATTGGTTCCCTAGGCTTGGCCAAGGTCTCCAAAGTTGATTTTTCAATTTTATGAATTTTTATGGATTTTCTATTAATTTTGAAAGGGAAAAAGAGTGATTGAAAATTTGTTGTCAACAACTGCCCCTCTTTGAATGGAAGCTCGGCAGAGGTTCATTTCAAAGACGAGATGACACCTAAATTCCAATCGACTCAACACAATGAAATAAAAAGAGTCGTGACATTATCCTCTAATTCTTCCTTTAGCAAGTTCCGATCTAGACCCGGTTTGAGGAGGCTTTCACGCAGTGAGGGAGAGACAAAGAGGAGAGTTTACTTGGCACTTACCTGCCTGCTGTGTGACGGTTGCTTGATATGTATGCTCTATTGAAAATGGAATGAAAGCTTAAGGATTCGTTATAAGAAAACCTTAGGGTGGTTGAACTCGGACCCGTATGATAGGTCATCCCATGGTAGATTCCTAATGAATGGATTCTACTGATTAAAATTGAATTAAAATCTGACCCGTATGGTAGGTCACCCCATGGTAGATTCCTAGTGAAAGGATTTTACTGATTAAGATTTGACCCGTATGGTAGGTCACCCCATGGTAATGCCTATTAGAAGGACTTTTGGTTGCCTGTAAAAAGGACTTGGTGTGACTGTAAGAAGGACTTGGTTTACCTGTAAGAAGGACTTGGTGTGCCTGTAAGAAGGACCTAGTTTGCCTATAGAAAGGACTTGATGCCTATAAGAAGGACTTGTGCCTGTAGAAAGGATTTTGATGCCTGTAAAAAGGACTTGGTGCCTATAAAAAGGACTTGTGCCTGTAAAAATGACTTTATGCCTGTAAAAAGGACTTTGGGTTGCCTGTAAGAAGGACTTTTGTGTTGCCTGTAAGAAGGACTTTGGATTGCCTATATGAAGGACTTTGGTGCCTGTAGGAAGGACTTTTGTATTGCCTGTAAGGACTTTTGTGTTGCATGTAGAAAGGACTTCGGGTTGCCTGTAAGAAGGCCTTTGATGCCTGTAGGAAGGACTTTGAGTTGCCTGTAAGAAGGACTTTTGTGAATGGACCGTTTCGTATTGGGGTTTCCAATGGAAGGGCTCCGGAGATAATATACCCTAGATGTCACCTTTTTTTGGGTAGACTGAAGAGGTATTGATTGAGAAAATGATTTTTGAGTATATCTGGGATCTAGGGAGACCAAGAATCCTGCAGACGTTCTAACCCAATTTAACTTACCTTGAAGGGTGCCATTCTGGGATCTGGGGAAACTAGGAATCCTACAGACGCTCAAACCCTATTTATCATACCTTGAAGGGTGTCATTCTGGGATCTAAGGAGACTAGGAATCCTGCAGAAGCTCAAACCCAATTTAACTGTTCTTCCATCACTTTAGGAATAAAGCGATGAGGCAAAGATCAAGAACACGAGAGTTGGTCAATCATGATTCGATAAAGTTTGAGAACACGAGATTATATCAATCGTGAGCTGATGAAGACTTCATGAGAGCATGTTGATCATGAGTCGCAAGGGTTCAGAAGACTTACCTGGATCTTCTAAGTTAATGATCGAGGCATAGACAGACTGGTTGTATCATGTCTGCTTGCTCACTTAATGACCTTATGTGCTGCAATGGATTTGAGTACCCAGACAATCATCAAAATTGAAAGGTTCAGGCTGAAGATATACTCACCTGAAAATGCTTGGCGAGCATTAGCCAATAGGGCTTGTTTGTTCAATAGCCTATTGATGAATTTCGAGATCTTGGAGGGTAACTCGACTATCAGGAATGCACTACCTGTCAGACAGTGTCAGAGGTAACATGTGCAAGCATTTTTATCAATGAGGTCATCGGTTCATGCAAAACCATTCGGTTGAGTTTGCAATGATTAAAACCGTATGTGTATGCTCATAATGTGGATCATGCATGACAATTCTGTCGAGTTTGCATTTTCAATTCTGTCCAGGGGGTTATCATGTCATGAATACCTCGAATGTAACCTGAATGGGGACTTCAATCCGAAATGGCTTTCTCTCACTCTCGAGAAAGGCTGTTTATCATGATAGCAGGATTTTGAAAAGAAATCACTCAACCTTACCATCATCGCATTCAACGAGAGTCTAAGTAATCTCGCAATTGATACGATCAAGCCGATCTGGAGGTCTTGATTAGGACCGTAATGTGGGCTGGATTAAAGGCTTATCAAAGGGGACTCATTTCGAGTCAGGGCCATTGACAAAAAAGTCTTCATCATCTGCTCCGGGTTTACAAGTCAAGAACCCTGTAAAATGAGAGAGAAATAATCTTGCTCGAACTTCTTCGAGCGATGCTTAAAGTCATTCAACTCTTACGTCAATTCAAGTGCTCTAATCAGAAGAGACTTTCAAGGGTCGTAACGTAGGTTGGGATTTGGGTCTGAGAAACGAAGGGCTCGTTTTGGCTCAGAAAAATATATGAGAAGGGCTTGGTGTTGGTGATCATTGCAGTCTTGTCACCGATCTTTGACCTTCCTGAATTTGTCTTCAATGAATACCACCATTGGCTGAGGGGTGGTAGTTCTTTTACACTTTGCAAACTGACTTCTTTTGGGATCCTTTTTCGGGAATTCTCAAAATGTATGTTCGAAGTCAGAAGTTCTTTACAGATATATGGGCATTGGCCTTGCTTTTGATAGGCACTTTGCTCTTTCTGCCCGAGACTCTTTGGAGTAGCTTTTGCTTTTCTTACTCCCGACTCCCTTTTTGGGAGCAGGTCCATTTTCTTTAAGCTACATCTTTTTCTTTTCTCTTTGACAATCTGTTGGCTTTGAATTTTAGCAACAAAATGATTTTCAAAAGATGATACTAGACATTACATGAAAAGTCTAGCATATGAAATGGGCTCATTTGAGAATTCTCTATTGGCCCAATTATCTTCAATTCTGCTCCTTGGGGGGAAGGCGTTATCTTTGCCTTGAAATGAGCAATGATCACCAATATGAGCTTGAGAAATGAATTTGCAGGCTCAATTGGGCTATGCAAAGGATGAATGTGTAGGATAGAGAAACTAAATGCTCTTCGTCATCCTAAAGCACTTGAATTAAAATTCGAGTATCATGTAAAGAAACACTCGAAGATTGATGTTAGTCCAAGCAAGAGAATTTCTAACCATTTATCTCCTGATATTGTTGGAATTACCTCTATTTTGCCCAAGTGTATGGTGGTTCTTGACAGGGTTATGAAATGAAATCACCGTTCAAATGGGTTGTCAATGGTTGCCTGAAGTGTTTGGAATGGAGAATAAATGCCTCCTTCACTTCGACCATTGTACCTTTTGTGAGAAAACCCATTGCCTTGGAGAATGCGGAATTTGTCTACCGCTCAACTCACTGTGGATTAAATATAAGACGTATGTGGAAATGGCTTGCCTTTCATCGTCCTGTCATGCCCCCATTTTGTACATTCGATGCATCGTGTACAGTTTATACCCCGAGTCAAAATTGACAAATTGAACATGTAGAACAGTCATGCATAAATTATGGAATGTGTAAACATCATGCAAATATGGCAATACAATGTACAAGTATGGAAATTGCCCCTGGCTGTGTGGGCGGATTAAACACGTTGGGGGCCTATTCCCCGAGTCGAGGAGAAGCCTGTTTCTGGTTTTGCCTCTTTTCGATCCAGGGTTCGCCATTGATTTCCCCTATTTCATTAGACAGATCGCATCATGCGATCATAACTTGGCCTCTTGGGGCTGTTTTCTTTGACGTATCAAATGTTAGTTTAACATTTCCTGTAAAAAGGAAGGAGACATGTTAGCCAGTATCAGAAATGATGAACTGGACACGATACTGAGTTACCCTTGAGTACTTCGCCCAACTCCTTTACCAGTTTTATCACTTGGGATTTTCTCCGTGGGTATGTCAAGTTAGACATTTCCTGTCAAACAATGGAGAAGAAGACGTGTTAGTCAGTATTAGAAATGATGAATTGGATACGATACTGGTTTACCCTTCATCTTGAATGTTTTGCGCGACCTCTTTATTAGCTTCGCTGGATTGAGTTTCCCTTGGCTTTCGCTGGACACTTCAACATTAGGCTAAGATCATGACAAAACACTGACCTTGGTATTGCTCGTTGAGTATTCCTGTTTTTTCTGCAAAAAAGAAATGCGCAAAAAGTTGTTTTATTTATTTACAATACTTACAACATTTCCATCCTCGAGGATCGAACTCGGGACGTTTCGGACCCCTGTCATTCTCCATGCCATCTGGTCCACAAAACCGTAGGCGTTCGTGGAGGTTCGCCTTTAGGTGTTAATCTTTGAAAAGACGCGGTCTTGCACTAGGCAGTTTCATGTCGCAGTTCTTTTCAAGGCAATTTTCAATCCCTGTTAAAACGGAGGAAAGTAATTCAGAATTCAAAACGATCTTGAGTAAATTGGAACGATACAAAATTACCATCCTTTGAGATTGTTCGCGTCCTTCGCCTTTTCTTGTTTGAAGTCGGTCCGCCTTACGATAATGTCTATGAGTTGATTTGTCCCCAGTCTCGTTTAACAAGAGGAATTCGCATTTGGATATGATTGTATTCTCGGGGCCGTTTGCAGATTCCTGAAAATGTAGGGGATTCAATTTAAAATTGGAGTGATTGATGGTAAATTGGAACGACACACAGTTACCCGTCTTCGAGCTCGCCTGGGCTTTTCACTTGAAATTTCCTTACGTGAGGCCATTCAACATTTCTCATTATGGCAGTCAGCGACGTTGCCACAAATTGATCCGCCCTGAATCTAGCATAAAAAGGGAATCACGCATTCGACGGGATAAAAAAACAAATTACCCCTTACCCCTGAATTAAATCTAGACACCTAGAAAGCTGGAAATATCATACGTAGGGGAATTAAGCATGAAATGAAATGTGCACTTGTTCAAGGTCAATTCTGCCTCTCCTGCGGCTCTTTGATAATCAGCTAGTCTCGTACTGGTTCAGGCATGGATGAGCAATGTTTGAGAGTCCCTAATCACTGGCTTCCGATCATGGCTTCGGATGTCTGTCAACCTTAAACTGGTTGACCAGGGCAGTAAGCTCATCATTTGGGTAATCTCTTGAACCTTCCAGCAACTGATGCTCGAATTGGGCATTGTTGCTGGCAAATGCTGGTGGTAGATTTCTCATTCTGTCCTCGCCATGAGTAATTTGGCTTCTCGAGCTGGAGCCTTCATCATTATTCGAGAAAGTGTGGGGATCACCAACTGTCCTACTGCCAGAAACTCCTTCAATTCGAGGATTAGAGAAGTGGAAGTGCTTAGGATAACTTCTTGTCTGATTCTCTAGCTGCGCAGGCACGCTGATCGTAGGATGAATGCTAACCACGGGTTGGTGCTCAGACCAAGGAATCTGAACACACTGCCCCTGCGGTCTATACTCTTGAAGAGCATTGGGGTGATTTTGGGGGATACTTTGATTAACGCCTGGGGGATTGATGGCACGATTACTAGCTTGGTTGATGATGGGAAGTGGCTGGCCCCTTGCTAACTTGTGGAATTTATGGTGGCGAGGAGACTTGACGTTCAGGCTTGGATTAGTCCTGCCTTGATTTTCTTGATTCTGAACTGTATTATGTTCTTTCACCCTTTTTCTGTACTTCTGAAGATAAGTCGAAACATTTCCTTTAGTGAGTCCCTCTACCTTCATAATTTCTAGTATATGTTGCGGCCATGCTGAATTGATTCCTAGCTGCTGAACTGCATTAACAAACATACGATACACCTCGGGAGACCAAATCATCTTCTTTTTCCAGTTGCTTGGAACAATATTGAAGGCTTGGTGATTGTTTTCTTGGTCGTGCAATTGCTTCCTTACCACGTGCTGCCATATGTTTTGAAGCACCCGAACCCTAACTGGTTTTGTTGTGACGTCCTGGGCCCAATGTAAGACAGCCTTCATTATGGCTTGCTGAGCACCGGTTGCCGATATTACGACGACTGGCATGTTTAATTCAGAATTGATGACTTCCAAGAGAGTAAAAATATTCATGTCAATCCCTACCATGGCGGTGAGGATGATATCAAACTGGTCACTACTCCTCCTTAATACTTCTAAGGCCTCTGTCGCTTTTGCTTGAGCTAAAACCTTATACCGACATTTTCTTAATACGGTAACAAGGATTGACAGAGAGACTGGATTACCGTCAATGGCCATGACTGGTAGACCCTCAGGGTAAGGAACTTCATCAGCTTCGACCTGGGTTGAACATGCGCCCGTTTCCCTAATGCTCGACATATTTCTGGATCTCGGACTGCCGACTCGAGACCGCCTCAGGATGTCTTCTTGGACTTGAGGGATCACGAGATCGTCGATGGCTTCTCGTAACAGGCTTTGAAAGCCGATGCTTTGATGGTGAAGGTTTTGAATTCCTCTCCCACGAAAACTCCTTCCTCTCTATCTTTCTCCTGCGAGTTCTTGCAGATGAGCTCTCACTATTAGATGAGGACAAGTTCTCTCTCTGGCAATAGCAACGACTTCCCTCTTCACGGGCAGCGCTATTGGATTTACCGAGGGAGAAAATCTGACATTCAGTTTTTGATCAAAAGGGGAAATCCTTGTTTCTTGCTCAGTTTGTCTTCTTCTTCTTCTTTTTCTCTTTTTTTTTTTTAATGTGGTGGCCCCCCCAAAATCCTTTCATAACTTTTCTTGTGGATTTGTCGACACCCAAGACTGTAGATCAACAGTAAGCCCACGATTCTCAATTTACACGTCATTTCTCTCTAAACTGTAATCGTTCTTGGGGCACGAGATTCGATTTCTATTTGGGGTTGCTCGATGAAGTTGGAGTCCCATATACGATTCTAATACGGTATTTGCATATTTGATAGGAGGAAATAGAATTACCACATTGCTTAACCCTAGATACCGAGAAAGCAAAAAATATCCCACGCAGGGGAATTGGGCATGAAATGAGAAATACATTCACTCGAGATTGGTTCTGCTTTCCTTGAGGGTTCTCTACCAACAGACTAATTTCAGAATTAGATCAACTCCGAATTAGATCTGGTACAGATGACCGAGGATTCACAATCACCAGCTTCGGACCATGGACTTCATTAAAGATTCGGAGTTTCGCCAAGGTCGAACTGGTTCATCATGGCAACAAGCTCACCTTCAAGGCCATTCCACTCGTGGTGTTGCATGTCTCTTCCCTCGGGAGGTACCGATGTTGATCCAATGAGATCGGTTCTCCCATGCGCTCCTTGAACAAAACCTGATTGTGTTGGGAATTGATTTGAGGGTTGAAAAGGTAGTGGAGGAGGAATATATGGGCTGTCAGAAACCAACGGCTCCTTGTCATTCTTCGTAGCAATGGCGGAAATCTTTTCTAACCGCTCCTTCAAACGAGCATTTCATCCCTCAAGCGTCGGTTGTCGAAACATAGCTCGGTAAAAGCGGTACGGCCACCACAGTTATGACAGGTGGTGGTGGCAAGAACGTCTGCCCAGAGCTTTTCATTTTCAGCCTTTAGAAACGCATTTTCATGGCGTTCATACTGAACCTTCATTCTGGTTCGCTTATTTTGATATTAAAACTTGATCTGCCAAGGCTCCAGTACTAGCTCTCGACTCAGTTCCATTTTCTGTTTGCCGTCCGGCATAGGGCACGTTCTGAAGAAATCCTCAAGCCTTTGTATTTGTTCCTCAGTATGGCGATGGTAACGCTTCTTTTGACCTTTACTGTTGTTGCCCTTATCTTTACTGAGATCTTGGACGTCGTCAACGGAAGGGCCAGGCTCCATGGTCTGAATCCTAGACATGGCCTCGAATTCTTTATTTCCCATGTCCAGCAAGTGGCGGTAGCCCTCATATATGTTGGGTTGAGACATCCTTGATGGGCTACTGGTTCCTCAACGTTTGCAGCTCTCTCTTATATCTTTACTCTCTCTGAGCAAGCATGTATGCTTAAAAACTCTCTTCTGAGTATGGATGAAGATTACCAGGAGAACGCATATTTTAAAATCCAGGCACGGGTTCAGAAATTGTATTGCCCCTCTCGACATTTCTGATTTTCAGACGAGACTTCACTTTGACTACAAATGGAGACAATTCTTCTTTTCCGATAAAATTTACTTGTCTCCCACTCGGCTCGTCTTTTTCTTCTTCTTTCACGGTAGGTGGGCCCTGTCGTTATCTCCACCGTCGATTTGCTGGCGAGTCCTCCAATAAAGACGAGTAATATCTCTCTTTCTGCCGAAAATTTCTTTGTCCCCCACTCCGCTCGTCTTTTCGTTCTTTCTTTTTTCAAAGCGGTGGAGTCCCGTCCAGCTTTTCCACAGAGACGTCGGGTTTGTTCGGCTCGAGGTTGCCACTTGACTGGAATTTGAGCCACCGGGAGTGTTGCCGACAGAGAATGATAGATAGGAAAACCTATAAGGACTGCCTCTGTGAAATCAGTATTTAAATTGAAATAGATTATCGCATTCGCATTCCGATCATCTGCCTCAACTCTCTCCTCCTTTCTTTCTTATTCTGCTTTCAAAAAAATGGCCAATTCTCCTAACCATACCTTCTCCGCCGAAGTCCTGGCTGGGTGGGAGAGACTCTACAACCTTCTTGGTAGAGGTTACGCTCATATAGCCCAAAACTCTACCGCTGATGCTGAAATCCTTGGTCTATTCAGGACCGTGGACGCTGCTTTTGTTGAGGGTACCCAACTGGGGAGGGAGTATCGAAACTTCCCGACCCTTTTCATCAATTTTCTGGCTGCCTATAACCGTGCTTATGAGATAGTCCTTGTGACTGCCGTCGTGAAAGCTCGTTACCAAGACCGGCACGAGCGTCTGGAAACAGTCACGTTTGTGGCTGATTGTTGACACCTAATTTTCAATCACTCTTTTTCCCTTTCAAAATTAATAGAAAATCCATCAAAATTCATAAAATTGAAAAATCAACTTTGGAGACCTTGGCCAAACCTAGGGAACCAATTCTGATCAAAAAATGATTTTTCATATTTTTAGTATTTTTCTGCATTTTTTTTTCGAAAATTCATAGAAAATCAAGAAAAAATGAAACAATTACAAAATCAACTTTGGAAGCCTTTACTAAGCTTAGGCTACCATTTTTGAACAAAAAATAATTTTTCATATTTTTGCATTTTTTAAATATTTTTTAGAAATTAGGAAAATATTTAAAAATGATAACATTTGAGGCCACAAAATTATGAATAAATAGTCAGTATTTTTATTTTAATTTTCTCTTCATTCTGGCCAAAGAAAATCTGCAAAAATTAATTTGGAATTGGGAATTACTTTGCTAATCTCATTTTTAGGTTAATTGAAAAATTATAGAAAATTCATTTTAGCTTCATAATTTTCTATTTTTTGCATTTCTGGAGTTGTGACATTGTCTTCTAATAATCCAAATTTTTTTTGTGGTCTAATAGTGCCTCTTCGGTTGTTACGTTTGGTTTTCTGAATTCAATTTTCCATTTAAAGCGTTTATCTGTGATGCATTGTTGCGTTCGGTCGAACATGCACGATCGATTTCGCAAGAGGTTCTTAATAATTGAATTTTGAGAGCGGTGTACCTAAACGACCGAATTCAACGGAAGCATCTACCGTGCAATGCTTTGAAAGTGAGAAGAAAATTGATCCAAGATTGCAAGGAACAACGTTCGTTCAATATAATTCGGTGGACGCCTCAGATCGAAGGTCAAATGTTTGAGATGTCATCACGATTCAGGGCTATATGAAAACATAATGGACCTCACATGGGAGACATATGGTCTGGTTGAATCATTGGAGGATGCACGTATACAATTTGCAACTCCCAAAGATCTGAATGGAGACGAAACACCAGATGTGAGCCAATTAAGAGGAATGCTTTCGAAGAAGACAAAACTGGTTCATTATGTGTCAAACATGCTTGGCAGGTGAAGTGCTTGTATGTTAATGGCGCCGAATGGAATAAAAAAGTAGATAGTGGGGGAAATTTTGACTAAGCACCGAAAGAAGTGTCGGCCACATTTAAGAAAGAAGGAAGGGAACGAAGGGCAGGTAAAAAAAAAAGATATTGGTAGTCATCGGTGCTGGAGGTTGTATGAGCGTCAAGTCAAAGGCTACCTGAAGAAGACCTACCAGTCTGGAGGGAAGGAAATGTTGATGATGGGTCTAGAGAAAGGAGTAGGGGGGAGGAATCGAAAAAAAAGAAAAAGAAAAAGAGGGTGGAAGGGAAGCCGGAGGAAAAGGGTGGAAGAGGAGAGAGCAGCTAGGAGCATGGTTGAGCAAGCTGCAAAGCCTCTTGCACGACTAATTAGAGGAACTAGATGCAAAGGGGTGGCAGATCGAATTTTTCGGCGGAGAAGGGGTTGAGGAAGCCATCAAAAAGGCTACTTCGGTGTGCTGAACTTGCCGAGATACGGAGAACAATGACGATCACCTTACTGTGCTGCAACTCTCACCAGATCCGGCCAAGTGATGTTTGGACGAGAGCTTCAGGATCTAGAAGCAAATGACGTCACTGAGGGAGTGATGTTTGGACGACGACGAGTCAAGGTTGCCGAAATGAGGAGCTTAGAGGAACGGCAAGAGAGAAGACCTGAGGAGGGCTCTCGATTCTTCATAAGAACCCCATCTTTCAACCCCCCATCATCATCTCTTATTATTACTTGTCCTCTCTGATTTCATGCACATGCATTATTACCACGTTCACTTGGACACTCGCAGATAAAGAGAAGGCAAAGATGAAGGGGTCAATGAGTGGCAGACTTCAACTTCAGCGCTTCAACTTAGGCTCTACTAGTTAGCTCGACGACGCCATGCTCAAGCAGATCGTCCGGATCCATTGCGGCAACCCCAACATCGTCAACGGGTCGAAGACCTTGAACTCGGGCGAGGAAGCGCTGGTCAACGCTTCGCATTTCAACGCCGTCGACCTCTATACCTCCCTCCTGGGGACTCCGCATTGGTCGGATGGCCAGGCCGACTTGACCTACGCGTTCCAGCTGGCTAACAGGGGTGGAACAGAGAAAAGAAGAAGATGTCTCTACTCTCGGACCTTCTGAACCTCAACCTCTCGGACACCACCGAGAAGATCATCGCCGAGTGCATATGGATCGATGGATCTGGCATGGACTTGAGAAGCAAAGCGAGAACATGCTCCTGGTAGGAAGGGACTCAACCAACAAATGAGGCTCTATAAAATGCAGCAGCAAATGAAGTTAAATGAGGTACTACACCTGCTGTGTTCGTGAATTCAGAACCAATTCAAGGGAGGAGTGGAGGGAGCTCTATGAAGATTCCAACATCATGCAATGGCGGGTCAAGAATCTAACGGGTTTGACCAAGTTAGTTCGTGCTTGGGGAAGAGGTTTTGTGAAAAATGGGGTCAGCAAGTACAGAATGGAGAGAAGCCTCGAGGATTGGACTGTGGATTATAGATACGGAACCAAAGATAACGATAAGGGCAAGGAAGGTGAGCTCGAGAGGAGATGGAGAGAGGAAGCCAGCTGGTTTGGTTTTTGGGGAGAGATTTTTGCCCAGCATTGTTCTCTGGTGGAGCGAGCACGTGCCTTCACATGCAAGCAGTTGCATGACAATATGTGGATCAACTTAAGCCTCAGTCCATCTCTACAGCCACAGGCGTCCGTTGCCCCTCAACTTCTTGCGGCAAATCCAGTTCATGTTAGGAGGACGGAGATCATGAGAACGTGCACAAGCTACGTTGGCCATGAAGAAAGGGGCGAAAATTTTGAAAAAAGAAGAGAATTCGGTCGGTTCCTTTTGTTCTTCTTCCCCTTCAAGCTTGAGGGTGCCGCGGTCGAACTTTGAAAGCAGTGTAGTGTCCCTTATTTCGACGTCGTTCAGCAGCTCTTCTCTGACACTCCGAGCTTTTAGCCTACCTCCATATCCTGATATTTCAGAATCTTCTTTTCTTTGACTTGCGACCCCCATTTGTTAACGAACAACCCAGCATCAAGCTTGGGAGAACTCCATGCAAGAACACCATGTCCAGTGAAGATAGTCCCAGGTTCATGGTGATAAAGTCCTGACTCCACGACTAGTGCGTATGACTGCAGCAACTTAAAGGAAACCAGGAATTACGAGATCTCCAACTTGACCATAGCCACATCGTCCCTACACGGGACCTATCTCCAAACATTCTATAAATCCTCAACGCCGTAGGAGAAGAATGGGATCTCGTGAAAAGTGACGACTGAGACACTGACATTGAACGAGCTCTCAGTTGAAGTTTAGTTGAGGTCTTCGCAAAAAGGGTAGATCCAGACACTATCATTCGGATGGCTCCTCCTCCCTCGAGATCATATCCAAAAAGAATGGTGGCAATGATTCTCCAGCAGTAAATCCAACGTTTATGGTGTCAAATATGAGGACTCCCTTCTCGAGGGACAAATTTAATTTTTATTTTCTTTTAAAAGAATGGTCGTAATATCAAGCTCAAAAACTGACTAACACCTAGCATGGACCGACCGAAAATAAATACAAGATACAATTAGAGAACTTACTTTTACCTTGCAGAAATGCAAATCACATAGTCATGCGCATGACTCAAGTGAGGAGTGGACTCTAGAAAATAAAAGAAGGAGAGACAAGGTATGGACCTAAAAAGGCTCCCACTATCTGAATTGACAAACTTACCCTCCGCGCAATCAAATCACAATGGGAAGAATTGGCAATTCAAGCTTTCCCTAGCCCCTTCTCATCAATGGACTCCTGACGTATACGAAGGAGTGCGGTTCGTTCGAGAAATTCCTACCTCTCTATCTATCTCTGAGATGTTTGGAATTTTCAAAACTCCATGGACATGCAGAAGAGAAATGCTATCCCCACTCGGGCCAAGATAATGAGCGGAATAAAATATGGTCAACCGAGCGCAATCAACGCAAGAGCTTTGCATATTCGATCCCTATCTATGGTTTCCTAGGAAGAATTTCGCGACTTGGGTTTAGACGCTTATGTGTGCAGGTGTCGTGATCCTTAGAGTATGCAAGACATGCACAACAATTGATATCAAAACAACGCTTCTAAAAATGTGCGAAATTAAACAAATAAACACAACACCGAGCCTGCAAAACAAAGGGGTTAGCCAAACACTCCGCCCCTTATAACTCCCATCCTGCAAAAACATATAACACCTATAGAATGAGTCCCAAACAATATCGCCAGAAGCGAGATATGCATGAAATTTTCATTGGCCTAAGTCCACTAAGACTTTTAAAATTTCGAAAAAATTCAAGTATTCCAATTGGTATCTTTTTTCGAAAATTTAAAAATCTCTATCCCCAGCGGACTCGCCAAGCTGTCGCGACCCTCTAAAAATATTTTTAAATTTTAAAGGGGTTAACGGATTATTAGGTTAATTAGATTTGACTAACCTAACGCGGACCCTCCCAAGCCCTACCGAATCGCAACTTTGGTTTTTGTTTAAATGATTTTGAAATTTGGAGTCGCCACTAATCGTTCTTGGTAGGTCGATTAGAAACCTAAATAAATTAGCGGGAGAACTAATTTATTCCTGCGAACCAGAGATTATGAGCTCGGGGACTTGGTTACACTAGTTAATTAAAACTAATGCCCTTTCGGTACCTTAATTTCATGGATATCCTAATTCGGCAACTCAGACTTGGTTTATTCCTAAGACTCTAGTAGGGTATTCTCTTTTTTGTTTTCACTTTTTAAATAGGATGCATGGATGGTATATATTTTTATTTGTTATATTTTTTTAAGTGTTAAAGATTCCCTGAAGCCGAAAGAGAGAGTGTGTTAACGACTTCTGTGCAGTACTACGACCTACTCATCTTTTGAGTTTGATGATTCAAAAATTAAATTATAGGAAGTACATGACAGTGAATAAACACCTCCAATGGGAGGCCTAGCATTGGCTTGGCTCTTCCCTTTGGGATTTAAGGTATAGGTATTTAAGTTGCAAGTATTTAAACTACTGTAAGTAAAAACCTCCAATGGGAGGCTAAGCATTGGCTTGGCTCTTGCCTTTGGGATTTAAGCTACTGGTATTTAAGTTGCAGGTATTTAACTACTGTAAGTAAAAACCTCCAATGGGAGGCTAAGCATTGGCTTGGCTCTTTCCTTTGGGATTTAAGGTGCATGTATTTAAGTTGCGAATGGACTTTGTCCTCTCCATTTTGGGGTATGAATTCTTTAATATAAAATACAATGAATTGATTCAACAATTTGAAATTTGTGCGCGCTTGAAGACTCCTCCAAGCCGATTTTGTGCTTCCATAGGGTTGATCATTGATATAGAGCTGCGACTTCCTGACATAAAATAGAGTGAAGTGTCAGTATACAAAATATATAGTAATCTGCACCTAAAACCAGAAGAGTGGAAAGAGTACTTATCTCCCATTTTTTTGGGAGGGATTTCTATAATTGATTTTCGCTCTTTATGTTCCCAATATAGAAAGTCTCTTTTGAATTAAGAGGGACTTTTAGTCACAGATCAGCTGATAAATCGGTGGACAGCTTAGGAGCTTGTTTGGGCGATTTTTGCATCTCTATGAGATTTTTTGCCATTGACGTAGAGATATCCTTCTCCTGACATAAAATATGGGAAAAATGGAGGTAGGAGAAAGTGCATACAATTTGTGCTAATTTGCGACTAAAACCACAAATAAATGAATAAATAAAAACACTTAGCTCGAATTTGCTTTCTCGTTGACGAGGATGAACTCTTGATTTATGTTGATCGATGAAAGAATTTGTGATGATAACCCCTAACTTTAAACTCCCATCATCTTCAAAATTCTCTCTCTTTTGGTATTTTCTTTCTCTCAAATTTTTCTTCAATCTCCCAAAACTCTCTCAAACATCCAAAATTTTCTCTCCAAAAAAATTCCTCAAACACTTCAAATTTTCTCTCCAAAAAAATTCCCCTTCTCAAGCTCACTTCTTCCTCCTTTTATAATCTACTCATCTATCTCCCATTCTAATTTTTCCACTAACTCTATCTCCAATTCTAATTTCTCCACTAACTCTTCTTCATTTTCATCTTCCATTCTCCATCTCTATCTCACATTCTAATATCTCCACTAACTTTTCTTCATCTTCATCTTCCCTTCTTCATATTTATCTCCCATTCTAATTTCTCCACTAACTCTTCTTCATCTCCATCTTCCCTTCTCCATTCTTATCTTCCATTCTAATTTCTCTACTAACTCTTCTTCATCTCCATCTTCCCTTCTCTATTCTTATCTTATTTTCTCCATCTATTATTCTCCAACTTCTCTTCTTCATCTCCTCTTCTCCATCTTCCATTCTCTATTCTAATTTATCCACTAACTCTTCTTTTTGTTATTTGTAAAATAATCCTTCAAAAGTTAGGTATTTGCACTCTAGTCCTTGAATTTTAAGTATTTACAATTCAGTCCATGAAAAAATATATTTCTTTAATCCTCACAATTTTTGACACACCAAAATTTACCACATGTCAAATTTAAGCTCATTTCTTCCCGCTGAAAATAATGCAGAATTTAATTAAAGCCTTTTTGCAAAATTGAGTCATTCTGGGTATAATTGAGCCAAGATGAAAATTTAAAATATTAGAAGACAATGTCACAACTCATAAAAAGTGAAAATTAAAAATAAGTTGACTCAAATTAATTTTTTTTAGGCTCGATTCGAGATTATACTCATGAAGGAACACGTGACTCGAATTGGATTTTTCTGAATTTGCGATGGCCAATATGAAAATAGATTTAAAATAAAAATGTTAACTATCTTTGTGTATTTTTTTGGCCTCAAATGTTATTTTTCCAAAATTTTCAAGTATTTTTGTATTAAAATATATATATAATATGAAAATTTATTTTTTCTTCAAAAATGGTTACCTAGGCTTGGCCAAGGCTTCCAAAGTTGATTTTTCAATTTTCTCATTTTTTCTTTATTTTTCATGAATTTTCGAAAATAAAAATATTAAAAAATACTGAAAATATGAAAAATCATTTTTTGGTCAAAATTAGTTCTCTAGGCTTGGCTAAGGTCCCCAAAGTTGATTTTTCAATTTTATGAATTTTTATGGATTTTTTTATTACTTTAGCAATAGAAAAAATGATTAAAAATCAGGTGTCAACACTCCTCCCTCGAGATCATATCCAAAAAGAACGGTGGCAATGATTCTCCAGCAGTAAATCCAACGTTTATGGTGTCAAATATGAGGACTCCCTTCTCGAGAGAGGATGAGAAGACAACCGCCAAGGTTGGAAATGAAGAAGAGGTCTACTCTTGGGAGGGACGGTTGCCGTGAGTACAAAGAGAAATAGAAATAGCAGAGTTGAGAAGAAGTGGCCGAGAGAGAGCTTCTAAAAGGAAGTTCACCGAGGACGCTTGGGAGAACAACACACGAAGAGACCTGACGCGAGATGACCAGGCCCATGTACGAAACCTTTGGGACGAGGATGGTGACCTGGCACCGACGCCTCTCGCTAGCCTCGCTTCCTATGCTCGAGTCCACCATCACCAGTGGCGCCTTCTCCTCACTTATTCTGGTTTTGCCAATCGAAAGGAGCTCGTGTCCTTGACCCATTTTGTAGAACATCTCCTTGACTGTTACTCTTCTCGAATCAGTTGTGATAGGTTCTATTGTTAATTCATAGCGAGACTAGTGACTAGCATGAAGTTTAATGGCTGCGAGGATCTTTCTATCAAAAAGTGAGAGCTCTGCTATGTGTGATTCGACGTAGGCTCAGTGTCAAGAAGATTCTTCTAGAGTGAACGAAGTTGGTGGGCGGCATTTGTTCATATCCACCATTCAGCCATGGTTTCTGGCTTTATTAGTGGGGAGAGTTCTCTGGAGAGCCATTGAGAAAGGAAGAATTCTCAATGAGCTCTCGCGGAAGGAGAAAATATATATATTTCTAGAAGGCGTCTGTGCAACGGTTCCTCAGGCTCTTCGTGTGTTTGAAATGAGACAGGTCACTTATTCTGTTTACAATCATTTGATTGATTATGTCCAAAATCATGAGGGACTGACTGGGATGGTTGCTAAGTTCGCGATGGATCAGCAAGTGCGGATGGCGATTCTTGTCCCGATACATTGATGGTTTGCACGCAAAGTGCATGACCGAGGAGACTAAGCCGGAAAGTAGCTTGGAAATACCAGCTTCCAACATTCTTTCTTCATCCGCTACATCGACCCCAACCCCCGAAATCGAAAGTAAAGGTGAGTACTAACTTCACAGATCTTTTTGCGTTCATATGTGAGGCTTAGTTTTAGGTGGTGAGCATGAGTTCATTAGAATGGATGATGGGTCTCTGGTTTTAATTTAATTTCAAAGGCATGGGCTGGTTTGATCTCTAAGGAGTACTGGGTTTGTTAGAATGTTCACTCTTGGGCTTAAGTTTCAAAAAATAATAATAACATATTGGGCTTTAGAAAAGGAATTGGGTATTTTTTTTTTAAAATTACAAAAAAAATGATATAAATAAAAAAACTAATTAAAAAAAATTCATAAAAATCATAAAAACATTTAGAAAAATCAGAAAAATTTCAGAAAATCCAAGAAAATCAGAAAAATCTCAAAATTAGGAAACGGGCCATTTCGATCGGCCAATCCTATTTTTGAAAAATTTCCTTCCTGATTTTTTTAAAATGACGATTTTGCCCCTCGTGGGAAAATTGTCTGGAAGAATTTCAGAAAATCTTCAGAAATTGTGGAAAATAAGGAATAACCACATTCAACTGGTTTGATCTATTCTCACTTCCCGATCCTTGAAAAATAGTCATTTTACCCTTCTGGTCAGTTTGGCCCCAAATCTTTCCAAACCACCCCAAATGAATTTTCATGAAATTGTACCGAAAGGGCGTTGGAGTAATCTAACGTAACCAAGTCCCCGAACTCATAATCTCTGGTTTGCAGGAGTAATTTAGTTCTCCCGCTAGGTTACTTAGGTTTCTAAATCGACCTACCAAGAACGATTAGTGGCGACTCCAAAATCTAAAATCATTTGAATAAAAACCCAAGTCGCGATTTGGTAGGACTTGGGAGGGTTCGCGTTAGGTTAGTTAATTTAATCAATTAACCTAATAATCCGTTCCCCTGAAAATTATTTTTTCGGGTCGCGACACTGATAATCACAAGAAGCCCCTCAAGTTTGCTAACGATCAGCTTTCGTGGCTGGTTCGTGAGAGGGGAAAGTTGGTGGATCGTCTGGCCTTGGTCCGAACTTACGCCGAACAGAAGCCAGGCAATATTATGATGAGGTGCAAATGCGGTTGGCTGCAGGAGAGACTTGATGACATTACGGTAGACATTGCTTTTGAGAGGGCGGCGATTCCGGACCTGGAGTTTGCCGTTGAGCATTACGAGGCCAGTATGGCCCAGGTTAAAGAGAAGTGTGATCGCCTCTTCTTTAGGCTCGCGGAGCTTGATCCCGAGAACGCCCGGTGCACCCAGAGCATTAATTTCATGGAGAGCCAGCTGAGCTCCTTTGTGATGCTTATTAGGGCTCAATTTGATTTCACTTTTCCTCCCCAATGAGTTGTTGTAAGGTTTGTTGGTGAATGGAATGAAGAGAAAGTTTCACGTGTTTATGCTTTTCATTTTCCTGCCATTTCTTCGCCCATATAGCATGATAGGATGATTTACGGTACTGAAGTAGTTGAGGCTTAACACTCTTCTTGGTGTTCTTGTTATCTGTTGCCGGCGATGATATCAAGGACATTGACGAAGGGTTCGATGGCGGCCCCCACCGGTCACAACGCCGTGAGTCAGTCGTGTGAATTATTACAAATCGACCACTCGATTAGTGCTCCAATAAACAAACCAGGCTGCCCAGCGTGCCCCACTTTGCTCCTGCCTATCTCTTTCGGCGTCCACTTGAATGTGTCGGTCGCCTGTAGCATTGGGAGAAATGATTGCGGGCCATGCTCGGTAATAAAATACTGGTCCTCCAAAATCTTCCATGTATTTTGAATCCGAGGAAGGTAAAAAGGCAAGCCTTTGTTCAATTTAATCAGAAAGGCGTCGCAAGGTCGGGTTTATAATCTTGCCCCATGGGTTTTGATTACACAGTCTCGGCTTTCTCAACGAAAATACATGAACCCTTCTAATACATTAAAAATGTCCTCAGGCCCGATCTGGATGCATTCACTACCCCTCATCAAAATACATGGCCCATACGTGCTGACTTATTGACACTATTCTGTCTCCGGGAGAATTGGCCTCTTCATATGCCCCTAGGGCTAACGATTTCTTCGCTTGCCCCCTGATTGTTATCACCAACGAGCCCGATTTTTCTCCACCCCGTGGTACCTATAATTCCCTGCAAAAGTAAAGAAAATAATCAGTAGGTGATCCAATAGGGGTCGGCCCATGATTCCTATATTAGTCCAATTTTATTTTTCAATTTTAGAGAAAATTTTCTTAGAAAAACATGGGTGAATTTCTCAAAAAGAATTTTCTTACAAATTTTTACAACTTGAAAAATGTAATAAATCTCTTAAAATTTAGCAAATTTCCCGAAGGGATTTTCCTTTTATCAAAATGAATTTTTAGGGATAAATTTGTCAAGAAAATCTTATTTCTATTGAAGTAGAAAAATGTAACAATATCTTTTACTGGTCGACAAAATTTTCCTAAGGGATTTTTCACACTTATTTTTTCAAAAATGGGATACTAATTTGATTTTTATTTTCTTTTGAAAAATGACCTTGATGTTAAATTCAGAATTTGACCGACACCTAACATGGGCCGACCAAAAATAAATACAAGATGAAGTTAGAAAACTTACTTTCACCGTCAAAAATACCATGTAAGTCGCATAGACATGCACATGAATCGTGAGTTTAAATCTTAGCCTATCTACTCTAAAGGCTGACAAATTGAAGCGAAAGAGTTACGGCAAGACGACAATCTCGCGCACATAATCAAGATTAGCCGTGACCCTTACGACGTAATCAGGATTAGCCGGGTCTCCCCACTTCGGCTGCTCGAGCTAAAAATTAAAACCACCGCTTTGGTAATCTTACCAAGCCTGAGGCCTAACTTTTAAACTCATTTTTGAAAAGAGGTTCGGGATTGAATCTGTGCTAACTTTCGACGTGATCTCACACCGAACGCTAAAACCAAATCACAATACCATCCTAAAACTAGTGGCCCAGGTCCGGCCACAGGACGTGTGTGATGTAGTGCTAAAACAATTAATCATGCACAATAATTAATATACAAACACCACTTCAAAAATGTGCGAAATTAAACAAACAATTCCAACACCAAGCCTGCAAAACAAAGGGTTAGTCAATCACTCCACCCCTTATAACACCCACCTGCAAGACCATTTAACACCTAAAGGTTAGAATCCAACCAATGGCAAATCCAATGAATTTTTCATGAAATTTTCTGGCCTAAGTCCTCTAAGTTCTTAAATTTTCAAAAATTAAGAACAAGTCCCCAGTGGAGTCGCCAAGCTGTCGCGACCCGAAAAAATAATTTTCAAGCAAACGGATTATTAGGTTAATTGATTAAATTAACTAACCTAACGCGGACCCTCCCAAGTCCTACCAAATCGCGACTTGGGTTTTTATTCAAATGATTTTAGATTTTGGAGTCGCCACTAATCGTTCTTGGTAGGTCGATTTAGAAACCTAAGTAACCTAGCGGGAGAACTAAATTACTCCTGCAAACCAGAGATTATGAGTTCGGGGACTTGGTTACGTTAGATTACTCCAACGCCCTTTCGGTACCATTTCATGAAAATTCATTTGGGGTGGTTTGGAAAGATTTGGGGCCAAACTGACCAAAAGGGTAAAATGGCTATTTTTCAAGGATCAGGAAGTGAGAATAGATCAAACCAGTTGAATGTGGTTATTCCTTATTTTCCACAATTTCTGAAGATTTTCTGAAATTTTTCGAGACAATTTTCCCATGAGGGGCAAAATCGTCATTTTAAAAAAATCGGGAAGGAAATTTGTCAAAAATAGGATTGGCCGATTGAAATGGCTCATTTCCTAATTTTTGAGATTTTTCTGATTTTCTTGTATTTTCTGAAATTTTTCTGATTTTTCTAAATGTTTTTATGATTTTTATGAATTTTTTTTAATTAGTTTTTTTTTATTTATATCTTTTTTTTTTGTAATTTTCAACAAAATACCCAATTCCTTTTCTAAAGCCCAATACGTTATTATTATTTTTTGAAACTTAAGCCCAAGAGTGAACATTCTAACAAACCCAGTACTCCTTAGAGATCAAACCAGCCTAGGCCTTTGAAATTAAATTAAAACCAGAGACCCATCATCCATTCTAATGAACTCATGCTCACCACCTAAAACTAAGCCTCACATATGAACGCAAAAAGATCTGTGAAGTTAGTACTCACCTTTGCTTTCGATTTCGGGGGTTGGGGTCGGTGTAGCGGATGAAGAAAGAATGTTGGAAGCTGGTATTTCCAAGCTACTTTCCAGTTTAGTCTCCTCGGTCATGCACTTTGCGTGCAAACCATCAATGTATCGGGACAAGAATCGCCATCCGCACTTGCTGATCCATCGCGAACTTAGCAACCATCTCAGTCAGTCCCTCATGATTTTGGACATAATCAATCAAATGATTGTAAACAGAATAAGTGACCTGTCTCATTTCAAACACACGAAGAGCCTGAGCAACCGTTGCACAGACGCCTTCCAGAAATATATATATTTTTCTCCTTCCGCGAGAGCTCATTGAGAATTCTTCCTTTCTCAATGGCTCTCCAGAGGACTCTCCCCACTAATAGAGCCAGAAACCATGGCTGAATGGTGGATATGAACAAATGCCGCCCACCAACTTCGTTCACTCCAGAAGAATCTTCTTGACACTGAGCCCACGTCGAATCACATATAGCGGAGCTCTCACTTTTCGATAGAAAGATCCTCGCAGCCATTAAACTTCATGCTAGTCACTAGTCTCACTATGAATTAACAATAGAACCTATCACAACTGATTCGAGAAGAGTAACAGTCAAGGAGATGTTCTACAAAATGGGTCGAGGACACGAGCTCCCTTCGATTGGCAAAACCAGAATAAGTGAGGAGAAGGCGCCACTGGTGATAGCATAGGAAGCGAGGCTAGCGAGAGGCGTCCGTGCCATGTCACCATCCTCGTCCCAAAGGTTTCGTACATGGGCCTGGTCATCTCGCGTCAGGTCTCTTCGTGTGTTGTTCTCCCAAGCGTCCTCGGTGAACTTCCTTTTAGAAGCTCTCTCTCGGCCACTTCCTCTCAACTGTGCTATTTCTATTTCTCTTTGTACACACGGCAACCGTCCCTCTCAAGAGTAGACCTCTTCTTCATTTCCAACCTTGGTGGTTGTCTTCTCATCTTCTCTCGAGAAGGGAGTCCTCATATTTGACACCATAGACGTTGGATTTACTGCTGGAGAATCATTGCCACCGTTCTTTCTGGATATGACCTCGAGGGAGGAGGAGCCATCCGAATGATAGTGTCTGGATCTACCCTTTTTGCGAAGACCTCAACTAAACTTCAACTGAGAGCTCGTTCAATGTTAGTGTCTCAGTCGTCACTTTTCACGAGATCCCATTCTTCTCCTACGGCGTTGAGGATTTATAGAATGTTTGGAGATAGGTCCCGTGTAGGGACGATGTGGCTATGGTCAAGTTGGAGATCTCGTAATTCCTGGTTTCCTTTAAGTTGCTGCAGTCATACGCACTAGTCGTGGAGTCAGGACTTTATCACCATGAACCTGGGACTATCTTCACTAGACATGGTGTTCTTGCATGGAGTTCTCTCTAGCTTGATGCTAGGTTGTTCGTTAACAAATGGGGGTCGCAGGTCAAAGAAAAGAAGATTATAGAATATCAGGATATGGAGGTAGGCTGAAAGCTCAGAGTGTCGGAGAAGAGCTGCTGAACGACGTCGAAATAAGGGATACTGCACTGCTTTCAATGTTCGACCGCGGCACCCTCCAGCCTGACGGGGAAGAAGAACAAAAGGAACCGATCGAATTCTCTTCTTTTTTCAAAATTTTCGCCCCTTTCTTCATGGCCGACGTAGCTTATGCACGTTCTCATGATCTCCGTCCTCTTAACATGAACTGGAATCGCCGCAAGAAGTTGAGAGGCAACGGACGCCTGTGGCTGTGGAGATGGACTGAGGCTTAAGCTGATCCACATATTGTCATGCAACTGCTTGCATGTGAAGGCACGTGCTCGCTCCACCAGAGAACAATGCTGGGCAAAAATCTCTCCCCAAAAACCAAACCAGCTGGCTTCCTCTCTCCATCTCCTCTCGAGCTCACCTTCCTTGCCCTTATTGTTATCCTTGGTTCCGCATCTATAATCCACAGTCCAATCCTCGAGGCTTCTCTCCATTCTGTACTTGCTAACCCCATTTTTCACGAAACCTCTTCCTCGAGCACGAACTAACTTGGTCAAACCGTTAGATTCTTGACCCGCCATTGCATGATGTTGGAATCTTCATAGAGCTCCCTCCACTCCTCCCTTGAATTGGTTCTGAACTCACTAACATAGCAGGTGTAGGACCTCATTCAACTTCATTTGCTGCTGCATTTTATAGAGCCTCATTTGTTGGTTGAGTCCCTTCCTACCAGGAGCATGTTCTCGCTTTGCTTCTCAAGTCCATGCCAGATCCATCGATCCATATGCACTCGGCGATGATCTTCTCGGTGGTGTCCGAGAGGTTGAGGTTCAGAAGGTCCGAGAGCAGAGACATCTTCTTCTTTTCTCCGTTCCACCCCTGTTAGCCAGCTGGAACGCGTAGGTTAAGTCGGCCTGGCCGTCCGACCAATGCGGAGTCCCCAGGAGGGAGGTATAGCGGTCGACGGCGTTGAAATGCGAAGCGTTGACCAGCGCTTCCTCGCCCGAGTTCAAGGTCTTCGACCCGTTGACGATGTTGGGGTTGCCGCAATAGATCCGGACGATCTGCTTGAGCATGGCGTCGTCGAGCTAACTAGTAGAGCCTAAGTTGAAGCGCCGAAGTTGAAGTCTGCCACTCATTGACCCCTTCATCTTTGCCTTTTCTTTATCTGCGAGTGTCCAAGCGAACGTGGTAATAATGCATGTGCATGAAATCAGAGAGGACAAGTAATAATAAGAGATGATGATGGGGGGTTGAAAGATGGGGTTCTTATGAAGAATCGAGAGCCCTCCTGTCTTCTCTCTTGCTGTTCCTCCAAGCTCCTCATTTCGGCAACCTTGACTCGTCGTCGTCCAAACATCACTCCCTCAATGACGTCATTTGCTTCTGGATCCTGAAGCTCTCGTCCCCACTTGGCAGGATCTGGTGAGAGTTGCAGCACGGTAAGGTGATCGTCATTGTTCTCCGCATCTCGGCAAATTCAGCACACCGAAGTAGCCTTTTTGATGGCTTCCTCAACCCCTTCTCCGCCGAAAAATCCGATCTACCACCCCTTTGCATCTAGTTCCTCTAATTAGTCATGCAAGAGGCTTTGCAGCTTGCTCAACCATGCTCCTAGCTGCTCTCTCCTCTTCCACCCTTTTCCTCCAGCTTCCCTTCCACCCTCTTTTTCTTTTTCTTTTTTTTCTGTTCCTCCCCCCTACTCCTTTCTCTAGACCCATCATCAACATTTCCTTCCCTCCAGACTAGTAGGTCTTCTTCAGGTAGCCTTTGACTTGACGCTCATACAACCTCCAGCACTGATGACTACCAATATCTTTTTTTTTTACCTGCCCTTCGTTCCCTTCCTTCTTTCTTAAATGTGGCCGACACTTCTTTCGGTGCTTAGTCAAAATTTCCCCCACTATCTACTTTTTTATTCCATTCGGCACCATTAACATACAAGCACTTCACCTGCCAAGCATGTTTGACACATAATGAACCAGTTTTAACTTCTTTGAAAGCATTCCTCTTAATTGGCTCACATCTGGTGTTTCGTCTCCATTCAGATCTTTTGGAGTTGCAAATTGTATACGTGCATCCTCCAATGATTCAACCAGACCATATGTCTCCCATGTGAGGTCCATTATGTTTTCATATAGCCCTGACTCGTGATGACATCTCAAACATTTGACCTTCGATCTGAGGCGTCCACCGAATTATATTGAACGAACGTTGTTTCTTGCAATCTTGGATCAATTTTCTTCTCACTTTCAAAGCATTGCACGGTAGATGCTTCCGTTGAATTCGGTCGTTTAGGTACACCGCTCTCAAAATTCAATTATTAAGAACCTCTTGCGAAATCGATCGTGCATGTTCGACCGAACGCAATAATGCATCACAGATAAACACTTTAAATGGAAAATTGAATTCGGAAAACCAAACGTAACAACCGAAGAGGCACTATTAGACCACAAAAAAAATTTGGATTATTAGAAGACAATGTCACAACTCCAGAAATGCAAAAAATAGAAAATTATGAAGCTAAAATGAATTTTCTATAATTTTTCAATTAACCAAAAAATGAGATTAGCAAAGTAATTCTCAATTCCAAATTAATTTTTGCAGATTTTCTTTGGCCAGAATGAAGACAAAATTAAAATAAAAATATTGACTATTTATTCATAATTTTGTGGCCTCAAATGTTATTATTTTTAAATATTTTCCTAATTTCTAAAAAATATGAAAAAAATGCAAAAATATGAAAAATTATTTTTTGTTCAAAAATGGTAGCCTAAGCTTAGTAAAGGCTTCCAAAGTTGATTTTGTAATTTTTTCATTTTTTCTTGATTTTCTATGAATTTTCGAAAATAAAAATGCAGAAAAATACTGAAAATATGAAAAATCATTTTTTGATCAAAATTGGTTCCCTAGGCTTGGCCAAGGTCTCCAAAGTTGATTTTTCAATTTTATGAATTTTTATGGATTTTCTATTAATTTTGAAAGGGGAAAAGAGTGATTGAAAATTAGGTATCAACACCCAACACACTTAAGAGCTATCGTTACCTACTGAATATAGGAGAGGAAGAGTTCGTGCCCATGTTTGGGATTCAGACCATGGAGCCTGGCCCTTTCGCTGATGAGTCCAAGATAAAGATAAAGATAAAGACAACAACAATAAGGGTCAAAGGAAGCGTTACCATACTGAGGAGCAAATACAAAGACTTGAGGATTTCTTCAGAATGTGCCCTATGCCAGACGACAAACAGAAAATGGAACTGAACCAAGAGCTAGGACGGGAATTTTCACAAGTCAAGTTCTGGTTTCGAAATAGGCGAACCCGAATGAAGACTCGATATGAGCGCAATAAGGTCGAGTTTTTAAGAACTAAAAATAAAAAGCTCCAAGCGGAGAACAAGATGTATAAAGAAGCTTTTGACTATACCACATGCCCCAATTGTAATAGCCTCCTTACCCTCGACGAAAGGCAGTATCTGAAGGTACGAAAAGACCGAGCTCGTGGAGCCCACATTGATGCCTTTCGAGGAGGAGAGGATGCATCATCACCGAGCAAGTAGCGTCGATGACAAGATCGCCGCCCATGATCAACCAATTGGATGTTGATGAGGTACCATGGCTTTAATGTGCACACAGAGCCTGTATCTCGAAGTCAGTGATCACCGGACCTTCAACATGGTCGATGCATACCTGATCCGGAATAAAGCTTGCTGGCCACTGAAGAGCCTGCAGAGGAAGAAAAATCAATCCTGAACAGATGCATACGCTCTATCTTGCATGGGATATTTTCTGCTTTTATGAATGTTTGGGATTAATGCAAAAGCAAGAAGTAATCATTTCTATTTCCCTCATTAAATGCTCGGACCCATTACTGCACCTAACTTGGAAAAAATTAATGGCGAAAAAAAAAATCCGCGTAGGCTCGAAAGAGTAATTCCGTATCATTCCAATTTACCATCAATTGCTTCAATTTTAAATTGAACCCCTATTATTCTCAGGAATTTGTGAACTGACCCGAGAACACGGCCATACTCGAATGCGAAGTCCTCTTGTTGAATGAAACTGGGGGCAAATCAATTCGCGGACATTATCACTGAATGGACGGTTTCAAATAAGGAAAATGTGAATGAGAAACTCATGCAATCTCAAAGAAGGGTAATTTTGTATCGTTCCAATTTGCCCATAATCATGTCAAATTCCAAATTACTTTCTTATGTCCTAATAGGGATTGTAAAATGCCTTGAAACAAACTGGGACATGGAATTGCCCAATGCAAAGTAGCAAGACCACGTCATCTCGACGGTTAACTCTTAAAAGAGAGCCTCCATGGACGCCCATGATCTCGTAGACCAAATGACACGAGGAATGATAGTGAAAGAAACAGGAATACTTGACAAACAATACCAAAGTCAGTACTTTGCCACAACTTTGGCTCTAAAGGTAAAGTGACCAACGAAAGCCAAGGGAAACTCAATCTAGCGAAACTCATAAAGGGGTCGTGCAAAATATTCAAGATGAAGAGTGAATCTATATTGTTTCCAATTTATCCCTTCTAATACCGGCTAACATGTCTCCTTTCCTTTTAACAGGAAATGTTAATACTAACATTTAACATGTCGAAGAAGACAACCCCAAGTGGCAAATTATGATCATATGATAAAATCCAGTCTGATGAAACTGGGGCAAGGGCATTCGACCGACGACCATGATCGTTGTCAACATCTGAGAAACTCAAATGCTGCGAATCTTTACTTGACTCCTTCACCCTTGCCTTTCATTGTGCAGGAGCAAAGTCTAAGATAAGCCACTCCTCGGCTTAAGGAATAGATCCTCAATTTATTCGGTCCACATGTCCAGGGGCAATGCGAATCCTTCCTTTCTTGGGAAATTCTCTTTCATACTTGCACATCCTATAAATATGTGTGTTGCTAAAAAGCTGCCACATTTGCATTGTGTTTACACATCCCATGATTTGTACATGACTTTTCTGCATGTTTAATTTGATTATTCTGACTTGGAGCATGATCTACACATGATGCATCGAATGTGTAGAAGAAGGCATGACAGGATGATGAGAGGCGACCCCATTTCTATACATGTTCCATATCTACAGCGAGTTATGTGTCAAATAGGTTTCGTATTCCCCAAGGCAATGGGTTTTCTCACAAAAGGTATGATACCGAAAGGAAGGAGGCATTCATTTCTCTATCCTAAATACTCAGGTAACCATTGACAACCCATTTGGGCGGCGACTCTATTTCATAACCCCTGTCAAGAACCACCCCACATCAAGGCCAAGTGGAGGTAATCCCAGCAAATAGCACAAGGTAAATGGTTAGAAATTTTTTTGCTCGGATTAACATTAATTTTCAAATGTTGCTTTGCTATCAACCTCACACGGTAATTCAAGTGCCTTAGGAAGACGAAAAGCATTCATTTCTCCATCCAATCCACTTTTATCCTTTGCATTGCCCAATTGAGCCTGTATATTCTTTTCTTAAAAACCCTGTTGGTGATCATTGCTCCTTCCAAGACGAAGATGGTAACACCTCAAAACAGAAGAACTCAAAAGAAGTGGATCTATATAGAGTTCTCAAGTCAACTCTTCAAGTATGATCTTTGGCATACGTGTCTATAATGGCACAGTCTTAAAAAAAGGAAAAAAAAAAGGAAGAAACTCAATTTCGAGCATGCAAAAGCAAAGCGCCAGTTAAAAGTAAAGCCAATGCCCATGCAAATCAATATTCACGTACATTCAGTGAAAACATCTTGTCTTCTGTTGTAAAGTCCTCAATGGGATCTGGTTACAAAAGAAAACTCTTCGAATGGGTCAAATTGCAAAATGCACTCAGTTGAAGTTTATACCGTTCGGAAGCTACGACGGTATCAGCAGAAGTTGACACCTTCCTCACACCACGATGGTGTCCTCTGAAAATTATTCTAGCAGGTTGAGAATGGTGGTAGAGATGTAATGATCACCAATGTTAAACCCACCCCATATATCTTCTAGGCTAAAATAAGCCTTCCTTGGTCCTCAATCTCAACCTACGTTACGACCCGTGAAAGTTTTTTCTGACTAAAGCGCTTGAATTAACATAGAGTTGAAGAATTTTAAGCATCACTCGAAAAGGTATAAGCATGACTATTTCATTTTTGCAGGGTTCTTGACTTATAAACCCGGAGCAAATTATGAAGACTTTTCTGTCGACAGCCTTAACTCAAAAGAGTCCTTTTTGTTAAGCCTTTGACCCAACTTACATTATGGTCATAAGCAAGACCTCCAGATTGGCTCAATTGTACCAATTACGAGATTACTCAAACCCTTGCTGAATGCGATGATGGTAAGATTGAGTGATTTCTTTTAAATTCTGCAATCAGAATAAACAGCCTTTCTCGAGAGTGAGAGAAAACCCTTTCGGCTAGAAATTCCCTATTCAGATTACATTCGAGGCATTCATACTATGATAACCTCCTTGAACAGAATTGGCAATGCAAACTTGGCAAAATAGTTATGCATGATTCACATTTTGATTGAAGGCATTATGAGTCACCACACATATTGTTTCTGATCATTACAAACTCAGTTAAATAGTTTTGCATGAATCAATGAACTCATTAATGAAAATGCTTGCACATGTTACCTCTGACATTGCCTAACAGGTAACAAGTTCCCGATGTTCGAGTTACCTTTCTAGGTCTCGAAATCCATTTGGTGATTATTGAATGAACAAGCTTAGTTGTCAAGAAATCACTAGGCAATTTTTCAAATTCTCAGGTAAGTATATCTTCAATCTGAGCCTTTTAAGAGAATAAATTCTGACGATTGTCAAGGTGCTCGAATCCAGCGCGGCATATACAGGTATCCAACTTCTCTAATGAAGCATGTTTCATCTCGAAAACTGAAATATTCGAGATGTTTTGATCTCTCCTATTTGACTTATGCTTGAGCGACAAGAAAATATAAATCAGGTTTGAACTTCTAGTCTACCCAGATCCTAGAATGGCACCCTTCGAGATAAGATAAATCGGGTTTGAGCTTCTGCAGGAATCCTGGTCTTCCCAGATTCCAGAATAGCATTCTTCAAGGTAAGTTAAATTGGGTTCGAGCTTCTACAAGACTCTTGGTATTCCCAGATCCCAAAATGGCACCCCTCAAGGTAAGTTAAATCGGGTTTGAGTTTCTGCAGGACTCTTGGTATTCTCAGATCCCAAAATGACACCTTTCAAGGTAAGATAAATCAGGTTTGAGCTTCTGCAGGACTCCTGATATTCCTAAATCCCAGAATGGCACCCTTTAAGGTAAAATAAATCGGGTTTAAGCTTTTGCAGGATTCCTGGTCTCCCCAGATCCCATAATGGCACCCTTCATGGTAAGTTAAATCAGGTTTGAGCTTCTGTAGGATTCCTGGTCTCCCCAGATCCCAAAATGGCACCCTTCAAGGATAGTTAATTGGATTTAAGCTTCTGCAGGACTCCTGGTATTTCCAGAACCCAGAATGGCACCCTTCAAGGTAAGATAAATCAAATTTAAGCTTCTGCAGGATTTCTGGTATTCCTAAATCCCAGAATGGCACCCTTCCAGGTAAGATAAATCAGGTTTGAGTTTCTGCAGGATTCCTAGTCTCCCTAGATCCTATAATGTCACCCTTCATGATAAGTTAAATCGGGTTTGAGCTTCCGCAGGATTCTTGGTCTCCCCAAATCCCAGAATAGCACCCTTCGAGGTAAGTTTAATAGGTTTGAGCTTCTACAGGATTCCTCCCAGATCCCAAAATGGGACCCTTCGGCACACTAAAGTCCTTCTTACAAACACCAAAGTCCTTCTTATAGGCACCTAAAGTCCTTTCTACATGCACCCAAAGTTCTTTCCACAGGCATCCAATGTCCTTGCCACAGGAACCCAAAGTCCTTCTTACATGCACACAAAAGTCTTTCTAATAGGCACCCAAAGTCCTTCTTACAAGCATACAAAAGTCCTTCTTACAGGCACACTAAAGTTCTTCTTACAGGCATTACCATGGAGTGACCTACCATACAGGTGAAATCTCAATCAGATTTTAATCAGTAGAATCATTTCACTAAGAATCTACCATGCGATGATCTACCATACAGGTCAAATCTCAATCAGATTTTAATCAAAAGAATCCTTTCACTAGGAATCTACCATGGGGTGACCTACCATACGGGTTAAATTTCAATCAAATTTTAATCAGTAGAATCCTTCTATTAGGAATCTACCATAGGGTGACCTACCATACAGGTCAAATTTCAATCAAAATTTAATCAGCAGAACCCTTTCATTAGGAATCTATCATGGGTTGACTTACCATACGGGTCCAAGTTCAACCACCCTAAGGTTTTCTTATAACGAATCCTTAGGTTCTCATTCCATTTTCGATAAAGCATTCATGTCAGGCAATAGCTATACAACAAGCAGGTAAGTTGCAGGTAAATCCCTTAGCTCTCTATCTCTCCCTCACCTCATAGGAGCTTCTTCAAGCCAGGATTGATTCGGAACTTGCGAAGAGGGACACTAGAGATCAAATATCATGAGTCTTCTTATTTCCTTGTGTTGGGTTGAGTAGGATTCAGGTGTCGTCTCGTCTTTGAAATGAACCTCTACCGAGCTTCCTTTTAAAGAGGGGCAGTTGTTGATACCAGATTTTTAATAATCTATTCTCTTTTAAAATTAATAAAAAAAAATCCATAAAAATTCATAAAGTTAAAAAATAAATTTTGGTGACCTTGGCTAAGCCTAGGGAACTAATTTTGACCAAAAAATAATTTTTCATATTTTCAGTATTTTTTGGTAATTTTATTTTCAAAAGTTAATAGAAAATTCATAAAAATTCATAAAATCAACGTTGGGGACCTTAGCCAAGCCTAGAAAACCAATTTTGAACAAAAAATAATTTTTCATATTTTTTGTATTTATTATATATTTTTTAGAAATTAAGAAAATATTTAATAAATAATAGCATTTGAGGCCACATAAATACATAAAAATAGTCAATATTTTTCTTTAAAATCCCTTTTCATGTTGGCCATCGTAAATTTAAAAAATCCAATTCAAGGTTGTGTATTCTTTCACAAGCATAATCTCAAATCGGGCTTAAAAAATTCAATTTGATTCAATTTATTTTTATTTTTAACTTTTAGGAGTTGTGACATTGTTTTCTAATATTCTAAATTTTCATCTTGGCCCAATTATACCAAGAATGACTTAATTTTGTAAAAGGCCTTTAATTAAATTTTGCATTATTTTCAGCAACAAGAAATGAAGTTAAATTTAACATGCGGTAAATTTCGACTAAGTATAGGGGAGGTGTGCAAAAATTGTGAAGAGATTTGGACTTAAAAAAATATTTCTCCAGGGACTGAATTGCAAATGCTTAAAATCTCAAGGACTAGAGTGCAAATACCTAACTCTTGAGGGATTATTTTGCAAATAACAAAAAGAAGAGTTAGTGGAGAAATTAGAATAGAGAAGGGAAAATGGAGAAGATGAGATGGAGAAGAGAAGATAGAGAAGAATGGATAGAGAAAATAAGTTAAGAATAGAGAAGGGAAGATGAAGATAAAGAAGAGTTAGTGCAGAAATTAGAACGGGAGATAAATATGAAGAATGGAAGATGAAGATGAAGAAGAGTTAGTTGAGAGATTAGAATGTGAGATAAAGATGGAGAAGGGAAGATGAAAAATGAAGAAGAGTTAGTGGAGAAATTAGAATACGATACAGTTAGTAGAAAAATTAGAATGGAAGATAAATGAGTTGGTTATAAAAGAAGGAATAAGTGAGTTTGGGAAGGGGGATTTTTTAGAGAATAAAATTTTGGATGTTTGAGAGGGTTTTAGGAGATTGAAGAAAAACTTGAGAGAAAGAAAATACCAAAAAGAGATAGAGAATTTTGAAAATGATGAGAGTTTAAAGCTAGGGAGTTATCATCACCAATTCCTTCATCAATCAACATAAATGAAGAGTTCATCCCCATTGTTCATGTCGCAATCTTAACCCACAAAGTGATTCGAGGTCCAAATTTAGCCATCAAATCCGTCAAATCAGGTGACGATCCTAGCCATTAAAATCTTTAAGAATTTCATTACCTAAATGTATTGATTTAAATCTCAATTATGTCGTGTCGTACTCATATGTCTCCATATCCACATGTCACATTCGTACTATAATTTTTTGCAATTTAATTTTTGCACCATCAAACCCCAGAATGGGAAGGTCGACCCACCCACTGTGGTCCTTTATTTTCTGCAATTTAATTCCCTGTAATTTAATTTATGTACCATCAAGAGTTCATTCCCGTCGTTCGAGTCGTAATCTTAATCCATAAAGTGATTCGAGGTCCGAATTCGGCCATCAAATCCGTCAAATCAGGTGACGATCCTAACCATTAAAATCTTTAGGAATTTCGTTACCCAAATGTATTGATTTAAATCTCGATTATGTCATGTCGTACTCATATGTCTCCATATCCACATGTCGCATTCGTACTATAATTTTCTGTAATTTAATTTTTGCACCATCAAACCCCAGAATGGGAAGACCGACCCATCCACTGGTGGTCCTTTATTTTCTGCAATTTAATTTCCTGTAATTTAATTTCTATACCATCAAACCCCACGATAGGTAGGCCGAGCTAAGGCCGAGTCCCCCATTGGAGGTCGTTTATTTAATGCAATTTAATTTCAATATCATTAAACCCCACGATGGGTAAGCCGAACCAAGGCCGAGTCCCTTGTTGGAGGTCCTTTATTTAATGCAATTTAATTTCAGTACCATTAAATCCCACGATGGGTAGGCCGAGTCAAGGCCGAGTCCCCTGTTGGAGGTCATTTATTTAATGTAATTTAATTTCATACAATTTAATTTCAATACTATTAAACCCTATGATGGGTAGGCCGAGGTAAGGCCGAGTCCCTTGTTGGAGGTCCTTTATTTATTGCAATTTAATTTTCTGCAATTTAATTACTGTACCATTAAACCCTAGAATAAGTAGGCCAAGCCACCTGCTGGAGGTCGCAACACTGCACAGAAATAGTTAGTTCACGCCCTCCTGTGGTTTCAGGAAATTTTAATAATTTGAAATACCAAAAAATGTCATTCATATGCATTCCATCTAAAAAGAGAAAATACAAAAAAAGACGTCACCTCACTAGAACCTTAGGAATAAATCAAACATGAGTTGTCAAATTAAGATAATCATGAAATTAAGGTACCGAAAGGGCATTAGTTTTAATTAACTAGTATAACTAAGTCCTCGAACCCAGAATCTCTGGCTCGTAGAAGTAATTTAGTTCTCCCACTAATTTACTTAGGTTTCTAATTGACCTACCAAAAATGATTAGTGGCGACTCCAAACTCTAAAATCATTTGAAAAAAAAAACCAAAGTTGCAATTCGATAGGACTTGGGAGGGTCCGTATTAGGTTAATTAATTTAATCAACCTGATAATCCATTAACCTGGAAATTTTTTCACCAAAAGAAAAAAATTTTAGGGTCGCGACACTATCCCTCCCCCTCTCTTAAGATTTTTTTTTTTTATATCCTGACTATATGTATCCTTTATCCTATTCTGAACAACTGTCAAATATGGTATTCTTATCATTTAAAATATCCTAAACCTGGCTTATATCCTAATGACCAAATGCAATCCTATAGTATTCTTATCATTTAATCACAAAGTTTACGAGATTTGGTTACTAAATTAGGGTTAGGACACGTGCTATGTTCATGCACATAATTATGTAATTATGTAGGGAAAGAAAATGAGTAGTTATATACAAATGTAGGTGAGCACGAGATTAAAAGAAAAGTAACCACAATCTAGGAAGTAAATGGGTGGGTACGAGAGAAAGGAAGGAAGGATAAATTTTGGAAACAAACAGTGAGATGGAACATCAAATCCATGTCATAGAGTTGGGAAAGTTAAAAAGAAAGCCTTAAATCTATTGTATTGATAGCACTTTAGTCCTAAACTTTTTAAGTGGACCCATTTAGTACTATGTATTTTAGCATTGGCACTAATTCAGTCTATCCAGCCAATTTATGTCAGGAAATCTCTTACATGGACGCCAACCGTCCTACATGACACGTCTAGCATTGAGTAGATATTTTTTTCTTCTCAATCTTTTCATTTTTCCCTTTTTGCCCTTTCCCTTTTCATTTTGTCGGTAGTCAAATTTTCAATGGTGCTCATTGACGGAACCTTGGTAGATGTTTACACCAAAAAACGGCCAAATTGACAACATGAGAAACACAAGTTAGAGACATCCGACAACGTACAATGTTAACACATTGATATTGACAAGCATGTGACTAGAGAATGACCACTTGATTGATTAAATGAAAATTTTGTTGTGTCAATGTTTACAAGGATCAATATAGATATGCATTGGTGATAGGAATCATCGATCAGTTGCCGGCGACTAACGGCGAGGCATTATGGGCAAAGAGCAGTAAATTAGTAAGATTGATAGATACAACATGTCTAAAAGTCTGAACAGTACGGGGGTGTAATTTCCCTCGCCATGGCAGAGCACACTTATGAACCCAAGATAGACGAGTCAATTGAATTTGTGGGGATAGTCAGCAAACACATATTAAAAGAGATGCAACTACCAAGACAAGGTCATGAATCAGTTGGCACTGATTCCAGAGAAATCGCCACTCAGCAAGAGAACCAAGAGAACATGGGCACAAGAATATCGGGGGCAAAGGGGCATGGTTGCCTATCGATAGGACAGATTTAATCAGTAATGCGCAGATTGAGAGAACTAGCTTAGCTTGTTGATCGAGGTATTAGATGGAAGTTACGTCTAGGCTCAATCATGATTTTGAATTGTGAAAAATGCAGTTGCAATTGCGAATGAGTGCGAAGGATCGAGGCACCGACTTTGAAGGAGCAATTGTTTTGCAGATAAAGGTTTGACAACGTGGAAAAATGGAACCAGAACTTTTGAAAGCGTGGAAGCAAAGTTGCAATCGCAGGGAAACTGCTCCAAGTGGTTATAATGGAAGGCTTATAAATGTGAATGTTCATCAACTGAAGAAAGCCCCGCAAAACCAAATCTATCTTTCAATTATCTTTAGTTTACTGGATTTTAGATTTCCCTAGATGTAGTTGTAAATTCCCATTGTCGAGTCAAATTCCAACATGTATCTTTATCCTTGGTGCTCCGTTGTCGAGTCAAAACTCTAGCGTAGTACTGTCGCATTCTCAAGCTTCGTCGTCGATTCAAACTCCGTCGAAATTTGTGTACGTTAGTTCGTTTGTAATAGCTGTACTTTCTAAATCTTTCCATCAAGTCAAACTCTAGTTTGGTTTATGTTTGCACAATTCTATACTGATTTCTATTCTCGCTTGGATATTTCCTGTCCGGAATCACCACATAACTTGGTCTCCTTCTTTTAAAAGCCGAACATTTACTTTTGGTGAAAGAAATTTCATTATGTATTAGGTTCCGGTGAAATAATGTCTAAATCTATAACTCTCCATAAACAATCATCACCCAAGGGACTTCCACAAGTACTAGCCAAAGTATTCGAACACATCTTGTTATGTGAAATTTATTTTATTTTAAAGTTGTCTGGCGTTTATCTTGGTTCAATTGAACTGCCTTGTTTCTCCCTTACATTTTTTTGTCAAAATGAATGAAATGTTACTTTGACCAAAAGAAAAAAAAAAGCAGATGATAAAAAACATAGATCCAGGCTTTGCTTCGTACATGCCGATTGTAGAGTATTCCAAGCTAACTAACGTGCTAGGTTTTCTGACAAAAAATAATAATAATAAAAGAAAAAACTGATGTGCTATGTTTGAAAAATCCATTGGAAGATTACTCCAATGGCCACTTTTGCCACTTGGAAAGGAGGAGGTGAGGGTTTGAATCCTCACCTTGGGAGGGAGTTGAGATAGGAACGCGGAAGGAAGGAGAGAACATATTTTGCAATTTGAACACGTACTTAGCATACACGTATCCTCACCTTAGGTGCACATCTGCGAGGAAGCACCAGAAAATTCTCCGACTCCTCCTCATTGCGTCGAAGTTTGATGTGGAAAATCGCTGAGTTTAGCCAAATATGTCATTAAAATGTGACGATGGATGAGGTTGGGTTTGTCGTCCTCTTCTCGTCTTTCTACATTTGCTCGTCTTTCTTTCCTTTTTGTCTCAAGGACAAATAATTCAGAAAAAGGAAAATACACAGGGCATTTTGCTACTGAATTGCAACTGCTAGACTAGCTTTAATTTCCTCGGCACGAGTAGAATTCAAGATCATGTATACTTTCCCTATTACCTCAAAAAAGAAATGAACCGCATCCTACACAGTGAATAATCTCAACTCCTAGAACAAATTCCAGGAAACGAAACAGTAAATCCAGCACTTTTGTTTCTTCAGTTTCATTCTCTAGGACCAAGTATACAAGATTGGCTGCTTCAGGTCATAATTAGATCTTCTTATCGTGAGCCAATCTCTGCAGCCTGAGCTCCTGAAGCAGAGCACCCAAATCAGACCAAGAAGACCCACCTTCTTCCACAGCCCCTCTTGCCATCTCGGCAAGTGCTTTCGCCTTCCTTCTCATTTCCTCTGCTTCCTCGCCCACCAGGACTCTCTTCACTGCCTCCTCCACTCTCTCGCTCTTCACGCTATCCCCGATCAACCTCACCCACTGCTTCACCCCAATGTCGAACGCGGTCTTGAGCACCTGGGTCACAAACTTCTTGTTGTAGAATTGCTCCGCCGCAACCGGCCAAGTCACCATTGGTACACCAGCTGTGACTGCTTCCAGGGTCGAGTTCCACCCGCAATGTGTCACAAAACCCCCGATTGCCTCGTGATCGAGAATCAGCACCTGAGGAGCCCAGCCCCTGATGATGAGGCCCTTGTTTCGGGTTCTTGATTCGTAACCATCAGGCAACCACTCTTCTTTGCCTTCTTCCACATTCGGGTCCTTCTTCACCACCCAGATGAATTGTTGCCCTGATGCTTCTAACCCGACTGCGATCTCGCGGAGCTGAGCAGCATTGAAATTCGCCATGCTTCCGAAGCAAATGTAGATCACTGAGTAGGGTTGCTTCGAGTCGAGCCACTTGAGGCACTCGTGGTGGTCAATGGACGCTTGCTTGCCCCTGTGTGCTTTGTCCTCATTTTCCTTATTGCACAATGAGAGCGGGCCGACAAACCAGGATCGTCTCCCTAGGAATGTCCTGTAATGGTCAGCGTAAGCCGGCTCGAGCTCGTAGAAGCTGTTCATGACGACTCCAAAGCTCCTCTTCTCCGATTCCTTCGCCTCATTGTAGAACTTGGTGAACTCGGTTTCTTCCCTGACAAAGTCCTGCAACTGCATTCTGGACAGTGTGATTTCTCCAGGGAAGTTGGGGATGACAAAGGGCTCTGAATCGCACGACACCTTCTTGTGAGGTTCATAGAGCCTCACACATTCTGAGCCCGCAATGGAGAAGGCACTTGTCCCGTGGAAAACGAGCCTAGGGACGCCGCACTTGGCCGCGATCTCGGTTGTCGAGGGGAGGAAAATGTCCGAGATTAGACAATCGGGGGCAAGTTTCTCTATCAGCAGCTCGAGCTGTCGGTCCAGCATCATGAAGGCTCTCATGAACTGCTTGCGCATTTCCGGCGCAGTGACCTTGTTCAGATTGTCGCAGTTTTCTGGCAAGCCGACCTCTTTCAGAGGCAACGTCACCGTGACGACATCGATGTTGAAGCCTGAATCCTTGAGTTTCGCGATGGATTTCAAGAAGGTGGGCTCGTCATGGGGGGTGGCGATGAGGGTGGACTTGCAGCCTCTGATGGCGAACAGCTTGGCCATGTCAATCATTGGGATCATGTGGCCTGGAGCCATGAAAGGGAAGAAGAAAATGTGAAGCTGGTGGCTTTCACAACCCATCTGGCCTCTCAGGAGAGTTTCTGCTACAGGAACGGATTCAGGAATGATGCTGGTGAAGCACAAGAAAGTTTGCGTTGTGATGCTGCTGCCTTTTGAAAGCTGGGGTTTGGTTTTGCACTTCGAACCTAGGACAAATATATTATAAGGAGGAGGGTTTGGGATTCAAGAAAGACAAGTTTGATTTCTTCCATGCTTTAGATGTGCTATAAAATTCCTGCTTCGGTCATCAGTTTCTGCGTTCGTTTTAGGAAAATGACTAGCTAATAGCCACACAATGCTACGCTTGCCCCCAAAAGTTGTAATTTTCAATTTTTTGGCTGTTATGTGCCAGCCACAAATTGATTTGTGGCCGACATTGGATTGGACCTTCCAATGTCATTATTGCCAAAATGACAGTGCACAGTCTGCCTAGCAAAACCCTCATTTTCACTTGTCGGGTTCTGCAGAGACGTCATGCATGACCAATTCCACAAGATGGGGCCTCCCGTCAGAATTGGCTACGGGACATCCAATTTGGAGAAGGTTCGCTACTTTTTGTGCAAGATAAAGGCACTTTAGGTGACTGATAAGTTGTTCAATGAAGCTTGAAAGATACTCATGTCTCTTTCCTGCTGCGGCGGGGAAAACTTCGCATCTGTGCCCCCAATTACGACGCTCATTTCGACGATAAAACTTTGTAAATGATTATTTAAGTCCTTTATAGAGTTTTGGGACAAAATTAATTATTTATAAAAAAAAATTTGCTCTAAAATTTATAAAATTAGAAATTGATAAAAGGGTGAACTATGCCATTCATTATCTTTGTTTCGCTGGTTTCAACAGAAAAATCGTGGAGCTACCATTCTCTCCCAATGATTTCATTTAAAATCACGAAAATCTATTTGTTTTCCTAAAACAATGAGAAGCAAGTAAAATTTTCTCACCTCCCTTAAACTTTGCATTTGTGTCTTCTCTGACCTTGCTCTCATTCGAGATTGAACAACAGAGCTAGGAGACTTGTGGAAATCGACTACCTTTCTTTGATCAAGTGTGAGGATTAATGCCAAGGAACATTTTGGAACCAATTTAACTCCAAGTTCTTCGGTGAAAATTTGACGGATTCTGTGATGTTGTTCGGTACATAAATTAATTTCTAAATATTTTGTGCGAAAACTTCAAAAAGGATCGTTTAAGTACCAAAAATTTATGAGATCAATTTAGTGCCAAAACTATTTAGTAAGTCACATCAAATCTTTTGTTTCCGGAGTCAATTAAGTGATTAATGTGGCACTTGAATAATCATAAATTAAAAAATTGCTCTTGTTACTCAGCCTATATAGCCTTGAGCATTGTACACGGACGTGTTGTAGAAGTAACCCATTACCTTCTAGGCAGAATTGCCACAACATGGGCATTCTTCTTAGCAAGAATTATTGCAGTAGGATAATGGCTAGGAGGATTTGAAAGGCCCTACTATTTCTTTTAGAGGTTTATCTAAAATATAACTATGAAGACGTTTCAAATACCACACATGAGTAACTAGACATGCTGACTTGATGTATCTCGTTTGATTGGCACCAAATTAAGAATCTTGTAATACCTATAACTTTGATATCGTCCTAACTTGCTTGTAGGTAAGCTATCACGCAACTTCTATTGTCCAAATGGCATCTAGTGTTCGTCGGTAATGGTAATGCATCACATACCAACGATGTTAGGCACCAATCTGAATGAATACAAGCGTGGTGTGAGTTGTTTTTAGATTGATCATCAACACATAAAAAAATCAAGAAAATATTCAGAACTAGGACATGGATGTTTCTCTCTCAAAGATGCCGAAATATTCATCAACCAGTGAGTCAACCAGTGAATCAATCAATTTTGTTCATAGATCCCAGTCTTGCTCCATTTGTTTCATAAAAAAAAAATAAATGATCAAGAAAACAATTTCATAAAAATGATTTGCTTTTGTCACTTGAGATAATTAATCAATTAAAGATATCTTCATTGATAATAACTATTTATGTCCAAATAATTTCATGAACAATGACAATATTTTTTTTATTTATTCATTTTCTAAGCGATAAGTAAGAAGATGAATTTTTTTTGTTTATTCATTTTTGTAAGCAAATAAGCGATCATTCTTTGAAAAATATTTTGTAAACCGTTCATTTTTCGCTAAACTAGCAGAGGCTTTAGACCTAGCAAGATGAATCCAATTTCATTTAGGTGTTTCTCGGCCACATTTGGTAATATTCAAGATCAAGCTCGTGTCGTATAAACACGGAAAGTATGTAATGCAATTGAATCCTAAAATTTCAAAAAATGCAATGAAATTCTAAAACTTGTCAAGTTGGTGCAATCTAATTATTACATTAACTCCGTCCAACTTGACAATCCATATGGGCAAGCCTTCGAAGAAGTAATTCAAGAATGGTCTTTACGGGTGGTTTCTCTTATTTTCCATCCAACAATGTCCCTTGACACCTCAGTCTCATTTGAAAGAGCCATCAACCTTCGATCTCCATCGCCTCAATTTTATAGTGGGATCGCTCTTGATCACGGGCGTAACATTTTAAATTTCCACGAGCATTATTATTTCCACAGCCTAAGTGATGCTCTTATTTGATATTTCTTAAGCGGGGTCTACTAAATTGGAAGCTAAGAAGACATGAGTCGAAGAAAACCCATTTTTATGATGAGGTTAACCTATAATGGGAGAATCAAAGACCTGTGATCGCGAGAAATCTTACTAATCTCGTGAATTAGATAAGATGTAAGTTGAAACATAGTCTCATATTTATTGCGAAAGAGAACATGCTTGCACTTGATATGATAAGGGGAATCGAACCAATGCGATACGTGTAATCCTCTCCCTTCCAATTAATTCGAATTAAAAATACACTACAACGTGTGGATCGATCGACCTCATCGGCTGACCCATCATAGGCCGGAGAGACCTAACCCATTCGCCAGTAAGTCCTATGGAGTTCGGTTGCCGGCAATGGATTTAACCCGGCCGGTTGGGCTTTTATGCTTTCCCGAACAACTTGGTGGAAACTATTCTAGCTTCTTGTCAAAGAAAAATTTGGAAGTTGATGCCTAGTCATCTTTATCTCCCTAGGGAGGTCAGGCTAAAGAGGAGCTTTTGAGTCAGATAAAACTGTCCAGCCTATGGCTTTGTAAGTGCATATGGAGAAGAAACCTAGAGCTTCAAAAACTATCCTAGGAGTCTCACACTCGTGGTAATACAAATGCCGCCTTTGGAAAAAACACATCTGCTACGAGGCAATCGAGTTTATGTTCTGGAGCATGGTTGTGGCCTTGAAGAACTTACTTATCATTTCTCTATTGGTGTCATCGGAACCGGAACTGCTTACGTCAAATGAATATAAAAAAAAGTTACATGCACTAGTACAACACTTCTAAATTTCTCAAAAGATCTACAATTAGTGTATAACTCTCAGTAAGTGACTAAACTGATCACAGAATATGTAAATAAGTGTTCTTCTAATTCTTGTAACTCATCTCTATCTACTTTGGCTTACATTGATCTCTTTCATAGCTGTCAATCTTCAAGTACCGTTAATCAATTTAGCTGTTGTAGATTGTAAAAAGATCACCATAGACCCGTTCGTCCCCATAAACAAATCTTCCCGCAATCTTGTTGTCAGGGTCCTAGATCCGTCGCTTTCTCAAGACTAATCGTGTTATCTACTTTAATATGATATTATAGATGATAGAGGACTAATGCAAAAGCTAATCAAACAAAAAACAAGTAGTGAGCCACCCAAAAAGGGAAACAAGTGCATGCAAAAGAAAGAGGCAAGCACTACGCCTAAGGGTTAATGCCTCAGAGGTTTGCTACGACTTATAATGGATAATATAAAAAAAAACAGTCAGATAAATATTTAATTATATATAAGGCACTTAAAACATCCTTTTTACGTCAAAAGAAAACTAGCTATTGGGAGAGGATCAAAAAGGTACGGGCTATCTATAGCACACTCCACCAACATCCTAACGTTAGCTGATGGCCATCTCAAAAAGTCGCCGCCATGCCACCCTTGCTCAAAAGCCTACCTATACAATCGTACCATACACTGACACTAGACACCTACTCCCCGCTACTACTACTCGTCTACACATCACTATCACCGTCACTATGCTCACTCTGGTCCACCGGCCCAAGCTCCGAACGTATGAGGCAATGAAGTAGTGTACACTATCATCAGTGGAACCCCTGTCTACCTCTATGACAGTGTGGAATTGGCCATACCAAGAAAAAAGGGGGGTAATGGCTCAGTACGTACCTCCCAGGTATAGATAACGTGTATAGGTACGCTAAAATGGTAGATGGTCATGGCATGAGGAAGGGTGAATGACATAGCTGTCGAATTGTCAAATGAAGCGAGCCATGGGGGTGAATTTGAAAACCCATTAAGTTTTCTAGTAAGCCAAACAACTAAATACCCATTTTAGTTTTTCATTGCAAGATTACAGAGTTGCACAACAATGATACCAAGAGGGCACTACTAGCTCGACTATATCTCGGCATGAGCATAAAAGAGAGGGAAATTCTAACTACACTTCAGAATCTAATCCTACACCAGGCTAGTTTAACAATCAAGTAAATTCCCTCAACGATTGTTGTATCTCTAATAATAATACCTAGAGGACGTGAATAGGTGTATACAATCAAACTTGATAAAATAATACGAAATTAAAAACTTCAAGTTTGATGGGAGTAGATGGAATTAACTGAACTATGCAGTGCTTCTATCAAACAGTTAATAGATGCAAGTAGACAGTAGAAGATGATGCACACAAGACTATAGTGGTTTAGCTTTTTGAAACCCTATGTCCATGTTGGCACTTGATTTTTGGCCAATTTTATTTTTAGACAAAATTTTAGAAAATCTATAAAAACAAATTTCATAAAATTGAAAAAATCAACTTTTGGGATCTTGGCCAAACCTAGGGAACTAATTTTGAACAAAAAAATAAATGTTCATATTTTCAGTTTTTTTTTCATTTTATTTCCAAAAATTCATAAAACAAATCAAGAAAAAATGAGAAAATTACAAAATCAACATTGAAAGCCTTGGCCAAGCCTAGAAAACCATTTTTGAACAAAAATAATTTTTCATATTTTTCGCATTTTTAAAGATTTTCCCAAAAATAGTAAATACTTGAAAATTAATAAAAACAAATAGAATTTGAGGCCAAAAAAATACGAAAAATAGTCAATATTTTTATTTTAATTCTCTCTTCATTTTGGCCAAAGAAATTTTGAAAAAATTAATCTGAAAATGGGGTTTACTTTGTTAATCTCATTTTCAAATTAATTGAAAACAAATTCTAGAAATTTCATTTCAGCCCTGTAATTTTCAATTTTTGCATTTTTAGAGTCGTGTCATCCCCCTATATTTTTAAAAATTAAATTACAGTCCCAAAATTCACGAAATTTTCGAATTTCGATAAAAGGACTAGAATGCAATCTTTAGTTTTTCAATTTAGTACTTAAAAACATTTAAAATGCATTTAAAACTTTTCTAGGGAACAAATTGAAAATCAGGTCACGTCACCCTAGTTTTTGGCCTTATGAATCCATTGATCATGTCAATTTTTGCAAATAAGGTCATTAAGGGTTTGGGTTTTGCAAAATGGGTCCTCGGGTCAAATTTAGAAATTAAGATTTTAATACAAAGGTTTGACATTTTTTGAGGGAAAATTCATTTTTAGACATAACTAATGTCTCAGAGTCCAATTTTAGGGTTTAATTTCCTAAATTTTGAAATTTAGGCAGCCAATTTTGCAATTTCCATAAAATCGGGTCTATCGGGTCGGACTAGATCCGACCCGATTTGACCCGGCTTGACCCAATTGCACAGTCCATCTTCTTCCCCAAAACGATGGTTCATGCAGAGGGAGGATTCAACTGATTCTGGGAATTTCAAGCAAGGATAAATAGTGAGGTTTTTGGGATTTTTGAAGGGGAGATTCATTCAGTTACGAGGGACGGAGAGAGAGAACAGAAAAAATCAGTCGAAGGGAGAGGGGAGGAAGAGATTACTCTGCTAGGGTTGGCACGACTCTATAGCGGAAGCATCGCACAGGAAACTTGGGAGCTCCATCATAGCAAACGGAGAGGAATCGAGTTGCAGAAAATGATTAGGGAGCTTTGTGAAGTTGCTGCGAACGTCCTAAACCTCGCGGTTCATCAGTCCATCACTGAAAAAGGTAATCGCCATTTTTGAGTTCGAAGCTTAGCTTTCATGGCAACTTCTTGATTAAATGCCCTTGCTTCGAATTTCTTAATTGAATCGCACATATTGTAGGAACCAATAAAAGGAAGAAGGAATTTTGTGGAAGCTTGGAGGATTTAATTTGGAGAGAATAACAAAACACAAATGAGAGAGCAATACTACAAAATACCTTTGCCAAGGTTTTAGACAAAGAAAATACAAGCTTTGCTCTAAGCTTGTTCTTACAAGAACTCTCAACTCTCTCTATATTTCTCCTCCTCCTTGATATGAAACTTATAAGAAAAACCACACATATTTATAGCCAATTCTATATCTAATTTTGTCAAACTTAAATGTCTTTATTTGACTACACTTAATTTTATCAAACTTAAGCACACTTAAGTTGTCCAATTTTGACAATTAATAGTCAAAAATTGAGACTTAAGCACACCTAAGTTGCCCATTTTTGACAATTAATAGTAAAAAATTGAGGCTTCTTCTTTTTTTGACTTTCTTCCAAAATGTATTTTAATATTTTCAATAGCCTCCTTTAAAATTGATTTTGGAAGTTCATAACGCCAAGCATCGTCTTCAATCTTTCGAACAAATCAGCCTTCAATGGTTTTGTCAGGATGTCTACAATCTGGTCTTCGGACTTACAGGAATCAAGTTCAATCTCACCACCTTTGACTGGCTCATGGATATAGTGATACTTGATGTCGATATGTTTGCTCCTACTATGGAAAACAGGATTCTTGGCTAATGCAATTGCCGACTTGTTATCACATATTAATTTGGTAGGATTTTTCTGCTCATGCATCAGTTCATTGAGCATCCTATGAAGCCATATCGTCTGACAAGCCCCTGAAGCTAATGCCATGTATTCTGCTTCAGCTGTCGAGAGTGCAACAACTTGTTGTTTTTTCGAGGACCAAGAAATCACTCCTGATCCGAGAAAGAAAACATTTCTTGAAGTACTCTTCTGAGTCTCAGTATCACCTGCCCAATCGGAGTCTGTGTATCCAACTAGACCAAAGTTGTCGGTATAAGAATATAAAATTCCATGGTCACGAGTTCCACTGACATACCGTAAAATTCTTTTTGCTACTTGCAAATGTGATTGATACGATTTTTCCATGTATCTGCTAATAATTCCCACTACATAGGTACTATCCGGCCTCGTAGAAACCAAATATCTCAAGCTGCCAACAATGCTTTTGAAATAAGTGGGATTTATCAGCTCGTCAGCTCCTTCTTTCTTCAACTCCAACCGTTCTACCACGGGAGTCCGAATTGGTTTGAGCGACTCCATTTTCAATAGTTTCAAAATGTCATTAGCATATTTTTGTTGTGTAACAAATATGCCATCATCTTTCTGCTTCACTTCAAGGCCAAGAAAATAGGACATCAATCCTAAATCAGTCATCTCGAACTGGCTAGTCATAGCCTCCTTGAATTTTGAAAACATTTTTTCACAACTGCCTGTAAATATCAAGTCATCAACATAAAGGCACACAATTATTATGTCACCATTAGTATTTGACTTGATATACAGTGTATACTTATACGGGCACTTTTGAAAATCATGCTCTAATAGGTATGTGTCGATACACGTGTACCAAGCACGAGGTGCCTGTTTTAGCCCATATAAAGTCTTCTTCAGTTTGTAAACTTGATTTTCATGCCTTTTCTCATAACTCTGTGGTTGCTCCACTTAGACTTCCTCTTCAAGAACACTATTGAGGAATGCTGATTTCACATCCATTTGATGGATCTTCTAATGATTTTGAGCTGCAAGTGCTAAGATCATCCGGATGGTATCCATCCGAGCCACTGGTGCAAATACTTCAAAATAATCAATACCTGACTTTTGCTTGTAGCCCTTTACAACCAGTCTGGCCTTGTAACGGTCCACCTGACCGTTTGGTTTGTACTTCGTCTTGTACACCCACTTGACACCAATGGGTTTTTTACCATGTGGTAAAGAAGTTAGCACCCATGTGTCATTCTTCTCAATGGAATGAATTTCTTCATTCATTGCTTGGATCCACTTTTCTTCTACAGCTGCTTCATCATATGTTACGGGATCACAATCAGCAAACAAACAAAAGTTTACCAATGTTTCATCAGTGATTCCATTATTATCACTGTCATCGCCTCTTGTGACCACGTAATCCCTGAATTTTACTGGCGTCTCCCTCAGTCGTTGTGAACGACGTAGTGGTGGTTCTGAAGCTGATTTTGGTGAAGATGTACCACTAGTTGAAAATGATGGAGACTCTTCTATTTCTCTCTCCAATGGTTCATCTTCGATGGTGATGCTTTTCTGGTCACTCTTTTGGTTCCAGTCCCAAGCTTCAACTTCAAAAAATTGGACATCCCTGCTGATAATTACCTTTTCAGTGACTGGGTTATACAGCTTATAACCTTTAGTTGTGTCACTATAGCCAATGAAGATGCACTTCTCGCTTTTGTCATCCAACTTCTTTCTTTGTTCATCTGGTATATGGGGATATGCCACACACCCAAATACTCGTAGAAACGAAACATCTGGCTTGTTGCTGCTCCAAGCCTCTTCTTGGGTTCTTCCAAAAACACTCCTTATTGGACACCTGTTTAGTACAATTACAGCACAAGCAACCGCTTTTGCCCAAAAATTCTTAGGCAAATTTTTGGCTTTTAACATACTTCTTGCCATTTCAAAAATTGTCCTGTTCTTTCTTTCTGCTATACCATTTTGCTGAGGTATATAGCTGACAGTCAACTGACGTTTTACTCCATGAATTTTACAAAATTTTTCAAATTCATTTGAGGTAAATTCTCCCCCTCTATTCGATCTCAACGTCTTCAGATTAAAGCCACTATGTTTTTCAACATAGACTTTAAATTCTTTGAACTTGCCAAATGTTTCAGATTTTTCTCTCAAGAAATATACCTAAGTTTTTCTGGTAAAATCATCAACAAAAATCAGCATGTACCTTTTTTGTCCGACTGATTCAACCTCAACAGGACCACATATATCTGTATGTACTAGCTCCAAAGGTTGCTTTGCTTTTCTAGCTTTCCCAACTGGAAATGATTCCCGATGTTGTTTTCCAATGAGACATCCTTCGCATGGACGATCTGGACATTCGATTAAAGGCATGCCGGTCACTATCTTTTTCTGAACCAGTAGTTTTAGTCCACGAAAATTTAGATGACCGTATCGAAGATGCCACAGCCAGTTGTTGTCTTTCATCATCGCTTGAAAACTCAAGAGATTCTTCATCTGAAGAGTCATGGGAAACATCCGGTTCTTCGTCATTGTCGCGACCCGAAAAAAATTAATTTATTTTTTTTCAATCGGGTAAACGGATTATCAGGTTAATTGACTAACCTAATTCGGACCCTCCCAAGTCCTACCGAATCGCAACTTAAGTTCTTTTCATGCAAAAGATTTTTTATTTGGAGCCGCCACTAATCATTTTTGGTAGGTCGATTAGAAACCTAAATAAATCAGCGGGAGAACTAATTTATTTCTGCGAACTAGAGAAAATGGATTCGGTGACTTGATTACGCTAGATCATTCTAACGCCCTTTCGGTACCATTTTATTTCATGAAAGCTCATTTGGGATGATTGGAACAAGTTTGGGTCAAACTGACCAAAAGGATAAAACGGTTATTTTTCAAGGATCGGGAGGTGGAAACATCAAAAATAGGATTGGCCAGTCGAAAAAAAAAATTTTAGGTGGATACGCGTAAATTAATGACAACACAAATACAAATGCGGTATGTGGATATGGAGACATACGAGTACGACATGACATAATCGAAATTTAAATCAATTCATTTGGGCAAGAAAATTCTCGAAGATTTAATGGTTAGGATTGTTACCTGATTTGACAGATTTGATTGTCGAATTCGGATCTCGTGTCACTTTATGGATCAAGATCGCGGCTCGAACGATGGGGATGAACTCATGACTTGCGTTGATCGGTAGAGGAATTATGGATGGTAACATCTAGATTTAAACTCCCACCATCTTCAAGACTCTCTTTTGAAAAAAAGGATTCTCTCTCTTTTTTTTGATTTTTTCTTCCTTTCTAATTTTTTTTTGAATCTCTCAAAACTCTCTCAAACATCCAAAATTTTCTCTCCCCCTAAAAAATCTCTCTCAAACATTTCAAATTTTTTTTCTCCAAAGAATTCCCACCATCCAAACTCTCTTCTTCCTCCTTTTATAACCCATTCATTTATCTTCCATTCTAATTTTTCCACTAACTCTTCTTCTTCAACATCTTCCATTCTCCATCTCTATCTCACATTCTAATTTCTCCACTAACTCTTCTTCTTCAACATCTTCCATTCTCCATCTCTATCTCACATTCTAATTTCTCCACTAACTCTTCTTCATCTCCATCTTCCCTTCTCCATATCTATCTCCCATTCTACTAACTCTTCTTCATCTCCATCTTCCCTTCTCTATTCTCATCTATTCTTCTCCATCTTCTCTTCTCCATCTCCTCCTCTCCATCTCCTCTTCTTCATCTCCTCCTCTCCATCTTCCATTCTCTATCTCCTCTTCTCCATCTTTCCTTCTCTATTCTAATTTCTCCACTAACTCTTCTTTTTATTATTTACAAAATAATCCCTCAAATGTTAAGTATTTGCACTCTAGTCCATGAGATTTTAAGTATTTGCAATTCAGTCCACGGAGAAATATTTCTTTAAGTCCAAATCTTCTCAAAATTTTCAACACATCTCCCTTATGCTTATTTCTTGCCGCAAAATTTAATTAAAGCCCTTTTGTAAAATTGAGTCATTCTGGGTATAATTGGGCCAAGATAAAAATTTAAAATATTAGAGAATAATGTCACAACTTTTAAAAGTGAAAAAATGAAAATAAATTGACTCAAATTAAATTTTTTAGGCTCAATTCGAGATTATGCTCGTGAAGAAATACACGACCCCGAATTGGGTTTTTTTTTTAAATTTGTGATGGCCAACATGAAAAGGAATTTAAAAGAAAAATATTGACCATTTTTACATATTTTTTGTGACCTCAAACGCCATTATTTATTAAATATTTTCCTAATTTCTAAAAATATATATATAATTCAAAAAATATGAAAAATTATTTTTTTGTTCAAAAATGGTTGCCTAGGCTTGGCTAGGGCTTCCAAAGTTGATTTTATAATTTTCTCAATTTTTATGGATTTTCTATTAATTTTCGAAAATAAAAAATGCTGAAAAATACCAAAAATATGAAAAATTATTTTTTGGTCAAAATTGATTCCCTAAGCTTGGCCAAGGTCCCCAAAATTGATTTTTCAATTTTACAAATTTTTATAGATTTTGTATTAATTTTAAAAGAGAAAACATGATTAAAAATCAGGTGTCAACAGCTGCCTCTCTTTGAAAGGAAGCTCGGTAGAGGTTCATTTCAAAGACGAGAAGACACCTGAATCCTAATCAACTCAACACAAGGAGATAAAAAGAGTCGTGACAATTGATCTCCAATACCCCACATTGCAAGTTCTAATCCAGTTTCGGCTTGAGGAGGCTTCTATGAAGTGAGGGAGAGCTAGAGTGGAGAGGTTACCTGGCACTTACCTGCCCATCGTATGGCCGTTGCCTGACATGAATGCACTTTGAATAGACACCCAAATGTTCACTCAGAGGATAATCCGAGGAGGATGAGCTCTGACCTGTATGGTAGGTCAACCCATGATAGAGTTCCTAGTGAAAGGAATCTATTGGCGATCTATCCTATTTAGAGGATTCGCCTGCATTTTGACCCGTATGGTAGGTCAACCCATGATAGATTCCTAACGAAAGGATTCTACTTATTAAACTTTGATTGAAATTTGACCCGTATGGTAGGTCACCCCATGGTAAATTCCTAATGGAAGGATTCTACTGATTGAAATTTGACCCGTATGGTAGGTCACCCCATGGTAGATTCCTAATGGAAGGATTCTACTGATTGAAATTTGACTCGTATGGTAGGCCACCCCATGGAAATGCCTGTAAGAAGGACTTTGGTGCCTGTAAGAAGGACTTTTGGTTGCCTGTAAGAAGGACTTTGGTGCCTGTAAGAAGGACTTTTGGTTGCCTGTAAGAAGGACTTTTGGGTGCCTATAAGAAGGACTTGAAATGGACTATTCCGTATCGGGGTTTCTAATGGAGGGGTTCCAGAGATGGCATTTCGCCTAATTGGTGTCTGGTTTTCAGGACTTGAAGATGGACCTTGCAGTATTGGGGTTTCCAATGGAAGGTTCCAGAGATGGCATTTCACCTAATTGGTGCTTGCTTTTCAGGACTTGAAAATGAACCATTTCGTATCGAGGTTTCCGATGGAAGGGTTCTAGAGATGACATTTCGCCTGATTGGTGCCCGCTTTTCAGGACTTTGAAGATGGACCGTTTCGTATTGGGGTTTCCAATGGAAGGTCTCCAGAGATGGCATTTCGCCTGAAGTTGAGGCCGTATTGCTTTCTTGCGCAGATGAGGTCTTTGAGAAATGAAGCTGTACCGCCTTCTGGTGCAGGTAAAGTCTTCGAAGATAGGAGGCCGTGCTGCATTTTTTGTGCAAGCGAGGCATGTTGAGATCAAGATCACGAGAGTTGGTCAATCATGATTTGATAAAGCTTGAGAACACGAGATTATATCAATCGTGAGCTGATGAAGACTTCATAAGCGCATGTTGATCATGAGTCGCAAGGGTTCAGAAGACTTACGTGGATCTTCTGAGTTAATGATCGAGGCATAGACAGACTGATTGTATCATGTCTGCTTGCTCACTGAATGACCTTATGTGCTGCAATAGATTTGAGCACCCAGACAATCATCAGAATTGGAAGGTTCAGGCTGAAGATATACTCACCTGAAAATGCTTGGCGAGTATTTGCCAACAGGGTTTGTTTGTTTAATAGCCCTTGGATGAATTTCGAGACCTCGGAGGGTAACTCGACTATCAGGAATGCACTACCTGTCAGACAGTGTCAGAGGTAACATGTGCAAGCATTTTTATCAATGAGTTCATCGGTTCATGCAAAACCATTCAGTTGAGTTTGCAATGATTAAAACTGTATGTGTATGCTCATAATGTGGATCATGTATGACTATTCTGTCGAGTTTGCATTTCCAATTCTGTCCAGGGAGGTTATCACGTTATGAATACCTCGAATGTAACCTGAATGGGGACTTCAGTCCGAAAGGGCTTTCTCTCACTCTCGAGAAAGGCTGTTTATCCTGATTGCAGGATTTGAAAAGAAATTACTCAACCTTACCATCATCGCATTCAGCGAGGGTCTGAGTAATCTCGCAATTGATAAGATCAAGCCGATCTGGAGGTCTTGATTAGGACCGTAATGTAGGCTGGGTCAAGGCTTACCAAAAGGGACTCTTTTGAGTCAAGGCCACTGACAAAAAATGTCTTCATTATCTGCTCCGGGTTTACAAGTCAAGAACCCTGCAAAAATGAGAGAGAAATAGTTTTGCTCGAACTTCTTCGAGCGATGCTTAAAATCATTCAACTCTTACGTTAATTCAAGTGCTCTAATCAGAAGAGACTTTCGTAGGTTGGGAGTTAGGACTTAGAAACGAAAGGCTCATTTTGGCTCAGAAAAATATATGAGAAATGCTTAGTGTTGGTGATCATTGCAGTCTTGTCACCGATCTTTGACCTTCTTGAATTTGTCTTCAATGAATACCACCATTGGCTGAGGGGTGATAATTCTTTTGCTGGAAATTGTAAATTGACTTCTTTGGAGAATTCTCTTTTGAGCGTTCTCAAAATCAGAGGTATATTACAGATGAATGGGCATTGGCCTTGCTTTTGATAGGCACTTTGCTTTTTCTGCCCCAGATTTCTGGAGTAGCCCTTGCTTTTCTTACTCCCGACTCCCTTTTGTTTGGGAGCAGGCCCATTTTTTAGGCTACACTTGTTTTTCTTTTTGACAAGATGATTTTTCAAAAATTGATACTAGACATTACATGAAAAGTCTAGCACATGACATAAGCTCATTTCGAGGGTTCATTGTTGACCCGATTTCTTTGATTCTGCTCTTTGGGGAAAGCGCCATCCTTCTTTGGAATGAGCAACGATCACCAACAAGGGCTTGTGAAATGAATTTCTAGGCTCAATTGGGCTATGCAAAGGATGTCTGTGTAGGATAGAGAAACGAATGCTCTTTGTCATCCTAAAACACTTGAATTAAAATTCGAGTTAAATGCAAAGAAACACTCGAAGATTAGTATTAGTCCAAGCAAGACAATTTCTAACCATGATAACTGCTGGAACTACCTCCATTTGGCCCCCGATGTGGGGTGGTTCTTGACAGGGGTTGCAAAATGAAACCGCCGCTCAAATGGGTCGTCAATGGTTACCTGAAGTGTTTGGGACGGAGAATGAATGCCTCATTCACTTCGGCTATCGTATCTTTTGCGAGAAAACTCATTGCCTTGGAGAACGCGTAATCTGTCTACCGCTCAACTCACTGTGGATTAAATACATGACGTATGTGGAAATGGCTTGCCTTTCATCGTCCTGTCGTGCCCCATTTTGTATATTCGATGCATTGTGTACAGTTTATGCTCCAAGTCAAAATTAACAAATTAAACATGCAGAATAGTCATGTATGAACCATGAATCTGTGTAAACACCATGCAAATGTGGCAATGTGCAAGAATGGAAGAGAATTTCTCAAGAAAGGGGGGATTCGAATTGCCCCTGGATGTGCGAACCGAATAAATTGAAGATCTACTCCTCAAGTCGAGGAGTGGCTCGTTTCTGACTTTGCCCCTGCACAATGAAATACATGGGTGAAGGAGCATTTGGGCTTGTTTAATGTTGACAACCGTCATGGTCATTGGTCGAATGCCCCCCTCCAATTCTGGTTGCAGCTCCTTGAATCACCGTCGGTTTCCTGACAGAGAAATGGATTCACCTGAGGAAAGTATCGTATAGGGAATATCATTGGAACGAATACATTTCACCTGTTCCAGTAAATCTACATCAGTGGGACCCTCAATAGTGACTTTGGTGGCTTATTGATTCGGGAGCTTTCCCTAAACCTGGGATCACATGAAACAAATGCATGTATGCATGAATGCATGAAATGCATGTAATAGTCCTAAAGTGACTCAGATTGTCCCAAAGGTAGCAAAATCGGCTCCTGCTTTTATTTCAAGGATGATACTGCTTAACTGCATCCGCATTTACAGGATATCCTAACTCTTTCCCATCCATGTTTACAAGAATCAAGGCTCCCCCAGAAAGGACCTTTTTGACGATATAAGGACCCTCATAATTTGGGGTGAACTTGCCCTCGGGATGAGAAACATTTGGAACTGTCTTTTTCACTACCAGATCTTCTACTTCAAAATTCCTGGGCTTGACTTTTCGATTGAACGCTTTGGCAACTCTTCTCTGGTAGCTCTGACCATGACATATTGCCTTCAGACGCCTTTCATCTATCAGATTCAACTGCTCATATCTCTGCTGCGTCCACTCCGCTTCGGAGAGTTTGACTTGGGATAAGATTCTCAGAGAGGGGATTTCAACCTCTACTGGTAGAACTGCCTCCATACCGTAAACTAGGGAATATGGGGTTGCTCCAGTCGAGGTCCGTATCGAAGTCCGATATGCCATCAACGCGTACGGCAATCTCTCATGCCAGTCTCTATAATTCTCTGCGGTTTTTGCCAGGATTTTCTTGATGTTCTTGTTTGCCGCCTCCACAGTTCCATTCATTTGTGGGCGATAGGGAGACGAATTAAGATGTCGAATGTTGAATGCTTGTAACAGATCATCGACTATCTTATTATTCAAATTGGAGCCATTATCTGTGATTATCGCTTGAGGGGCCCCATATCGGGAGATAATATCCCTTCTGATGAACTTGGCCACATTCTTTGCTGTGACATTTGCATATGAGTTTGCTTCAATCCACTTCGTAAAATAGTCGATCGCCACCAGGATGAAGCGGTGCCCATTGGAAGCGCTAGGGTGAATTGGACCGATCATGTCTATCCCCCACATGGCGAATGGCCAAGCCTCCGACATTTGGTGGAGCTCGTTCGGGGGTGCGTTAATTCTGTCACCGTATACCTGGCATTGATGACATGACCTTACATGTTGGTTGCAGTCCGCTTCCATGGTCATCCAATAATAACCAAGCCGCATGATTTTCTTTGCGAGGAGGTGGCCGTTCATATGAGGACCGCATATCCCTTCATGGATTTCCTTCATGAGCATGTTTGCTTCTTTGGCGTCTATACATCTCAATAGGACTGAATCGAAGGACCTTTTATAGAGAGTTTGCCCGCTCAGGAAGAATTTGGTAGCCATCTTTGCTATGTACTTCTTATCCCCGACCTGACTCCCTTGAGGGAATTCTCCTTTCGAAAGATAATTCTTAATGTCATGATACCAAGGCTCGCCATCGAATTCGTCTTCCACCACCATGCAGTAGGCTGGCTGATCCATGACATTGATTTTTAAAGGCTTGATGTCGAGCCCGTCCTCCACTTGCAGCAATGAAGATAGAGTGGCTAACGCGTCTGCAAAGTGATTCTGGGTCCTTGGCAGATATTCGAACGAAATTTCGTCGAAATTGTCGGTTAACTCCTTTAGGAACTTATGATAGGGGATGAGCTTAGAATCCCTTGTTTTCCATTCTCCCTGCGTTTGGAGAATAATCAGCATGGAGTCTCCATAAACCTGTAACCTTCGCACCTTCATAGTGATGGCTAATTGCAGGCCTAGAATACAGGCTTCATATTCTGATATATTATTGGTGCATGGAAATACCAACTTCGCAGAAACCGGATAATGTAGGCCGTCCGGGGATATCAGTACTGCCCCAGTTCCAGATCCGGCCAAATTAACGGCACCATCAAAATACATGGTCCACTTATCATCAGATAATGCGAGGATTCGATTCTCCACCTCCTCCTCATCAGGGATTACAAGTCCTTGTGAATTTTCTGCCAACATGTCGGCTATGGCCCGCCCCTTGACTGACTTCTGAGGTGAACTCCTTATGTCAAATTCTGATAACAGAACTTGCCACTTGGCCAGCTTTCCCAATAAGGCGGGTTTCTCCACCAAGTACTTAATTGGGTCGCATTCTGTTACAAGCTGGATATGGTGATGGAGGGTGTACTGTCTCAACCTGTGGAGTACCCAGATCAGTGCGACGCATGTCCTTTCAACCATCGGGTAATTATCCTCTGACTGCGTAAACTTCTTGCTCAGGTAATAAATTGCTCGCTCTTTCCCGTCCTCCGGTTTCGTCTGGGCGAGTAGAGCTCCTAATGATTCTTGATAGATCGTCAAGTACAGAGTCAAGGGGACTCCCGGGGTTGGTGGTACCAATACCGGAGGTAGGATCAGATACTTCTTGATCTTCTCAAATGCCTGATGGCATTCTGAATCCCAAATGACTTTGGCGCCCTTCTTGAGGAGCTTAAAGAATGGTTTTTGCCACATCAGAAAGTTGGGATATAAATCTAGCAATATAGTTTAACCGCCCCAGCAGGCTTCTTACTTCCCTTACTAAGGTTGGGGTATTAATGTCCCGTATATCTTTAATCTTGGAAGGGTCGACCTCGATGCCATGACTGCTAACCATAAATCCCAAAAGCTTTCCAGATCTCGCCCCGAATATGCACTTGTTGGGATTCAGCCTTAGCTTATATTTTCGTAGGCGTTCGAACAACGTTTTTAGCACCAGAACATGGTCCTCTCCTGGTCTGGACTTGGCAATCATATCATCTACGTACACCTCGATTTCCTTATGCATCATGTCATGGAATAGAGCGACCATGGCTCTTTGGTATGTCGCCCCAGCATTCTTCAACCCGAAAGGCATAACCTTATAACAGAAGGTGCCCCATGGTGTTATGAATGAGGTCTTCGCCTTGTCTTCCTCCTTCATTAAGATCTGATTATAGCCAGAAAATCCATCCATAAAGGAAAACCGTTCGAACCCGGCTGTACTATCGACCAACACGTCTATGTGCGGCAACGGAAAATCATCCTTTGGGCTGGCTTTATTCAGGTCTCGGTAATCGACGCAGATTCGGACTGTGCCGTCTTTCTTCATTACTGGTACGATGTTAGCGATCCAATCGGCATAGGGGATCGCTTCTATGAATCCCACCTTGAGGAGCTTCATCACTTCCTCCTCAATTTTCTTGGAAAGTTCGGGCCTCGTTCGCCTAAGCCTTTGTTTTTTTGGCAGGATGCTAGGGTCAATGGGCAGTACGTGTTTCACAATGTTAGGGTCGAGGCCGGGCATGTCTGCATACGACCAAGCAAAGACATCTTGGTATTCCCTGAGAAGTTCAGTCATTCGGGTAGCTTCAGAGGGTGACAAGGACTCCCCAATCTTCACTTCTCTGACATTCTGTGAGTCGCCCAAGTTCACGACCACTGCCTCTTCTGCCGTTAAGGGTTTAAACTCTTCGTATCGACTCCAATCTCTCTGAATATTTATGAAATCCTCATCTTCTTCCCTGATGCCACAAGAGTAATCTCCTTGGTGATCCGAGTCACACAACAGCCTATTACGCATGCTTGGAATGATATGCCTGAAATGTTATGAAGATGATTAGTCCCTTTCAGCAAGTAGTTTTCATGCATGATTTTCAAAAACCATTTGAAAAACATAATAAGAGAGCCAATCCTCATATCCTCGGACATCTTTGCTTCTCTTAATTTGCTTGATAAACTAGGAAGCGTGCGGGAATCCAGGCCTCAAATCTTCGAGAATCGAAGATAGGCATCATCATTGGGCTGGTTTGGAATGTTCCCGCACGCCCTTAATAAAACGTGCACACGCATTTTATTTTACTGATAAGGCCGCGTTACAAGGCAACCATTTGGACCAACGGCTCGAGATCCAAAGGTATTTTCTTGGAATTGAAAAGAGAGAAACCAAACGAAATGCAACAACTGAATTAAAATTGCGTTAAAGAAATGTTATAAGAAGCAGAAGAAGAGCCTCTTTACTCAGGCGAGATAAAGTCCTCGTCAAGCCTCTCGATGATGACGTTAACGGTGTCTTCTAGAAACGAGTTGGACATATCAAGCTCTGCTGCGCCTTGAATAGCTTCATCTGCTAACATCTTGGGGCGCTCGGAGAAATACTGACCCAGTGAACTTCCAATCGCGTTAATTTTTCCTTTCCAAGCTCTGGAGCCAATGAAAGAATTAACTCTGCCTCCTCGACCTCCACGGGCCCCATAATGGCCTCGGCCTCGGCGTCCATGACAGCTTCTGGAAGTAAGGCCCTTACTGGATTCACCAGTATATCCTAGGCCTGTTCGGTGCTTGTTGGTGTCCAATTGCAGCGACAAGCGGATCCCTTGACCATTCTTTCCTAGACCGAGTCCAGGGATAAAACCATATGCCAATAGCATTTTTCCAGGTGCTAGAGTATACTTGGAGGGCGCAGGAGCCCTCATTTTGGTTCCTGGAGGTGCATGCGTGACTGCCACCAACTCGAGAGAATGATAGCTAGCCTCTTCTTTGTGCTCCGGCTCCACATATGGAATCGCGCTCTTCTGGTATGCGGTGAAGTCCATTTCCCCATGCACGGTTATCACTTTCCCATCAACCACAAATCGAACCTTCTGGTGCAGGCTCGACGGTACTGCGCCTGCAGTGTGGATCCATGGTCTGCCCAATAGAAATCCGAAAGCACTCGGGAGGTCCATGACTTGAAATCCAATAGAGAACTCTACTGGCCCAATTAGGACATCTAGTTCGATTTCACCAACCACATTCTTCCTCATTCCGTCGAAAGCTCTAATTGTAGCATTGGAGGCACGGATGAGCTCCTCATTCACACCCAGGTTCCTGAGTGTGGCCAATGGACATATGTTGAATGCTGACCCATTATCAATTAGCACGTGGGAGACCTGCTTGCCGTGGCTCCTCGCCGATATGTACAGAGCCTTATTATGGGCCCATCCATCCATAGGAATGTCCTCATCCGAGAAGGATATTTGATCCTTTAATAGGATAGCGCTAACAAAACTCTCTAGCTGTATTTCGTTAATCGTCTCAGGTACGTGTACCTCATTCAGGACCCTCATCAGCGCATTCTTATGTTTTTCTGAGTTTACGAACAGATCCAGTAGTGAGATTTGGGCCGGCATTTTCCGTAATTGCTCTATCACTTTAAATTCGCTCGTTTTGATGATGGTTAACAGTTTTTCGGCATCTTCTTTAGTTACGTCTCTCTTCTCGGTCTCTCCCTCTTTGGGTGCATAACACCTCCCCGACCTCATCACTACATCTATTTCGCCCATCCCGTAGTCCCAATGAACCGCTTTAGGATCGTACTCTTCCACTGGAGGGATCTTTATCACAACCGGCCTGACACCCTCAGCCTCTCCTTCAGGGCCATCATTCGCCTCTTCATTAGAGATGCTGATTGTAAGTGGCTTGACTAAGTAATCATCCTCTTTTTCCCAATTGTCAACCTTGTCTAGGTTAATTACAAAAGCTTCTATAGTCTCAATCATCCCAATGAGGTCATCCAAGTCTTCAGAATTGTACCCACATCTGGGTTCAGCATGAGCTGTCTTGTCGGGTCTATCAGAGGGTGGCGCATTGGTCCTCCTAGCATCCTTACTCTTCAGCCTTCCGTTGGCGAGTCCCCATTCAACTCCCTCGCCTATCCGCAACAGGTGGGAGAACGAGGCGTAGGTGGTCCCGGCCATATGTTGGAAGAGCTCATACGGGAGGGTTCTCAGAAAGTACCCGATCAGCTCCTCCCTAGTTAACGGAGGATTTATTTGTGAGGCACGCAACCTCCATCTATGCGCGTAAGTCTGGAATTGCTCATCTCTTCGCTTGACCACTTGAAGGAGGTCAGCTCGGGTGGGGGCTCCTCCAATGCCGGATCCGCACTCGTCCATTCGTTCCTTCAACCTATCAACCACAGTCGCCAATTCCCCCAGTCGCTTCTCTATTGCAGTCAGCATACGACCTTGATTTTCGACCCTTGTTTGCAGCTCCAGTTCAAGTGCATCGCTCATGACCCGCGCTTGACTCATTTCTCTCGATCGCTGGAGCAAATCTAACAACTTTTCGGAGGTAAAGTTCAGCTTTCTCTCGATGTTACTGAAGCGTTCTGCAACGCTTAATCCGCTTAATGAGTCGGTTTCTTTCTCATTTGTCGTAATAGGGATGATTTCATCAATTGTCTCAAAGGAGTCTTTCTCGGAAGTTTCCTTCTCTATGTCGTCCATGCCTCTCCACCGGTTGGGCACTATTTCTTCCGCCTTTTCGAAGAAACGTGGTGGGATTGAATATAGAACCCTGTAGTTGTAGCCTCCGCTATCCTGCCCCAGGGTATCCACAATTTCTCCCCTCCTACTAGCTTCACGGACAAATCTCTTGTCTGCATGGCGTGCCTTTGTTAGTCTAAACTCCTCTTCGTCTAACTCCTCTTCGGATATCATACCCACTACCTGGTGGTCCGGGAGTGGGTTTTGTTGTACATTTGGCTCCGTTTTATCGAACTGAAGGATGTGATTGTCAATAAGGGCCTAAACCTTGAACTTCAGGGTGACGCAATTGTCAACATTGTGGCCTTTCTCTCCCATGTGGTAGACACATGATTGGCTCGGATCATAACCCGAAAATCTCGAAGGATTTAATCTCGGTGGCTCCTTGGCGACTAGCCTCCCTTCCAACAGCATTGGGAGCAGCTTGGATAGTGGCCTAGGGAGCGGAGTGAACTGATTGGGAAGCGGCTTCCTTTTTTGAGGTTGAAGCGGCTTCGGTGTCGACCATGACGAGCTTCCTTGTGTCATGGTAGAGTTAGAGAATTGCTTTGGTTGCGATAGATTAGGCACGAAAGCCACGTCGACGTTGGGCTCTCTTTCCTTCCTAGGTGGATACTGGCGTCTTGTTGCAGTCTCAGGAGCCTTTCTCTCTCTCATAGCCCATTCAAGTCTTTCGGCAACCTTTATGAGATGTACGAAGGTCTGGCACCCAGAAGTGTTCAGTCTGTCGAAGTACTCATACGGTAGTGCCTTCAGAAACAAGTCGACAAGCTCGTCTTCAAGGATTGATGGCTTAACTTGCGTAGCTAAAGCCCGCCACCATTGAGCATAGTTACGAATGGCTTCATTTTTTCCTTTTACCATCCTCAGCAATTCTTCCCTAGTAGGAGCCGTCGCGGTGTTAAATTTATACTGGTGCAAGAAGTTCTCAGCTAAATCTTCCCAACCATCATAATCTTCTAGATCCAACTCAATGAACCATGCTAGAGCAGCACCTGCCAGACTCTCCTGAAACGTGTTCATCAATAACGGAACATAATCGGAATAATGCGCCATCTTGCGCAAGTAGTACTTCAGATGAGCTCGGGGGCAGCCTGTCCCATTGTACTTTCTGACGAACTCGGGCTCTTTGTAATCGGGCGGGACTTCCACTTTAGTGAAGGGAGATATCTTGTCGAAACGGGCCAGTTCATATCCCTAGCTACTGAGGCACTCCTCAATCTTTGCGAGCCTCCTTGCACCCTCCTCTGCTTTGCTCACAGGCTTTTCTTTCTTTTCAGTATCGAGGTCGATTACCACTGGCGGGGACTCGGGTGACGGCTCGACATCCGGCACCTTTCTTGGAATGTGCGCCTCCCCTGGAGCTTGAGTCACGCTCGAAGGGTGGGATGATGACGGGTGAGTAGTTTGGGCCGAATCAACTAGCGGGGTAGTTTTCGCCTGGGCTTCTATCATCATAGCTTTCATTTCTGCCAGCATCGTAGCCATGGTTGTCATTTGCGTCTCAAGGTTAACTACCCTGGGGCTCAATTCCTCATGTTCCATCCTTGCCCTAAGACGGGTTCTGATACGGCTGCGTGGCACTTCCATGATCAATGGGTACCTGAAAAAAGAATTTATACAAATGAGTATGATGGATGAAAATGACAAGTCGGTCCATGACAACCCTCTAGACCCAAGAAACAAAGCCAACATGATCAAAAGATTAATTTGAACAAATTTCAATTTCGTTAGCTTTTACGAGCAAATTCATATCAATTCCCACATAATTCGAAAAAGTACCAAACTTTGGGAGTTGATAATTAAGACAATAATGTACAACTTTCATTTTTTGAGATTGGGAAGATTCCTCATGGATTAGTACAGTTTAATACTTCTTTCTAAAAATTTTCTTCAGAAAACTGATTTGTCCTGTTTTTACTTTGAGGATAAATGGGTCATCAAAAATTCGAATTGATGCCCAAAAATTTCCAGTCCACTAATTAACATCCCAATCTACAACTTTCATGTTTTGATTTTTCTCAAAAGAGCATGTTTTCTAGTGATAAATGGAGAAACAAAAGTGAAGTCGAGAAAATTCCAAAATCCAGGTAGTTTTTCTTTCACCTTAAATTCGGTAATAAATGGAAAATACATTGAATTGATTCAAAATTTTTTTGAGTGATGAATTAGGGTCTTGTGAATGTTTTCTGTGAAGACTCTATGGATCAATTAAAACTATAAAGTTCAATAAAAATGATGTAATACCAGAAAGTCATATCTGAACAGTAACCTTTATTACAAGAAAAGCTCATAAAGTCATGAAAATGCAATTAAACATGGAACAACAATCCTAAAGATGGCAAATCAAGCTGTTTTTCTTTTCTTTGTAGCGACGCAATCTATAGACGAATGGGCTTCCAACTCTATCCGAAGTCGTGCATTTTCCTTAGCCAAAGTCTTCATTTGTTTTTTCGCCTTTTGCGCCTTCTTCGCATAGGTCTCGATCTCGGCTTGACGAGTGGGCTTCACAATCACCAACGGAAACTTTGGAAGCATGTGAGTTGGTATCAAATGGTGCTTAATATACCGGGCCTTCGCATGATAACATCTTTCCTTTCCCTCGAGCTCTTCCTTGGGTAGTAATAGTGAGCGAGTCTTGGACTTGAGCCAAATTTGGTCAAGATGCTTGATCTCGGTTCTATAATTCTCGCCTGCAACGAATTCAACTTGAAAAGTGTTTGGCCTCAAAGGTGGTGGGATATCCTGTAGAACTCCATATTGCCGTACCACACGGAGAGGATGATACTGTGTCATGCCGGTAATACCCAAAAGAAGTATAGGCTCCCGCTCACCATGGTACAAACGAGCCTTAGAGACTTGAAACCATATAGCTTGCCAAAGAAAAACCTTGGGACTCGGATCTTTAAATAAATCAATCCACTCGGAATAAGACGATCTAGCAATATTTTTTTGCAACTCTTGAAATTTTGCAATTGGGTTTTCCTCTTGACTTACCCGTGGAATCGTCATTTTTGAGCCGAACTTAGCATAATGAGAGAAAAACCACATTTGCAAAAGTCCCACCGGAGCATGAAATGTTCTGTCCTTGTTTTGCTTAAAACGAGTCAGAGATATAAAAGTCTCGGCCAGGATAGCATTAGTAAAGTTCATTCCACTGCAAACTTGCCTAGCTATCCAAGCCATGGATGGACTAATAAAATCCTTTTGGAGCGGAAAGATCACAAGTCCGAAGAAAGCTAGAATAAAGATCCTGCTTTGCAAGTGTGAATTGCTCTCATAAAAAAGTTCAATGAGGAATGAGAAAGGGCACATATGACAATTTCCTTTTAAAATTTTCCTCATTTTATTTTCGCTAATTTTCAAAAACTCAGCAAAAATGAAAATTGGATCCATTCCCACACAAGGGCGAATTAAATCAATGCTCAAAGGTTTTCCAATGGCAAGGCTATATTCTTCCAAAGTCGGAGTGAGCTCGTGCTTACCTAAAATGAAAGTAGCGGTATATGGGCACCAGAAATGTGCAAGTGCCTGCATGACCCCAGTCTGTAATTCGATATCCAAAAGTGGCAATACGTGACCCATACGACTAAGGGCATAGGTCTGTGCATCAATGCTCAAGCGCCTCCACATCTGCTTCAACTCGACCTTTGGAATGTACACGAAACGGATATCGATGTGTCCCATTGTCTATAAATCACGCGCCACAATCTTAAGTGTCATGGACCGACCCAAACAATAACATAAGACAAGATGAAGTTCAGAAGCATACTTTACCGTGGGATAGGAAAATAAACAATAACATGGACATGCACATGACTCGTGGGTTAACCTTATTCTAACTATCCTAAAGGCTCACAAATTGAAGCGAAAGACTTACGGCAAGGCGACAATCTCGCGCACATAATCAAGATTAGCCGCTATCCCGCGACATAACCAAGATTAGCCGGGCCTTTCCACTTCGGCTGCTCGAGTCAAAAATTAAAACCACCGCTTTGGTAATCTTACCAAGCTTGAGGCATAACTTTTAAAACTCATTTTTGAAAAGAAGTTCGGGATTGAATCTGGACTAACTTTCGACGTGATCTCACGGCGAACGCTAGAACCAAATCACAATACCATCTTAAAACTAGTGGCCCAGGTCCGGCCACGGGAAGTGTGTGATGTAATGCTAAAGCGATTAATTATGCACAACAATTAAATGCAAATACCGCTTCAATAATTCAAAAATTAAATCACAAGTTTCACACACCAAACCTGCAAAACAAAGGGTTAGCCAAACACTCCACCCCTTATAACTCCCATTCTGCAAAACCATTTAACACCTAAAAATTAGAATCCAACCAATTCTCAAACCAAATGGATTTTTGCGAAATTTTTCTGGCCTAAGTCCACTAAGGCTTTTAAAATTTCGAAAAAAAATTCAAGTACTCTAATTAGTGCTTTATTCTTTCGAAAATTCCAAAAAACCAGTCCCCAGCGGAGTCGCCAAGCTGTCGCGATCCGAAAAAAATTAATTTATTTTTTTTCAATCGGGTGAACGGATTATCAGGTTAATTGACTAACCTAATTCGGACCCTCCCAAGTCCTACCGAATCGCAACTTAAGTTCTTTTCATGCAAAAGATTTTTTATTTGGAGCCGCCACTAATCATTTTTGGTAGGTCGATTAGAAACCTAAATAAATCAGCGGGAGAACTAATTTATTTCTGCGAACCAGAGAAAATGGATTCGGGGACTTAATTACGCTAGATCATTCTAACGCCCTTTCGGTACCATTTTATTTCATGAAAGCTCATTTGGGATGATTGGAACAAGTTTGAGTCAAACTGACCAGAAGGATAAAACGGTTATTTTTCAAGGATCGGGAAGTGGAAACATCAAAAATAGGATTGGCCAGTCGAAAAAAAATTTTTAGGTGGATACGCGTAAATTAATGACAACACAAATACAAATGCGGTATGTGGATATGGAGACATACGAGTACGACATGACATAATCGAAATTTAAATCAATTCATTTGGGCAAGAAAATTCTCGAAGATTTAATGGTTAGGATTGTTACCTGATTTGACAGATTTGATTGTCGAATTCGGACCTCGTGTCACTTTATGGATCAAGATCGCGGCTCGAACGATGGGGATGAACTCGTGACTTGCGTTGATCGGTAGAGGAATTATGGATGGTAACATCTAGATTTAAACTCCCACCATCTTCAAGACTCTCTTTTGAAAAAAAGGATTCTCTCTTTTTTTTGATTTTTTCTTCCTTTCTAATTTTTTTTTGAATCTCTCAAAACTCTCTCAAACATCCAAAATTTTCTCTCCCCCTAAAAAATCTCTCTCAAACACTTCAAATTTTTTTTCTCCAAAGAATTCCCACCATCCAAACTCTCTTCTTCCTCCTTTTATAACCCATTCATTTATCTTCCATTCTAATTTTTCCACTAACTCTTCTTCTTCAACATCTTCCATTCTCCATCTCTATCTCACATTCTAATTTCTCCACTAACTCTTCTTCTTCAACATCTTCCATTCTCCATCTCTATCTCACATTCTAATTTCTCCACTAACTCTTCTTCATCTCCATCTTCCCTTCTCCATATCTATCTCCCATTCTACTAACTCTTCTTCATCTCCATCTTCCCTTCTCTATTCTCATCTATTCTTCTCCATCTTCTCTTCTCCATCTCCTCCTCTCCATCTCCTCTTCTTCATCTCCTCCTCTCCATCTTCCATTCTCTATCTCCTCTTCTCCATCTTTCCTTCCCTATTCTAATTTCTCCACTAACTCTTCTTTTTATTATTTACAAAATAATCCCTCAAATGTTAAGTATTTGCACTCTAGTCCATGAGATTTTAAGTATTTGCAATTCAGTCCACGGAGAAATATTTCTTTAAGTCCAAATCTTCTCAAAATTTTCAACACATCTCCCCTATGCTTATTTCTTGCCGCAAAATTTAATTAAAGCCCTTTTGTAAAATTGAGTCATTCTGGGTATAATTGGAGCAAGATAAAAATTTAAAATATTAGAGAATAATGTCACAACTTCTAAAAGTGAAAAAATGAAAATAAATTGACTCAAATTAATTTTTTTAGGCTCAATTCGAGATTATGCTCGTGAAGAAATACACGACCCCGAATTGGTTTTTTTTTTAAATTTGTGATGGCCAACATGAAAAGGAATTTAAAAGAAAAATATTGACCATTTTTACATATTTTTTTGTGACCTCAAACGCGATTATTTATTAAATATTTTCCTAATTTCTAAAAATATATATATAATTCAAAAAATATGAAAAATTATTTTTTTGTTCAAAAATGGTTGCCTAGGCTTGGCTAGGGCTTCCAAAGTTGATTTTATAATTTTCTCAATTTTTATGGATTTTCTATTAATTTTCGAAAATAAAAAATGCTGAAAAATACCAAAAATATGAAAAAAAAAAATTTGGTCAAAATTGATTCCCTAAGCTTGGCCAAGGTCCCCAAAATTGATTTTTCAATTTTACAAATTTTTATAGATTTTGTATTAATTTTAAAAGAGAAAACATGATTAAAAATCAGGTGTCAACAGTCATTTGCACCGTTGTGATCAACTTGTTGTTGACACCTCTAATGGTGCAAATTCCATTTTCAATGTAAACGTTGTGGCCTTTTTCGGAAAGTTGCCCAACACTTAGCAAATTCCAAAAAAGTCCTGGGACAAAGTAAACATCTGCAATAGCAACATTAGTACCATCTTTTGACATGATATTAATGTTACCTTTACCCATCACGGGAATTTTTGATTTATTCCCGAAGTTGACTTCACCACGACTCGTCTCATTCAATTGCGAGAATAATTCCTTCCGGCTAGTCATATGATTGCTGCAACCAGTATCTAGATACCATATGTTGGTGTCTAGAGTGCTCGAGTCATCCTTCTTACATGCTAACACCATGTATTCTTCAGCATCAGTGGTATGTGCGTGCTCCGCCTGCTCGTACGTCGCCTTTGCATGGCATTTGGATTTGTAACGTCCGAACTTGTTGCACTTAAAACACTTGACTTTTGATTTGTCACGTGTTTTAAATTTCCCGGCGAAATTGGAATTTCCACCTCTTCCTTGGCCTCCTCCGCGACCTCGACCACCTTGATAGCCTTCTCGACTTAATGGAGCGATACGACTTTGCAAAGCTTGCTCGGGATATGAACCGATGGACTTCTAATTCATTCTTTGCTCATGTGAGCATAATGAACCCATCAACCGTTCTAACATCATGGTTGATATATCTTGGCCTTCTTCGATTCCCGCAACAACGTAGTCAAATCTTTCAGTCAAAGACCTCAAGATTTTTTCTACGACTCGTACATCTTGGAGTTCTTCACCATTAACCCTTAATTGGTTGACGATGGTTTGCATACGATCAAAGTATAAAGAGATAGATTAAGAATCATTCATGCGTAAAGACTCAAAATCACCTCGAAGTGTTTGAAGCCGAACTCTTCGAACACGATCGTTGCCCTTGTAGGATTTCTGCAAAATATCCCACGCTGCTTTGGCGGTCTCGACGTTCGATATTTTTTCAAATATCGTCTCCTCCACGGCTTGAAAGATCGCATATAATGCTTTCTGATCTTTCTTTCGGGACTCCACCAATGAATCCTTCTCCTTCTTTCTCAAGGCATTGAATTCTTCGTTATTAGCTACTTCGATGTAGCCATTCTCCATCAGGTTCCACAAATCTTGCGATTTGAACAAAACCTTCATCTGGACGGACCAGTTGTTGAAATTTTCTCATTCAGCTTTAGAAGTTGAAATTGAACGGAATTGGAGGATACCATAACTTGGCTCTGATACCAAATGTAGGAACCAATAAAAGGAAGAAGGAATTTTGCGGAAGCTTGGAGGATTTAATTTGGAGAGAATAACAAAACACAAATGAGAGAGCAATACTACAAAATACATTTGCCAAGGTTTTATACAAAGAAAATACAAACTTTGCTCTAAGCTTGTTCTTACAAGAACTCTCAATTCTCTCTATATTTCTCCTCCTCCTTGATATAAAACTTACAAGAAAAACCACACATATTTATAGCCAATTCTATACTTAATTTTGTCAAACTTAAATGTCTTTATTTGACTACACTTAATTTTATCAAATTTAAGCACACCTAAGTTGTCCATTTTTGACAATTAATAGTCAAAAATTGAGGATTCTTCTTTTTTTGACTTTCTTCCAAAATGTATTTTAATATTTTCAATACATATAGTAGACCCTAAGGCTATCCTACTCGTCGTTTTGCATCAGTTTCGCTCGAAATGCCATAACTAGCCAGCTCGAGCTTGAGCTTCTGTTGCGAGCTCGCGAGCGTCTTCAATCTAGAATCGAGGCACAGTAACTTTGAGGTAAGTATTTCCGACCTCCTGCCATACTTCCTGGTTGAGTAGAGTTGAGCTTAAATGTCGAAGGTTGATGATTCCTGTTCGCCGAAATTCTGCTAGATGTCGATGTTAGTTAGAGCAAATTTAGGGCATTTTTAGCACCAAATTTGCAATATGTTGGCTTCAGAATGTTTGGGAATTGGTGTAGATTAGAAACTCGAGAGGATTCAAGCATTTTTGGACTTTTTTTAGCATTCTGGCGAGCATCCGACGGCTCGCCTTGACCAGGTCAACGATGATGTAGTGTTGACGTGGCTACCACGTCGGACACCACGTCAGTCAAGTCGTTGTAACAGATAAGCTGCAAAATAGACTTAATCCAACGGCTAGAGATAGGCCACGTGTCAAGATCATGGAATTTCTGAGGATTAAAAATTTTAGTCCTTTTTTTTATATCATTTTTAGAATTAATAAAATGGACGGCTATGACCAAGTCTTTGATTCGATCTTAGCCGTAGGTTAGTATGAAGGATGAATGGCCAGGATAGTGGCATGTGGCAAGTCTTAGACCATAAGATTAGAAATAGGCGGGAAATGAGAAAATGAAATAAAAAAGGATTAAAAATTCAAAAAATTCAAAAATAATAACCCAAAACTACGTCGTTTTGCGTCGAGCTTAGAATAGTGGACCTTGAGCCGGGTTTGGTTAGTGGGGTGGGTCAATATGACCTAGTCTATATAACAAAAAAAAAAGAGAAAAATTGGTGAAAAACCAAAACTGTGTCATTTTGACTCGGGCCAAACCCGAGTAGGTCATGGGCCGGGTTCTTGGGTCATAGGCCGGGTCAACCCGACTGGGTTCGGAGAATTAAATAAAAATAATAATAAATAATAATAATAATAATAAATTCAGAAAATCAAATAAAAATTTAAAAAAAAAATAGAAAAACAAAAATAAAATAGATACGGTGTCGTTTTGGAATCAGGTTCAGACCCGTGTAGGTTTCAACTCGAGCCTTCGAGTTTGGCGGGCCGGGTCAACCCGACCCGGTACAAAAAATATAAAAATACATATTAAAAAATTATGAAAAATATAAAAATATATATAAATCATAAAAATCATAAAAAGTTCTAAATAAAATAATAATAAATAATAATGAAAAATTTTAAAATTTTTAGAAAATGTAGAAAATTTCAAAAAAAAAGAGGAAAATTAGAAAAAAATCGGAAAATATCCCAAAAATAGGAAAAGTCTTAGAAAATTCTAAAAAAATTCCAAAACAATTCCAAAAAAATTCAGAAAATTTTTTAAAAAATTCAAAAAAATCCTGAGAAATTGTGAAAATTAGGGAAAAAGTACATTCAATTCGTTTGACCTATTTTCACATTTTTTATTTCCCGAGCCTTTCGAAAATGACCGTTTTGCCCTTCTGGTTAATCTGACCCAAACCCTTCCAAATCCCTAATAAATCTAATTGGTGTCTTTCCTAGGATTCGAGCACTCTCCTAGGCTCGACTATGACTCGATTTAAATGATTGCTCCTTGAATTGGCCCATTGATTGCGCACTTATTTCCAATGATTTGTGACTGATATGATAGGTACTCCCATCAGTATGAACTCACTAGATTTTTAGGACTTACCTCATCCAAAGAATTCCTGCATGAATTCCCTAGATTAGGAAATCACTCAACTCAAGTACCAAAAGGGCGTTAGTAGCAATATTGGCATAATTAAGTCCCCAAACCCAAAATCTCTGGTTTTCGTAGAATTAAGCTATACCTCCCAATCGCTCGATAGGGTTCCGATCATACCCTCTAAAAAATGATTGGTGGCAACTCCATTTGCATGTACACCGATGCACATGTCACTTGACTACACTAAGGTCGATCTCAATTTCAAATCTCCTGATGCGATTTGGTATGGGCCTGGGAGGGCCCAAACTAAGCCTCCTAAATCTTGAAAGGGCCTAGTAATCCATTAAGCCCCCTTTTGGAGGGTCGCGATAGTCCACTCTCCCACACTAAAAGCCTATTGGCTGGATTCCACTAAGTAATCAAATGAGATATTACATAAATATATGCTAGCTTGAACACAAATACTTCCAACTGTCGCGACCTAAAAAAATCGGTTTCCCAATTTTTAAAGTTAATGGATTACCATGTTAATTAAATTGAATTAACTAGCATAGCTCGAACTCTCCCGAGTTCTACCAAATCGTGACTTAGGTTCAATTTCATCAAAAGAAGGATTTATCTTGGAGTCGCCACTAATCATTTTGGGTAGGTTGATTAGACACCTAAATAAAGCATCGGGAGAAATACTTTATTCCTACGAACCAGAGATTAATGAGTTCGGGGACTTGATTACGCTAATTTTTCAATTAACGCCCTTTCGGTACCAATTTCATGAAAATGTTCAACTTGGCAATTTTGATAAATTTTCACTTGAGGTTTAAAGGTGCAATTTTTTTTTTGTTTTCTTTTTATTATTTTTTTTTAGATTTTTTCGATGTATTATAAAGAATGCAAAATCACCTAAAACAAACGAAGATGTGAAGAAAGAGCAGGTAAAGTAAAACTACCCTAAGGACAGTGAAAATAAAACCCGTAACTCGTCGGGTGAATAATTACAGACCAATTAAATAAAACCCGAGACATGATCGGGAATACAACAAAAATGGACCGGAATGGACATCGGTCAAACACCGGTCGCCAAGCCTCATGGGTCGGGAGTACAACAAAACGAACCGGAATGGACATCGGTCATCCTCCAGTCTTCAAAGCATCGGGCCGAAAGCCAAATGAAAATAATAAACTTATCCAATCGAACATGCACAATCACCAATGAGTTAAGACAATTCAAAAACTCAAAGAAATTTTAACACGTGCTAATTAAACTTCATTGAGACCATTTTTTTACATTTTCCAATGCATTAACACAAAAAATACGAATTAAATCATACTGTCCATGAACATTCTTAGGGAGAAAGCAGTAACCATAAAATACAAAAGAAATAATGAAATGTATGCAACAATTCTGAGATTTTTTATGTGGATGGGAAAATGTGTCGTTGACAACTTTCATGTTTTACATTCTTACTGAAGAGACACTCATTTTCGTGTAGAAAATGGTTTTTCATGAGAGCTCAGCAGCAAACAAACAAATTTCACAGAACAGACATACTTCAGGATTAAGCTCAAATGGACACTCAAATCTCAAAATTAATGCACCAAACTTTCCAGTCTACTAAACAAAACCCCAATGAACAACTTTCATTTTTTGTGAAGTTTCAAAAGAAGACTCTAAACATGAGATAACTACGAATCAAAATGACCACGCACAGAAAAACACTCAGACTCAAGGACGCCAACAGAATTGCATGATTTCATTAAATGCATTAAAAATATGAAACGTGCATGAATATTTTTGTATTTTTTATATGTTATGCATTAAGATCTTATGAACAAATGTCATGAAAAGGTCTTTATGAAACGAAGTCTAGAATAACCCATGGAAAATCATTTAGCATGAAAGGTCAGATCAGAAAAATTCCATCTGAGGTTCTGATCACCATATTTCCAGATTTCTGCTCTCCATTTCGGGACCCTTTTGACATAGCAAACGACGTCCATTTTCACGCCATAATATATCAAATCGAAGATCTCGAAGTTATCTACGAATGTTCAGTATATTTGTTTTCGAGATTTCGTCATCTAAACACGAAAAATTAAGTTACCAGATAATTGCACATGCTGATGCACCTAGAGCTCGTTGGAGATGAATCCGTCACGTCGCCAAGGCTTGTTCCACTGCGGTGAATTTTTCTCTCTCAAAATTTTTTCTCTTGAAATCTCTCCAAATTTTTTTCCTCAATCTCCAAAGTCCTCCTATTTCTCTCTAATCTTCCTCCTTTTATAGCCTACTCCCCCATCTTCCTTTCTCTATCTTCATCTATCATTCTAATTTTTCCACTAACTTCATCTTCCCTTCTAATTCCATCATCTTCCCTTCTAATTCCACCATCCTCCATTCTTTATCTCCATCTTCCCTTCTAATTCATCATCTTTCATTCTAATCTTTCCATCTCCCATTCTAATTCTTCATCTTCCCTTCTAATTCTACCATCTTCCATTCTCCATCTTTCCTTCTAATTTCTCCATCTTCCCTTCTCCATCTTCCTTTCTAATTTCTCCATCTTCCCTTCTATATCTCCCCTTCTCCATCTTCCTTTCTTATTTCTCCACTATCCCTAAAATTTTATGTATTTGCAATTCAGCCCCTGAAATTTTATGTATTTGCAATTCAGTCCCTGAAGTTTTATGTATTTGCAATTCAGTCCCTGTGGAAAAATTTCTTTTAAGTTCAAAACTTCATAAGCCTTTCGGCACACCTCCCTCACGCTCAATCCAATCGTTTGTCAATTTAAGCTCAAATCCTCCGTCGTTAGCCATAATAAAATGCATGACCGACAAAAAATTAAATATGCAATGCATGAAAAAATTAATTTTTGGTGAGAACAAATTCTCATTTTTTTATGTACTTAAGTAAATGAATTTTAAAAAGTCAAAATTTAGGTGTCAATAGCTGCCCCTCTTTGAGCGGAGACTCGTAGAGGTTTCGCTCAAAGACAAAATTGAACCTAAATTTTGACAATGCAAATGAATGATGATGATTTTTTTTTGTGGGGGAGTTTTAATCCCATTTTATATGCAAGTGCAATGATGCATGATGTGCAGGACTGTAAATAACATGTGTTAAGATTTCTCTGCTCCGAGGAAACGGATTAAAGAAACCTGCACATGGATCGCATATAAAATGTCGGTCTTACCAGACACTTCATAATGCTGGTGATTCCCTTAAGCTCCAGGCATTTTGTGGATGCAAGAATCTTAAGGTACTGGTACATATCCGTTACCAGAAGTTTCCCCCTGATGCGAGAAAGCGCAAGATCTGTAAGGGGATGCGTCCACTGCATCTCTTTGAGTGGAGTCACATAGTTTCTTTCAAAATCATTAGAGCTGGTCCTTTATGATCTGAAAGGGTATCAAAACCATAAGAGCATGTCGATTATGGTTTTTGATAAAATTTGTCGAGACCACGAGAGTATGTCGATCATGGTTCGCACAAGCATCCAGACACAAGAGCATGTCGATTATGAACTGGATGGATAAGATCAAGAACATGAGAGCATGTCGATCATGAACTTGATAGGGTACCAAAATCACAAGAGCATGTCGATTATGATTTTGATAAAATTTGTCGAGACCACGAGAGCATGTCGATCATGGTTCGAACAAATGTTTCATGCAGATCACAAGAGTATGTCGATTATGAACTGGATGAAATTAAGGAGTGTGTTTTCTCATTGGTGCAAACTCAAAGCTTGCGATTTTGAAAAGGGTTCAGAAAACTTACCTGGCTTTTTTTGGGTAGTTGAGAGGTAGATTTCTTTCAAGATCATTAGAGCTAGTCCTTGATGATCTGAAAGGGAGATATGCCGCCAATCTCACAGGGCGGTGACCACATCGAGAGGGTGTGCTACACAAGCCTTGTCAGTGTAAACACAAGATATTCAAAAATGGGTTCAGAAAACTTACCTGGGTCTTCTGAACGAATGGTCAAGGAGTAGACAGGCTGACTGCATCATACCTACTTATTCTCTCGAAGCAAAATTACGCGCATAGACCAAATCAATGCTAATGCGACATGTATTTCATAAAAATCACGCTTCACGGAAGAAGGTGAATATTTGAATGACTGTATGTGTCGCAACAGATTTGAGTGCCTTAACAATCATCAGAAGGCTCAGGTTGAAGATATACTTACCTGGGAGCTTGGAAGCTTGCCAGGTGGGCACTTGCCAACACGGCTTGTTCACTCAATCATCCTTGGATGAATTTCAAGACCTCATGAGGTAGCTTGAATATCAGGAATGCATGTGCACAGACAATGTTAGATGTAACATGTACATGCATGTATGTTGAAATTCACTTGGTGGATTTATGCAAAACTATTCTGTCAAGTTTGCATCACCAATTCTGTTCAAGGAGGTTATTACATTGTGAATATCTCGAATGTACTTTGAATGGGGGACTTTAGTCTGAAAGGGCTTTCTCCTACTCTCGAGAAAAGCTGTTTCTCCTGATTTGCAGGATTCAAGAGAAATCACTCAATCTTACCGTCATCGCATTCAACAAGGGTTTGAGTAATCTTGCAATTGGTACGACCAAGCCGATCTGGAGGTCTTGCTTGGGACCGTAATATAGGCTAGGTCAATAGTTTACCAAATGGGACTTCTGTGGAGTCAAGGCTTTTTTGAAAGACATCTTCATCATCTGCTTCGAGTTTACAAGTCAAGAACCCTGCAAAAATGAGAGAGAAATAATTTTGCTCGAACTTCTTCAAGCGATGCTTAAAATCATTCAACTCTACGTTAATTCATATGCCCTAATCAGAAGAGGCTTTGAAGGGTTGTAACGTAGGTTAGGATTTGGGAACTGAGAAACGAAAAGGCTCGTTTTTGCTTAGAAAAATATATAAGAAGAGCTTGGTGCCGGTGATCATTGCAGTCTTGTCACCGATCTTTGACCTTCCTGAATTTGTCTTCAATGAATACCACCATTGGCTGAGGGGTGGTAGTTCTTTTACACTTTGCAAACTGACTTCTTTGGGCATCCTTTTTCGGGAATTCAAAATGCATGTTCGAAGTCAGAAATTCATTACAGATGTATGGGCATTGGCCTTGCTTTTGATAGGCACTTTGCTTTTTCTGCCCGAGATTCTTTGGAGTAGCCTTTGCTTTTCTTATTCTCGACTCCTTTTGTTTGGGAGCAGGCCCATTTTCTTTAGGCTACATTTTTTCTTTTTCTCTTTGACAATCTTGTGGCTTTGAATTTTAGCAACAAGATGATTTTCAAAAGGTGATACTAGACATTACATGAAAAGTCTAGCATATGAAATGGGCTCATTCGAGAATTCTCTATTGGCCCAATTATCTTCAGTTCTGCTCCTTGGGGGGAAGGCGTTATCTTTGCTTTGAAATGAGCAATGATCACCAATATGGGCTTGAGAAATGAATATACAGGCTCAATTGGGCTGTACGATGGATGTAGTGTATAGGATAGAGAAATGAATGTTCTTCATCATCCTAAGGCACTTGAATTAAAGTTCGAGTTCAATGTAAAGAAACACCCGAAGATTGATGCTAGTCTGAGCAAGAGAATTTCTAACCATTTACCTCATGCCGCTGCTAGAATTACCTCGTCTTGCCCCAATGTGGGGTGGTTCTTGACAGGGTTGAGAAAATGAAACCGCCGCTCAAAAAGGTTTGCAATGGACACCTGTAGTGTTTGGATAGAGAATTGGATGCCTCTGTCACTTCGGCTATCGTACCTTTTGCGAGAAAACCCATCGCTTCGAGGAATGCGGATCCTAACTACCGCTCATCTGACTAGGGATTAGACTGCGGGACGTGTATGGGAATGGTTTGTCTTTCATCATCCTGTCATGCCCCATTCTGTCCATCCGATGCATCATATGTAATTTACGTTCCTTATTCAAAGTTGGTAAATTAATCATAAAGAACAATCATGTGTGAACCACACAATGTGCAAGCATTTTTTCAACCAGACAGATGTGGCAATTAATCAGAATTGCCATGCTTCTCAAAAACGGATGAAGGGGAATCTAAGTTGCCCCAAGGCATGCGAGCGGATCAAACGAGTTTGAGTCGAGGACGAGCTCGTTCTCATGTTTGCCCCAGAATATGTTCGCTCTAGTTGTGATATGGCGAAGACCAACATGGTTGGTCGAATGCCCTTATTTGCCTTATTTCCATCAGGATGGATCACATCAGGTGATCATGGCTTTTGCCAAAATTGGGAATTGCCCCAGACATAGTCATTGCTGGGGATTTGAATTTGAACTCTGGTTGATTACTCGTTCCCACAATTGACCCTGCATAAAAAGAATGTGCATGAATAGGGTCTTAAAATGATGGAGTGAACGAATATTGGGAAGCTCTGGTTTTGACTTGCTTCAGTAGTAGCAATCAAAGGCATGTCCTCTAGCTTGGCACCTGCAAGAAGAAAATTGGGTGTTACTTTAAAAGACATATGATAAAGAGATATGACATTTCTCTTTCTTCCAAGTTGGAGCTCGTATCAGTTTGCTTTGTTCTCAATCAGGCCAGGTTTTGGCAGAATCCAAAATTGCCCCCGTACATGCCCTAGCTGGGAGTTTGATTTTGGGAATTTTGTGGACAAGGACTTCTTCTATTTGCCCGGTGTTCCTTTAGCTGGTGTCGCATGGCTAAAGGGCCGGTGAAGTAAAGATTTGCCTTGATCGATCGATATCAAATAACTCATGAGATTTTTTTGTGAAAATCTTGATGAACAAGTCATGCAAGCATGCAAGAAGACTCTGGGGATCATGAGTTGTCTTTGTCCATGTGAATGAGTTGCAGAAACTTTGGCGTCTGCTTTGAGAATTCCAAGATTTTTCTTTGGATTTTATTGAGTTTTAAGGGGAATGGATACTTACCTATCTGGCACAGTGATGACCCCTGCAAAAATGAAAGGAAATGCGTCAGTATATATTCTTCATATTCTGAAAAAATTTGGAACGATACTGCTTTACCCTTGTATGTACTTCTTGTGGACTTGAATTGAAGAAATCCCTTCATTTGGACCAAATTGTATGTCCGTCAAGTGGGCGACATCTAGAAGTGCGTCTCAGATTTGGCAAATTAAACATGCAGAATAGTCATGCATAAATCATGGAATGTGTAAACACAATGCAGATGTGAAGATTTTTTTTTTGCATCACGCGTATTTGCAGAATGTGCAAGTATGGAAGAAAATTCTCAATGATGGGAGAATTTGAATTGCCCCTAGGGGTTGTCTCCTTCGACATGTTAGTGTAAACGTTTCCCTCTGTCTTGAATGCCTTGTACGATCCTTTTACCAGTTTTACTGGGTTGAGTTTCTCTCGACCTTCATTGGACACTTCAACATCAGAACCAAGGTTGTGGCAAAGTATTGACTTCGGTTTCGTTCGTCGAGTATTCTTGTTTCTTTCTGTAAAAAAGAAATGTGCAAAAAAGTGTGTTATTTATTTACAACATTTACAATATTCCCCAACCCTGGGGATTGAACTCGAAACGTCTCGGACCACTGTCATTCCCCATGCCATCTGGTCCACAAGACCGTAGGCGCTCATGGAGGTTCCTTTTAAGAGTCAATCCTTAAGATGACACGGTGTTGTTGTATTGTACTGGGTAATTCCAGGTCACTGTATTTTTCGGGGCGGTTTACAAACCCTGTTAAGAATGGAATAAAATAATTCAGAACTCAAGACGAGTATGAGCAAATTAGAACGATAGAGAATTACCCTTCTTTGAGATTGTTTGGGTCTTTCGTTCACATATTCCTCATTTGAAGCCGTCCATTCTGTGGCGATGTCCACGAATCTATTTGCCCAAAGTTTTGTTTAATCGGGGAATTTCATTTTTGGGTACGACTGTATTTTCGGATCAATTCGCAAATTCCTGTAAACAGAAGGGATCTAATTTAGAATCGGGACAACTGAGGGTAAATTAAAACGATACTGCTTTACCCTTCTAGTTCGCGCGGCTTTTTACTCGCAATAAATTCACTATGAGTTTGGTGTGGTGCCAGATTCGAGCATTTAATTGGGGAAAGGAAAATGATTACTTCTTGCTTTCACGCCAATTCTAGACATTCATAAAAGAAGACAACATCCCGCGCAAGATAAAGCATATTCATTCATTCCGGATTGATTTTTCTTCCCCATCTGCAGGCTTTTCCATAATCAGCTGGCTCCATTCCGGACTAGGTACGCGTCGGCCATGTTAAAGGTCTGGTGGTCACTGGCTGAGCATGTGCATCACAGCTTCAATGCTTTACCGATATCAAACTGGTTGATTATGGCGAAAAGATCATCGTCAATATCCGCTTGGTGGTGATCTGTTCCTTCTTCCTCAGGAGGTATTGATGATGATCCAGTAGCATTGGTCCTTTTGTACCTTCTTCCAATAGAACTCGATCCTGTTATAAACTGGTCTAACTCTCCTCTTAAACGTGCATTTTCGATTCTCAGATCATGCATTTCATCGAAGGCAAGGAGGAGGCTATTGCAGTTGGGGCAGGTGGCGGAATCAAAAGCCTCTTTATACATCTTGTTTTCCGCTCGAAGGTTTTCATTTTCAACTCTTAGAAACTCGGCTTCGTTGTGCTCATGACGAGTCTTCATTCGGGTTCGCCTATTTTGAAACCAGAACTTGATTTGCGAAGGTTCAAGTCCTAACTCTTGACTCAGTTCCATTTTCTGTTTGCCGTCTGGCATAGGGCATGTTCTGAAGAAATCCTCAAGCCTTTGTACTTGCTCCTTAGTATGGCGACGGTAACGCTTCTTTTGACCCTTACCGTTATTGTCCTTATCTTTACTGAGATCTTGGACGTCGTTGGCGGAAGGGCCAGGCTCCATGGGCTCGATCCCAAACAAGGCTTCGAACTCTTCCTCTCCCATATTCAGCAAGCAACGATAGCTCTCGAGAGTATTGGGTTGAGACATCTTCGATTTGGTTGATGATTTCTCAAGATCTGTTATCTTCTCTTGTATTCTCACTCACTCTGAATCGTGTATGCTTTAAAACTCTATTCAAAGTATGGATGAAGATTATCAGGAGGATGTCTCTTTTAAAATTTGGCGTGGGCTTAGCATCTGTATTGCCTCTCCCGAGAGTTCTGTCTTTCTCAATCTTTCCTGCGTGTCTCTTGCTTGTCTCGTCTTTTCTCATCTTTTCATAGTGGTAGGGCTCCCGTCGTCGTCTCCACCGTCGATTTGCGAGCGAGTTCTCCGATAAGGACGAGTCGTATCTCCCTTTCTGCCGAAAATTTCCTTGTCTCCCACTCAGCTCGTTTTTTTATTCTTTCTTTTCCAAAGTGGTGGCGTCTCATCCAGCTTTTCCGCAAAGACGTCGGATTTTGCTTGGCTCGAGGTCGCTATCTAACTGAAATTCGAGCTAACGAGGGTGGTGCCTAATAGAGTATGGTGGATAAGAGAAATCTTGACTGGTTGATACCATCACTATAAAATCAATATTTACTTCAAAGCAGATTACCATCTTCGCATTCCGCTCATCTGCCTCACCTCTCTCCCCCTTTATTTCATATTCTGCTTTCAAAAATGGCCAATTCTCCTAACCATACCTTCTCCGCCGAAGTCCTGGCTGGGTGGGAGAGACTTTACAATCTTCTTGGTAGAGGTTACCATCATATAGCCCAAAACTCTACTGTTGAGGCTGAAATCCTCGGTTTATTCAGGACCATGGACGCTGCTTCTGTTGAGGGTACCCAACTGGGGAAGGAGTATCGGAACTTCTCGACCCTCTTCATCAATTTCCTGGCTGCCTATAATCGCGCTTATGAGACGGTCCTTGTGACTGCCGTCGTGAAAGCTCGTTACCAAGACCGGCACGAGCGTCTGGCAACAGTCACATTTGTGGCTGATAATCACAAGAAGGCTCTCAAGTTCGCCAATGATCAGCTTTCGTGGCTAATTCGTGAGAGGGGAAAGCTGGTGAACCGTCTGGCCTTGGTCCGAACTTACAGCGAACAGGAGCCAAGCAATATTGTGATGAGATGCAAATGCGGTTGGCTGCAGGAGAGACTTGATGACATTACGGCAGACATTGCTTTCGAGAGGGCGGCGATCCCGGACTTGGAGTTTGCCGTCGAGCATTATGAGGCCAGTATGACCCAGGCTAAGGAGAAGTACGATCGCCTCTTCTTTAGACTCGCGGAGCTTAATCCCGAGAGCGCCCGGTGCACCCAGAGCATCAACTGTTTGGAGAGTCAGTTGAGCTCTTTCGTAATGGTTATCAGGGCCCAGTTTGGCTTTACCTTTCCTCCCCGGTGAGCTATTGTAAAACCTGTTGATGTATGGAATAAAAGGAATGTTTCGCATGTCTATATTTTTATCTTTGCACCATCTCTTCGTTTCCTCACGAAATCAGAGTCAATACAAGTATCCGACTTGGTTAGGATCAGAGCACCTTCTGGGAGGACTTTCTTGACGTTATATGAACCGTCATAGTTCGGTGCAATCTTCTCTTCTGGAAGAGGGACTATCGGCAGCAATCTTCACAAGACGAGGTCATCTACCTCTGCTGGATCCAGTCCGCTACTGTCAACTGTACCTCCGAAGGAATACGTATGAAGTGTATTTCTACTTCAACTGGTAGGACTGCCTCAATCTTATCTAATCTTGACAGATGGTAGCTGTAAAATGATGGCCCATCATCTAACAGACAAAAGCGAGACCCCCATTACTTTTCTCTGATGATGATATCGAAACCACGGAAAAAGGATTCAGTGGCAGCCCCCACCGATCATAGTGAGGCCCGTGATTGGTCATTCAAATTAATACAGCTGCAACCACTCGGTCAATGTGCTAATAATGAGCCCGGCCCCTTGTTGCGTGCCCTACTTTACTCACGCCTTATCTCTTTCGGCGTCCACTTGAATGTGTCGGTCGCCTGTAGCATTGGGAGAAACGTCTGTAGGCCATGCTCAATAATAATTCTCCGATCCACCAAAATTCTCCACGTGGTTCGAATCCGAAGGAGTTAAAAAGCAAGCTTTTAGTCGATTAAATCAAGAAGGCGTTGCAGGGTCGGATCAATATACACGCTTCATGGGTTCTCGATTACACCGTTTACGCTTTTTTCAACAAAAATACAGGAGCCCCTCCAATACATTAAGAATGCCCCCACGCCTGATCACAATACATAACTTATACATGCTGACTGATTGACACAATTCTGTCTCCGGGAGGTTTGATCTCTTCACTTGCCCCCAGGGTTATCGGCTAGTACATCGGTAATTTTCTGTCGTTTTGTATTCTTCATGATTATTCCTGGTTTGTTATCACTAACGAGTCCAATTTGCTCCCGCCTGGGGTACCTATAATTCCCTGTAAAAGTAGAGGGAATAATGAGTATGTGATCAAAAAAAGGTTGGTCCATGACATGTGCCTAGAATCTTTCTCATTTGAGTGTAACTCGTGGGCAAAGGTGATGGTGTACATACAGTGACAGGATTCCATTTCAGAAGATTTCAGTTCGTCCACTTTTGACAAAAAAATTCGTGAAAATTCAACAAGTGCTCAAAATGACGCCCAAATTTACAGACACATGGCTAAGATGATTATGCACAACTTTCATGTTTTGATTTTATCCAAAAAAATGTACAGATCAATACAGTTTAATGCATCTTTGGAGAAAATTTGTTCAGAAAGCTGATTTGTCCAGTTTCTGTCTAATGAACGAAAGGCCCATAAAAAATGTGAGTTAAGGTCCAAACTTTTTCAGGCCAATACTTTAAAGTCCATTCTCCAACTTTCATGTTTTGATTTCTAGCAAAAAAGCTTGTTTAGCAGTGCTTATTAATGAAACAAGATAAGGTTAGAAAACTGCCAAAATTTCAGACTGCTTTGCATTGGATCACAAATTCTGTATTAAATGGAAAACTGATTGGATTTATCTGAAAATTTTTAAAGTGCAAGATCAGAGTCCATTAGACATTTTTCATTCTTTGGTCGGGATCCAAAATTGAGTCGAAGAGGCTCGAGAGAATGCTTTGCATTTTTCACCTATTTAGAAAAACGTGAGGTTGGCCCAACTTCGTCCCAAGCAAATGACGTCCATTGGTTCTGATTTTTTTATATGTGGAAGATCATCATGTTGGTTACGACTTTCATTAAGGGTGTTTGCCCAAAATTTGACAATAGAATTTTACAAAAATCGTGTAACACAAAAAGGTAAATTAGAACATGGGGAGAAATTCATCGGATTGCATTTCCTTGAAAAATTCGACCAATCTAACAATGTCATGGACCGACCCAAAATGGAATAAATGCAAGATGAAGTTAGAGAACTTACTTCACATTGAAAAAAAAAATACCATGCAAATTGCATAGACATGCACATGAATTGTGAGTTTAAATCTTAGCCTATCTACACTAAAAGCCCACAAATTGAATCGAAAGACTTACGGTAAGGCGACAATCTCGCGCACATAATCAAGATTAGCCGTGATCTTCTACGACGTAATCAGGATTAGCCGGGTCTTCCCACTTCGGCTGCTCGAGTTAAAAATTAAAACCACTGCTTTGGTAATCTTACCAAGCCTGAGGCCTAACTTTTAAACTCATTTTTGAAAAGAGGTTCGGGATTGAATCTGGGCTAACTTTCGACGTGATCTCACGCCGAACGCTAGAACCAAATCACAATACCATCCAAAAACTAGTGGCCTAGGTCCGGCTAAGGACGTGTGTGATGTAGTGCTAAAGTAATTAATCATGCACAATAATTAAATGCAAACACCGCTTCGAAAATGTGCAAAATTTAAATTCTAATTCCCACACACCAAACCTAGAAAACAATGGGTTAGCCAAACACGTCACCCCTTATAACTCCTATCTGCAAAACCATTTAACACCTAAAGATTAGAATCCAACCAAGTCAAACCGAATGAATTTTCATGAAATTTTCTTGGCCTAAGTCCTCTAGGTTCTTAAATTTTTTCAAAAATTAAGAACAAGTCTCCAGCGGAGTCGCCAAGCTGTCGCGACCTAAAAAAATCGGTTTCTCAATTTTTAAAGTTAATGGATTACCATGTTAATTAAATTGAATTAACTAGCATAGCTCGAACTCTCCCGAGTTCTACCAAATCGTGACTTAGGTTCAATTTCATCAAAAGAAGGATTTATCTTGGAGTCGCCACTAATCATTTTGGGTAGGTTGATTAGACACCTAAATAAAGCATCGGGAGAAATACTTTATTCCTACGAACCAGAGATTAATGAGTTCGGGGACTTGATTACGCTAATTTTTCAATTAACGCCCTTTCGGTACCAATTTCATGAAAATGTTCAACTTGGCAATTTTGATAAATTTTCACTTGAGGTTTAAAGGTGCAATTTTTTTTGGTTTTCTTTTTATTATTTTTTTTTAGATTTTTTCGATGTATTATAAAGAATGCAAAATCACCTAAAGCAAACGAAGATGTGAAGAGAGAGCAGGTAAAGTAAAACTACCCTAAGGACAGTGAAAATAAAACCCGTAACTCGTCGGGTGAATAATTACAGACCAATTAAATAAAACCCGAGACATGATCGGGAATACAACAAAAATGGACCGGAATGGACATCGGTCAAACACCGGTCGCCAAGCCTCGTGAGTCGGGAGTACAACAAAACGAACCGGAATGGACATCGGTCATCCTCCAGTCTTCAAAGCATCGGGCCGAAAGCCAAATGAAAATAATAAACTTATCCAATCGAACATGCACAATCACCAATGAGTTAAGACAATTCAAAAACTCAAAGAAATTTTAACACGTGCTAATTAAACTTCATTGAGACCATTTTTTTACATTTTCCAATGCATTAACACAAAAAATACGAATTAAATCATACTGTCCATGAACATTCTTAGGGAGAAAGCAGTAACCATAAAATACAAAAGAAATAATGAAATGTATGCAACAATTCTGAGATTTTTTATGTGGATGGGAAAATGTGTCGTTGACAACTTTCATGTTTTACATTCTTACTGAAGAGACACTCATTTTCGTGTAGAAAATGGTTTTTCATGAGAGCTCAGCAGCAAAAAAACAAATTTCACAGAACAGACATACTTCAGGATTAAGCTCAAATGGACACTCAAATCTCAAAATTAATGCACCAAACTTTCCAGTCTACTAAACAAAACCCCAATGAACAACTTTCATTTTTTGTGAAGTTTCAAAAGAAGACTCTAAACATGAGATAACTACGAATCAATATGACCACGCACAGAAAAACACTTAGACTCAAGGACGCCAACAGAATTGCATGATTTCATTAAATGCATTAAAAATATGAAACGTGCATGAATATTTTTGTATTTTTTATATGTTATGCATTAAGATCTTATGAACAAATGTCATGAAAAGGTCTTTATGAAACGAAGTCTAGAATAACCCATGAAAAATCATTTAGCATGAAAGGTCAGATCAGAAAAATTCCATCTGAGGTTCTGATCACCATATTTCCAGATTTCTGCTCTCCATTTCGGGACCCTTTTGACATAGCAAACGACGTCCATTTTCACGCCATAATATATCAAATCGAAGATCTCGAAGTTATCTACGAATGTTCAGTATATTTGTTTTCGAGATTTCGTCATCTAAACACGAAAAATTAAGTTACCAGATAATTGCACATGCTGATGCACCTAGAGCTCGTTGGAGATGAATCCGTCACGTCGCCAAGGCTTGTTCCACTGCGGTGAATTTTTCTCTCTCAAAATTTTTTCTCTTGAAATCTCTCCAAATTTTTTTCCTCAATCTCCAAAGTCCTCCTATTTCTCTCTAATCTTCCTCCTTTTATAGCCTACTCCCCCATCTTCCTTTCTCTATCTTCATCTATCATTCTAATTTTTCCACTAACTTCATCTTCCCTTCTAATTCCATCATCTTCCCTTCTTTATCTCCATCTTCCCTTCTAATCCCACCATCCTCCATTCTTTATCTCCATCTTCCCTTCTAATTCATCATCTTTCATTCTAATCTTTCCATCTCCCATTCTAATTCTTCATCTTCCCTTCTAATTCTACCATCTTCCATTCTCCATCTTTCCTTCTAATTTCTCCATCTTCCCTTCTCCATCTTCCTTTCTAATTTCTCCATCTTCCCTTCTATATCTCCCCTTCTCCATCTTCCTTTCTTATTTCTCCACTATCCCTAAAATTTTATGTATTTGCAATTCAGCCCCTGAAATTTTATGTATTTGCAATTCAGTCCCTGAAGTTTTATGTATTTGCAATTCAGTCCCTGTGGAAAAATTTCTTTTAAGTTCAAAACTTCATAAGCCTTTCGGCACACCTCCCTCACGCTCAATCCAATCGTTTGTCAATTTAAGCTCAAATCCTCCGTCGTTAGCCATAATAAAATGCATGACCGACAAAAAATTAAATATGCAATGCATGAAAAAATTAATTTTTGGTGAGAACAAATTCTCATTTTTTTATGTACTTAAGTAAATGAATTTTAAAAAGTCAAAATTTAGGTGTCAACAGCTGCCCCTCTTTGAGCGGAGACTCGTAGAGGTTTCGCTCAAAGACAAAATTGAACCTAAATTTTGAGAGTTTTAATCCCAATTTATATGCAAGTGCAATGATGCATGATGTGTAGGACTGTAAATAACATGTGTTAAGATTTCTCTGCTCTGAGGAAACGGATTAAAGAAACCTGCACATGGATCGCATATAAAATGTCGGTCTTACCAGACACTTCATAATAAAATGCATGACCGACAAAAAATTAAATATGCAATGCATGAAAAAATTAATTTTTTGTGAGAACAAATTCTCATTTTTTATGTACTTAAGTAAATGAATTTTAAAAAGTCAAAATTTAGGTGTCAACACCAACAGAAGCAAGTGCTGCCTTTATCAAGGCTATCTCACTCTATACAGTTGAATCTGCATAACACCTCTCACTAGATTCTTGAAGATACACTCAAGTAGACAATGTTTGAATAGGTAAAGCTCTCTTGAATAAGGATGTTGTTCTTTCTTGATCTCTCTCACTGGTCTTCGAACTTGATGCTCCTTATATACTCTCTATCTTCCAATCTTCCCGTTGGATAAAACCAAGTAGAGAATCAATTATCATGAAGTAGCCATTGGTTGATGGCAAAATAAGGATCAAGAGTCGGTGAGATGACAGTAATTTGAGATTGAGAGGGTTTGCTCGTCCATACAATCAAATCCTAGACTCCTTAAATCAAGCATCTAAAAAGGAAATTATCTTACAAATTGCTAATCAATTTAGAATTCTCATAAGGAAAGAATATGAAAAAACCTTTGTGATTGATTGTCAATTAGGTTTAACTTAAAAATTCAATTCAAACTAGATAATTGACTATTAGCATGGGATTTTTTTTTTTTTTGCTAAAATAAACAAGAATAATGTTTAAATAAACAGCGATGATTAGATCCAAAAGTCAAAATACATCTCTTATGGGATTTCATATGCGTTTGCCTCTGCCACGAGTCATGTTTTTATTAGAATAGAAACATTATAATAATTTAAATACGAAAGCATCGAGATATATTTATAGTAAATCCTCAAAGTATAAATCAAAGTCTTTTCATAAGATTATAGTCGTTTCGTTTCCTTCAAAATCAAATATAATTTCCCAACAATCTCTCCCTATTTTGATGGAGACAAAACCTTTAAAGCATTTTAACTTTGAAAAGATTTTGATGAAAAGATACTTGTGTGAAAGGTATTTAAAGGTCCTGCATAAGAAAACAAGTACTATAGGCATAAAGTAATCTTTCTACAATAGTTCCTCTGCTTGAGCTTCTTGCTTTCTCCCCTTTTTTGTCAACATCAGAAATAAGAATTATAGATATTGAATAAGCATTCAAGACTTTATTTAATAGCAGCTTTTAGTACCGAAGTATGCTGCATTTTAACCGATAACAGTCGTTCAGCAAAAATATCATAAAAACATTCAAAACAACAAAAGGTGAAATACTTTGGAAGGATTTTAAGATGGTGGTGTTGATGAAGAAGAAAGGTGGAAATGTCAAAAGGTGCTCAGACCAGGTTGAAAGTGGATAGCTCATTTAGCCTCATATCAATGAATAAAGTTCCTAACAAATTAGCAACGCATTCATTTTTGTCGCAATTTAGCGACGAGAGGTAAAACAATTTCGTTGCTAAATTTTATGACTCGAGTTGGTGACGAAATTCCTTTCGTTGCTATTTTATCCGCAAGTTTCGTGGCAAATGCCGTTGCTAAACATTCGTCGCTAATTAGCAACGAAGTTTGCCACGAATATTGTTAATCGCAAATTAGCGACGAATTTGGTCATGAATATTTTTCATCACAAATTAGCGACAAATTTTGTCGCAAAGTATGTAATCGCAATTTAGCAACGAAAGTTGATATTTTTCGTAGCTAAGTTTTGTGACGCTGAATTAGCGACGAAATTTTTTTCATTGCAAAATTCGTCTCTGCTTCATTTAGCAACAAATTTTGTCAAATTTTTCGTCGCAAACTATTACTAAAACCTTGTTTTTTTTGTAGTGTTTTTTTTTCCTTTGGCTGATTTGATTATCTATTTTCTTTTTCTTGCTTTCCTTCCCTTTTGGAGAGCTTTTCTCTTCTGAGCCACTCCAGATCTAGAAGCTTCTCTCTCTCGTTCCTGAGAGATCTCTACCCCGATTTAGTCTACATTTGAGATTCTTGTGCATAAGGTTTTTGGGGTTCCACCTCCCTTGAGTTTCGACGGTGTAAAAGTCTTACTTTGAAGGAGATGACACAAGTTTCGTGAGGGTTTTACTCTCACAGGTGGCAGATGTGTGCTTGTTCAATTTTGTTGCTCTGAATGGCAATGAAATTCTCCGACCCCCTCATATTGAAAGTATCTCATTCTATGAATATGACATGTTAAACTTCATTGCGTCAAAGTTTGATGTACAAAATTGTTGACTGGAAATCCAAATTGTTGATTTGGTTTGGGCCGAAATACCTTCAAACCCAACTATGTACAAGGAAAATTACCGCGAGGACCTAAAGAATTACTACCTCTCCATCTTTTCTGTAAAATTGTTGCCAAGTGCCTAGTTGCATACATATCACAACATCAGTTGTGCAACAGCCAAATATGTAATTAACATTTGACGTTCCATGAGGTATATTAGAGTTCATGATCATGTATACTTTTCATATTAGCTCAAAAAGAAATGAACCGCTTCCTACACATTGAATATTCAATACTACCAGAACAAATTCCATGAAAAGAAACAGAAAATCCAGCATTTTTCTTTACGGATAAACCACAAACAGAAACGGAGAATGGAAGATTTCTTTTTCTTCAGTTTTACTCTCCATGACCAAGAATTCCAGATTGGTTGCTTCAGGTCAGAAATTAGATCTTCTTGTCGTCAGCCAATCTCTGCAGTCTGAGCTCTTGAAGTAGAGCTCCCAAATCAGACCAAGAAGTACCACCTTCTTCCACAGAACCTCTTCCCATCTCTGCGAGTGCTTTCGCCCTCCTTCTCATTTCCTTTACTTCCTCGCCCACCAGGACTCTCTTCACTGCGTCCTCCACTCTCTCGCTCTTCACGTGATCCCCGATCAGCCTCACCCACTTCTTCACCCCAATGTCGACACCGATCTTAAGTACCCTGGTCACAAATTTCTCGTTGAAGAATTGCTCCGCCGCGACCGGCCAAGTCACCATTGGCACGCCGGCTGTGACCGCCTCCAGGGTCGAGTTCCACCCACAATGCGTCACGAAACCCCCAATGGCCTCGTGATCAAGAATCAGCACCTGAGGAGCCCAGCCCCTGATGATGAGGCCCTTGTTTCGGATTCTTGATTCGTAACCATCAGGCAACCACTCTTCTTTGCCTTCTTCCGCATTCGGGTCCTTCTTCACCACCCAGATGAATTGTTGCCCTGATGCTTCTAGTCCGACTGCGATCTCGTGGAGCTGAGCAGCATTGAAATTCGCCATACTTCCGAAGCAAATGTAGATCACTGAGTTGGGTTGCTTTGAGTCGAGCCACTTGAGGCACTCGTGCTGGTCACTGGATGCTTGGTTGCCCCTGTGTGCTTTGTCCTCGGTCTCCTTATTGCACAATGAGAGCGGGCCGATGAACCAGGATCGTCTCCCTAGGAACGTCCTATAATGGTCAGCGTAAGCCGGCTCGAGCTCGTAGAAGCTGTTCACGACAACTCCAAAGCTCCTCTTCTCCGATTCCTTCACCTCATTGTAGAACTTGGTGAACTCGGTCTCTTCCACGAAAAAGTCCGGCAACTGCATCCTGGACATTGTGATTTCTCCAGGGAAGTTGGGGATGACGAAGGGCTCTGAATCGAGTGACACCTTCTTGTGAGGCTCATAGAGCCTCACACATTCAGTGCCCACAAGGGAGAAGGCACTTGTCCCGTGGAAAACGAGCCTAGGGATGCCCCACTTGGCCGCGATCTCGGTTGTCCAGGGGAGAAACGTGTCCGAGATTAGACAATCAGGGGCAAGTTTCTCTATCAGCAGCTCAAGCTGTTGGTCCAGCATCATAACGGCTCTCCTGAATTGCTTGCGCATTTCCGGTGCAGTGACCTTGTTCAGATTGTCACAGTCTTCTGGCAAGCCGACCTCTTTCAGGGGCAGCGTTACCGTGACGACATCGATGTCAAATCCTAAATCCTTGGGTCTCGCGATGGATTTCATGAAGAGGGGCTCGTCATGGGGGGTGGCGACAAGGGTGGACTTGCAGCCTCTGATGGCAAAGAGCTTGGCCATGTCGATCATCGGGATCATGTGGCCCGGAGCCATGAAAGGGAAGAAGAAAATGTGAAGCTGGTGGCTTTCACTACCCATTTGGCCTCTCAGGAGAGTTTCTGCCATAGGAACGGATTCAGGAATGATGCTGGTGAAGCACAAGAAAGGTTGAGTTGTGATGCTGCCGACTGTTGAAAGCTGGAGGTTTGTTTTTCGACTTCAAACCTAAAACAAATATAAAAGGAGGGTTTGGGAAAAAAACAAGGGGTGACGAGAGGAAGACAAGTTTGATTTCTTCTATGCTTTAGATGTCTTAAAGAAAAATTCCTAATTTGTTGACCAGTTTCTGTGTTTGCCGATGACTTTGGGAGTGCAAAAGAGAACAAAAAAGGCTACGACTCTAAAAGAGGTAATTGATTTTACGTGCCGGGCTCTGCAGATACGTCATGCATGACCAATTGCAATTGATGGGGGCCTCCCATCAGAATTGGCTACGGCACGTCCAATTTGGGGAAGGTTCATTACTTGCTGTCCAAGGAAAAGTCACTTCGGATAAGCTCGAAACATACTCGAGTCTCCCTCAAAGAAATTATATGTACGGGAAACTTCACCTAGCAGTGATTTTAATCCATTCAGCCTGATGAAAAAGAATTTAAAAATTTACGGGGGGCTCTCTTTGATTCACGAAAAATAAATAATATTATCAAAAAATACTCGTTTATATCACTTATAAAAATGAATGAGTGAAAAAAAATATTTTCAATTGTCTAGATAAATATTTAGACACGATTTATCGTCGATAATGATACTATTATTTATTAATTATAAATTTAATCATTTTTAAGAAAATATTTTTAATCCATTCAGCCTTATGAAAAGAAAAAAAATTCAAAAATCTACGGGTCTCTGTTTGATTCACGAAAAATGAATGGCTTGAAAATATTATTGAAAAATGCTCGCTTATTTCACTCACAAAAATGCGCGAGTGAAAAAAATATTTTCAATGTCTAGATAAAATATTTAGACACAATTTTTGTCTGTAATGATACTATTGTTATTGACTAATTTTTTTAAGTTATACATTCGATCACTTTTAAGAAAATATTTTTTAAACCCCCTATTTTACGCGAATCAAACGGAAGAATATTCGATGGAATTGGTTAGCCTAACGGTGCCGTCATAGGCAAGTACTGAGGATGCAACCCCCCCCCCCCCCAAAAAAAAACAAAAATCCCTCTTCTCCTCTACGACGTCGTCTTTCAACACCTGTGCTTCTCGCAAGTCAAGCTCTTGAGCGCGGGCTCTCGTAACTTTCAGCCACGACGGTTGCCCTCTCCGCGAGCCCAACCTCTTTCTCCTTCAACGCCCTTGCCGCACACAACTTCGTCCGGATCCTCTATTACTCGGTCTCGGTTTGAAGAAATTATCGGCCAGCATTCTTTATTGGGTTAACACTATGAAAACCCTAAATTGGTATACCCGTGACAAATTTGCACCAAACTACTTTTGACAAGAAAAAACCCCAAACCGGTACATTTCCGGTAAATTTATCCAAAAACAAGTAAACTTGTGATAAATTCACTCTCAATTAGTTTTCGTTAAATCTAAAATCAAATTGCTTAGTTTGATAGCACGTGTCAGTTCACGAGTGTTCTAGTTTATGGTTTTTACCCTCTGTTTGTCACAAATGCATCGAATTGTTATTTTTCGTAGTATTAATCCAATTTAAAGAAGGATAAATTTGTCACAGGTGTAATAATTTGTGGGTTTTCGTGATAAAAAAAATCAGCTTAGGGTAAATTTATCATAAATGTACCAATTTAGGATTTTCGGTAGTCAAAAAAATAGTTTGGTGTAAATTTGTCATGCATGTATCAGTTTGAGATTTTTCGTGATCAAAAAATAATTTAGAGTAAATTTGTCATAAATATATCAGTTTGAGATTTTTCACGGCGTTAATCTTTCTATATTTCCATTAGCTTTTGCTGTTCTTTTTGCAGTTCTCGTCGAAACTATTCGAGCAAGGGGAAATACGTTTATTTCTGTCATTTCTATAGGGAGAGGAGAAAGAGGGTTAGCAGGAACCGAGCAAAGCAGCGTAAGAGAAAAAAGTCAGATGTCCTCACGTGATGCGGTCCCTCCTCCTCCATTGCTCCCATTGAGCTTAACCGGGCTCCCCCTCCCGTCGTTTCCGTGCATTCTCCGACCTGCATTTGCCGGTCAACGTCAACCTTCATTTTTCGTAGATGGGTATGGGCGGGGGTGGCCGCACCTCTTGTGCTGCGATTGGCAGCCGCCCGCCCGAGTCGGTGCAGGAAACGGGAGGATGGTACAATTATTATGGGCCGACCATTTCGGTGTTTGAAACTTTTCAAACGGTTATTCAAATCCTGCTGCTTTTGAAAAGTGATCACTTAAATGGCATCAGTAATTTTAATCTTCCGGAAAATGTGACTCGCTGAAGTTACTCAAATGGGCATTTTTCAAGTAGTTTCTGTACTAAAGAGGTCGTTTATAAAGTTTTGGGTTTAAATTGATTATTATAAAAGTTTTTCCCTAAAATTTACAAGATTAGAAATGGACAAAGAGGCAATGCGAGCCAAAGGTAAAAATCACAAAGCAAATATTCCTACTATGCCGTTAAAAGTAAAGTCGTGGAGCAAATATTCTCTACAAATAATTTCATTTAAAACCTCGGAAAATCTACTCGTCTTCCTAAAAAATTGAGAAGAGTAAAAAATAATTCACCTCCCATAACTTTTGCGCTTGTGTCTTCTCTGACCTTGCTTTTTTTTTTTAATAACATAACATTAATTATTGGATTTGAGCACGTTAGTTGCTGTTCAAGATTTGATTGTTGGTGGTCTTTGGAGGTAAGGCATCTAAAGAAGAAGACCGAAGATAAGAAGAACTATTCATGAATAAGAGCGAAGACATTAAGCACTATTTACCACAAATGAAGGACGTCTACTTAAGAAGAACGAAGAAAAAGAGGCTACGCTTGTTGTTCTTCAACATTTATTGGGCAAAAAAAAAAATCTCAAGTGCCAATATTTATCTTATCTTTTTATTTAACTTTGCTTGGAGTTTTCATTGTCGTGCACTTTCTTGCATTCTCTCGTTCAATGTTGTCTGCGACTAGCCCCTTCAAAAGGTTCTGAACACACACCAAAGTAAAAGCATTTGCATTCCAATAAAATTTCTCCCTCTGATCTTTATTTGGGCCTTATTCTAAATTTCCAAAGTCGTCGTTATTGTCTTGATTCTAATATTTGGTATCAGAGCTAGAAATGGCGTCCATTAGTTCTGTTCATTTCCAACTTTCAAAGTTGAACGAAAAGAATTTCAATAACTAGTCCATCCAGATGATGGTTCTTTTTAAATCACAAGATTTTGTGAAATTTGATTGAAAATGACTACAACGAAATGGTCGATACTGAAGCATTCAAGGCTTTAAGAAAGGAGAAGAATGATGCTTTGGTAGAGTCCTGAAAGAAAGATAAAAAAGCATTGTATGCGATCTGTCAAGCCGTGGAGGAAACGATATTTGAAAATGTATCAAATTTGAAGACCACAAAAGTAGTATGGGACACTTTGCAAAAATCCTACAAGTAACAATCGTGTTCGACGGTTGTGGCTGCAAACACTTCGAGGAAATTTTAAGTCTTTACGCATAAACGACTTTGAATCAATCTTGGCGTATTTTGATCATGTAAAAACAATCGTTAACCAATTGAAGATTAATGGTGAAGAACTCCACAATGTACGTATCGTAAAAAAAAAAATCTTGAGGTATTTGACTAAAAGATTTAACTACATCATCATAACAACTGAGGAAGGGCAAGATGTGTCAATCCTAATGTTGGAGCAGTTGACGGGTTCATTCTACTCACATGAGCAAATAAGGAATCAAAAGTTTGTTGGTTTAGTTTTCAAGTAACCATTGCAAAGTCGGGTCACTCTATCAAGTTGAGGAGGCTATCAAGGCAATCGAGGTCGCAGAAGAGGCCAAAGTAGAAGTGGAAATTCAAATTTCATCGGAAAATTTAAAATACATGACAAAGCAAAAGTTAATTTTTTTAAGTTCAACAAGTTCAGACATTACAAATCCGAATGCCAGGCAAATGCGATGTACAAGCAGGCGGAGCATGCTCATACCACCAATGTTGAAGAATACATGGTACTAGCATCTAATAAGAGTGACTTGAGCATCGTAGACACTGACAAAAGGTCCTAGATACTAGCTGCAACAATCATATGTTTGGCTAGAAGGAATTATTCTTACAGTTGGATGAGACAAGTCGTGGTGAAGTCAACTTCGGGAATAAATAAAAACTTCCCATGATGGGTGTTGACACCTGATTTTTAATCATTTTTTCTATTGCTAAAGTAATAAAAAATCCATAAAAATTCATAAAATTGAAAAATCAACTTTGGGGACCTTAGCCAAGCCTAGGGAACCAATTTTGACCAAAAAACGATTTTTCATATTTTCAATATTTTTACGTATTTTTTATTTATTTATTTTCGAAAATTAATAGAAAATCCATAAAAATTCATAAAATTGAAAAATCAACTTTGGGAACCTTAGCCAAGCCTAGGGAACGAATTTTGACCAAAAAATAATTTTTCATATTATATATATTTTAATTTTTTTTAAAAAAAAATACAAAAATATTTGAAATTTTTGGAAAAATAACATTTGAGGCCAAAAAATACACAAAGATAGTTAATATTTTTATTTTAAATCTATTTTCATATTGGCCATCGCAAATTCAGAAAAATCCAATTCGAGTCACGTGTTCCTTCACGAGTATAATCTCGAATCGGGCCTAAAAAAATTTTAATTTGAGTCAACTTATTTTTAACTTTCACTTTTTATAAGTTGTGACATTGTCTTCTAATATTTTAAATTTTCATCTTGGCCCAATTATACCCAGAATGACTTAATTTTGCAAAAGGGCTTTAATTAAATTATGCATTATTTTCAGCGACAAGAAATGAGCTTAAATTTGACATGTGGTAAATTTTGGTGTGTCAAAAATTGTGAGGAGATTTGGACTTAAAGAAATATATTTTTTTTCAGGGACTGAATTGTAAATACTTAAAATTCAAGGACTAGAGTGCAAATACCTAACTCTTGAAGGATTATTTTACAAATAATAAAAAGAAGAGTTAGTGGATAAATTAGAATAGAGAAGGGAAGATGAAGAAGAGGAGATGAAGAAGAGAAGTTGGAGAAGAATGGATGGAGAAAATAAGATAAGAATAGAGAAGGGAAGATGGAGATGAAGAAGAGTTAGTAGAGAAATTAGAATGGAAGATAAGAATAGAGAAAGGAAGATGGAGATTAAGAAGAGTTAGTGGAGAAATTAGAATGGGAGATAAATATGGAGAAGGGAAGATGAAGATGAAGAAGAGTTAGTGGAGAGATTAGAATGTGAGATAGAGATGGAGAATGGAAGATGAAAATGAAGAAGAGTTAGTGGAGAAATTAGAATGGGAGATAGAGTTAGTGGAAAAATTAGAATGGGAGATAGATGAGTAGGTTATAAAAGGAGGAAGAAGTGAGCTTGAGAAAGGATTCTTGAGAGAGAAAATTTGAAGTGTTTGGGAGGATTTTTTTTGGAGAGAAAATTTTGGATGTTTGAGAGAGTTTTGGGAGATTGAAGAAAAATTTGAGAGAAAGAAAATACTAAAAGAGAGAGAATTTTGAAGATGATGGGAGTTCAAAGCTAGGGATTATCATCACAAATTCCTTCATCGATCAATATAAATCAAGAGTTCATCCTCGTCAACGAGCAAGCAAATTCGAGCTAAGTGTTTTTATTTATTCATTTGTTTATGGTTTTACTTGCAAATTAGCACAAATTGTATACACTTTCTCCATCTCCTCTTTTTTTTTCCATATTTTATGTCAGGAGAAGGATATCTTTACGTCAACAGCAAAAATCTCGTAGATATGCAAAAATCGGCCCAGACAAGCTCCTAAGCTGTCCACCGATTTCTCAACTGATCTGTGACTAAAAGTCCCTCTTAATTCAAAAGAAACTCTCTATATTGGGAACATAGAGAGCGAAAATCAATTATAGAAATCCCTCCCAAAAAAATGGGAGATAAGTACTCTTTCTACTCTTCTGGTTTTAGATGCAGATTAGCACATATTTTGTATACTAACACTTTACTCTATTTTATGTCAGGAAGCCGCAGCTCTATATCAATGGTCAATCCTATGGAAGCACAAAATCGGCTTGGAGGAGTCCTCAAGCGCGCACAAATTTCAAATTATTGAATCAATTCGTTGTATTTCATTTTAAAAAATTCATACCCCAAAATGGAGAGGACAAAGTCCATCCGCAATTTAAATACCTGCACCATAAATCCCAAAGGGAAGAGCCAAGCCAATGCTTAGCCTCCCATTGGAGGTTTTTACTTATAGTAGTTAAATACCCGCAACTTAAATACCTGCACCTTAAATCCCAAAGGGAAGAGCCAAGCCAATGCTTAGCCTCCCATTGGAGGTTTTTACTTACAGTAGTTAAATACCTGCACCTTAAATCCCAAAGGGAAGAGCCAAGCCAATGCTTAGCCTCCCATTGGAGGTTTTTACTTACAGTAGTTAAATACCTGCAACTTAAATACCTGTACCTTAAATCCCAAAGGGAAGAGCCAAGCCAATGCTTAGCCTTCCATTGGAGGTTTTTACTTACAGTAGTTAAATACCTGCAACTTAAATACCTGTACCTTAAATCCCAAAGGGAAGAGCCAAGCCAATGCTTAGCCTCCCATTGGAGGTTTTTACTTACAGTAGTTTAAATACTTGCAACTTAAATACCTGTACCTTAAATCCCAAAGGGAAGAGCCAAGCCAATGCTAGGCCTCCCATTGGAGGTGTTTATTCACTGTCATGTACTTCCTATAATTTAATTTTTGAATCATCAGACCCAAAAGATGAGTAGGTCGTAATACTGCACAGAAGTCGTTAACACACTCCCTCTTTCGGCTTCAGGGAATCTTTAACACTTAAAAAAATATAACAAATAAAAATATATACCATCCATGCATCCTATTTAAAAAGTGAAAACACAAAAGAGAATACCCTACTAGAGCTTTAGGAATAAACCAAGCCTGAGTTGCCGGATTAGGATATTCATGAAATTAAGGTACCGAAAGGGCATTAGTTTTAATTAACTAGTGTAACCAAGTCCCCGAGCTCATAATCTCTGGTTCGCAGGAATAAATTAGTTCTCCCGCTAATTTATTTAGGTTTCTAATCGACCTACCAAGAACGATTAGTGGCGACTCCAAATTTCAAAATCATTTAAACAAAAACCAAAGTTGCGATTCGGTAGGGCTTGGGAGGGTCCGCATTAGGTTAGTCAAATCTAATTAACCTAATAATCCGTTAACCCCTTTTAAAATTTAAAATTTTTTTTTAGAGGGTCGCGACAGACTGGCGACTCCACTGGGGACAGGATTTTGAAATTTTCGAAAAAGATACCAATTGGAATACTTGAATTTTTTCGAAATTTTAAAAGTCTTAGTGGACTTAAGCCAATGAAAATTTCATGGATATCTCGCTTCTGGCGATCTTGTTTGGGACTCATTCTATAGGTGTTATATTGTTTTTGCAGGATGGGAGTTATAAGGGGCGGAGTGTTTGGCTAACCCCTTTGTTTTGCAGGCTCGGTGTTTGGTTTATTTGTTTAATTTCGCATATTTTTAGAAGCGCTGTTTTGATATCAATTGTTGTGCATGTCTTGCATACTCTGAGGATCACGATACCTGCACACACAAGCGTCTAAACCCAAGTCGCGAAATTCTTCCTAGAAAACCATAGATAGGGATCGAATATGTAAAGCTCTTGCGTCGATTACGCTCGGGTTGACCATATTTTATCCCGCTCATTATCTAAATTGACAATTCTTCCCATTGTGATTTGATTGCGCGGAGGGTAAGGTTGTCAATTCAGATAGTGGGGGCCTTTTAGGTCCATACCCTGTCTCTCCTTCTTTTATTTTCTAGAGTTCACTCCTCACTTGAGTCATGCGCATGACTATGTGATTTGCATTTCTCCAAGGTAAAAGTAAGTTCTCTAATTTTATCTTGTATTTATTTTCGGTCGGTTCATGCTAGGTGTTAGTCAGTTTTTGAGCTTGATATTACGACCATTCTTTTAAAAGAAAATAAAAATTAAATTTGTCCCTCATTTCTTTTAAAAAAATTTTTGAAAAAATGATGTGAAAAATCCCTTCATGGGAATTTTATTAACCAATAAGGGATTTTTGTCATGTTTTTATTGCTTCAATAAAAATGAAATTTTCCTGAAAAAATTTTCCTCTGAAAATTTATTTCAATAAAAAGAAAAATTCCCTCAAAAAAAAAACTCTAGTAGACATCAAGTGATTTTATCACATTTTTCAAATTATAAAAACTTGCAAGAAAATTCTTCTCGAGAAATTCGCTCATGTTTTTCTAAGAAAATTTTCTCTAAATAAAATTAGACTAATGTCTCGGGGGAATTGTATTGACCAATAAGAGATTTTTGTCATGTTTTTCTTGCTTCAATAAAAATGAAATTTTCCTGACAAATTTTCCTCTAAAATTTTATTTCGATAAAAGAAAAATTCCTTCAAAAAAAAAACTTTGGTAAACATCAAGTGATTTTATCACGTTCTTTCAAATTATAAAAACTTGCAACAAAAATTCTTTTCGAGAAATTTGCTCATGTTTTTCTAAGAAAATTTTCTCTAAATAAAATTAGACTAATGTCTCGGGGGAATTTTGTTAACCAATAAAGGATTTCTGTCATGTCTTTCCTACTTCAATAAAAATAAAATTTTCCTGACAAATTTACCTCTGAAAATTTATTCTGATAAAAAGGAAATTCCTTCAAAAATTTTAGTAAACGTCAAGAGATTTTGTCACATTCCTTAAAAAAAAAAAGAGTAATAAATCTGCAAAAAAATTCTGTATTAACCCATTTCTTCCTAAGGGAATTTTTTTTTTCTGATTTCTCTATAAAATAGAAAAAAATCAAATTGGACTAATATAGGAGTCATGGACCGACATTCCTTGTGTCGCATACTAATTATATCATTTTCTTTTGCAGGGAGATCCTAGATACCCTAGACGGGTGTAAAAATTAAGTTCAAAATATATCAAGAATCATCTCCAGAAATACCAAAAGACGAAAAACACCGAGGCTTCAACCGTTAATTCCGGGGGGCAAACGAACACTGTCCATCTTTGACAGACAGAGTTATGTCAATCCGTAAACTTGTATGGGCAGTGTATTCTGATATGACGGTGGATTTATACTGATTAAACACGGGGGCATATTTAATGTATTGCAGAGGATCCCGCGTCTTTTGAAAGACAATATGGATTATATAATCAGAACCCATGAAACAAATACCTTTACCTGATTAAATCAACCAGAGACCGATCTTAAAATTTCCTCTTATCCGAAACATGCGGAGGGCTTTAGAGGACCGAGGTTCTATTAATGAACGTGGCCCACAGGAATTTCTCCCGACGCTACAGGCGACCGACACGAGCAAGTGGACGCCGAAAGAAACAAAATATGGATAAAAGTGGGCACACAACAGGTGGCCGGATTTACTACCAGCGCACTGATCGAGTTGTCATAGCGTTATTGTTCGTGATCTCAAGATGGATAGTGGGGGCCACCGCCGAACCCATCATCAATGTTCTCGATATCATCGTCTGGAGCAATTAAACAAGAACATCAAGAAAAACATTAAGCCTCGACATCTTCGGTACCTCAAATCGTTCTGTTATGCTATGCGGAAGAAACGATAGCAGGAAAATTAAACAAAAAAAAAACACGTGAAGCTTTTCTTTCATTCCATTCATCAAAGAGCATTACAACAGCTCACTGGGGAGGAAAAGTAAAGCCAAACTGAGCCCTGATAACCATTACGAAGGAGCTCAACTGACTCTCCAAACAGTTGATGCTCCGGGTGCACCGGGCGTTCTCAGGATCAAGCTCCGCGAGCCTAAAGAAGAGGCGATCGCGCTTCTCCTTAGCCTGGGCCATACTGGCCTCGTAATGCTCGACAGCAAACTCCAAGTCCGAAATCGCCGCCCTCTCGAAAGCAATATCTGCCGTAATGTCATCAAGTCTCTCCTGCAGCCAACCGCATTTGCACCTCATCATAATATTGCTCGGCTCCTGTTCGGCGTAAGTTCGGACCAAGGCCAGACGGTCCACCAACTTTCCCCTCTCACGAACTAGCCACGAAAGCTGATCATTGGCAAACTTGAAGGCTTTCTTGTGATTATCAGCCATAAATGTGACTATTTCCAGACGCTCGTGCCGGTCTCGGTAACGAGCTTTCACGACGGCAGTCACAATGACCGTCTCATAAGCGCGGTTATAGGCAGCCAGAAAATTAATGAAGAGGGTCGGGAAGTTCCGATACTCCCTCCCCAGTTGGGTACCCTCAACAGAAGCAGCGTCTAGGGTCCTGAATAAACCGAGGATTTCAGCCTCAACGGTAGAGTTTTGGGCTATATGAGCGTAACCTCTACCAAGAAGATTGTAGAGTCTCTCCCACCCAGCCAGGATTTCGGCGGAGAAGGTATGGTTAGGAGAATTGGCCATTTTTGAAAGCAGATCACGAAAGAAAGGAGGAGAGAGGCGAGGCAGATGATCGGAATGCGAAGGTGATAATCTGCTTCAATTTAAATAATGATTTCACAGGGGCAGTCCTTATTGGTCGAGTTTTTTCTATCTACCATTCTCTGTCGGCAACACCCCCGCTGGCTCGAATTCCAGTCAAGCGGCAACCTCAAACTGAGCAGACCCGACGTCTCTGCAGAAAAGTTGGACGGGCTGCCACCACTTTGAAAAAGAAAGAATAAAAAACGAGCTGAGTGGGAGACAAAGAAATTTTCGGCAGAAAAGGAGATACGACTCGTCTTTATTGGAGGACCCGCCAGTAAATCGACGGTGGAGATCTTGACAAGGGCCCTCTACCACGAAAAGAAAAAAGGAAGACGAACTGAGCGAGAAACAAGGATTTCCCCTTTGATCAAAAGCTGAATATCAGATTTTCTCCCTCGAAAAATCTAATAGCACTGCCCGTGAAGAGGGAAGTCGTTGCTATTGCCAGAGAGAGAACTTGTCCTCATTTGATAGTGAGAGTTCATTCGCAAGAACTCGCAGGAGAAAGATAGAGAGGAAGGAGTTCTCGTAGGAGAGGAATTCAAAACCTTCACCATCAAAGCATCGGCTTTCAAAGCCTGTTACGAGAAACCATCGACGATCCCGTGATCCCTCAAGTCCAAGAAGACATCCTGAGGCGGTCTCGAGTCGGCAGTCCTAGATCCAGAAATATGTCGAGCATTAGGGAAACGGGCGCATGTTCAACCCTGGTCGAAGCTAATGAAGTTCCTTACCCTGAGGGTCTACTGGTCATGGCCATTGACGGTAATCCAGTCTCTCTGTCAATCCTTGTTACCGTATTGAGAAAATGCCGGTATAAGGTTGTAGCTCAAGCAAAGGCGACAGAGGCCTTAGAGATATTAAGGAGGAGTGGTGACCAGTTTGATATCGTCCTCACCGCCATGGTAGGGATTGACATGGATGTTTTCACTCTCTTGGAAGTCATCAATTCTAAATTAAACATGCCAGTCCTCGTAATATCGGCAAGCGATGATCAGCAAGCCATAATGAAGGCTGTCTTAAATGGGGCCCAAGACGTCGTAACGAAACCAGTTAGGGTTCAGATGCTTCAAAACATATGGCAGCACGTGGTAAGGAAGCAATTGCACGACCATGAGAACAAGCATCAAGCCTTCAATTTTGTTCCAAGCAACTGGAGAAAGAAGATGAGTTGGTCTCCCGAGCTGCATCGTATGTTTGTTAATGCAGTTCAACAGGTAGGAATCGATTCGGCACGGCCGCAACATATACTGGAAATTATGAACGTAGAGGGACTCACTAAAGCAAATGTTTCGAGTCATCTTCAGAAGTACAGAAAAAGGGTGAGAGAACACAATGCAGCTCAGAATCAAGAAAACCAAGGCGGGATTGATCCAAGCCTGAATGTCGAGTCTCCTCGCCACCATAAGTTCCGCGGGTTAGCATGGGGCGAGCCACTTCCCATCATCAACCAAGCCAGTAGCCGTGCCATCAATCCTCCAGGCGTTAATCAAAGTATCCCCCAGAATCACCCTAATGCTCTTCAAGAGTATAGACCGCAGGGGCAGTGTATTCAGACTCCTTGGTCTGAGCACCAACCCGTGGCTAGAATTCATCCCATGATCAGCGCGCCTGCGTAGCCAGAGAATCAGACAAGAAATTATCCTGAGCACTTCTACTTCTTTAATCCTCGAATGGAAGGAGTTTTTGGCAGCAGGACAGTTGGTGATCCCCACACTTTCTCGAGTAATGATGAAGGCTCCAGCACGAGAAGTCAAATTGCTCATGGCGAGGACAGAATGAGAAATCTACCGCCAGCATTTGCCAACAACAATGCCCAATTCGAGCATCAGTTGCTGGAAGGTTCAAGAGATTACCCAGATGATGAGCTTACTGCCCTGGTCAACCAGTTTAGGGTTGACAGACGTCCCAAGCCGCGATCAGGAGCCAGTGAGTAGGGACTCTCAAACATCGATCATCCACACCCGAACTAACACGAGACTAGCTGATTATCGAAGAGCCACAGGAGAGGCAGAACTGACCTTGAATAAGTGCACATTTTATTTCATGCTTAATTCCCCTGCGTATGATATTTTCCAGCTTTCTAGGTGTCTCGATTTAATTCAGGGACAAGGGGGCAATTTATTTTTTTTTTTATCCCGTCGAATGCGTGAATCCCTTTTTATGCTAGATTTAGGGCGGATCAATTTGTGGTAACGTCGCTGACTGCCATAATGAGAAATGTTGAATGGCCTCACGTAGGGAAATTTCAAGTGAAATGCCCAGGCAAGCTCGAAGACGGGTAATTGTGTGTCGTTCCAATTTACCCTCAATCGTTGCAAAATGCTAAATTGGATTTGTTCCATTCTCACCCAGGGAATCGCAAAGTGCCTCAAGAGTGTCGCAAAATGAAATGACCCAATGGAACGCGATAGGACTCATTTGCCTCGAAGGTAACCTTCAAATTAAAGGAGCCCTCCGGTCCACGGACCCGATGGCATAGAAAATGATGATGGTCCAAGGCAACCCGAAAGAAAATAAGGCCCAACTAAGCAAAGCACTTATGTGGCAAGCTCAAAGTGAAGGGCAACTCGGGACATACAATTCAATCCAGTCCAAATGAAGGAACTTCCTCAATTCAAATTCAATAGAAGTACACACAAGGGTAAAACAATATCGTTCCAATTTTTCTAGAATATGAAGAACATATACTGCCGCATTCTCTTTCATTTTTGCAGGGGAAGTCTCTACTGGCCAGATTTTCCTGTCTAACATTCCCTATCAGTATCACCTCCGCTACTCGTCTCCATTCTCCAGCCAAGCAAATCCGACGTCTCTACGGCAAAGCTAAACGGGACGCCACCACTTTGAAAAAGAAAAGATAAAAAATAAGCTGAGTGGGAGACAAAGACATTTTCGGCAGAAAAGAGATACGACTCGTCTTTATTGAAGAACTCGCCAGCAAATTGACGGTGGAGACAACAACAAGGGGCCCTATCACGAAAAGATGGAAGGAGACAAGCCGAGCAAGAGACACGATAAGAAAAGAGGATTGAGAAAGGCCGGACCCTTGGAAGAAGCAATACAGTTGCTAAACCCACGTTTAATTTTAAAAGAGACGCCATGCTCGGAAGAGGGTCTTAAGGCATAGGCAATCGCTCAGAAAAATTCAAAGAGAGTGAAAACACCGGAAGCGAGTAGCAAATCTTGAGAAATCATCAACCAAATCAAAGATGCCTCAACCCAATACTCCCGAGAGCTATCATTGCCTGCTGAATATGGGAGAGGAAGAGTTCGAAGCCATGTTTGGGATCGAGCCTATGGAGCCTGGCTCTTCCGCCGACGACGTCCAAAATCTCAGTAAAGATAAGGACAATAACGGTAAGGGTCAAAAGAAGCGTTACCGTCGCCATACTAAGGAGCAGGTACAAAGGCTTGAGGATTTCTTCAGAACATGCCCTATGCCAGACGGCAAACAGAAAATGGAACTGAGTCAAGAGTTAGGACTTGAACCTTTGCAAATTAAGTTCTGGTTTCAAAATAGGCGAACCCGAATGAAGGCTCGTCATGAGCACAACGAAGCCGAGTTTCTAAGAGTTGAAAATGAAAACCTCCGAGCGGAAAACAAGATGTATAAAGAGACTTTTGACTCCGCCACCTGCCCCAACTGCAATAGCCTCCTCCTCACCCTCGATGAAATGCATGATCTGAGGATCGAAAATGCACGTTTAAGAGGTGAGTTAGACCAGTTTATAACAGGATCGAGTTTTGTTGGAGGAGGGTACAAAAGGACCAATGATACTGGATCAGCATCAATACCTCCCGAGGAAGAAGGGACAGATCACCACCAAGCGGACATTGACGATGATCTTTTCGCCATAATCAACCAGTTTGATATCGGTAAAGCATCGGGACTGTGATGCACTTGTTCAGCCAGTGACCACGAGACCTTCAATATGGCCGATGCATACCTAATTTGGGATGAAGCCAGCTGATCATGGGAGAGCCTGCAGAGGAAGCGGAACTAATCCTGAATGAGTGAATGTGTTTTATTTCCTTGCGTGATGTGTTTTTCTGCTTTTGTGAATGTGTAAAAGCAAGGAGTAATAATCCGACTTCCCCCTATTAAATGCTCGAATCCGCCACCTCACCAACCTCGCGACGAATTGATGGCGAGTGAAAATCTGCATAAACCTGAAGGGTAACTCCGTATCGTTTCAATTTACCCTCAGTTGCTCCAAGTTTTAAAATTAAGCCCCTTCTATTCTCAGGAAATTGCAAATCGACCCGAGAACGCAATCATATCCGAATACAGGTTGGATAAAATTTGGGGGCAAATCAACTCATGGGCATTACCACGGGATAGACAGCTTCGGACAAAGGAAAGTACAAGCGAAAGACGCGAACAATCTCAGAAATGGGTAATTCTGTATCGTTCTAATGTGCACATAATCATCTCAAGTCTTGAATTGTCTTATTCCATTCTTAACAGGGATTGCAAATTACCTCGAGAAATACCGTAACATGGCCCTAGGTGATACAACAGGGCTGTGTTATCCCCAAGGATTAACCCTTGAAAAGAAAGCCCCATGGACACCTACGGTCCAATGGACCGAATGGTATGGGGGATGACAGTAGGTCCGAAATATTCCGAGTTCGATCCCCAAGGGTGGGGAATGTTGTATGTATTATAAATAAATGAAACAACTTTTTGTGCATTTCTTTTTTTTACAAACAGGAATACTCGACGAGTAATATCAAAGTCAGTATTTTACCATAGTCTTCCCATAATGGTGAGGCGCCCAACAAAAGTCGAGGAAAATTCAATCCAACAAAACTGGTAAAAGACTCGTGCAAGACATTCAAGATGAAGGGTAAATCAGTATCGTTTTCAATTTATCCCTTTTAATACTGGCTGATATGTCTCTTTTTCTTTTTACAGGAAATATTTACACTAACATTTAACATGTTGAAGGAGACAAATCCAAAAGAAAATTATGATCATCTGACAAGATCTATTCTGGTGAAAAATGGGGCAAATTGATCACAAGCTCTGAAGCGAAAAAGCAAATATGTCTTCCTTATCTCGTTTGATTTCAAGAATAATTTCTCTGCTTTTTACAGGGGCATTCAACCGCTAAACCGTGGCGGTCGCTGTCATTAAACAAACCGAAATGCTCCCTCACCCATATGCTTCATCACGTAGAGACAAAGTTTGAGACGAACCACCCCTCGACATAAGGAGTAGGCTTCCCAATTTGTTCGGTCCGCCCACATACCAGGGGCAATTCAAATCCGCCCATATTTGCACATTATATAAACACACGTAATGCTATGAGGAAAGGCAAACCATTTCCACGCAAGTCTAACATTTTAATTTACAGATAAACAGCCTTTCCCCAGAGTGAGAGAAGGCCCTTTCGGATTGAAGTCCCCCATTCAGATTACATTCGAGGCGTTCATACTATGAGAACCTCCTTAAACAGAATTGGTAATGCAAGCTTGACAGAATAGTTTTGCATGATCCATATTTGGATTGATTGCATCATGAGTTATCACACAGACTACTTCTAATCATTGCCGACTTGGTTGAATAGTTTTACATGAACCGATCAACTCATTGATGAAAATGCTTGCACATGTTACCTCTGATACTGCCTGACAGGCAACACATTCCCAATGTTCAAACTACCTTCCAAAGTCTTGAAATTCATTCAGCGATTATTGAATGAACAAGCCTGGTTGTCGAGAAGCCACCAAGCATTTCTTCCAAATTCTCAGGTAAGTATATCTTCAACCTGAACCTTTCAAGAGAATGAATTCTGACGGTTGTTGGGGTACTCGAATCCATTGCGGTACATACAGGTATCCACCTTCTTCAATAAAGCATGATTTGTCTCAAGGACAGAAATGTTCGAGACCTTTTGATCTCTGCCTCTTTGGTTTATTCCTAAAGCGACAGGATAATATAATTTGGGTTTGAGCTTCTGCAGGATTCCTGATCTTTCCAGATTCCAGAATGGCACCCTTTGAGGTACACCAAGTCCTTCTTACAGGCAAAATAAGTCCTTCTTACAGGCAAACCAAGTCCTTCTTACAGGCAAACCAAGTCCTTCTTACAGGCAAATCAAGTCCTTCTTATAGGCACAAAGTCCTTCTTACAGGCAAATCAAGTCCTTCTTACAGGCAAAACAAGTCCTTCTTACAGGCACAAAGTCCTTCTTACAGGCAAATCAAGTCCTTCTTACAGGCAAAACAAGTCCTTCTTACAGGCAAAACAAGTCCTTTTTACAGGCAAATCAAGTCCTTCTTACAGGCATAAAGTCCTTCTTATAGGCAAACCAAGTTCTTCTTACATGCACCAAGTCCTTCTTACAAGCAAACCAAGTCCTTCTTACAGGCAAACCAAGTCCTTCTTACAGGAAAAACGAGTCCTTCTTACAGGCACAAAGTCCTTCTTACAGGCAAATCAAGTCCTTCTTACAGGCATAAAGTCCTTCTTATAGGCAAAACAAGTCCTTCTTACAGGCACAAAGTCCTTCTTACAGGCAAATCAAGTCCTTCTTATAGGCATAAAGTCCATCTTATAGGCAAACCAAGTTCTTCTTACAGGCACCAAGTCCTTCTTACAGGCAAACCAAGTCCTTCTTACAGGCAAACCAAGTCCTTCTTACAGGCAAAACAAGTCCTTCTTACAGGCACAAAGTCCTTCTTACAGGCAAATCAAGTCCTTCTTACAGGCAAAACAAGTCCTTCTTACAGGCAAAACAAGTCCTTCTTACAGGCAAATCAAGTCTTTCTTACAAGCATAAAGTCCTTCTTATAGGCAAACCAAGTTCTTCTTACAGGCATAAAGTCCTTCTTACAAGCAAACCAAGTCCTTCTTACAGGCAAACCAAGTCCTTCTTATAGGCACCAAGTCCTTCTTATAGGCAAACTAAGTCCTTCTTACAGGCAAACCAAGTCCTTCTTACAGGCACAAAGTCCTTCTTACAGGCAAATCAAGTCCTTCTTACAGGCAAATCAAGTCCTTCTTATAGGCACAAAGTCCTTCTTACAGGCATAAAGTCCTTCTTACAGGCAAATCAAGTCCTTCTTACAGGCATAAAGTCCTTCTTACAGGCAAACAAAGTCCTTCTTACAGGCAAATCAAGTCCTTCTTACAGGCACAAAGTCCTTCTTACAGGCAAAGTAAGTCCTTCTTACAGGCAAAACAAAGTCCTTCTTACAGGCAAACAAAGTCCTTCTTACAGGCAAATCAAGTCCTTCTTACAGGCAAAGCAAGTCCTTCTTACAGGCACAAAGTTCTTCTTACAGGCAAAGCACCAAGTCCTTTTTACTGGCACCAAGTCCTTTCTACAGGCACCAAGTCCTTCTTACAGGTATCTCCATGTGGTGACCTACCATACGGGTCAAATCTCAATCAAAATTTAATCAGTAGAATCCTTTTATTAGGAATCTACCATGGTACGACCCACCATACGGGTCAAATTTTAATTCAATTTTTGATCAGTAGAATCCTTTTATTAGGAATCTACCATGGGTTGATCCACCATACGGGTTCAAGTTCAACCACCCTAAAGTTTTTTTATATAACGAATCCTTAGGTTCTCATTTCATTTTCAGTGGAACAATCATGTCACGACTCTTTTTATTTACTTGTATTGAGTCGATAAGAATCCAGGTGTCATCTCGTCTTTGAAATGAACCTCTACCGAGCTTCCTTTCAAAGAGGGGCAGCTGTTGACACCTGATTTTTAATCATTTTTTCTATTGCTAAAGTAATAAAAAATCCATAAAAATTCATAAAATTGAAAAATAAACTTTGGGGACCTTAGCCAAGCCTAGGGAACCAATTTTGACCAAAAAACGATTTTTCATATTTTCAATATTTTTACGTATTTTTTATTTATTTATTTTCGAAAATTAATAGAAAATCCATAAAAATTCATAAAATTGAAAAATCAACTTTGGGAACCTTAACCAAGCCTAGGGAACGAATTTTGACCAAAAAATAATTTTTCATATTATATATATTTTAATTTTTTTAAAAAAAAAATACAAAAATATTTGAAATTTTTGGAAAAATAACATTTGAGGCCAAAAAATACACAAAGATAGTTAATATTTTTATTTTAAATCTATTTTCATATTGGCCATCGCAAATTCAGAAAAATCCAATTCGAGTCACGTGTTCCTTCACGAGTATAATCTCGAATCGGGCCTAAAAAAATTTTAATTTGAGTCAACTTATTTTTAACTTTCACTTTTTATGAGTTGTGACATTGTCTTCTAATATTTTAAATTTTCATCTTGGCCCAATTATACCCAGAATGACTTAATTTTGCAAAAGGGCTTTAATTAAATTATGCATTATTTTCAGCGACAAGAAATGAGCTTAAATTTGACATGTGGTAAATTTTGGTGTGTCAAAAATTGTGAGGAGATTTGGACTTAAAGAAATATATTTTTTTTCAGGGACTGAATTGTAAATACTTAAAATTCAAGGACTAGAGTGCAAATACCTAACTCTTGAAGGATTATTTTACAAATAATAAAAAGAAGAGTTAGTGGATAAATTAGAATAGAGAAGGGAAGATGAAGAAGAGGAGATGAAGAAGAGAAGTTGGAGAAGAATGGATGGAGAAAATAAGATAAGAATAGAGAAGGGAAGATGGAGATGAAGAAGAGTTAGTAGAGAAATTAGAATGGAAGATAAGAATAGAGAAAGGAAGATGGAGATTAAGAAGAGTTAGTGGAGAAATTAGAATGGGAGATAAATATGGAGAAGGGAAGATGAAGATGAAGAAGAGTTAGTGGAGAGATTAGAATGTGAGATAGAGATGGAGAATGGAAGATGAAAATAAAGAAGAGTTAGTGGAGAAATTAGAATGGGAGATAGAGTTAGTGGAAAAATTAGAATGGGAGATAGATGAGTAGGTTATAAAAGGAGGAAGAAGTGAGCTTGAGAAAGGATTCTTGAGAGAGAAAATTTGAAGTGTTTGGGAGGATTTTTTTTGGAGAGAAAATTTTGGATGTTTGAGAGAGTTTTGGGAGATTGAAGAAAAATTTGAGAGAAAGAAAATACTAAAAGAGAGAGAATTTTGAAGATGATGGGAGTTCAAAGCTAGGGATTATCATCACAAATTCCTTCATCGATCAATATAAATCAAGAGTTCATCCTCGTCAACGAGCAAGCAAATTCGAGCTAAGTGTTTTTATTTATTCATTTGTTTATGGTTTTACTTGCAAATTAGCACAAATTGTATACACTTTCTCCATCTCCTCTTTTTTTTCCATATTTTATGTCAGGAGAAGGATATCTTTACGTCAACAGCAAAAATCTCGTAGATATGCAAAAATCGGCCCAGACAAGCTCCTAAGCTGTCCACCGATTTCTCAACTGATCTGTGACTAAAAGTCCCTCTTAATTCAAAAGAAACTCTCTATATTGGGAACATAGAGAGCGAAAATCAATTATAGAAATCCCTCCCAAAAAAATGGGAGATAAGTACTCTTTCTACTCTTCTGGTTTTAGATGCAGATTAGCACATATTTTGTATACTAACACTTCACTCTATTTTATGTCAGGAAGCCGCAGCTCTATATCAATGGTCAATCCTATGGAAGCACAAAATCGGCTTGGAGGAGTCCTCAAGCGCGCACAAATTTCAAATTATTGAATCAATTCGTTGTATTTCATTTTAAAAAATTCATACCCCAAAATGGAGAGGACAAAGTCCATCCGCAATTTAAATACCTGCACCATAAATCCCAAAGGGAAGAGCCAAGCCAATGCTTAGCCTCCCATTGGAGGTTTTTACTTATAGTAGTTAAATACCCGCAACTTAAATACCTGCACCTTAAATCCCAAAGGGAAGAGCCAAGCCAATGCTTAGCCTCCCATTGGAGGTTTTTACTTACAGTAGTTAAATACCTGCACCTTAAATCCCAAAGGGAAGAGCCAAGCCAATGCTTAGCCTCCCATTGGAGGTTTTTACTTACAGTAGTTAAATACCTGCAACTTAAATACCTGTACCTTAAATCCCAAAGGGAAGAGCCAAGCCAATGCTTATCCTTCCATTGGAGGTTTTTACTTACAGTAGTTAAATACCTGCAACTTAAATACCTGTACCTTAAATCCCAAAGGGAAGAGCCAAGCCAATGCTTAGCCTCCCATTGGAGGTTTTTACTTACAGTAGTTTAAATACTTGCAACTTAAATACCTGTACCTTAAATCCCAAAGGGAAGAGCCAAGCCAATGCTAGGCCTCCCATTGGAGGTGTTTATTCACTGTCATGTACTTCCTATAATTTAATTTTTGAATCATCAGACCCAAAAGATGAGTAGGTCGTAATACTGCACAGAAGTCGTTAACACACTCCCTCTTTCGGCTTCAGGGAATCTTTAACACTTAAAAAAATATAACAAATAAAAATATATACCATCCATGCATCCTATTTAAAAAGTGAAAACACAAAAGAGAATACCCTACTAGAGCTTTAGGAATAAACCAAGCCTGAGTTGCCGGATTAGGATATTCATGAAATTAAGGTACCGAAAGGGCATTAGTTTTAATTAACTAGTGTAACCAAGTCCCCGAGCTCATAATCTCTGGTTCGCAGGAATAAATTAGTTCTCCCGCTAATTTATTTAGGTTTCTAATCGACCTACCAAGAACGATTAGTGGCGACTCCAAATTTCAAAATCATTTAAACAAAAACCAAAGTTGCGATTCGGTAGGGCTTGGGAGGGTCCGCATTAGGTTAGTCAAATCTAATTAACCTAATAATCCGTTAACCCCTTTTAAAATTTAAAATTTTTTTTTAGAGGGTCGCGACAATGGGCAAAGGTAACATTAATATAAAGCCAAAAGATGGCACTAATGTTGATATTGCATATATTTACTTTGTGCCATGACTTTTTTGGAATTTTGTTAAGTGTTGAGAAACTTTTTGAAAAATGCCACAAATTTCACATTGAAAATGAGGTTTGCACCATCAGCAATGTCAACAATGAGTTGATCATGATGGTGCAAATGATGAAGAATCGGATGTTTCCCATGACTCTTCAAACAAAGAATCCCATGAATTTTCAAAGGATGATAAAAGAAAATAACTGGTTATGGCATCTTCAATTCTGGCATCTAAATTTTTGCGAATTAAAATTATTAGTCCAAAAAACAGATGGTGATCGGCATGCCTTTGATTGACTATACAGATCGTCCATGTGAAGGATGTCTTGTTGGAAAACAACATTGAGAATCCCTTCTAGTTAAAAAAAAAAAAAGACAGAAGAGCGAAACAAGCGTTGGAGTGGGTACTTATATACATATGTGACCCTATTAAGGTTGAATCATTTGGATAAAAAAGATACATACTAATTTTTATGGATTATTTTACCAAAAAAACTCGAGTGTATTTCTTGAGAGAAAATCTGAAGCCTTGGGCAAATTCAAAGAATTTAAAATCTATGTTGAAAAACATAATGGCTTTAATCTAAAGACGTTGAAATCAAATAGAGGGGGAGAATTTACCTCTAATGAATTTGACAAATAATGTAAAATTCATGGAGTAAATTGTCAGTTGACTACCAACTATACACCTTAGTAAAATGGTATAGCAGAAAGAAAGAATATGACAATTTTTGAAATGGCAAGAAGTATGCTAAAAACTAAAAATTTGCTTAAGAAATTTTTAAACAGACGCTATTGTGTATGTTGTATTTATACTAAACAAGTATCCAACAAGAAATATTCTTGGAAGAACTCTAGAAGAGGCTTGGAGTGACAATAAGCTAGATGTTTTGTTTCTACAAGTATTTGGTTTGTGACATAGCCCTATGTACCAGATGAACGAAGAAAGAAGTTGGATGAAAAGAGCGAGAATGGTATTTTCATTGGCTACGGTGATATAACTAAAGGTTATAAGTTATATAACCTAATCACTAAAAAGGTTATCATTAGCAAAGATGTCCAGTTTTTTGACGATGAAACCTGGGACTGAAATCAAAAGGGTGACCAAAAAAGCATCCCCATTGAAGATGAACCATTGGAGGGAGAAATAGAAAAACCTCCCTCATCTTCGATCATTGGTACATCTTCTTCACCAATAATAGCTTCAGAACCACCATTATGTCATTCACAGCGATTGTGGGAGACACTAGCAAATGTTAGGGATGATGTGGTCACAGAAGATGATGACAATGATAGTATTGAAAACTATGGTAAATTTTTCTTTATTTGCTTAATGCGACCATGTATCCTATGACAAAGCAACTGTAAATGAGAAATGGATCCAAGTAATGGATGACGAAATTCACTCCATTGAGAAGAATGACCCGTGGGTGCTAACTTTTTTGTGGCCTAGTAAGAAGCCCATTGATGCTAAGTGGGTGTACTATATGAAGTATAACCAACGATCAAGTGGACCGTTACAAAAGTCAAACCACTTGTAAAGGGTTATAAGCAAAAGCCAAGTATTGATTATTTTGAGGTATTTGCACTAATGATTCGAATGGATACCATTGGGATGATCTCAGCACTTGCAAGCTCAAAATCATAAGAGGATCTATCAAATGGATATGAAGTCAACATTTCTAAATGGCATCCTTATAAAGGAAGTTCACATGGAGCAACCACAGGATTATGAGAAAGGGTATGAAAATCAAGTTTACAAGTTGAAAAAGGCATTATATGGGCTAAAATAGACACCTCGTGCTTAGTACATATGGATTGACACGTAATTGTTAGAGCATGATTTTCAAAAGTGTCAATATGAGCATACACCGCTTATCAAGTCAAATATGAACGACGATATCATAATTATGTGCCTTTATGTTGATAACTTGATATTTACAGGGAGTTATGAAAAATGTTTATTGAATTTAGGGAGGCCATTACTAGCTAGTTCGAGATGATAAATTTGGGATTGATGTCTTATTTTCTTAGTCTTGAGGTGAAGTGAGCACATGATGGCATATTCACAATAGAAATATGCAAATGATATTTTGAAGCAATTGAAAATGAAATCGTTCAAACCAATTCAGGCTCCTATCATAGAACGATTGGAGCTAAAGAAAAAAGAAACCAATAGACTAGTAAATCCGACTTATTTTAGACACATTGTTGGTAGTTTGAGATATGGCCTCTACTAGACCAGATATTACCTATGAAATATGAATTATTAGCAGGTTCATGGGAAAACCATATCAATCATATTTACATGCAGCAAAAAGAACTTTATGGTATGTCAGTGGAACTCATGGTCATGGAATTATGTATTCTTATACTGACAATTTCAGTCTAGTGAGGTACACATATATTAATTGGGTAGGTGATATCAAGACTCAGAAAAATACTTAGGATATGCTTTCTTTCTTGGATCAGGAGTAATTTCGTGGATCTCGAAAAAACAACAAGTTGTTGCACTCTCGACAATTAAAACAAAATACATGGCACTAGCTTCAGCTGCTTGTTAAGCGATATGGCTTCGTAGGATGTAGTATGAATTGATGCACGAACCAACAAGTCATGCTAAAATGATGTGTGACAATAAGTCAGTTATTACATTGGCCAAGAATCTACTTTTTCATAGCGTAAGCAAACACATGGACATCATGTATCACTATATTCATGAGTGAGTAAAGATAGTGAAATTGAGCTTAATTTTTGCAGATCAAATTGTAAATATTTTGATGAAACTATTAAAGGCATATTCATTCAAAAAATTAAAGACGATGCTCTATATTGTTGGATTACAAAAATCAATTTTAAGGGAGCCTGCTTGAATAACATAAAATTGATTATTAGATTTGAACACGTTAGTTGCTATCCAGGATTTGGATGTTAGTGACCTTTTGAGTAAGTCTTGATTCATGATAGGCATCTGAAAAAGAAGACTGAAGATAAGAAAAATTATTCATGAATAGGAATGAAGACAAGAAGCGCTATTTATCATAAATGAAGGACGGTTATTGAAGAAGAACGGAGAAAAAGAGGCCACGCTTGTTTTTCTTCAATATTTGTTGTCTTGTCTTTTATTTGACTTTTTTTTTTAACATGTTTTTTGTCGTGGGGGGAATTTCTTGCTTTGCTCTCATTGAATGCTGTTTGGTTCCAACATTGCTTTCATTTGAGATTGAACAACAGAGCTAGGAGACTTGTGAAAATCAACTACCGTCCTTTGATCAATCGTGAGGATTAATGCAAGGGAACATTTGGGAACCAATTTAACTCCAAGTTCTCTAGTGAAAAATGGATGGATCCCGTGACGTTGTTCGGTACACAAATTTATTTTCAAATATGTCGTGCGAAATCTTCTAAAACAACCATTTAAGCATAAAAAATTTATGAGATCAATTTAGAGCCAAAATTATTTAGTAAGTCACACCAAATTTTTCGTTGCCGGGGTCAATTAAGTGATCATAGTGACACTTAAATAGTCATTCTAAAATTTTTGGTACCAAATTAAGTATCTTATAATAGTTATAACTATACCTTCCTATCTTGCTTGCAGGGTAAGCTATTATGCAATTTTTTGACCAATAGCTACATAAATACATATTGCGTTTTGACCTTGTCGATTGAGAATTGTATCCGTAGCTACTGCTGTTTTACCGGTCTGTGTGTCTAGCCTTCATCGGTAATCGTAATGCATCGCACACCAAGGAGGTTAGGCAATAATGCATGAACTTCACATTACAGCAACAACCCCTGAAATGCAAGCGTGGTGTGAGATGTTCTTAGATCGATCATGGACGCATAAAAAAAAAAAATCAAGAAAACATTCGGAACTTGAACATGGACGTTTCACTTTTGCAGATGCAGAAATACTCATAAACCAATGAGTCAACTAGTGAATCAATTCCGACAAAAAAAAAAAAGAGCGAATCAATCAATTTTGTTCATTGATCTTAGTCATGCTCTATTTCTTTCACGGAAAAATAAAATATTTAAAAATAATTTTCTAAAAAAAGATCGGCTATATTGCTTGAAATAATTAGTCGATTAAAGATATTTTTATCGAAGATAACGATTTGCATCTGAATAATTTCACGGACGATCAAAATATTTTGTGTTTATTCATTTTTATAAGAGATATAAGCAATGATTTTTAGTGAAATATGTTTCAAATCGATCATTTTTCGCGAAACAAACGAGGCCTTCACATACAAACAGAGGATCTTAGCAAATGTTAGCATACACATATCAACTACAAATGCTTCTTGGTCAAATCCAAAGCATACAAGCATTAAAGCCCGACTGGATGAATCCAATTTCATTCAGATGCTTCTCGGCTAAATTCGGAAATATCTAATATCGAGCTCGTCTCGCATAAACACGGAAAACATGTAGTGTCGAGACGTTCGGTAATGAACTTTGGAGCGAGCAATTACCAGATTCGCTATCAATGAAGGCAAACAGAAATCAACTCCAACTTAGGCGATGGAAATAGACGAAGGAAGCCAGCGAAGATATGAAACTGAATCCAATCTGGACTCGGAAATTTTATCGAACAAGTTGTGGACAATTGAACTCTTTCTCGGTTAAACATGAATGTGAACTGGAGTTGGGGGTAATCGAGGCAAATCTAGAATATAAGATCCAAGCAAGTTCGGAGAATCACAAATGCAGACGACATCACATGGTGAACTAAATGCTGAAGCAGGAGCACCAAACGAGATTTGAGAATGAGCATGCGCAATAGGTGCATCGGGAGAATCGATCGCGATTAAGTGATGATCGCGAGCAGGTTGAGCAACAGAAACGATGAGGATCCGAGCCAGCGAATGAGGAACGAACAAGTACAGAGCAATTCGAACAGAGGAGACTTACGAAGTGATCGTGGAAGCGGCGAGCCACTTGCGGCAATTGCTGGCTGACTGAAGGCGATCGAGAGAAAGGAAGACAAGACTTAGCTTTCATTCTCGCTGTCACGTTCAAGTGATATAGAGCTTGAAGCGACAAATCCAAGCTCGATCGAACACCATTTATGGCTGCTGCAGATTGCTTTCATGGAGCGATGGAGCTTGAACGAGCGCTTGGAGCTCTCTAGTTCGGAAACAGGCCAGAACGGACGATCTGTCCCGCGGCCGTGAAAGGCAGCTTACGACGGCGCGATTAGCGAATTGGGCCTGTGATGTTTAGGCCTTTGGACCCATCTGGTCACGTCTTTTGGAATTAGATGGGCTATTCAAAATAATTCATCGGCGGAGCCCAATGAAGCTAACATGGATTGGATTGATGGGGGGCTGCGGGCTTGGGTTGTGCGCGAAATGGGCCTGATGGGTCTAGATTTTGTTTATTGCTCTCTCTTTTTCAAGAGATGAGTGCAGTAGAAATCCTAGGACTTATCACGAAAATAAAACTGAATTTTAAAATCTTAAAAATTTCAACCAATTTCTAAAATTTGTCACAAAAATACAATCAAGTCCTAAAATTTTAAAAAGTGCAACGACTTCTTTAAACTTGTCGAGTTGGTGAAATCAGGTTACAACATTAACTTCGTCCACCTCGACAATCCGTATGGGGCAAGCCTTTGAAGAAGTAATTCGAGAATGGTCTTTACGGGTGGTTTCTCTTATTTTCCAACCAACAATGTCCCTCAACCCCCTCGATCTCATTTGGATAGCCCATTAACCTTTTGAGTTCCGTCGCCTCAATCGCGTGGGGGGATCGCTCTCGATCATGGACGTAACATTCTAAACGTGCATGGACATTATTTAAGCGATGCTTTGATTCGATATTTTCTTAAGCGGATTTGCCAAATTGGAAGCTAAGAAGACATGAAACGACCGAAACCCATTTTTACCTGACCGCGAGAAATCTTACTAATCTCACGAATTAGGGGAGATGTAAGACGAAACATAGTCTCATATTTATTGCGAAGGTGAACATGCTTGCGCTTGATATGATATAGGGAAATTGAACCAATGCTATGCGTGTGATCCTTTCTCTTCTACTTAATTCTGAAAAATACACTACGACGGAGTGGACCCGTGGGCCGCATTGACTGGCCCATGACGGGCCGGAGAGACCTAATCCATTCACCAAAAAAGTCCAATGGAGTTCGGTCACCAGCAATGGATTTAACCCGGCCCGTTGGGCCCCCTTTCTTTTTCTTTTTTTTTTTTTTTGGTTTTTTGCGCTTTTCAACTTTATCACGAGGATGGCGAGATCCGTGAAGGGAAAAGTGACCGTTGGAGTGTCGATTCATTCGATGACATTTCTTCGTGACATACGCATCCACCACGTAATCTCTCTTTTGTCCCCCCATCGGTACGATAGTTAAAAGACTTTTCGTTTCAAATCCTCGTGCGGTCCGGTCTCCTCTCGGGCACTTTCATAGCACGTTTTATCCCAAGGATCAAGGTCAACGTCAAAGTTGTAATCCTAAGGCAACCGGACTTGACTTTTCTGAATTTCCTCTCAACCAATTTTTCAGTTTCGTTTTTATTCTCAATTTATGGATCAAGCCGAATGGGGGAAAAATTGTCCAAAAGTTATGAACATATTGCATTTTATGAATCCAGTCATGAACCCTTCAATTTTGTCAATTCAGTACTAAAATCTTGTCACATTTTGCCCACTGAAGCCATCCAGTCATTTTTAGCTAGAAATTACCGACGTGTATACCAACCTACTTGCGCGATATGGCCTACACTGACGTTGACCACTTTTAATAATATTTTAGTATATTTTTTTGAATTTTTTTTATTGTTTTTACTTCTATCTGCTTTCCTTTTAACTTTTTACATTTTTTTTTATTTTGTTTCCTTTTCTTTTCATTTTTTCCCTTTTTCCATCAGTTGGCCATTGCTAGGCCTTGTCAATGGTCGGCAAAAGTTGTTGGCCTTAAACGAGGGATGGCTGGCCCTTGGTTGGAGAGGGCACCCTCGCCCGATCTAGGAAATAGCCGCCCTTGCTTGAGGCTTACGATCTCTGCTGGCCATCAATGAGGCATAGCGATTGCCAGCGAAGGGAAAAAGAAAAACAAAAGAAAAGGAAAAAAAAAACAGGAAAATGGAGAAAGAAAACAAGGAAAAATATTCGAAAGATATTAAAATATTATTAAAAATTATTCACATTAGAGAATTAAATCAATGCTACGCGTATAATCCTCTTTCTTCCATCAATAATCCTAAAAACATTGTGATGTGTCGACCTCATAGACCGGGTCGATAAGCGATGAAAGACGGAAGAGACCTAACCCGACCCATGGTCATCTCCAACCCAAGTCATTTGTTTTTTTTTTTTTTGAAACTTTCTTTTTTGGTCAGACTTGGCTTGAATGGTCAGCCAAATTTCGTTTTTTTCTTTTGGTAAAAAACTTTTTGGTTTGAATGGACCCTTTTTTAATGCTTTTTATTTTGGCTTTAGCACTTTTCAACCGTGTCACGAGAATATCGAGATCCGTAGATATTTCAAATCACGGTGGCGTTGGGTCTCTTGTCAACCACTTGTATTGCACGTTTATTACATTATTGCTCAAGGTCAACTCCAACGTTATATACTTGCACATTTCGAAAAAAAAAAATCGTTCAATCAACTTCATTGATTTATAAATGCGAAGGCTTTCTTATAATGGAGAATTGAAAATGCCGATATGGGAAGATGCCACATCGATAGAGAAATGTTGGACAATGAAAAATCGTCCATTTTCTCTCTCTCTCTCTCATATATCGGCCAACAAAAAACACCCTTTACTTATTTTAAAAAGGAGGTCCATCGTTAGCCTCTACTAATAGTAACGCGGCTATTTATTGTCACCAATCATAATCTCCTCAACCATCGACGCCATTCTCACTACAACCGCCACACCCAACTTCATCAACTGTTGGCCTCAACTCGCCATTGCCACCACGCTCTACTCACCAACCTAGACTATTTTGGGATCTCTTTCTCATGCCTACCTCCAACAGAAGTCACTACCATGATTTGAGGTGTGCAGTGGCCACACGACCAAAGATTTGGATATTACTTTTTAGATCCATGGATATGACCTCCGAGTTGAGGTAGCGAGGTTGGATATATATATATATATAGAGAGAGAGAGAGAGAGAGAGATTGGAGAATGGCCTTTATGGGGACTTAAGTACAGTATAAGTGCCAATATTTTTATACGGCACTAGCTTTAGTGTCAAAATTTCCAAAGTAATCACTTAAGTGTCAATTTTCTTTTTTGAAAAATGATCATTTCAATGCCAAAACTTTCAAAATGATCACTTAAGTGCCAATTTAAAAAAAAAAATACTCGCATCAGTGCCAATTCTTATGAGCCAAATCGCTCAAATATTAACAAAAAAATAAACAACGTCAGATTTTCGGTGAGCCACGTTAGCACAAATCAAATTTGGCACTGAAGTGAGCATGTTTCAAAAAATAATGTACTTCAGTGATCGTTTTGAAAGTTCTGATGTTAAAGTAAGCGTCGTACATAAGTTTTGGCACTTGTAATGTAGTTTAGCTCATTTACAGGTATCCATTTCTTGATGAAGGACTCTATGGCCACTTCAAAATGGAAGAGATGCTCTACAAATTCTCCCACTTAAAAAAATTAATGTCCTTATCGAAGTCTCGGTAAAGCCTTATCCCACAAACACAATTAACCACTCGTCTACTAAAGAGGGGTTGAACTCTGATTCCCTTGTTGACAATCCAGCGCTCCTTTAAAGAAGAACTCAAAAGGAGGTCGAGCTTTGTTCAATTTTTTTTTTCAATGTCAATTTCTAAATTACTTTGTATATTCTCTCTTGCTCAATGTGAGGCTTTTTGAGATACACGTGTAAATCATTTTAGAAAAATTCTACATCAGATAATTGATACGATCTTTAGCAATTAATATATCCCAATTAGCCCACAACTCATTGGCTTAAGCTTTTGGTTGAAGGTGAGTCCAACTAAATATGTTGAGAGGCTCGGACTTAGTTTCCCTATTGCCCATTTTCAAGTGAAAATTCACTAAAAACATCAAAACTAAGTTATGCTAGCGAACCCACCATTGGCTGTTAATCTGATCACTACAACACCGTAATAATTATATTAGTGTAATCACATACTGCATGCTTAAATCTTATTCAACATCATAAATAGATTATATGTGAGTAAAAAATTTACACCTAATAATTATAACGGGATCTATACTCATGAAACATGATTGACTATTAAAGTAACAATTTCTACATTCTATCTAATTCAGATTTTTTAAAATTTTTTTATGAAAATTGTATTTGAATTTTGTCTTTCGGTATGGAAAATCGGATCTACTCATTTTAATAATTCTTATTATTTATTTATTTTATTTATAAAAATCTATTCTTTTTTCTTTTTCTGTTTCCTTCTTCAAAAAGGTCCCTCTCTAGTTCTCTTCATTTTTGAGATGTGCCGTAGGGGAGGTGACGTTCACAGTGACGAATTGAGCACCTCTTAATGCAACACCCGTGAGGCCGTGACCCTCTGCCACTTCCTCACGAATTCAAACACCCAAAAGTTGATGATCCAGTTCGCATATAAAGAGCTCATTTCCCCATCAAACATCTCTCCCTACACGACATAGGACTCTTAACACGTTGGTAATTCTTTCTCTTTCTCAACATCACCAAAGGAAAAGAAACGCTTCGCAGGTCGAGTGATAGCAAAGAAGCCAATGTCGATCGAAGCATTGGCGATGGCAGGTGTCGACCACGCGGAATGCGGCATCAAGTGGCAGAATATCATCGGTATGGACACTGAGTCGCCATCTCTGCATCTGCTGGATGAAGACGATGATGCATTGAACTCCGCTGTCAATGCACGAGATTATCGCCGAAGGAGGAGTTCAGGGATTGATGAAGATCGGCGGATGAAGTTGAAGTTGCTCGTATGGGCCAAATATGTTGCTTCCATGCATGGAACTCCCCTCCAACTCAAGAGGAAAGAGGGTCCACTTAGATGAAAAGTTGGAGGGTTTCTTATGGGGCTTGTACCGCCATGTAATACCTCTATGTTTGACTTTTAATCCTGTACATTTGAAGGCTTATATTGGAATGGCCATAGGAGCGCCTTTTTTTTTTTTTTTGCTCATTAAGGGTGAACGAGTCCAGGGTGAGTATGCTGTGGATCAAAAAATAAGAACTCACCCTGTCAATGCCGATTCCTAATTGTAAGAACCGGGACTAAACTGATTCTAGGGTAGACTCGAGACTGGCCAACATTTTTCTTTTCTGATTTCTTTATTTTATTTAATTTGCTCTATCATATGCAAAATTTTGCAGAAGTTCTCAATTAGGACACCATAATGATATGCTTGTGTTAGAATGCTCGGCCTCAATATTTTTCGCAAAATTTCTCAATTAAGAAACGTGGAGGTTTGGTTTTCAACCGGGTAAAAACCGATTCTACTGTAAAACTGGCCTTGAAACTGGTCCAAGGCCAAGAACCGAGAACCCGAACAATTAATCGAGTTTGGTTGCTAAATTTTTTACGTGGGAGCCAAATCATTCCCCATGTAAACTGCCTTCGAACCTTCGACCCAAAAAAAAAAGAAAAAAAGAAAAGAAAACTGCCTTGGAACCAGCAGGGTAAGGCTAATGCGGTTCGGTTTCTGAGTTGAATCGACCGATTGCTCACTCCTAGTGCTTGTATATAACTGAAATTTGATGCAGGTAATATGACTGCGAGATGAGTGACTTGTTATGCTAATAACCGGATCAATCAGTTTATTCTAGGCGGGGTCAGCAAAACAAAAACTACTTGTTTGAGACAAATTTAAACTATAGATATAGTTTGAGGTTGAGAGCTTATCATTAGATCTATTAGTTTTTCACTTGACTTGCAAATATAGTGGTTGTTAACCATGGGGGGAAAAGTTATTGTCATAAAAAAGTTAATATGCTTAGGCTGCGTTTGGTCATTTAAATTTTTAGTCAGTATAAGACTAGATAGAATAAGGTTAAGAAATCTACGGATTTTGTTATATCCTATCTACTGTTTAGTGAACTACGAATTTAAAGCCAGATAAGCAAATGCAACGCACGGCTAAGATCGACTCTATTTTACTGAAATATTAACATGTTTTAGAAATTATTTAATAATGAGTTTTGATAAGTGAGTTATTCATGAGTAGACATTTGTGCTATTTGCATTCGAGTACAACATCAATAGAGCAAACCCCGTAGAATCTGGGGTCTTCATTTAGAGTCGAATTCTTTTTAGAATGACCCGTTGACCTTACTCGCTGTCTTGTCTAGAAAGTAAGTAAGTGATGAACAATCTAATTATTCGGCCTCTTTTTGCAAGTTATAGATGCATTCATGCAGGTCATCCGTGAGAACCCTTTTGAATGTCCAATAGAGCCTTATCGAATTTTGAGACCCCTTTTGAGAGTCGATGATCAATCTCGAGTTCTTCATAACATGTCACGATCCCTTTCAATTGTTGGAAAGATCGTTGAGATACCTAGTTTTGCGATTGGAGACGCAGCCTGGTGTCGCCGAAGAAGCAGCTACACTAAACGGTTGGCGTAGCCGAAAAGGCAACCCTCCCCCTCCCCCCCCCCTCCCCCCAAACAAGGCTAGAGAGGCAGCCCTCGCAGCAGAGAGGCAGTCTAATGCGGAGAAGAGGCAATGCTTGTGGGAAAAACCTGATTCTCTATGTATATGCTCTCTTGAAAAATCCTATCTTGATCTATCTCACCCCTTCTTCTAGAATTTTTTTTTTTAATATCCTAACTATATCCCTCCTTCATCCTGTCCTGAACAACTATCAAATATGGTATTCTTATCATTTAAACATATCCTAAACTTGGCTTATATTGTAACAACCAAATGCAGTATTATAGTATTTGTATCATTTAATCCCAAAGTTTTCGAGATTCAGTTACTAAATTAGGGTTAGGGCACATGTATGTTCATGCACATAATTATGTAATTATGTAGGGAAAGAAAATGAGTAGTTATATCCAAATGTAGGCAAGGACGAGATTAAAAGAAAAGTAATGACAATTTAGGAAGTAGATGGGTAGGTATGAGGGAAAGGAAGGAAGGATAAATTTTGGAAACAAAAAGTGAGATGGAATATCAAATCCATATCATGGAGTTGGGAAAAGTAATAAGAAAGCCTTAAACCTATTGCATTGATAGCACTTCTGTAGCACCCCTACTCCACGTGCTAATGTTAGAGTAATGTCGCCAAGGTCGACACATCTATACATTCTTATTATAAACAATTATTTTCATGCATCGGAAACTCTCATCCAAGTAACGAAAAAAGGGAGATATAGTGGTTACTAAGAGACACGTTGATCGCAATAAAGATATGAGGATGAGATCACATAAGATAGTCGTCATTTGTGATTTATTTATTTACATTGATCGACACTAGTTGAAACATGAGGAGACAATTACCTGGGACTAGCATGGTACCTAGCCTAGCTACACATATATATATGTGCCACTAAATGAATCCTGCCCCAAAAGCTACCTGAAATGCCGCAATCTTCGTCAAGACTTGCGAACTTCCAAAAATGTCACACCGTCATTCCGTTCGATGCCACCTAAGAAGCCGCTTCGGTCGGCCCACTTCCTATTGCCCCATCACCCAGAGCATCCCCACCATCGCCTCTGTCGTCCTTATTAAAGAGCTCGTGAGGTAGCGGGCCCTCACGCTATCCATCGATATTGATAAATATCAACACAAACTGGGTCACTTAGTGGGCCATCTTACAGTTATGCCAACGATCATGGGGAAAATGACGCGAGTGAAAGTCACACTAGGAACGTCAAGCAAGTCAAAGTCCTGAGACTTGAACTTGATGGAGATAGGAAGGCCGTAGCGGGAACCAGGGGATATTGGAATCGAACTCATACCTGTTCAATCTAAAACCACAACGCCACAAGTGTAAGTATAACTTAGCGAGAAAAATTAACCACTCTAACCTTTGCTCGGTCCATCATACTGGCTAGGTCCACATGTGAAATAGCAATCAATTTCATAGATGATTTTCCACTTATCAAGAGTTCATATGTGTGAGTGTGTATATATGGGAGGAACATGCATAATGCAAACGAATAGATGTTGCTCTTCCGTATGCCAGACCTACCGCCTCCTTCCTAGGCCAACTTTCAATGCGCACGTCGGCAATTACCATCGACCCTCGTGGCAACTCCCCGCCACAAGTTCCTCACTCCAAGGCTTCGCGCTATTACCGCGTGGTCCGCCTGATGCCACTAACCAGGGCATCTCATCTCCCTCGAAGAAGTTTAATTCGTTTTCGTGGCCCTCCTTCACTCCGTGGTTTTAATTGTAATATGTCATGAAGGAACAAGAAAACGCGAGATATGCCACTCTCAGAATATATATATCAAATACCTCAGTCAAACATGCTAAGTGCGAGTTGCCCGACAACTAGTACATAATTCTTGGCCTAGCAAGTCCAAGCAGTGTAATTTCCAAATGCACATCACGTGGAGATATTACAAATCTTTACATGACGCTATTAAACACAAGTACACACACAGTCTCACAAGTGATTAATCATCCGTGCAAAACTTCTAAACCAGGCGTCTACCTTCAAAATTTGCAAAGCAACCTCGAATATTCACCCTCGTAAATCACTCCGCACCTTCCCTATCTTAGGTTGAACACATCTAGATCCCACGAGTTTGTCCCCGCAACTCCATTTCGCTCGTTGAGTATCACGGTAGTTAGTCCCACTCACTCAGTCGAGAAACGACCAACTCACAGTCACCAGCCAGATAACCCCAGCAACGTACATGTTGAAGACCAGGTCTCTAACCTCGAAAATTCTTACGAAAATTTCTTCAACTAAACCCATAAACAAAAGAACCAACATCGTGGAACGAGAGGGGGGTGAGAAGGATAAGATTTTACTTGCTCACGCTGATTTTCAATCCCGCGCAACTCTGTCTCCACCAACTCGCAGGTTAACAATCGTTCAAGGCCCCGTACGTAGTCCAACTAAGCCTTTCCTATCAGCATCTACTTCAAGCTACCAGTCGCAGCACATTTTCATAGCTATGTGTATTGAAGCGAGAAAAAAGTGAGAGGGGTAGGTTTAACTCGCCTTAGTTGTTGGTGTTGGCCGCAGAAACGCAACTCAGTCGTCTGATGGAATTTGGTGGTGGACGGTGGTGAAGAACAACTTAAGCTAAGAACCACCGTGGGAGGAGAAAGCCAGTCCAGAAGTTGCGTCTCCTTTTTCCTCTATTTCTTCCCCCACGATCAAATTCTCCTTTAATTTAGTATTTAATCACATCTTATGATTATAGTCACGTTATACATCCTTGGCTGAAAGTCATGGTGTCGTGGATTTAGTGTAACGTTGGCTCGTCGTTCGGTCTCGCGAAACATCTTGTCCTTGTGCCTTATTGTATTTATTTCGAAGTCACATGCTTTAACGCTAAGGTAATAGAATTCCGTAAATGAAATTCATGGTTAATTGGCCTGCCGATTAAGTGTGACGTTGCACGTTTCCTAGTCGGCTAAACTATTAAAACTTATTGCGAATGTTTTTGTGGTGTACCTAGAGTAACCTTTGTAGAGGAGTAATGGTTTTCGGTCGAACTTTTTACCGCCTACTGCGAGTACATCTCGTGACAAATTAGCTTTCCAATCCATTTGTCTTCTTTTCAATTGTTTAGAACTAATTAAACGATAAACTACTTTTACATCTATAGACTTTCCTTCGATGATCCTAGATAGCTAGCCTCGGAGGACATTCATTTAGGGGCACAATACCAACCTCAATTACAATCCACTGCTTTACTAGCTATGTCTTACCATTGTCATAATAGTAGTCAGAGAAGTTATTTCCTAGGATGCTGCAACTTTAGTCCTAGACTTTTCAATTGGACCCATTTAGTACTAAGTATTTTGGCATGGATACTAATTCAGTCTATTCAGCCAAATTACGCCAGGAAATCTCTGGCATGGATGCCAACCGTCCTACATGGCATGCCCGGCACTAATGTGTATATATATATATATTTTTTCTTATTAATCTTTCCATTTTTTCCCTTTTTTTCCTTGCCCCTTTCATTTCGCCAGTTGTGAAATTTTCAACGGTGCTCATTTATGGAACCTTGGCAGATGTTTACACCAAAAAATGGCCAAATTGACGACACGAGAAACACAAGTGAGAGGCATTAGGCATCTTACAATGTTAACACATTGATATCGACCAGCATGTGACTAGAGAATGACCACGTGATTGATTAATAAGACATTGTTGTTCAGTCAATGGCTACGAGGATCAACATAGATATGCATTGGATACAGGAATCATCGATCAGTTGACGGCGACTAATGGCGAGGCATTATGGGTGAAGAGCAGTAAGTTGGTAAGACTGACAGATACAAAACTTCTGAAAGTGTGAAGAGTACAGGGGTGTAATTTCCCTCGCCAGGGCTGAGCACACTTATGAATCCAAGATAGGTGAGTCAATTGGATTTGTGGGGATAGTCAGCAAACACGTATTAAAAGAGATGCAACCACCAGGACAAGGTCACGAGCTAGTTGGCACTTGTCCCAGAGAAATCGCCACTCGGCGAGAGAGCCAAGAGATCATGGGCAGAAAGAAGAACATCGGGCGTAAAGGGACATGGTTGCCTATCGATAGGCCGGACTTAATCGGTAAATATGCTGAAGGAGGGAATTATCAGATTGTCGATCGAGGTATTAGATGGAAGTCACGTCCAGGCTCGATCATGGTTTCGAATTGTGAACAAAGCGGTTGCAATAGCAAACGAGTGCAAAGGATCGAGGCACTGACTTTGAAGGAGCAATTGTTTTTGCGGATGAAGTTTGACAACATGGAAAAATGGAACTAGAACTTTCTAAGGCATGGAAGCAGAATTGCAATCGTGGGGAAACTACTCCAAGTGGTTATAATGGGAGGCCTACAAAAATCAATGCTCATCAACCGACGAAAGCCCCCGCAAAACCAAATCTTTCTTTCAATTATCTTTAGTTTATTGCATTTTAGATTTCCCTAGACGTAGCTGTAACTCTCTGATTCCCATCGTCGAGTCAAAGTCGAACATGTATCTTTATCCTTGGTGCTCCGTCATCGAGTCAAAACTCTGGCGTGGTACCGCCGTGTTTTCAAGCTTCGTTGTCGAGTCAAACTCCGTCGAAATTTATTTACATTAGTTCGTTTGTAGTAGCTGTACTTTCTAAACCTTTCTATCGAGTCAAACTCCAGTTCGGTTGATGTTTGTACAATCCTATATTGGTTTATATACTCGCTTGGATATTTCATATTTGGAATCACCACAGAACTCGGTCTCATTCAATTAAAAGCCAAAGAATTACTTTTGGTGAAAAAATATGTCATTGCGAATTAAATTTCAGGTCTAAATCTATAACTCTCCATAAACAATTGTCACCCAATGAACTTCAGCTAATCACGAGTACTAGCCAAAGTATTCGAACACATCTTGTTATTTGGAATTTGTTTTATTTTGAAGTTGTGTGGCATTTATCTTGGTTTGCGATTGAATTGCCTTGTTTCTCCCTTACATTTTTTTTGTCAAAATGAATTAAATGTTACTCTGATAAAAAGAGAAAAAAAATAGAGCGGAAAAAGATAGATCCACGCTTTGCTTCGTCCATGCAGATTGCAGAGTCTTACCCCAGGTTAACTGACGTGCTAGGTTTTCTGACCAAAAAAAAGAAAAAAAACATGCTACATTTGAAAACTCCATTGGAAGATTACTCCAATGGCCACTCTTGCCACTTAGGAAGGGGCAGGTGAGGGTTCAAATAATCACCTTTGGGGGGGGGGGGGGGGGGGGGGGCGAGTTGGGATAGGAACGCGTGAGATAGCAGGATTTCGCAAACTGCACACGCACTTAGCATACACAATGACTTGTAAATAGTATAAGATCAGACCCACAAAAAAAAATTCCTTAAAAGGACACTGTGTCGAAGTTTGATGTAGAAAATCATTGTGTTTAGCCAAATATGTCATTAACATGTCACGATGGATGAGGTTGGGTTTGTCGTCCTCTTCTTGTCTTTCTACTTTTGCTCGTCTTTCTTTTCTTTTTGTCTCACGGACAGATAATTCAGAAAAAAGGAAAAGTACACAGGGCATTTGGCTATCGAATTGCAACTACTAGACTAGCTTTAATTCCTTTGGCACAAGTAGAATTCAATATCATGTATACTTTCCCTATAATCTCAAAAAAGAAATGAACCGCATCCTACACTGTGAATAATCTCAACTCCTAGAACAAATTCCATGAAAAGAAACTGCAAATCCAGCATTTTTGTTTCTTCGGTATTATTCTCCAGGACCAAGAATTCGAGATTGGTTGCTTCAGGTCATGAATCAGATCTTCTTGTCGTGAGCCAATCTCTGCAGCCTGAGCTCCTGAAGCAGAGCACCCAAATCAGACCAAGAAGACCCACCTTCTTCCACAGCTCCTCTTGCCATCTCCGCAAGTGCTTTCGCCCTCCTCCTCATTTCCTCTGCTTCCTCGCCCACCAGGACTCTCTTCACTGCCTCCTCCACTCTCTCGCTCTTCACGCTGTCCCCGATCAACCTCACCCACTGCTGCACCCCAACGTCGACCCCGATCCTGAGCACCTGGGTCACAAACTTCTCATTGTAGAATTGCTCCGCTGCAACTGGCCAGGTCACCATTGGCACACCGGCCGTGACTGCCTCAAGAGTCGAGTTCCACCCGCAATGTGTCACGAAACCCCCAATCGCCTCGTGATCAAGAATCAGCACCTGAGGAGCCCAGCCCCTGATGATGAGGCCCTTGTTTCGGATTCTTGATTCGTAACCATCAGGCAACCACTCTTCTTTGCCTTCTTCCACATTCGGGTCCTTCTTCACCACCCAGATGAATTGTTGCCCTGATGCTTCTAGTCCGACTGCGATCTCGTGAAGCTGAGCAGCGTTGAAATTTGCCATGCTTCCGAAGCAAATGTAGATCACTGAGTTGGGGCGCTTCGAGTCGAGCCACTTGAGGCACTCGTGCTGGTCAATGGATGCTTGGTTGCCCCTGTGTACCTTGTCCTCATTTTCCTTGTTGCACAATGAGAGCGGGCCGACGAACCAGGATCGTCTCCCTAGGAATGTCCTGTAATGGTCAGCGTAAGTCGGCTCGAGCTCGTAGAAGCTGTTCATGACGACTCCAAAGCTCGTCTTCTCCGATTCCCTCGCCTTGTTGTAGAACTTGGTGAACTCGGTCTCTTCCCTGACAAAGTCCGGCAACTGCATCCTAGAGAATGTGATTTCTCCAGGGAAGTTTGGGATCACAAAGGGCTCCGAATCACACGACACCTTCTTGTGAGGCTCATAGAGCCTCACACATTCTGTGCCTGCAATGGAGAAGGCACTTGTCCCGTGGAAAAGGAGCCTTGGGATGCCGCACTTGGCCGCGATCTCGGTTGTCCAGGGGAGGAAAATGTCCGAGATTAGACAATCGGGGGCAAGTTTCTCTATCAGCAGCTCGAGCTGTTGGTCCAGCATCATGATGGCTCTCATGAATTGCTTGCGCATTTCCGGCGTAGTGACCTTGTTCATGTTGTCACAGTCCTCTGGCAAGCCGACCTCTTTCAGGGGCAACTTCACTGTGACGACATCCATGTCCAATCCTAACTCCTTGGATCTCGCGATGGATTTCAAGAAGGTGGGCTCATCGTGTGGGGTGGCGACGAGGGTGGACTTGCAGCCTCTGATGGCGAAGAGCTTGGCCATGTCGATCATCGGGATCATGTGGCCCGGAGCCATGAAAGGGAAGAAGAAAACGTGAAGCTGGTGGCTTTCACTACCCATTTGGCCTCTCAGGACAGTTTCTGCTACAGGAACGGATTCAGGAATGGTGCTGGCGAAGCACAAGAAAGGTTGGGTGGTGATGCAGTTGACTTTTGAGAGCTGAGGTTTGTTTTTTTGGACTTCAAACCTATAGGACAAATATATAAGGAAGGTCTGGAGAAAAAAAGGGGTGACGAGAGGAAGCCAAGTTTGATTACTTCCATGCTTCAGATGTCTCAAAAAGAATTCTTGGTTTGGCGACCAAGTTTCCGTGTTTGCCAAGGACTACGGGAGCGCAGAAGAGAACAAAAAAAGCTACGTCGTGCATGACCAATTGCAAGAGCGATAATTGATTTTGCTTTATTCGTCGAGTTCTGCATATACGTCATGCATGACCAATTTACAAAAGATGGGGGCTTCCCCGTCAGGATTTACTACGGGTCATTCAATTTGGATAAAGATGGAAGCTTGAAAGCATTCGAGTCTCCATCCGACTGCAGCTGGAAAAACCCGGCACTAGTGCCCCCAGTCATAATAGGAGGCTGGTTTTGTTGACTGACACTTTACAAATCATTATTTAAGTGCTGCTACGACTTCTTGAAAAGCGATCATTTAGGGTGCGTATGGTAACGCTCCAGAAACGCGTATGGTAAAAAAGTGATCCAAAAATGTTCCGAAAACACTTTTGAGAAACAAAAACACTTTTGGAGCAGAAATGAGAAATAAAAAAAACTTGCTTCTGTATTCCATGAACATTTTTTAGGAACACATTTGGAACATTTTTTGAAAATAATTGAAAACACTTTCTTGAAAGTAATTAAAAATAAAAATAATTAAAGAATAAAATAATTAAAATAAAAATAATTCTTTCAAAAAATAAAAAATAAGAAAGATTAAAAATCGAAATAATAAAAATCAAATAAATTAATTTAAAATAAAATCATTAAAAATAATTTTTTTTCGAAATAATAAAAATAGAATATAAAAATCGAAATAATTAAAGAATAAAAATTAATTTTTTGAAAAATAAAAAATAAAAAAGATTAAAAAACTAAATAATTAAAATAAATAATGAAAACATTAATTTAAAATAAAATGATTAACAATAATAAAAAAAATAATTTATTAATTAAAAATAAAAATAGAAAAATAATTTTTTCGAAATAATAAATAATAAAAATAAAAAAAATAATTTTTTGAAAAAATAAAAAAAATAATTTTCCCAAAAAAAATAAATAATTAAAATAAAAAATAAAAAAAATAAAAAAAATATTCCAAATAATAAAAATTAATTGAGAAATTGAATCATTTACAAATTGTATTTTTTATTAAATGGCATTTACGTCAAAGTTGTATCCAAATATACTTTTCAGTTACAGTTTATCAAACAGTATTTGTATTCAATTATGTAATTATATGTTTATCTACTTGGAATCATTTATGTATGACTCAAAATTGTAATTTTTCCTATCAATGGAAAACATATTTCATGTTCTCATTGCTCAATTCTAATTTATCTTCTCTTTTTTTTTAATTATTGATCTCATCTATATTGAAAAAATTAGGAATAGAATTAAATGGAAAAATAGGAATATAAATTTTTTTGCAGTTAATAAATGCGTTTTTATTTTTTTTTTCGAGTACAAAAACTTTATGCAGTTACCAAACGCGTTTCTATTCCCTTTTTGTTTCGAGAACAGAAACTTTATGCAGTTACCAAACACGTTTTTGTTCTCAGAAATCGTTGCCGGGAACGGAAACGTTACCATACGCACCCTTAACTGACTCCGGGGATTCTAATTTGTCGAAGAATTTGAAGTGGCTAGCTAGCGTCACTTAAATGAACGCTTTTTGAGATTTTTTTTTGTTTTGGTTTTAAATTAAAGTGGTCATTTATAAAGTTTTGTGATTAAATTGATTATTTATAAAAAAAATTTGCACTAAAATTTATATGACGAGAACAAAAAGCAAAAATCACAAAGCAAATAATCCAACGAAGCAAAGTCACGAAGCAAACATCCTCTCCAAATAATTTCATTTAAAATCACGAAAATCCATTTATTTTCCTACAAAAATTTACAAGTAGGTAAAAATTTCTTGCCTCCCTTAACCTTTGCATTTGTGTCTTCTCTGACCTTGCTCTCATTTGAGATTGAACAATAGAGTTAGGAGACTTGTGGAAATCGAGTGCCTTTCTTTTTATCAAGTGTGAGGATCAATGCAAGTGAACATTTTGGGAATTAATTTAACTCTAATTTCTCCGGTGAAAAATTGATGGATTCGGTGACATTGTTCGGTACATCAATTGATTTTGAAATATTTTGCACGGAAACTTCAAAAATGATTATTTAAGTGCAAAAAATTTATGAGATCAATTTAGTGCCTAAAGTATTTAGTAAGACACATTAAAAGCCGGAATCAATTAAGTGATTGCTGTGGCACTTAAATAATTATTTTTAAGTTTCAGCATCAAATGAAGTATCTTATAATAGATATAAAACTAATATTGTCTTCTCTTGCTTGCAGGGAGACCTATCAAATGAGTGGGTTGGTTCGAGTTCAGATTGTGTCATAAACGATCTGAGCTAAACTGACTTGTTAACTCGCTTATGATCCATTTATGCGTAGTGCAAATTTCTTGACCCATACCCGACCTTATCCGACTCATATTATTAAAACATTCATATTTAATCCAATCTAAGAAAACTTGCTTCTTATGCATTTTTCAAAAAAAAAATTATATTGCTAAATCATTGTGGACAATTTTATGATTAAAAAAATCTATTTTTCATTTTTTTATAATTTAAAAAAATCAGAATTTTTTTCCTTTTATTTCTTTCAAAAAATCTAATTTTTCTTCTTCTTTTTTCTAAGACCGGTGAGAATCACCGGTGACCCTAGCTGGGCACAACCAAGGCTAGCGCTAGATGGTCGTTGGTGGCGAGGGTCGGTAGGCACCCTCATCGGCTTCGTAGGAAAAAAAAAGTAAGAGAAATAAATAAATAAATAATAAGAACTATTAAAGACTTGTAAATGGCTTTAAAGACATCTCATTGACTTAAGTAATAACCTTGATATCCTAAATGGACACGTGTCGCCCTCGCTGGTCATTGGTGAGCATCACTACCTTCACTAGGTTTAAGCGAGAGCTTCGCAACCCTCACTTGGTTTGGCCAAGGGCTTCGTGACCCTCACCTAGTGTCGACAAGGGGCCCTCATTGGCTTTGTAGGAAAAAAAAAGTAAGAGAAAGGAAAAATGAAAATTGAAATAAATAATAAAAACTATTAAAGAGTTGTAAATGGGTTTAAAGACATCTCATTGACTCAAATAATAACCTTTATATGCTAAATGGGCACATGCACTTAGGCTTACAATTCCAACCCATTGACAACCTATTTATTAAAACTTGATTAATCCATATGCAATCCATCTCATTGAATATGGGTTAGAAATGAATTTTCAATTCATTTTGACATCTCTACTTGCAGAGTAAGCTATTACACGACTTCTCTCCTCCAAATAGCATCTATTCATTTTGACATCTCTACTTGTTGATCGAGGTATCAGATGGAAGTTACGTCCTGGCTCAGTCATGATTTTGAATTGTGAAAAAAGCAGTTGCCATAGCGAATGAGTGCGAAGGATCGAGGCACTGACTTTGAAGGAGCAATTGTTTTGCAGATAAGGTTTGACAACGTCGAAAAATGGAACTAGAACTTTTGAAGGTGTGGAAGCAGAGTTGCAATCGCAGGGAAACTGCTCCAAGTGGTTATAATGGAAGGCCTATAAATGCGAATGTTCATCAACTGAAGAAAGCCCTGCAAAATCAAATCTATCTTTCAATTATCTTTAGTTTACTGTATTTTTGATTTCCCTAGATGTAGATGTAACTCTCAAATTCCCATCATCGAGTCAAATTCCAACACGTATCTTTATCCTTGGTGCTCCGTTGTCGAGTCAAAACTCTAGCATAGTTCCATCGCGTTCTCAAGCTTCATCGTCGATTCAAACTCTGTCGAAATTTGTTTACGTTAGTTCGTTGGTAATAGCTGTACTTTCTAAATCTTTCTATCGAGTCAAACTTTAGTTTGGTCTATGTTTGTACAATTCTATATTGATTTTTGTGCAATTCTAAACTGATTTCTATACTTGCTTGGATATTTCCTATCCGGAATCACCGCATAACTTGGTCTCCTTCCATCAAAAGCCAGAAATTTACTTGTGGTAAAAGATATTTCGTTACTGATTAAATTCCGATGAAATAATGTCCAAATCTATAACTCTCCATAAACAATTGCTACCTAATGGACTTCGGCCAATCACAAGTACTAGCCAAAGTAATCGAACACATCTTGTTATGTGGAATTTATCTCATTTTAAAGTTGTCTAGCATTTATCTTGATTTGCAGTTGAACTGCCTTGTTTCTTCCTTGAATTTTTTTTTTGTCAAAATGAATGAAATGTTACTTTGACAAAAAGGAAAAAAAAAAGCAGAGGGAAAAAAGATAGATCCAGGCTTTGCTTCGTCCATGCCAATTGCAAAGTTTTCCAAGCTAACTAACGTGCTAAGTTTTCTGACCAAAAAAAAAAAAAAGGAGAAAAAACTAACGTGCTATGTTTGAAAAATCCATTGGAAGATTACTCCCATGGCCACTTTTGCCACTTGGGAAGAAGGAGGTGAGGGTTCGAATCCCCGCCTTCGGGAGAGGAGTTGGGATAGGAACGCGTGAGGATAGAGTAGATTTCGCAATCTATACACTTACTTAGCATATACGGGGACTTGAAATAATATAGGATCGGGCCTCCAAAAAGAGAAAAGTCCTTGAAAGGACGGTAAGAAATTTGGAATCACATATCCTCACCTTAGGTGCACATCTGCGAGGAAGCACCAGAAAATTCTCCGACTTCTTCTCATTGTGCCGAAGTTTGATGTACAAAATCGCTGAGTTTAGCCAAGTATGTCATTAGCATGTGACGATGGATGAGGTTGGGTTTGTCGTCCTCCTCCCGTCTTTCTACTTTTGCTCGTGTTTCTTTCCTGTTTGTCTCAAGGACAGATAATTCAGAAAAAGGAAAAGTACACAGGGCATTTTGCTATTGAATTGCAACTACTAGACTAGCTTTAATTTCCTCGGCACGAGTAGAATTCAAGATCATGTATACTTTCCCTATAATCTCAAAAAAGAAATGAACCGCATCCTACACTGTCAATAATCTCATCTCCTAGAACAAATTCCATGAAAAGAAACAGCAAATCCAGGATTTTTGTTTCTTCGGTATTATTCTCCAGGACCAAGAATTCAAGATTGGTTGCTTCAGGTCATGAATTAGATCTTCTTGTCGTGAGCCAATCTCTGCAGCCTGAGCTCCTGAAGCAGAGCACCCAAATCAGACCAAGAGGACCCACCTTCTTCCACAGCCCCTCTTGCCATCTCCGCAAGTGCTTTCGCCCTCCTCCTCATTTCCTCTGCTTCCTCGCCCACCAGGACTCTCTTCACTGCCTCCTCCACTCTCTCTCTCTTCACGCTGTCCCCGATCAACCTCACCCACTGCTTCACCCCAACGTCGACCCCGATCTTGAGCACCTGGGTCACAAATTTCTCGTTGAAGAATTGCTCCGCCGCGACCGGCCAAGTCACCATTGGCACGCCGGCTGTGACCGCCTCCAGGGTCGAGTTCCACCCACAATGCGTCACGAAACCCCCGATCGCCTCGTGATCGAGAATCAGCACCTGAGGAGCCCAGCCCCTGATGATGAGGCCCTTGTTTCGGATTCTTGATTCGTAACCATCAGGCAACCACTCTTCTTTGCCTTCTTCCACATTCGGGTCCTTCTTCACCACCCAGATGAATTGTTGCCCTGATGCTTCTAGTCCGACTGCGATCTCGTGAAGCTGAGCAGCGTTGAAATTCGCCATGCTTCCGAAGCAAATGTAGATCACTGAGTTGGGGCGCTTCGAGTCGAGCCACTTGAGGCACTCGTGCTGGTCAATGGATGCTTGGTTGCCCCTGTGTACCTTGTCCTCATTTTCCTTGTTGCACAATGAGAGTGGGCCGACGAACCAGGATCGTCTCCCTAGGAATGTCCTGTAATGGTCAGCATAAGACGGCTCGAGCTCGTAGAAGCTGTTCATGACGACTCCAAAGCTCCTCTTCTCCGATTCCATCACCTGGTCTAAGAACTTGGTGAAATCGGTCTCTTCCCTGAGAAAGTCCGGCAACTGCATCCTAGAGAATGTGATTTCTCCAGGGAAGTTTGGGATAACAAAGGGCTCCGAATCACACGACACCTTCTTGTGAGGCTCATAGCGCCTCACACATTCTGTGGCCGCAATGGAGAAGGCACTTGTCCCGTGGAAAACGAGCCTTGGGATGCCCCACTTGGCCGCGATCTCGGTTGTCCAGGGGAGGAAAATGTCCGAGATTAGACAATCAGGGGCAAGTTTCTCTATCAGCAGCTCGAGCTGTTTGTCCAGCATCATGACGGCTCTCATGAATTGCTTGTGCATTTCCGGCGTGGTGACCTTGTTCATATTGTCACAGTCCTCTGGCAAGCCGACCTCTTTCAGGGGCAACTTCACCGTGACGACATCCATGTCCAATCCTAACTCCTTGGATCTGACAATGGATTTCAAGAAGGTGGGCTCATCGTGTGGGGTGGCGACGAGGGTGGACTTGCAGCCTCTGGTGGCGAAGAGCTTGGCCATGTCGATCATTGGGATCATGTGGCCCGGAGCCATGAAAGGGAAGAAGAAAAAGTGAAGCTGGTGGCTTTCACTACCCATTTGGCCTCTCAGGAGAGTTTCTGCTGCAGGAACGGATTCAGGAATGGTGCTGGCGAAGCACAAGAAAGGTTGGTTGGGTGGCGATGCGGTTGACTTTTGAAAGCTGAGGTTTGTTTTTTAGGACTTCAAACCCGTAGGACAAATATATAAGGAAGGTCTGGGGGAAAAAAAGGGTGACGAGAGGAAGCCAAGTTCGATTACTTCCATGCTTCAGATGTCCTAAAAAGAATTCTTGATTTTGCGACCAAGTTTCCGTGTTTTGCCAAGGACTACGGGAGCGCAGAAGAGAACAAAAAAAGCTACGTCGTGCATGACCAATTGCAAGAGAGGTAATCGATTTTGCTTCATTTGTCGAGTTCTGCATGTACGTCATGCATGACCAATTTGCAAAGAAGATGGGGGCTTCCCCGCAGGATTGACTACGGGACATTCAATTTGGAAAAGTCACCTTGGATAAAATCATAGGTGGTCGGTTGAAGCTGGAAACATTCACGAGTCTCCATCCAACTGCAGCTGGAAAAACCCGGCACCAGCGCCCCAGTGAGTCATAATAGGAAGCGGGCTTTTGGTGACTGACACTTTACAAATCATTATTTAAGTAAGACGACTTCTGCAGAGCGATCATTTGACTGACTCCGGGGATTCTAATTTGTGGAAAAATCTGACGTGGCTTGCTAGAGGCACTTAAAAGAGCGTTTTTTTGAGAAGTTTTGTTTTTTTTCTTAATTAAAGTGGTCGTTGAAAAAGTTTTGTGATTAAATTGATTATTCATAAAATTTTTGCACTAAAATTTATAAAATTATAATTGGCAAAAGGACGACGGGAGCCAAAAGCAAAAATCACAAAGCATATAATCCAAAGAAACAAAGTCACGAAGGAAACATTCTCTCCAAATAATTTCATTTAAAATCACGAAAATCCATTTATTTTCCTTAAAAAAATTATAAGTAAGTAAAATTTTCTTACTCCTTAACCTTTGCATTTGTGTCTTCTCTGACCTTGCTCTCATTTGAGATTGAACAACAGAGCTATGAGACTTTGTGGAAATCGACTATCTTTCTTTGATCAAGGTGAAAATTTGATGGATTAGGTGAAATTTTTCGGTACATCAATTAATTTTCAAATATTTTGTGCATAAACTTCAAAAAGGATCATTTAAGTGCCAAAAATTTATGAGATCAATTTAGTACCAAAACTATTTAGTAAGACACATTAAAAGCGAGAATCAATTAAGTAATTGCTATGGCACTTAAATAATTATTTTTAAGTTTTGGCACCACATTAAGTGTCTTATAATAGATATAAAACTAATATTGTCTTCTCTTGCTTACAAGTAGACCTATCAAACGAGTGAGTTGATTTGAGTTTAGATCATTTCATAAATGATCCAAGCTAAATTGACTCGTTAACTCGTTTATTATCCATTTATGCATAATGCAAATTTCTCGATCCCAACCTGACCCGACCCACCCAACCCAACCCATATTATTAAAACATTCATATTTAATGCAATCTAAGAAAACTTGCTTCCTATTCATTTTTTTAAAAATTATATTGCTAAATTATTGTGGACAATTTTATGATTTTTTTTAAAAAAATCCCCTTTTCAACTTTTTATAATTTAAAAAAACCAGAATTTTTTGTTCCTTTTATTTCTTTCAAAAATATAGTTTTTCTTCTTCTTTTTCCTAAGATCGACAAGAATCGTCTGTGACCCTAACTAGGCATAACCAAGGGCAGTGCTAGCTAGTCGCTGGTGGCAAGGGTCGGCAAGCACCCTCGTCGGCTTCATAGGGAAAAAAAAAGTAAGAGAAAAAAAATAAATAATAAGAACTATTAAGACTCGTAAATGGATTTAAAGACATTTCAATGACTCAAGTAATAAACTTAATATCCTAAATGGACACATGTCGCCCTCACTGGTCATTGGCGAGCATCGCTGCCCTCGCTACGTTTGAGTGAGGGCTTCGCAACCCTCACCTAGTGTTGACAAGGGTTGGCAGGCGCCCTTATCGGCTTTGTAGAAAGAAAAAAAAGTAAGAGAAAGGAAAAAAGAAAAAAGAAATAAATAATAAAAACTGTTAAAGAGTTGTAAATGGGTTTAAAGACATCTTGTTGACTCAAATAATAGCCTTGATAAGCTAAATGGGCACATGCACTTAGGCTTACAATTCCAACCCATTGACAACCTATTTAGTAACACTTGATTAATCCATATGTAATCCAGCTCATTGAATATGGGTTAGAAATGAATTTTCAATTCATTTTGACATCTCTACTTGCAGAGTAAGCTATTACACGACTTCTCTCCTCCAAAGAGCATCTATTCTTCGTCGACAAAGGTAATGCATCACACACCAAGTATGTTAGGCACAATGCATGAATTTTAGTAAAAGTACCAAAAAATTTCTGAACTTATTGAATTGGTATAATTCAATTATAAACCTTTCAATTATACTAATGTAATCTTAAACCTTTTGTATTTATGCTAATTAATTCCATTTGGCCAATTTTCGAAGGCAAACGTGGACACCATCCATCCCATGTGTTATGATCGATCCTAACATAGATATTATTTAATTTTTTAAATTCATTTATTTCTTTCTTTCTTTCCCGCCTCATTTAGCATTACCCTTGAAGACTAGGTTGTGATGGCACTGGGCAAGGCCATCGCAACCTTAGGTGAGGGCCACTTGGCCTGTGAGAAGCGAGGCTACGATGGCCTCGACCGTTGCCTTCGCTACCCTGCCAATACTAAGTGAGGTAGCCCTTGCCCGCCAAAATGAAAGAAAAAAAAAAGAAAAAACATTTTTTTCAAACTATATTAAAAAATTTTCACATCACATAGGACATTCGACATTCACGTTAGCGATTTTTGGCCAAAATTGGCCGGATGGAGTCAATTGATACAAATGAAAAAAAAAATAGGACTAAATTAGCATAAATGAAAGGTTCAGAATTGAATTGGGACCAATGTAATGGGTTAATGACTTTTTTGATACTTTTCCCCATAAATTGCACATTACAGCAATAATCCTAAAAATAAAGGCATGATGTAAGATGGTCTTAAATAGATCATCGACGCATCGAAAAAACCAAGAAAACATTCAAAATCGGATGTTTCTCTTTCGAAGGTGCAGAAATATTCATCAACTAGTGTGTCAACCAGTGAATCAAACAATTATGTTCATAGATGTCAGTGATGCTCCATTTGTTTCACAAAAAATAAATGATTTGAAAAATAATTTCCTAAATATAAGCTCTTAATGGAATATATTTGAATTGACAATAACTATTTACGATTAAATAATTTCATGGATGATGAAAATATTATTTTATTTATTTATTAATTTATTATTGCAAGTCAATATGTTCAAAATGATTCATTTTCCATAAAATAAACAGAGCTTTTGCATACAAACAGGGATCGCATCAAATGTCCGCATGAACATATAGTTCCATTTCATTAAGATGTATGTTTCTTGGCCAAATTCAGCAATATTGAAGATCAAGCTCGTCTCGTCTAAACACGAAAAACAAGTAATGAACCGAGACCTTTAGAAATAAACTTTGAAGCGAGCAATTGCCGGATTTGCTATTGATTCGGGCAAATAGAAATCAACTACAGCTAAGAGCGCGCATGACAATCTTTCTGTTCCAAAAATAATTTTTGAAACAGAAATAGATTTTTCTATTTTTATTCTAGAATGAGTTTCGGAGCCAAAAAAAGCGTTTGATAACGATATAAAATTTCTGTTTCTAGAATAGAAATTCGTTTGATAACAACATTTTTTTTTCTGAAACAAAAAATTGCATTTTTTTTTATTTTTTTTATTTTTATTTGTTTATTATGGTATTCTAAAGACGGCAATGATCATCAAAAGGTCATCATATCAAATACACTTCTAAGGACCAACTTTACTCGTTTGTATTCAATGTATCTCCAGGTTCAATTATTCTATAATATTGAAATTCTATAAGGCCCTTTTTCCGAGCCATCAAAACGCACACGGCATTCCGACTTTCAATCTTTGCCGTCAGAATGCACACGGCATCACCCCTTTATGTGACAGAAATAGACAAATGAAGCCAGGGAAGACGTTAAACTCAATCCAATCTAGACTCGGACGTTCCTTGATGCGATTCGGGAATTTCATCGAACAAGTCGCAGGCATGGAAATCTCTTTCTCAGTTAAACATGAATCTGAACTGGAATTGGGCTAATCAAAGCAAATCCAAAGTATCGAACAAAGCAAGTTCAGAGAATCACAAATGCAAACGACATCACAAGGTGAAGTAAATGCAGAAGCGGGAAATCTACACATCAAACGAGATTGAGAATGAGCATCGATCATGATTTAGTGATAATCACAAATAAATTGAACACAAAAACGATGAGGATCCGACCCAGCGAATGAGGAAAGAACAAGTACAGCGCAATCCGAATGAAAGAGGCTTACGAAAAGGCCGTGAAAGCGGCACGCCACCGGCAGCGATCAAGAGAAAGGAATAAGCCCCTGGAAATTCTGGAAAAGACCGAGAATTCATACTTCTAGCTGAATCGAACATGGAAGTCGGAGAGAGAAGACTAAGCTTTCATTATCACTGTCACGGTCAAGTGATATATAGGTTGAAGCGATGCATCCGAGCTCGATTGAACACCATTTTATGGCTTCTGCAGATTGCTTCCATGGAGCGGCGGAGCTTGAACGACCGGTTCGAGCTCTCTGGTTCGAAAACAGGGCAGAACAGAGGACCTGCGGCGCGGCCGTGAGAGGCGGTTTACGACGGCGATGAGCGATATTAATTCAGAGGTCGAGCCCAAGGAAGCTGACACGAACTGGATTAATGGGCTGCGACTGCAAGCTTAGCTTGCGCGAAATGGGCCCAAAGGAACTAGATGCAATAGGAATCCTAAAATTTTTTTGCTAAAGTGCAATTAAGTTCTTAAATTTTCAAAAAGTGCAATCAAATCTTAATACATATCACAAAAGTATAATTAAATTTTAAAACTTGCTAAATTAATATAATTTAATTCCTAAAACTTGTTAGCATTTTTTGTTTGTCAAGCTGGACGGGTTAATAAAAATGCTTTATCGCACCAACTTGACAAGTTTTAGGATTTGAGTCCTAAAATTTTTAAAAAGTGCAATTGAGTCCTAAAACTTATTAGAGTCCTTAAAATTTTAAAAAAACGCAATTGAATCTTAAAACTTATCAAATTTGTGCAATTGCGTCCTAAAACTTGCTAGTATTTTTGTTTGTCAAGTTGGACGGATTTAATGGAAAGATCTGATTGCACCAACTTGACAAGCTTTAGGACTTAATTACACTTTTTGAAATTTTTAGGATTAAATTGCACTTTCGTGAAAATATTATAGGACTTCCAAAATACTTATCCTTTTTTAGTTATTTAATTAACAATTTATTAACTGTTTCCGTGCAAAAAAGTTGTACTGGGCTTATCGCCAAAAAATTCAGGTGTGGAAATTCCTAATTGCCTTCTCAACAGCATCTCCTCTCATCAAACTATCCCTAACCACTACAACCCTTTGTTTAACCCCAATGCCAATCCCGACCTTCAGCACATCAGTCACCAACTTGTTGTAGAGCCGCTCAGGAGACACCGGCCAGGTAAGTGTAGGCACCCCGGCACATAATCCTTCCGGCGTCGAGTTCCGCACACAGCGGGTCCAAACCCTCCGGCGACCGATCGTGCTTGAGGATCAGGACTTGGGGTGCCCATCCTCCTATGAACAGGCCCTTCCCATGGATTCTCCCCTTTGAAAAACCTTCCGGTAGCCAATCATCGTCGCCGTTCAAATGTAGCTAGCCTCGCTCCCGAAACGCGCGCGTAAAATGACATGATCAGGTTCCTTGGCGTCTAGCCATGTCGAGCGCCCGTGCTCGTCGAGAGAGGCTTCCTTGCCTCTAAGCGCTTTATCTTCCATGTCCTCATTGTGCAATGACATCGGACCAACATGCCATCCTTTCTTGCCTAGGACATCCTCGTAATAATCCGCATGATCCTTTTCCGGCTCGTAAAAGCTGTTAACAACGTATCCAAAGCTCTTTCAGCCCGATTCACATGCTTCCCTGAACCATCTGGCGACATCTGTCCCATCTTCTCGTTTAAGAAAATCCGCAAGTTGATGCCTAATCATCTTTATCCCCCGAGGAGTCCGGGCACCAGAAGATAAAACCTGTCCCGTGGCTACAAAAGTGCAAATGGAGAAGAAAGTTTGACCTTCAAAGGCTATCCTAGGATGAATTTGGATGCTGATATTTGGACCAGAGCACTTGATTCTCTCAAAATTGTTTCGAGGAGGTTGCTGTTATGATGGTTATTGATACGCCTAGCTAGAGGGGGATGAATATGTTACGTAATGAAGTCTGATTAAAAAATTTCATGGAATAAACAGAGTCAATTATATTATGGAGGAACGAGGTCGATATATATGCAAGAATGAACTGCCGGTTTAGAGATAGACGCACGCAGATGTATAGTGATTTGGCTTAGATCGAGCCTAAATCCACCCTCCCAGCTAACGGCCACCAACAATGATGGATTTCACTTGTACCTCTTGGAGTCGCTATAGTTGTAGCTTGCGTTGCTTCTAGTCAAAACTGGCGGATCCCACTAACAAGTTGCACGTACTAGAACAGTACTTGCACACTTCTCAGAAGATTTACAATCAGTGTGCGTAACTCTTGGCAAGTGACTAAATCGATTGCAAAATATGTAAGTGTTCTTCTAGTTCTCGTGACTCCTCTCTATCTACTTTGGCTCACATTGATCTCTTTCATAGTTGTCGATCTTCAAAATGACTGTTGAATGACTTTTGAGATAATCAATTTAGCCGTTGCAGATTGTAATAATTAAGATCACAATAGATCCGTTCGTCCCTTACAAACAAATCTTCTAGCAATCTTTTCGCTTCGACAAATAGAGTCTCCATAGTAGGAAATAATCATTGCCCATTCATAAAATTGATCATTGATTGGATTCTCTTCGGAGCAAATAAATCCGCAATTTCGGACTTGTGATTGGTTGTCAATTTTCTTTAGATGCCCTCTTTTTTTTTTTCCCCCATCAAACTCAATCACATAACTTAACTTTTCAAACTTCTCAAATCTAGACCAACGAGTGTATTCTTGTGGGCACGGGCGCAGTATGGTAGCTTTGTTAATTGTTCATATTGACATCCGACGTTAGCTCTTAAGATAATGCTATGCAAACAAAAAAAAAATGTTTGGACAGCTAAAATCGTCCACATTACCCAGCAATTCGAGAATGGTCTTTACAGGGTCTTCTCTTATGTTCCAACCAACAATGTCCCTCGAGCCCTCGATCTCATTCGAATCTGTCGTCAACCTTCAAGCTCCATAGCCTCAATCTCGTAGCGGATCGCTCTTGATCATGGGCGTAACATCTTAGATTTCCACGGATATTATTATTTTCGCAATCTAAGTGATGCTCTGGTTCGATAGTTCGTATGCGGATCTTACTGAATTGGAAGTTAAGAAGACATGAGTAGAGTAGACTAAAATCCTTTTTTTCATGATGAGGTTAACCTATACTTGGTGAATCAGGGACCGGTGAGAAATCTTAATAATTTCGCGAATCAGGTAAGATGTAAGTGGAAACATAGTCACGTACGTGTCGCGAAAGTAAAATTGCTTGTGTTTGATGGGACATAGGGAATCAAGCCATTGCCGAATAAACCCAACCGTCTTCCGATTCATTCGCTCCCAATCTTTGTCTTCCTTGTTTCCTTGAGCTTCGTCACCGTCGATGGGATCAAACAAGTCTTTGCAATATAGCATGTCTTCCATCCGGGGCTTCCATATAGAATAATTAGAGGCATTCAACTTAAATATTGTGCTACTTGATTCTTTCATCTAACACTGAAATCTCAACACAAACTCTGATACCACTTTGTTGGGGAAAATCCGACAGCATTTCGCCTCTAATTAGACCGATCCAGGATAAAAAAAAATATTCCCCTAATTTCACCGATTTAATCCAGCAACAACCAACAAATATATCCAGTCAAAATATTCTAATGCGGAATGATAAAAATAACACACCAAGATTTACGCGGAAAACCCAAATCGGGAAAAACCACGGACGACTCAATATCCTCCACTAATCACCAAGAATAGCAGAAATACAACATGGTCTATCTCTAGTCACATACTAGAGGCTCTACATCAATATTACAATAATATTTCATCACCACAAAGGTGAAATAATACACAATAGGTGAGAAAACCCTAACCGCGATTGGAGAATTTGAAGGAGAATCTCAACAAACGAGAACCATCAATACGTAGATCTCGGCCTTACGAACAACATATCCAAATTTAAGCCAATTTCGTCAACGTTTAGCCCTCAAACGTTTAGTCCTCAAATTTGAACTACAAAGATTTTTCTCTCTTTCTCTCCTTCTCCCTCTCGCGCTCTCTGTAAACCCCTCTGTAAGGAACTCTCTCTCTCTCTCTAATTTTCTTTCTTCCGAAGACCACCGGGAACTCACGCATCCATACACACACAAAAGGAAAACACACATTAATTCTCCTACATCATTATATCTTCACTTTTTTCTTTTCTTTTTTTTAAACAAATAAAAAATAAAGTTGATGGGTCCCCCCACATGAGGGAGACCCAGTCAACACCTAGTAGGCCGGAGAGACCTAACCCACTCGCCAACAAGTCAAACGGAGTTCGGGCACCGGCAATCGGTTTAACCCGATCCTTTGTCGTCCCCGACCCGAGTCAGTAGGGCTTTTTCGCTTTTTGGTCAAGTGGCACTTTTGTTAATCTTTTATTCATTTATTTATTTTTGCCCTTTTGGATTTTGCACTTTTCAACTGTATCACGAGAATGTCGAGATCGGGGCCGATTCATTGGATGATGTGCTCTTCATGACGTACGCATCCCCGTCGAAATCTCTCTTTCGCTCTCCATGCACGCGACCAAAAGGCTCCCTGGCCGTCGGGTTTCTCCTCAACCACCTTTCTTGCGCGTTTCTTATATGACTCGAGTTCAACTGCAAAAGATCTACCTGTACATATTAACATTGAATTCTTACCTAGAAAAAAGGAAAGCATAATTAAGGAAATACCACCGAAGGAAATGACACTACCATCATCACGTGTTTACTGAAAGCCAAGAATATTCAAAAGAAGATAAGAAAAGGTTGCTAACAGCCACAGATTATTACCATGCATGAAAAATCGCAACAGATGTTTATTTTTCATCCTTTGCTCGATCGATTACCTACTCCATTGTTGTTGTTGTTTTTTGTTTTTTTTCAATCAAATAGCTCAAAGTTTAGAATGCGGACCAATACACGGGTTCCCTTAAAGTCGCGGACAAAAGGTTCTATCGCGGGCACGAGGGCCGTTTAGTAGTTGTGCTAATTGTTTGTATAGATTCCCTAAACATTGATGGACATGGATATAGAAAACATTGGCTTGTGAAAATGAACCGCAAATACTAAGATTTTCACTAGAATTGTTTTTCTGCTAGGGTGGTAAATAACTACAACTCCACGTTTGATTGTAGTAATTGCTACAAAATTGTAGCCCCATTACAGTTCGATGGCCTATAATGGTGTTTGCTCGCGGTAATAGTTATTACAGCGTACGAGTCAAAGTTATGACAGTTTATTACATGGACCCATGCTGTGCAATAGTTATTAAGGAAGCCATCCCTAAAATATCGTTGTCATTTTTTTTCCCGCATACTCTACCAACGTTCGATTGTTACTTGTATAATAGTAACATCAATTATAATTATTCTCACTTAAACACAACTATGTGATCATTATTATATAAAAATGGAACAATAGGTAAAAATCTGCTGTGATAATAACTATGTTGTCTTGATAATGCATAATTACTTATTGATGTTAAATTTGTTGTTGATTTAATAGTTACCATTATATTGTTTGGGCAATATTTGGTATTTTTTGCTAATTTTTCACAAATTCAATATAATTCACAATATACTTGGTATCTCAATTACTGGTTATATCGATATGCATAAAGTTGTTACACAATTATTATTTCAACCATAGTATCAGTTAAGCTTATACATACATGTACATATATATATATATATACACACATATATATATTGATCAGAGCAGTTAACTTAAATCACAGTCATAAATTAGTTATTAGGAGTATTTTGAGAATTCTTTTACTTTTCCCGCTCATTACGTATTTCATTCACAAAACCAAACGACGACTAGCATGATCATGATATGATATCATCATTAGGTGGTGAGAAACCACGCTTGATAGAGGCGGTAAGAAAAGAGGTTAGCCGACTGAAATCCGAGCAAGAGGAGAATCCGCTTAAATAACAGTACTACGTTACTAAAACCAGACCCAGTAATGGCTATCAAATTACAGCCTCATTTCATTGTTGCAAGCCAAATCGGCTGAAATAGTTTTCGAAGAATCAATTTGTTAAGAAGCCTCATTTCATTGTTGCAATTTTGGAGATGTGCCGGAGGGGAGGTGACGGTCATAGTGACGCCAATTGAACGCCTAAAAATGCAATACCCGTGAGGACGTGACCTTCCCTCACTTCCTCACGAACTCAAACGCCCAAAAAGTCGATGAGCCTCTTCGCATATAAAGAGGTCATTCCCCCCACCCATGAAATATCTCTCCCTACACGACACAGGGCTCTACATTGGTAATTCAGTCTCTTGCTCAACATCACCGAAGGAAAATAAAGGTTGGCTATGTCGATCGAAGCACTGGCGATGGCGGGCGTCGACCACGCGAAATCCGGCATCGAATGGCGGGATTTCGGTATGGAAACCGAGCCGCCGCCTCCGCATCTTGTGGAAGAACACAACGCGACGAACTCCGTCGTCCATGCACGGGACCATCCCCGGAGGAGGAATTCGGGGAACGATGAAGATCGGCGGATGAAGTTGGAGATGCTCGGATGGGCCAAACAGGTCGCTTCCACCTGTGAAAAGGCACTCGAGCTCAAAAGGGAAGAGGGTCGACTTAGATAAAGATTTCTTTTGTTGTTGTCTCTCTTTAGATAATTTTGGAGGGTTTCTTCGCGGGCTTCTGTCGCCATGTAAAACCTGTGTTTGACTTTTCAGTCCTATGCTTTTGAAGGCTTATGTTGGAATCGCCATCGTTATGCTCTTTGATTTGCTTGGTGTTAGAATGCGCTCATATAACTGAAAGTTGTAATGGGATCAATCACTGTATTCTGGCCATGGTCTGCCGACAAGAATTACTTGTATCAGACAAATTTAAACGGCGGATATAGGTTAAGTTCGAAAGCTTATTGTTAAATCTATTATGTCTTTCATTTAACTAGCAAAAAATAGGGGTTATCGACCGCGGATTATTGATATACTGAGAGTCGATATATTTATATTATTACTAACCTAATATCATTTAATCCCAAAGTGCACAAGATCTTTCATACAATAAACTAGGGTCAAGGCACGCACATGCGCATAATTAGGTGATTATCCTCTAGAAAATAATGCGTAGTTATGTGTGAAATGCGTGAGAATGAGATAAACAAAGTAACGGTAATTCAAGATGTCCAAAAGTGAGAAAGGGAAACAAAAAAAAAAAGTAGATGGTTCTTATTAAATGGGTAGGCACGAGAGAACGAAAGGCAATGTAATATCTAAATCTAAAAGTGAGAGGAAATGATGTTTTAATTTGTGTACATTATTTGGATAGAATTAGACTTAGAATTCTATGTTTTGCGTTGTAATCTTTGATTTTTATCAAACAATTTCGCAAATTTGTTTACAGGGAAATCGAGAATTTCGCTAGACTATGGTAGGGTATGGGTTTCAAGTTCCTTTGTGTAGTATAACCATAGAAGTTAATCTTATGAGAGGTCTAGTTCAATTAGAATGTGATTTGAAAGTAGCATTTGGCGAGATGAAATGATATGACACGGATTTAGCTTTGCTGCCAGGAACAAAAGCACATAGCAAAAACAGTCGGGAATCGAAGGCTAAAAGGACCGACAAACAAGCTCTAAAACTTACAAGTGACTTGGAACCTACCCTACAATTCCTAAAAACCTAAAACCTATCTTATCATAGGTTCCTTAATCGATTTCGAGTTGTACACAGATTGAACTTGTATTCTTAATTAAATGATTATGGTGAATTGTCATATTAAATGTCCATCATTTATTTCTATAATCCACTAATCACAATTTGTATTCAGTGCTTTAGTGATATAATTTTTTAAAAGATTTATAAAATGAAATTCTTAAATTGGATTAAATATGTAATTATCATAGCTATACGTGTCGAATCATATATGAGTCGGATATGAGTTAGATCGAGTATGGATAGAGAAATTTGCATCGTAATAAATTGATCATAAACAAATTATATGAGTCAATTTAGATCGGGTTACTTATAAGTCGACCCGTTTGATAATTTCTTTTTTCTTTTGGTCGGACCGTTTGAAAGGTTTAATCATACCCAAAAGACAAAACACTCGAACTCGTGACCTAAAGGCCTAATGTAATAAGGGTTTTTATAAACAAGTGGGTCTTATGGCAATGGCTTGCAAGGCTGGAGACGCTTCCTCCTAGCTCTAGCTGCTGGCGAGAAACGGGGAGAGATATATCCATGAGGGAGGGGAGGGGTCGCGATCCTGATTGCCCTTTGTGATTCTGCCGCGTCCTCGTGCGCCGAGCGACGCATCTGTTCGACTCGTTGAGTGCTCGAAGCTGACTCGCTCGATTCTTCACGCTGACCAGGTCCGTACAAATTACATGGGGTTTTTGGTTTCTCCGGCAACGGGGAGCTCCGACGACTTAGCTGCTCTCATCCCCTTTGAGTATCACATAGAATTTCCTTGCTATCCTCCTTTTAATCTTCTTCTCTCTTGCATATCGATAGATGTTTGGTGGGAAAGTAGCAATATAACTCCTGAAGATCATGAGATTGGTAATGGATAGGCTAAATCAATAGCTTTCTAAGCTCTGTTCAATGGGCATTGCAAATGGACATCCAATCTTGTTTTTCATTCATTTCCCATAATATTGTCAATTTTTTTTTAATAAGCCTGTCTTTTCTACACGACCTGTATCCTCAATAGTTTCTGGATTCCTCTGCAGTTGACTCGTTGTTCGTGAGTAAGATAAACGTATTACATCTCAAAAGCATTGAAAATGTATAATCTGTGTAGGGAATGGAATCATGGAGGCAAATGTGGTGCATGATGATGTAGGGATTGAGGAAGAATATGTCTTGCTTGATCTTGACTCTGTCCATGAGCAGTTCGACATTCCGCCGGATGCACCTTATCTCTTATCTGTACGTGTTCAGACTTGCAAACTTATGTTGTTTAGCAACTTTCTGGTTTTCTTTCTGTGGTCTGTAATCATCTCATAGCGATCAGATATTTGGTTTCTACCTAAGGCTTTATCGAGTGCTTAACCAAAATACTGTGAGGTCAATGATCTATTGTACAATAATAACTGGACATTCAATGTGCTTGAACCTGCAATAGATGGAGCATGCTATTACTTGGCATTAGTTTGTGCTTCCATTATTGAAGTTCTACTATTGTAAAATCATTTGATTAAGATTTGAAACACGCTCTGACCACCCAACATACTAGCAGGTCCAGTTGTCCTTTTACAGTGTCTCGTAGTCGTAGATTGTTTGTCTCCTTTTGAGTGAGAAGAATTTTTCCCTTGATCATCTGCGTCTTTTTTAGTTCCTCGATGGAAACTTATGTTCATTGCAGTTCATCGAGTCTAATTCTTTATCACCTCACATTTTATGTACTGCAGGGTTTGGATACATTGAATCCCATATTGGTGATCGATAACAAATTGAGGCTGGTAAGCTCTTCATCTAATTTACATGTCTTTTTTAGGGGGGGGGGGTGAGGGGGCGGTGGGCATTGCTGATGTCGAGATACGGAATGTTGTGATGCATAGTTTATTCTCAGAATCGTTTCTTTCTCATGTTCCTGTGTCCTAACATAAGGTCAAGTTTTTTACGTGTCATAACCATTGCATAACATGCCTCCTCCTTCCATTCCTACATGCCTTCACTAAATTTATCCAGGGTTACTATACGTGCAATAGTCAGGCCCTGAATCTGTAACATCATCTCATGAACAATAATGCTTGTTGATTTATTTTGTTGCAAAAGCAGATCTGAACCTATGTAATAGTAGCTGTGTCAAGAAACTTAGTATACTGTTCAACATATCATTCATCCGTCATTCCTTCATATTAGATGTGGTAAGTTAATGCACCTCAACCTTTTAAAGCAGAACAACTTGGTTAAATGTGATTAATCATTCAAAATTCTGTCTATATACTCCAAAATTCATGTCTCTATCATTACTTTATAATGACCTGGCAGGTGCGGAACATAGTTGTGTTGATCTTAATAGTCAAATTCGTTCAGTTCTATACCTAGTCTCGGCAGCAGATTCAGTTATGTATTTAGACAAGTAATGTTGATTGATCAAATGTGAATAACTCAAGAGATATATCCGTTGGGTGAAGTGGTTACAAAGCTGGACATAATACTTGCATGTCATATTGTCTCGTGCCATAAGCTGGCATTATCATCTGTAACTTTGTCTCCTCTATAAGGTTCATGTTGCTTGTTCTTAATTTAAAATCACTTCATTTGACATTTTAGTAGCCATTGCTGGCATGCTGGTGATTGACCCTGATAGGAATGAAAATGAGTTGATAATAGTACTATTGAAAAGCTCCATGAAAGTTAAGGGCTTGATTGGCTTCATTTGAAGGACACAATTATGTATTGTAAATAATTGCATGAGATTATTTTTTGCATAAAAACAACGTTTGCATGCCCTTGAATAAATTTGTTCAATGCACGAATAAAAATTGAAATTGTTCATTATTTGAAAGAAGAAATTTTCACTTTTTTCAATCAAGAAATTATTTGTGCTGAATTCTGAAATCACAGCGGAGAAAGGGAGAACATATGTCCTTGTTCATCTGCAATACATGTTTGTTTTGTAAAAGTAGTGGAAGAGTTAGTGTTTTATCTATTTTTTTGCCTTGCTTCATAGCAATGATTTCAAACTGGGGCTAGACCATGATCCTGTCCGGTTTTTCTCAATTAGTTGTAATGGTCAAACCCAGTGTTGATCTGGTTCAACCATTCAATCTCGTGCACCGGCCGCTGGTTTGATTGGATCTTTGACCCAGTATTTTACTTCGTGAGAAAAAGTTGATGAGCTGAGGCAAGAATGAATCGACCCACTGACCACTGTGGATGGAAGAACACCTTATCCATTGGTAGACACTCATGACGTTGTAATTCGGCATAATAAACACACGCACATATTTGTGTGTATAAATGTATTAGTATATCCTCAAACTTTATTGACCCAGGGGTCAAATCGATTGAATGAAAATTAGAACCCATGCTGGTTCTTTGACTGGTCCGAGTGTAAAAACACTTTTCCATTTTCATTTATCTTTTCTAAGTTCGGTGTACTTTCATTTAGAAAGAATAAAGTAATCATCTGTGATGTTATCCTGAAACAGGTGAAAAATATTTTTTTATTTATAATTGATATTACTTGGTTGGATTACCTGGAAAAGATGTTTTACCTTGAATTGAGAAAGAAACCAATTAGCCTTTGGACATGTACAATTGTAGATTGGAATGATTCTATACAAATATGTATTATTTGGTGTAACCAAATATCATCATCCCTTGATAATCTACCAATAAGAACAATTAATTTTAATTAAAAAATATCTAGAAAAATGAATCTGAGCACTATTTCTTTTCTTTTAGTAATTAATGTGTCTAATTTTGCATTTGAATGTGTCTGAAGCCAAGAGAGAGACCTTGAGTTGTGAATTACGAGGATGCCACGTTGTCTGTTGAATTTGATTGTAGTGCATGGGTTCCTCCTCTCAGATATCATGCTAGTATTATATTAATGGGATTTGGATGTGGATGTGCCACAGTCTCTCTGTGTCTGATTCATCTATGGAAATATGTACAATGTGAAGTTTATATGTGTATATATCTTTTAGCAGAACTTGTAGACGTAAAAGTACATTCTCACTTTGTAGACTGCAATATTTGCTAATGTCTTTTGTTTTCTATAGTGTTAAGTCATTGTACTTAAATTTTTACTTTTTTTTTTTTGTACATTTTACAATTAAGGTTTACTTCAGTTTTGTTTTAATGCGCACATGTGGCATGTTTCTTCCTGATATAAAGAGACTCTTGTTGGCAACCCCCGTTGTCGTGTCATTTTCTTATTAAATGGTTATATGATGTCAATGAAAGAGTTGGACTTAGTGTTAGTATTACCTTGGTTGTACAGCCATAATTGTATTGAAGATGCACCAGTGAAACTCTTAATTGGGAAAACATTCAGCTTCATTGATATCACAAGTTTGCCCCACTCTCTGGAATTCTTCTTTTTCTCTATTTCTGAGTAAATTGTTAATGTTACTTTTGCTCTAAATCCATTTCGTAGTTATGTGTGGAGTACCGCATGAAATGTAAATTGTACATGATTTAACTTCCTTAAGTATTTTGATGAGTATATGTAATTGTGAGATTTCATGTGGACTTGAATTTAGTTGCTCTTAACTTATGCTATCCTTTGGTGCAGATTGGGCATTATGAGGAAACAATAGGAACATGTATTGCTCTTACTGAAGAGGGTGAGTCTCCTTTGATTTAAATTTATCATGTATCCCTGGGTCACAGCAATAATGAGCAACCTATAATTTGATAAGAGAATCTTATGTCTTAAAAAGCATGAGGTGTTGCATTCACTTTAGTTTCCTGGCTTTCAGGAAGTTTGGTGTACGGACATCTTTACAATGTTTTAAGATCCCAATTATAGTACAAAAAGAGCTATAAAAGCAAATTTACTATGTCTCTTGAGAGGCAATGGGAGTTGGAGAACGACTGTTCCATTGCTAGTTATTAGAGATGATCCATTACAAACTGAAATGGAATGTCAAAGAGTTGTTCATTGAAATTCTACATTTAATGCTTTCATCATTGGCTGCCCACGCATCATCATCGAATCAAGAGTTAAGCACGTTATAGGCAATTAAGAGGATTGAGAGCGCTTTGTTTTGCTTTAGGCATAAGTGAAAAAGTACATGTTTTGCTTTCTTGCTAAAATTTAAAATATTACTGAAGTCTTAGAAATTACGAAAGAAATATATGCAAATATGGGTCAATATCTATATGATGCGAAAATTTCATGTGTTGAGGGCTATAAAAGACAAAAGTACATGCATAACGAGATGTCGGTTAAATTACAAAGAAAAGGTTAATCCAGACATGCTCTGAATTTAAGCGATGACATATGATCAAGGAAGTTTAGTTTCTTATAATGGTAAAAGAAAAGGAAGTTTACTTTCCGCCATTGTGCTTCATTTTAAAGAAATTGAACTCATTTTTTTTTTTCTGTAAGCTTTGTGTGGCTCTTATAATAGCTGCCTTTCTCTCCAGTCTCCACTATCTATGTGTCTAACAATTGTCTTTTCCATTCAAGTGTCATGCTTTATGCTATTCATTTCCAGATCTTTGTTTCTTACAACATAATACATGCTTAGCTATTTCTAGGGAAACTTAGGAATCCAGGACAATAAAGCCTTTTCTGCAGTAAGTGGGACAGTGTACATGTGCTCTGTTTCTTATTAAGTACTTCACAGGAACTAACTTCCTAAGTTTTTCGCTTGAATTTCTCTTTCCTTCTCTATAGCCTTTGGCTTTCCCTAGCCTCTTGATCTATATTACACTACCATCACAAAGTTACATTTTCTTGTTTGTCTCAAAAACACCTTAGACGAGCTTCCTCATCTTATCCTTGAATTTAATCGATTCATCTCAAGAAATTTTGACTGTTTGTGACGATGTTAAAATGCTCCAGATTTTCTTTATAAGGGGAATCAGTCATCCACATCTTCTTAGACTTAGAAGGTACCTAAGAAAGGACGTGTATGTTCTATGCAGGTTCTTCCCCCATTGTTCCTGAAGAGATAGGACCATCTGAAGCGAACAAATTCTCTGGAAAATCTAATATGGATCCTAATCAGTGTCCCAGCAAGCAAGTAAAACCAGTTGCCTGCATCAATAAGATTCTCAAGTTCAAATTATTGGTAGATACCGACGTTCCTGATGCAAGTGCTCAGCCTTGAATAAGAATTTTCAGTTAGTCATCAGTCACTTGGAGAATTGGTTGTCCTGTGGATACGTTAGGTAAGTCTTTTGCTTTAGTATTTGAGTAGTTTAGTTTTTCATTTTGTCTCTCTGTTCACTTCTATGTTGTCTATCGTTAGGTTTATATCTGGTTGATCTACATCTTTCTTGTGGTTAGCTTCGAGCGCCCAATGATGTAGCTGATGAGCAACTCTGTGGCCAAACATTTACTTGCAGTAACATTTTCAAGATTGTTTCTGGGTACAGGCTTCTAGAGAAGAATGGGGGTTTCTCTAGGATACAGCTATCACCATATTATTATCTGAAATTATTGGGGAAAACTCTTAGTCAGCTCTTCATGTCCTTGTGGATATTTGTTACTGGGGTGCAATTGCTGTTGTAAGCCCAAAGCTTTCTTCACGAGCTCTTCAAATTAAAGGATTGGCATGCTTAATGGGATCACTAGGTAGGTAAACAAATCTTGAACTTTCTATGTCAGGATGAATTGGAGATTCATTTTTAAACCCTCCAGCTGCTGCTGTTCTGTGTTTATGACTACTAGAACCAAAACAACCTCTGCACAGTATGTAGCCTCCAGGGCCAGAGACCCCACATTCGAAAAACTCATGGAGAAGTACAAAAACCTTCTTAAAGTGGTTGCAATTCAAGACCTCATCCTTGCTTCCAGCAACCCTTCATCGTCAATTTCATTGGACTTTCTCAATAGGCTCTCCCAGAAGCTCCACTTGAATCGTGGTGCTGCCTCCTTCCTCCGCAAATACCCCCACATCTTCCAAATATTTTATGATGCTAATAAGTCTCAGCCCTTTTGCAAATTAACCAATGCTGCCATTGAAATTGTCTTAGAAGAAAGTCAAGCAATCAAGGCATCGATGCCCCTTGTTGTAGACCGATTAGTTCGCCTTTTGTTAATGACTCCTACAAAGTCTTTGCCACTCCGTGCTATTTTCAAGGTCTGGAGGGAGCTCGGTCTCCCAGATGACTTTGAGGATTCTGTTATTTCTCGAAATTCCAATCTCTTCAGACTTTGTGATGGTCATGAACCAAATACTCATATCTTGAAGTTGGTCGATGTTGTTCCGGAAAAATATCATCTTACAGCGGCAGTTGAGAATTGGAGGGTTACTGAGTCTTGTAGGGAAGACAGTGATGTTGATAGAACTGAAATTATGTTCAGTTTCAAGCATGGTTTTCCTCCAGGTATGAGGTTGAGCAAGGACTTAAAAGTTAAGGTTAAGAAATGGCAGAGATTGCCTTATGTGGGGCCATATGAGGGGATAAGGGAAAAGAGAAAGTCTAAGGCTGCAATCATGGCATTGGAGAAACGAGCAGTTGCTATGGTTCATGAATTCTTGAGTCTCACTGTGGAAAAGATGGTTGAAGTGGAGAAGATTAGTCATTTTAGAAATTGGTTCGAAATAGATATGAATATCAGGGACTTGTTCTTGGATCATCCCGGGATATTTTATCTTTCAACCAAGGGGAAAACGCACACCGTGTTCCTCAGAGAAGCTTACGAGAGAGGATGTTTAATCGACCCGAATCCTGTTTATGAGGCAAGAAGAAAGCTTCTTAATTTAGTTCTGTTGGGTCATCGTGCATTTTTCTCTAGTAGCGCAACAATAAGGAATGCTAATCAGAGCAAGCTGGATGAGTTTCAAGGAAAAGAATGAGAGTAAAGAAACACAAGTGTTACTGTAATTTGGATAGATCCTCCAAGGATGAGCGGCCTCACCCTCGTCCTCGTGTTTCTGGTTATAAGTTTTTTACGATAAAGGATGGAAAACAGTCAGCCAATGAGGGTGTCTAAGAGGTTGGGCTTGCCAACATTAAGTCTCAGAGATTTAGATATTTTGGCGTTTCTGGATATGGCCTGATAAACTCCATTCAATTCTGGTGCCCTATCATATACGGTCTAGATTCATCTGGAGTAACTTCTTGCTGATGATGCATAATCTGGGCCTGTGTGTCAGTTCGGGCAATCAAATTCTAGAATCTCAGGTGAGGCATGTGCATATCTGCATGTCTAGAGGATGCAAGACATCTATTTGTGGTTATGCACCAGCTTTTCAGGTATTATTAAGTGGGCATACACATCTGCAGTTATGTGTGGTGTTTGTTCTTTACTTGAATGCTGCGTTGTGGCAGGTAAAATGCTAAAAGCATTATCTAGTTGGTAAAATTGTCAAATTATCGAGTTCCAACCTCAAAAGCTGTTGCTTGTCTTTGTTATTTTAAGTTTCAATTGCCGGTTCTGACCGTGGCGCAAGGGAACGTATAAAATGTTCTTTAGTTAATGAGGGTCTTTTAGGCATCCTCAGCTCTCTTCTTTTGTCTTGCGGTCCTCTTTCCTTGCAAATTGTGGCATCAATGAAAACTGAGAACAGTTAATCATACTTTCTGTTGCATCTTTCCATCGGTGATACAGTTAAGGTCCAAAGGTTATGACTGCTTATGTTATTGAACTTTATGGATTATGCCCTTTGGCTTGAATAAATGTAGTCTTTGATTAGTTTTTTTACGTACTATGTGCCTTTGGAGCCTTCTTTTTCATTTCATTCGATGAGCATGAATCAATTAATCATAAAGCAACTTGCTTGGTTGGTCATGAATAAAAAGGGCAGCCCGGTGCATAATAGCATCCCCGCGATGCGGGGGTCCGGGGAAGGGCCCCACCACAAGGGTGAAAGGAGGCAAGCCTTACCCTGCGCATTTGCAAGAGGCTGCGTCCAAGGCTCGAACCCGTGACCTCCAGATCACACGGCAACACCTTAACCAGATGCGCCAAGGCTCCCCTTCTTGGTTGGTCATGAATAGATTATAAAAATTGTTTCTTTTGCAATCGTAGTAAACATAGGTATGATTAAAACAATTCATGATTCTGAATTAGCAACACTGAAAATGAGCAGTACAACTGCAACGCAGGCAAAAGGAAAGAAAAACCTCTGAATCTGTAGAATTTTGTGCAATGTAGTTTGTTTCCGCATCTCAAGTCAATATAATCTACTCTGGATGTGCATATTGTTTCTGTGTAGTCTTCACGAGCCGTGTCCAATTTTCTATTTCTGTTCTATTACATAATGAAAGGGCTTCTTCTGATGAATTGACACATTGGATGCTGTTATCGAAGATGCGTCTGTCCTGCCGACTTGTAATTTCTGCACTCTATGTCTCGCCCTAATTTTGTTTTCACACAAGGAAAAGAATCATTCGAGGTTCATTTGCTGAATTGTATTTGACTGATGTGTCAGATTAGTTCAGTTTCCTTCTGCTGCTGGCAAGTCGATCACTCTGTCTCCTCTTCTCTTCTCTTCCTGTCGTTAATTATTAGAGCCGATTCGGTATTTGCACAGAACTTGCCAAGTTGCTGTGGCCTGGTTTTGTGGGAGTTGTGCTGTCTACAGATTTTATGCTGTGGCATCTGTTTTTGGAGCAATATCAACTACTTCATGTTATTGGTTCCCATGGCTGTGTCCTAAATGTTGGAACAAAGACAGCGGTCAAACTTTTTAGTTCTCCAAATTGGACGACGTTTATCGTGTCATGGCAGCGCTTCGTGTGGCTACCAGCCCACCAACCGCCATTCCGAGACTGGAGAAGTCGAATGGTGGTCTTAGCTCAACGATTGATCTCGAGGAGCTAGTGCATCTTTCAAGTAAATGGCATTTTACCTTTTTCTACGAGGATGCTTTTCAAGTTCTTTGATACCCCATCTACTCACCGCGTATAATCCCGTGTTGCTTCCTCCATATCTCTGGCTGGCGCGACTCAATTCAAACTTTTCCTCCCAATGGAATCTCTTTGACTCTTCCGACTGCGACTTCAAGCTGGCTCGCATCATATCACCATTACTAATCAAAATTTGTCGTTGCCTTGCCTATGTCTAACCTATGGTCAAAGCGTAGCCTAACCTTTGTGAACCAGCTCTTGTTCTTTTATGGCTACCCAAGTTTTTGTTCTATTCTCATGGTGCCTCACCAAAACTTCATTCTTTCTACAGCAAAGACAAAGTCTTGGGAGGCACACCAATCAAATCAGCTTTGTATTCAAACGAATGACTTAAAATCTTTTGGTCAACTTTTGATTAGAGTATGCTATAATGATCAAATCATGTTTGGTTAATCTCTCTCTATCTTTTCTGAGCCACAAGAAAAAAAAAAAAAGGGAATCCTCTCTTAATGTTTTATAGGGGTACCAAGTCATGAAAACCCATCAGATAATGTGTGGGTCTTGCTATGTCAATTGGTATGACATGTGCCACATTGGAAGCTTGTGCCGAATGTACTCTCGACTCTAGACTTCAAATATAGATGGTGAAGGCCCCCCTTCATCATAATTTCTACACTGCATGTTGTCGATTTCAATCACTGTTGACAATGTTGCGGTTTGTCGATTGTCTCATTGACCGACGACTTCTGGTTTGATCAAATTTTGTTCTTATTGACCAAGTTCACTACTCGTTGATAACAAAGGTTGGTCAGTTTTGCATATGAACGGATTCAAAGATGCTAAAATCTTCACCAAAGGAAAAATCATAAATAAATAAAAAAAAACTTGAATCGAGAGGCGAAGGATTAAATCCTTTTAAGAAATAAAGTTTTTGCTCGGAAAAGCACTTCAAATTGTTGGTTCATCAGATTCATTGCCAGAGATAGCTTAGAACAGATAGGCTTGCGGGTGTCATCCAACACAAAAGCGTTGGTGCTACATTTGGCGTTCATGGTGCGATTCTTAATGCACAAGACTTGCGAATGGCTGGGCTTGTAAACGCTGAGACATTGTTGCTGTCGTACTTTATCTTATTGCCGTGACAAGATTGATCACATTGACTTTTTAGCAAGGCTTCCTTTAACTCTTTCCCCAACACCTCGACATGGAGATTTACTACAAGTTGACTAAGCTATCCAGTCACGACCCTTTGAGTTCAATTATGGAACACGGAATCTCTTAATCTAAATTCATTAAATAAGAAAGGACAAAAAGAAAACATTTGGCATAAAGTAGAGCATCATTTCCGCAAGAATACCATTAAAGAAACGCATCGACATGTACTTCAACAAGACAAAATTTAATTCTTTGTACATAAGGCAGAAAATTCATTTAACTTAACCAAGTTAAGAAAGCGATAAATGTATATATTTGGCGAAAACCTATATGTACTTGGCTAAAAGGCTTAATTGACGTTCGGTTTTATTACATGTGTGGAAGAACATTGCATAATATATAGTTCTATTGACATTTTTTTTTATGGAGATAAAAGTAATAAAAATTTGTTTTGAAGAGAATTATGAGTAGAGTATTTCAAATTTATTCCACGGACTCATCTTTCACAGATAAAACAAGTAAACATTTTAATTAAGTTAAAAAAAGCTGAATTTTATTAGAGAGTGCTGGATTTTACTAGTGTACATTAGAATTTAAAAAAAAAGCAATTTGTATTTCTCATAAATAGGAAAATTGATAGAAGGATTACAAAAATAGTTGAAAAAAAAACTTAAACGGACACATGTTATTGTGAAATACAGGAAATAGGCAAGAAACTTGGAGGACTATGCCGCATTATTAGCTCTAATGAAGCTTAAATAATTAGCTTTTTTACCCCTCCCAGGCTTCACGAATGCGTCCAGGAGCTGATTAAGGGGGGTGCATGGTAATATTTTTGCTCTAGAAATCATCTTTTGCTTCTGAGCAGAAGTTGACCTTTTTTTTTTTACTTTTTCAAGTGGCTCTAAAACTACTTTCAGAGCAAAAAAATGCTCCTGAAGTAGAAAAATGAATTTACGTAACAAAATAGATTTCTACTCTATCGTTATGATTGAATCTATTTTTTCCTTGCAAGATAGATAAAATGCCCTTAAAGGGTTTCATATTTGCATAGTTTTCTTCAATGTAGTTATTTTCCTATTATGGTTTTCCTTGAAATTTAAATTTATTGCTATTTAGAAAATAAAATATATTCTATTCTTTATCATAGCTATTGTAACCATTGTCACTCCTACCTCAAAGCTTACTTTTGTGGTGAAATTTGTTATCTTTCATTTGAGTTGTCTAAAATGAATATCAAATATCTTTTCTGTTTACCGTATAAAAGAATTGGTGTTTTTTTACTTCCATTCGTGAGACACTTTTACGCAAAAGCAGCCAAGACACCAAAGGTTTACATAGAAACACACGAAAAAAAAATGACGTAAAACAGTTATGCGCATTAAAGCACCTCGATGTTTTTTTCCCCCCTAAACACACCAAGAATGTTATTGGCTCCAAAATAAATTACATTTAGGTGTCATTTTGTTTGTTTTTCATTCTATGCAAAGTTTTGATTTAATTAAATCTCATCTTTTAGATTTTCACATTTAGGAACGTAAATTATTTTTGTGTCAAATATTCAAAGAGTTTTTTTTTTCATCCAATCATCCTAGTAGTCTTATATAAAAGACAACTGATAATAAAAAGTTTGATGGTGATAGGTGTGAGAATGTTCAACTCAAAAATTTAAGCTAATAAGTGGAGGGATATATATAAATCCCGTTGAGAAATGATTTGTAATACTTCAACAATAGGCACAAAATAAGCAAAATTTTACAAACATGAGACTGTTAAAAAAAATTTTCTATTAATTTTTTTTTCAAGATTATGCTTGACAATTAACTCATAAATTTGCTCAAAAATGTGGAAAATGCCTTCAGCTAGCCCGCTTAACAAATGATCAAAAAGAAAATACGCGATTTTCCTAATCATGAAAACTAGATCCTACATGTAAAGCGAAAATTAAAAAAAAAATGGGAAGTAGATAATTTTGGGGTCCACTATTTTTAAATTTCGTTTGAATAGTTAAAGAAAACTTTGTCTCTTTTGTTGAAAATGGGTGGATTTAGCCATATAGAAATTGCATACAGTCCTAGCCGTTTCTTTAATCAAATATTGGACATCCACAATAAGATTAACCGGGTCTTTGCTTTTTCCTTAATTGCAAGATCTTCACGGTCAATCCCTTGTTGGAAAAGGAAGCAATATAATCCCACCTAATCAGTGGATGACCAAGAAAGTAGCGGCATCATCATCATTGGGTTCTTTTCACCCTCTCATTGGAGTTCTTTTCACCCTCTCTTTCAATTGCATAGCGTAAATTATTTGCGTACATCCACGTGTTCTAAAATATCACTCTCGCCCACCAAGAATGTTTACCCTCTTTCACATAATTTATGAAATTGCTACTGTTCTTCATAATAAGTATTTAAATAATCATCCAATTACGCATACTTTTCTCCCTTTGGGAAAACATGTTTGATTTAATTAATGGGTTTCTCTCTAGTTAATTAGAGTGCGAAATGTCAATGATATGAATGACTCTCAAAAGTCATAGGATCCACCGTCTCTTGAGTAAAAGGGGGGGAATAATAAGAGAAGGGCAAACCTATTAGAGGTTTGACTTTTATGTCTAAGTGGGTTTTAAAAGCCAAAGCCAAAACCAATTATTTTGGTGAAATTCAAAATTAATATTCGAGTTGTGCCAAGTGTGTTTACTTTTCTGACTTACCAAAGGAACAGTTGTCTTCACCAACATGGACATTACAATGTATGCAAATCACCGTTGATGTTAGTCAAGTGATATCCTAGCTAGGTATCATTATTTTCCTTCATATTAGGGAGACAAACATTAATGCGTCCTGTGGATTCTTGCAAATACATCAGGACCATCAGCCCCATCAGCCCCATTGAATCTCCCGTCCTTTACAGTCAATCTCATGTCCTTTACACTCCATCAAGTTTAACATGGGGAGGCCACGTATCGAATTCATGCAATAATTCTTGTACTAAGGGGAGTTTGGTAAATCCTCGGGAGTGGTGGCTCCATTCACTTTGACCCGTCGCTGCTCACTTGTTTCCTTGGTAAACTCTCCGGATTAGGGACTCCATAGCCATTTTTATATTATATAATATATATATATATATTCAGTGCTTACTTTTTTTTTTTTCCCTTGGAGCTTGAGCCTCACATGGAATAAAAGGCCAACTCATAAACCTTAGAGAGGTCAAAATCTTAATGGATGAGCCAAGTAGTTTTAGCTCAATTCACTCTCTAAAAAGATGACACATTCCTAATCCATGTTGAATTAGAGTCTCCAGAGATTTACTTCCCCGGTTGTGTTGTCCTATGATCTCAAGAAGATACATTGAATCAAGCGATTGAGGATTCTTCCCGCCACGGAGCCCCCCGCGAATAACATCCCCCTTCCTCTTCTTCTTTCTTTTTCCTGATTTATTACTTACTTCTTGTTGTGTGATAGTCAATTGAGAGGGGGAAAGGAACATAATTCCATCCAAAATAATAATTTTTTTCTTTTAATATTTTTTTTTGAAAAATTTGAGACAAATTGTGTAAAAGAAAACTTCATGTTTGTTTAAGAATCATGTTAGAGCAATTTCTCTATTAAGTATTTAACTTCTGTGTGTTGACTTCAAACTCAATTAGAGAAACATAAGGAAATAGGAGATTTCTTAGTCTTGAGTTAGGGGAATCGGTTCAAGGTTGAGTAGGCTCTGGATCAAGAACTGGAAATCTACTCTTTCAGAGTTGATTTCCGATATTTGAAATCTGGATTTGAACCACTATCCTTACGAAAGGCTTGGGGCCGAAAGGGCTTAATTTGAAGTGACGTAACTATAATTATAGGAGACCAATATGAATAATTTTGTCGCATAAAGATTAAGGCATCGATAGATTGTCTTAAGTTTCATATGTTCAAAACCCATCTCCAACCTATCCATATGTTTTTGAAACAAAGCAACAACAACAAAAAAAAGAAGAAGAAGAAGAAGAAGAAGCTAAAACCAGTTCTCGACTAGAATCGACAGTCCTGGATATATAACAGGGGGAATTGAACCGATCAAAACTGGTTTCCAATTTTTTCACCCAGGGACCTAATGTTCCCATGCAAACTGGCCTAGGACCAATCGGGTAAGTCCAATTTGAGTTGTTAAGTTTTTGAGTGTTTCAACCCCAAATTGCACACGTTAATCTCTTATTATCCGAACTCTCACACATTCTCTAAAACAAAACTAGAACTCTCATAGAAGCTCTCAACTTGACATCTCTATTATGTAGCTTCTCTTTGAACCTCAAAAAGCTAGCTCGGTCCCATATCTAATCAAATTGGAATTACTCAATTGACATAATTTCATAGGGGCTAAAGCACAAGACAAGAGGGTCTTCCATTTATGCATAGCTTGGTCCCTATGTAGTGTCGATGAACGATGAACTATAATTTTGTACTGCTTTTGACCTATTCATGTTTTGTGTCACTCCTTAATAGGTTTGGTCAATCACTTAAATATAACATTTTACAACATTATGTAGATGTTAAGAAATTACACATTCTGAAATACAAAGTCGTGTGTTATTCTACACAGTTTATTTTCGCGTCAACCATGCTTTTTCAAGGTAATAAATGGTACATCATCTCCTTCTTGAACTATCTAAATAAATTATTTCCATATTTACCAACGTCAGACAATTATTTTTGTTTACTTCAAATGTGACCATTCAGATAAAAGAAATCAAAAATGCTTTTTTCTTCAATTTGAAGTAGGACTAAAAAACAAATGCGGTAGGAAGATGACCAATGTCTTTGAGCTGTTCAGAAAACTTTGCCACCTTTTCTTGATTCCTACCTACTTATGGGGTCCCTCTTATCATTGAGAAATTTGAGAATCCTTTCTACGTCATTGCTTTTGACATCTAAAAATTGGTCAACTCTCTCTCTCTCTCTCTCTCTCTCTCTCTCTCTCTCTCTCTCTCTCTCTCTCTCTCTCTCTCTCTCTCTGTTTTTAGGGTTCTATAAGTCTAGAACACAAAAGAAAATATTATTGTTCTCTGTGCTCAATGGCAATGTCAAGTAAAGATCACTATCACATGAAAATGGAGTTTTGGGAGGAGTCTCTCACATACACACTTCCTCCAGAGAAACAGAGTGGTTAGATTTGTTGCAGGTGGAAGATTCGGTGGAACCTTTGATCTTAACTTTATATTACAGATAATAAAAGCTTAATTAGCGATAATAATTCCACATAAAATAGGCCAAAATTATGGAAAAAGCAAAGAAGATAAGAAAGGAAAACCCGGTTTCCTATGTGTGAACACATGAATTGGATTCATTTTCTTCTTGGATTCTCCTGATCTTCAACGTATTAATTTCATCTTTACCATTGACATTCTCACCTTGGTTTCGTGACAATCTTGAACTTAGGTTGCCGGTCCGGTGATTCGAGATCAACAAACGCCGCATACAAAGGACAGTTTCATTACCCTATGGCGTAAAACAAATTACTGGACATGCAAAACGTGAAGGACGAATTAGCCTCTCTGATCTGACATCGCTCCCTCCTTTTAAAGAACATTCATATGGTCACCGTCAGTTCGCGCCGGTATCAGCACTGCTCATGGAATTGAGTTTTTTCTTAGTAATATACGCTGTCGTATACTTAATCAGGATGTGAAACACTGTACTAAGACATTTATCATACGAACACATGACATGTATCTAAAGAGCTAACTACGCAGTCTCACGAAAAATTGAAATCGTCGAGGAGGTTGTCCGGCCAGATGGATGGGACAGCCCCAGCGTCGCCAATGAAAGTGTTGGTGAAAGAAGTCCCAGCGGGAGGAGACGGCGTTGAAGAAGAAGGAAGCCAAGGAGAATTTGGTGAGTTCTCTCCTTGACTGAGAATTGTGAACTCGCCAGCTTGGACCATAGCGTTATTGTTATTGCAGTTATTATGATCCTTCCTCAAGTCTGTCTGGAAGCTGCATGGGTTTTGTAGCTCAGGCAAGTGGGCAAAAGGATAATTATCATGGACAGGACTAATTGGAGCGTTCCCAAACAGTGAGTGAGTGGTTGCGTCTAGCTGAGAAGGTGATGGTGATGATGATGAGGTCATCATTTGGTTCTCTTTGATTGAGGCAAGAGCATTCAAGAGCTTCATGGTCTCCACATCATCAATTAAGACATTGCTTGAGGTGGTGGGAGTGAGAGAGACTGCTGTTGTGGGTGGCTGAAGAAGGTATTGGAACTTGGCGACGGCCTCTGCTTGGAGCCTCGCCTGCTCCTCGAGCGAGTGGTGGTCGATGAGCTCCTTCAAGTTGACCAGAGCGAGGAGGTGAGGGAGGCTTGAGAATATGTCGGTTCGAGGCCGGTGGGTCATCGGGTCGAACCCCATCTGGATCAGCTTCTTCTTGAGATGGGTGTTCCAGAAGTTCTTGATTTCGTTATCCGTCCGACCTGGTAGGTGACCTGCAATAGCTGACCACCTTCTCAAGTGGAAGAGAGAAAACAGGATTAGGAATTTATCCGAGCCAAACTATAAAACGATTCAGGAGAAAGAACAACAAAGATCCAAATATGGGAATTAGTAGATTATAACTTGTTGCCAAGAATAGAGTGGAGATTGAGGATGGTTTGCTCTTCTTCAGGGGAAAATTTGCCCCTCTTGATGTCAGGCCTCAGGTAGTTGGTCCATCTCAGTCTGCAACTCTTGCCACACCTGTTGAGATCTGCCAAGAAAAGTATGAAACCAATGACCCATCAATATGAATTGTGATGATTTGAAACTTAACAAAAGCTGAAGGGATAGACCAAATAGGGACTCCTCCATTCTCTTTTTTTAACTTGCATGAAAGTATCTCGTGCATCGGATACATCATGCGTATATGATCCATGTGACTGCTTGACCCACAAGTGATCAGTCTGAGTGTTACCACGGCATGCCGTGCCACCAATATAAGAGAGAGAGAGAGAGTATACCAGCAAGCTTGGGGAGAGCTCTCCAGCTGCCATGGCCATGCTTCTGGATGTGGTTGATGAGTTTCTGATCTTCCTCAGGAGTCCATGGACCTTTCTTCAGTCCGCTTTCATCGCAGCAAGGAGACCTCCCCATTAGACTCTGCTCTGTTTCTTTTTTTTTCCTTTTACCTTCTGTGCTTTATGTCTCTCTTTTCTCTCTCTCTCTCTCTCTCTCTCTCTCTCTCTCTCTCTATTATTGGGGTATTTGCCTCCTGCTATCCAACCATAACTGCAGCTACCCTATTTATATAGACCTGACCAGTTAGCAGTGTCCCCTCCTCTTGCGCAGCAAAGTAGATGATGTTGCCACGTGGCCTCCCCTCATTCGCTGCGTAGGGTTTATTCTGCAAAAATCTTGTGAGCTCAGTTTATTCATCTAGAACAAGGTCTATATGTACCATTGATGATATTTGATTCCATGCTTAATTTGATGGGATACGTTTGTTATGATAATTTAACTCAACAGAGTGCTAATATATGCGGAATAGAATATATAACGCCTATTAATGGGGCTCGATACTTTAAGAAAGGAATTGTGCACGACTTGCATGTTTATTGAAATCATTTCATAAGCTTTTAACTTACTAACGTCTTTCCCTTTGGGTGATCTTAAGCCACACATATCTCGATTGAATCTCTTTGTCGTGAGATGACAAGATCAAATTTTTTTTTCCCGTTGATTGATAATGAATCAAAGAAGCTAGAGGAATTAACATGGAAATTATGATCCCCTGAGGATATATTGAATAACTAATTAGGATAATCAATGAAATTTTGAGTTGGAAAATAGATAAATGCAAATATCAAAATCTTAGTTTCCTATTGCTATATTATATGTAGGATACATCTTTGAAGGTTCCAAACCTACAAAAAAGATGATGACAATAACATGGGAAACTTTACAAATGCCAAGACATAATGTCTACTCAATTCTCATTACTTTGACAATAGTTAAATTCTCCAACAATGTTTAGCGTCATGTGACTATTCATGATTTATGCACGAGTAGAAATTCCTAAGATAGATCTAAGATGATTCAATTGAACCGGTAACAAAGCAGAAAAAAGTACAATATCGGGTTCAATCGTGAAACTTGTGTCTATCAGGATTCTGATTGGTAGGTTATTAATGTAGATCATCACCCAATTAGAAACATTTAAACTAAAAGAAAATGACCATGTTTATAATCTATAGCGGAGTTATCAAAGGGAATTTTCTCTAACCATGAATAAAGAAAAATATGGCCCAAATTGTTGAATTTGTCAGATGGTTACAAAACATACATGAAAAAAAAACCTAAAATAGAGAAAACAAAGGACATCCATGGATTATGATAGCTTCAAATGTCTAAATCATGGTGTAATTACGTCTATGTAAATTATTAGATCAATGAAAAAAAGATAACACCATATATTTTATGAATTTAATCCAATCTTAGCTTGAAAATCCCTAAGAGGTTGATCATATGGTCAAGTTTCTTTAAGAAATATGTACCTCAAATCTCCATTTCAACCCCATTTCTCACTTGGATTAGTTTTAAGGTTAGTTTATTTAGCAAAAAAATAAATAATTTAAAAAATATTTTTCTAAATACAGTCATTTATAACGCATGAAATAATTAGTCAATGAAATACATTTAATTATCAATGATGAAAAATATTTTAATTTATTATTTTTATTAGCAATATAAGTAATCACTTTTAGATGGATATTTTTCCAAGCCATTTATTTTTCGTTATACCTTCAGCGTGACTCCAATTTGCAGCAACTCGGAAGCAAGGGCAAAATGGGGATTTCATGCAAAATCCACGTAGAGAGAGACCAGAAAGTAAAAGGTCAACATCGGAACAGGTGGCACGTCCTCCGTGGTCAGAGTTGCGCCCGCCATGCACGCAACACCAACTTTTGTTTCGTCATTCGTTGCCTGGACTTTATGGGCTTACGTTGTTCTTGTTGTTATTAATATAATACAAATGATAATAATAAGGATTAATACCATGAAAAACTTCAAATTGATACTTCTATGATAAATTTACCTAAATTATTTTTTTAATCATAAAAAATTTCAAACTAGTATACTTATAATAATTTTACCCTCTATTAATTTTCGTTAAATTTAATATTAAATTACTAAGTTTGATGGCATGTGACAGTTCACAAGTATATCGATTTGACATTTTTACCATCTGTTTATCACAGATGTATCATTTTAAATTTTTTCATGGGATTAATCCAATTTAACGAAAGATAAATTTATTACATGTGTACTAGTTTGGGAATTTTTGCAATAAAAAAATCAATTTATGATAAATTTATTATAAATGTACCAGTTTGAGATTTTTGGTATTAAAAAAATAGTATGAGGGTATATTCATCACGACGTACTAGTTTGGAGTTTTTTGCAATATTAATCCTAATAATAATGACAATAAAAATGTTAATGTTATTATTATGTCATCTGCTTTCTATCAAAACGATGGCCAGCTTTTGATTCACTTTGCAAGGGGTAATCATTACCATGTTTCTGTGCAATTTATTTTTGCGTCAACGACAAAATCTACTAGACATCTGCGATTCTTATCTCTTCGTGAAAGAAAATGCCGAACAAATTTGTAAGTACTAATTGTATTTTATCCACAATATTTGAAGGACACTACTGATAAATATAACAGAAGATTAAATTTTTCGTTAACGCGTGTGCTTTTGCTTTAAGAAGCAATATGCCCAAATGAAAAAAAAATTGTATTTCATTCTTTATTTATGGTAAATTCATTGGTCTCTTGTTCAGGAGAAGCCTATCCTTAGGCAAACCTACTTCAGGATCTTTGTTCCTAATCAAGGTCAGAATCGTGTCTTTTCTTCTTCGAGATGGCCGATGATGATCTGTCCTTATTTATTTCACTGGGTTTTTCCTCCTTTTCTTTCTTTTTTTTTTTTGAATTTTCAGTACTGATACTCTAAACTGGTATACTTATGACAAATTTACTCCAAACTATTTTTTGATTAAAAAACTCTAAACTAGTACGTTTGTAATAAATTTATTCCAAACTATTCTTTTGATCAAGAAAAACCCTAATTAATTGATGCATATTTGATAAATTTTAAACTAGTACATCTGTAATAATTTACTCTAAACTAATTTTTTTGACAACGGAAAACCCTAAACCGATACATATGTAATAAATTTACCTTCCATTAAATGATGTTAATACCACGAAAAATATCAAATTGATACACATGTGACAAATATAAGGTAAAAATCTCAAACTAGTATACCTATTAACTGTCATATGTCATTTAACTGCAACGTATTATCCAACTCGATAATTTGATGATTACATTTAACAAAAACTAATGAATGATAAATTTATCATAAGTGTATTAGTTTTGGGTAAAATTTGTGACAAGTGTACAAATTTAGAGTTTTTTATAGTAAAAAATGGTTTAAAATAAATTTATCACGAATATACCAATTTAGGATTTTCCAAGGTATTAGTCCCCCGTAAAAATGGAGGGTCTTCCTTTTGCATGGCCTGAATATTATACTTGTGGCCGCCTGCTTGGCCCCTCTGGGGAACGTAGACGAGACCAGAGTCTCTTTCCACATGTGCGCCGACCCCAACCGATCTTCATCGGCGGCCGTCCTCCAACCCAACCTTCCGGAGGGTTTTTTGTTTTCCCATTGCAGGAACTCCAGTGCTCTTCGCCATTGGTTTGGCAGATAGAATTCACAGATGACAAATGGGGTCAGCTCGGTGGTTGAAGAGCGGGCTTGTCTGTGGGGATCAAGCGCCAACGACACGGGTCTGGCTCGCCATTTCTCATTCGGGTCACCCTTCCGGGTCTTAGCTTGTGTTCTGACCCGGTCCACGAGGTTAGTGGAGTATTTCATGATCCGGGGCTGGGCGAGTTTTCTAGAAACAAGAAAGAACCATGAACAAAAAATCTTGATTTTTTGCTCTGTAAGGCTGTGAACGCCTACCTCCATTAAACCGTACCATCAATGAGACCCCTGAAAAAATCTGGATCAAAGATCAAGTAACGAAAAGACTTTTTTAATAAGATGCAGAGAGCATCATCCCCCCTCGATAAGAAAGGGACTGCTTTTGATAAATCGACGATGGGGACTCGTGAGGACGTGACTTGTTTGACCATGGAGGGAGATTGTTAGGGCAAAAGTTGGTGCAAGGCAGTCTCTCTGATGACCTCCTCCCCCCTCTCTTCCTCCTTTGAAACGCAATCTCTCCATCTCTAGAGAGAGAGAGAGAGAGAGAGAGAGTTCACCAGCAAGAATTAATTCTCGAGCCTGCGCAGGCTGAAGGTGGCATCCGTTAACTCTGAGTGATGTGTATCTAAACCTGATTTTGTCTCCTACAATTAAGCGCGGGCCGTAAAAATCAAGAAAGTGGTTCATCATCCAGACATCAAACCAGAGAAAGCTAGGGTTTACATATCACCACGTCTTGTTTTACTGTTCGCTTGAAAGGCACTAGGGACTTCTTTGCAAGAACGACTAGACCATTAGAAATAGGTAAAAACGGAACACCGTTAGAGCAGCTCAACCAAAAGGGAGCACACGCGAAGACACCGGTACTCCTGTAATTATATTCACCAATTGGGGGGGGGGGGGGGGGGGGGAAAGTACAGAAGCCTGAATAAACGATACTTCCGAAGGGCATTGTTTTGCCTCTATGAACAGCTCTCTTTGCGCAAAGTAATCCCTTAATTCTGCGTAAAATCTTCAAAACATCCAGTGACAAAATGTCAGACAGACTCATGCTGTAAATGCAAGATGAGGCGGACAGACTCACAATCAATACAAAATATGCTTTGTGACATGTGCATAGATAATATTTCCTCCTTTTTGAACTTGATTTGGTTTAATTTAGTTCATTAAGCACACGAAATATCAACAATAACAAATGTAAAACGTTCGTAGCATAGTCGAGTCATAGGCAATTGGTAAGGGTTGAGCTCACTTAAGCAAAATGCAATATCTTTCTACTATTTTTGTTATGCATAATCGGCGAGCTTACTTTAATGGAATGAATCTAGACAATATTGCGCAAGCTGCTTTAGCGGTTTAGCGTGCGATCCGCCATCATGGCCAATTTCGTGGAAAGAAGGATTCCTAAGCAAGCTTTGCTTCTTCTTTTCTAACCTAAACTCCAAACGAAAGCATCACAATAAAGGCCCACCAAAAGAGTCAACCTAGCCAAGAAAACTCAACTTGGAAAACCCTGCCTTTTCTAACATAATCAATTGCCCTTGTTCTTCTTTTCCTGTCGGCATGGATTTTACAACCAAAAAGCAAACCCTACATTGTTCCTCTCATGCTTTAGGTTAAGGGTTAGGGATACAAGAATATCTTAAGCACCTGCATTACGAAATCCACATTGGAAGTTTAACAGATAAAAACACAAACAGAGAGAGAGAGAGAGAGAGAGAGAGAGAGAGAGAGAGAGAGAGAGAGAGAGAGAGAGAGAGAGAGAGAGAGAGAGAGAGAGAGATGGCTCCATAGCTTGCTTCTTCTCCTTAGGTTTCTTGTCGGATGGACGACACTTTCACATCAAAAGTAGAAGGATTCAATCAAGAAAAAAAATAATCAAAATGAGTCAAGTGATGTCACCTTAACTCCTAGCAAATTGGCAAGAAATTTAATGATTGTTTAACTGATTTGCTTGCTGCATCAAGTAATTAACCAACACACATCTAAACTCAGACTTTGCGTGCTTCCCAACGCCACGTCTACGATGTTTTTGTCCCCTTCCCTTCCCCCCATGCAAAAAGAAAAGCTCCCCACACTACAAAGAAAGATTGTTTTCTTTTATTATTTGAATATAACCCCTATTATATGCTGGTGTGTGATGAATATAAATTGACCCTTTGGAAAGATCGAGATCAAGGGAAGGGGTTTGAGTATGTTGCTTGAGAAACGCTTCTTCCCCCTCTTCTCCCTTCTCTCGGCCAAATAGTTTAGTTAATTTCTTCTTCTTCACTCTTTGTAATTCGATGACCAAACTAGGGCTGACTATTGCACGACCTTTGTCCCGACCTCCTTGTTACTTCCACTTTGACTAATTTAGGAGACTTTGTTGTCGACAGCCCACAAAAGAAAAATCAACCCGAAAAAAAGAAACTTTAATGCTTGGGAAATTTCGCGGAACGACTGCCGATCATACAAAAAATTGACATTTAAATGAGGTAACAACGTTGAATTTGAACATGGGTCACCTTTTAACAAGGCCCCTGCTTATTGGGGGCATCAACCCAATCGAATTCACAAAGAAAATCTTCTTATATTGATCATTGAGTAAAGAAGAAACGATTAGAAAAATGGAGTAATGCCACGGTCGTCTTTTGTATACGTCGAACGTCCATGTACTGGAAAAACAAAACTAAATCGTGGCATTTCCATGGAGTAGCAATTTTGTCTGTCTGCATCAAGGACAGTGACAGTCGCCCTAAGCATCGTTAAACGATGGATTAAACAAATAGTTTAAGAACAGAAAAATAAAAATCATAAAAGAAAGAAAATTAGAAAACTTGTATTACGTACATTACACGTGAATAGTATCTGTGAGCACCCATCAAACACCTACTTCTCCTTATTCAACTAGTCATGCCCTAACAACCCTAATTGAACGCCCTCCATAAAAAAAAAAAGAGAGAATATGCATATTAAAAAAAAAAGAGTGGGGTCTCGAAAATCGATGCTAATTTCATCGTATCTTTACCGTTTCTAATGAAAGTAACGTATGGAAAGGTTCACTTTCCCTCCCGTGGCATCACCCGAGGAACCACACGGTCGTGAACTAAATTAGGGAAGGCTTGTTCCCCAATACTTTAATCATAGAAAAAGGTTCCTTCTCAAAAGAGACCAAGAACGAGGAAAAATGTCCAAAAGACCCTAAACTTGTTACACGCCGGTTAATTCAGTTCTAAACCTTTTGATGATTTGCTAGTCTAGTCCTAAAACTTTTGACGATTTGTCAATTTAGTCATAAACTCTTTGATTGGGTTGGCTGGCATACCTTAAATTTAAGATTCAATGATGTCACAAGAACAAAAAGGGAAAAAAAAAACATGATTCAAAGCAAATGGACGAAATCTTCTTCGTGAATCCTGGTTCAGATTTCTGGGGGCAGGTCTGCGTTTTTCTCAACCGTTATGACCGAGCCAGAGAACAAGAATACGAAGTGGGGGGATTGAATTGAATTCCATGCAAGCTCGTGATATTATATTGTGTGATTCCATGCCTAATTTGCTTCCAAACCTACGTACTTTGATGATTTTTATATGTGACTATTCGTCCTCTTCGAAATCATTTCTTTTAAGAGATCAACTACTACGTCTGATTTGTCCCGTTCTAACTATTCTATAGGAGGGTGACATAAGAGCAACAGCTAGGAGACATTGAAAGGTGGTGATATGGACAGTTGATTATACTATGTATGGATTTTTTTTTTTTTGGTCTCATTTAAGCAGATTATAATATTTGGCCTGTCTTGTTTAGTCGCATGCAAAGCTCCGGATCCTTTGGGATTTTTTTTGGCCTTTGGAAGCCATGACAATGTCGCGGTAGGCCAACGCACCTTTCAAGTACATAACATATGGGGACACGGACACACGATTATGCGAAATTTACATGTTATAGATGAGTTATCATGGCATACGTCGTTAGGGCAAAAAAAAAAAGGGGGGGGGGGGTTTTACATAGGCACCTTTACACATCATGTATTTGATTGAATGAGTAAATATAATTCTCAAATCAAGAGTGGATGAAGTCGTTCATGTTAAATTTCTTTTACATTGACCGTTTATATATCCAGTGAAAGTAGATGGCTATGGTCGTCAAACTTTAGGAGTTTCCTCGTTGATTGAGTACAAATATTGATAAGTAACATTCGATATAAATTCACTATTTCATGCTTGTGCCTCCTAACTTCTTTCTTGGCCAAATCCGAAGTTAGAAAGTTTGTTTAACTCAGAATTTCAAAACATATAACATGACAATTTAAGGGGATTTGTGAGAAGATGGGGATTTAGAGACTCATTTTCTGTTTGTAAAAAGCTATCCAATGGGCACACTTGTCAAGATTTCTAGAGACAAGAGAGAAACCATAAGATTAGACTTAGTATAAATAGAACATAAACTCATTCATTAACCCATGCAAACTCACATATGATAGGATGAGTTGTTATATGAGTTAGTTTTATGCAACAGACAGATCATGAATGGGTTTAAACATGATATATGTGCTAAATAGGTCATAAGTGAATCGTTAATGGCTCATAATTGGGTAACTAACTTATTTAGACCTGATTCACCTTTATGACTCTTTCTTCATTTTCTCTCACACTCACTCATCACTCTTTCTCATTTTAGTTTGGGTATGATTTTTCATACATTTGGTTAAATACGAAAGTGTTTCAAGAATATGAATCGGGTATGGTATAAGTAATTGGGGCATGATTCATATTTCCTTAAATACAAAAAGGCCTTTATAGTTTGAGCCCATATTTTTCATTGGTAGCTTGGGTTAAGGCCCATGTATAGCAATAGCTATTTATTAATTATTTCTGTTGTAATTGAGAAATGTAACAGAGAAGTGCAATGTAATAATTCTAGTGGAATCTGTTGTTGGACATAGCTCTAATTTAAAAGTAAAGTAGGATAGAATTTTTGTCTCGATTTCCCTTCATCACTTTTACGCTTTACTTTATTGCGATTGTGCGTCAAATCTTACCATGAGTTAATTATGGCTTGAGTTGGATATGGCCACTAAAATTTGCATTGCTTAAAAATGGATCATGAATTAATTAATTGATCTATTTGGGTTAGACAATTTTCGATCCAACCCCCGCTTTCCCTTTTGTTAGTTGCACAGCATTCCACACTGCGAAAGCTTCCACCACCATTGAAGATTGTGCACGAACTTGCACTCTTTTTCCCTACTACCAATTCATCATCACCTTCTATGCCCAACAAGTTCACAAAGTAAGTGAAGGGGGTCTTTATCTGCATCGACACCTAAAAATGCTCAGGATTCATCCCATTAAAACCCTACTGTTCCTTCCCTTCTAGATGTCCCAACAGGCAACAACAGATTGCAATCCTCATCACCAGATATTTCTGAACAGTAACTGGCATATGTTGGGAGAGATCATGTTGCTTAAACCACCTGCAAGTAGTCGTGATCTACTCTCTCTCTCTCTCTCTCTCTCTCTCTCTCTCTCTCTCTCTCTCTCTCTCTCTCTCTCTCTCTCTGTCAACTTTAATCCATGCCCCTACCGAAACCAAATGCCTTTGCCCCTTTCCTTGTGCCTCCTAACTAACGTTGTCAAATCACAAGTCTATTTACCATATAAGCTTTTAGTGGTTTTAATGAAGTCCTATGTATAAATTTTTTAAGCTCGCAACTTATGGTTTTTGACAAGTGCTATTGGGATCATCTAAGTGTAGGGGTAATACCACCGGAAATCTTATATTGCTACATCCGTGACACATCTACTCTAACATAATTTCCATATCACTACAAATTCTCAAATTGGTGAACCGTGAAAAATCTAATATCGTTAACTTCTGACCAACACCCCTGTTAAAATGTTGATGGAAGAAACATACGTTAACTTTCGACCAACATCCCTGTTAAAATGTTGATGGAAGAAACATACATGATCGACGTGAAAATTCAGCTTAAATGGCTCTTTAAAAGACATCGTTATGTTCGACCAAAAAAAAAAAAAAAGACATCGTTATGGGGGAGCTAGATCCGAAGAAACTATACTAAGATTGGAAGTTATAGCTATTGAATCTGTCCTTCTCACTCTCCCAAATCACAAAAATCTAAGAAAATAAAAATGTGGCAAAATCGAATCTGCACCTTATCTCTCTCCCATATCACCAAAATATTAGGCAAATTTAGGGATTTAACATATTTCTGAAACACGAGGAAGCTATGGCAATAATGGAGAGCAATTGTTATCCTCGGCCATTAAGGTAGTGTATGGTAACGCTCCAGAAAAAGTGTTTCTATTCCCAAAATATTCCCGAAACACTTTGAGAACAGAAACACATATGGTAAAAAAGTGATCCCAAAGTATTCTAGGAACATTTTTGAGAAACAAAAACACTTTTAGAGCAAAACTGAGAAACAAAAAAACTTGCTTCTGTGTTCCCGGAACACTTTTTAAAAACACATTTAGAATATTTTTTAGAAATAATTAGAAACACTTTCTTGAAAGTAATTAAAAATAAAATAATAAAATAATAAAAACAATTTTTTAAAGAAATGAAAAATTAAAATTAAATTAAATTAATTAAAAATAAAAATAATTTTTTTCAAAAAATAAAATATAATAAAAATAATAAAATAATTCGAAATAATGAAATAAAAAAATTAATTAATTAATTAATTAATTAATTATAAAATCAAAAAATAAATTATTTAAAAAATAAAAAAAAATAAAAATCGATATAATAAGAATAAGTAAAAATTTAAAAATAAACAAAGAAATTAAATAATAAAAATTATTCAAATTAATAAAAATTAATTGAGAAATCGAATCATTTGCAAATGGTATTTTTTACCAAACAGTATTTACGTCAAAGTTGCATCCAAATACACTTTTTATAGTTGATCAATTCCAATTCGTCTTCTCTTTCATTTTTTTTATATCGTTGATCTTGTCCATAATGAAAAATTATGATCATAATTTTTTGCAGTTACCAAATGCGTTTCTATTCCTTTTTTGTTCTGAGAACAGAAATTTTATATAGTTACCAAACTCGTTTCTATTCCCAGAAATCGTTTCCGGGAACTGAAATAGAAAAAAGTGTTTCTATTTCAAAAGTCATTCCGAGAACACAAACGTTACCATACGCAGCCTAAGAGGGTGCTCAATGGAGATAAGTTAAGGGAAAATCTGCAAGACTACGTAGATTCGTTGATTGATAAATGAGTATTCTTTGAACTTGGCACTTCACATGGCAATGCTTGTGAAAAGATACTTTGCTAACAATCTAAGGTCCATTAGTTCAGCACTGCGAATAAGCTTTGGGGCTCTAAAGTCACTTGGTCTAATGCAAACGGCGTTTGGTTTATTTTTTGCTCAACTTTAAGGAAATGCAATTGCATCTCCAAAGGCCTCTAAAGGACTTTAGTCCAAAGCAAATCCAGAGGTATTTTGAAATGCTGCATTTCCAATATGCAAATAATACTTTCTTTCGATTATACCCCACTATACTTTCATAATTACGAAAATGTCCTTGGAAACCCGCGGCTAGCTAACCACCAACGAGCTGCCACCATCTCACTTGAGGTCAATCGACCTTAAGCAAGGTAGCCTAAGGTCTCGCATGGGTTGCAGGACCTCAACCAAGGCCGACGTTCGCTCACCAAGCATTAGTCCTTTGCTAATTATGAGTTTTTTTTAAATAACTTTAAATGGGTTTTGCAAAGTGTGATTTTTTTAAACATCATTTTAACCAAAGTTGCATTTCGAAAAACTCCTCTAGACCAAAAGTCTTTGGATTTTCCCAAAGACATTCTAAAAGCTCGCCCTAAGAAGGCCAAAGTTTCATGACTCTTTCCAAGATCTTCTATTTGTCGTAGGATTGGGATCCATCGAATGAGCTGAGTTTTTAAGATAACGTTGTTTTAAGAGCTATTTATATTGAATTTTCACGTCAGATTTTCGTAATGCAAATAAACTTTTTTCTTTAAATTTTACCCTCACTATACTTCCATAATTACAAAAATATCCTTAGAAACCCACGACGGGCTAACCATCGGAGAGCCATCACTAGCCTCACCTGAGGTTGCTTGACCTCAAGCAAGGCGGCCTAAGGTCCCGCATGGTTGGACGACCTTAAGCGAGGCTGCTGTTGGATCACCAACTGCCAGTCCTTCATCAATTGAGTTTTTTTTCTTTTAAATAAATTTAAAAGGGTTTTACAAAGTGTAATTTTTTCAAACATCATTTTAACCAAAGCTATATCTTGATGTGCTTTTAAAGTACACTCTACCAAACACTACTTGTATTTTTAAAAACCCCTCTAGTCCAAAAGTATTTGCATTTTCCCAAAAACATTTTAAATGCTCGCCCTAAGATGGCCAAAGTTTCATGACTCTTCCCAAGATCTTCTATTCCTCCTAGGATTGGGATTCATTGAACAAGCCTGAGTTTCTAAGATAACATTGTTTTAAGAGCTATTTATATTGAATTTTCACATCAGACTCGTGTTAGATGAGTCGCTTACCACGAGTAGGTAGAAGGACACTTTTAGTGCATTAACTTGTGTACGGAGATCACTTTGGTGCCAAAAGTTTCAATCGAATCACTTTAGCGCTAAATTGGAGACAAAAGGATTACTTTGATGCTTGTTTCGCCAAAAGTGCCACGTGTAATTATTAAATAATTTTTTTGATGTAAAATGACATTTTAAAAAAATAAATAAGTCCACGTGGGCTGCCACATGGACTTCTACACTTAAAAAAAATTAAATACATCAAATTCAAATTTAAAAATTAGCTAAAATTTAAATTCGTTTAAAATAAAATTAAAATAAGCTAATAATGTAAAAAAAAAAATAGATAAGGGGGATAATAGGTGGCGAGGGTTGTTGTAACCCTTGCTGCCACCGCCCCACCATCGCTGGTAGCAGCCGGCAAGGGTGGGGGGTGGCTTAGCGGGGGTCACTGAGCCCTAGCCAGGGGCTGATGAACCCTGCCGACGGCAAGCGAGGGCCTGTGAGCCCTCGCCTAGATCTAGACGAGGGTGGTAGCCCTCACCCAGATCGGGCGAGGGTCGTCGGCCCTCGCCTAAGTCTGCTCGGGGTTGCTGAGCCCCGGCCAAGGGCCAGCGACCCCCGCTGGCAGCAGGCGAGGGCCTACAAGCCCTCGTCCAGATCTGGGCTAAAGTAGCGACCCTCACCCAGATCAAGCAAGGGTCGCCGGCCCTCGCCCACATCTAGCTGGGGTTGTTGAGTCTCGGCCAAGAGCTGATAACCCCTGTCGGCGGTAGGTGAGGGCCTACGAGCCCTTACCGCCTTGCTTTCCCCTTCTTCTTCTCTTTTTTCCCTTTTTTTAGCTTTTTTTTAATTTTATAGTTTATTTTTCAAATTATTTTGAATAAAGAATTTAAAATAAAAAAAAGCCATGGTTGATCTTTGGCGAGCTCTGTCGGCATAATATATTAATAAAATAAGGACATGTCTGATTTCCGGCAAACCAAATCGAACTTAGCACTAAAATGATCATTTTTTCAAAAACTTGGCACCAAAGTGATCTGATTGAAGCTTTTGGCACCAAAATGATCTCCATAAACAAATTAAGACACTAAAAGTGTTATTTTGCCTCACGAGTATTACCAAGTCAATAACTTAGCAAGGACATTGAATGAAAATTGACAGAGAGTCAATATGTCGCAGTTATATTAGTTTAGGATTTTTGAGACACGAAAATTACTTTAGAGTAAGTCTACCAATTTGGATTTTTTTTTTGTGGCCTGAAAATTATTTTGGGATAAATGTATCACCAGCATACTACTCTGAGATTTATTGTCCTTTTGAGTTTATGTTGGTCATTCGTTGACAGTTTATCAAATGTCAACTTTAATCATTGAGCAAACATAAAAAATATAACCACTTTCTTACCCCTACCAATATATAACACCCCGCCCGCCCCCAACACACAGACACACCGCAGTCGCTCATGTGAACCATGTTGCCGGCCTTCATTCGATGATATCGTCCCTCCTTCGGCCTAAGCCATTAATGATATCGACACACCCTCTCTCTCTCTCTCTCTCTCTCTCTCTCTCTCTCTCTCTCTCTCTCTCTCTCTCTCTCTCTCTCTCTCTCTCTCTCTCTCTCTCTCTCTCTCTCTCAAGTAACCCAATTTAACTCATTTATGACTAAATTGTTTCAATGCAAATCTAGTGACCCATACTTGACCTGATACATATTACTAAAATACTTTTATATTTAACCTAATCTAGGAAAACTTTATTATTATAAATTTCTTTAAAAAAAATATTATGTTGCTGAAACATTATGCACAATTTAAAAAAATCATAATTTTTTTTATTTTTTATATGTTATAATTTATATTTATATTTTTCTTTCTTTTCTTTTCCTTTATTTTCCTATGTCATCCAGCGAGGGTCACCTACTGATCCTCACCTATCATAGGCATGGGCTGGCCGACCCTCACCCAACGGTCAGCGAGGGTCGACTGGCCCTCACTAGATTAAACAAAAAAAAAAAGAAAAGAAAAGAAAGAAAAATAACTAAAAAATTTATAAGAAAAATAAGAAACTAAAAAAATTGAAAAATAACATATTTATTGTCCACTTAAGCTTGTTAAGTATCACATTTATGACCCACTTTAGCTTCTTTTTAAACTTAAAGCAACCAATTTATGGCCTGCATCATTTACTTGAAATATGTGTTTTAGACACATTTTGCCACCTCTAATTGCACCTCTATTCTGAAGTACGCGCCTGCCTTAATGCCACTATTGTCAATGACGACGAGGAAGCCAAGAACGGAAGCTCAGGTTGTTTCGACCTCTAGGGCTTGAATCAGTCTCAATTCACGGTCGACAACAACTATGGTTGCCCTTTATGAGGTTAGTTGCTATTGTCGACCCCCAAGGGAGAAGTGAAAGACATGAGAGGTTGTAATGACATTGGGTTAAAAGATATTTTAGATCTCAATACAGATGAATGATAGAAAAAATATTTATCTGCTTCGGATTTATATGTGAGCTAGCTCACATTCACCCCTTGGATGAGATGAGATCTATGTAGGCCCCATGTCATATACGGGTAGTTATACAATTTGGCTCACTACACGGGAGACATGTAAATGTGGCTTGAATGAAGAAGGATTGAATCGGTGTAAAGAAAGGAAATGTAAAATTGGTCAAAGAAAAGCGTTAGGAAACAATGTTGCGATCTCCACCTTCATGTCTTGCAAAAGTTGGAAATCCCTGTATGTATAATTTACCTTAAAACACTAAAATGGCTAAATAAGAGCGTTACTTAATGTCTCCTGGATATACGTAGGACATTGAGATTTTGTCCATGACTAGAACGTGACAGTTAGTTGTGATTGGAGCGGCAAATTAAAGGTTGACCAAGAGAAAACACACGATCTCTTACTCTAATACCATGCTTATTTGTGGGCGCGCAGGTTTCTATCTATGTATTTAACTCATTTCATATTTATAGAAATTATAGAATTTTTTTAAAAGCATTAATATAAAGGGTTAATACCACAAAAAATTTCAAACTAATACATCCATAACAAATTTATCCCAAATTAATTTTTTGACCAAGAAAAAACCTCACACTGGTATACCTGTCAGAAATTATTGAGTTGGATGATACGTGGCAATTAGGCATAAAAATATGGAATTTTGCGTGGTATTAATCAATTTAACCAAAACTAAGACAAGGTATATTTGTCACATGTGTACCAGTTTATGATTTTTTGTGGTAAAAAAAAAATTAGTTTGGATTGTTACAAGTATACCAATTTGGGGCTTTTAGTGGTCAAAAAATTATTCTAGAGTAATTTTGTCACATATATACCAATTTATGGTTTTTTGTGGTATTAGCCCTAATATAAACAAATAAATAGCTGCTGTCGTTTTTATCCCTACTAAATTCAAAGACTTATTTGAAAGAAACAAGTGCGTTTCCCCTTGAAATCCCTTTAGTTAATTGCTGAGATGAATAATTGAAAGTCATTTTCCATTCAATAAAATTCCAAGTTTTTCATTTAAGATAATTATCTAATTTTCTTAAAGCTTTCTTCATCATTCAGAGAAACATTGGGGTGGAAAATCGTTCAAAAGACTGTAGAATGAATAAGGAGACTCAAGTTTCATATATGTTCATCAATAATACTTAATAAGCGTCTCGAGAATTTCGTTGATAAAGTTTCCATAAAATCAATAAACTAACCAAGTGACAGATATTTGGTCAAATCCTGGAAGGTCCAAACATCAACTTGTCCTTGCTTTTATCATGAACGTTAATATGATTTAACCTGCCTGGAAGAATATGTCAAGGTCTTACGATATGGTATATTCAATCTTGTGATGAATCATTCATACGTACCATAATCTAGTGCACTTATCCTATAGTTATCCATATAATTAGGTCGACTGTCCATTTGAATTTATATACTAATCAGCATCATGATATGGATTTATTGTAAGTATTTAGCCGTTTAATTAATCATAAAGCATCTAGCGAATCTATCAACAACGTACAATGACCATGAACATGTCATTGAAACCCTAATAAATCACTGGACATACTCAACTATTATCCCCACAATTGTTAACATTTCTTTGGGTTGAATCGAGATCCTGTTAACACTTTATTTATTTGGATGCGATTGTTCTTCACCTATTATTTATCTTAATGATGCCACTTGCTAAATAATTATAGCACATTAGTTTCAATAATTAGTACATGTTTGTATTAATCTGAAAATATTACAAACATGAGAACATACTTGGGTCAACAGATCTACTTTGACTGTGGGAGACAGACTTGGGAATCATGTGAGCAAATATATATTAATGAAGGATGCCACATGTGTTAAATTAAATATTCGTTTACATTATTAGTACATGACTCTTTTTTTTTTGGGGGGGGGGGGGGGGGTCAAAAATTAGTACAGGACTTGACAGCACCCATATGTGCAGTTTCCATGAAGTTTCGTCTCTACTTAATCCATGAAACCCTAGGAAAAATTTCCAATTTAATAATTGTCATCTCATAAAGTAAGAATTTTTTTTACAGGACTTGTTATTGCATTTAGCATCTTTCTCGAATGTGGATGTCTCTTGTAAACTAAAGTAATCCTTTAACTTTATTAACTTATAGCAATTTTGCTTCAATCTTTCCTATAGAAAGAAAAAAAAAATGAAAGACTTGTGATATTCCGAGACCTCAAAACTAATGGAATCGAAAAGATCTTGGGAGGTAGAAATGAAAAGCTCAACTTACCTCGTGTATTTTAGCTAGAAAACCATTTTCCCTCTCTGTCTTCTCCGGATATCGTCTTCATGGGACACAAAACCTTTTCCATTTGATTGAAATGAAACCACGATTAGTCGCCAAAACTTGTGCTACTATGTGATCTAATACATACTATAAATGTCAAGATTAAGGTAGGAACATGTAGCTTGATAATTATAGAAGTGATTATTTACTTTGTTATCTACCAATATTATTCTAAAGGTTTCAAAAGGAATTGATGGTTGAGATGCACATCATCACGAGCAGTTTCATCTAAACTTGGGACTGAAGACATTTGAGAATCTTAGATTAATGGGCCTATTGCTTTTTGGGCTTGAGGAAAAAACGGGTAATGGATCTGATAGAAGTAGACTAAGAATGAGCGTTAAATTAATAGGCTAAGATGTCTTTTGGTTTAATGGGAATTCGAACTTAACAAAGGAAGGTGGGATCTTGAAAGGAGGAGTCAATTTGATTTTTGTCATTAGGTTGCACGGAGGAAATCGGTAAAGCAAAACTACTGAAATAGTAAATAAAGCAGATCATCCATACAAATAGATCATTCATTCGAACAGCGTTTTGTAGAATTTGTTTTCACCAAAAATTCAATGGAAAGGCTATGTTTTTAGTTTTGTTAATGATGTATTTCTGTGGATAGACGACAAATTTTCATTTTAATGAATTATTGAATGGGGGGTAATCCAATCACAAAACATGCATCTATACGTAATCAAGAATCTAAAGAAAAACGTCAATCAATACATATATCTAAGAACTGTAATTTAAAAAATAATAATTTGGGATAAATGCATTGGAAGTCCTAAAACATGTCGCAAATGTGCAATTGAGTCCCAAAACTTTCAAAAAGTGCAATTAAGTCCTAAAGCTTGTCGCAAAAAAGCATTCAATTTTAAAACTTTCAAGTATAATCAAGTTCTAAAACTTATCAAATTGGTCCTTCTATTGATTGCACTTTTTTGAAAAGTTTAGGACTCGATTGTAATTTCTTGACAATCTGTCAGGGCTTGAATGCATTTTTGATACTTTGAAGACTCATCTGCATTTTCATGACTAGTTTCATGACTTAATTGCACTTTTTGAAAGTTTGGGGACTCAACTGCACTTTCGTGATAAGTTTTGGAATTTAATTGTACTTACTCCCTAATGACTTTTGTGGAGATACAATCAATTTCACTTCCTCCTTGATCATGGATGTAATTTGGTAGGGCGGTACTTGAAGGGAGAATCATATATTTCACGGTTTTTTGCCTCTCCTCGGCGCATCTTTTCTTTCGGTCTGGCCTTGTGGCATTGGCTTTGGGAAAACTCTTGCCTACTTCCACAAAATCAACGGTTGTGAGTCCAAGCCAGAAATTCTACAGTGTATCGGGGGTTCAAGGCAAGAGTAAAATAAAAAGAAAAATAATCGAAACTGCAATTTTCCTAAAACTTCAGAGAATTAAAGGGCCTTTTCTTATGGCCTAATACCCAAAAAAACCTCCAACTTTAGCCTTTGTCCCAATTATATCCAAAATTTTTTTTTTGTCTCATAAAAAACCCCCAACTTTGGCCTTAGTCCCAATTATAGCCAAAACTTTTTTTTGTCTCATAAAAAATCCATAATTTTTACTTTTGTTTCAATTCTACCGATCTGATACTCAAAAAATCCTCAACTTTAGCATTTGTCCGAATTATATCCAAAAAAACTATCGCATAAAAAAATTTCAAATTTTTACTTTTGACCCAATTCTACCACGCGTTCGGTTTATAATTACTATTAGTTAATTTTACGTTGCTTGAATTTTTTCATCAAACTTACCAATAAATTTTTAAAATTCAAAAACAACAGGTTTCAAAGATAGTAAGATCAGTAGATTTCAAGAATAGCAAGATTTGAGATTATTTATTTAGATAATCAAATCTCCACGACTAGTCATTTTTGGGCTGTTGAGTACTGGGTATAATCCGAAACACACCACCTTAAATGGCCCTGTATCTCCCGATAATGTGTAGAAGAAGCATACAGTATAAAAGAAGTTAATAGATTTTTTCGTGTTAACTTTGCTGAGGTCTAATTATTTAACAATGTGGTAATGCTGTATATGATTAACTAATGGTTATTATGAATGAAAGAATAACTGCAGTATAATTTGGGTAAAAATAAAATTTTTGGATTTTTTATGAGCCAAAAAGAAGTTTTGGATATAATTGAGATAAATGATAAAGTTATGATGTTTTTTTTTTTTGTATTAGATTGGTAGAATTGGGACAAAGCTACAGTTGTGGGTTTTCTTGGGTGTTAGGCAGGTAGAATTGGGACAAAAATAAAAGTTTAGGGTTTTTTATGAGACAAAAAAAAGTTTTGGGTATAATTGGGACAAAGATTAAAGTTTGAGGTTTTTTTAGGTACTGGGCTCAAAGTTGGGGGTTTTTTATGAGACAAAAAAAAGTTTTGGGTATAATTGGGACAAAGGCTAAAGTTGGGGGTTTTTTTGGGAATTAGGCCCTTTTCTTATATAGTAAACAGAAAAATCCAAACAAAACCATCAATAGTGGAATGTAGCCTACTATAGGTCCAAACTGACTGGATTCAGCAAAAGAAAGGTTTAGGGCCACGTACGAGAAGTCAGGCCCACAAAGCAAAGTTACATCTTGAAAACTAATTTGAAACAAGCCCAAGGGGCCCATGTAAGGACTGGATTGGACTTGTTTTGTTTGCCTTCTTTTTTAGTAAGCTTTATAGATTTGAGGCATTATTAGTGCACGTTCAATGTGCAGAATATATTACTACGGTTCCTAAATAAGTGCTTATCTAAGTACAGTCGGCGTATTCTCCCTCGGCGGTTCTCGGACCTGCGTTAGGAACTTCGGATAGGAAAAATGCCAGAGTCAGAAACCCATTATACCAATGTCAATTCAATCATAAATCTTTTTATTTAGTTGATTTAGTCTTGAACATTTTAACGATTTGCTAATATAGTCTTTCTAGCCAATTTTGGTTTGTAATCACTAAAATGGAAGCCAGCTGTCTTATGTAGCACGGTTAGTGTTGATATGGGCAATTTTTTTTTATTACAATTTTTGTAAATGTTTTAATGAAAATTTTTTAATCTTTTTTTTTCCATTTTATTTTATTTATTTATTTATTTTTTTCTTCTGCCCATCACATAAAAAAATTCAGAAAAAATGCAAAAAATCATCAACATCGCCATGCCCCCTCAATCGGCTGACATTTATGTTGGCTATTGCCGGCCAAAATTGACCAAAAGGACCACATTGCCAAATTATAAAAAAATATTTAGAATTAAATTAGCCAAATTTAAAATTCAATAGCCGAATTGACATCTGTACAATAAATTTATAACTTTTTTAGTAATTTTCATAAAGGAAATTAAGATGGTTTCGCTCGACATGTCTAAGCACGGTTTCAAGTGAAGTTACTCAAAAGAATCACACATGGAGCAAATGAAGTGTCTAATTTGTCTTTGGTCACTGCCGATCAGTGCGCATATGATATGGCCAACTGTGCTCCGAGGCTGTGAAAGTCAACTGGACGCTTGAAATTACTTAACGAGCACGAAGAGCTACGTGAATGCAATGTTGTCTCTATGGTCCACCTTAAATGTATCCATCACTCGAAAACTTTCACGTAAGATTTTCTCGTGTCGTCGACGTTATGTGTCGACAGGACATGACTGGTGAAATCTTCGCACGGAAGTTTCAAAGAATTATGCGACTCTTCCGTGCAATGGTCAGATGACTTGCACTAGAGAGAGAGAGAGAGAGAGAGAGAGAGAGAGAGAGAGAGAGAGAGAATGTGGAAGATTAGTATTCATCGAGAAAGGAGGGGAACAGTGCGTACCTTCTGGCTATGCTAATGGATGTTATCCCAAACGCTGCAGATTGTGGAGCACAGAACCTCACAGAGGAGAAGGTTAAGCACATGAGAGAGAGAGAGAGAGAGAGAGAGAGAGAGAGAGAGAGAGAGAGAGAGAGAGAGAGAGGCTTGTTGCTCTCCCAATCTCAGTTAAGATCCCACGCATAATAAGAGGAAGGACCCAAGAAGCAGGAATTCACATGGAGACAGAAGAGAAGCAGAATCGCCAGCCTATCTCCAGTCTTTTACTTTCTGTTCAAAGAAAACCAGCCCCATGTGGACCAAGAATCAAGAAAATCAACAGCCTCTAGCGTTTGTTTCACATGGTGTTAGTTGGTGAGGGACTGACCAAAAGGGAGATCAATTCCCCGATTAAGATTAATATAATCCACAACTAATCTTGAAACCGAAATCCCCATAATTGACCCGGTAAGTGATCAAGCATTACCATAATACCATGAAGGGATTCTTCTTTTCCACTTGCCAACCCCAACCCCCCAAGAAGGCAAATTAGTCCAACTTTCATGTGAGAAAAGTGTCTAAAAAGTCCTAAACTTTTTACACTTACACAAATTCAATCCTAAACTTTTCAATTGTGTAAATTTAGTCCTAAACTTTTCAATTGTGTAAATTTAGTTCTAAAATTTTTTGTATTTATGTCAATTGAGTCAATCGGATCAATTTTGATTGAAAATCACTAAAATGAATACCACTCGCCTTATGTGACACAACTAGCACTAACTTAGATATTTTTTTTAATATCTTTTAATATTCTCCAGTAACTTTTTTGGTTGTTTCTTTTTTTTTTTTCACTTCCCGAAACAATAAGAGTGGATCAGTGCATAGCTTTAATCGACTGAGAGTAGGTATAGGTAATCATTCCAACTAAAGAGGCAAAAAGAGGGAGGGCTAGTTTGCCAAAGGAATAGGCCACCGTTAGCCAACTTATCTCTCGGGCAGGTCCAGAAAGAGACAAAACTTGAGCGAGGAACAGATTCAACTCTAATTCTTAAGACAAAGTATCACATGAAAGACAAAACTCAACATGAGACTTGAAACACAAAACTCGGCTAGAAAATGATCAAAATCCGTCCTCTAGGTTAAGGCAGCAAGAGATTATGTCTTTGTTTGTTTTTTTTTTTTTTTGGGAAATAAAGCCAATAAGGGTTGTTAGCCACAAGTGAGGGCATTGGCCCTTGCCCAGTCTAGGCCAGGCAAGGGCACTGCAAGCCTATGAGATGGCATTGCGACTTTCACCAACCCTCTGTCCCAAAAAAAAAAGTAAAGAAAAAATCAAAATAAGTTACTAAAAACAATTAAATTTTTTTTTGAAAATGGCCATGTAGGATGACCAACGTTCACCTCAATCATATTCGGTGAAAATTGGCCAAATAGATTCAATTGGCACAAATGCAAAAGGCTTACAACTAAATTTATCACAATTGAAAGATTTATAACTTAATTGATACTAATGCAAAAGGTTTAGGGTTTTTTGGATAATTTTCCCTTCCTCATGCATGTCGGAGATTCCAAGTTGTGTGATTATCTTAGCTAGTCCTTGTGTGTACCTCGTCGGTGACACACCTTTTTATAAGGAGGAATTAGCTCTTAATAATGCCCAAAAAGTCATCCTATCTCAACTGATCATTTGATTAAGGTATTCTTTTTTCAAGTACCATAATGTCACCCGGCCCGACCCGACCCGACCCGACCCGTTGACCAATATCATCACAACTAAAGCCAAAACCGAGAAGTGCCCAAGCGTCGAAGCTTGGCGATAGGTTTCTAATGAATCTGGAAGAACTAGTGATGAGTTAAATTAGAGAGGGCATGAAAGGAGAATCAACCGATGGCAAGAGTTTCGAATGCTAGTTGACAAAATGGATGCGCCTGATCGACGGTCATTGCTTATGGGGAAGATGCTTCCATGATTATTGAGCAGTCTTATGGATCTTTAGTCAACTTCTATGTCGAATGTTTAAGCAGAACAACAGAGATGTGCATGGCGAAACAAGGACAAGGCCTTATGGAACATGGCAATAATATTTATTACCACGTCAACAATAATTGGACTTATGGAGGACAGGTCCACGAGCCAATATTAGGCAGTTTCACAGTGAGAATGATTTAAAAAAAATGATCATAAATCTATAATAATTGTGTCAATTTAATCTTCAACCTTTTTTCTTTGCCAACTGAGTTCTAAACTTTTTTCATTTATGTCCATTCAATCCATGCAACCAATTTTGATTAGAAATAGTTGACATGGACGCGCAACCAATGCTAACATAGATAATTCTTAATAATATTTTAACATTTTTCGAAAGTTTATTTTATATTTTTTTTTTCATTTTCCTCTCTTAATTTTTTTTTGTTACCCACCATGCGCTCAACTGCCATTACACCCTTGCTAGCCAATAGGTGAAGCCAACCTTGCCATGATCTTGTTGGCCTCTAATATTCTTAATTTACAAATTTAATTATAAATCTTTTAACGATTTGTCATTTTAGGATGTTTCGAAAAATTATCCCTTTTTGAGGGTGTGTGAACAATCCTGTCCCCACATAACAAATGAGATTGACGTCGACGTAGGTAAAAGGGGTTGGACATTGCAGCTCATTTAAAATAAAAAAAATTGACCTCCGTTCTGTGAGCTGGAGACCTCTTTTCGAGATCAGATCACATATGTATTCATACAGGACATGAATGCTATGAAGGTGAAATATGCCTTGAGACAACAACAGATCAGTCATCAGATGAAGAGCATCCTTGACTTTACCATCCTAAGAAAGCCGCAATCAGGCAACTAATTAAGGGCACCTACCGTAGCTTTCAGCGGGCATTAAGGTGGTTGAAGATCAGAGAAGTTGGCAAGATCCTCACCCACCTAGAACATAGTCAGAGCCATTGTCAACAGTCCAGCCATTCTAATTTGTTTTAGGAATTGATTTTCCTATGGAAGGTAAAAGAGTCCAATCATCTGTTATAACCAACCGCGGGCTTGAGTCTGTAATTTGAAGTTGAACAATTACCAAATAGAATACATGCTAAAGGAGTGAGGTTCTCAATCACTCACGAAGATATCCTCGTTACATGGCAAGAACAAGAAACCAGTCCATTATATAGGCAAACCAGTGCAATTCTTACTAACAATATTGCACTCATAATGAATAAGAGAACACGCTATTGTGACTACGAAATGCATCATGTATGACAAGTAAATCAGTATACTCATAACATCAAACTCTTATCTCTTATATGAATGTTACCGCAAGATACAATCTGATAAAGGATATACCAAGAAAATGAGGAAAACATGGACTCCGTAACAAACTGAGGTGTCAATGCGTGGTAAATATAACGTACGTTTGTTGTAAGGTCCGATAGTGCTCTGTGAGACGTAGGCAGGTGATCAAAACTTTCCCACATCAGCAGAGAATCTTTAGAAGCCCACTTAGACTGACATCATAGCAAAATGTAAAGATGTTGATCAACATATCAAGTCATTCCTCTGACCCTAACACATCACAAGTCAACATGGGAATGTCAACGTTGGTAAACACACTATAAGTTCTGTGACGGGTCATGTTTTCCCCTGAAAGGGAAGACCACATGTAGATTTAAGAAATGACCTGCATTTACAAAGAGAATATGTGGACAAATTACTCAGAATAAGGAATTAAGCATCAAATGAATAACCTTCTCTTGAACACAAACTCATACATCGATGTAGAAAAAACGTCAAGATTGGCTCAAGCAGACTTCTCCGCTTCTGCAGCTGCCTCTTCCTCCAGCAACTTCTTTAGAGATGGAGGTGGTCTGACAACAATGCTTCTTTTCCATCGACGGTCAAGCTTTCTTGATAACCTCTTGTTAATCCCTTCCTCGATTTCTCTTTCTCGTTTCACAGTTAACAACCGAGCGATCTACCATTTACAAGAGATCATAATCTTCATCAGAATGCTAAACTCTAAAGCCCAAGTTGTAGTTTTCTACAGCAATTAAACTTCGTTCTGGAAGAAGGAAGTGGAGTATGTCTGTTCGGTATCCAAAATGTCATTTTCATGCGTGCATGTGTCTGTTTGGGGTAGGTCCACATCAAACAAAAAACCCAGGTGAAGTTTTAGGATCAAATTGCACAACAGATATGGAACATGTAAATAGGACAAGCTGTAAGAACTTATATCTACCACTGTCCAAGGTAGGAAGTAATACACAAGAGAAAAAGAAACATGTCATTAGACATCACGCATAAACAGGCCACACCTAGAGCATTAAAGGCAGCTTAACTACCCCTGAGGAGGCCCTACAAAGAGATAAGGGGACCCAATTAGCATTTCTTATGAGAATTAATAACCAATTTGTGGTGCCAGGATGATGACTTCTACCAGGTCGCTCCCATTCTAAAAATCTTGCTCTAAAGTAAGATTAGTAGTTCTCAGCATTTTCCACTCCTTCAGGTCCAATTAATGGTTTGGACAGCCAGAGAGTGTATAACATGGGAGGAGAAGGCTTTCTGTCAACATGTGAGAGAGTGAGAAAAATGATAAGACGTGGCAAAGGGAGGTCATGTCAAGGATTTGAGCAGCAAGTCCCTGAACCATGTAATCAGAACATAGGGCAATGTCTCTACACTGGCAAGAGGACAAAGGGTACCTTAAATTTCCATTCATCCAAAGGCCATTTTGTGTAACCTAGTGACTCTAAGACTCAGGTTGTTTGCAATATATGAAGGCATATAACTGGATCATAGCCCCCATTGATACTAGCTAACGATATTCAGTAAGAGATGTTTTCTGTTCAATTTATTGAATCTCAAAAGTTGCATATGCAGATTATACAAGACAAGGGCTTGAAACTATATGCTCTCTCTGATATTGATGAATGAATCAGCAGAGAACAGGTGAGGCAAATTACAACCATATACACATAAATAAATGTAAAGACCCGCTCACCTGTGCATCCGTCCCTAAATCTGCCGATCTAAATCACCAGAAATATTCACCGAAAGCAGGAAGCATCGAAAGCAATCCAACAGAAATTCAAGAAAGCTAGAGTGTAGAGTGCAGTCGGAAGTCAATTGATTTTCCATTACTAGTGGAAATAACCCCTCATAAGGTATTTCTATCACTCTTCAGGCTGACACTGAAGACATACCCCTAATTCTCAGGTGAATATAGGGTATAAGGGATGACAAGGCACCTTTCTCCTTGCGAGGAAGAAGTTTTCTTGCTAATGTGATGAGTGCAAGAGCTGCTTTTGGTCGAGGAGATAACTTTTATTATTACATTTCTTTCCCAATGGTTGAACAGTAAGGAAGTGAACAGGAACAGGGGTAGCGTTCACCTGTTAGGCAGTTGCAGTAATTGGTGCTGGAGTTCAGGAACATTGCAAAGACAAGGTGTTTAGGTTTGAGATTGGTCTGCAGGAATGGGCACAGAAAAAGCTCCAAAAACTCACTCTGCAGGACCTGGCCTCGGCAATTTGAGTAGCATAAGCCTTGGAATTAAGGAAGAGGCACGTAACTGCTTGACTAAAGCAGATAGATGAAGGGCAGTTGATGGGATAAGGCAGTCGGCCAAGCATGGCCAGCCAAAGAAGCTCCCTAAGGTGGTGTCCCTGGTTCCAGTGCCCTAAGCGAGATTTTGAGACTGAACACGAACCTCTTGCTTTGAACTTCAGTGACTCTCTCGGTTCTATGATTAGCTATATTGGGCAAGTCCGGGGTTCCATTGTAGGCGTGTTTGAGCACAATTAAAACTACTTAACACAAGAATGAACCTTTAAGTCTACAGCATATGCCCTCTTCCCTAGGTGGCGCATAAGGGGGAGGAGAAAGCCCTCCTCAAGTAGATTTAGTAAAAGGCTATCCAACTAGGTGAAACTATCACATCATTAAGTAATTCTTAAGTAAACATAAACATCACCTGCTGCATTGCCAATATAAACCTCTCTTTAGATCCCTCCTGGCTTACAAACCTATTTTAACAATCAATAGAAAGTGGTGTTTCCAGTGGCTGATGGGTGAGAACCACAACTGGTACAACTGGATCTAATGTACTCGATTGATCTAACTGATACTTTCTATGATTATAGTCTCTTTATACCATCAAATATCCTCAACCATTGAAAACAAATGCCTCTATGGCCCACTTTACCATGTCACTAGACGTTCCATGTTCCTGCTTCCGGATGCAGTCACCAAAATAGGGTTGAAACCTACTCTTTTTCAAAGCAAGAATAAATGCTCCGATGCATCAATTGATTTTGCAGACACCAAGCCTCTGGGCGAAGAAGTCACCTACAGCTAATTCTCTTTTGAATTACTTTTAAACCCAAAGCTCCAAACTACGACATCATCAATTAATTAAAGTATAACCGTAATCATCACTACTTAAGAAGACGACAATGAAGAAGAGGTTAGAGGAATAAACAATGCTGCTAAGATCCACAATCAATTTGCTCTTGTGGATAGCTTAAAGAAGCAGCCTAAATAAGATGAAATTGGAAATGAATTCCCAATAGTCCAGAACTGCTCTTCTGCTACAACAGTTGGACCTGCCATGACTCTCTTGAAAAATGTATATGAAGACATATCAAGAAGCGATTCACAAAAAGATTCAAAGAGGGTGAAAAAAGAAGCCAAAAAAGGAAGACTTCAAGGTACCAAAGAGAAAAACCATTTTTCAGTTTGGATCCATCTTCAGTTGAAAGGGCCTTTTTTTAGTCAAGCATAATAACTTGAAAAGAGAAGCTGACTAATTCCTTTCTTGCTGAAGGACAGCCTCTGTTCCACATAAAGCACAATTAGTCTGATCCATCACATAAGTCCAAGCCTTTCACCACAACATACGATGAAAAGCATTAAGCATTAATCTCATTGTGTTCTGGGCAAGATGTCAAATCCATTACAAATTACACTAGACTCGACAAGAAACGATTCACCCCTTCCATTGACATTCCCACCATGGATACACTTGAATAAAATCTTCTGCCAAAAATACACACAGAGCTACATAAAACAATAATAGAAGACTGACACTCATTAAGCAAACTGAAGTAATCCAAATGAACCAGAAAACATCTCATAAACAATGTGACAAAAGTACCAAAAGAATTTTCACATACTTAGTTAAAGAAAGGCCAAACAGACATGGTTAACCATATCTGGATGTCTTAATGAGCATCAAACATGTGTCAGAAAATACTTAAAGATGCTTGCAGAAATCCTTTAATTCCTCCCAAAACACAAAGGTTGAAAAAGAAATGGCTTCCCAGAGGACTTGAGAGAAGGAACACCAACTAATCTAGGCCATTCACCTTCCTCCAATCGACTTAGGTCAGTCATATGGATATTGCCTCATAAATGCCAGGCATGGTGAACAGAGTAACTTTCACGTGATCATCATCTATAATAATCCCACCTTGTCCAAATGCTCAGTCTGAAGAAATGAGCTACAACGACTCGCTAGTCCAAATCGTTTAATCAGGTTTAAAGTTCAAGATAATACTCAACTAATCATCAATGCCAGGTCTAAGTCTTTTATTTTTCTAGCAAAGAAGGGAATCAAAAGGCTCTTTAATCCCTTCAGCAACTCATGTAGTCAAAACAAGTACTCCAAGACCTTCTCTGCTGAAATTAGAAGACAAAATCCTGCGCATAGACTCAGCATAGTAAACAGACGTCTTCTTTCAGAGAAGTTTTGTGTTTGTCAAGAAACCAGCAACTTCAACTTTGTAACTTGACGGTTCAGCTTGCTAATCTAGCAAAAACAATTAACCACACAGTCCTATTTTAGCAAAACGTTCCAAAAGCACGGAAGAATAGGCCCATTAAGTCCTCTACCCTGTCAATTCCAAATCTTATTCAAGTATGCCACACTTTGCCATAGAAATGGCGTGCTGTTCCATACCAACATATTCTCACACGCACCATTTCCATACAACAAAAGAAAAAAATACTCATAGCTACAATATTGGAACACCAAAGAAAGAAACTTCACCAAGCAGAGTGACATCAATACAGTGAATCAGAATGAGGATAAACTCATCAACGTGAAATTTTTTTCAAAGACTTCAGACGAAAGAAATTTTGGCCAAATCGAGAGTACCCTCTTGCGCATGCGGCGAAACTCGCTGGACTTGAACTCGTTCCGGGCCGATTTCTGCAACCTGAGCATCAAGAGCTCTCCCTTCAAGTCGACGACCTCGTCGTTGATTTCCTCGGTGGTCTTGACCCTTATCTCCTTCAACTCCTCCTCTCTCTTCGCCATCATCACGACACTCGAAGCTCGGCTCCGAGAGGAGGACGAAGACGTCGCAAGAGGGAGACCCAGAGGAGGGCACTTGTGTTGAATTCGGATGGCACTGAAGGACGACGACCTCGGCGTCGTGGAGAGAGAAATTTTCGCGGAGAAGATGGCGGTGGTCGGCGAGGCGACGGAGAGACTCAACATCTTCGTTTTCTGCGAGATTGTTTGGCCTCGCTCCGACCACAATGCTTGGGTTTTTGGAAGGAGCTTCAAGAGAAGCAAGTCTCTGTCAGTGGGAATAGATTGAAGATAAGGCTCGGTTCCCGTTTTCGCTCTCTTGTTTATTTATACACTATGTCCCAAACTTTTCGAAAATTACGTTTTTCACTTTAACTCCTTGCTCCTTTTTCAATTTTATCCTCCTACTTGACTTTTGTGTAACAAAGATCAAGGTCGCTCGATTATGTGCAATCTAAGGTCTCTCCTTGTTTACTGTAGAGTTGACAAATGGCTGGGCACTTGACCTTGCCGATTAATTTGGAGAAATTTTATATAAATTTGACGTACACACTAAACAGAATTTGGATAATTACAGTTGGTATGTCTCATATGAATTTCATCATAACAAACATTTCATATTAGTATTTGTATAATTAGAGATGTGAGGTAGCATAATTGTACAACAAATTTAAAAGTGTTGATTATAAAAGGAATTTGAAGAAATTTTACATCCATAGCAAGTGCTATAAATATAAGACAATGTTTATGAAGGGGAAGTTGGTCAACTACAATGAGTCATGCCCCCCTCTCTCTCTCCCCCTCTCCCTCCCTCCCTCCTTGCATTAACCATGGCCGCTAGAACTTGAGCTTGCGATATTCATGGTCTTGAGCCACTCAAGCGAGTCACACGATATCCATGATAGCAAACAACTCAAGCTCGAGCTTACTACATCTGTGAGAATTTGATGTAGAGAAATTCTTATTCTCATTCATATTTTTTGCTGGCTTACATTATTACATTTACAGGCTAATACACAGAGAGATCCCAGCAAACTAAAAAGGAAACAAAGCCTAAATATGATAGCAATTACAATCCCACGATTTATGGGATATGACAAAAAAACTCCTAAATAGAAAAAAAAATCTACTCCAAACATTAGTCAATTTTTCTACGTATTTATAACTAGAAAATCTAGCTATATACATGTCATGGTGGGGTCCTAGATTCGCCACCTTCTCAAGACTTATCACGTTACCTACTTTAATATGTTATTATATAGATAATAAAGGACGCATACGGAAGCTAATTCAACGAAAAAACATGTAGCGGGCCACCTAAAGGAAGGTTAAGTGCATGTGAAAGAAAGAGACATGCACGACGCCTAAGGGTATGCCCATAATCATAGGGTTCATAACATAATAAAACACATGTCCCACAAGCAACATGCTCAGGAAAGAGTTGGTTTATGTATGTATACATATATAAACATCCTTTGAACACTTCCGCTACAAAAGTTAAAAAATTTCGAGCATTTTTAAGATTCAACAATTACTCCCATCCTATTGGTGTCATCCATTAGCTTCATCATCTCCACTATCCTCAAGGATCGATCCAACGTCATACCTAAACATTGAAAAGATGTTCCCCAAATAGGGATGAGCTAACAGCTAAGCAAGTAAAACATCTAATTGAACGTCTAGGTTATCCATTCAATCATTTAGTTAGGCGATTCTTGGGAGATCACAAATCAACAAAATACCACACAAAAGTCACACAAATACTGGCACGGAAAGTTCACAAAACACGAAAGGGACATGAAGGAACTAGATAAATCTATTGACCTTCTCTCCACATCTCCAAGTCGAAGCTCATGTAACCTCACCTTCCATTTACGCTGAATTGGCGACTTATCAATTTGGCCTCCTCACAAATCAATACGATCCATATACTCCGTGGACTCAGCATGTACATATTGAGCCTCTTGGTTCCTTTCCCCAACCCTCATGACCGAACCTCCCTTTACATGGTATAGCTCTCATTCATCACAAAATAGACTACAATTAGGCTAACCTATTCATAGGTTCCACTTACTCAAGTCTCACATAACTCCACCAAACCTCTCCATCCATCTCCCAATTGGACACTCACATTATCCCAATACCTCTTCACATCAAATTAACAACTTGCTAAGAGATCTAATGATAAATTTTGTCTACTCTTAAATGGATAATAACCCTTGAACTAGTAGAATCAACTTGCGACCCATGAGCCACACGAATTGGCCCCCCCCTTCCAAGTATATGGCCGAATTGTCCCCTATGGTTCCAACTTCGATCATCACAAATCAACCCAAATCAAGACAATCAATCCACATATCCAGCATACCCAAGACCTATAGACATCAACACATGCAATGGATTGTCCAATCTAACTTGATTTCTAGCTCATGCAAGACAATCCTTACATGTTCAAACCCATGTCAGAACATCGACGATTTGCACTGAAACCAACAGCAAATGAACAACCTAGTGGTAAGGATATATAATCACTTGCTTGGGGATAGCGTCCGAATCAAATGGAACTTGAATAATAGCAAAACGCATCGAGTCTTCATCGAACAACTTCTATCCAGCTCAATCCCACAAATTTTCATCAACTTTTTGGTTAATCATCCCTCAAATCTAAATAGCCATCAATCTTATAGTCATGTAGAAAAAACGGAGCTCAATTTTCCTTCTAGGTGAGCTTAAACCAGGAATTTCTTCTTGGACTCGCGTAGAAAATCAAGAAGACGAGCTCTCAAAATTTTGGGGGGGGGGGTTTCATGAAACTAGGGGGAGAAATGAGAAGAGAGAGAAAGAGAGAGGAGAGGGCTTAAATAGAAGGCTAGGCAATGGGGGGCTGATCTAAGTCTTCACGGATTGACTTCGACGCAAAAAATTTCATCAAGGCTAGAATAATTGTCGCGCCCAAAACATTCTAGCAAATTTATATCGTCGCACCCTTCGACATGCCAAGATAGGTCTCCTCATTCCCATTTAAAGTCACAGCCCTGGGGTAATAAGAAGTCCTACTATAAGCTATTGGCTACTGTAGGAGCTATGCTATAGGCAGTAGAAGTTGTAAGCCCCCCTAAATATGAAGAGGGGTACTTTACAAATAGGGAATAATTGCTTCGCACTTGACTGTGATAGCCCTCTTGATACCTTGAGCTTTCTAACTAGTGGCCGGTTTCCCATCGCTAGAGCTGTTTCTTTTCCCAGTGCCTGGAGCCCCAACGAGGAAGGTGTTAATGGAAGTTTAATGGTCAATTGGCAATTATTAAATCCCCAATTTCTCGTCAGTTAATAATCCAAATCCGTTGTAGACTAATTCCGACGTTAAATTATTCTAACGAAAAATCTGGCTTTCACATTATAGCTCAACACTTCCCTTAAGCTAGTGGATAGATATCTTTCATTCCTAGCTCGGTAACTAGCTTGTGAAATTCCATAGTTAATTCTTTTAGTTAGGACATCTTCCACTTTCTGTCATAACACGACATAAGACAAGCAAATCAATCCTTCTTCAAGTTTCTCCTTGATAAAGTGCCTATTAATCTCAATATGCTTTGTTCTATGATGCTGCACATGATTAGGAGCAATACTAATTGCAGATTTATTGTCGCAATGTAGCTTCATAGGACTCTGCCACTCAACCTTCAAGTCATCAAGAATGATCTTGAGCCACAATAGCTCACATATTCCTTGAGTTTCTACCCTAAACTCGGATTTTGCACTAGATCTTGCTACCACATTCTATTTTTTATTTCTCCAAGTTATCTCCAAGGAAGGTACAATAACCAGTTGTAAACCTCCGATCAACCATCGATCCAGCATAATCCATATCTATATAAGCTTCAAACTTGAAATTGAGACTCTTCTTGAATAATACTCCCTTTCTTGGGCTCCCTTTTAAGTAGTGTAGGACTCGATGAACAGTTTGTAGATGTGACTCCTTTTAAATAATGCATGAATTCACTAATCAAGCTTACTGCATGAGAGATTTCTGATCGAGTATGAGCAACATAAATCAGCTTTCCCACCAATTGTTGATATATTTCTCGATCCACTGCTGCCTCCGCTTTTCCTCCTGCTAGTCTCTAGTTTGACTCAATCGAACTAGCCATTGGTTCGCAACCAAGCTTCCTGATTTCTTCCAAATGATCCATCACATACTTTCATTGTGAAATAAAGATCCCTTGCTTTGAGTAGGAAACCTCAATTCCCAAAAAATACCATAGCTTTCCTAGTTCTTTTTTATCTCAAACTCCTCAATCAAGCACTGTTTGAGCTGTTGTTTTTCCCTTTCATCATTGCACGATGTCATCAACTTACACCAATGATGTTGTAACTTCACCTACATTTGAGTTTTTTTTTAATGAATAGAGTATGATCTCCTTGGCTTTGTTTATACCTAGATGCCTTCATGACTCTAGCAAATTGTTCAAACTAGGTCTAAGTGATTGCTTGAGTCCGTTAGTGCTTTCTTTAGCCTACAAACCTTTTTAGTTGTTTCCTTTTCTTCAAAACCAAGTGGGATGTTCATGTAGGTTTCCTCTTTCCAAATCTTCATGTAAAAATGCATTCTTTACATTACACTATTGAAGCTCCTAATCAAAATGAGTAGCTATAAATAGTAAAATTCTTACAATGTTCATTTTAGCCACCAGAGTGAATGTCACTCGGTAATCCACTCCGTATGTTTAAGTGTAACCCTTCGTAACCAACCTTGCTTTGTACATATCCAGAGAACCATTTGCCCTGTACTCCATAGTAAATACCCACTTGCAGCCAACTAGATTTTTCCCTTTTGGTCTATCAACAATTTCCCATATTTTATTTTTTCCTAGTGCCTTCATCTCTTCTTTCATGGCATTCCTCCATTCCTCTTTTGATAGTGTTACATGTGAGGGACAAAAATAGTGTTTAAACTCACAATGAAATTTCGATACGGCGATGATAATCTATTAAGGGACACATAATTTGATAGTAGATAAACTGATTTCTTGGTATACTCTCTAGTCTTTTTTCTAATAGCAATAGGTAAATCAAGATCAGTCTTCAGTGTGTCACTAAGCTATTCATTGACATGAGGTTTAGGACTTAATGTGCTCTTGTGACGTCCCAAAATTTTGGAATTTGTAAATAATAAAATTCAGATTATTATGGAAAAATGATCATTTTCCAGGCACGAATATTTAATTTGTTAGAGCGCCACTAGAAAGATTTAATCCTCTTTAATCGTACCATAGAAAATTCTCCCTTCGCGTCAAACCCAATCTTGTCTGAATGTTCGTCGCGTAAATTCTAAAATTGTTCTCATTTGTTGTGCAAAATTTTCACCCTGTCCTGAATTTCCTAATTACACTTCACCCTGTCCTGAATTTCCTAATTACACTTTTGCCCCCAAATTTATGTACAAAAGATAAGAAATTTAATTTGATTTATTTTCATTTTCCTCCCATTCTTGTCCTTTTTGCCGGTCCCCCCTCCAACACCTCTCTCTCTCTCTCTCTCTCTCTTCTTTTTTGTTGTGTGAGTCTTTCCAATGCTGCAATTTCTGACTCCCATTACTTTTCGAGTTTTGTTTTTCCAAAATTAGGTTTAAAAAAAATTACAAAAATAGGCTTACCTCATTAGGCTCGGCATGGCATTAAGAATGCTGTCTAGGCCCAGTGCGGCAGTCAAATGCTATGCTAGGCTCAACGTAGCAGTTAGAACTCTAAGTGCCATGTGGGCCAGACATCCCCCAAACCCTTTTTTTGTCAAAAATTTTAATTTGGTATTAATTATATTTATAACATTTATATTTATATAACTTTGTAAATATAATTTTTTTTTCCTTTGAGGGTTATTTTTATAGCTTTAAAAAATTTATAAAGAAATATGTAATTATTATATTTAGTATGTAAATAATTATTAAAAATATTCATAAAATAAAATTGGCAAGATATGTAAAGATAATGTATTTAGATTAAGAAAACGCAGATAACAAGCTTAATAAATTAGTATAACCGCACAGGGCCTCTACGGATGCATTTTTTTATTTCGTCTTTTTAACATTTTTTAAATAAATTTATATAAAATTTTAAATATAAAATTTGTCTTTTTGAAGCTTATTTTTATAAAATGATTATTAATAATTAATTGAAAATTTTATTAAGACATATATAATTAATTAATTTTCTATTTAAATAACTAATGAAAAAGTATTGAAGGGGCCATTGCGGTTGCTTTTTTTTTTAAATCACATGTTTTTTTAATATCATATTATTTTCCTTTTGATGCTTATTTTTTGAACATTATTATCAATAATGTATATAATTTATTTGTTTACTATGTAAAAAATATTCATGAGGCTGATGCGGCAGTTTTCTTTAATTTCATTTCTTTACTTTTTTTTATAATTTCGTATTTATATAATTTTGTTTAGAAGCTTATTTTTATAACATAATTATCAATAATCATTTAAAAAGTTTATTAAGATATATGTAATTAATCATTTACTATGTAAATAATTAGCAAAAAATTTTCACAGGGTCAATGCGACATCATTTTTTAATATCATCTTTTTCTTTTTATATATTTATTTTATATTCTTATACGTTTGTAAATAGAATTTTTTTTTGTTTTGGAGCTTATTTTAATAATCATATCGATAATTAATTGAAATTTTTTTAAGATATATGCAATTTATTTATGTACTATGCACATAATTAATAAAAAATATTGACGAGGCCGGTGCGGCAACATTTTTTTATTTCATAATTTTTACTTGTTTTGTAAGTCTAAATTTTTTTTTCTTTTGAAGCTTATTTTTATAACATAATTATCAATAATTACTCAAAAATTTTATTAAGATATATGTAATTAATTTAATTATTAAGAAAATAATTAATAGAAAATGTTCATAAAATAAAATTGGTAAGATATATGAAGATAACATATCTAGATTAAAAGAACATGGAAACCAATCCATGACTTAAAAAAATCTAGCAACTCAATGTTGTAATAATAGATAATGATTTTCAACTTTAATTACATTCACTGACGATATCGTCTTCCTATGTAACCTCCTGTTTCGCAACGAGGTTGTTTCCGTTATTCAGTAGGCATAGTATTATATGGAGAATGATGATGCGGCTCTGATTAAGTGAGATGTGTAGATAACGATGGCATATCTTGTGATGGGAGGTGTGGTTGTGATGTGGATGTCTCATGAAATTAAGAAAATATGCCATGGTCAGACGGTACAAATAAAATGTATTACATTCAATATTCACACACTATCTATATTTCACTCTCGAGTCAATCTGTATGCACAAGTTTACCTGTTGTGCGTAGATTTTTCACAGTTTGTGCAATGGTTACGCGTAGTGGAACTGTTCAGCGTACTCCAATCCATCTCATTTCGTATCCGCGATGCACGGGGGTCTTCCTTTCTTCCTAATTCGGTTCGGATCTAGTATTAATGGCAGATCATCAAGTTCAGGCTATTAAACAAGATTCCTGAATGGATGGAACATGTACCGATAACATTGAAGTGTTCTATCCAATGTATAGAATTCATCTACATATGCATGGTAATAAATTGGAGTTTTTTGACATGCTGCAATTGCGTGGGAACATGAGATTTTTATTTTTTGAAATTTTTCACATCCCATTAATATAACTTATGCTGTTGATTTTCGTAAGTTGAAAATTTAGACAATAATAAGTAGTTGTCACACAAATTTGTGAATACGTCTTCCCTAAAAAATTACGTAAATTTTAAAATTTGCTTGCCATCTTAATAAGTCTTTTTCCTTCGGTATTTTTGAAGTGTTTATTACAGTTACTGATAACATGTCAAATGCAATATCTATGGTGGCCATACGAAGGACGTCACCTCTATTGCTTTCTGAATTCCGATATGTCTATTCGATATTATACAAATATTTTCTCTATTCGTGATATATCTTCGCAATAGATTCATAAACCAAATCTAATTATCAACATTCTCCTGATCGACCATAGTAAATACCAATAGAAACATATGATTGTTGCTATCAAATGGAGTCGTACAAAAGAGCGTTCCTTGATATTTCCTGTACAAAAAAATTTCATCAACAAAAATCACAGGAGAATAGTTTTTGAAACCTTTAATCGTCTACTTAAAAGTCTAGAACATCCAGTTGAAAACCTTATAACTATGATCTATGTTTATGTAATCATCAATCACAAAATGAAAACCTATATTCATTAAGTACATTACATTCATATATTTTCTCAACTGACCATACGACTCACCCCATTTTTCAAAATTTTTGGTAATCATCATTTGTTTAATTGCCCAAATTTTACAATAAGTAAGTTCGAAACCTAACTTGTCTTTAATCTCAGCCATTAAAGGCTTGATTTTGATATCTAGTTGGGCCCCAACTGATATCTAGTGGGGCCACAACCATTACTTCTATCTGGCTACAGAAGTATTTTTGATCGAGTTGGTGATAATTTATTGACATATGAGGATTAGTACATTTATGTGATCCACTTTACCTAGTTATTTTCCATAACCTAGTAGCCGCGTTTTCTATTACATGGAGCCTCCAATGACACAGTTAATTTAGATTACCACATTTTATCACATATATTATCTTCTTTGTCTCATCACTATGAAAGTGATAATTTCTTCTTAGAGAATACTCTTTGGCAGCCAACTGCACTGTATCCCATGATGGGAATATCATTTCAACATCAAATTCTTTTCATGAATCAAACAACATATGGCTTGATTTAGCTCTTGTATCTACTTGCATCATATCAAAGTCAATATCTGAATATGATGGTGGATGTACCAAGGGCACAATGGGATTACTCCAATGGGTGTTACAGTAAATCTCCATATTGTCACCTTCGTCATCTTCTTCATCACCGTCATCATCATCATTGCCATTATTATCGTCATTATTATCATATTTCACATATTGATCATCCACACTAACGTCTTCTTCACCAACATTAGAACCTCTCCCAGCCAAATTATTTATCATTTCGTGTTCATCTACAGTTGTGTAAAATTATAGAAATCCCATAGAGCCAGATTGAAGTACAAGTTGCTGAATCATCTTAACTGCAGAATTATTATGCACCTCCACAACGTCATACATAATACAACCAATTGTATTAATCGGTTGACTATACATCAAACTTTGAGTATATTGATTTTTTGTTATATTCAATTCAAGCGCAATCATAGCGTGTAACTCATCAAATGTAGATACATTTTCAAACTCAAACATAGCAGCTTGTCCACCTTCGTAATCATATCCATATTCATTTCATACTATTCTAGCTTCCCAATGCACAATCATAAAAGATCTAGATGACATTATGGTAAATAAGGAAATTATAAATTATTTTGTGTCTAAAATTTAATAAATATTTTCTTCTATAAATTTACAAATTAACATTATAACTATGAACTTAACATATGAAATAAATTTCATAATAAAATAAAAATCAATAATACAACAAGTGATCCGGACCGAGTCATTTCGTAATTGCCCTCGGTTTTTGGGAATGTTCATAAATTATTAGAATATATATATTTTTTTGGAATTGTAGGAATTTTCCCTTTATTTACCTTGAAATTTATTTATTTTTTAGTAAGGAAATTTGAAATTCATTTTTTTTGTAAGGTAAGAATTATATTGACTAATTATAGCGCAATACAAAAGGAAGGCCAAACGCAAACCTCGTACCCAAGGTTACACAAGTAGATGTCTCCTAGGGTGCAAGGGTATAGGGCCAAACAAAAGACAATAACAAGACAGATCAACAACATCAAACGATAAGCAACAACCGCCGCAAAAGACTAAGGCACAAAACAGAATAGGCCAACACAATAGCCACAACAAACAGAAGAACGAGCAGCTCCCAGCAACGCTTTTAAGGGACTCCAGCGTTGCCCACAGCAACAGCAGGCTAGGAAGAGAGGCTGAGACAGAGCAGGCTACAAACAGCAGCCCCAACAAGTGAAATGCAGCAGCACCCAGGAGTGCAAGTGTAAAGGGCAGCAACAAACGGCACCAAGGGAAGGAGAGATCACGCATCAGCTCTACTGCTCTGCCAACAACAGCAGAAAGGCAAAGCCAAGTCAAGCGAAAACAAAAGGTGGAAGCTCCCAGCAGCGTTGCGCCCTTCTGTTTTGGGGTATGTCGTCCACCGGTCACAGAGACATAGCTTTGTCTCTAACTGAGGAAATTTGAAATTTATTTATATTTTATATTTCCAAAAAAATTGATTCGGACCGGGCTATCACACTTACATTTGGGTAGGTGTACAACTTGGGCGTTAAGGCGCAAGTTGGTCTAAGGTGAAAAAGCTACTCTTAAGCTTGGTCCAATTCTTGTATTTTTAATGAATTTTTAAAAGGCTCAAAGCAACCCATGCATAACATAAAAATAGAATAATATTACAAATATTATGAAAACATTAATTTTGAAAGTCTTTTAAAAATTTTCAGAATTTTTGAATCTTTTCCATTTGAGGGCCAAAATCATCATTTCTAGAAAAATTGGGATGCAAAATCAGAAAACACAAAATTTGGCCACCCTTTTTTCATTTTGTGTAAATTTTAAACAATTTTTTGTGATTTTATCAAATAGGATTTCTAGAAAATCCTATTTTCTTAAGTTGATAACATATGAGAAACCATATCTTGCTATATTCTTTTTTTTTTTTTACGGAAAATCTCATCTACGATTTTTTTGTTGAATTTTTAGTTTTTACAAATGAATTGAAATTCAATTTGCGAATTTTCTAGCAAACCAAGATGAATTTTGATAAGAAATATTCTAGAGATGAATTTTGACAAAAATTAAGTTAATTTGATGCTCTCGTACGATGGTTTTATGGAAAAACCACATGAAAATATGAAAAGATCAACTTAATTTAATGTAGAAGAAATGCAAATATATTTAAAACATCCACAATTTTTTCAATCAAGGCAAGTGAATACTGAAGATTCAATTTTTTCAACGTGCAATGATGATGCAATTCAATCAATAAAAATATGCAATCAAATATTAAGAATATCCAAATAAGATAACTTACCTAGATTGCAAAATTTATTTTCTAAATTTGGATTTCATTCCACAATTTGCAACTTAAGCTTGGTGCTTTTTGGATGGGTTCGGTGATGATGGGCCACAACAACAAAAGGCACAGCAGAGCTAGATTGGTTGTGAAAGAAAGATAAAGTCTTCCCAGAACTAATCAATAGAAGCAGAGGAGATCAAGAAAACAACCAAAAATTCAAAATTCATGACAAAGAAAAATAAAATCACTTGTTTTTCGATTAGAACAGGGTCCTTTTGAGGTGGGTCTGATTAATATGCCTCAGGCAAATCTATATTTGAGCAACAAGGAGCAATACATTACAAACAAAGATTTGGCTGACAAAAGATGTCATTTCTAGTCCCCCCTATCTCTTCGAAAATCCCTTGTCCATATGAAAAAAAATCCCTAACAAGGCATATTTGGCTTTTGAAAGGTTACACGAGCATGAAGGAGCATCAAAAGTTCTTCATGCAAGCAAGTAAGATTGAATTGTTGACACAACAACCCCTTTTTAGTGCAAGTGCGTGCAAGTGAAGGTGGACAATTATCTCATAATGCTTCCAGACGTTCAACGAAACGTACAACACAAACAATTAAGCAAATTGACTTTAGTGATAAAGAAATTTACCTTGAACCAACCATCAACTTTGCTTTTTAAATCTGAATGAAACTCGAATTTTACGATCGAACGTTCATTTGAACAGCTACGAAAGCGAATCACCATTTTTTGAGCACGAATATAGCAAAGAAATAGTAATATACATAAACTAAACTTCAGAAGGCATCCCATGGATGCCTACAAAAAGTAAGCATCCATGGGATATAAACTAAACTTCAACAGGCGTCCCATGGATGCCTACAAAAAGTAAGCATTCATGGGACGCCTGCAGGTGCCCATGTGAGAATGTAGACATCCCACATGGGCGCCTACATAAAGCATGTGTTCGATGGGGGCATAATTTTAGGCTCTTGTGATGCCTCCTTATGTAGGCGCCCATTATTGGACGCTTGCATGAGTGGGCATTCTAAGTAGGCGTCTAAATGGTAGATTGAACGCTTGCTGAGGTATCCATTTAGGGGCCTAAAATTAAACCCCCACATGGACATTTGCAAATTACACGCGCACCGCTATGCGTATGCGTGCATTGCTATGTGTCCTAACAAACTATCATTGAAAAAAGAAAAAGGAAAAATGTCGTTTAAAATATTCTTATTCTTTTATTTCTATGGAACGGGACCAATGAGGCTCGCTGATAATAGGCGAGAGCATCATCGTCCTCGTCGGGTCTGCACGAGGGCCCCTTGCAACATGGTACTATTGGCATTGACGTTGACATTTTTCAATAAACTTTAACAAATCTATTATCTTTTTTATTTTCGATTTTATTTTTAATTTAATTTTTTCCTTTTCTTTTCGTTTTTTATTCTTTATTTCCCATGGACTAGGACCGATAAGGGAGTCATGGCCTTCACCTAGCCAGAATGGGTGAGGGTAGTGACAACCGTGCTACATAAGACGTTAACAATTTTCAACGATGTATGCGTCCACATCAATAATTTCCAATCAAATACATTGAACTGGCACAAATGCGAATGCTTATAACTCCATTAGCAAAAAAAAATAAAAATTAGGACTAAATTGCCACAATTGCAATAGTGTTAGAACTTTCTTGGTAATTCTCCAACAAAGTATATAACTTCAACACTTGATTAAATAAATTAAACTTTTACGGAATGGATGGAAATCATAGGCAAGTTAGTTATATATATATCTCATTTATTAAATTTATCTCTTCGTAAGAAAGTAATAGTATACGAGGATTTACAAAGTAACCTTTTTATTATGGAAAATTGCTAAACATGAACTTTTCAACAATGAAAAATGAAAGTCAAAATATTTAACATTTGTAATTCTAACTATTTGTTACCTCACAGGACAAGCAGCTTCGAATTACTTTGTAAGCACGTTCAACGTAACATAGTGTAATGTTCTATTACATAAAGCAGTCGTGCGCCTACCAAAAGTAGTCGCACTGAAAGCAGTCATGCTTCGAAAGTAGCCGCGCGTCTGCATAAAGCAGCCTCACTGAAAGTTGTTGCGACTGCTTTACGCAGGAGCCAATTATACAAGCACCTACATTGCAAGCGCCCTATAATTGGGCACTTATTTGGCTGTAAAAAACAAAAAATTTAGTAAATGCTTGCAAAAAGCAAGCACCCACGTGGGTGCTTGCTTTACGAAAGCCTTGTATGCATAAAGCAGACACAACAGTGAAAGTTACTGTGCAACTGCTTTTTGTAGATGAGTCTGCAAAAAGCAAGAGCCATTGTGTGCTTGCTTTATGCAGCCGCGTGACTGCTGAACTTATTTATTTTATTCAAAGTATGTGTTTTGTTTCGTCCAATTTGCTGAACTTTTGCTCTTGCGTGTTTCATTTGAGAATGCGTTTTTGGATTTCTAGCTATGAGACATCCTTCAATAACTCCATTTCCATCGGCTGGCCGATGGGAATGAGGAAGTATTCAATTTTCACTAGCTGAGAGGTTTATGCTATTATTGCCCCATACTAATTTTCGATTTTCTGGTTGTGCGCTATTGTCCCTTATTCAACTTCAACCGATGTCTTTCTAGCTTAGCCTCTACCGTCGATCCATCCATAACTCAGTTCGTTGCCATCGTTAGTCCAATGTCCCTTTGTTGTTCTTACGCAAGTGACGTGGTAATATCGCAATTGTGCGATATTTATTAAGTTCCTATATTTCATTTGTAGACATGGCACAGAGAAATTACATTCATCCATGACCTGAGAATGATTCGCTACTTACATAGCAGGTCCGACATAAATCACAGGCCATATAGGACACTGAGGTAATTTATCCCATTTAGCAGTTGATCTGTCATTTGTAACAGTTGTATCGTACTGAAATTTCTACTAACGGTAAATGTAATATTTTACAGATAGATGAGAATCAAGTTCTTAGATGTCAACAAGGTGCATCAACGCTATATGTGGATGAACTTGATGATCGCATAGTACAATAACTTCGAAATTCGGAATTTTATAGAGTTTATTTGATGAGATTTTGGCAGGTTGATTGATATTTGATTACAGCTCTAGTTGAGCGATAAAAGCTCGAGACTCACACCTTCTATATGTCAAAAGGTGAATGCATGATCAAGCTGCAGGATATTGAGGTTCTAACAGGGCTTTCCATTGATGGAGCTGCAATTACTGGCCCCACTAAAAGGAATTAGGGTACTCTTTACGATGATCTACTTGGTGATCGCCCACCTGAGTTACGTGGTTTAGTGGTAAAGTTAAGCTGGCTGAGAGAACGCTTTGGAGTAATTCTTGACGATATCAATGAAGTTACCATACTACAACATGCTAGGACATTCTTTCTCCGGTTGCTTGGAGGAACTATCTTCCCGGAAAAATTAGGTGCCTGGGTGAGTTTGATTTTTCTTATACTACTAGAGCACCTCGAGGATCCTATGCCATACAGTTGGGGTTTAGAGCATTTCTGTGGTTATATCGGGAGCTATACAGTGCGCCCGATCCATCAACGCACCAAATTGGTGGTGCTGTACATGTTTTGCTGATTTGGACGTGAGATCGCTTCAATTTTATTTCTTCATCTATTAGAAACTATGATCCTTTACCACTTACACTTAGTAGTCGGTATGTGATCTATTGCTTTTTTCAGTTCACGAGTCATAAATTTTTTCCAGTGCGTAAAATATGTATATATATGTAATTATTCTTATTTTTTGTTTATGTAGCTGGAGTCAAGCTCGACAGATTACGAGGATCCCCACACATATTTTATCATGTATGCACTATTAGTTTGATAGAATGGCATCCGCAGATGTAAATAATGGCATCAACCAACGAGATCAATATAATGTTGGCTTTAAAATTAATTCTTCGTTTAATTTGATATGTTTTAATATGATAACATATTACTTGGGAGCCCTATAATTAGACTCTACTAGATTACTGCATGCAGGGATAACACGTTTGGAGGGCTCGTGTCCTATTCATTTGTTTCCACATCGTTGAGTGGCATTATGCAGATTGAGTACTCCGTTAGTTTGGTATACATTAGTCAATACCTACTCCTCCATATAATCATACAGCCTTTTATGATATTAAATTAAGGCTAGTTACATAGAATTGGGTCGATTTGCATAGTCAGTGGATTGATATATGGAACAATCGTCTTGATTATATAGTCCATGGTGTTCATGCAACGGAGCCACTTCCCTATCATTTGCAATATATGGAGTGGTACTGTAGGCACATACGGAGGTGGATTTCTTATAGGGGAGGTGCAATGGGTGCTACGGTACTTGCAAATAATTTTATTTTACTTCATTGATTTTTTTTAGTAACATAAGTTATTGGCATTTGATAACTTTTGTTGACTTTGATTTTATGAACAGGTTGATGGCATGGAACAAATTTTCCAATTATGTTCCAGTCCAACTTCGAAGAACATGCCAAATATGATGACGATAGCTAGGGCAATGTTATACTTCTTCAATGAGGAGAGGCGGATAACAATAATTTCATCACCCGAACCAGCACCTTCAACAGCACCTAGTGGGCCGCACGAGGATGACACACCTAAGACTGTTCACACAACCCAAAGGACCGCTCTATCTCTTGCAGTTAATGATGCCATCCCTTATCCCTTGGCCTATCATACGATAGATTTCACTCTAGGATTCAACCAGATCGATTGCAGTCTAGGGTTTAACTAGTTTGCCAGCCCATTTAATGAGGGATCCGACTTTTCCTTTCATGACAATTGATAATTGCGGACTCTGTCACGACCCTCCCGAGGTTTTAGGGTTCCTCAAGGGAGCTAAGGAATTGCTAGGCCCATTTTGATATCTGGGCTTAACTCAGGCCCTCCAAGCCTCATACTAAATCACGTCAGGAAATTTAAAATCCAGGATTGACCTTAGTATGGTTAGTGACATGTGCATCGGTGTATGCGCAGTTGGAGTCACCAACGATCATTTTTTGGAGCGTATGATCGGAGATCCTATCGAGCGATTGGGAGGTATCGCTCGATTCTGCAAAAACTAGAGATCTAGATTCGGGAACTTAGTTACGCCAATATTGCTATTGAAGCCTTTTCGACACCTAAGTTGAGCAATTTCTTAATCTAAGGAGTTCACGTAGGTATTCTTTGGGTAAGGTAAATCTTAAAAAAATTAAGTGGGCTCATGCAAAATGGGATTGTCTATTCTATCAACCACTAATTATTGAAATAAATGCGCAATTAGGAAATCAATTCAAAGAGAAATCACATCAGATCAAGCCAAAACAAACTTAGGGGAATCTTATAAACCTAAGAAGGACGCCAACTAAGTTCGGGGATGATTTAGGGAGATTTGGGCCAAGTTGATCAAAGGGAAAAATGGTAATTCCTTAAGGCTCGGGAGGTCAAAATATGAAAAATAGTTTGAACCAGTTGAAAGTGGTTTTTCCTTAATTTTCATATTTTTGAAGATTTTTCTAAATTTTTCAAAATTTTTTTGAATTTATTTTGAATTTCTAAGTTTTTTTTATGAATTTTTAAAGGAATTTTCTATTTTTTGGGACATTTTTTATTGCTACATTATTTATTTTTTAAAACTTCCTCTATTTTTGAATTTTTATTTTTTTTAAATTTTTTTCTATTATTTATTTATTTTTTAAAAGGAACCTTTATGATTTTATGAATTTATTATTATTATTTATTTTTTATTTTCCTATGGTTTCTAATTTTTCTGACTTTTCTAAGATTTTTCTAAAATTTTTGTGATTTTCCTCTATTTTTTAAATATTTTCTGAAATTTTTTAATTTTTTTTTGTTTTTCATGTATTTATATATTTTTTAAAGGAATCTTTTTTGCGACTTTCGTGATTTTTTTTATTATACATTTTTCTTTATTTTATTTCATTATTTTATTATTTTTGGTTTTCGGACCGGGACGGTTGACCCGGCCCAAATGATCCTAACCTAAAACCCTAGACTAAACGACGCAGCTTTAGTTTTCCTTTTTTTTTTTTACTGATTTTTCTTGATTTTTCCGATTTTTTGGGGGATTTTTTGAATTTTTTTAAATATATTTTTGTATTTTTATATTATTTTTTTGTATTTTTTAATTCTATTTTCATTTCATTTTTTATTTTTTATTTAATTCTCCGGACCGAGTCTGGTCGGCCCAGCCTAATTGACCCAAACCTAACCTAAAGCTTTAAACCAAAACGATGCTGTATCCCTTTTTTTTTTTTTATTGATTTTCTCTTTTATTATTTTTATTTGATTTTTTTTAAGATTTTATGTATTTTTTATTTATTACCCTTTTTTTATTTGATTATGCGGATCGGGTCGAATAGACCTAGCCTATTGAACCAAACCCGGCCGAAAGGTCTGAACAAGCTACCCAACACCCAAAACGACGTAGTTTTTAGGGAATATTTTTGAATTTTTTAATTCTCCAGATTTTTATTCCAGTTTGTTTATTTTTTCCGCTATTTTAATCCGACGGTTAGAAAGAAAACACATGGCAAACCCACAGGCGTCCGATCTAGCCGAAGGAACCTACAATTGAGAATAGAATCCCGAGCATAATCCTAGCCATCCGTTATTTCTAATTTCTAAAAAATGATAAAATTCGAATTAGGACTTTTTTATTCATGGAAAATCTGAGATCTTGATACATGACTAAATCCTGGCTGTCAAATCAAAGTTTCATTATTCTGTTGACCTATTACGATGGTGGGCGGACATGGCGTCTGATGTAGCTAGCTACATCAGCGCCATGTCGGACGTTGATCGAGTTAACACGATGACTAGGCTTCGTCTTCCCCATTTGACTAATCCTGGACAAACGGTTGCGGCTCGCCGGCGACAATCCGATGGTGAAATCAAACCCGATTGGCCTACTTCTGATGCTAATTGACTCCATTTCAACTCTAGATCAACATGTTCAAAACTTAACAGGATCTATCGGCCAAAACGTAGCAATCCAGGTATTTACAGAAGACAACCATGGCGGTTCGAGCTTGCAATCTAGAGCATAACAATGCAATTCATCCATAGAAGAGCACTAGAAGAAGGTCAGGAGACATACCTTGCGTTCGGATTGAGCTCTAAATTGCCAGATTCTCCTGACGAAGCTGTGGCACATTCATGAAGTTTAGAGGCTCGACTCGATGGATTTATGCAAAATCGAGGGAAAAATGGAATCCAGGGAAGGTCAGGAGTACCGAAGGATGGAAATGCACAGGAAAATTTGAAGGATAGGGCTCGAATGAGTAACATGCCATGGATGCACAGAAACGAGTTGAAAAATGGCAATCATCTTTCTGGTGATCCAGAGACTCCTCGAGTTGGGGCAATAGGTTCCTGAGCTCTAGACCAAGCTTGCTGAAGCAATTTCCAGGCTTGATTCTCCCCAGATTGCTCGGGACCAAAACACTCACAGTTGACTTCCGTCTGAGATTAAAAATGGACTTTTTCTTCCCCTCCCCTCCCCTCCCCTCCCCTCTCTCTCTCTCTCTCTCTCTCTCTCTCTCTCTCTCTCTCTCTCTCTCTCTCTCTCTCTCTCTCTCTCTCTCTCTCTCTCTCTCTCTCTCTCTCTCTCTCTCTCTCTCTCTCTCTCTCTCGTTCCAGTCTCCTTTTAACTTGACTTGGCTACCGTAATCCCCCAAAAATCCCGAGTTCGTCTCGCCTCTATCACCCTCAAAACCAACTACAATCTATCAGGATCCCTCTCTCACGAGCATTTCGCGCCAGAGAACCAGAACCAGAACCAGAGCTGGTTCTGAGTTTGCCGAGTCAAATGGGTTGACCGGGTCGGGTTAACTCGACCCGATTGACCCGATTCGATTAAAAACTTGAAATTAACCCCTAATTAGCCCACATTTCTCAAAATTAACACCAAAATTGGACTAAGCAGGATGAAATATATTTGAAAATGAATTTGTCCTAAAAAATATGTGAATATTTGCACGAAAACCCCAACTTTTGGGTTTGATCTGAGGACCCATTTTGTAAAATCCAAGCTCTAGATGGCCTTTTTTTTTTTGCAAAAATTGACACTACTAATGGATTCAGAAGGTCAAAATCTAGGGGGTGAAGTGTCCCGATTTTCAATTGAGTCCCTAGAAAAATTTTAATTGCATTTCAAGTGTTTTTAGAGACTAAATTGAAAAATCGAAAATTGCATTCTAGTCCTTTTTAGCGAAATTGGACAATTCCTTGGGCTTTTGGACTGGATTTTAATTTTTAAAAATAGAGGAGAATGACACGACTCGAAAAATGCAAAATTAGAAAATTACATAGCTAAAATGGAATTTCTAGAAATTTTTTTAAATAATTAGAAAATGAAATTAATAAAGAAACCCAAAATTGCATATTTAATTTTTCAAAATTTATTTAGCCAAAATGAAGAAAAAATAAAAATAAAAATATTGACTTTGTTTTGTATTTGTTTGGCCTCTAATGCTATTTTTATTAATTTTCCATTATTTTCCTAATTTATGAAAAACATTAAAAATGCAAAAGATAAGGAAAATTATTTTTTATTCAAAATTGGTTCTCTAGGCTAGACTAAGGTCCTCAAAGTTGATTTTTCAATTTTATCGTTATTTATTTATTTTTTACGAATTTTTGAAACTAAGATGCAAAAAATACTGAAAATATGAAAAATTATTTTTTGCTCAAAATTGGTTTCCTAGGCCAAACCAAAGTCCCCCAAAGTTAATTTTATAATTTTCTCACTTTTTATTGATTTTTTATGAATTTTTGAAAATAAAATGTAGAAAAATACTAAAAATATGAAAAATTATTTTTTGCTCAAAATTGGTTCACTAGGCTGGACTGAGGTCCTCAAAGTTGATTTTTTAATTTTATAAATTTTTATGAATTTTCTAAAAAAAATTTTAAAATAAAATTGAGCAAAAATCATTTGTCAACAGACTCCAGCTAATTCTTCGAGTTATTATGGATTCGATTTCTCTCCTCTTTACCCATGTCCTCTTACTGTAGGATTTGTTTCGTTTGACCATCGCATATTTTCTCAATTTCATGATGTATCCACATCACAACCACATCTCCCATCGTAGGACATGCCACGTCATCTATGCATCCTACTTAACCAGAACTGCATCATCATTCTCCGTACAGTATTAAACCTGCTGAATGATAGAGACAATCTTATTGTGGAACAAGAGGCTAGATAGGAAGACAATATCATTCGTGAATATAATTAGAGTTGAGAATCATTATTTATAATTATAACTTTGAATTGCTAGATTTTTTTAAGTCATGGACTATCATCCACATTCTTTTAATCTAGATATGTTATCTTCATATATCTTACCAATTTCATTTTATGAATTTTTTATTAATTATTTACATAGTAAATTAATTAATTTCATATATCTTAATAAAATTTTCAATTAATTATTGATAATTATGTTATGAAAATAAGCTTCAAAAGAAAAAAAATATAATTACAAAGTTATATAAAAATAAATGTTAAAAATATAAAATAAATAATAACAAGTGAAAAATATTAAATTAAAAAATGCTGCCACATAGGCCACGTGAATATTTTTTATTAATTATTTGCATAGTAAATAAATTAATTACATATCGCTTAATAAAAAAATTATTGATCATTATGTTATGAAAATAAGCTTCAAAATAAAATAATTTATATTTACAAACTTATAGAGATATAAATTTTGCAAATATAAAATAATAAATAAATAAATAAAAATATAAAAATCATAAATTAAAAAAAAACAGCTTTCGTACCGGCCTCTTGAATATTTTTTTTATTAATGACTTGTATACTATATAAATTGATTACATACATCTCAATGAAGTTTTCAATTATTTATGGATAATTATGTTATAAAAATAAGTTTTAACAGGAAAAACTTATATTTACAAAGTTATTTAAATATAAAATTATAAAAATAGGTAAACAAATGTGAAATTTAAAAAATTATTGCGACATCAACCTCCTCGTAAATTAATTACATACATCTTAATAAATTTTTCAATTAATTATTGGTAATTATGTTACAAAAATAAGCTTCGGAAGGAAAAATATATATTTACAAATTTATATAATTATAAAATTTTAAAAATAATTAAAAAATATGAAATTAAAAAAAGAGGCAGCGTCGGGCTCGTGAATAATTTTTATTAGTAATTTAAGTGTTAAATAAATTAATTACGTGCATATTAATAAATTATTAAACTAATTATTGATAACTATGCTATAACAATAAGCTTCAAAAGGAAAAAAAATTATATTTACAAAATTATATAGATATAAAATTATGATAAACACGTAAAAAAATTATGGAATTTAAAAAAAATGAGGCTGTGTGGGCTTCGTTTGGCCGTAATAATTTATTAAGCTTGTTATCCACGTTTTTTTAATCTTGATATGTGATTTTAGATATCTTACCAATTTTATTTTGTAAATATATTTTTAGTATTTATGTACATACTTAATCAATTTTTTATATATATCTTTAAAAAATTTAATTAATTATTGATAATTATGTTATAAAAATAAGCCTCAAATTAAAAAAAAATCATATAAATATGAATAAAACCGCATAAAAACAAAGGAAAAAAAGGGTTGCATGCCACGTAGAGTTAAAACCGCATAAAAAAATGAAAACAAATAAGGGCTGCAAGCCAAGCAGGCCCGCATGGCACTTAAAATGCCGCGCGGAGCCCATTCTAGTAAATACTTTTTTTAGCCTATTTTTGTAAATATATTTTTTAAAGCCTAATTTGGAAAAAAAAACCCCTCACTTTTCACCTAACCATCCTGTCTTTTCTCCTCTTTTCTTTTGACTTTTTCTTCCTCTCTATCTCTTATCTATTTTGCTGTTCACGCCAGAAAACCACTATCGACTGTGCAGCCGATCCCTTCTTCTTCTTCTTCTTCTTGTCCTTCTTCGTTTTCTTTTCCTTCTTTGATCTCTACAGGAACTTGGTCGCCACTGCCCTTCCCGATCGAACAGCCACCGCCTGCTCATCCATCCCCTACCCATCAGCCACCTACTCCTCCGCTGTAGCTATTTAACTATTATTGCCCTTGCTGTCGTCTTAGCCGTCGTGCCACCGTTGTTGCTGTTCGTACGACTACTTCCTCCCCCTTTGCTCACCATCGCCACCTAGCTCTATTAGTCGTCAGCTAGCTTATCGCGTCGCGTCATCGTTTGCAACTGTTGCGTCGAGCCATTGCCACTTCTGTTTCCTTGTCGTCTCATTGTCTATGAGCTCGTCCATTATCCTTGTGCTGCTGCCTTTCCTCTTCCTCTGCAGCCCAGCCAAGCTCCTCTGTTGCACGTCACCTATTGCTGCCTTAGCCGGTTAGCCCACCGAGCTCGTCATCTCTAGCCACTGCTACTCCCCTTTCCTTTTTTCTCCATTATGCCATCCTCCATTCATCGTTGCTGTTGCCTCAACTCCTCTCGCCGTGAGCTCTTCCGTTGTCATTCGTCCGCTACAGCTCTTGTCGTTCAATGTCCTGTCATTTGCTGTCATCTTCTCAGAGCATCGTCGCGACCAGCCCTTACTTAGCTGACGAACCAACTCCATTCAACTCCTTTTAGCTTCGCCATGATTCGTTTGGTCGTCCAATATCATCGCCATCGGTCATTGAAAATCGCTACCATCGCCCCCATGAGCTCGCCGCTGCCTACTCGAATCAGCCTACGTTCGCATGTCGTTGTCGATGCGTAATGAGTTAACTAGTTAGCCTCTAACTCTTGGCTAAAACGTTAATTGTGTTTGGGACTTAATTAATTAGTTAATTAATTTAATTAGATATCCAAGTAGTCTAATTGTGGCTGGATTAGGTAGAGACTGGATTTAGGTTAAATGGCCACAATTAAATAACTTAAATTGAGTACGGAGGTTGCTTATGGTTAGCTAAAAATTAGGTTGACTGATTGACTAAAGTTCATGATCGCAAGCAAGTGAATTGCTAGAGACGAGCGATCGACAAATTTTTGAATTGATTGATTGGTAGTTAAAGTAGTCATCGATAGTCAGTTCAATAGTTGAACTTGTCATACTATTGGCGTTACTGATTGCTTGAGGTCGAGATCGACGTCTGACTGTCGATTAATCAAAGTGATTTATGTTTGACTGAATAAGAAATTGACTATTCGTGTTTAGTTATAAAATGTGAATCGACCAATTATGTAATCCGTGGGGGTGGTCACATAATGGGATTTAAATCCATGCCAGTCGTACGATATTTTCATGGTAATTCTGTGTTGTGCCAGTCATACGAATCTTACGAACTATCAAAAGATACTGCCAGTCGTAGTGCTTAGTCACACTATAGTCGTGTGCAATGAATCCTGTGACCACCACTAATTGAATTGTAAGAGAAAACTTGAGACGCTTTGATATTTTGTGAATATCTTAGTTATTATGAGATATTGTTATTAGAGATGCCTGAGCGAATCATCATCTTAACCGGACTTAGGCACCAGCTCACTGAGATTTATTTCTCACCCCGTTATAGTTACCATTTTTTAGGTTCAAGGTGATGATGATGGATGAGGGTGGAGTAGCCCATCTTTTGGGAGTAAATGAGTAGCTAACTCTTCTTCACTCACCTATTTTTTGCTAGTCTTAAGGAGCCGCCCAAAAGAATGAGGTTGTATTTACACTGTTTAGCACTGTAGGGTTAGCGATCCTCTACTTTTGGTGATGTATTGAAATATCTGGCTAATTAATGGAAATAGAATTTCTTACTCTGCGATCCTTGTCTGTCTAACTATTTAGGAGTACTAAATGTTTCTGCTTGCATAAGAATTTTTTTTTTTGGTCGTTAGTGCACCTGGAACACTATTCTTTTCGATCTGAGGTGTTTTGGTGGGGATAGCATGTGCTCGAGGATCGAGGTGTGACAGCTCTCATTGGCAGTACCTAGAGTGGCATTTTGGACTTGCCTTTGTGTTGGAATGAATGTCCTCCTTAAATACACTTGACCAAAATCTCATAAAATCATGCATATGAATTGGATTAGTAGGAATAGGAACAAAAATTGGTTGCATGTGTGAGAATGTGGTAGACAAGAGATGGGATTCAAGATAGGTTCGTGATAGGATTCAAGGTAGGTTCATGAGCTATGGTGGACAAGTTTGGATTGATAGGACATTGGATAGTAGATCCAGATTATTAATAACACCAAGGCCCTTATCTTCCATGAGTGAAATCTACCCTTAAAGATAAGGTTTTGAAAAATAGGGTTTATTTTCAATAAAAGTGATATCTGTAGAGAGATAGAATTTTTTGAAAAGGGGATCGTAACATTTATAGCCCTTTTGTGTTTGTGAGTAACCAAGAGACACACATTTGATTGCATGATGATCTAGCTTTCCTCATTGATGATGATGAATCTGGACAAAGGAAGTACAACCAAAGACTCAAGGTTTAAGGCCATTAGATGTACAAAAGTGAGGATAGAATTGATAAAGAACTTCCATAGGGGTCTTGTAATCTAATGTATGTGATGGTAGTCTATTGATCATGCATGTAGCCGTAAGAATAGCTTCATCACAATATGTTTTAGAAACCTCGTGAAACAACAAGGCACAAGTTGTGTTAAGGAGACAACTATTTTTTCTTTCAGCAATCCCATTTTGTTGTGGTGTATTCACACAAGATGACTTATGGATAATGTCTTCCTTTGGAAAATAAGGGGATAATACTTGATTGAAGTAATCTGTAGCATTATCTTATCGAAAGACCTTGATCTTGATCCCAAACTGAGTTTGAATCATGGAATGAAAGGAAGGAATAATGCTACTCACATTAGATTTATGTTTGAGTAAGTGTTGACACATGATTTTTAATCATCTTTTCTCTTTTAAAATTAATAAAAAAATCCATAAAAATTAGTAAAATTAAAAAATCAACTTTGGGGACCTCGTCCAAGCCTAAAGAACCAATTTTGACCAAAAAATAATTTTTCATATTTTCAGTATTTTCCAATATTTTTATTTTCGAAAATTCACAAAAAAAATCAAGAAAAAATGAGAAAATTGCAAAATCAACTTTGAAAGCTTTGGCCAAGCTTAGGCAATCATTTTTGAGCAAAAAATAATTTTTCTTATTTTTTGTATTTTTTTAAATATATTTTTTAGAAATTAGGAAAATATTTAATAAATAATAGCATTTGAGGCCACAAAAATACATAAAAATAGTCAACATTTTTCTTTTAAATCCCTTTTCATGTTGGCCATCGCAAATTTAAAAAAAATCCAATTCGGGGTCGTGTATTCCTTCACGAGCATAATCTCGAATTGGGCCTAAAAAAATTCAATTTGAGTCAATTTATTTTCATTTTTCACTTTTAGGAGTTGTGACATTGTTCTCTAATATTTCAAATTTTTATTTTGGCCCAATTATACTCATAATGACTCAATTTTGCAAAAGGGCTTTAATTAAATTTTGCATTATTTTCAGCGTAAGAAATGAGCTTAAATTTGACATGCGGTGAATTTTGACTAAGTATAGGGGAGGTGTGTCAAAAATTGTGAGGAGATTTAGACTTAAAGAAATATTTTTTTAGGGACTAAATTGTAAATACTTAAAATTCAGGGACTAGAGTGTAATACCTAACTCTTGAAGGATTATTTTGCAAATAACAACAAGAAGAGTTAGTGGAGAAATTAGAATAGAGAAGGGAAGATGGAGAAGAGATGATGGAGAAGAGTAGATGGAGAAAATAAGATAAGAATAGAGAATGGAAGATGGAGAAGAGAAGATGAAGAAGAATGGATGAGAAAATAAGATAAGAATAGAGAAGGGAAGATAGAGATGAAGAAGAGTTAGTGGAGAAATTAAAATGGGAGATAAATATGGAGAAGGGAAGTTAAAGATGAAGAAGAGTTAGTGGAGAGATTAGAATGTGAGATAGAGATGGAGAAGGGAAGATGAAAATGAAGAAAAGTTAGTGGAAAAATTAGAATGGGAGATAGATAAGTGGGTTATAAAAGGAGGAAGAAGTGAGCTTGAGAGGAGGAATTTTTTTGGAGAGAAAATTTTAAATGTATGAGGGTTTTGGGAGATTGAAGAAAAATTGGAGAGAAAGAAAATACCAAAAAGAGAGAGAAAATTTTGAAGAAGATGGAAGTTTAAAGTTAGAAGTTATCATCACCAATTCCTTCATCGATCAACATAAATCAAGAGTTCATCCTCGTCAACGAGCAAGCAAATTCGAGCTAAGTGTTTTTATTTATTTATTTATTTATTTGTGGTTTTAGTCTCAAATTAGCACAAATTATATACACTTTCTCCATTTCCCTTTTTCCCATATTTTATGGCAGGTAAAAAAAAAAGGGACAACTCCGTATCAACGATAAATTCCATGGAGGTGCAAAGTGGGCCCAAACAAATTCCAGTGTGCCCATCAAATTTGCAGCCAACCCGTCAACGGATTTTAGTTCAATTTGTTGTATTTTATTATAAAGAACTAAAACCCCAGAATGGAGAGGTAAAGCGCATCCACTGGAGGTCGTTTATTTTCTGCAATTTAAATTCCTGCACCATCAAACCCAAAGGGAAGAGCCAAGCCAATGTTAGGCCGTTCATTAGAGGTTTTTACTTACTGCAATTTAAATTCCTGCACTATCAAACCCCAAAGGGAAGAGCTAAGCTAATGCTAGGCCGTCTATTGGAGGTTTTTACTTACCCTTATTTAAATTCCTGCAATTTAATTCCTGTACCATTAAACCCCAAAGGGGAGAGCCAAGCCAAGGTTGGGCCATCCATTGGAGGTCTTTATTTAGTGTCATTGACTTCCTGCTGTTTAATTTTTGAATCACCAAACCCCAAAGTGAGTAGACTGTAACATTGCACAAAAGTCGTTAACACACTCCCTTTTTCGGCTTCAGGAAATTTTTAACACTTTGAAAATAAAAAAAAAATACCACCCATGCATCCTATCTAAAAAGTGAAAATACAAAAAGAGAACACCCCACTAGAGTCTTAGGAATAAACCAAGGTTGAGTTGCCAAATTAGGATATCCATGAAATTAAGGTACCGAAAGGACATTAGTTTTAATTAACTAGTGTAACTAAGTCCTCGAACTCATAATCTCTGGTTCGTAGAAGTAATTTAGTCCTCCCGCTAATTTACTTAGGTATCTAATCAACCTACCAAAAATGATTAGTGGTGACTCCAAATTTTAAAACCATTTGAACAAAAACCAAAGTTGCGATTCGGTAGGACTTGGGAGGGTCCGTATTAGGTTAATTCATCTAATAAACCTAATAATCCGTTAACTCGATCGAAAAAAAATTATTTTTGGGTCGCAACAGTCAGAAAGTCCAAGTGACCCTAGAACAATCATCAATTATAGTGACAAATCAATAAACTCTAGAGATGTTTGGAATAGTGGAAGGTTCCCAAATGTCATTGTTTATCAAGTCAAAAAGATTAGAACTACGATGATTGCTAACATGAAATGGTATGCGGTTATGCTTGGCTAACTCGCAAACATCATAATAGAAATCTTTAATAGTCAAACCTTTAAATAAGGCTAGAAACATAATACTCAAGATTTGAAAGGACGGATGACCAAAACAAAAATGATGAAGACGGATTTTTCATGATTCTTCATGTGGTGAGAGGTGTCTTAAGGTAGTACAACTCACTTTTTTCCTTAACAAGTCCAATCCTCCTCTGAGCCACGATCTTGAAAAACACAGTAAGATGGGTAAGAAATAGCTTCACAATGAAGATCTTTTGTGAGTTTTTGTATAGATATAATATTGGAAGAGAGTTTACGGACATGAAGGACATCTTTAAGGACAAGATTAAGTGTGATAGGGACATCTCCAACACATGTAATCGTAGCAAGAGACCCATTTGCCATAATAATCTTCCTATTGCTAGGATAAGTTGTATAGGTCCCGAGTCATATGATTAGAAGCCCTTGAAACAATAACCCAAGAATTACCAAAGAGTGTTAGTGAGCATGCAGTAAAGGGTTTGTTAAAAGACCCTGACAAACCTCGTATTTTTTTTTTCACTTTCTTTAATATTAAAGGTTGCTTTCTCCTTCTTCATAACTACCTTGCTCATTTAGGTGGACCCGGGGCCTTGGCTGTGTTGCCTAATTCACCCACTCTAGGCCTGAAGTAGCTAGTTTGCCATTGAATTTCCAGCAATGGTCCTTTGTTTTTCTCGGTTTCTTGTAGTGGGCACACCACGAGTTGTCCCAGTTGTCTTTCTTTAGTAGGCCACCTTTTTCATCAACCTTTCTAATTATCAAGGCTAACCCTTCTAATGCTTGTGGTTTGAGAATGACAGATTGATAGCTTTCTTCTGCCTGGATCAAGGAGATTGTTTCCTCCAATGATGGCACTTCCTCCTTGCCAAGTATTTGAATTCTAACTTTGTTGAATTCAGAATTAAACCCAGCTAGAAATTGTAGATTCGATCTTGTTCTATAAAATTCTTTAGAACAACCTTATCTTTTGGACACAACACGTGGAATACTCGATAATGATTGAGTTTTTGCCATAAGTTCTACAGAGAATTAGGGTCTATTTGGTAATGTTTTGTTCTTTTGATTTTGTTTCCTAGAACAAAAAAGGATCAGAAACATGTTTGGTAATACAAATAATTCTAATTTTGATTTTGCACCTGCGAGCAGTTTTGGACCGAAAATAAGAAACAAAACAAGTAGGTTCTAAAAAATAAGAATACTTTTGAGAATCACAAAAAATAATAAAGTCTCAGTTCTTTTTTTTAAAAAAAATAAATCCATGTGAACTTTTGAACTTTAAAAAAATTAAAATTAACTACTAATTTTTTAAAACTAAAGTTAGATCTAAAAATTTACCAACTACTAATTTTTTTAAACACATTTTTTAAAAATTAAATTTAAAAATAAGCTTTAAAATTTAACAAAAAAAGGGAATTAAAATATTAAAATTCAAAAAATACAAATTGTTTTTAAAAATAAACTAATAAAAATGGGGGGGAATTAAAAAATGTAATTTTTTAAAAATAGAAATTAAAAAAATAAAAAATAAACATTTTAAAAATATTTTCAAAAAAAAGAAAATATTCTAAAAAAAGAATTCTCACCACTTGGTTGTTTTCGAGAATAAAAATTTTATGCAGTTACCAAGTGTATTTATGCTCGAGAATAGAAATTTTGTGTAATTAGCAAACGCATTTTGATTTTCTAAAAATCATCTAGAAATAAAATCGGAAATACTTGATTTTAATCAAAATCACTTTTTTAGATTAGAATTGTTGCCAAACAGGCCCTTAGCATACTCAATAGCAATCTTGTCTCCTTGTTTTGTCCCACTAGTTTTCACCTTAATTTCATATGCTCGAGCTGCATCATAGACCTTTGAGTATGTCCATCGAATGCAATCCCAAATCGCCTTTGCTATTGGTAGAAACATACAAGTATCACTTATGGCTGGTTCCATGGAATTCCATAGCCATGATATGATCATTGAATCAGCCTCATTCCAGCATTGAAATCAAGATCTTCTTGCTTCGGTCCTCTCCCTAGTAGATGGCTAATTTTTCCTATGCCCTTCAAGTATGTCTTGATGAATTATGACCACTTAAAATAATTTTTCTCATTCAATCTATAGGTTGGCCTAATATTCTAATGATCATTAGTGAAGTGTGTTGAGGTGACCTCCTCCAATTGGTTTCTGGTAGGGGAGGGAGAATTTATGGCTTTGGATGTGATTTTGGATGTGGCCATTTTTGGAGAGAGATGGTTAAACAAGAGTAGAAACGCAGTTATGAAAGTTGTGTACAAATGAAAAAAATTTTGGAGAATAATAGACAGCAATGAGGGTTGCAATTTGAAATCCAAAAATCTAGCCTGACTCTAATACCATGAAAGAATTTGATGGAGAGAAATTCTTATTCTCATTCATATTTTTTTTTATTGCTTTATAGTGTTACATTTATAGGCTAATACATAGAGAAATCCTAGCAAACCAAAAAGGAAACAAAGCATAAATAGGAGAGCAATTACAATCTCACGATTTATGGGATTTGACCAGAATAAAAAATCTCCTAAATAGGAAAAAAAATATACTCCTAACAATCAGCAATTTCTTACGTCCCGCTCAACATCATCCATGGCCATGAAAATCTTGAGCTCATTATTAGGACATCTAAATACTAAAATTTCGATTATTCATGGATAAACTAAACTCACGTATAATATGAATCTAATGCGAAAACCTAAAGAATTCTCTACTTACCTCTAGCCAAGAAGTCCGATTGAGGAAAATGGTTTTTTAGAGGTTTGAACGATCATGAATGGGTACTTCTAGCCAATTGCCCTCTCAACATCGCTTGTGTTCTTTTATAAGAGGGGATTTACCTTAGAGTTATTTATACACTGATTCTCACCTTTATATAACGTCTTCTATCAAGATACTTGTTAGAACATTATGCGATCACCACACAACATAACTCAATGTCGGTTAAGAGATAGTAATCACACAACTTAATGTGGACAATAAAATGTCAACGAAATTATAATGTAGGCAATAATAAATTGAATGTTGGATTATATTTTCGGTATGACAACATTCTCTCACTTTATGCCAACATTTTATCAAAAGAAATATTGAACTAAATCCACAAATACTTCACGCTAAAGACAAAGCACATGAATCATGGGATAAGTCCTCTTAGAATGAGTATAATCTTATTTCTTTAAAAATAGCTTATTTGTAATAACATAACTTAATGAATAAGCCTTATTGCTTTCCTATTGTAGATTTTCACATCAGACAGGCATCCCCAAAAGCATACATGTTGCAAACTCAATTTCCAACCTTAGAATAACTTAGAAGACATCCTTAGGATAGCTTTGGTCGAAACTTGATTCAATATGTACAATGTCGTATTAAGAGCTTTAGTCCACAAGGAATTAGGAGGTTTGGAGATGGTAAGCACCTATTTGTCAACAATTTTCATTCAAAAAAGTAATTTCAATTAGAATCGTAATTTCCAATTATGTTCCAGATGATTTTATGAGAATCATAATGCATTTAGTAACTACACAAAAGTTTTATTCCTAAATAGAAATGCGTTTGCTAATTACATAAAATTATTGTTCTCATGAACAACTAGGTGGTGAGAATTCTTTTTTTAAAAATTTTTCAACTATTTTAATTTTTAATTTTTAAAACTTTTTTAAGTATCTTTTTAATTTTTCTAACTTTCTAAAAGTTTTTTTAATTTCCCCAATTTTTTAAAATTTTTTTGCATTTTTTGAATTTTTTAAATCTTTTAATTCCCCCTTTCAAAAAATTTAAATTTTTTGGTTTAATTTTAAGCTTATTTTTAAATTTAATTCTAAAAGATGTATTTTAAAAAATTATTTGTTGGTAAATTTTCAAATCTAATTTTAATTTTTTTAAGTCAAAAGTTCACATGGACTTAATTATTTTTTTCATAAAAGAACTGAGACTTTTTCTTTTTTATAATTGTCAAAAGTAATTTTTTTCAGAATAATTTTTTTACTCTTGTTTTTACTCCAAAACTGGTTGTTGAGAACAAAATCAAAACAATTTACGCTACTGAACATGTTTCTCTTTTTTTTTTTTGTTTCAGGGAAAAGAATCAGATAATCAGTATCATTGCCAAACTGACCCTAAGTATACTCTGCACTATGTCCAATAAAATTTGGTCCGGAGAACCAGGCGTGGGGTATTGAGCCACTATTCCTTACTCTTCAAGGAACTATGCAAATGGACTAGGAGCTTATCCATCTTCAGTGTATCTTCATAGTATTTCCCACATCTATCTGTTCTCACGATCTTAATTTGCTGCATTGTTTCTATACTTTGGGTTTAAATACCTTAAAGGTATCTAATGTTTCATGCTTATTATGAAACAAGTAGAAATACATGAAACATGTGTGATCATTCATGAAATAGATGAAGTACTTCTGACCAAACTAGTCCATATCCAAACTATAAATGTCCATTTGTATGATTTATACTTTTGTTGTACTCCTTTTAGCCCCTTTCTTTGTTTTGTTGGTTTGCTTTCTCTTTATGTAGTCTAAACAAGGGTCTTAATCAATAAATTCAAAGTACTAAGTACTCTATCATTTGCTAAGCGCTTAATTCTATCTTGGAAGAAATGTCTAAATTTTCGATGGCACAACATAGGGTAATATTCATTCACAACACATCATTTTATATTAGCGTTATCATAAAAATGCATCTCATTAATAAAAGGCATTGTCTTCCAAATTATTTTGAAAAATACTATTAGACAAAATACCACTCCCAACAATTTCAGATTTAAAGATGAATTGAAGTTGAATCTAAAAAGTTTAATGAATAACGCAATGGTAATATTCTTGAAACTAAAATCAAATTTCTAGATAAACTAGCAACATAAAAAGTCACTTCCAAATTCAATGCAAAATCGCTATGGAGAACTAATCTACACGACTCAATAGCTTCCACATGCGCATGCATATTGTTTCTTGAGTAGATGCATTACTCACTATCCATTGGCTTTTGTGATTTCAAAAACCCTGAAAGAAATTCAAAATGCAGATTGTAGATCTAAAGTCAATCCACCAAGTGTTGTGTCTCACATTAATTACCTTCTTTTTAAGTCAGGCCTTAAACTTTACATAATCTTTCTTCGTATGCACCTTCTTCTCTTCTTAATATTAGCTTGGGAAGGTATTTTATCATTTCCCTTTTGCTTGCCTTGCCTTTGTACTTTTCTTATGTTGCCCAACAAATACTTTCTTCCTCTTGAACCCAAGAAAATATTCAAATATCTCAACCTAAAAGTTCTTCAGCTAAGCCATAATGTCCCCTATTTTTCATGATGTGCTCACGCACACTTCTCATACTAGTGAGCTCCAATGTGAAACTTCATAATCAGGGGCGTTGCATGCACTTTTTCTAAAGTCGCAAGTTGCTCACCAATAGTCTCTAACAATGCTTTGGCATTGTCATATTGAGTGACTAAACCACAAGCACTATAAGAAATTTCAATTCTTATGAACAATACCCTAAGGCGGTTAGACCACCCTCATTGTTCATAAAGAGCAACTTCAGCCGGAGTGCTAGCATCAGTGGATGCAAGTGGTTCATCTTTCCGAACAGCATAACTAATGTCCATAAACCCCAATTGAAGAAAGATTAATTCATTCCTAACTTTATAGTTCTTGCCCTTTAATTGGGGAACATTGAAATTAGAAATATCAGTAAGGAGTGAAACTACATAAGTAACAAACATGCTTATGTCACAAAAATTGAGGCAAATTTACATACATCGTGTTTTACCAATGTAAAATATGTCGCAAGTTATGAATTAAATAATATCAAAAACTACATGTGTGCTAAATTTCTAATTTAGATTCATAATTATTTTATGATGAAAAATATCATATTACATTCCTTTTCTTAATCCATGCAGGTAAATTAAAAAATAATATGCTACTTCATCCTAATTAATTATATCAACATAATACAAATTTCTTGTGGAAAATAATTATTACATTGATATGATTAATTACAATAAATGTCTTTTACTATATGTGATCTTATGGCTCTTAAACTAAATATATAGAAAATTAGAGATGATGTGGCTAATCTCTAATGAAATAATTAGTTTTATGCTCAAAATATTCACATACTAAGGAAAAACAAGAAATTCATGCGGCTAAGGGCAAAATAGGAAATTCATGTGGCCAAGGGCAAAAGGGTAAATTAACTCAAACCATCGTGCACGACTGAAATTGTAGCGTAGGTGCATATGTTGCATGTGCCTTCTCCATTGCGCACACTAGTTCGCCCTTTCCATCTCCATCGAGCCTTTCACTGCTTGGGTCTCCTCCGACGACCCACTTCAAACCAAATTAAGCGGTGGGTTTTGGAGACCACACTAACGCGACGACATAGATTTAAGGATTGGTGTAAATGGCCAAGAAATTGGTAGGAATCAAGCACAATTTTTTTGGACACAAACCCTAACCGTGACAATTTCCATTGCCCAATTGGCCCCGACTTAATGCCGAACTGACTTAGGGCTTTTCTTGCCCATGGCGATGGGACCATACTAGTTTGAAGCCAGGTAGTAGGTCGCTCGAATTTGGCCAAAATTGGCAATTTCTCCCTTAGCCAGAAATTGCCCGATTTACAATTCATTAAAAAAAAAAATTCCAAGACAGAGATATTATCGAGCTCTGGTACCAAATGTCAAAAGATCTAAAGACTAGAGATTTCAATTATTCACGGATAAAAAAAACTCATTTATAATCAAAATTGAATGTGGAAACGCGAAGAATTTTGTATGTACCTCTAGTATTGAGTAAGTTCGCTCGAAGAAAATAGATTGATGAATGGGTACTTCTAACTAATTGCCCTCTCAAGGTCAATGGTGTGTTTTCTAAAATGAGGGCAATTTGTTTTATACTCACATTCACATGCCTTCATGTAATGACTTCTGTTAAGATTGTTATCAGAACATTGAGCAATCAACACACAACATAACTCAATGTGTGTTAATAGATAGTTATCATGCAACTTAGCGTGGAAAATAAAATGTCAATAAAATTATAATATGGACAATAATAAATTGAATGTGGGATCATAATATCGCTATGACAATGCTCGTGACATCCATGATTGCTCGAGCTGAAGCTCCATATCCATGGCTGCCAAGCCGCTTGAGCTTGAGCTCGTAGCCATAGCCACCACAAATAATAGGCCTTGTTGAAGGAGAAGATGATGACAACTCAATTTAATGTTTGAAGAAGAAAATGCCATGAATTTCTATTGGAATTTTCACCTAATTGGAGATGTACCAATTTGAAAGTCCTAGTTGTTTTTAGATTTCCTTTTCCATCCAACGTGCAATCATTTTAAACAAGCATTGTCCATGTGAACGTCTTGGCTGTCCAACTTGGCATTTCAATGGTCCATATTAGCAAAAATCAAATGACAAAAGAAAAAGTATAAGAAGAAGTTTAATGTAAAATATTCTAAAAATTAGAGGAATCCTTTTAAGTTTTAACAAAACAAAATAGGGGGGATTTAATTTTCAATCAAAAGCACAGGAAATCACTAGTTCACCCTTAATTTTTTGCTTCTATTTTTGTCTATAAGATTTATAATCTGTAGTTTATATTTAAGCAAGTTTTTTTACCATTAAGGAGAAAGTAAGATGGAAAAGGCATTTTGGACTAGAAAGCAAGTAAAGCTAGTCCCTCTATACATATGGTATCGTTATCGAAAAATTACTAAGTAATCTCGCTTTATGAGACCTAACTAATCCAACAACTTAGGTGAAAGTGCGTTAATACTTAATGTAGATCGAGAATATCTATAAAAAAAAAAAACAAAGAAGGTTTCATTTAAAGAGCCTGCATTGTTAGGGATGCATTTTTGTCCTATTTAATAAATGTATCGATATCCAATATTATTATCTTGATTATAAGGATGCACATCATATAAAGCATTTTATCTCATTCTCATCTTATTTCACCGTGTGCTAATTTGGAAAATGTCTATGGACAATCAAACCCAAAAAAGGTTGTTTCATTGGACAAATCCACTCATGGAATTTTTAGGAACAATGATCTCACATCTTATTCTATGACACATCACATCTCTTTGTAAATCGAATATATATAAATATATATATTAGGTGACTATGGAAATAACAAGTTTGGCACATAGCAGGAGCTATGGACTAGATATCACATCTTCAAGATCAACCAACCTCCATTTTTAAATTCCAAACAAATGATTTACGCTTGTTAAGAGTGCTATTCAATTTCCTTAATTTGACTTGATCTTGACCATCGCCATGATAGACCGAACTTGCGACTCTAGTGTCCGAATTGGGACTCAAGGATTCAAGTGGCCAAATCCAAGATCCAACCCTAGGTTGCCAAGGCTCAGCCTCAGGGTTTAATTCTTGAAGGTTGAGTTTGAGCCTTCCATTGTGTTCTCAAGTGAAGGTGCTAAAACTTAGGATCAAGCTTTCGGAGTCTTAAGCTTTAGCATCAAGTTTTGAGGCCACTTCCTTGGTCTCGAGTTTAAAGAGCAAATCCTAGGCCTTCGTTTGGGAACCATTTTCCCATGGAGCTTTGTAAGAAAAATTAAGGGTATTTGGTAGATTTTTTGCCTAACTGATGTAGTTATGAAGGCAGGCAAGAAGTGTGTTTCAAGTGATTGTGGAAGGAAGTATGGATAGATCAAAGTGAATGGGATTGAATATTGGTGGATGGACACTAAATATAGAATAGAAAACGATCTGATCAAGGTGTAAAGGACACACCACTAGCCAAAGATCAAAATCGAGATCAATGAAGTTCACCACCAGGGCCTAAAGGACGAGCTACCAGCCAACGATAACGATTTCGGTATAGAGAAGCTCACCACTAAGGTGTAAAGATGAACCAGCAGGTAAGGATAAAGGATTCTTGATTCATCACCAAGGAGTAATCCACTCTTCAAGGATAAAGAAATCGAAATAAGAGTTATCCATTCTCCAAGATAATTGCTCAAAAACTGAGACAAATCTTTAACATTTTCATTCATTAAAATCTTGTCATACAAATGGAGATTAGACCCCTATTTATAGAGATGAAACTAAAATAAACAAAAGACTCTTAGAATTTCCAAACTAAACAGATGACTCTTAGAATTTCCAAACTAAATAAATAACTCTTCAAATTTTCCAAAACTGAACACTCTCTTAGAGAACTAATCTAACTAAAACTCTTAAATCAAAACCAAGATGAAAGACTCATAAAATGCTCTGAATCGAAAGACTCAACAACTAAATATATTGAAACTTGATAAAAACTCTAAATTCATGTACCAAATTGGGTAGCCCAAAAGACACCATAAAAGTCATCAAACGACAGTAAAAATTGACCAAAATATCCCCCAATTTTCAACTGGTTATTGTTAACCTCGAAATCAGTGACTAAGTCTTATAATCGACACTATATCACATAATGGACAAGTATTATTCCTGATCCCACATGATCATATTGCAAATGAAATTGGTTATGGCTTGCACGAATGGCAATTGGGTCAATGATATGTAAGGTGAGCTTGAGGGCTGATTTTTCGAACCGAATGCTCCCACATCAAACTCCCTAGGTTGTTTGAGATTTTCCCTTAAATCTGGTAGTTCATCATTTTCAATATATGGAGAAAGGTCTCCCACATTGAAAGTTGTTGAGAAGCCAAAATCTCCAAGGAGGTCAACCTTATAAGCATTGTCCCCGACTCTCTCGAGAACTGTAAACAGGCCATTATCTCTAAAGATGAGTTTGTTCTTCTGATGAGTGGAAAATCTCTCTTTTCTCAAGGTTTACACTAGATCACTAGGTTGAAATTGAGTCTTCTTTCAACACTTATTTGCTTTCTATTTGTAAGACTCATTTGCCTTCTCAATCTTGGTTCGAACCTGCTCACCAAGCTTTTTCATGACTTTGGCTCTTTCTTCAGCATCATAATTGACTTGAGAGTTTGATGGAACTAGAATCATATCAATAGGTGTAAGAGGATTGATTTCATACACAACTTCAAAAGGTAAATGACCAGTAGTGTAACTTGGTGATCAATCATAAACAAATTCAGCATGCGTAAGCTTTAAATCCTAATCTTTCAAAGTTTACTCACCATACTTCAAAGAAGAGTAGTGTAATTAGTTACCTCAGTTTTACCATCAATTTGCAAAAGACAAGTTGTGCTGAAAAAGAGTTTGGTACCAAGCTTCCCCATAGGATCCTCAAAAGGAACTCAAACTTGAAATCGCGGTTAGATAGTATGGTTTTAGGAACCCCACGTAGATGAATAACTTTCTTAAAATATAAGTCATTAACATGAAAAGCATCGTCCGTCTTGTGATAAGGAATAAAATGTTCCATTTTCGACAATCATTCGATTACCACCGCGATTGCATCTTTGCCTCTTTGAGTTTTTGCCACAATAAATCCATGCTAACGTCCTCCTAAGGCTGTATCGGTACCAATAGAGGAGTATAGAGCCCCTCATGAAAATGACTCTTTGCCATTTGACACGTTGCACATTTTAAAATGAGGGCATGAACATCTCCATACATCTTTGGCCAATAAAAATGCTCTTGAAGGACTTTAAGAGTTTTGTTAAGTCTGAAGTGGCTTGCTAGTATTTCATCATGTGCTTCTGAAATTAATAGCTCTCTAAAGGAATTCTTGGGCACACACAATTGATTTCTTTTAAAGAGGAAAACATTCTGGATAAAATAAGTGCCTTGAACTCCAGGTTTACAGTTGTCAATGATGGGAGAGAATTAGGATCATCAACATAGAGTTCTTTCATTAAATAGAAACCCAGAATTCTACGATCCAAAACAGCAAGCATCGAGTATCTTCTTGATAAAACATCAGCCACAACATGTGGCATCCTGAAAAGTGCCTCCTGAAAATATATTTAATGTAATATGTGACTGCTGCTAACGTAGGTCACAATTGAGACAATTACTACTTTTTAATAAATAAATATTCGATCGGAACCGAATATTCGACATGTTACGAAAAAGTCCATTTTTATGAAGACCATTTTGGATATGTCGTGGAATGCATTCGCGATGAGTTACAAATGGTGCGACTTATCGTACGTGGTACGACGTCACGCCTTAACGGACGGACAATTCAAGGATTATTTTTGAGAATTTCATTTATTGGGCATGGAGACACGTAGCCTCAAGCGCCGAGAATACGTAACATAATGTGGCGAATCATTAAAGTCAAGACTTATGGTTATGAGTTTCAATTGAATAAGGGACGACATGATGGATTAGTCGTATCTGAGAAAAGAAAATCGCGAAAGGAATTCGCGGTGCGAGACGTAAGGAATGATGTCCTTAAAAAGAAATATGTAATAACATATTTCTTGAATAATTGAATTGCTGCATAGTTCACCGATGGAATTTGGATTAATGAAGAGTGACCTTTGATGATCTTGTGAATCCGTAATATTTGGATCACGACCGAGCAACGTCGTGGGACATTGGATTGAAGTTAGAAGCAGCAAATTTGGCTTGTGTATTAGAAAGAAAAATATGAGCTGCCATATGTGAAAGCGGAATAAATTAAAGGGACGAGTGCTATGTGCACGGATTGTCTCAAAAGACCACTATCTCTTGTTGCTCTTGAGGAAGTTATTAGAGAAAGGAGTGGCAGATTGATGGCTGAGGTGTGCGTAAACTGAAGGGGAAAGAAAATCGATGGGCCACGTGTATTGGGGATGAGAAAAGAAGCTGTTAATTGTCCTCTTCCTTCTCCATGTCCACCAACCAACAATGATTGAGTTTATGGGAAAAAGAAAAGTGCAGCGTCTTATCCTAGTGCTCTCCGTTCGGACGAAGGGGAAGAGAATGAGAAGAATACTTAATTAAAAGAAATGGCTGGCTTCTCATACATAATCCACACGGCACCCAAGCTGTACGTGTCATTAGGAGCAAGAGGAAGTGACAAATGGCTGATCCCTTTCACATGACTCACGCCTAAGTCATCGTAAGCTTTAGAGAAACAAGTCTGGCGCACTTCACTCCTCCTCTTCAACTTCGTAGAATTCGCCGGCACCAACAAAAAAAAAAGAAAGAAAGAAAAGAAAACGAAAGAGAGAGCCGTCTCTTTCATTTTCTTTTCCTAGAGAATGTGACGAAGGAAACCCAGAGGGTTCTCGATCTAGCTCCTTATCATCAATCTTCAACAGATTTTCTCCACCAAACTTGCCAGGCCGGTACTTCTTTTTCTCATCAAACTAAGGCGAGTGAATCTTCTTTCTCTTGCCCTCATTCGCTTCATTATATCTGTGGTTGTATGAGTCGTTGAAGGGATTCTCAGTTTAAAGACTGTTTGCGTGTAATTAGTGTTAGTTTGGTCTTGCATGAGGTTGTCGCCAAACTGAGGAGTTAATAACTCAGCAAAGGATTATTGCGGATACTAGCCAGTAAAGAATTGAACATTTACCGAAATCGTAGTTTAATGGAGAGTGAATATACAACTAACTAATCCGCAAGGAGTCGAGTTGATAGTCTTTCTTGGATCATAAGGGGAGTTAGCAACAGATTTTTGTAGATTGCAAACATAGAGTAATCTTAGAGTTGAGGAGCAAAATTGCGATAGCTCGGTAGGTGTTTAATACAAGCTCGATGAGCCAAAATTCTGATTTTCGGGTATGGAATGACTTTCGAATGATAGAAATTGTAGTTGCTTGTGAATTACACGCTCAGACAAGGTACTAGATAATAATTGGGTAATATTAGTCGTGGAGAGCAAAAAAAAAAAAAAATTTAATAATCGGAAAGAGGACATGTAGTAGCCATCGTCGGGTTCCCTTAACCTTGAATTCATATGATTGATCCAAGAGAAAACATACCTAGGGAGGGAAATTGTATCCATCCGAAACTACTAGTGGTGGAAAAAAAAACTATTAGTGGTGGAATTGGGTGACATAGTTCAAGAATTAAGGTGTGAAGTGCATGTTTGGGGACCGAATAGTGGTGTTCTGTATGAAAATCAATACGGATGTGATGCATTAGGAGTTTATCGTGTTATACTTCGATGTTACCATGATAAGCATCTCATAGCATAACATTGGCATTCACTCGGTGAAAGGGGTTAAGGGCCACAAAACTAAATTAATTCCCCGAGGGAGACGGGATGCCTTGGTTGGTGGCGCCAAGTGGACCGCGTAGTAAATAACGCGAAGCCTCGGAGTGAGGAAAACCCATGGCGGGGAGTTGCCATAAGGGTTGGCAGTAAAGCCGGGATATGCACAAAATTACGAGTCGGTCATTGGACTCGGGTAAAAGATCGTGGCAAAGAAGTTGCATGGAAGTGCATGCATACATACATCAGCATACTATGATATTCATGCGGCATATGTCTCTCTTGAAATTATTGATGGTTGCGACGTTAAGTGGCAAATTGTTTTAAACTTAAATGATATGGTGAATCGAACGAGCGTTAGAGTGATTAGATTTACTCGCTATGGGTGCTAATACTTGTGATCTTTGTGGTTTTAGACTGATAGACATGGGCTCAATCCCGATTCCGCCTGGAGCACGTTATGGATTTCCCATTATCCTGGAGGCTAAAAGCCAGGACTTCGAATTCCCTAGCATCTCGGACGTTACCGTTACCCGTATTATTACTACTATCACCATAGATATGGGCATGGGCATGCCCCCCTTGCAGTTGACGTACGTTGCCCTGTTCCTTAACCTGGACGGTTCGTGAGAAGGACCGATACCCCAGGCCTTATTTGACTCAGATGATGAGAACGATAACGGTGGTGACGTTGGCCCTGATAGAGGAGGCCAGGGAGGCGATGCACCTGACCCAACAGCCTAGATGAAATCGGGAGAGTAGAGGCATTTTTGGAAGTCCGTACCTGAGGAGCAGGAAATACGGCATTTTAACTTATGATCGGAATCAGGGGATATGCTTTTGTGTATAGGCAGAGCGTAGGTGATCCCAGCTTCACATTCCCATGTATATAGTAACTCAACTGGTCCTGTTTGAATCCTTATATATAAATAAATTGAGCGCAACTCAATGCTTATGGTATTACTTGAGTCTGGTTTATTAAGTGTAAATAAATATATATAATAATAATAATAACAAACTCATGAGTTTCCGCTGCGTAAGAATATTTAATAGGATAATATTTTCCATTAGACGTGACGATCTGGGACGTCACTGCTCTAGCAGTAGCATCGGAGCAAGGATGTTACACAACATTTGTTTTACCAGGTTTATACTTCAAGACAAAGGAAAAAGATTGAAGGAATTTACCCATTTAGCATGCCTCAAATTCAGTTTGCGTTGGCTGCTTATATATTTCAAAGCCTCATGATTAGAATGAAGAACAAATTGCTTAGGCTTCAAATAGTAACTCTAGTAATCAAGAGCCCTTACAATTATGTAAAAGTCCTTATCATAGGTATAGTAATTCTTCTTGGATTCTGTGAGTTTTTCATTGAAATAAGCTAGAGGCTTTTGAGCTTGAGTGAGAACAACTCCAATACCAACTCTACTAGCATTGCATTCAACTTTAAACACTCGATTAAAATCAGGAAGGGAAAGGATAGAAGACTCACAAAGCTTTTGTTTTATGATTTCAATAGCATTGTAGGCAAACTTAGTCCTATTTGAAGGCTCCCTTTTTCATGCATTATGTGATGGAAGCCATGATGGTGCTGAAATTCTTCACAAACCATTGATAGAATGATGCAAATCCATGGAAACTCATCACATCAGAAATTGACTTTGGCTTGGGCCAAGTATTTATTGCATCCACCTTGGATTGATCGACAGAGATTCCGTCTTTCGACACCACATATCCCAAGAATATGACGCTCGTAGAAAAGAACTCGCACTTCTCCTTCTTGGCAAATAACTTTTGCTTTCTCAAACTTGAAAAACCTGTTTCAAATGGATTACATGCTCCTCCTAATTCCTGCTATAAATAAGAATGTTGTCGAAATAAACAACAACAAATCGACTAATAAAGGAATGAAGAACTTTGTTCATTTTTCCCATGACGGTGCTGGAAGCATTTGACAATTCGAATGGCATAACTGGCTACTCATAAAGGCCTCCCTTCATTTTGAAGGTTGTCTTCCCTTCATTACCTTCCTTCATACGAATCTGATGATATCCACTCCTTAGATCACTCTTTGAAAATATCGTTCATCCGTGCAACTCATCGAGCATATCATCAAGTCTAGGTATGAGAAACCTGTACTTGATTGTGATGTTGTTGATGGCTTAGCTATCGACACATATCTTGTACATTCCATTTTTTTTTTCGGAACAAGCAAGGCTAGGATCGAAAATGGACTCATGCTTTCCTATACAAATCCTCTCGCAATAAACTCATCGAATTGTCACTGTAGCTCCTTTGTTTCTTCTAGATTGCATCGATAAATAGCTTTGTCAGGTAGAGAAGCATCGGGGATCGAATCAATTTGATGTTCAGTACCTCTTATGGGAGGTAATTCACGTGGCAAATCCTTTGGAAAAACATCTTTAAACTCATCAATCAAGGATTGCATTTTTTTGATGCAAGGATCTCTCAATCTCACCTTTTAAATTAAGTTATACGGACCGGGTCAAATGGACCCGGCCCACTACCCAGATCCGACCCGAAATCCTTATAGGATGCCTAGACCAAAACGACGTAGCTTTATGAGAATTTTTGAATTTTTGAATTTCTTTATTTTGTTTTCGTTATTTTCTAAATTATTTCCGATCTGATGGTCCAAGATTCGCCACGTGCCTAGCCTGTGGCCTTTCGATCTCACCAAAGGAACCTACGGTTGAGATTAAATCTGAGGCCAAATCCTAACCATTGATTATTTTCTAATTTATGAAAATGATTATAAAATCTGGATTATAATTTTTTATTCCTATAAATTACGAGATCATGACACGTGTCTTAAATCTGACCCTCCATCCCTTATACAAAGCCTACGGTCAAGATTTGACCTTGAGACTAATTCTCGACCGTTGGATTTGATTCACCTCCTAACCCTAATTCGCTGCCGGAGAAGACGATCGGAACGACCTCAATTTCTGGCAACGTTGTCGGAGTTTCACCGGTGATGCCCAAACAGACCCTAAACTAAGGGGTTTCTCGCAGATTCCGAGCCCTAAGTGATCCTGATCGACATACTATCAACATATCTCAACTTTTAGACTTGAAACTCGCCTGAAATTACCCAAACTAATACTGGCCGAAACGAACTTCCGGCGAAAGTTACCCATGCCGTTTTTTAGACCAATCAACCATAAAATCCGGTCAATAATCATCGCATGAGTTCTAGAACACTTACATGGCCGTCAATAGGTCTTGTTTTTACCCAGAATAGACACTCTAGCTCGAAACCAGCTCGGCAATTTCAGGGTTCAATTGAGCATGTAGGAGGGTGATCAATGCAGAAAACATACGTAGACAAGCTTAGGCAAAGCTCTAGACTCGATTCGAACAAACATTACGCAATAATAACGTCGAATCACTGATTTGCCATGAAAACAAGCTTGATTGGGTGTCAATGGCGTTTACCTTGTTTCAGGGTGGAACTTCGTGCAAGTTGGCTCCCTTTGCTCCTTGGACCAACAGGAAACTCGTGATGGCGACGGTGAAGCTTGATTTTCCTCCTTTCGTCCTCAATTGCTTCTCAAGTTTCTCAGGCCAAAACTCCTCTCGAAAAACAGAGTACCACCCCCTTTTTGTACTCCCTGCGCGAATCTCGCCCAAAAACCTCACCAACGGAACCCTCAAGTCTCTCTCTCGAAATCTTCTCAACAGAATTGAGATTTTTCGTTTGATTTTATACCTCAAATTTCCGCGAATCCCCTGTTTCAACAAATTTCCCCAGTTTCAAATCACGGGCGCGCCAGGTTTCTGGGGAAGGAGATGAAGTCAAACGAGTCAGGTCGGGTCGGATCTGATTCGATCCGACAGACCCGGCTCTTAAAAAATTTGCGAATTAGCCCACTTGCACTTGAATTTTTGCAATTAAACTTGGGGATTGCATTCAGAGCATGTGATTTACTTGAAAATGTGTTTTCGCCCAACTTTTATTTACAAATTGCACAAAAACCCTAAATTTTTTCATTTCGGCCGAATGTCCATTTTTCAAATTAAATTGCTCAAATGGCCAAATTAGGACGAACCACCACCACCATTGGATTCAGAATATCAAAATCTAAGGGGTGACGTGGCCTTATTTTCAATTCAGTCCCTAGAAAATTTTTAATTTCATTTTTAGTGATTTTAGGGACTAAATTGAAAAATTAGAAATTGCATTTTGGTCCTTTTTAGCGAAATTGGACAATTCTGAGGGCTTTTGGACTCGATTTTAATTTTGAAAAATAGAGGAGGATGACATGACTCCAAAAATTTAAAAATGGAAAATTAAAAAGCTAAAATGGATTTTCTGGAATTATTTGAATATTTAGAAAATTGAAAATAACAAATAAACCCTAGATTCCAGACTTCATTTTTCAAAATTTATTGATCCAAAATGTAGAGAAAATTAAATAAAAAATATTGACTATTTGTTGGTAATTTTCTGACTTGAAATGCTATTTTTTATTAATTTGTTTTATTATTTTCCTATTTTCTGAAAATATTAAAAATGCGAAAAATAAGGAAAATTATTTTTTATCCAAAATTGGCTCCCTAGGCTAGGCTGAGGTTTCCAAAGTTTATTTTGCAATTTTTTCACTTTTTTATGTATTTTTTATGAATTTTTGAAAATAAAATGCAGAAAAATACAAACAATAAGGAAAATTATTTTTTTGTCCAAAATTGGTTTCCTAGGCCAAACCAAGGTCCCCAAAGTTGATTTTTCAATTTTATGAATTTTTATGAATTTTGTAAAAACTTTTGAAAATAAAATTAGCCAAAAATCGAGTGTCAACAACCGATAAATAGCTTTGTCAAGTAGAGAAGCATCGGGGATCGAATCAATTTGATGTTCAGTACCTCTTAGGGGAGGTAATTCACGTGGCAAATCCTTTGGAAAAACATCTTTAAACTCATCAATCAAGGATTGCATTTTTTTGATGCAAGGATCTCTCAATCTCACCTTTTAACTTTTCAACCATAAGCAAAGTAAAAACATTTTTCTGTTTGCTAATGGCTCTCTCCACCTATGTTTCATTCAAGAACAAATTTTCTTGCTAATATTTCCCTCCCTAGGTTGACTTTTGCTTACCATGGATGGGGATAAAAGGTGCAAAAGTGATGCATTTATGTTCTTTCTAGAAGAAGTAGGTGTTTTTCTATCTATTATGGATGGCTTTTCTATCAAATTGCCATGGCCTTCCCCACAATAAGTGACATGCATCCATTGGAATAACATCACAAAGAACCTTATCACCATAGCATTTCCCAATAGAAAATGAAATCAATGCTTGCTTTGTTATTTGGAGATCGTTCCCCTTGTTCAGCCATTGTAACTTGTATGGTTGGGAGCATTTGGAAGTAGGAAGATTCAACATGTCGACTAGAGTCATTGATGCCACGTTGGTGCGGCTTCGACTATCAATGATCAAGTTACATACCTTTCCATTAATGGTGCAACAAGTTTGGAAAATATTCTCCCTTTGCTCGTCCACCTTTGGAGTGATTGGAGCGTGTAAAGCTCTACAAATAATGAGCAATTTTCCTTCGTTTAGTTGCTCGACGATTTCATTTTTCTCCTTTGATTCAGTATGAATCTAGTTGATGTCTTCCATAGTTTCTAGAAGTTCCATGCTGATCTTTTCGATTTTTTGAAGAGTCATAACTCTTCGATTTGGACATTTAGATTGAAAGTGTCCATAACCTTGACACTTAAAGCATCTTTGACCACTACCACCATTGGTTCTTTTAAGAGTTTCTATGACAAACTCCATGGTTTTCTCCTTGCCTTGGTCTTTTGCTGATGAACTTTCGACCTTACCAAAAGAACAACCCTTAAAGAAGGATGCCCCCCTTGTTCAAGATTTGATCGATAAATCCTTACCACACTTTAATTGTTTCTCCACTTTTGTGGCTAGTTTGCATACATCTTCGAAAGAACAATATGGTTGAAGTTCAACCAAATTAGCAATCTCTCAATTCAAACCACCAAGGAAACAAGCAATAGTTTGCTTAGGTAATTTAGGAATAACGCACCTCATAAGGAGTTGTTCAAACTCCCTAATATATTCTTCAATGCCCATTCCACATTGTTGGAGGGCATTCATCTTGATGAAGAGGTCTTGCTTATAATCATTGGGCAGGAGCCTCTTTTTCATGAGTTTATTGAGTTTCTCCCAAGATTTGATGTGGCTTTTTCCATCATGAACCTTATAGTTCTTCGAGTTCTCTGAACAAAGCAAAGCATATTTCTTTAGTTTGAGAACAGCAACTTTGCATCGCTTTTAGTCTGAATATGAGTGGAAATCAAATACACGCTCGATATTATGAAGCCAATCGACAAGGTTGTCCGAATTGAGGTTACCTTTAAATTTTGGTGCCTCCACTTTAACGTTACGATTATTCTCTTCACGCCTTCTTATTCTCTTTCAAGTTTGGTGATTTGAATAACTAGAGTTGCTTCTAATGGAATCGACATCATCTCCAAAATTTTGATGAGAAGCTGATTAAGAATGCGCTCTATTTATCTTTAGAGAGCTTCAATGGCACAGTCTTGCCATTCACTGTGCGCTTGCTCCAAAGGAAAGTCTCTTGGAACACGATCATCACCATCCATTTGTAGAATGATATTGATAACAGATAAGAATCACTCAAAATGAGTTCAACTTAGAGGTATGATACCTTTTTGATGCGATCACGAGGGCGAGCATGTGTGTTTTGAGTGATTATGGAAGGAAGCATGGATAGATTAGAGCATACATAAATGAATATTTATGGATGGATACTAAATATAGAGTAGAAAAAAATCTAATTATGGCGTAAAGGGTGTGCTACTAGCCAAAGATGAAAATTGAAACTAATGAAGTTCACCATAAGGTCTTAAAGGACAAGCCACCAGCTAATGATAACAACTTCGAGATAGAGAAACTCACCACCAAGGCGTAAAAGACGAACCACCGGTCAAGGATAAAGGGCTTCTTAGTTCACCATCAAATAGTAATCCATTCTTCAAGGTTAAAGAAACTGTAATATGAGTTATCCACTCTTCAAGATATTTGCTTAAAAATATATGCAAATCTCTAATATTCTCATTCAAAAAGGCATTGTCTTACGAATGGAGATTGGACCCCTATTTATAGAGATAAAACTAAACTAAACAAAAGGCTCTTAGAACTCTCAAAACTGAACACTCCATTGGGGAATTAATCTAATTAAGACTCTTAAATCAAAACCACAATAAAGACTCATGAAATGCTCTAAATTGAAAAACTCAACAACTAAATGCATTGAAACTTGATAAAAACTCCAAATTTGTGTACTAGATTGGGCAGAGCAAAAGACACCATAAAAGGTCATCAAATAGTAGTAAAAATTGACCAAAATAGCCCACGATCTTTAGTTGGTTGATAGGACCCTCGAAATCAGTGACTAAGTCTTGTAATCAACACTATATCGCATGATGGACAAGTGTAATTCTTGATCCGACATGATGATATTGCAAATGGAATTGGTTCTAGCTTGCATGGATAGCGATTGATTCGACAAAATGTGAGATGAGCTTGAGGGTTGATCTTTCGAATCGAATGACCCCACATCACCAACCTTTTAGCTAAATGCAGGTCATGTGAAAGCTAAAAGCCCAAGGACTACCTACTTTACCTTTCAGCATTTTCGAACAGTCACTTTAGGGGTAGTATATTTTTCTTTCCAAACTATCCTCACTAATTTTTCTCTTTTTTCAATCTTGCCTTATAAGCACTGTTCATCTTCCACGTAGGTGAAGCTCCATTGATAGTTGTGCAAGGGTGATTGACAATCGTTGGTAGCTGCTCAACCCCAAGCTAGGGGTCGCGACCCAAGTGAGTGTTGCTTGTGGTCGTGCCATCTAAGCGACCATCACCTAAGGTCACATGGCCCAAGGAAGCGTTGCTTGGTAATGACCCAGGAACTGCATTTCGTTACTCTACTTCTATTTAATTTATTTTTTATTTTCTACCAAACTTTATTCTCTATTTGCAGAAATGTTAGTATCTAATCTAATTTAACAAACATAGCATCTTCCAAGATATTTACAAACCTATTTAGATTTTATATGCGCATCAAGTATATCTTACAATATTGATTATCTTCCCTAAAAAAATGTACAATCAAAATTTAGGAAGATCACCCTGACTACTGCTACTCAGTATCTCCTTACCCTCTCTAGACTAATAGAACTTCTTTATCATTTTGACTCGACTTTTAAGGTGTCGCTCCTCCATGGAACCTAGCTAGTCTATTGAAGTGGCACAGAGGGCCCAATAAGCATACTCTGCCTAGTATGGATGCCATGAAATAATTTTAAAGGGGAGTTGTTGCGGCAAACCTATGTTAATCCATACTATTACTTTTATCCTAACATACTAGATACTTGTCTCTACATCAACGATCTCCTATTGGGTATATTCCATGTGGGTCGAGTATCCGAACAGCGGGAGAATCCATCTTCGTTTCTTGAAAAATAAAGGGATGAGCACACATCCTAGTAGTAAAGCCACTAGCTTTAAAATAGAGTATAAGTTTTAACACCTAGTGTCGTGAACCACAAAGATATCATGTGATTTATTTATCAAAATCATCAATTATGACATTAGTCATAATATAAATCACAAACTTAATAAGTGTGGCAGATTTTTCTTTTTCACTTTTGGGCTTTCTTTTCCGAGCCTTCCATTACTCAAAATAATCATGTACGACATCTGTCATAATATCAAGCATAAACTCAACGGATACAACATACATTCTTTTTTTTTTTGCTAATGTTGGCAGAAATCGTCTTTCAAATGGCAATCACATACTAATACACGCATGATTTATTTATTTATTTATTTATTTTGATTAGAATTATCATACCATCCACACATTTTAAGAAACTTCCTATATGCAATAAATACACATGCACACAAGAATGACTTGTTTGTCAATCTTTTTTTAGCAAATTTATACTCACGTTCCGACACACATTTGATTTATATATAAGGAACAACCATACATTCACTACATCACAGTGTTAAACTAATACCCTTATTTCAAACCTAGTAATTCCCCTACTTTTTTAGAGAACACATGTGAAAGAACTTGAAGATGAGCGTGGAAGCGGAAAATTCAGAATGGGAGCACGTGAGAGAGAAAGAGAGTAGGCATGAGGGAGGGGGAGGGAGAGGATCGGTTGGCGTGTGAGTTTTAGGGGAAGATGAGGGAGTTGGTAGATGTTGGATATGAGGAAACTTTGCCCATATTTATAGTAGTTTTCTAGCTTCACTCACAAGATATTTCATCGAGGACCTTGCTTGTTAAGTTTTTCTACAATATGAATTCATGTATAACATTATATTAATCCTTTTAATATGAACTCATTTAAAGTTTTTTGATTTTGTTAATCCTATTAGTGTGAACTCATTTATAGTTTTTTGACTTTGTTATTGAAAGTGACATTGATATTATCATCTCATTAAATGCTCAAAAAGACATTGATCTTATCGTATCATTAAATGCTCGAAAATGATATTGATCTTATCTTATAATTAAATACTTAAAAATGACATTAATCTTATCTTTATCATATGCTTTGAAAATGATATTTCTATTTGTTATTTACCTCTTGACTTCGTATTGATTTATCGAAATGACGTTGATTCCATCTTGACTTGGCATTAACTTTCCATTTACAATTGACTTGTGTATTCTTATCCAATTGACTGACCATTGACTTACTTTTTATCAATAACTGCGACTACAAACATCGGAATGAAGACGGAAGACTTGGTAATGCGATGGAAAGGTTAGAATCGGCCAACTGAGAGAACGGTCATGAGTTGCTTGAGCTAGGTAGCCTTAGTGCCACGCCGGTTGGGCGCCTTTAGCCTTGGTCAGGCATGTGCCTAGGACCGGCTAGCCTTGCTTAGCTGAGTTGGGCGATGGTCGGTGATTCTCAACCTAGCTCGTCTAGTCCTCACTTGTTCCTCATCAATCAATTTGTCATCTTGTCTATTCTACAATTTCCTTGCCATCAGTCTTCAATGTTTTCTTTTATAGCTAGTGTCTAAGAAAACACCTTAACCAAGTAAGGCGATAGCTTCCTCGAGGAGCTTCTAAGTTGCTTCATTGAGAAGTTATCGGATAACTTGTCGAGAAGTTATTGGATAGCTTCTTCGGGAAGCTTTGGGATAGCTTCCTTGAGAAGTTACGAGATAGCTTCTTTGGCAAGCCAAAAGGTTAGCTTCTTCAAGAAGATTTAAGATTTCTCATTTATTAAAAAATGCTTTAGCTTCTTCTAGAAGCTTCTAGATGCTTAAGGAATAAGTGAAGAAATATCATTTTATTTTCTAATTATTTGTAATGTGAGAAATTTTGGGATGTCACACCCTTGATCTCAAATGAGGCTACCAGTGCCAAATTTAATCTTTGTCGGTTTTTTTTAAATAGTAAAAATGTCTTTAAAGTGTGATTTCACTAAAAAAAATTCAAACCAAAGTTGTTTCTCAATGCACTTTGAAATTATGATTTACCAAACATTGTTTGCATTTGTAAAAATCCCTTTAACCCTCTGCATTTCTCCAAAGACTTTCCCTAAAAATCAAACAAAACGCATCTAAATCTAGCCCTTGGGATCTCAAGTTTAGAGTCCTAAGGCTGTGCCACATTAATGTTTAGTTTTTAGATTCTCCAATGACAAATCTGGAGAGAAAAATTAGCAGATTTGGAAAATCCAATTAAACTTGGAAAAAGTTAAACCATTTTTTCAACAATATCCAAAGTATTTTTTGACGCGATCCAATTTTTTTTAAATAAATAGGACATTTAGGGCGCGCATGACAACCATTCTATTCTAGAAATAATTTCTGGAACAAAAATAAATTTTTCTATTTCTGCCAGAAACAAAAATTTTTTGTTTCTGATTTTGGGCCAAAATCTATTTTTGGAATAGATTTTTGTTCAAGAAATAGAAAAACAGATTTGCGTTGCCAAACGAATTTCTGTTTCAAACCTATTTCTGGAATAGGTTTGGAATAGAAACAGAGAAATAGAAACGTTGTCATGCGCATCCTTAACTATTTCTTTTCTACTTTTCCCTTTCAAGCTAGAATTTTTTTTTGTTTTGTTTTGGGGGGTCATGGATCTTGTAGGGTATCCAAGAAATTCTTCAATTTCTTCGAAAAGTAGATGATTCTTCATCTTCTTCTCACGTTCCGTAAATAGCTTGGTGAAAAGCTGCTCGTTGGAGGAAGATTCCCAATCAATAGATCCATTGGGTAATTTGCATCGATTTTTTTTTGGGGGTGGGGTCCCTTGTTTGCACACCAAGAAGACAATCAATCGAATTTTTACGATTTCTTGTGCATTGACATTGCCTAAAGTTTATGTTAACAACGTTCTTAATTAAGCACACCTGCTAACAACAGCACATACTAGGGGCGCGCATGACAATGTTTCTATTTCTCTGTTTCTGTTCCAAACCTATTCCAGAAATAGATTTGGAACAGAAACTCGTTTGGCAACGCAAATCTGTTTTTCTATTTCTTGAACAAAAATCTATTCCATAAATAGATTTTGGCCCAAAACTAGAAACAAAATTTTTTTGTTTCTGGCAGAAATAGAAAAATTTATTTATTTCTGGAACAGAATGGTTGTCATGCGCCCCTAGATTTGTATTGCTATACATAGTAATTACGTGTTCCTACTTTTTAAGGATCTCAGATTTTTTTTTCAAATATAATTTTGTAGCATTTCTTATACATATAGTATTAAAATTTAAATCTTTTCCATCACATGACAACATTCCTAAGAAAATACAAATTGTGAGATATTTTCTTCATATTAATTGTTCGGGTATTTCATAATAGGTTTTTCTAATATTGTAAAAATCAAACATTTTGCTGTTTTGCTAGTTTCTAGAATCAATTTCTGGCGTGAAAAATAATCACTCTATTTTTAGAATCAAATTTTCTATTTATATTTTTTAGATAAGTTTTTGAGCAGATAAACATGTTTGATAATAGTATAAAATTTCTAGGGCTGCGGATGATCGGTGGACCTGAGGATGATGGATGCGCGAATCGGCGGACAATGAATCGGCAATTGGTGGCCGGCGGATGGTGGATGGCGGACGACGGATCGATGACTGAGACTCTCAAGAGAGGAGTGAATGATGGAAAGAATTTTTTTTTGTTTGTTTTAACTTCATATTTTGGTTTCAAACTTTATTTTTTTGAAATGAAATTTGTTCTAAATAGAAAAGTGAAATTACCTTTGCAAATTGATTTCTATTAGTTGAAACAAATTTACTCCATTTTTTTCTCGTGCGTGTCCTCTGTCACTCGCCCGTCGCCGGTCTCCTTCGTTCATCCTCTCCTTCGTTTCCTCCTCCGAACGAGACGTAAACCCCAAATTCTGGCAGCCGTCGAAGAACACGAATCGAAGATACATAGACCAAGCAACGATTTTGATTCGCAGGTTCCATTCCATTCGATTCAATTCGATTCCGGAGGCTGCGCATCTCCTTGTCCTTCTTCTCTCTCGCCGCGAGCGAATTCGTGGAGGGATCGGTGGCAACATTGCGATTTGGGGTTGCGAATTAAGGGTCGACACTCCTGGCTCATCCTCTCTCCAACCTCCGTCTGCTCTCGATCCGAGGTCTGAGGGTTATGGGTGCTGCGGGCTCCAAGCTCGAGAAGGCCCTCGGCGACCAGTTCCCCGAGGGCGAGCGCTACTTCGGCCTCGAGAACTTCGGCAACACTTGCTATTGCAACAGCGTCTTGCAGGTTTCTCTTCTATCTCAATCGGATGGTCGTCGTTTCGGAGGATGTCGTAATCGGCTTGTTTTGTTTCGAGCGAGGTCCATTATGAGAATTTTCTTTTCATTTCAGTCGGGTTTGGCTTTCTCCCTTTTGGAAAGTCAATTGCTGATTGGTTCATTCAGATTTAGTTTGCCTGTCGTGTGAGGAGTATCTTTTATCTTGTAAAGATGTGAAGGTGGGCGTGAAGATGATCGCTAGATAGGAAGGATTTTCAAGCTATGCTTGGGGTTGGATTATATAACCTCCCCACTCAGTTGGCTCTCCTGATGGCTGAATGGTCACTTATTGTGAAGGTTAAAGAAAGCTGCGTGTTATTATGTGTGTCATCTGGTGTACGTTCTGTGAGTTATCTGTTGTTGGGAGGTAGATTTTGGGGTTTTCATTGGATAACAGCAACTTCTGTTAAGGAGGTTGTTCATTAGATTTTCCAAATTTACGTTTACAGTTATTTTGCTCATCTTTGTTTCTCCATTTCTTGGGCAGGCCCTTTATTTTTGCGTGCCATTTCGCGACCAACTGCTTGATTATTATGCAAGTAACAAAAGTGTTGGAGATGAAGATAACCTGTTAGCGTGCCTTGCAGACCTATTTACGCAGGTGTGAAATTCTTATGACTTCAATTTTGACGTCTGCACTGCTTATATACAGTTGGCAGTTCGATTAGGGTAATCGTTTGTACTGCTATTGGTGCTTATACAGTAATCCTTTTGTGTACGTGTTAATCACTTATGGTTATAGTCTTGCTTTATCATTGATGGTACTTGATTTTTCTTAAAATCTTTGTTAATTCCATTGTGGACAGATGAAATATGAAGAAGTAACTTCTAAATTGTCAACGGATGTTTTCAAGTTCATATTCCCCTTGTGATGTTCTGCTTTTTGATTTTAAATCTTCTTTGCTTTGTCTTTCTAATTCTCCATTAAATTATCATTATATACTAAGACATGATATACTATGCCTTTCTTTTTGTTCCACTTATTAAGGGCTATGCATGATGTTTCTTATACATCCTATCCTCCCTGAGTAGGGCTTCCCTTGTTCTAATACCTATTCTAACTCTAGCTCTGGGCTTATGGTGATTACATCTGATATGCAGATAAGTTCACAAAAGAAGAAAACCGGTGTCATTGCTCCAAAACGTTTTGTCCAGAGATTAAAGAAACAAAATGAGCTGTTCCGAAGCTACATGCACCAGGTTGCTGTGATTTCTTATTTGTTCTTTGTGGTCCAAACATGTTCTCTAGGGAAAACTGCATTTGTAAAAGTTCCACCTTTGTTAGGAATTTCTGAGCTAAATCTTTGTTTAGTCTTTTCCATTCTTGATCTACAGTGGACATGCTGGTGTAGAAGGCAAAATAGCAGGCATTGGTTGTGATCTATGGTATGGGAAAGAAGGGAGCATTAATATATTAGTAGAAACTCTAGCTAAACTGAGCTTTCATGCTACTTACTTTATTCAAGGAAACTGTCAATTTCCTTGAGGATTGCCCTGTTTTGATAAATCTTTATCTAATCCGGGGGGTCCTTGGTTTAACAATCCAGACATCTCAACAATACACATTCTAATAGGGAAGGACTAATGCTTTTATGCCTATTTCTCAATGGATTATTTTTCAATGAAAGAAATTGCAGATAATATTTGATTAGAGGTCTAAAGTGGCCAAGTGGGCAAGACTTAATCCGGTGTTCAGAAGTTAGAATTTAATTTATTATGCCTTTTACACGAGCTTCAGTGTCTGGAATGGGAATGGAACCCATTAATGGAATGACTGTTGGGAATGGATTGGACAAGTTCCATGAGAAATAGCTGGCGCATTATATTTGTTGACAGTATGCTTAGCTAAAACTATAGCTAATCCAATGTTGTTGTGCTTCATTCTGAAGAGATTTTAGGGAGTGTGTTGTTCAGCAAAGATGGTTAACTTTTTGAAAGTATCTTCTGTTTGAGAATTTTTTTTGTTGGTCAAATTGAGAGTTGACTGGTGTAGCTTTAGTAAACATTACATAACTATATTATTTCTTATCTGGATTGCCCATCTCTTATTGGAGAAGGTGCTGAATTCATTGGTATTTTAGCTACTTTCTGTCCAACTACTTGAGGATAACAAAAGAACTAGCATTGGTCTTTCTTTCTCTCTCTTTATAAGAAATTTAGTATGCTTTTAGAGCCAACTGCATGTGAAATATAGTGTGGGAAATCTATAGTAGTTTTGTTTATTGCACATGTTCTGGATAGGATGTCCTTCAGGCAATTCTCTGTTCCTTTCATGGGGAAATATGTTTGTGCTAGAGCTTTTGGATGCAATTTCTGCTTGCTAAGTGTTTCAGACATTATATACTGTCATTTACTGAAGCCTGAGAGTTACCTCTGAGCTGTATGTTGTGAATAATTGCATATATTCCCAGTTTTGCTCTGCTCAATTAGTTTAGTGAGCAGTGCAAAATTTTGGGGATAATTTCTTTTAGCGCGTCTTTTTCCTTGTACTGCGGTTTTTCATTACGGTCAATTATCGCCCTGTTTGTTCCCCTTTTCACTTGTTTTACGTGTGTGCCGGGGGGTGGGGGGGTGTCTGTTACCTGTCACATCCATATTCGTGGTGGAGGGTCTGAGTGACATTCTGTATTGGGTGGTAGAAAGTGGTTATTCAAGGATATGCCCTAGAACTTTGTAATTGCTTCTTCCCTTGATTCCTTCTTGAAAAGTAATTTAAAACAAATGTGGAAGTTCTTCTTGGAAAGATTTTTGACTAAATTTAAAATAGTTGGAAAGGTGGTTCAAAATGGGGGAGATTGTTCTTGTTTAGTAAAGCTTCAGAGAGAGAATGACCCTAGATGTTATATGAGATATGCTTATAGAAAAATAATTTCTAGGAAGCATTGGCTGTAATGGGGTTTCAAGATTGGGGACGGAGAAATTGTCTTCGGCTAGGCTGTTGGAAGGAATTTGTTTTGACCATAAACTTTCTTACTACCTGTAAACAATGTAGAATGAAAGAGAAACTTACAACTCTACCCTAAATGTCTTTTTCAAAAAAAAAAAAAAAAGGGCATCCCGGTGCACGATAGCATCCCCTCGAGGCGGGGGTCCGGTGAAGGGCCCCACCACAAAGGTGAATGGAGGCAAGCCTTACCTTGCATTTGCAAGAGGTTACGTCCAAGGCTCGAACCCGTGACCTCCAGGTCACACGGCAACACCTTAACCAGATGCGCCAAGGCTCCCCTTCTCCCTAAATGTCTTTTTCATTATGTTGAAAATCAATTTTACTGTATAGATGCTTATGACCTCCCCCTCTATGCCCTGCGGCCGAAATAACTAGTTATAGTAAGTATGAAGATGAAGGAGCTAAATGAAATGTGTTCTTTTTACACATGTTTATAAAGTACTTCCCTAAGTCTCAAGATACCAAGATAAGCAAAAATACCAATTCAAATGAAAGAACAAGTTCAATTGATGGTTGTTAATTCGTCAATCATTATAGACGGGATTAACAAAAACATAGAGTAAGGGAGGTAGAAAAAGAGACCCAATTAATCATGAATAGATAATGAGTCCTAATCCAATTCTGAGCAGAATCAATCTGATTTAAGACTCTTATGTGAGCTAGGGGTCAATGTAACGGTCCGCCTTTATGAAAGATGGGTAAGATAATCAGTATTTAAGCTAAATGAATGCTTGTTTGAACTGGTAACCTGCATCCCTTTTTTGTTTTTGGTGGTAGCTAAAAGATAAACTGCTACAGGGCACAAGGGGGTGCTAACCTGTGTACAAAAAAGAGCTTAAAACCAAAGAGTGCAATTATAAGACAGATTTAGCTAATAATAATCAAAGAGGATCTAATGTGAAACTGCATCTTGGAGCCATCCCTTTCTCATTGGCCTCTCAAAAGAAGAAAGCAAGAAAAGACCATAACAGCAGGGATCTAATACAGGTTCTTGGAATGGAGCATATTTACTATTCCTAAACTTGATAGTAGTTGCTCAGTACAGTCTTTGCAGTTGTATTAGGAAGGAGCTGTAGATGTAGAACGAACTTCATGAATGCTTGGGAAGATGAAGTTTTGTAATGGTGATTCCTAGCTGCCTTTCCATTCTAGTGGAAAGGCAAGATAGTGGAGCTTTTCACACTGAGGGTTATATCTCCTCTCAAGAGTAAATGTTTTTTCTGGTATTTCTATTTGGTTTTGGAAAAAATCTGAGGGATGAGTATGGTGTCTTGTAATTCCTCAGCTATTTTCATGTTAGCGGAGTTTCAGGCGTTTCTTCCAAAATACCAATCAATATAAACATTGCCAGAAGGAGCTTAATATATACTTTTCATGAGAGTAACAGGATTTTGATTGGAGATGATGTATATTCATTGCCTCATTGTAAACATAGTGGAAGTATCTGGCCAATTAGGCATTCCTGTAAGTGCATGCAAATTTCTTATCAGTATCACTGAAGATAGTCATGTGTCAGCAATGCCGTTTTCCTTTTTATGCTGCTGCCCACTGCCCTTTAATACTATCTCATTATTCTATTGGAAATTTGTGAATGAATGCCAATGTCACTGTTTTTGGCAGGATGCACATGAGTTTTTGAACTTTCTGCTAAATGAAATTGTGGACACTTTGGAGAAAGAGGCCCAAGCCACAAAAAATGATCAAGAAACATCATCACCTGCAGAAAAGACTGCAAATGGGCCTAAGAATGCCCATGTTAACGGTGGCCTGAAGGAGCAATTAGATACTTGGGTGCACAAGAATTTTCAGGTTCTTTCAGCTTTGGTCAACTTGTGTAGTCATCCTCGTATAATTGTTGATGGCTGAGGCTTATGATCATGTGTACACTTATATCTATTAGTCTGCTAAACTCATACAATTGCTTTTACTTGTGTTTGTCAATTAGGGAATACTTACAAATGAGACGAGGTGCCTGCGGTGCGAGACAGTAACTGCAAGAGATGAAACTTTCTTGGACTTGAGTCTTGATATTGAACAGAATAGTTCAATAACCAGCTGTTTAAAAAACTTTAGCTCAACAGAAACATTAAATGCTGAGGACAAATTTTTCTGTGACAAATGCTGCAGGTACGGAGCTATACTTTTTCTGTTCTGGCAGGAAATCATCCTAGTTCTTTTAATACTTGACCATTGTTATACTGACAACTTTTTTGTTGTTAATTGAGGGCCAATGGAGTTTTTTTTTTTTTTTTCCTGGCATTATGGGCTGCCTTTTCCTTTCAAGTTCCTTTTATTGCTTTGCCATGGGTTGTGATGCAAGAAATCTGCTAATTGTGGTTATGTGAAGTATGTAAAGAATTTAATGTACTGAAAGCTTGAATTTGTTTGGAATTCCTTGGCTAATGACATGAACAGCTGCCAATTGAGAAGATCATCATTTTTTCCCCCAATATGGTGCAGTTTTTGGATGGTATCTTATATTTCAAATGGCCCTGCTCTGCAATCTGAGATGTATGATTTGACTTGCTAAAGTTGGAAAAATGGAAGGACATGTCTGTTAAGTCAATAAAAATTGAGTCAGATCTCATATCACACCGTCGAGTATAGGGAAGATGAAACACAAACATTGTTAATTGAAACTCATACAAGTTGGGTCATTTTCTGTTTGGTTTCTTCAGTTAGATAATGTGCTCACTTTGTATTATACTTTGGTACCAAACAGTGTACTTCTGGATGACATGTGGCCTAGCATATTGGATTTGTGCTTGCTTTCAGTTCTATTTTTCAACTCTTTTATTTGTTAAATGCTTGCATTGAGTTTTCTTTCTATTTCTACATTTAGTTACTTGATTATGATGGTGCTTAGTTTGCTGTTAACTGCAATTTTATACTCACGATGGTTCTCTAGTGCTTTGCTTCAAGAATGTTATTTATGTAGAATTTGTCAATTGCAATGTGTTGTTTCTTCTTCTAACCTCCGAGAGTACATTTTCTCTGTACAAAATGTTACTATTCTTTTCCTTTGGGAAGTGTTGTCTATATACAAAGATGTTCCGTTCTGTTGCTTCTGTGAGTTATCTTGTGTGGGGTGTCACTTGAATATAACATGATAAATGTTAAAAGAGCTTTAGGTCGGAGAAAGATGTCATAGACATGTGGCCTCTCACTCGTACATTGAGGCTGTGAGAAACTCCATAGGTCTACTATGATGGATAAAGGCTCTCTCTTCATGTTTGCTTATCGTCTAGTCTTTCATGAAAACGAGAGTACTCTTATGAATGTTTGGTTCCCTCCAACACTTATATTCCTGATGATCCAGAATTAGTTAGATGATGCGAGTTTTCTTCTTTTTATGTTGCTTGGCTAGAAGCAAGATTCATGGCTAGCTGTCTTCTCTAGTTTGCTCCCGGTTACAATGAGCTATAATTAATTATAAACCAGACGTGTATCCACTGACCAGCTTGTCCAGAGAAGATGGCTGATTAATTCACAATTCTTTTTTTCCTCCAGAGACCATTGTGCTTTTTTTTTTCACTGCTGTTCATTCTGGCGAACTCCTTATAGCTTTGAAAATTGTGCAATTTACTTGTCACCAGCGTCATTAGTGCTTTTGGCTGCGACAGCTACCACTATGGGCTGACTGCTGTCGCCGCCACCACAATTATGGTGGCTGGCGACCACCAGTTGACTCAGTGCTAATAACTCCTCTTTCCACCTGGAACTAGGCATGGGCATTTTCATGATAGTGTGCTACAACTCCATCATTTGTTTCGCATAGAAAACATTGAAATCATTAGTGAAGTTGCTTTTGGTTGAAAATTATTTCCCAGTAATAACTCTTCTAACTGGAAAGCAACTTACATGAAATGAAGGTGACTTTACAGTTAGAAACTGAATGAGCAATTATTTTTCAGCCATTAGTTTGGTTTATATATTATTTTTCTACAGATATTATCTTTGGTGGTTGTCTTGCATTGCTGCTTCTCAAATTTGCATAGTTTCTTGTAAACTTTTGTGGCGTGAGTACCATTCATGGCTAACTGAAGTAAGAGTTCATGCAGATTTCAGAAAAAAAAGGAAATGTATCCTTGTGAATAGATATTGTGTTTATCTGACAGCAGTTTCACGTGGGTCTTATAAGTTCGAATTTTGGGGATTCCAGCTTTAATTCATTGATCCTATAAATAGTTCTTGAGGGCTCTCAGGGGATTTGGCTGCAGAATATGATTTATGGCATTTGAGGTCTTTGATAGAAGCTAATTGCAGTATCAATTTTTAAGTGCAAAATTTTCTGTGACATGGAAGACAATATATGCACAAGGTAGAGGGAAACTGTCTGCTAGCTTGATGTACTTTTGCGTTCTAGAATTTGAGTTTTCTGATGTGTGAGGAGGGGACATGGCTGTCTTTTTGTCTTGTTTTGGCTTAATGTAGAATCACAGTGGTTGTCAACATATAATTTCTTAAAAAGATATTCTCCTTACGCCTGGCAAATTTGCTTAATGGTAGTTGCATTCTACTCGAAATGCACATGGATGTTGCTGAAATACTATGTTCCCCACGCCTAGAAAATTTGCTTAATGGTAGTTGCATTCTACTCCAACGCACATGGATGATGCTGAAAATATTATGTTTCCCTCTGTTTGCCATCGTCTTCTTAGAGGCTATGGTTTTCTACTGCTAAGGTAACACCGGCAAAACTGAATCCTTAAACAAATTGCTTGCAGCTTGCAAGAAGCTCAGAAGAGGATGAAGATAAAAAAGCCACCTCAAATCCTTGTCATCCATCTGAAGAGGTTTAAGTACATTGAGCAGCTGGGTCGGTACAAGAAGTTATCTTATCGCGTTGTGTTTCCACTGGAGCTGAAGCTAAGTAACACCGTAGAAGATGCAGATTCTGAATATTCCTTATTTGCTGTGGTTGTCCATGTTGGAAGTGGGCCGAACCATGGCCACTATGTTAGCCTGGTGAAGAGCCACAACCACTGGTTATTTTTTGATGACGAAAATGTAGAGATGATTGACGAGTCCGCAGTGCAGACATTCTTTGGATCGGCACAGGAATATTCGAGTAATACAGATCATGGTTACATCTTGTTCTATGAGAGCCTTGGCAATGGGCATATGAGTTGAGACGAGGGAACTAGTATCCCTAATTAGGTAATTTAACCACTCTGGCCTGCTTTGTTGTTTTATGTCCTATTTTATTGGTCTTTGCCCTCCTTTACAACCTCTCAGGGATCTGTTCGCCAGCTATCATTGAGATAAAAGATGTCCTGGAAAGCGTATACTTTGATGGTCCATGTACAGCTTATGGTGGAAGGACACTGTCCCTTTTTTTTTTTTATTTACTAATAAGAGGGGGAAACAGCACTGTATATGTTGGCTTTGAAAGAATTTTACCCAAGTGGTAATTCACTGTTGATTTTGCCATCATTTTAGAGTAAATTGTAGTACATGGCCATTCTGATTCTGGGTTTTCTCTTGAGCTTTCGGGCGTTGTAGTTCTTTGTGAGCTGCAAATTGTTTGTTGACATCTTCTGGTGGGTGGTGCTAGATTAATGCCATTGCTGAGTAGGTGTTGAAGAGGCTCCAATGATTTGTCGTAGCAATAAACCTGGGCTTCCGTAGTCTTTTAAGCCAAACCAGGGTTGCTTTGGCAAATTCAATAGTGCAAGACATGGATTACACTTCTTGCATCTTCCATATTTATGTCTTAAAAGTGTTAAAAGACATTTTCTACGTGCTAATGTTTCCCTAGAAGCACTAGTACTAGTTAAGGTACCAAAACCTCCATGTTTCTTGTATGTTGCAAGTCCTCAAGAGTAGATTGATTTCGTGCGGTTTGAAGATTGGAGGGTAAAGTCCAAGTTAGACTATCTAACTTATGGTCTGTTTTTCTATTATCTTTCCGATTGACGCATTCTAAAATTAATTTAGTTAGTGTTCTTAAAGAAAATCATTGAAGAAGTTATGCGATTCATTCAAAAGAAGCTATGAATTCTCCGTGTGCTAATCATAGGAGATCCATCGTCCAATTTGGATTCTTTTCAATGTTGTCAAGGAGCCAAAATCTTCGATCTTTCTGGATAAGTGGAAGGAAGACTTGTGAAGGCTCTCTTGCGTTGCTTGTTTGGTACTTTGAAAAGGCATATGGTGAATCCGGAGATGAATATATATGCCTTTAAATCTAATGTAAGAATCAGTATATGTAGGACAGAACAACAATGAAGCTTATTTTTATTGTTTATTTTTTCGAAACATTGAAGTTCACTTGACTGTGCGAGAGGTGGTAGTTGTTTTATAATGAATCATTGGGCACATAAGTTGCATTATCATACACATTATTATTTAGTTGACCTTGTCCACGTTAATTTACCCTGTAAACGTTGAAATTGCCCCCCCCCCCCTCCCTTTTTTTGGTTACATTTCTTTATTCTTTTTGTTTTTGCTTCATGTTTAGCTAAACAAATGAAAATTAAAGCAAGTAGAAAAATTTCCCTGCAGATAAATAGAGTTTCATCAACAGAACTACCTATCCCAAACACAATCATTTATGAGTGAAGTAATTTGTCAAACCTAATAAGAGATATTGTATATGTTGTCATGTAAAGTAAATGAAAGGGGTTAATTCAGCTTTGAGTTTTCCAAAATGCATAGTATATTGGATTTCTCTTGCAATGAGTAGACATATATGTAGCATGTGGATTCTCATGGGTGCATATCTCCATAGAGCAAGCTTAAGATTGATCCTAATAAAGGAAGAACATATTGAATAACAATAGTAATTAGTTGATGCCCCAAATTCTGATAGTTTGATAGCACTAGTTTGAAAATTGGTGAAATGATACTTAGGGTTACCTTGCTTTGGCCTAATTGTCCAATTCCTGATTTGGTTTTTCAATTCGTTATTCGGTTCGGTTTGGTTCCTACTGAGGAATTGGATCACGTAGCCTAGTCCTAAAAAAATTGCAACTGGTGCTACTACATTAATATAGTTTTAAATATGCATAAATTTGTTTTTTTTCCACCCGATGTCTCTTTGATTTAATATTGTCGCCTAGTTTACCCGATTTCTTCCACGCCAGTCAACCCCTTGTCCAGTTTGGTGTGCATTTTGCGAGGGGTCTTACTTGTAAATCAATTTGCAAGCCCCCTCACATTGATGATAAGTGCTTCAACCTAGTATGATCATTTGACTAATGATGCCAGACCGATCATTTCAGCAGTTAAAAACGATCGAACACCTCAATAAGAATCATTAAAACCTTCACATTAACCTAGAAAAAAAATCAAATCAAACAAGAGAAAAATCAAAGAACAAATCATGATTCACATATTCAATTGAAAGTTCTGTTGCGGGGTATGGCGAAGAACGTGAAAAACTAACATGGAGCTGATGTGCCTGGATATTTATTGAGGAGCAATGAGAAAGCAACTCGGTTTCTTCTAGGGCCGAGTTGAGTCTAAATTGACCAATAACCAAAATGTTAAATAATTTTTTTTACACTTATCTTATCAACGGTTAGAATATTTAAATACTAAATTTCAACTTTATCTTACAGCTTAGCTTTTAGAATAATTGACAGTGATCTCAAAAATCTCTCATGGTATTACAATAAATTTCAAGTCCCCTATCTGTCTTCCTAAATTTAGGTTAACAAAATCTGAATGTATAGGAAATATTCAGTTTTTTTTTTTATAATTGAATAGTAGAACCATCCAACAAAGAATCACCGAAAAAAGATTGCGCTAAGCTATCATTTAAAGGGAATGAAATCTTGCGATTTAAATCACAAATTCCTTCAACCTTCAAGTCCAGTTCTAGCTTCAATTTAGATAGTTTTTAAGTTTGACACAACTTGAATTTATTTACCTACATAAAAAAAAAAAAACCGTGACCACATCAACTTGATATGATGTCCTATGTCACTCTAAAACATGATCTCAGAGCGAGTTCAGCATCTGTTCCTTGATGGACATAATGACACTGTCATTATAGAAAAAATCTTTTCCACCCCTATCAATGCAATGTCTTATAGAAAAATGCTTTTCCAGGAAACTTATCAACCAATGTCTTATAGAAAAATTCTTGTTCAGCCCTATCAATAAATCCAGTTCATGTGGATCTGATCAATCGCACATTAGGTCAATCGGTTTAGATTCGCACCCATGATCTGATGAACTGTGACAATGAACAACCCATTCAACCCTCGTTCCATCGAGAGGAGAGAGCGATGAGATAAGAATTGACGACCAGTTCTTAGGAAAGGAATTGCCATCGCTTATATGTATGTAACATTTCTTGGTTATGATTAATAAGAAAGTATGAATCCTTGCTCCGTATGCGAAACAAACACAGCCTTAGTGGAGATTAGTTTGCATCACCAAATCTGTAATTCCCACACCTACCCATGACACTAAAAGACAATTGGTTGAAAAGCAAACCACACAAATCTTGAGCAAGATGCTAACATGAGTTTGTGAGTGATCGTTGGGTCAAAAGCCAAGTATGTTTTGGTATTTTCCCAATCCTTTTTTATTTTATTTGGAAATGTAAAAAACTTCAGCAAGTTTGGCATATATATGGGAGTGATTTATTGTTAACCGTCTAGCTTGAAAACTACACGTTATACAATAAAAGGCATAGACATGCTAGGAAGTGAAACTTAGGCCAATGCTGATATTAGGTAAAAGCAAGGTATCAGTCCTGGTGAGAATTTCAGGAACTGGTATTACGAATGGTTGTATAGTGAATGTTTACAAAATTCAAAATGGGAGAGTAGACAGCACTCGGAGAGTGAATCGGATGTTCTTACTGCTTGGTGAAACAATGTCGATCTGCATGTATCATAGAAAGTGCACATAGCCCCATGTTCTGGAGGTACTCATCATTGCACGTAGCCGTGCGCTGAAGTATCCCCCATAAGAGGGATGGTTTCGATAATTAAACCTGCACAGTAGTGTGCTCTTTCTCCAGATAGCAAAACCACGAAAACTAATCTGTATTTTTGCTTTCCTTTTCGGCGTTTCATGTTGACATAAGCCGTTCACAACTTTGACAAACCTTCTTGTGCTGACTTACAATAAACCTGTGGCCCTAGAGAGGTAGGTTCCTTCAAGGAAGAAGAGAAGGCCCAACATGAACATGAACAGCACGTCAGATAAGCCAGGATGACTTGCTTGGTGACCCTGCAATCGTACTCATTGATCCACGAGAACGGTGACCAATCGAAGCTCTCTCGCAGGAAGCAGGCAAGTCATCCTTGGCTAACAAACATGACTCTTCATATCATGTAGGGCCTCTCTTCCTCACCAAAACATTCCAATGTCTCTCCGTGTGTGATGTGATGAATAAAAAGACCCGGCAAATTTGTATCTTCTAGGAGTAGTTACTTCTCAGAAGGAAGAAGTAGCCTAACATGAGAGATAAGAGACTTTCTGATTAGCCAAGGAGACTGCCTGAAACCAGAACGAACTACTCAGACACTCAGTTCGGGTCGAATAGATCGAGTTCGGAGCAGGCAAGTCATCCTTGGCTACCAAATGAGACTCTATTCTTCATGTTAGCCCCTCTTCTTCTCCTACCCAAGAACCACGCTCCATTTTTTTTTTCTGGCATTCATGTATGCATTTATAGCGCATGGAACCGAATATTAGATCAGATTCCAAAGTCCACCTATGTCTTAGGAGGACCACCTTAAGTCAATTTGCGTCATACATATATTTAATTTAATTTTCATTTTTTTTTTCCAAAAAAATGTAATGATTCTTATCACTCTCATAAGTGATTAAGCTCCCCATATGAGAATATATTCTTTTTTATAAGCGAAGGGCTTACATGTGTGTAATGTTCACTTGGAAAACAAAGCCTGCCGAAAACTGAGGAGATATTGATGGATGGCACTTAATCTGGTATTTATTGATGGGATAAATTGAAAGTGAAGCACTCACAAATACTCTCTACTCATGAAACACTCACGAAAGAGGAGGAGATGAAGAAGGCCTTTCTATACTTTCGTATTTACCTCAATTCACATATAAGAAAATGGTTACAAGTTATATCTTTATATAGACTTATTACACAACTCTTAAACTTACTCATAAAAGGCTTTTGAGATATGAATGAGGCTCTTGAAAAACTCACCTAATTATGATTCTTAAAAGTAGTGCTTCAATAAAGACTCAAGAAAACATGAGCAATCAATATAGAAATATGAACAGATTCTTGAAAAACAACCTTACAATAATGACTAGCCTCTGGAAGACAAATAGACACAACAGGGACATTGAATCGACGACTCATTCACTAGATCTAGAACTTCTTAGCATTTAATTTGGTTTAATTTCCAACATTTATCAAATTTTCCTTGAGGCAACTGGGGTTGAAGTCAACCTTCCTGGGCTGTAGTTGCATTTCAGAAAAAAGAGTACTGCCTTGTGCAATCTTTGAATTGCAATGCATTTCAAGGACCAAAACCCAGCTCGGAAATGAACTATATCAGATGATTTCTTGGCATAAAATCCCGAATAAAATATTAAATGAGGTCCTTTATGACCAGAGTTTGCACTAATTATTTACTTCTTTGTCCTAACCGCTTGAATGTTCTGATGCTATATAATAGTGGTGAAAAAAAGATATAATTGACAAGTCTCGCATAATTCGACCCAAAAAAAAAAAAAAAAAAACTCTCGCAGAATAATGGTATTATGTGGGTCCAAAAGGTCAAATTAGCCATGCAGTTTCTAGTTTGAATTGGGAGATAATTTGATTCTCTGTACCCCCAACTCTTATCCTCAAGAATGGGTATGAATGTCTCTGGTCCTGACCCTCCCAATCCCTGAACTTGGAATGTTTCTGACCTTTCTCCATCAGAAGCATTACAATATTATTTTATTCTTCCTCCTTTTAGTGAGAGAATTCTTGGCAAGCAGACTGATCAATCCTCTTATCCTTCATTTCTTTTTGTGTATACGCACAGATCTCAGTGGCATGAAAACATCAACTCGTGAAAGATGCCCACCAAAGGAAAAGTCAATGGCTCTGCCACCACGCATAGTGTTCTTAATTTTGTTTTTGTGTTTTTTTTTTTGTGCTGCTTGCCTTTGTTCACTTTGCTTACATGTTGCCCCCTTTCCTTTGGAATTGATATTCCATTAGTTGCGGTCCCTCCAAAAAGTACCTTGATGGGGACCAGTTAAATTACAACTTGGGAACCGATGATAAGATCATCAATCAGAGTGAGAACATCACCAAAAGGAAAAGAATGCAATGCTTTCTCCAGTTGTGACTCTCATTCCATTCTGTATTTTTCATTTCTGGAAAGATTTTTGAATTCAGGCTACTAGAGATGTGTGTATAGCTTATAAACAGAGAGGTGAAGAGAAATGCATGAAGTAGGCTAGTTCGGGGCTGTGATTCGAGAGTCTGCATCAACACCAAATTATACCTTCATTTCTCATACAGCATTAGAACAGGGGATCCCGAGTTCTATTCCAAGCCCCTTATATGTGTTGTAATATTGATAGAAATGCTAACGGATCTATACAAATAAGTCAATATGAAATCACTACAAAAATAAATGAAGAACAATTAAAAAAAAATCATCAGAAATTTACATGATTCAATCTAAATGTCGATACTTATATTTACGAGGAGAGCCAATAATAAATAATCTACATAATCAAATAATCGAAGTTACAATTGCTCATACACTCAAGTATTTTTCACATCTAGATTGCACCCAAACTCAAGTGTTTACAAGTAAAACAATTGATATAAAACTCACATACAAATAATCGGGCGTGTTCTAAGACCAAAAGCAAAGCTCTTCGAACGCATATGTCAAGGACGTCTTGTACGTTCCTTTCCTTTTGTTCTTCGTGCGATACTTTGCTCTTCACAGTGCGGCTTGTATTGAAACATAAAAATAAAATAATATATATATGCGCGCGCGCCCTTTCACGTTCATACCTGGTGCCCAAGAGGATCCGATCAACTACAGTTTCCTTTTATTTTCAAATTCTAGTAATCGTGTTTCCATTCTTTCCAGATGCAATTTACGAAACTCTTCCTATTGTCACTCTAATCCAAATCTGATTAACTGGATTTTTCTGTTCTCTTAATGAATCCATTTAAAAAACCAATCTTTCTTGTGACGTCCCGAAAATTCGACGTCCCAATTTTCGTAATAAAATTCGGATTTTCTCTAGAAGAGGATTTATTTTCGGACGCGAATAATTATTGGAGCGTCGGTCCGAAGTTTGTTCGTCGTTCGATCGTGTCGAAAGCAAATTCCCATTTGCGCTGATAATTTTTCATCCGCGTCAAACCCCAATTGAGTCAAAATTCGTCGTCGTGCAAGCTCGAAAAATACTCCCATTTATCGTGCAAAATTTTTCACCCTGTCCTAAATTTACTAATCGTATCCTTGCCCTCAAAAATTTTGTACGTGAAGTCAAGAGACTTCAAAATCTTTGGACCCCTTCCTTTCCTTTTTTTTTTCCCGACTAAACTCCCTCCCCCAGTTGAATTACTTTTGCCCCACGAACCCACGTGCACTCTTCCTTTTTTTTTTTTTTCCTTTCTCTCCTCATTTCTTTCAACTAAAGCCTCCCCCAAGCCCACGTGTGCACTCTTAAATTTTCACTACTTCTACTTTTCAGGAACTTGAGCTGGGACTTCCTCTTCCACTGGAATTGCAGCTGTTCTACTCCACTTCCTTGGGTGAGTGAACATTTCCCATGCAAATGAGACAAAGTGTCATGATTGGAAGTCGCCTACTCCAACTATTCACGCAAGAACTCTATAGCAACTGATTCTATCTTCTTCAGCTTCCTTCTTCTCGTCTTTCCTTTTATTTTCTTCTCAGCCGAGGCTTTCTGTTGCTCTTCTTCATCTCCTTCCTTCGGTAACTAGAGATCCTGCTCGTTTGCTTGCTACCTCAGTTTCTTCTTGGCGGGACTCTTTCGGCTGTGGAGGAGTACTGTAGTTACGTCCACTACTTGTTGATGTTGCCGTGTCCTCTATAGCTGCTGTCCTTACTTCTTCTCGTAAATTTAGCGCTCGTTCTCTTCGTGCTGCGATCTTCTTCTCCTCTTTTTGCTCGGTGCTTGACTACCTATTGCCTGTGAGCTTCTATTTTGCTGTGTCTTGCGTTCCCTCATGGCTGCTGGAACTTGCTGAGTGTTGGAGTATGTGGGTTTGAGAGAGTATTCGGTGCTTGAAGTATTACACTAAGAGATATCAAAATTCGGAATGCTCTTCAATGTTACCTCCAGCTTAGGAAACTCTAGAGTTAATATGCAAGCTATTGGGCTCCAGCCCATATGGACCCAAACAAGCATGCTTTCACCTATTGGGCTTGTATGTGAACATATTATTTTGGACTATATTAATAATATGTCCAATAATCTCCTCCTATGTTCACCATACAGCATAATCCAATACGGTGACAGTGTAATGTTCAAACAAATATGAATCATCCACATTCAGTCCAAGACAATCAACTCGGATCAAAAACTCAATCATCATTTGCAATCCAAATGAGTGAGTCATTGTTATCATGAATCTGTTTTGAGATCAGCATACCCAAAATAAATCTCAAAATCAGTTCACAACCAACATATGCATAACAGTCAAGTATAAGTAGGCCAGTCAAAATAGTCCAAGGCCTTACAAATACAAGAAACAAGCATAATAATATTCCCAAGATAGAGATAGCAAAAGGCAAGTCTCAAATAAATGGACTCCATCAGAAATGGGCAACAACAGGTGAACTGTCAAGTCCCCCACACACTCTAAATGATATATATTCATTTATCAAGTAGATCATCCTGGTCATGATCCCACTCATCAAGCTCTCCTCCATCTCTGCCATCCACTGTAGAATGTCAAATATGAATTTCATATTATCATGAATTCAATCATTTGAATAATCTACTAAAAGTGTCTAATTCTACTAAAAGAACTTAGCACCGTAACATCAAGAAGAGAAGAACATATATTGATGTCATAAAGCATCATAATATCATGTTCATAAGCATCAAGCCAGTTTCATAAATTATGAACAAGGCTTAAACAGTTTGATTTACAAAGAGCAATTTACCAAGGTTTATTTGTAAGAGAATAACCATTGTCTAGTTTCAAGGAACATGACCAATAGTCAAGTCACTTACAATAACCTAACAAGACCAATAGGCTTCTTATGCAAGCAACTATTTCTATGTTTCAATTTGGAATGTCACAATTACTAATTCTTTAAAGTCAAATAATCTAGCATCAAGTTTGGAATGAGATCATTTAACCAAAAGGATAGTCCAGCCTAATTGGATTGCATCATCAAGTTTGGAACGACACAAGCTTTCAGGTAGAACTTTTGAATTAGGTCAAAGTCATCTTCATCAAGTTTGGAATGAGACAACTCACCCTTTTCAAATTAGTCAGCAACCATGAACATCGATGAAACATATAAGCTGTGCTTATCGTTTTTGGCCAACAAAGGAAGATTCGATAAGTCAAAACATACAATCAGAAGGTAGGTAAATGGTAATTAAGACCAGTCTACGTAGTCTTTAACCCTATTTCCCCCACTGTTTTGAATAATCGATCTTTAGGCATACCTTTTGTGAGAGTATCGGCCATATTATCCTTCGATCTCACATCGATCAAGGTGATAACTCCTTGTTCTCTAAGATAATTTAACAATGCATGTCTCAGTCTCACATGTCTTCTCTTTGAATTAAAGAGAGCATTCTTGACAACTTGGACAGCTGCTTGATTATCACAGAACAGGCTTAAAGAATTAATTTGTAGCCGAGTCAAAGGAATATCCAAAATCAGATTCTTTATCCATTCTGCTTCTTCGCCAGCGGAAGCTAAGGCAAAAAGTTCCGATTCCATAGAAGACAAGGCAATATAAGTCTGTTTTTTGGATTTCCAAGTAATAGTAGCTCCACCTAAAGTGAATATATATCCACTTGTGGACTTACTATTTCCAATTTTTGAGCACCACGAGGCATCAGAATATCCATCCAGAGTTGGAGGGTAACCAGAATAGCATAGAACATAATCTTTCGTACCTTTAAGGTATCTCATCAGCCTACTAAGGGCATCCCAATGCTCTTTACTGGATTACTAGTAAAACGACTCAGCATGCCAACTGTAAAGGCGATGTCGGGTCTAGTGCAACTCATAGCATACATGAGACTACCGATCAATTTCGAGTATTTTAATTGATCCATACTGGTCCCTTCATTGGGACTCAATCTTTTATTATAATCACATGGTGTTTCACTCGGTTTACACTTATTGTATCCCCAAGTAGAAAGTAGCTGCTCAATATAATGAGTCTGGCTAAGGGAGATAACTTGCCTTTCACAGCTTACTTTCATACCAAGAATGGTATTAGCAATACCAAGATCTTTCATGTCAAATTCTTTAGCTAGAGTAGCTTTCACGTCACTCACTACAGAATGATCGGAGCCAAAAATTAACATGTCATCAACATACAAGCAAATAATGACTATTTTATTTAACATAAAACGATGGTAAAGGCATTTATCTGAATAACTAGACTGAAAGCCATAACTCTTTACCACTTTGTCAAATTTAAGATGCCACATCTTAGGTACTTGTTTAAGACCATACAAAGATTTATTCAATTTACAAACTTTGTCCTCAAGACCTTTCATGACATACCCTTCTGGTTGTACCATGTAAATTTCCTCATTTAACTCTCCATTTAGGAAAGCTGTTTTTACATCCATTTGGTGCACTACAAAGTGTTCAATAGATGCCAAAGCAAGAAGAATTCTTATAGTTGATAGATGACACACAGGTGAATAAACATCAAAATAGTCTATTCCACTCTGCTGTTTATAGCCTTTAGCTACTAAACGTGCTTTGTATCTAGCTATTGATCCATCACTATTCAGTTTCTTTTTCAATACCCACTTATAGCCTATAGCCTTAGCCCCTTTTGGCAAATTGACTAGCTGCCAAGTGTGGTTCTACAACAGAGAGCTCATTTCATCATCTATGGCTTCTGCCCATAATAATGATTCCCTAGATCTCATTGCTTCTTGATAAGAAAATGGATCATCCTCTAGATGGTAAGTAACAAAGTTCTCACCAAAACTTTTGGGAACTCTTTCTCTTGTAGATACTCTGACTGGAACTGATTCAACAGCCAGCTTTGTGGGATTAGTGTCAGAAGGGCCTGCTTCAGATTCTACAGGAGATTTTGAAATCATATCTGTAGATCCAGAAACATTCAAGCCATGATCTCTGAGAAACTTATTCTCGAAGAATTCTGCATCTCTAGATTCTATCACTGTGTTAGTGGATAGATCCAAAAACCTATCTGGAGCACTATCTTCTGCACTACCTAGATATACACAAGTAATGGTTCTAGGTCCCACCTTAGGTCTCTTAGGATCTTGTATTCTTACATAAGCAATACAGCTCCAAGTCTTGAGAGTATCATAATTACAAGGACGCTTATGCCATATCTCATAAGGTGTTATGGATAACTTAGAGTGTGGCAACCTGTTCAGGATGTGATTAGCAGTTAAAACCGCTTCTCCCCAGTAGGAAGAAGGCATGCCAGCTATAAGTAACATAGAATTTAACATTCCAGTTAACGTTCTATTCTTACGTTCAGCAATACCATTTGATTGGAGTGAGTAAGGAGCAGTGGTTTCAAGTATTATGCCCTCTGAAGTACAAAATTCTTTGAACCCTGTCATTGTATATTCTCCTCCTCTATCACTCTTAAACCTCTTAATTTTCAAGTTGAGTTGATTTTCTACTCTAGACTTGAAAATCTTAAACTTTTCAAAAGCCTCATCTTTTGATTTCAACAAATAGACATGACAATATCTAGAAAAATCGTCCATGAATGTTATCAGATACTTCCGACCTCCTCTAGTGACGTAATTTTTAAAATCACAAAGGTCAGAATGTATCAGCTCAAGAAGTTGTGTGCTTTTAGAAACCGACTTAAAAGGTTTTCTAGTGATCTTAGCCTGTGTACACACTTCACATTTGTCAAATCGAATAGAAGTATCCAATGGAATGTTGTGAGTTTTAGCTAGATGTTGCATTTTCCTGTAGTTCACATGTCCAAGTCTATTGTGCAGTAACTTTGGATCAATCAGAGTAGAACTCACATGGTTTATGCTATCAGTATCTAAACTCAACCTGTACATACCATTAACCATGAATGCACAACCGAAATAACATGAGTTAACAGATAAAGTTACTCTACCATTCATAGTTGAAAAGGACATACCAGCTTTATTAAGTAAACTCATAGATATCAAATTCTTCTTAAGTAAAGATACTACTCTAACAAGTTTCAAAATTAGTAATTTACCTGAAGAAAGCACCAAATTTGCAGTTCCATTATGAGTCACTTCTGCCTCACCACCATTGCAATTTTCTACGGTGTCTTTCAATTCTGTGACTTCAGTGAGTAGGTTCTTGTCATTTACAGCATGACAAATAGCGCCACTATCCAACCACCACTCAGAAGAGATACTAGCCTTTCCATTTTTCATCATTCCAATGAAGGCTTGAGGCTGAGACTCACTAGTTAGCATATTAGCCTCATTTTGTGGTGTGTTGTTCTTTGGCTTCTTTGGTAGTTTACGCTCTGCTGCCCAGCGACCCCACTTTCCACAGTTATGGCACTTTCCCTTCTTCTTCTTTTTGAAGATAATCTTTTTGGCCTCTAACTATGAAAAAGATTCACCTTTTGGTGACTTGGACATTTTTCGAGATTTATTGGAATGTGAAACTAAGTTGGCAACCGACTTTTGTTGTCCAACTTGTTCCAAACTCTTCCAAGAACTGTTTTGATCCTCAATGTGAATATACCTCTTTAATTCATCCAGTCCCATCTGTTCTTTCAGTCTGTGCATTTCAGTCTTGAAAGAACTCCATTCAGCAGGTAACTTACTCAAAACAAGACCGACAAAGAGATTATCAGACATATCATATTTATCATCTTTTAGCTTGTTCCTCATATTCTCAAGTTCAATTAATTGAGAAGTGACACTTGAATTAATGTTGAACTTAAAGTCAAAGAATTTCTCTGCTAAGAGGGTTTTAGAGAGCCCCTCTTATTTTTGGAACTGAGCATTCAAGTGATCCCATATCTCTTTCGCCATCTTATACTCACTATAAGTCGTAGCTAGACAAGAATTTAGAGAGTTCAACAAGTAATCTCTACAAAAATCTTCATCTTTGTTCCATTGATATTCGTCCACATCTTCGACGGTAGATGCAAAATCACTCACAACAGTGTAGAATATTTCACGTTCTTTCATGCCAAATTGAACGTATAATTTCCAGCCATGAAACTCAGTGACATCAAACGATTGCAGCTTTATAATATCATAGGAACTATGCTTTGCCATTTTAATCAAAGTAAAGTGTTAGAAAGAGTGCACCTTGAAGTCCTTAGAGCTTTATAGAGGTGGAATTTGGCAAAACAGATCCCAAAATTGGATCCGCAGCGCCCAAAAACCTTAAGATGAACTGCCCTCGTCATCGAAGCTCGCCGGAAAAAATCCGGTCGCCGGAAAATTCCCGTCGCCGGAGCAATCCCGTCGCCAAAACACATCGGAAACTTCCGATCGCCGTATCTCCGTCGTCCGACCTCCGTTTGAGACAAGTGACCACTCAAAACGTTCGTTTTGACGAGTAGAACAAAACCCAAATGGTTTCACCCTTTGAAATTGGCTGTCAATTCTAGGCTTTTAAATCAAAGATTCCGGAGAAATCCCGTCGCCAAGAAAGCGCCAGAAACTTCCGATTGTCGTATCTCCGTCGTCCGACCTCCGTTTGACGCGAATGACCACTCAAAACGTTCGTCTTGACGAGTAGAACAAAGCCCAAGTGGTATCAACCTATGAAACTGGCTATAATTTCTGGGCTTTTGAATCAAAGATTCTGCAGAAATTCCCGTCACCAGAAACGCGCTGAAACTTCCGATTGCCGTATCTCCGTCGTCCGACCTCCGTTTGATGCGAATGACCACTCAAAACGTTCGTATCGATGAGTAGAAAAAAACCCAAGTGGTCTCAGCTTCTGAAATTAGCTATAATTTCTGGACTTTTGGCTCAAAGATTTCGGCCACCGGAACTTCAAACTCAAATCCCGGTCAATCCGACAATTGAAATCAAAAATAAATTATACCTGCGAGTTCGTCTTGACGAGATCTTTGAGTAGACACCTTACTCACTCAAATCCGACATACGGATCTAATACTTCAAGATTGTTGGAGTATGTGGGTTTGAGAGAGTATTGGGTGCTTGAAGTATTACACCAAGAGACATCAAAATTTGGAATGCTCTTTAATGTTACCTCTAGCTTAGGAAACCCTAGAGTTAATATGTAAGCTATTGGGCTCCAACTCATATGGACCCAAACAAGCATGCTTTCACCTATTGGGCTTGTATGTGAACATATTATTTTGGACTATATTAACAATATGTCCAACACTGAGCTACTGCTGCAACTACTTGCTGCTGCTGCTCCTTGTCGTGGCTGCTCGAGAAGCCACGGTTGGTGGCTGCTGCTGCAATTTGCTACTGCTGTTTGGTCTCCCTCTGGCTGGTCTTTTGCCTGAGCTTTGTCGCTGCTTCCCCTTCTTCCTTTTTCGTGTTACTGCTGAGTTTGATTGAACCTACCGCCTCTGTCTTTTGCTGGTGCCACTATTTTCTTCTCGGCGACTCGCTCTCTGATCACTTGTTGCTCGTGAACTACTACTACATTTTCTTCACTTTCTTGGCTGTTTCTCTGTTGAGTTGCTGCTCTTTTGCTCGCTGTTGCATGTGGTTAATCCCACCGCAAGCTCGCTCGGCTGTCGTTCACCGTGAGCTCTAGCCACCTCATTGCTTGCTCTAGCCGCGTCCACTGTAAGCTCCAGCTAACCGCCCGAGCTCATCATCATCTGTGGCCTGAGCTCATCGTTGCCATGGCCCGAGCTCGTTGTTGCTCGGCTGAGCCGCCTCACCACCGTCGCTTGTCCAAGTTCGTCGTTCAATCGACCTACGGTCGTCTGCCGTCCCTGATCTCAAACTTGATTTTTAGGTGAGCATATTCCTAAACTTGACTTAGAATATTGGGTATGCTATGGACTTAAATTAAGATAAATTTTATGAGAAAAAATATTTAATTTCTTGGAAGTCGAATATCGAGTATTTGTTACTAGCCATAAGAGTAAATTAGTTTTTTTGCAAACTCTAGAAATTGCCATACGTGCCGGATTTCTTGCCCTCGAGCCTGGATGACTTAGATTGGAAATCGGGTCCGAATTGCGAGTTCTTGTGACGTGCGATGCTTTTTTCTCATGTCAACATATTTTGATGTGAAATGTGTGCCCATGTGAATGATAGTAAGGTAGAATGCATATAGCAAAGCTGACTTGCATGAGTATTTGTGAGTCGAGTCAATTGAAAACTCAGTGTTGCATATCATCGATCTGCATACTAGCGTGAGATATGAGCGTTTGGCGGAATACGTATAACCATGCGAGATGGGCCGGCAGTGTCTAGGTCCCACTAGGAAAGCGGGGTGATAAGGAGGTGCCGATCACAGTGCCAATTATGCCACAATCGTTGCACTTGCACCTGAACGTGCTTGGCTCGGGATAGCTGGAGAAACAAGGGTTCTAACTTCGGTGTGTTTAGACATTGGTTGAGGTATAGGCCTTAGACATCTATGACATGGCTGAGATCAAAAGTGCTTTTGAGCCACCGGTGGGTTTTAGTCTGGAAGCATTAATGAGCCATCGGGGACCCGAAGAGAATCATTGAGCATACTGTATTTGCATTTGTATGATCCGAAATCAAAATATGCATGTGACGATTTGCATTCTGGCAATTGGTGTATGCTGCTTTCTAAATTAAGCTTAGAGATGTGCTTGCTGAGTTTTGACTCACATTTTGTGGCCGATTGCCCTTTTAGACCATCAACCATAGGTATGATTGTTCCTCGAATCAGTCACGGGATCTCTCAAGAGATCAAGGCCAAGATAGTTACGTATTCTGCTAGGGACGAAATTTTGTATGAGAAGTATAACTGTACCATATGGTTCGACGAGGGATATGATGTTTTGATCCCTTATAGATACGAGGGGTAGATGAGCCGGAGAGGTTAGGAAGAGTGGCAGGGTCCCTTGCAGGGTTTAGATATCCCAGTCTTCTTGATAGGACCGGCAGGCCTAGTGAATGCAACTACTTTTGGTGGCGAAGTCGTAAACCCTGAGCTTATGGAGGTGTTAGACTTAGATGGGGATGTAGGGATGGAGATTAAGGCTGCAGAAAATGTGTTTATCAAGCAGGCGAATGACGAACTTGGATCCCCGATATCTAGGGAGTCTGATCCGGAGGAGTGGCCCTTACCAGAGGACGAGTAGTTCCCCCATGATATCTAGACAGAGATTTATGGCCTTTTTGAAGTTCAAACGATAACCTTTCCTTTTAGGTTATATAGAACTTTTTCTGTTACATGTCATGCTATGTAAATTTGATTTTCGTTATCTCTCTATCCTATATGTGCTTTTGTCTGGGGTTGTAAGCTTCTCACTGTTGCGAATCTAGTAGTTGTTGTTTAGCCGCGACGAGTTTTGGATAGTTGCTAGTGTTGGCTAGCGATGCTTGAATAAGCAAGAGGGGGGACGTTTTACGTCGGGTTCGGGGCGTGACATTTATTGCACAAACTTGAGATATAATATAACAATTCTCCACTTGACTTGACGTTTGTAGCTAAGGCTCTATTTGTTTCACGGAAAACAACTTTATGGAAAATATTTTTTGAATTTTTCGGTGTTTAAGGGGTGAAAACTAGGCTAATCTTGGAAAATATTTTCCTCTTATAAAAAAATCTCTTTGAAAAGTACGGAAAATATTTTCCTCATTTTGAAAAAAGAAAAACATTTTCCTCATCTTTTCTTCCTTATTTCTTTCACAGTTCTTCCATTTTCTTTTCTCGTTCTTCCTCTTTCGCTAATGTTCCTTCCTCCGTTGTTGTTGCCCGTTGCCGTTTGCCGGCTACCGCTGCTCGCCGGTCCTCGAAAATCAATTCCTTGACAAACCACGAAAATTGTTTTTTAATTTCTTTTTTAAGTATTAACCAAATACCGAAAAATATTGTTATTTTCTCGAAAAATAACTTTTTGAAAAAATATTTTTCGAAAGTATCACATTTTTCGTGAAATAAACGGAGCCTAAGTTACAATGCTCATCATCCATGCTAGCTCCCATGATGCCCCGATGGGCGCTCTACCATCATAGATGTCTGTTGAACTCAAGCAAAGCTTGAACTTGTCTAGAGGAATGAATTCGGTTCATATGTCTGATAAATTCTCCATCGCAAGAAATTAGAAACCTTAATATCCAAATTAAACGCTAGCGAAAACGATACCTTACCCCCGACAACAAATGAGTAAAGACTAGCGCAATCATAATACCTTATATATATATAATCTTAGCTCCATATTACATTTGAATATCAACTTTACAAAGATTAACAACGATAAACAACCTAGGGCAATTACATCCATTAGCAACCACCTATTCACCATTAATTACCCTTGTCAATTAGGTATTCCACCACATGGATATCAAATCTTGTGGTATCCCTGCCATGCTTATGTTCTAGGAACTGAAATATAAGGGAAATTACCGTGAGAACACATCTCAGTAAGCTCACCTCTAATTTCGCTCACGATATTACATACCCTCATATTCAACTCTAATGTGCTCTCATAAATGCTCGGGTCACGAAAACAGAAACAAAAGCAAACGAGAAATAGCTCATCATCAAAATAATGAGGCACTCTAATAATTCATATCTACACTGAGATCAACAATGCAAATGCATACACATTCCATGCTCAAATTCCAGTCACGGCTATCTAGCCAACTTGACCTGCGTTAAACGCATCAGGTACGACTATCGTGTCGTACATATCAGGTTTGTGCTCTTTTTGCACTAAAATATGCATCTTAGGCCCATGATATCTCAATAATTGACCCGAAATATAAATGGATAGCATGTGAACAGTATTCTAGCCTCATGAACAGTACTCAAGATGCCGTGAACAGTAATTTCAAAATACTATTTGGCCCGTTTTTGCTCTAAATATATCAAAAATCCTTTTTTTAATACCCGAACCTCACCGGACCCACATCAACCACCACCAACAGGTTATATCTAGCCTAGAAAGCAGCATACCCAGCCCAAATAATATGCCACAACCTCGCCACAAAATTAATTTCCACAAAAATCGCCAAATCAGTCAATTTTTCTATATCGATCTATCTCGGATCGCACCCTAAAGTCTATCCAAGAATCACCTAAGATCCTACTCGAGGTTTAGGAGATCAGCTTGCCTCGATGAGGTTGATTCAAAGCCGAATGGGTGACAGAACAACGAACAGCCCGGCGGCGATCGGTGGAACACGACAGCGGTGCGGAATCCGGCAAAACCCAAAGAAACCAAGGCTGTTCAAGGGCTAGGGGTGGTTCACAAGCTGAAAATCTACATTTTCACATGAAAATGAGCTCTAGGGATCATTGGGGTCAACATATATCAACATGAGCTCTATGTCAAATTCGGGTAACAAAAAACTGATTCGTCGACTAAAACGGCAAAATAGATTTGGAAGGCCAAATGACCTCGGATCGAAGGGATTCAAAGTTCTGTGAACTTAGCTCGAATAGGACAACGACATATCCAAAAATCATGAAAATCTAATGGTCAGATTTTCATCGACAGCCGATTGAAGTTGGTGGCAGAAAATTGGAATCCAGCAAAGAGAGAGAGAAAATCCGAAAATTTTAGAGAGAGAGAGAGAGAGGAGAGAGATTCTACTGATGAGAGAGAAAATGAGAAGAGAGAGAGAGAGAGCAGATATTATCTCTAAGGTCAATTATTAAATATTACTATTTATCGAAAGCTACCTAAAGCTGAACGAATTGACTAATTTTTGGACTATCAGTGAATTTTCGGACTGATAGAGCTTGGGCATCAATAATTTTGGTCAAAGCTAGTAAAATTGGTCAAAAAGATGATCGACTAGATATTTCTCGAAATTCGTGAAATTTCAGGATAGATAAAGGCTCAATCGGTGCTGATTTGGCTCAATCATGATTAGAAAATAACTCGGAATACCATCAAACAAATTTTCTAGCTTCGCTAAAATTACTAACACTCTCTAGCCAAGAATTTTAGTACAAACTAGGGGCAATTCGGTCACTTTCAATATTTTTTCTTTCTTCTCGGCACTCCGAAATCAATCGGCAAATTTTCGGGCCTTACAAGGCAATATCCAACATTTATATTCTAATCCCAAAATCCAACGTATTTCAACTTATAAACCTCCAAAATTCAGGATGTTACACCATTCCTAAGACTTTTTGGGATGAATGTGTGATCACAACTACCTATTTAATTAATCGCATGCCTACTTGAGTTCTCAGTAGAAGGAGTCCTTTTGAATTGCTCTATGATAAGAAGCCCGAAACCAATCACCGTAAGGTTTTCGGGTGTCTTTGCTATGTTACAAATGTGGGTCCATGAAATAAACTAGATCCACGTGCTCGTCCTTGTATATTTATGGGATATCCAACTTTGCAAAAGGGATATCGTGTATATGATCCATCTTCTGGAGATTTTTTTGTTAGTAGAGACCTCATTTTTCATGAAGAATTTTTCCCCTTCCAAGAGGTGGAATCTTCAACTGATAACACAGAGCCGTCCTCACAAAACAATAGGTTCTTGCAAGAAGAAGAGCTAATGCCAACTGTGCAATATCAAATGGCCATACCAATTAATGTACCGACTACCTTTCCAACGGTTGAGAACAATGTTCCCTCAACTAGCCACATTGGTACCTTCACCCCACACACTGAGGAAGAATTTTTTTCATTTAGAGGACATTTCTTTTTAGATATCACGGATGACTTAGAATTTGAAAGATCTCTCTCTCTTGCAATCGAGGAAGTAGCGCCAGAGCGATCGGGCTAGGTTACCTATCCCCCCCACTTGGCCTAAGGATTATGTATGTACTTCATCCCATACAACAGTTACTTCGCATCCTATTTCTTCCTATGTATCTTTCGAGCAATTATCCCATGACCATAAGTGTTGCTTCAGCCATATTTCCGAGGTTCGGGAACCAACCTCATATCACAAAGCTGTTCGTGACCCACGTTGGTAGAAGGCTATGGAGGTAGAATTAAAAGCGTTAGTTGATAATCACACATGGGAAATAGTACCATTACCCAATCATCACAAACCAATTGGGTGCAAATGGGTGTACAAGATTAAATGCAAGGTGGATGGGTCAATCGAACGATACAAGGCACGCCCCGTTGCCAAGGGATTCACATAGAAAGAAGGTTTCGATTACCATGAAACTTTCTCCCCTGTAGCCAAGGATGTCACTGTCAGGTCCTTCTTATCCATTGTTGCCGTTCGTGATTGGAAGCTGTATCAAATGGATGTTCACAATGCATTCCTTCGTGGCGATCTTGATGAAGAAATCTATATGGATATTTTAGAAGGATTACGGAGACAGGGGGAGTCTAGAGTATGTCGTCTACGAAAATCCTTATATGGGCTCAAGTAGGCTTCGCGACAGTGGTACGCAAAATTCACAACATCTCTCACCAGAGCAGGTTTTACACAATTGAAACATGACTATGACTTGTTCACGTGGAAAAAGGGTACGTCATATATATATATATATATATATATATATATATCTAATAATCTACGTGGATGATATCCTTATCATGGGAAATGACGATTTAGCCATAAAAAGCTTGAAAGAATATCTACATTGTACTTTTCATATCAAAAACTTGGGACCACCCAAGTACTTTCTAGGCATAGAAATTGCTCGCTCACATTTGGGAAATTCTTTAGCCAGCGAAAGTTCATCCTAGATATCATATCAGAGGCCAGATTGTCAGGATGTAGGCTAGCCATTATTCCTATTGAGCAAAATATCAGATTGACCACAATTGAATATGGTGCAGGAATATCATTAGAAATTAATGATTCACTGCTCAAGGATCCATCCAATTATCAGAGATTGGTGGGGAAGCTGATTTATCTCACTATGACCAGGCCAAATATATGTTTTGTGGTACAGACCTTGAGCTAATTTATGCAAAAACCTAAGCAATCTCATCTGAATGCTGCTTTAAAGGTAGTGAAATATCTAAAGATATCACTGGGGTTGGGTATTCTTTTATCACAAGATTGCAATATGGTCATGACTACCTATTGCGATACTGATATGCCACATGTCCAATGAGTCGAAGATCAGTCACTAGATTTTGCATTAAACTAGGAAAATCTCTACTTTTGTGAAAAACCAAGAAACAACCTACTATATCCCTATCGTCAGCTGAAGCAGAATACAAGTCAATGGCCAAGACTATGTGTGAAATGGTCTAGTTACAAGGACTTCTCCGAGATGTTGGGATTTAACCAACTACCTTATTCTGTGACAATGGTGTGGCAATTAAACTCGCAGGGAATCCTACATTTCATGAGAGGACAAAACATATAGAAGTGGACTATCAATTCACTTGAGAAAAAATCCAGGAAGGAATAATCAAGACAAGTAGAATTAACACCACAGAACAACCAGCAGACATTTTCATTAAAGCCTTTTGTCGGAGATAGCACGCATACCTATTGAGCAAGCTAGGTGTATTGGATATATATAAGCCACCAGCTTGAGGGGGAGTATTGACAGATATGCAGATTGATTGCCAATCCTGATCAATCATGGTGTTGACAGATATATCGATTGATTGCCAATCCCGGTCAATCATGGAAAGGCAGCAGATTGTAAGGAATCAATCATGATATTTCAGAATTGAATTGTAAATCAAATTGATCATATGGTTGTTTCTTTTTTTGTATACAATTTTTGTATTCTATGTGTAGATGTTTGATGGTAATTAAATATACACAAAAATCTTCTCCCTCTTCTTCATTTTTTTACAATGCTAATTGACTTTATTCACTTGGCTTATATCTTGCACCTTTCCTTCGGAATTGGTATTCCATTTGTTGCAATCGCTGAAAAGAAAACCTTCATAGGGACCAGTTAAATTACATGATGTGGACTGATAATAAGGTTATCAATTAGTGTGAGAATTGTTCGACCGTGAAAATGTGGCATGCCCAAGATCACCATAACCATATCTAAAAACACAGATGCCATAAAGAAAAGGGTTATCGAACATGCCTGATTTGGAATCCATCTTTATATGAAATAGTGATGATTCTCGAGATCAAGTCTTCCCCTTCATTCCTTTTGGTTTATCTTTGACCAATGAGAGAACCACCATAGAACGAAAGGGTGCGTTCTGAAAATTTCTTATACAAATAGCCAGAGGGTGGACTTGTGTCGTTTATAGTAGTTTTGGCGCGAACCCTCTCATCATGGGTCAAACATCTTTGGCATATATTAAGCCAACCTATATTAAAATATATTAAGAGTATATGTCACACTTTGGTAGACCAACCCATATATTAGTTTTAATTAATGTAGACCACTTTAGGATAATTCTAATATTTTTTCACTTGGGCTATATTAATTGAAACTATATTTTATGTACTTAACTTTATGTTGGTCTTTTGACTATTCTTAATAGTTAATCTAATCCCATAAAATTTCAAATATCGAATCATAGCAGTAACTATATCAATAGATACAGAGCCTTCCATGGTCACAAATGTCTTTGATTCTATTGATATGGATTTAATATGGTAGCACAGTAAATATATAAAACCTCTTAGAAGAGTGATACTTTCTGCGTCATCCCCTTTATCAGTCATATTCTCTCTCCTTATATGTCACAAAACTTGATATACCACCAAAGAATATCCTAATGGTTCTAGTGAATCTACATGTCTTATCTTTATAGTTAACTACTTTATATATAACGAGACATATCCATAAAGCTAATAACTTATTGTCCCTAGCCTTTATTCAAGGTTTACATAATGTCTTGAGATTTTCAAAGATGTACATATTCAACTCGATAACAATACATTCACATATACTTTACTGAATGCAAAAGAGTTGATACATATTAAACATTACATAATTGCAACAAATACATATGTCAACTTTATTAGAACAAAAACCTAAATAGCTCCTACTAAATAACAGCATACAATGATCTCCTAAGCCCAAGCTAATGACACATTTTTCTAATATATAAGGGCGAAGACCTTTAGTTAGTAGATGGGAAACCACATCATCTATAGAAATATGCTCTACTGCAACGTCATCATTGTAAATTGTCTCCTTTATAGTACAAAACTTGACCACTAAATGCTTAGACCTTTTGAGACTTCTATTATTGTTGATGAACAACATTGCAGAGTTGTTATCACAATGCAACTGTATGAATTTATCCACAAAGTCAAATATGGTTGACTCTCTAATAAGATTCCATAGCCAAATTGCCTGAGTAGCAACTATAAAACATGCTATGAAGTCTGCTTGCACGATAAAGGATGAATAAGATTTTTGGATGGTAAACTATATGCAACGTGCACATGACATAGTTTATTTTTTATGAGAAGTTTAATCCTAGATAACATTCCATTTGACTCTAGAGTCTATCCTAAATTGACGGACAATCTATCCAGGATCCAATTCCTTTCTATTAGAAAGCATTATCTAAAAAAAGCTATCCTAATTTAACGTACGAGTATGCCTAGATTCTGTCGTAATCTAAGTGCATATCTATCTAGAATGATTTCTAATCTATAGGGTGTAACCTTTTTGGTCTTTCGTGTAAAACATGCAGTGTATCTAAATTAGAGATAAACACCAATCCACCATCTCATGAGCGTCTATTCAAAATATGGCGAAGAGATTACGATAACTTAAGTAAATAATATTAAATCATCAATTATCAATAGCTTCTAAAATCAAAATAATTAGAAAAAAAATATTTGTTAATCTTTACGGATTAGATTAATAATTAAAATGGTGTCATATGTATGGCCAAATCTATTAGATAATGCCTAGATGCTCAAAAGATATCGTTATTCAAAATAGGCAACTAAATAATTGAAAATGAAGCAGATGAGGATTGTTGATATCCGTTCCCAAATTCAAACCGATATCGAGGGTTTCATTGACGGTGGTGTACGGGGTTCGTGGTGTCGGGCGGCAGTGAGGTGCTCTAGGTGAGGCCTTCGGTGCCTGACGTGGCAAGGATGGGATCACCAGCGAAGGGCTCACAGTGGCTGGCCGTAGATGGTGGCGATGCCTGGAGAGCAATAGGAAGCTTACTAAGTCACCCGAAGCAACACCTGCACTGCAGTACGTTAGTCAAGAAAAACAGCTGAAACTGCTAGCATTGGAGTCGCGCGCTTGTACGTTGGAGAGTTGAGAAGTCTGCGTAAAAAATTCCTCCTTTGTATGAGATGGCCTTCCGTGAATGGTCCTTCAATGAACACCCAACATCAATGACACCAAGGTCTTGGACACGAGGGACGACACGGGCTGCTCTTCAGGTGGTAGATTTATCCCTTCAAGGCCTTACCTCCACTAATCTTCCAAAGAAACGAGGATGCGTGACGACCCCAAGAGAAAGTGAATCGTGCAAGTCCGTGGGTGATTGTGAGATGCGGCTGCAGAGGGTGTCGGCGGGGACACAATGTGGGCGATGGTGGTGCGTGGATATCAACAGGTTCCACGGTGTCTTGCGAAGGCAAGAGGCAGCAGGGACCTCCGCTGTGACTGCTTCGTCAGCAGAGAAGCGACCAAGTTCGTCGTTGCTGAGGGAGGGGGAACCGCGATCTCTCTCTCATGTTTTTCTCCGTGTGCTCTCAAATTCTGAATTCCCTCCAGGAATGAAGCATAGGCATACTTGTATAGGGAAAACTAGCTTAAGTCAGGGCTCTAACTTATGACTTTCTATGAAATAGACTCCGACTTGCAAGACATGACTTAATCACGATCAAGTTCAAATTAGCCCATTCCCCTTGTGAATTTCGGCTAGTCTCTCCCCATGGGCCAGTCGAATTCCCGATGTGATATTAGCTCGTATAGTTTGTGTCCGTTTCACGCCGCCCGTTTGATTAAAATGCTATTAACGCAATGAATTGTGCTCCTAAAACTATTTGCAACCTTAATTTTATATTTAGGTACCAGAGCCGATCTCTGATTTTGACGAGTTAGTGAAAACATGAAGTATAGTTGAAGATTTTTACAGATTACATGAGAGTTGACTTATACAAATTTTAAGCAGATGATGTGATATTCTTGGACCCCAAGAGAATCTCTGAGGGCTAATTGATGGCTAGTGAAAATTTGAAGAATTAGACTTAAGCTTTAGTAGATATTACGATTATCAAATTTTATGATCTCGAGATTATGTTTTGAGTGTCGAAAAACAAGTAAGAAATCAATGGTGCTAGAGAAGTGCTTTCATTTTTGGCCATGACGAACAGATCGATTAAATTTCAAAGGATGCTGGATTCCCAACTTGATCGAGCAAAATAACATAAAGGACGTATGACCCACCTTTAGGAGGATTAACAGTAACATTCTTTGTTAAACACGTAAAGGACATATGATCCACCTTTAGTAGGATTAGCAGTAACATTCTTTGTTAAACACATCTTTTTTTTCAATCCGAATTTCATCTTCAATCTAAGTGGAGAAATGAAAGGAAAACTAGTAAAGGCTCACCAGCATTGCTTGTTTGGGTACTTTGAAAAGCCAGGTGGTGAATTTGGAAATATATATGTACGAATAAAATGATCTTGAAGCTTACATGGCTGGGAATGAGATGGTAGTTGTCTTGAGAAAAAATTACACAAATGGTTCTTGAACTTTGACTCAATGCACAATGTCGTACTGAACTTGTAATTTGTCTAATGTGGTCTCTGATTCTTTGATAAATGTTCAATCTAGTCCCTAAGCCATATAAACAATGTAATGTTATTCTTCTATCAATTCAAGTTCAGAAAAAATATTGAACATCTTTATATAGTTTAAGGACTAAATTGAATATGTACCAAAATTTTAAAAATTACATTGAACAAATTAAAAATTCAAGGATGACTTTGCATATTGGAAAAAGTTCAATGACCACATTGAACAAATTAAAAGTTCAAGGAAGAACTTGCGTCTTGAGCCAAAGTTGATGGACCATTTATGTGATTTTCCTTGTTTTTATAATAGCGTACATCATTATACACACTATCAACTAGTTAACCTTTTACACATGGAAAGCAATTGCTTGACTGTGGAGTTCTTTTTTTTTTTTTTTTGGCTCTCTCTTGATTATGTTTCCGCAAACGCTAATCAGGAAAATGCAAGCGGGAGATGATGTCATGCGATAGTTTCTACAAAAACGTATGAACTTGTATTAAGGTTTCTAAAGTTGACACTGGATTAACAAAATTTTGAATATGAACAATTTTTTTGTTCACATGACGTCTGATTGACTTAATTGTTTCACCTTGGAAAGTTCCTGACCAGTGTATTCAAAAACATCGCCTGATTGACAAATTTTACACCTCAATGGATTTTGTAAACCTCGAAGTGGAATACTCTACTCAACTTGTTCCTCGCTAGTCTAGCCCTTGCTCAGTTTGATGACCATTTTGAGAATAATCCTACAAAATCTCACAATAGAAAAATCTACTGGTACCGGAGAAATTAGTTTTTTTTTTAATTGAGCAGTCAAACCGTCCGGTAGAGAATTACCCAAAAAGATTGTGTTAACTATCATCTACATTTCGACCAAAAAGAGACTATCATTTACATTGGATATCCATACCTTGTTGATGCCTAAATATGGGAATGAAGTATGTGATCTAAATCTCAATATCTTTAAGCTTCAAGTCCAATTCTTGTCACACCCTGAATCCATCACAATTGGGGATGACACAACCTACTTTCTCCAAAAGGAAGCAGCCTCAAACATAACCGGCATTTAACATGTCACCCAAAGCTATATCTCCATGGATTTTAGAATTCTGATCTTGTAATGAGTTTCGTATTATTTTGGGTATATAAATGGAGATATTTTTTTGGGTGACATGTTAAATGATGGTTATGTTTGAGGCTGTGTCCTTGGGGAGAAAGTTCAGCCATGTCTTCCCTATTCTTGTTAGGCATCAACGAGGTATGGATATCCAATGTAAATGATAGTTACTACAATCTTTTTGTTAGGTGTATGCTCTAAAACAATCATGAGATGGTTGTATTTGAACATTTTCCTGCACTTTCAATCTTATTAATGGCAAGACGTGTTTATTCATCTTGTCCCATCTATATGAATGAAGTTCATAAGATCAATTATAGCTGAACCTATTCTCGAGACGTCGAGAATATGTATGACAGGTCTTAGTTAAACACAATCTTTAAATTGTTCCTGATCAATGGATCATTGAGTGGACGTCAATGATCCTATTGAGAACAGTGTATTTGCAACCTCGACATTAAGCATTGGATAATTGATGGGGATAACGGATCACAAGTCATCGGACATTAAATGTTTAAGTTGGAGCACATGGTTTGAACTGAACAAGTTTGATCGAATTCACTAAATGTGATACATAATGAACAATTAGCAAGCATTGAAGCTTCGTGCGGGACAACATCTAATCATTTATACTTTGGTCAAGTGTAAAGATCTTTTGACCTAAGACACGATGTTGGCTTATATGTCGAGTGGCTATGGTTCATAAATGCGCATATTGGTGAGTCATCGATCCACCTCTGTACTTGATGGTTACGGCCCGTTCGCATACGAAGTCACAGGCATGTGCGACAATAAGACCTATCTCCTCGTTTAAGTATGAGGTTGATGTCCTATGCTATCTATTCATGATGGTATATGGAAGATCCTCGGCCGAGGTTGACGAGAATATCTCATGTGTATGCATATATGCCTATGATCAAAATTGGTGGCTTAACCGTAAAACATAGCCTTTGTTCGATCAGGACATGGTAAGATAGAATGATTGAATTATACTGTAACCAAAACTGATAGGTTCATTATGTTTTTGCAACATTCACACTGTCTGGGTAGCTATGATATATTACTAAATATCACTCATGATTTGTGAGACTTAGAAATTGATTAGGATTATCAATCCTTTTGGTGATATTAATTAGTTAATATACATCCTACTGCCAGTTCAATGATGAACCTAGGGATGTCATACACCATAACCAATGTATGACGATATTGAAATGGAAGACAGAATTGCAAAGATATTTCGTAATCATGACTATAAATATAGTCAATCAAAATTAGATCAAATAGGATTTGATTTTAATTTCTAAATTATGAATGGATAGGCATGCGACGCAAGCATGACCTTGGCATGATGTCATATGATGTAAAATCTACACGAACCACAAGATAATAAGGTCTATTATTTAAAGGATAAGAGATAAAATTTCTTATTCAATACAAGTAAAAAAAAAATAAGGTTTGTTATCTACGAGATGAAATGAGAAAAAGGGTGAAAATACGTGAGATGAATTGTGGGGTAGGACAAGCTGGCGGCACCACTGCCTATGACCAAGCTAAAGGTGGAGGGCCAACCATCGCCTTTGAAAAGTCAAAGGTGGTGGCCAGCTGGCCACTGCCAAAACCTCCCTAAATTAGGGTGGTTTAGGGGCATCCCAACCCCTATAATAGAGCTTTTCCTTTGTTTTCTTCCGCCCATACTGCATGAGTTTCATGCATTTTTCTTCGTGCACATGTGAGAGTTGTTCTCGCATGAAACACTTGAGGTTCGTAGATCGTTCGTGATTAAAGCTCAAGCCCAGATTATCGCTTCCTCAAGTGTTGCTAGCACGATGGAGGGGTGAAAGTTCTAGAGCTCAGTCTTCTGTCGACTCGTGATTGGTAATGTGTTAGAATTAGAGGCTTGACGTTTGTGAAGCTCAAGAACATACTGATCAAGTTGGCTCTGGTGCGCCCCTTGAGGTAAGTCTCGAACCTTCTCGATGCTTGTTTTAGTTTTAGATTAGAATTTGTGAATGATGCCTAAGGAAAATCCATGTACGAGCTTTGTGTTTGTTCCACTGCGTTGCCCTATATTTGACGAGAAAAGTTTTGTAATTGCCCACATGAACCCAACACTTTTTGGGTAATTCTCTATGAATAGTCCTAAAGTTCAATTTTTAAAAAATGATTTTTTACGGTACTAGCATATATGTGCGTAAATACCCAGGCTAAGAAACTAGACCAATAAAAATCATTTCAAAGAAATCCAACTATCTATATTCATATCCACAATTTAGCTACAAAAACATCTCTGTCAATATTGCTCTGAATTACTTCTAACTAAAGAACCCGAAAAAAATAGGAAGGAAAGGAGAGTGAGCAACCACAGCTCAATGAGTAGTATATATCTCTTCTAAGCAAATACAACATTCATGCTACATATTTAAGACTCAAGACATAGCTCATTTGTAACAAGGCCAGGATATGACAAACTTAAAAAAAATAAAATGAGTGATATGTTACTTCAAATATTCATAAAAAAAAATTACTCAGTCCATTAATGATATCAAAACAATTATCTGTGGTGCAGTTCAATACTCAATCTCATCAAATCACATGTAAAAGGGCCATTCCATGCTCAATTCCTAACCCAAGGCTTAAGAGGTGGCTCCCACAAAACTTAGATTTACATGTTAATAGTGCAAGGCCTTAGAGGTGGCTCCCATGAGAGGCGTGTCTCCGTGTAGCATTTAGCCCTTGACTACATATATCACCCGTATAAGTCTCTATCGATGTCTCCCAGAAGACTCGTTTCTCCTTGTAGCACTTAGCTCTTGACTATACATATCACTAGAGGTGTCTCTCACAAGACACATGTCTCCATGTAGCACTTAGCCCTTGACTATACGTATCACTTGTACAAGGCTCTAGAGGTGACTTCCATGAGACTCTCGTCTTTATAAAGCACTTAGCCCTTAACTACGCATATTACTACTACAAGGCTCTAAAAGTGGCTCCCACAAAACTCGCATCATAGTGTAGTACTTAGCCATTAACTAATGGATATTGATGGTGTAAGGCCTTAGAGGTGGCTCCCACAAAAGTCACATCATCATGTAACATTTAGTGTTTGACCAGTTAGTATCTCAATTTGGTTTAAAAAACCAAAACATATAGCCTTTCACAACTCAACTCCTCTACCATAAATAATTTTAGTAAAACATTTCTTAAATCATTTCAAGACTCATCTCATAAATTGATTTCACAAATTGATGCAAATCACCTTTCACAACTAAATTTATCAAATAAAATGCATTTCATAAAGCATTCTACAAATTGATACATATAACTTTTCATAAACCATACTCAAAGGCAAGAAATCATAATTTGTTTACACAATAGTTTCGTAAACTCAAAATATGTAATATTTCTCAACTTCATTCATCAAACATCCTATATATTCCATCAAACATTTCTCTCACCATTTTGGAATCCATTTAACAAACAAGTAATATTTCAGAACACCTTTCATAAATCATTTCTCGAACAATTCATAAATAGCTGAAACTAGTAATTGCCCGATCCCGCTTCAAGCAGCAAAGATGCTTTTGTTAGTTCCACCCACACACACACCCCAACATATATACACACACACACATATATATACATATATATTTATATACACACACTCAAATTACTATTACTTCAAGACATGTATTTTACAAAACCAAAAAAAGGGATCAGCATCACTCACTTGGAAATGCCCAAAACAAAATCACATGCAGCTAAACGAGCCGACGATCTCATTGTCATAACATTTAAACGAGAATCGACAAAGAAAGTAAAATGCTACAACAACTCATCATAAAAAATAAAATAAAAATACAACAACATCAACAACAAATCAGCTAAACAACGCTTAAACTCCAACAAATCAACCCCAACATGCTAACAAATTGCACACCTAAAGCGATTATTTAAGCCGTTCGCAGTGTGGAGCTCACACATGAAACTTTTAAGTTCTCTCTCCGAGCAAACTGTTCCTCCAAATCAACTGGCTTAACCTTCTCGACGTTTGAGTCAGATCCTCTTTTTGAACGAATGCCTCTAAAACCGTCCGCCCTCCCCTCTGCTTTTCAAAGCTTTATGATAGTATAAGCCATCCACAACTTTCACAAACCTTCTTGTGCTGACTTGCAATGCACCTGTGGCCCAAGAGAGGTAGGTGCCTCAAAGAAGAGGAGAAGGCCTAACATGAACATGAAGAGCACGTCAGACAAGCCAGGATGACCTGCCATTCACCCTGCAACCCTACGACATCGGCTACTCCAATTGCAACTCTCTTGCAGGAAGCAGGCAAGTCATCCTTGGCTAACAAACAAAACTCGTCATGTCATGTAAGGCCTCTGTTCCTCGCAAAAACATTTCGATGTCTCTCAGTGTTTGATGTGATAAATAAAAAGAACCGAGAACTTTCGTATCTTCTAGAAGGAGTTGCTTTTAGAAGGAAGAAGAAACCTAACATGAAGGTTAAGAGACTTTCTGACTAGCCAAGGAGACTTCCTGAAACCAGCACGAACTACTCAAACACTCAGTTCAAGTCGACTAGACCGAGTTCGGAGCAGGCAAGTCATCCTTGGCTACCAAATGAGACTCTTGTCTTCATGTTAGGCTATCTTCTTCTTATCCTCCAATGCTTCAATTTTTTTGTTTGCATTCATGTCTCTTTTTATAGTGAATGCAGGCGAATATGAGATCAGATTCCAAAGCCCACCTACATTTTAGGAGGACCTCCTTAAGTTAATTTGCTTCATACAAATATTCTCTTTTTAATTTGTACTTTTTTTTTATTGGCGGAGGGCATAAGGAATGTTCACTGAACTGAGCAAAAAAAAAAAAAAGCCTGTCCAAAACATAGGAGAAGATGTTGATAGATGGCTCTTAATCAGGTATTTATCGACATCATGCTGCCCCATTTTATCTTGAGGTAACTTGGGTTGAAGTCAACATTCCTGTGCTTTAGTTGCATTTCAGGAAAAAAGTGTGCTGCCTTGTGTAACCTTTGAATTGCAATGAATTTCATGGACCAAAACCCAGCTTGGCAATGAACTCTACCAGATGATTTCTTGGCATAAAATCCTGAATAAAATTATTAAATGAGGTCCTCGATGACCAGAGTTTGCACTGAGCATTTACTTCTTTGCCACAACCGCTCGAATGTGCTGATGCTAATATGAGTGTTGATAAAACATATTATTGACAAATCTCGCAAAATAATGAGTATCATTTGTGTCCAAAAGGTCAAACTAGCCAGCAGGATTATCTTGAATTCAGAGATAATTTGATTCTCTGTACCCACAACTCTTATCCTCAAGAATGGGCATGAATGTATGTGTACCTAACACTGACAGTACCTCCACTTGGAATGTTTGTGACCTTTCTCCATCAGACGCAGCACAATATCTGATGCCAAAGGTTCTTGTTTTGATTTTGTATTCTTGACCATAGTTGAATTTTACTTCACGCTTCCTTCTTTCAGTAAGAGAATTCTTGGCAAGCAGACTGATCAATCCTCTTATCTGGGAAAAGTTCACTCTTAGGGCCAAAAATTATGTATAGAGATCACTTTAGTGTCAAAAGTTTTTACTAGATCATTTTAGTGCCAAGTCAGAAACAAAAAGATCACTTTGGTGCCAAGTCTGGCCAAAACTGCCATTTGTCATTAATAAATAATTTTTTAATCTAAAATGACATTTTAATTTTTTAATTTATTTTACATAGATTTATATTTTTTTTATATTTCTTCCAAATTATAGATTTTTATTTATTTCTATAAACTAATTAAGTTTGTATTTTTATTTTTAATATTTTTAAAATTTTTACCTTTTTTAATTGTTGACCAGACCTTGCTAGAGCCATGTCAGCCTAAAATATTAGTATGACACATCAAATTTTCGGCAGATCAAATCGAACTTAACACTAAAATGATCGTTAAATAAAAAAATTGGCACTAAAGTAATCCCATTGAAATTTTTAATACCAAAGTGATCTTCTTGCACAATTTTTGACATTAAAAGTAAAACCCCAACAAAAATACCCCCTTCTCTTCCTTCCCCTCCTCCCCCCCAATATATATATATATATATATATATATATATATATATATGTATGTGTGTGTGTGTCTCGTTTAGTCCTTTTCCCGTGTACAGACAGATCTCCATGGCATGGACACGTCAACTTTTGAAAGATGCCCTCCAGAGGAAAAGTCAATGACTGCCACCAAACATAGGGTTCTTTCTTTTCTCATCTTTTTGTGCTGATTGACTTTGTTCACTTGGCTTACATCTTGCACCTTTTCTTTGGAATTGACATTCCATTTGTTGCGGTCCCTCGGAAACGTACCTTCATAGGGGCAATTAAATTACAAGTTGTGGACTGATAATAAGATCATCAATGAGACTGAGAATATCACCAAAAGGAAAAGAATAAAATGCTTTCTCCAGTTGTGACTATCGAAACTTTCATTTCTAGAAAGATTTTGAATTGGGATTGCTAGAGTCATGTGGATAGCTTCTAAATGGAGAGAGAAAGATAAATGCTTGAAGTAGGTTAGTTCGGGGTTGTGTTTTGAGACTATGCATAAATACCAAAATTGACCGGATTGATTGAATTGGAATAACTTCAAAATGTTTATGACTGAATTAATACAATTATGATAGGTTTAGGACTTTTTTTGATAATTTTTTTTCTTGAATGATTGATTTCTATAGTACTGCTATTTTAGGGCATGACAAATTATAACGGTTGAACCTTTGACATTTTATTTGAATATGGGAATGCAGAAGTCGAAAAGACTATGCTTTGTATATGATAATTGAAGAATTTCAAGGATGAAAGTAGCTTTTGATGCAACAAATCTAGTGTTTCCAATTTTTGAGGAGCAAAGTGTTGAACAATTTTGAGGATAACATTTCCTTTGGTAGGGAAGAGCTCTGATATCCTAATATTTCTTCATTTCTTGATGTTACTAAGTTTATTAAGATAATGAACAGTGCATGGATTATTGGATAGCTTCAATGAAGTTACAAATCTACCACTGAATTTCTGAAGCTCGGAAAATTCACTCAAATGAAGCCCTAAACCTGACTTCATAAAGGGTTATAAGATTTATGAAAGTGTCAAGTAGGGCTATGCAAAGTTTGAAATAATGAAAAGCTCCAGCTCTTTATAAGTATTGAAAGCCCGTAGAGCGTTAATCCCATTAGATTCGCAATATCCAAGGACCATGTATGTGAGGAAAATCAATTAGCAAAATGGTTTTACTACTCTTCAACTTTCGTTGGTAAATCAAAAAGTATTTTCGATGATCAAGGGGAAAAACATTATCGATCTAATACTTATCGAAAAATTTATGCTTTTCTTGGCTTATCAGTGCTTCAAAAAGATACTGATTTCTCTAATTATTTACCAAAAATTTAAAATATATTTTGAAAGTTACTATTTTACCCTCAAGCTCACCTTGGCCAACCACTTGTCATTCAAAGAACTTATCTACATTTCCTCCAGCAACATTGCATTGTACACGAATTAAACGTTATAATTTCATGCATAATCCAACCAACTGTGTCTTTAGGATATTAATGTTTAATTGCTTAAATCACTTTGATACATTTTTCTCCCTTGTGGCCCAACATGCTTTTTCTCTCTAAATTTCTCACTAAATCATTATTGAGAAATTGCTTAAATCATTTTGATCCATTTAGAATATACCTGTCGCATGATGTAATCTCAAAAAATTCTAAAATATTTTGCATTCATTCATCTTCCATGTTTAAAAAATTGCATCTTTTAAAAATATGGTATCATGTAGATAATTGCATATCTAATTTTCCTTTTTTTTGGCTAAATATTTACGATAGATTGCATTTTAGAAGAGAAATTGCATTTCTATATAGAATTTCATGTTTAAAATAACATATCTTAAATACATTAGGGTTTAGGTCAGTTTAAACTCTAAAATGTGTAATATAAGCTTTCTTTTGACATAGTTCTATTTTAGAAAATAAATTCATCCAAAAAAAAAAAATTCAACCATGCAATGTTATCATTACCACATCGTTTGTACCATGCCACACTTGCCATGTCAAGTCACTTATGCTATGTCATTTATGCCATTCCATTTATGCCATGCCATCCTTACACGTCATCATTCTTGCCATGTCATATAGGTTGCATTTTAATCTTGCATTTAATTAATGCCATTGCATCCTATAATAATTTCGTGCATTGTATATAGTATAGCCATTCATGCATTCATAAAAAAAAAGTGCAGATTTAAAAAAAGAAAAAGAAATAATGTCTTGTGTTGTGCATGCTCCCTTGATTATCTTGATTTTTGAATGTCCCATTAATTGATTATGCACCCGTATGATAACCTTTGTTAGTGACTTAGGTTAAAATTAATTAATATTTCCTTCTCAAATGATTTTTCATGAAATAAAATGGTATCGAAAATGCGCTGGAGTAATCTAGTGTAATCAAGTCCCAAAACTCTTAATCTCTGGTTCGTAGAAGTAGTTTAGTTTTCTTGCTAATTTATTTAAGTTTCTAATCGACATACCAAAAATAATTAGTGATGACTCCTATTGAAAATTTTTGCATATTGTGATTTGATATGAACTTGGGAGAGTCTGAGTTAGGTTAGTTAAATAATTAACTTACTAATCCATTAACCTAAAAACTCGATTTTTTAGGTTGCGACAACAGCTGAGATCGAGTAGGGAGACTAACTCTCAACCGTTTGATCTACATACTAGATCCCACGGCCAGGATCGTATGACGAGACTAATTCTCGACCGTACGATCAGAATTTTATTTTTATTCTAAAAATAGTGTTATAAATAGAAAAAAAAGTATTTTTATTGTCTTAAAATCTATTTTAAAATAAAAAATGATTTATATTTTTCAAAAAAAGCCTAGATCATGACACTTGGTACCACCCCCCACTGTCCGATCTGATTTTATTTTATTACTATTTAGAAATCATTCTAACAGCCAAGCTTACATGACATGCTATGTCGGCAATGACCGAGTCATTGAGCTAACATGGCATGGCCACATCATCATTGACCGAGTCAATGAGCTAACGTGGCCATGCCTCCTTCCTCACGACATCTACAGGGATGAATGGCTACGAATTTCCCAGCAATATCCAACGGTGAAACACTAACCAAATGAGGCAAAATTGGCCCCACGATTCATCTCAAGATGCAGAGTAACATATCAAAGGATAAAGTCATTTCAAGCACTAGAACATGAGGAATCGACATTAGTGCAGTTACTTTGTGCAATCATGAGGCCACTCGTGTCATCTTACGTTGTTTCTCTCTATCTCTTGGCAACTTAGTTTTGAGCGGGCCTGTTCTCACATCAAAATAACCGGTCAACTTTTAGTTTTGAAATTTGTTGTCAAGTGAATACTACTTTAAACTTCTTCTTTTGCCTACCAAACCACGAAAAGAAGGCAGAAAAACTTAGTTTCAAAAGCCTAGGCGACGGCTCAACCCATATGGCCTAGGCGATGCTCACAACTCCTTTAAAGGTTACTATTCAACCGTTGGTCGCATCCGGTCGCCTGATGTCATCACTGTCATCAGTCCTCTCTCCTCTTTTTCTAGGTTGCTACTTAATCCTTTATATTGCCATGCGTTTCATACTTCCTCATGACAAGGAAAGCACGTGGATCCCATATTTTTTTCATTAGTAATTTGAGCTTGGGCTCATGAATACCTATTGCTATATATATTATTTTTCGTTTGTAATTGAGTAATGTAATGATAGGTATGATGTGTTAATTTTAATAAACATATCATGTATGTGGTCATATACATGCGAGCTTGCATTTATATTTCCAAAACCTTGTGGAAATTCACGAAAAATGCCTAAAATACCCATAGAAATACACGTATGTAGGTTTTTTTGTTAAAACAATTTCTATCTTTAAAATTCTCAAACAAGTAAAATAAATATACCACAATATAGAGAATCTTCGTACGAGTAAACTAGTATCAAGAACTCCCAAATCAAAGCCCAGATGCGCCCACACGCGTTGATTGAAATGTCTACGTGTATTCTACGATCATGGCACGTACTAGCACTTGATTTGAATCGAACCCAGGTCAAGTTGACCTAGTCAACGATCAAATCGGGTCGGGTTGACCCGATCAACTGACCACTAACGCCACCTATGCCACATGGCAGTTGTATATCTTGACAGATGTCATGATCTTAGGTTGCCACATGGTGCACAACGACTGCCATCCCAAGGCGGTGCCACATGTCACACACTCATGAGGCAGCAATCGCTAGAGGCAGTGCTGCGCATATGGGATAGCATACCTTTGATGCGTGTGGCGCATGAAGCTCACACGCTGCCTCTTAGAAACTTTTTCGCAACGCACAAAAGAGCGTGCCACTTCTGACCGAGGCACGCCACCCACTAAAACACTCAACACGACGAGATAAACTCGAACATGTGATCAAAAACAATTTTCATTGGATAAAAATTCCAAAAACTGGCGTAAATCGAAAGTTCCAAATCTATATTATGAAAACTCTAATACCACATGTAAGCTGCTATAAGCCTTATGTTGGCAATCCTGGGATCAACATAGCTAGAATCTAGAAACACAGTAATAGCTTAAAGGAATTTGTGCACCTAATTTGGAATCTATCATTCTTGCAGCGGACTAGCAACAATTCAAAACTCAAGATTTTCTCTTTTATAACCCTCTATATCTCTGGCTTAATGAGATAAGCCCTTAATGACAACAATATATATGCATTCTTTATGTGAGGTTGTATGAATTCGTTAGAGCTAGAGGAGAAACTGGAGCGCTATTTATAGAGTTTCTAGATATGCTCCTCTCATCACGGGCCAAGTTGCCCAATACTAGGCCTATATGAGCCTGGATAAGAATTATTATATTTTACCTCATTAGATCAACATCGTAATGGTAAATTAATCCTGTAAAATGGTATATTACAATATCAATTAATATAAGCCCACATTTGAAAAGCTCGAACAATCTGCTCTTAAAGCAAATTTAGCATCTATTCCATGCATGGACATGGCGACATTGGCGTTACCCAATTTTTCTTTTACTTGTAGAGTTCCAAATTCACTGCGGATGTGTTTCCATGAAAATTATCGACTGATGTCTCATAGAAAAATTCTTGTTTACACTACCAAAAGGCCATATTCATGTGAAATGATAAGTCAACTGGGCATGGATCACCCGTTTGATCCGGTGAACTATGGTAATGAGCGGCCCATTCAAGCGCCGTTTGTTCGAGAGAGTAGAGCGATGTGATTAAGATGGATGAATATACAAACTCTTGGGCACACATATTCCCACGCTCGCACTTTGCCACTTTTTTTCTTTCTTTAAACTTTCTAAGGGAAATACCAAAAGCATACTTCACAGTTGACCTAACGAGTCATTCGCAACTTTCGCAGACCTTGTGCTCAAGGAAGGTAGGCGCTTTCAAAGAAGAAGAGAAGGCCTAAAATGAACGTGAAGAGCAAGTCAGATAAGCCCGGATGACCTGCCTGCCGACGATGCAATTGTGCGCATCGATCGACGAGAATGGCGATCATAATCGAAGCTCTCTTGCACAAAGCAGAAAAGTCGTCCTTGGCTAACAAACCCGACTCGTCATGTCACGTACGGCCTCTCTTCCTAGCAAAAACATCCCGATGCCTCTCGGTTGTGTGATGGGATGACGAAAAAAGAACAGACAAAATTTGTGTCTTCAAGGAGTAGTTGCTCTTAGAAGAAAGAAGAAGCCTGCCATGAAAGACAAGAGACTTTCTGATTAGCCAAGGAGACTGCCTGATACCGGCGCAACCTACTCGTACACTCGGTTCAGCTCAAATGGAGCGAGTTCGGAGCAGGCAAGTCATCCTCGGCTACCAAATGGGACTCTCGTCTTCGTGTTAGTCTCTCTTCTTCTTCTCCTACTCAAATCCAATGTTGTTTCTCTATTTATAGGGAACGGAGGCGAACATAAGATTAGATCCAAGCCAATTCAGACTTTTCTTAGTGGGGTTTTTCGAATGTCAATTTGTGGAGGACCTCCTAGAGCCAATTTGCCTCATAAAATCGTCCCTTCTATTTGTGTAAAGCATGCAATAATAGTTGTCACTCTCATTGGTATCATTTTCCGTGCGGCAACTTGGGTTGAAGTCAATGTACCTGGGCTTTAGTTTGCATTTCAAGTAATAAGTGTGCTTCTTGCAATTCTTGATTGCATTGCATTTCATAGGCCAAAACCCAGCTTGGCAATGAACTATATGAGATGATTTTTTTGCCATATTATCCTGAGTAAGATGATTAAAGGATGTCCCTTTATGATGCAGAGTTTGTATCAAGTACTTATTTCTTTGCGAGAACCGCCTGAATGTGCCGACACTAGATATGAGCATCTGAAAAAATAAAATTGACATTTTCCAAAATAAGGGTACTACTTTGGTCCAACAAAGCAAAGCTAGCCATGCAGCTTTTAGCTTGAATTCAGAGATAATTTGATTCTCCATATCCAGAATAACGGTACGACAAGTTTTTGTGATCGAGCCATTTTGAATTTGTTTTTTACTCCAAGGTCTTCAATACCTGGCTTCGAGTCCTAATTCACGGAGTTTATATGCCAAATGACATCGGCCTTATGTTAACAGTCATGTGTTTGGAATGACATTCGCCTTTTATAGCGCCTCATGCATTTATACCTTTATGTTAATCGACAAGGAAAATGAAAAAATTGTCAAGGTATCGACATACATATTTCCAAACAACTTCCTGGCAAGATATGAAAATATCTTGTCACGAGATGCAAAGTCCCGAAAAGAAAATGCGAAAAGTAACCTTGGAATAGTCTGAGGTTTTTTCGGGCGCGCATGACAACCATTTTGTTTCAGAAATAATTTCTGGAATAGAAATAGATTTTTCTATTTCTGCCAGAAACAAAAATTTTTTATTTTTGATTTTGGGTCAAAATCTATTTATGGAACATATTTTTATTTTAGAAATAAAAAAATAGATTTATATTGTCAAACAAATTTCTGTTTCAAATCTATTTCTGAAATAGGTTTGGAACAGAAACAAAGAAATAAGAATGGTGTTATCCGCGCCCTTCATCTCATCGATCAGGGCACGACACGGCAAGGACGTGGCAAGTCCACGTGTTCATTCGGATTGACAATTCGGACTAGATATCGGCATTTGTTCCGACGGCCTCGTTTTGGATTTCGGCCCGCGCCGTCGGACTAATCCTGGGGATTCGGGCGGATCCTGGACCCGGTTGACCTGGATCCGTTACCGTCCCCCGAAGGACGGCAGGGACTGGCCTCCGCTGATCACAGAAAGCTCTCACGCCAACACTCACGCCCTGCTCCGAACGGAACTCGGCGGGCGGCGACACTCCCTCCTTTCAAAGCACTCTTCTGGTTCGACAGAGAGAGAGAGAAAGGCTATGGCGGTGGCGGCGCCGGGCCAGCTGAACATAGAGGAGTCGGCGCCTTCGTGGGGCTCTCGGAGCGTCGACTGCTTCGAGAAATTAGAACAGATTGGCGAAGGAACTTACGGGTTTGTTCGTGAAACCCTTGCCCAATCTCCTTCTTTTCTTTACCGATTGCTTCCTTGTTGTGTTTTTTTCCAAGGGATATATTGCTTTAGAACTGTTATATATGCGCTGAGTTGGAGAATATGCGAGGACCCATGTTTTCTTTTTGGCCCTGAAAGTAAGTTGTAGTAGTGTGGATATCTTCTTTTCTTTTGACCCTTTTGGTTGAATTATGCATGTGAGCAGTTTCTTTGGAAACTGATATGATGCATAATTGCAGGTGGGTCTTGACCAATAGCAGGTATAGGACCCGACATGAATCTAAACTGTAAATTCTGATGTTAAATCAAACTCTTAATTTGGTTGGCCGAGCTTTAGAATTGTGGTGTGAGGGATAACGAGGGTTTAATGTTGACCTTGTTGCTCAATTTTCTATGATTGGGAAGCTAGGTTACCTGCTCCTGATCTTGCGACTTTCTTAGTTGGAGGAGAAACATGGTTAGAATTTTTAATTTTGTGGGAACCTGGTGGTCTGCGTGCTTATTGGCTATGTTGGTTGAAGTACAGCTACTGTGTTCCGCAGCATTCCACCATCAATAAGAAAAAGAAAGGAAAAAGGAAAGTAAAGAACATGTTTCTTGTTTAACAGTTTGCTTTCTTTGAGGCAGGTTTCAAACGGAACTATCGCAAAATGTGTTATGTGATTATTTTTGTGGAGCAATGAACAGAAAGTACATTGGTGACATCAATAAGTTCATTCGAGAAAGTAATGAAATCCTAATAGATCTGATGATTAAAAAAATAAAGAAGAATGAAGCCAACAACGCATTCAAATATGCCCATGGATGGTGGTAGACTGGGAGGTTTGATTACCGACCAGCTTGCATGAAATTAATTAAAATATACTTGGATCTTCACTCTGAGTATGCTTCCCAAATACAAGAGGGGTTCTTCTTTAGAAGTTTTTGTACTGCGTTAGACGAAAAATGAACTTTCAAGTTTGTTTGAGAAAAAAGGACCACAGCAAGTAATGTATCCTTTGGAATGACAATATCTTACTATTTAGTGGCGTGATGTAAAGCAATTAGTTATCTGACAAGTTATTGCTGAATGCTGTTATGTTTACATTGCTTTGCAGCAAAGATTTTCTTTTTTTCCCTTTTGTAAATTCTTCTGCTTTGAATGTCAAAGTGGGAAAAGTTGGCTGACAACATATCCTACTTGCTTGCTGGTTTCGTTTATCTTTTATCATTCACATTAGTCCGCACATATTATCTGCAGCCAAGTGTTCATGGCCAGAGAAATAAAATCCAGTGAAATTGTTGCTCTGAAGAAGATACGTATGGATAATGAAAAAGAAGGGGTATGTGTATGCTTCCACCTTTTCCACTTGTTCAATATCTTATTGCTAAATAGAAAAGGAAGATTATTGGTTGTAGGTGTCAGTCTATTGACTGTATGTCGAGTATCTACCAGTAACTTGTCAGATTTATTCTATCATTTCTTTGCAGTTTCCTATAACAGCAATTCGAGAAATTAAAATATTGAAGAAGCTTCAGCATGAGAATGTTATCAAGCTTAAAGAAATTGTAACATCTCCTGGTATGACCAGCTTCCAAAGTTATTGATCTTTACCATTCCGTAGTCAGATTGTGACCGGATTGATTTGCTTTTACTTCTTTCCAGGTCCTGAGACTGTTGAACCAAGAAAGGCAGGTTGGTAGAGCTACATGCTATGCTTTCCTACTTTAAGAGATCTTGGGCTAACTTCTTTTAAGATACTTGATGCTAATTTGTTCCTGAGTATCTTGGCTAGCTGGATTATCACAAGACAGAGATAATATTTTGATGTCTAACTACTGCTTTTGGGAATGTAGAGGGCAACAAGTATAAAGGCAGCATCTACATGGTTTTTGAGTACATGGACCATGACTTGACAGGCCTTGCTGATCGTCCTGGACTCAGATTTACAATTCCACAGATTAAGGTGTCAAGACTTTTGATTGAAGTAAAACTACTAGTGAAATAATATCCCAAGTTTTGATTAATTTTATATTTCAGTGTTATATGAAGCAGTTGCTAACTGGCTTACACTACTGTCATGTCAACCAAGTGCTTCATCGGGATATAAAAGGTCATCATGGGTTTCTAATTGCATTCTCTCTTATGGTGGAAAATTCTTTGGTGGTTGGATTGTAAGTCACATCTCTTTTTGCAGGTTCCAATCTTCTAATAGATAATGAGGGAAGGTTGAAGCTAGCAGATTTTGGACTTGCACGATCTTTTTCCAATGACCACGTTGGAAATCTTACTAATCGTGTTATCACTTTGTGGTACAGGTAATATTTTCAGTTTATGTTCTCGAGTGGTAAAATTTGACTGGCCGATGGCTACACATGCAGCGTAGGTCCCTGTCAACTTAACAAAACTGTTTAGCCGAAGTTTCATGTCTCAGAAAAAGAAAATATAATATCTAGAAGAGCTTCATACATTACTCATGTAGCTCATGAATATTGGATATGTCTCCCTACATCAATTATTGAACATTCACTACTTTCCAGTATCCATGTTCTATCTGCCCTCAGGCTGATCATCCCTATGTTGTTGCCTTTTTGAGCCCTACTTTTATGTATGTTATTCATTCGTCAAAGGGACAAATGGTTATCTTCATGTTGAGAAAGAGGAAAGTACACTGAACCTGAAAGTTCTAAGAACTTTTTTGCCAGTAACACCGTAGCAATATGTGATATCATTTGTTCAATGAACTTTCCTCATGTGCATGTCCCACTTTTTACTCATATCTTCACACTTCATAACCTTTCTAGGATCTTTACCTATGGACCTTGTTTGTGGCACCTTTATCATCCATTAATCTCCAGGAACTGCATTCAAACAAAAAATTACCCAGAAATTTCATTGAACTGCCTGTAATAAGAACTGGGCATTACAGGATCATTCCTGTTGTCACTGGTATTGTGCTGGTTCATGTAGCCGTACAATTGGGAGAGTCATATTTTTTTTTTTTTACATGAACATAATTAAAGTTGAGAAACAGTGTGCTTTGCTGCATGAACTTTGAGTATATAATGATGCCACGTAGTTTGTGGTTCGTACCCATGACCACAAGGTTAAGACCCTTGAGCTCTGCCAACTGAGCTAGATCTTTCAGTAGAACACAATCCATAGGTTGCTCATCAATTTTGTTCGGTCATACAACATCTTAAGTAATAAATGTGGTCTGCTTCGCTGCATGACATGCGAGTCGAATTTCCCTTTTCATCTGCACTAGTCATAGTTTCTCTCTTTTGTGCTATGAAAATTCTTCAACCGCCACTGCCGGGTGCATTCTATCATTACCCTACGACGTAATTGATCTTACAGATGGAAAAAAAAGAGAGGGTGCTTTCATAATTTTAGTGGTGACGCTAGATGTTTCTTTGTCTGTCCAAAATTACAAGGAAATGCCTGGTTGGAATCTAGGCAAAGCCTTGCTATATATGGACGAAGGCAAAGGATGATTAGTTTCACACCTCTAAGCAATGTTAATTGGATGATTGATTAAAACTCCTCGAATGGTTTTTCTCTAATTGATATATCTTTCAGTTATAGAGTTTTCTTTAGAAGGGGATACATAACATGAATTCTTTAGTGCACAGAACTTGTCCAGAATTTACTGTGTAATTGGATTTTGATTTTGAAAAACGAAGGGATGGGTCTGGAGGGACTAGGGATTCTTTTCTGCTTTAATTTTTATCTGATATGACTACAGGCCTCCAGAGTTGCTCCTTGGAGCCACAAAATATGGCCCAGCTGTTGACATGTGGTCAGTGGGTTGCATCTTTGGGGAACTACTGTATGGAAAACCCATTTTGCCCGGGAAAAACGAGGTAAGGCATGCTACCTGAGTCTTGTCTTTGATGACAACATCTAGGAATGATCTGCTTGGTCTTCTAGCACCGGTGTTCATCTGGATTTTAGATGAACTATGACAAGATAAATCATTTAATCTTTTGAGCATAAAGCGTGTGAAACTTGCCAGAAGTTGGAAAAATGGTCCTGAGAAGAGAATTTTGTTGGTGAACATCATCTTGATAAAGAGTACATTTTAGGATATTTGACCCTATCGTGGAAGAGCTACTAATGTAAGGGCAGTTGGTAAATGGGATAGTGAATGAGGAACTAGTTGGAGGACTCCTATGTCCTTGTCTGTATTCTTGCCAGAATAAGCATATGATCGTTGGAGCAGATTTTCTTTTTCTGGGAGGGATTGGGAAATTTGAACTTTCACATTAACTGTAGAATTTTCCTTAAAGAAATTTCACCGTCATTGGAAGTTGATCGTTAGAGAAGTTCAAAGTGGGGTGTTTATGCAAGGGTTGAAATCCAATTCTGGTTGAATGGAATCTGGATAAATTGTGTGAAAGACAAATCTATATTTCAGCGCAGGTTCATCATATTAAAGAAAAGTTATTTGCACATTAGAGATGATGTCAGTGTTTTACTAGTGGGTTGTATAACATGCGACATTTATAATCGGTATGGTGTGCAATAAGCAACCAAAGCCTTACGTCTGTGAATATGGACCTGCGAGAGCTCAAAGGAGAGCAAGTCACTAGTTTTTGCTATTTTTATTTTGGTCAGTAGTTACTGCTTCACATGTCTTGTTTTTGTTGGTTGTTGTGCACATTCACCACCTCTGTCAATCAAATGGCATGTGACAACTGCCCGAGATCCCTTTTGTGGCATTCCATAAATATACAACCCTCCTTAAAGGACATTTGTCTCTCCTCAAATATTAAACTCTGTCCATCATTTCATAACCCTCTGCATGCCAATTCTCATAAGATTCAGGATTAATCTCTTCCCTAAATTGATCTCCCCATTTGTATTTCCTTTTCAATAATTCTGAATTTTCTTTTTTTGGTTGATGAAAGATATCATGGGAAGAGACTACTAAAGGTAGAAGTTTAGCTTAATGCTAGCTTCCATGACATAGAGGAATGTGAATCAAGTAGAATAGTTCCATGACATAAATTTCAGTGACAATGAGTAATTGGCACTAACCGCTCAAAAGTCAATATAGGTTATGTGTATAATTTACTTAAAAAAGTTCTTGCCACTACACATTGGTCTTGTCAGCCTTAGTGGCAGAACTATTAGAATTTGTTGTCCTGTAGAAAACTATGTGCTACGACTCCATGATTACACGTTTATAAATCCTGATTTTCACTTGGAGCAGCATTATGAGAGATGAGAGATAGTGACAAGAGCAGTGATTCCATTTGAAAATGCCACTTGGTGTTCAAAATTACAGATAAAGCAGAGGTCCAAGGAGAAACCCTCCTCCTTCAGTTCTGTAGCTGGCTTTAGTAATGACTTTGTTGTATAGGAAGAGAATTTTAGGTATGTGAATACAGGCCATGTTTTCTCTAATTTTGCCAAGGTATAAACCTTCTTTGTCCTTGTAAGTAATGCTGAAGAAAGATGGAAAGCAATTTTAGGAAACTGTACATAGCAGTAAGAACTAGCTAAGGTGAGTTGCCACATGCCTGAAGGCATTCCTTCAGTGAATCTAAACAGCAGAAAGTCAACAATTATTCAGATATTTGCCTGAATTCTTCATTGATGCTCTGTGTCTGTGCTGCAGCCTGAGCAGCTAAACAAGATCTTTGAGCTTTGTGGATCGCCTGATGAAGTCAACTGGCCTGGGGTTTCCAAGATACCCTGGTATAACAATTTTAAGCCAACAAGGCCCATGAAAAGACGTGTCAGGGAGGTTTTCAGACAGTATGTAAACAGAATCTACTATTATTTAGTTGTTGGTGTTGCGAACGTGATTAATTTCTGATCTTTGTTGTTTCCCTACTTTTTTACAGATTTGACCGTCATGCCTTAGATTTGTTGGATAGAATGCTGACTCTTGATCCGGCTCAGGTATTACTTCTATCTGGTCACCTTTTTGTTTTGATCTACAATTATCAGCTCATGAGATGCTCACATTGACTGGTTGCTCTCCTATTTATAGCATGAATTGTTCATCTGATTGTAACATGTGAGCTGTAACTCACTTCAAAGATATCTTTGAATTCTCGTTCTTTTGATATTAATCTGTAACCAATGATTGCCTCTTGGAGGTGAGACTAGCAGTTGAAAGTGTAATTTATTGTTTATGTATTAGGAAAGGATGAGATGGCATGAAAGTGGATTTCTCATAATCAACTAGAACTACTTTTTAATTACAAGACCTACTCCTTGATTTAGATGGTTTATTCTCAAGTTTCATTAATTTTGTTTGTTTATCATTTTTTCCATCAGCTTAGGTTAAACTAAAGCACAATGGCACAGTACTATGATGTATTTTGAAAATTGTTTATTTGTTCATCCGAGAACATCTCAGGAACTGCATTCCGTGCAATATTAAAATTTAAACATTATTTTACCAGTAATTTCTCGTTAAGTTTCAGGAAGTTTAGTTAGCAATGCAATGGTTCTTGGAATTTCTGCCTAGGAGTAGTAGTCAATAATTTGGCAGATTTGTGGGTCTCAGTTACTCCTCTTTTCCTATTTATGCCTCTTAATACCTGATGTAAAATTGGTGATTGTACTTCTTTAAGCTTTGATTTAATGGAGTTGGCTGACTCGCTGCGTATGAGTAGTCAGTTCCACTATATTGTTAATAGTCCTCACTTTCATTTATATTCAATATAGAGAATATCTGCCAAGGATGCACTTGACGCAGAGTATTTCTGGACAGATCCTCTACCATGTGATCCTAAAAGGTGTGTGTTTAACTAATGCTTGGATATTCCCTATCAGAATGGAAGATTCGACTGATGTTATCATTTGCATAACCCTGAATCAATAATGTGTTGCACGTGTTCTAATCACAGCTTGCCGAAATATGAATCATCGCATGAGTTCCAGACCAAGAAGAAGAGGCAGCAACAGCGGCAAAGTGAGGAGGCAGCGAAGAGACAGAAACTGGCACATCCTCTGCCGCATTCTCGCCTACCACCGATTCAGAACCCAGGCCAATCACATCCTTCGCAGTGGTCTGCGCCCAACCATCTGGTGAACCACCCCCAGCCTGCTTTGTCTTCTGGGCCAGGCCATCACCACTATGGAAAGCCTCGGGGTCCACCAGGTGGCCCAAACAGGTATCCCCCTGCTGGGACCCAAGGCACAAGCCATAATCCCCACCGTGGGGGCGGGGCCAACCAAGTCCGGGGTTATGCTGGTGGACCGTATCCAACTCAAGGACGCCCTCCGACTTATGGCGGAGGCAGTATGCCTACTGGTCCCACTGGGGGTCCAGGAGCCACTGGGGGCTATGGCGTCGGCCCCACAAATTACCCTCAAAGTAACCAGTATGGAGGTTCTACGTCCAACAGAAGCTTGAGCCAATTGGGTAACAATAGAAATCAACAATACGGTTGGCAACAATGAGTAAATGTGTAAGTTCAGTCAGCTCTTTGGACCCTAATTTGTGGTTGGAATGATGTTCAAATTTTGTGCTGAGGGAAAATTTTTGAGGTTGTCACCGTTTCCTGTATCTTTGGTTTCCTAAGCTATGGTTTCATAGTTCAAGAGCCTAACTGATATTAAAATTCATGTGCATCAAATGTGCACAGTAGGTATGAAACGTGAATTCCATGACGAATTTCTTGAGGTTGGAGCGGTTTGAGTTTCAGTTTGCTTTAGGGCATGTTTAGTTTAAGAGGAATGGTCCAGTTTTCTGTATAATACTAAAAACCGGTTCCAAATGACGAGGGAAACTGTTTTCGTGCTATAACTACAAGTAAGAAACTTAACTAACTTAGGTAAATAAATTCCGTAGTGGTCAGGCACGTAATGAATGGAGCAGCACTTCCATGTTGAATATATTTTTGTAAACTTCTACCATTCTAGTTATAATTTCCGGCTAAACGTGCAAAAATGCAACTAGTAAAATATGTCCAATCGGATAGATCTTGCTTTGCTAACGGAAAACCCATGAAGGATCTAATGCAACAGCGAAGGCACGTCTTAATTATCATAAACATCAAGACATCAACAAAAACTAGATTGACTAACTATTCAATCCGAAATTGCTTGTGTTTCCCCTAATGTTAGAAATTGAGGGAAGGACAGAAGCATGACATGAACATTTTCCTCTCCTAACTTCGAGTTCATTGCGGGCATTTTACCATCCCAAAACAGAAGCAATTGAGGACGATCACAGAAATCTCGACGAATTTAAACAGTGCAAAAGAAGAAACAGTTTCCTTTTTGAAACATCCGAAAATTTCTAAATAGGGGAAACATCAGAAAGCACCTTTCAATGAAACAGGTCTAAATGTCATCCTCAACACTTGCCCAGGTATGTCCTCAATGACAAGCTCCTGAGCTCTTTATGTTGACTCCACTTTGAGAACTATCTTCATGAACTCATAAACAAAGTAACTTATAGCAGCCGATGGCAAAACCTGAAAAGGCGAAGAATGCCAAAAACAAAGCCCCACATCAACAAACTGAATATCAGCTCGCCAAGTCAACATTTTCTTGGTCGCTGTGTTATTTCCTAATACAAAATTTGGTCTTCGTGCTTTATCTCATGGCAGATTTGATCCCTAAACAAAATCTCTGATCAAGATTGCAAGACAAAGTTCATATTTCCATCAAGATGTCGACAGATAATGTTAAATAACCTTTTTTTTTTTGGGAGAAAAGGAGGATCAGGAAATAACCAATGAAAGGGAAGAGACCCAAGTGGATGGACAAACTTTCTATTTTTGGAATGGAATATTTATGGAACTCCCCAAATTGCCTTTTTTTAATCTGAAAATGTTATTATTCTTATTGGATCTGTTTATTTTTATTTTTTAGATTCAAAATTTCAGAATCAGTTCGAATCTATAATTTGATGATCAAGTCAATTCCATGATTATTAGTTCATTCCATACCGAACTTGCCCGGAATAGGGGGGAAAAAAAAGATAGCATTTTGATTATATCAGAAATGGGAGGCAACCAAAATCTGAGTCCTTATCTTTTTGCACTAATTATGGATGAACTAACAAAAGATATTCAAGAGGAGGTGCCGTGGTGTATGCTGTTCGCAGATGATATTGTCTTTATTGATGAGACTAAGGCTGGGGTCAATGCTAAATTAGAATTATAGAGAAACACGTTAGAGTCCAAAGGATTTACGTTAAGTCGGAGTAAGACGGAATACATGAAGTGTGAGTTCGCAACGACAAGAGGAGATGATCAAGAAAATGTGGCTATGCTTGGACAGGAGGTACCTAAGAAAGATGTTTTCAGATACTTGGGATCAATTTTGCAAAAGAAGGGAGAGATTGACGAGAATGTTAGCCATAGAATCAAAGCAGGCTGAATGAAATGGCGCAATGCATCCAGATTTTTGTGTGATCGCAAAATCCCTCTTAGGTTAAAGGGAAAATTTTATAGAACAGCAATAAGACCTGCAATGCTATACGGAGCTGAATGTTGGCCGGTACAAAAGCAACATGAGCATAAAATGGGAGTAGTGGAAATGAGAATGTTAAGGTCGATGTGTGGTCATACAAGGATGGATAAGATAAAAAATGACGATATTCGACGAAAAGTTGGAATAGCTCCAGTGGCAGAGAAGATGAGAGAACATAGATTGAGATGGTTTGGACATATTCTTCGTAGACCCTTAGATGCTCCGATACGAACAGAAGTGTGTTACCGAGAAAACGATTTGAAGAAAGGACGAGGTCGGCCGAAAGTTACTTGGGGGAAGGTGGTGAAACAAGATTTAATAGAGTGGGAAATAGATTAGCGCATGGTCTGCCTTAGGACGGAGTGGAGGAAAGCTATCCGCATTGTAGAAGGGGGGATTTCCTATGTCCCAGAGTGCCCTGTTTAGTACTTTCTATTTATTTATATGTTTGTTTATTTATTTATTTATTTATTTTTGGATAGCCATATTTTTACTTTTTATTTTTTATTCTTATTTTTATTTCTTAAATTTTATATTTTTATTGTTACTTTATTTTTATTTTTATATTTTTACTTTTATTTTAATATATTTTAAACTTTTCACTTTGAGTTCATCGACCGCCTACCCCAACTGGTTTGGGATAAAGGTGATGTCGATGTTGATGTTGATGGGTAGGCAATCTCACCACTTGATCTGGAATTCAATTGATTAGAAAAACTATGGTAAAATACATTGATTAATCTAGTGTCTAGATATATGATATATTTACAAGCTTACTAGATCAAAAATTGATGATATTCAAAAACCTTGTTTCTTGAATCTGAAAGAGAGTACTTGAGTTCTCTCAATAACGAAAAAGTATATCATGCCCAAATTTAACTGGGGTTCTCTAGGGAAAAAAATGCAAGTTTCAAGTATATATCCAAACAAGATATAGAAATTTAAATGAAATCTCAAAGAATCCACGATCCAGTAGATTTTCATATAATTATAAAATTTGAATTGCTTCATTCACGAGGCGCTGATGTGGAATAAAAAGAAATAAAAAGTTGGATGAGAAATTGCAAAGACGGTCCATGTGCCATTTTGGTCCTTGTGTATTATTTAGTGATATATTTGGCTCCTAAACTAATTTTTTAGCTTGATTTCAAGGTAGATTTCTATTTCCATCAATGCAAATAAAACTAGTTGATTAAGTGTCAATAAAACACTATGTGGTGTCGAAGGTGGAAAAAAACTATGAAAAAATTACAAAATGACCTTAGCCTGGAGTTATAATGATCTTGTCCGATCCTCATGGGCCAAACTCCTCAAAAAAAAATGCTCAAGTGTTGACCATTCATGGAAAACTGCTACAAGGTCACCAATTTTGTACTAGTTATAACATGTTTGACCCAAGATGTTTAGCATTTAATCAGCATATTTTGTTTACAGATCGACCAACTCTGTGAGGGGAAAAAAAGAAAAAGATATAGGGACCAAAACTTCAACAGGGTTAGTACATGGACCATTACTGTAATTCCTCTCCACTAATAAATTTTTTATTCCACGTCAGTGTTATGTGTGCATCTCCAGTACCTAGCATTTTCTGATGATTTTCAGACAGAATATATGGAATATGTCCGAAAATTGTGACTGAAGATTAGTTTAGGATCAAATTTTTCACGAGATAAAATACGAAGACCAAAGTCAGACAAGGGTAACAGAAGATGGACCACTAATTTCCACAAAAGTTCAAATAGAATTGACATATTGACATGAAAGTAAGTCAGACAAGGGTAACAGAAGAAGGACCACTAATTTCCACAAAGTTCAAATAGAATTGACATATTGACATGAAAGTAACTGAAATTATGCAGAAAGACAGCATTATACTGCGATTTTCTTCTTTAATTGCTGGTAAAGACTAAAATACAGGTCTAAGATGAAGCAAGTACCTCAAACGGCAACAGAGTTAAAAAGTGATAAAGAAATTGCTGACGTCAGACTCAGATGCTTCTTTAAAGGCAATGAAAATGACTGTCACTCTCCTCTCTCACAATCCCCATTATCTCACATAGACTTCAATAGATGACGGGAGCATGGAGAGGTTCAATCCCTATTGCAGACCACGCTCTCTCTTCTTTCTTTTTCCTATTCATTTTTTAGTCATTTTGGCTATATTAAACGCAACATGCATAAGGAATTTCTGCACAAGCACATTTGTCAATGAATTTGATGTACTAAGATTTGATTCATACCTGCAGTAAACTGGGAATTAAGCCAGCATAAAGGGCAGGAACACCACCTTGTTCAATAATCTTGAAGCAAGTCGCGAGTGGATTTAGTCTTGTTGTCCGTACTTGCATTTGAAGTTGTCTCCGCACTACTTCAAATGGGTAAGTAGCTGCTTCAGAACATGCACCAGCAATTGCTCCATAAAGCAAGGTCCTAACGGGACCAAGTTCCAGTTGTTCCATGGCATTCAGCTCTTGGCCTTCCTGCTTCATATGTTCAAGTCTCGTCCTCCCCTCGGGTGTATGCAGATAAGCTGATTTCAGTATATCGTAAACACCATAGAAAATAGCACCTGAAGGCGCCATGGCTATGATTGCAGGCTCCAGACCCTTGTAGAGAGAGAAGACTCCTTCAGTTTGAATCATGTGTCTGAACGTGCCAATTATACCACCCAAGGCCTCCCCTCCCGGTGCCATCATTTTTGTCCTTATCTGACAGGAATAACAGGAAAATCTCACTATTTGGTCCATTATCCAGGAATGAAGGGAACCAGTTTGATGCATTTCACGTCCAGAAAGGAATACAAGCAGAACACCAAAAGAACATGCAAGGCTTTCAATTCTGTGGACTGGGACAGTTACACGACAATCACTAGATGAAGAGCATGCTCAGGCTCATGACCTATGGAGACCTTTTTTTTTCCTTTTACATATGGCGAATATTATATTCACAATCTTGATTTATGTGCAGTCAAGAAAATTTTGCACAATGATTTACTTGCAGAGATCATGTCCTTTTAAGGCTCTTAATTTGCTTTCAGAACTTAAACAATCAAGTGACTACAGTAGCAACTTTGCTTCAGTTTCATTGCTGTACACATTCTGCTGACTTGTTTAGTCTATTCAGTTATATTGTTTTAAACCTACTTCAATTTGTAGTTATGCAGCTAATGATACAGCTCTACAACAAAACGTGGGCTATATAATAATATATACCACAGAGGTAAAGCTCCTTAGGTGGCATGAAAAGAGAAAACAAAACTAAATTGCACATACTGTGTCCATCGGCAAGCACAACAAAGTAGCAGTAATCCCAGCTGTGGCACCAGCGACAAATCTCTCAAAATTCGTAGCTTCCTCATTTGCAGACCATTTCAGCAATTTATTTCTGTATGTATCGTAGGCATAGAAGTTGATGGCCTTAAATGGAGCTGTACGAAGTATATTGACAAAATTTCCTTTCCAGAAACCTTTCAGACCTTGGGCAGCTGAAATTGTCTTGATAAGATCAAAAAGATTCTTTTGTTCACCACGTACTACATATTCCAGCTTCAGTCTCTCAAGAGGGGCAACAACAGTTCTGGCAAAAAAAAAAAATAGCAGTTTATATGCAAATGAAGCAGGTTTTCTCTCGGTAGTTACAGGGAAACAGTTTGAAAAACAAGCTAAGCATCATCCAGCAACTTTTTTTTTTTTTTCACTTCTGCAGAAGGCAATTTATTGGCAGAAAATGCACTTCTCTTCTTCTGAAAAGAAAAATCCACCGTCACAGAATGCAACTTGCCTACTTACTGTCATTCAGAAGGCATGAAATGGTTCTGAGTACTCCCATAGCACACTTCAGAATTTATGCTAAACCAATTAAATTAATAATTCTTTATCTTTTAATCCATAATCACTTCTGGACAGACCAGAAACATTCTGTGTAATGCCCAACCCCACAATCTCCCACAGTAAAGTTCCTTAAAAATTTATCCAAACAGGTATGTAGATTACAGTAAACTCCTGACACTAATAGAAAACACATTGAATTTTACACACTGACCACAACTCAAAACAATGTTGGATTCCATTCGAATGCAGTTTAGAAGTGTCGGTTTAGAAGTTAAAGTCTCTTAGCCACATTTCATTTTTCTCTTGAGCCACTTCTAAGTTTACAATGTACAGAAGTGACACTTGATCTGTATTAACTGCAAGGAAAGTACAAAGCAGAACAGACATTGAAGCATGATAGGCGTTAACAACTAAAATGATAAATGAGGAATAAAATCCAAGATATGATCATTCCAAATATGACAAAAGAAACCTTCTAGTAAGTACAACTAAGTGGCTAAGCTAAATACCATGGAAGATCAGATCAAACATATTAAAGGGTAGCTGTTCAGATGGTGTTTTTAGCATACATTGAGAGCACAGGCAGAGAAAGTGCTGACAGATCCTGATTGCAATAATCAAAACCGACCATGCTAATCTAACTACTAAAAACATAGAAAAGAACATAAAAATTTAAAATGCAAAAATACTGATAATACACTCTGCTAAACTGTATTTAGCACAATCAAGGTGGACAAATCAGTCTTCCAGTATCCTGTCTTCATTTAGTGTATACGATGACCTTGGTTTTATCTGGAATACCTAATATGCAAGTTAGGACAGTTAGTATTAGACCCACCATTCTCTGTGGTAATCAAACCACATCTAGCTACGATGCAAATACAAGTTGCATCATCTCGATTTGCAAAAAGTAGTACGCCTGCAAGGCAACAGCATGGTCCATCGGTGATCATCCTTTTGCAAGTAGCAAAAGGTTTTGGGTTCAAGTGCCTAACCTCTTCCTTCCCTACTTCTCTACTCTCAAGACCACTTAGGCTTCACCTTCTTTTCCCCTTGCTTGCGGCGCAATCCATGAAACATGAAGCTAGCCTCTTTCATTCACACAATTCTACATGCACATAAGCAAATGCAACCAGCAAAAGAACCAAGAACCTTAGAAGCATTATCTTTACAGATCATTCAAAGGGGGAAAAAACACAACAAATATATCAAATAAATGCAATAGTCGGTGAACCCCTAAATAAAACAGAATAAGACAATGAAAGGCAAAAGAGAAAAATAAAGAGACCTTGAGACCATTGCAGCAACAGCTCCAGCCCAAAGATGCTTCGTGGTATTGAAAGCACCTGACCCCTTCTCCTTCTCCTTCTCCCTCTCCTCCACTTCGATTCCTTCAACTTTCTCTCCATTTCTAATCCCCAAAAGCTTTGCAGAGTCCAACGCATACCCATCATTTCCCTTCACCGACAGGCTCACAGATAGAAACATACCATTCCCAAATCCTACTCTCGCGTTTACTCCACCGTAATTCGCTCTCCTACGATGACTCACTGCCACATTCTCAAAAGGGTCGCTTTTCCGGGGAACAACAGCGAGGAAACACGGAGGGAGGGCATCACCAAGAAACAAGCCTCCAGGGACGAAAGGGATCGAGCATTCAGACTTGATCAAGCTCTTGAAGTAGAAATCTTGATCGTGCATTGCAGAATGCGAAGTGGGGCAATCCGGTGCGTTCTTGGATTGGTGGGTCGCGAGAAAATCGCAGCTTTGGGATCATCAGACGGGAGTCCTTCGATGGGGATTTAAAGAAGAGGGAGGGAAGCGTCATGAGGAAGAGATGAGGAACGGAACAATGGAATAAAAATGGGGACTTGGACGATGTAAGTTGGTGTTGTGGTTGTTTCGAAGCTGAGGTGATGTTGACGGGAAAGAATAACGTATCTAATGCCGAGCACGATCGAGCTTCGCAAGAGATATAGCTTCCACCGATGCATTTTCATTGCTTCCATCGAGTTCGTTGGCGTCGCCACTATGCGACAAGGTTTTCGTTTTGAAAACGTTGGGAAATGGAAAAGCAGCACATGAATAAATGCAAACAATCCGCTATTTTGTTTCGACGCATATGTCTCATTTCTTGGCTGCACGTGTTCGAGTATTTCTTCACAAACGAGGAAAGCCATTGATTTTATATGTAAAATGTAGGGCTAGATCCCTAAAGAAAAAAAAAACCTCAACTTCATGGGTTTATTTATTTCTCGAAAAAAAATAACACATTTATAAAAAAAATTAAAAAAGTTATTTTTCAAGAAAGGAACAACATATTTTGCTATTTGGATGGAAACTTAAAAGCTTGAAAAATATTTCTCACCTTTAGCACGGAAATTTTCCTAAGTAGAGATATATTATCATGTGTTATAGTAACTTGTGTATAGTAAGTCGAGTAACCAAGTATGGGCACTAGGGTTCCAGCTTAATGGACCTCGGTCTAGCCTCAATGGACCTAAGCGTTAAGGACCAGAGCACGAGCTTCGGGTCCCTAATCTTGGCTTTGATGGATGTGGGTGTGATGTCAAAGACCTATGATCATGCATTGAGGTACCGAACACAATCTTGATGGACTTGGGTGCATGTGCTAGGGTTCAAACCTAGCCTTGATCGACCTAGGCAAACGCTAGGGTTACAAACCCAACCTTAATGAACCCGAGTCCTAGATTGGGATGTCCTCCCAAGCTAGGGTCGTGGGTACGAGCACGGAGGTCTTGGGCCTATAGAAGGACATAGGCATGGGAGTCGGGCCTGGCCTCCATAAACCTTGTCCTAGGAGATAGATACCCCGAGCACTCGTATCGAGGTCACGATCCTGTCCTTGATGGACTCGATCTCGAGCCTAAATGCTATGGACTTGAGCCTGACCTCAATGGAACAGGACTCGAGTGTTGGAGATATAGATATAAGCACTGGGGTCTTGGACCTAGCTTCTATGGATCGAAGTCGAGGGCGCTGGGGAGTTAGGTATTGGTATAGAGTCATAGCACCGATGTTCCAAGACTAACATCTATAAACCTAGTGTTCCAAGTTCGGCCTCTTTTGTAACATCCTGAGTTTTGATCCTTTTTTTCGAAATTTGAATACAAAATGGTTATTTCATGGACACGCTATAAATGAATCACACTTGGAGTTGGCCACTCTGAGATGAGTAATCAAAAGGGAAATGTTAGCTAGGAATATAAGCATGTGGATCAAATGGTCAATACGCGTAACTCCTAAAAGTCACCCGTTAGTTTGAGAATTTATTTAAAGTTATCGTCTTATGAATGAGGCCGCGAATTGAGTTTCAGAATAAGATAATTGACTCTCAAGAGCGTTACGGAGGTTAAAATTGAATGTCGCCTCGAAAGGCATAAATTGATAGCTTGGCATTACAATGCCTAGAGAAAAGGGCAAAATTGAAAATTGCCATTTTACTCCTGATTTGTGCTAGAATCCATGGCTAGATGACGTTAGTAATTTTAGCAATGCTAGAAAAATTATTCGGTGGTATTACGAGTTATTTTCCGATTGCGGTTGAGCCAAATCAACACCGATTGAGCCCCTATTGGTGTTGAAATTTCATGATTTTTGAGAAATGTTTCGTCAATCACATTTTTGACCATTTTGACCAGCTTTGATTGAAATTATTGGTGCCCAGACCTTTATTAGTCTAAATTTTATTGATAATCCAAAGATTAGTCCATTCGTTCAGTTTTATGTCACTTTTGGTGAATAGTCACCGGCGATAATTATCCTCAAGATATTTATTGATCAAACTACTCTCTCTTCTCCATAATTACCACTAGATTCTCTCTCTCTCTCTCTCTCTCTCTCTCTCTCTCTCTCTCTCTCTCTCTCTCTCTCTCTTTATTGGCTCCATATTTTTGCTGCCAACTTCAATTGGCCGTAGATGGAAATCTGACCATTAGATTTTCGTGATTTTTGGATATGTCGTAATCCTATTCGAGATGAGGTCATAGATGAATCACTTTGATTCGAGGTCGTTTGACCTTTCAAATCTACTTTGCCGTTTCAGTTTGTCGCGACCCTCTGAAAATATTTTTATTATTTCTAGGGGTTAACGGATTATTAGGTTAATTAGATTTGACTAACCTAACGCGGACCCTCCCAAGCCCTACCGAATCGCAACTTTGGTTTTTGTTTAAATGATTTTGAAATTTGGAGTCGCCACTAATCGTTCTTGGTAAGTCGATTAGAAACCTAAATAAATTAGCGGGAGAACTAATTTATTCCTGCGAACCAGAGATTAGGAGCTCGGGGACTTGGTTACACTAGTTAATTAAAACTAATGCCCTTTCGGTACCTTAATTTCATGGATATCATAATTCGGCAACTCAGCCTTGGTTTATTCCTAAGGCTCTAGTAGGGTATTCTCTTTTGTATTTTCACTTTTTAAATAGGATGCATGGATGATATATATTTTTATTTGTTATATTTTTTTAAGTGTTAAAGATTCCCTGAAGCCGAAAGAGGGAGTGTGTTAATGACTTCTGTGCAGTATTACAACCTACTTATCTTTTAGGTTTGATGATTCAAAAATTAAATTATAGGAAGTACATGACAATGAATAAACACCTCCAATGGGAGGCCTAGCATTGGCTTGGCTCTTTCCTTTGGGATTTAAGGTACAGGTATTTAAGTTGCAAGTATTTAAACTACTGTAAGTAAAAACCTCCAATGGGAGGCTAAGCATTGGCTTGGCTCTTCCCTTTGGGATTTAAGGTATAGGTATTTAAGTTGCAGGTATTTAACTACTGTAAGTAAAAACCTCCAATGAGAGGCTAAGCATTGGCTTGGCTCTTCCCTTTGGGATTTAAGGTACATGTATTTAAGTTGCAGGTATTTAACTACTGTAAGTAAAAACCTCCAATGGGAGGCTAAGCATTGGCTTGGCTCTTCCCTTTGGGATTTATGGTGCAGGTATTTAAATTGCGGATGGACTTTGTCCTCTCCATTCTGGGGTATGAATTCTTTAAAATGAAATACAACGAATTGATTCAACAATTTGAAATTTGTTCGCGCTTGAGGACTCCTCCAAGCCGATTTTGTGCTTCCATAGGGTTGACCATTGATATAGAGCTTCGGCTTCCTGACATAAAATAAAGTGAAGTGTCAGTATACAAAATATGTGCTAATCTGCACCTAAAACCAGAAGAGTGGAAAGAGTACTTATCTCCCATTTTTTTGGGAGGGATTTCTATAATTGATTTTCGCTCTCTATGTTCCCAATATAGAGAGTTTCTTTTGAATTAAGAGGGACTTTTAGTCACAGATCAGTTGAGAAATCGGTGGACAGCTTAGGAGCTTGTCTGGGCCGATTTTTGCATCTCTACGAGATTTTTGCTGTTGACGTAGAGATATCCTTCTCCTGACATAAAATATGGGGAAAAAAAGAGATGGAGAAAGTGTATACAATTTGTGCTAATTTGCGAGTAAAATCATAAATAAATAAATAAATAAAAACACTTAGCTCAAATTTGCTTGCTCGTTGACGAGGATGAACTCTTGATTTATATTGATCGATGAAGGAATTTGTGATGATAACCCCTAGCTTTAAACTCCCATCATCTTCAAAATTCTCTCTCTTTTGATATTTTCTTTTTCTCGAATTTTTCTTCAATCTCCCAAAACTCTCTCAAACATCCAAAATTTCCTCTCCAAAAAATTCTCCCAAACACTTCAAATTTTCTCTCCCAAGAATCCCCTCTCAAGCTCACTTCATCCTCCTTTTATAATCTACTCATCTATCTCCCATTCTAATTTTTCCACTAACTCTATCTCCCATTCTAATTTCTCCACTAACTCTTCTTCATTTTCATCTTCCATTCTCCATCTCTATCTCACATTCTAATCTCTCCACTAACTCTTCTTCATCTTCATCTTCCCTTCTCCATATTTATCTCCCATTCTAATCTCTCCACTAACTCTTCTTCATCTCCATCTTCCCTTCTCTATTCTTATCTTCCATTCTAATTTCTCTACTAACTCTTCTTCATCTCTATCTTCCCTTCTCTATTCTTATCTTATTTTCTCCATCTATTCTTTTCCAACTTCTCTTCTTCATCTCCTCTTCTCCATCTTCCCTTCTCTATTCTAATTTATCCACTAACTCTTCTTTTTGTTATTTGTAAAATAATCCTTCAAGAGTTAAGTATTTGCACTCTAGTCCTTGAATTTTAAGTATTTACAATTTAGTCCCTGAAAAAATATATTTCTTTAAGTCCAAATCTCCTCACAATTTTTGACACACCAAAATTCACCACATGTCAAATTTAAGCTCATTTCTTGCCGTTGAAAATAATGCAGAATTTAATTAAAGCCCTTTTGCAAAATTAAGTCATTCTGGGTATAATTGGGCCAAGATGAAAATTTAAAATATTAGAAGACATTGTCACAACTCATAAAAAGTGAAAATTAAAAATAAGTTGACTCAAATTAAATTTTTTTAGGCCCGATTTAAGATTATACTCGTGAAGGAACACGTGACTCGAATTGGATTTTTCTGAATTTACGATGGCCAATATGAAAATAGATTTAAAATAAAAATATTAACTATCTTTGTGTATTTTTTTGGCCTCAAATGTTATTTTTCCAAAATTTTCAAGTATTTTTGTATTTTTTTTTAAAAAAATTAAAAATATATATATAATATGAAATTTTATTTTTTGTTCAAAAATGGTTGCCTAGGCTTGGCCAAGGCTTCCAAAGTTGATTTTTCAATTTTCTCATTTTTTCTTCATTTTTTGTTTTATGAATTTTCGAAAATAAAAATACCGAAAAATACTGAAAATATGAAAAATCGTTTTTTGGTCAAAATTGGTTCCCTAGGCTTGGCTAAGGTCCCCAAAGTTGATTTTTCAATTTTATGAATTTTTATGGATTTTTTATTACTTTAGCAATAGAAAAAATGATTAAAAATCAGGTGTCAACAGCTGCCCCTCTTTGAAAGGAAGCTCGGTAGAGGTTCATTTCAAAGACGAGATGACACCTGAATTCTAATCGACTCAATACAAGGAAATAAAAAGAGTCGTGACATGAATGTTCCACTGAAAATGAAATGAGAACCTAAGGATTCGTTATATAAAAAAACTTTAGGGTGGTTGAACTTGAACCCGTATGGTGGATCAACCCATGGTAGATTCCTAATAAAAGGATTCTACTGATTAAAAATTGAATTAAAATTTGACCCGTATGGTGGGTCATACCATTTGACCCGTGTGGTGGGTCGTACCATGGTAGATTCCTAATAAAAGGATTCTACTGATTAAATTTTGATTGAGATTTGACCCGTATGGTAGGTCACCCCATGGAGATACCTGTAAGAAGGACTTGGTGCCTGTAGAAAGGACTTGGTGTCTGTAAAAAGGACTTGTGCCTGTAAGAAGGACTTGATTTGCCTGTAAGAAGGACTTACTTTGCCTGTAAGAAGGACTTTGTGCCTGTAAGAAGGACTTGCGTTGCCTGTAAGAAGGACTTTGTTTGCCTGTAAGAAGGACTTTGTTTGCCTGTAAGAAAGACTTGATTTGCCTGTAAGAAGAACTTTATGCCTGTAAGAAGGACTTGATTTTCCTGTAAGAAGGACTTGATTTGCCTATAAGAAGGACTTGGTTTGCCTGTAAGAAGGACTTAGTTTGCCTGTAAGAAGGACTTGATTTGCCTATAAGAAGGACTTTGTGCCTGTAAGAAGGACTTGGTTTGCCTGTAAGAAGGACTTGATTTGCCTATAAGAAGGACTTTATGCCTGTAAGAAGGACTTGATTTACCTGTAAGAAGAACTTTGTGCCTGTAAAAAGGACTTTGTACCTGTAAGAAGGACTTGATTTGCCTGTAAGAAGGACTTGTTTTGCCTGTAAGAAGGACTTGTTTTGCCTGTAAGAAGGACTTTGTTTGCCTGTAAGAAGGACTTGATTTGCCTGTAAGAAGGACTTTGTGCCTGTAAGAAGGACTTGGTTTGCCAGTAAGAAGGACTTAGTTTGCCAGTAAGAAGGACTTTATGCCTGTAAGAAGGACTTAGTTTGCCTGTAAGAAGGACTTTATGCCTGTAAGAAGGACTTGGTTTGCCTGTAAGAAGGACTTGGTTTGCCTGTAAGAAGGACTTAGTTTGCCTGTAAGAAGGGCTTGGTGTACCTCAAAGGGTGCCATTCTGAAATCTGGGGAGACCAGGAATCCTACGGAAGCTCAAACCCAAATTATATTCTCCTGTCGCTTTAGGAATAAACCAAAGAGGCAGAGATAAAAAGGTCTCGAACATTTCTGTCCTTAAGACAAATCATGCTTTATTGAAGAAGGTGGATACCTATATATACCGCAATGGATTCGAGTACCCCAACAACCGTCAGAATTCATTCTCTTGAAAGGTTCAGGTTGAAGATATACTTACCTGAGAATTTGGAAGAAATGCTTAGTGACTTCTCGACAACCAGGCTTGTTCATTCAATAATCGCCAAATGAATTTCAAGACTTTGGAAGGTAACTCAAACACCGGGAATGTGTTGCCTGTCAGGCAATGTCAGAGCTAACATGTGCAAGCATTTTCATCAATGCGTTCATTGGTTCATACAAAATTGTTCAGCTAAGTTGGCAATGATTAGAAGTAGTCTGTGTGATAACTCATGATGCAATCAATCAAAATGTGGATCATGCAAAACTATTCTGTCAAGTTTGCATTACCAATTCTATTTAAGGAGGTTCTCATAATATGAACGCCTCGAATGTAATCTGAATGGGGGACTTTAGTCCGAAGGGGCTTTCTCTCACTCTAGAGAAAGGCTGTTTATCTGTAGATTAAAATGTTAGACCCGTGTGTAGAAATGGTTTAACTTTCCTCATCCTGTTATGCCCCATTTTGCACATTTGATGTCTCCTATGCAGTTTATGCTCTAAGTTGGAGTTGGTAAATTAAACATGCGGAATAATCATACATAATTCGTGAAATGTGTAAACACAATGCCGATGTGACAATTTTTAGCATCATGTGTATTTATATAATGTGCAAACATGGGCGGATTTGAATTGCCCTTGGTATGTGGGTGGATTGAACAAATTGGGAAGCCCACTCCTTATGTCGAGGAGCGGTTTGTCTCAAGTTTTGCCCCTGCACGATGAGGCATATGGGTGAGGGAGCATTTTGGTTTGTTTAGTGACAGCGACCGCCATGGTTTAGCAGTTAAATGCCCCCCATTTTTCACCAGAATAGATCTTGTCAAATGATCATCATTTTCTTTTGGATTTGTCTCCTCCAACATGTTACATGTTAGTATAAATATTTCCTGTAACAAGAAAAGGAGACATGTCAACCGGTATTAAAAGGGATAAATTGGAAACGATACTGATTTACCCTTCATCTTGAATGCCTTGGACAAGTCTTTTACCAATTTTGCTGGGTTGAGTTTTCTTCGACTTTTGTTGGATGCTTCACCATTAAGCCGAGAATGTGGCAAAATATTGACTTCGGTATTACTCGTCGAGTATTCCTGCATTCGGTCCATTGGACCATAGGTGTCCATGGGGTTTTCTTTTCAAAGGTTAATCCTTGGGGATAACGCGGCCCTGTTGTATCACCTTGGGCCTTGTTACGATATTTCTCGAGGTAATTTGCAATCCCTGTTAAGAATGGAATAAAAAAATTCAGGACTCGAGATGATTATGTGCAAATTAGAACGATACAGAATACCCATGTCTGAGATTGTTCGGATCTTTCGCTTGTATTTTTCTTTAACCGAAGCTGTCCATCCCGTGGTAATGTCCATGAGTTGATTTGCCCCCAATTTAGCCCGACCAGGAAATTTGGTTTTTGGATACAACTGTATTCTCGAGTCGCTTTTGCAAATTCCTGAAAATAGAAGGGATCAAATTTAAAACCGGAGTAATTTAAGGGTAAATTGGAACGATACGGATTTACCCTTCAAATTTACGCAGATTTCGTCTCGATATTAATTTTTTCGAGTTTGGCGCGGTTAACGGCTCCGAGCATTTAATAGGGGGAAAGGGAAATGATTACTTCTAGCTTGTGCATTAATTTTGGACATCGACAAAAGGCGAGAACGTGCGATGAAACTAAGTAGACGTATTCGTCTAGGTTTAATCTTCTTCATGATGCTCTTGCGGGTTGCGGTAGACGATGATATCAAGAACATTAGAGAGGCATTCAGTGTGGCTTTCCACCAGCCGCCTAGAGACCCGCGTTCAATCATGTAAATTAATAAAGCTACCACCACTTAATTAGTGTGCCAATAAATTCGGCCATTTGTTGCGTGCCCCACTTCAACCGTGTTTTGTTTCTTTCGGTGCCCACTTGCTCTTGTCGGGCGCCTGTAGCATTGGAAGAAATACTTGTGGGTCACATTCATTAATAGAACCTCGGTCCTCTAAAACCCTCCGCGTGTTTCGGATCCGAGGAAATTTTAAGACCGGTCTCTGGTTGATTTAATCAGGTTAAGGTACTTATTTCATGGTTTCTGATTATATAATCCATATTGTCTTTCAAAAGATGCGGGATCCTCTGTAATACATTAAATATGCCCACGTGTTTAATCAGTATAAGTCCACCGTCATATCACAATATACTGCCCATACAAGTTTACGGATTGACACAACTCTATCTGTCAAAGATGGACAGTGTTCGTTTGCCTCCCTGAATTAACGGTTGAAGCCTTGGTGTTTTTCGTCTTTTGGTATTTCTGAAGATGATTCTTGATATATTATTGAACTTAATTTTTACACCCGTCTGGGGTATCTAGGATCTCCCTGCAAAAGAAAAGGATATAATTAGTATGCGACACAAGAAATGTCGGTCCATGACTCATATATTAGTCCAATTTTATTTTTTCTATTTTATAGAGAAATCAGAAAAAAAATTTTCTTTAGGAAGAAATGGGTTAATTTCTGATACAGAATTTTTTTTTGCATATTTATTACTCTTTTTTTTATTATTTTTTTAAAGGAATGTGACAAAATCTCTTGATGTTTACTAAAATCTTTGAAGGAATTTCCTTTTTATCAAAATAAATTTTCAGAGGTAAATTTATCAGGAAAATTTTATTTTTATTGAAGCAGAAAAGACATAACAGAAATCCTTTATTGGTTAACAAAATTCCCCCGAGACATTAGTCTAATTTTATTTAGAGAAAATTTTCTTAGAAAAACATGAGCGAATTTCTCGAAAAGAATTTTTGTTGCAAGTTTTTATAATTTGAAAGAATGTGATAAAATCACTTGATGTTTACCAAAGTTTTTTTTTGAAGGAATTTTTCTTTTTATCGAAATAAATTTTCAGAGGAAAATTTGTCAGGAAAATTTCATTTTTATTGAAGCAAGAAAAACATGACAAAAATCTCTTATTGGTCAATACAACTCCCCCGAGACATTAGTCTAATTTTATTTAGAGAAACTTTTCTTAGAAAAACATGAGCGAATTTCTCGAGAAGAATTTTCTTGCAAGTTTTTATAATTTGAAAAATGTGATAAAATCACTTGATGTCTACTAGAGTTTTTTTTTTAAAGAATTTTTCTTTTTATTGAAATAAATTTTCTGAGGAAAATTTTTTCAGGAAAATTTCATTTTTATTGAAGTAATAAAAACATGACAAAAATCTCTTATTGGTTAATAAAATTCCCATGAAGGGATTTTTTCACATCATTTTTTCAAAAAAAAAATAATAAAAAGAAATGAGGGACAAATTTAATTTTTATTTTCTTTTAAAAGAATGGTCGTAATATCAAGCTCAAAAACTGACTAACACCTAGCATGGACCGACCGAAAATAAATACAAGATAAAATTAGAGAACTTACTTTTACCTTGGAGAAATGCAAATCACATAGTCATGCGCATGACTCAAGTGAGGAGTGGACTCTAGAAAATAAAAGAAGGAGAGACAGGGTATGGACCTAAAAGGCCCCCACTATCTGAATTGACAACCTTACCCTCCGCGCAATCAAATCACAATGGGAAGAATTGTCAATTCAGATAATGAGCGGGACAAAATATGGTCAACCCAAGCGTAATCGACGCAAGAGCTTTGCATATTCGATCCCTATCTATGGTTACCTAGGAAAAATTTCGCGACTTGGGTTTAGACGCTTGTGTGTGCAGGTGTTGTGATCCTCAGAATATGCAAGACATGCACAACAATTGATATCAAAACAGCGCTTCTAAAAATGTGTGAAATTAAACATAATCCCAACACCGAGCCTGCAAAACAAATGGGTTAGCCAAACACTCCGTCCCTTATAACTCCCATCCTGCAAAAACATATAACACCTATAGAATGAGTCCCAAGCAAGATCGCCAGAAGCGAGATATCCATGAAATTTTCATTGGCCTAAGTCCACTAAGACTTTTAAAATTTCGAAAAAATTTAAGTATTCCAATTGGTATCTTTTTTCGAAAATTAAAAATCTCTATTCCCCAGCGGAGTCGCCAGTCTGTCGCGACCCTCTGAAAATATTTTTATTATTTCTAGGGGTTAACGGATTATTAGGTTAATTAGATTTGACTAACCTAACGCGGACCCTCCCAAGCCCTACCGAATCGCAACTTTGGTTTTTGTTTAAATGATTTTGAAATTTGGAGTCGCCACTAATCGTTCTTGGTAGGTCGATTAGAAACCTAAATAAATTAGCGGGAGAACTAATTTATTCCTGCGAACCAGAGATTAGGAGCTCGGGGACTTGGTTACACTAGTTAATTAAAACTAATGCCCTTTCGGTACCTTAATTTCATGGATATCCTAATTCGGCAACTCAGGCTTGGTTTATTCCTAAGGCTCTAGTAGGGTATTCTCTTTTGTATTTTCACTTTTTAAATAGGATGCATGGATGATATATATTTTTATTTGTTATATTTTTTTAAGTGTTAAAGATTCCCTGAAGCCGAAAGAGGGAGTGTGTTAACGACTTCTGTGCAATATTACAACCTACTTATCTTTTAGGTCTGATGATTCAAAAATTAAATTATAGGAAGTACATGACAATGAATAAACACCTCCAATGGGAGGCCTAGCATTGGCTTGGCTCTTCCCTTTGGGATTTAAGGTACAGGTATTTAAGTTGCAAGTATTTAAACTACTGTAAGTAAAAACCTCCAATGGGAGGCTAAGCATTGGCTTGGCTCTTCCCTTTGGGATTTAAGGTATAGGTATTTAAGTTGCAGGTATTTAACTACTGTAAGTAAAAACCTCCAATGGGAGGCTAAGCATTGGCTTGGCTCTTCCCTTTGGGATTTAAGGTACATGTATTTAAGTTGCAGGTATTTAACTACTGTAAGTAAAAACCTCCAATGGGAGGCTAAGCATTGGCTTGGCTCTTCCCTTTGGGATTTAAGGTACAGGTATTTAAGTTGCAGGTATTTAACTACTGTAAGTAAAAACCTCCAATGGGAGGCTAAGCATTGGCTTGGCTCTTCCCTTTGGGATTTAAGGTACAAGTATTTAAGTTGCAGGTATTTAACTACTGTAAGTAAAAACCTCCAATGGGAGGCTAAGCATTGGCTTGGCTCTTCCCTTTGGGATTTATGATGCAGGTATTTAAATTGCGGATGGACTTTGTCCTCTCCATTCTGGGGTATGAATTCTTTAAAATGAAATACAACGAATTGATTCAACAATTTGAAATTTGTACGCGCTTGAGGACTCCTGCAAGCCGATTTTGTGCTTCCATAGGGTTGACCATTGATATAGAGTTGCGGCTTCCTGACATAAAATAGAGTGAAGTGTCAGTATACAAAATATGTGCTAATCTGCACCTAAAACCAGAAGAGTGGAAAGAGTACTTATCTCCCGTTTTTTGGGAGGGATTTCTATAATTGATTTTCGCTCTCTATGTTCCCAATATAGAGAGTTTCTTTTGAATTAAGATGGACTTTTAGTCACAGATCAGTTGAGAAATCGGTGGACAGCTTAGGAGCTTGTCTGGGCCGATTTTTGCATCTCTACGAGATTTTTGCTGTTGACATAGAGATATCCTTCTCCTGACATAAAATATGGGGAAAAAAAGAGATGGAGAAAGTGTATTCAATTTGTGCTAATTTGCGAGTAAAATAATAAATAAATGAATAAATAAAAACACTTAGCTCTAATTTGCTTGCTCGTTAACGAGGATGAACTCTTGATTTATATTGATCGATGAAGGAATTTGTGATGATAACCCCTAGCTTTAAACTCCCATCATCTTCAAAATTCTCTCTCTTTTGGTATTTTCTTTTTCTCGAATTTTTCTTCAATCTCCCAAAACTCTCTCAAACATCCAAAATTTCCTCTCCAAAAAATTCTCCCAAACACTTCAAATTTTCTCTCCCAAGAATCCCCTCTCAAGCTCACTTCATCCTCCTTTTATAATCTACTCATCTATCTCCCATTCTAATTTTTCCACTAACTCTATCTCCCATTCTAATTTCTCCACTAACTCTTCTTCATTTTCATCTTCCATTCTCCATCTTTATCTCACATTCTAATCTCTCCACTAACTCTTCTTCATCTTCATCTTCCCTTCTCCATATTTATCTTCCATTCTAATCTCTCCACTAACTCTTCTTCATCTCCATCTTCCCTTCTCTATTCTTATCTTCCATTCTAATTTCTCTACTAACTCTTCTTCATCTCTATCTTCCCTTCTCTATTCTTATCTTATTTTCTCCATCTATTCTTCTCCAACTTCTCTTCTTCATCTCCTCTTCTCCATCTTCCCTTCTCTATTCTAATTTATCCACTAACTCTTCTTTTTGTTATTTGTAAAATAATCCTTCAAGAGTTAAGTATTTGCACTCTAGTCCTTGAATTTTAAGTATTTACAATTTAGTCCCTGAAAAAATATATTTCTTTAAGTCCAAATCTCCTCACAATTTTTGACACACCAAAATTCACCACATGTCAAATTTAAGCTCATTTCTTGCCGTTGAAAATAATGCAGAATTTAATTAAAGCCCTTTTGCAAAATTAAGTCATTCTGGGTATAATTGGGCCAAGATGAAAATTTAAAATATTAGAAAACAATGTCACAACTCATAAAAAGTGAAAATTAAAAATAAGTTGACTCAAATTAAATTTTTTTAGGCCCGATTCAAGATTATACTCGTGAAGGAACACGTGACTCGAATTGGATTTTTCTGAATTTGCGATGGCCAATATGAAAATAGATTTAAAATAAAAATATTAACTATCTTTGTGTATTTTTTTGGCCTCAAATGTTATTTTTCCAAAATTTTCAAGTATTTTTGTATTTTTTTTAAAAAAAAATTAAAAATATATATATAATATGAAATTTTATTTTTTGTTCAAAAATGGTTGCCTAGGCTTGGCCAAGGCTTCCAAAGTTGATTTTTCAATTTTCTCATTTTTTCTTCATTTTTTGTTTTATGAATTTTCGAAAATAAAAATATCGAAAAATACTGAAAATATGAAAAATCGTTTTTTGGTCAAAATTGGTTCCCTAGGCTTGGCTAAGGTCTCCAAAGTTGATTTTTCAATTTTATGAATTTTTATGGATTTTTTATTACTTTAGCAATAGAAAAAATGATTAAAAATCAGGTGTCAACACAGTTGACGAACCAGTTTTCTGTTACCTGAATTTGAAATATAGTTCATGTTGATATATGTTAACCCCAGCGACCCCTAGAGCTCATTTTCATGTGAAAATATTGATTTTTAGCTTGTGAACCACTCCGTTCAAATAGCCTTGATTTCCTTGGGTTTTGTTGTATTCCGCCGCCGTCGTTGTGCTTCGCTGATCGCCGCCAGGCCGTTCATCATTCTGTTGCTCGTCCAACTCCAAATCAGCCTCGTCGAGGTAAGCCGACCCCTTAAACCTTGAGTAGAATATTAAATGATTCTTGGATAGACTTTAGGGTGCGATTCGAGGTAGATCGATATAGAAAAATTGACTGATTTGGCGATTTTTGTGGAAATCAATTCCGTGGTAAGGCTGTGGTACATTGTTTTGGGCTTGATATGTTGCTATCTTGGTTGAATATATGCTATTGGTGGTGGTTGATGTGGGTTTCGCAATGTTCGGGTATTGAAAAATGAAATTTCAGAACGTTTTGGGCGAAACTGAGCACGAGTGATTTTCTGTGGTACTGTTCACAAGCCTAAAATATTATTTATATGCTGTCCATTTGTATTTAGGGTCAATTATTGAGATATCATAGGTCTAAAATGCATATTTTAGTGCAAAAATGGTACGGATCTGATGCGTACGATACGCTGGTCGGACTTGATGCGTTTAACACGCGTCGAGTTAGCTAGAGAGCTGAGATTGAAATTTGAGCACGGAATGTGCACGCATTTGAATTGTTGATCTCTATGTAGATATGAATTATTGGCATGCCAGATTATTTCAATGATGAGCTGTTTCTCGTTTGCCCTTATTTCTGTTTCTGTGACTCGAATGTTTATGAGAGCATCTTAGAGTTGGATTTGAGGGTGTGTAATATCCTGAGAGAGATTAGGGTGAGCTTACTGAGATGTGTTCTCACGGTAATTTCCCTCATCTTTCAGACCCTATAACATAAGCATTGCAGGGATACTACAAGATTTGATATCCAGGTGATGGAGTACCCAGTTAGTAAAGACAATTGATGTTAAATCAGTGGTTGCTGATGAATGTGGTCGCCTTGGGTTATTTGTTGTTGTTAATCTTTATAAAACTGATATTCATGTGTAATATGGAACTGAGATTATGTATATATATATATATATATATATATATACGAGGTGTTATAGTTACGTTAGTCCTTGCCCATTCGCTGTCAGAGGTAATGTTTTGCTTTCACTAGCATTTAATTTGGATATTAAGGTTTCTAGATCGGCGACAGTCCTGAAATATCGCATGTATCAACCGTCGTTTTGTAGATTTCGCACGCTCATAGAGGTTTGGGGCGTGACATCTTTGGACTAGGGTCTTGACCCTGATGGACCCTAGTGAACTCAGCCATGCCCAAGAACAAATTTTGGGGTTCTTGACATAGAGATTCTGATCCAAGCTTCGACATTTAGTTATATTTTGAAAAATAATTTTCTATTTTTAACGAGGAAATCATTTTCTTGAATATAAGTATATATTTTATGTTGATAAGGGGAAAAAAATTCTATTAACTCATTTTCTTAAGGAACCCAAACCGCGATAAATGAGGAAAATATTTTTCGCGGAACAAGCAGAGCCTTGGTCCGACCTCAATTTTGCCTGAACATTTTTTTTTACTTGCTTAAAAAAATCCCCAACTTTCACTCCAATCTTATATTTTTCCACATCCCCAAAAATGCCATAAGTTTTTTCAAAATTATCAACATCAGAGCTCGTTAGAAGAAAAATATTGGCTAGATTAGATGGGTGAGGTAGATAGTGCAATGAACCACTAAAAGATTGACATGTGGCTAGTCAAGGCTCATCGGTCGGTGAGATTTTTCAAAAAGAGAGAGCCAACAATTCTCCATCATCTCTCTTTATCTTCCTCGACCAGATCCCCACTCGACCATAACACCAGGCCAGTCTCTCGACCAAAACCACGCCACCGCTACCATTGCTTCTACCTTCTTTGTCCTTTTTGCCCCCTCTGTGTCACCTCGTCTCTTTCTCTGGGTTCACAACTTGCTTTACTCTCTTCAAGTTCACTCTCTCTCCTTGAACCCACACCACGCTCCCACCTCTACCGTCGAGTCCAAAAGCCTCATTGGCAGCTCTGATTTTTCCTTTGCTTCCGACGAGCCCAAGTCAGGGTTTCCCCTCTTTGCAATCCAAAAGCTTCAGCTTTGCGAAGAGATTATTTATTTTGAATATTTGTTTAAAATGGAGGCCGGTCATTTTTGTCACTAATATTAGGCAAAATACATGAAAATCGTGAAGTATCTTCTAACATTTGCATGTATTATTTGCATTGTTGTTGCACATGACTCATGATGGGGTCGCATCCTATAATAAGCTGCAGTTGACTAACATTGAAGATACATGATAGAAACATTTGTCCAACAATCAGTAATTAGTGATTCGACACGAGAATTTTGAATGAATCAACCTAAAGTCAAGTGCCAAGTGGACAAATGTGAGGTGTGACATACTATTGGCGAGGCAACATTTGCAAAAGTCAATTTACAAGAAACTCTAAGACAGGGGCACTAGTGGTTCTTAAGATCCTAGACAAAGAGAAGGTTTTAAAACACAAAATGGAATAGGTCTCTTTCTATTGTCCGCCATGGTTATTCTATTGCCTGCTCAGATCTCATTCTTCTGTTAGATGAGATCGGATTTCTTATGTGTGATAGGCTTGTCAATTGTCTCTGACTACCCATTAAATCTTTGTTTGCATTGGTACGTATCTTTGCAGCGAGAGAATTTGTTGTTGGATGCATATGGGAGTGCATCATCCCAACAAGTCAGGGTAATTATGTGCCTTCAATCTCTACCTGAACATGCTTTCTTTTCATTAATGCTCTAATTTAATTCAATTGATGTTGTGAGATGGTTGTTATAAAATGGATCGACTTGCATCTGTGGATAACAATGTCGTGATCAACTTGCACTTTATAGCCACAATCACAACTCCTTAGATTGACATGGCTTGCTGTAGCACTAACTAAGTCTGGCAAGTAGTCTTCACTAGCATATGTCTTCTTCTTGTCTAGGTCCTTAACGATAGAGGCTATGGTGGTGAAACGGTAGGCAGACCTTATCGTCTTGCGGAGTAATACTCTTCGTATTACTTGCAGGTTACTTGCTTTTTGATGATTCTAATCTTATGAACCTGGATAAAAAAAAAAGTGAGCATTCTTTTCATTAAGTGTACTTTGAGTATTTTCATCATAACAATCTTGAGAAAAAAAAAATTGTTATCTTGCAGGTATATGACGTCTTCATCCAGAATAAATGAGAGTACTTGGAGCGGATTAACAATTGAAAATAAATGGTGATACTGTGGTAAGCATGCTACCATGAGAATATCAAAATTTAACGAGAAACAAACACAATCTCTACTATTATGAGGAAAAAAACATGTAAGTTCTTTACTTGGTGTTTGCCTACAATCGATGTGTCTTAATTCTATCACGAAGGTTCCGCCTATAATACTTGAAGATGACATGAGAACCATTAAGTACGTGCTTGAACATTTCGAAAATGAACTCAAGAACACTGAGGAGAAGGTGGGGAGAGATTAAGGCATACACTCAAGGATTGGCGCATAATGTGCACCAGTTAAATGTCTTACTAGTTAGAGGTGCTCTTTTTGTTTGTCTATTATTTGTTATTTTATTAGGTCTACTAGTCTAGACATAGTAGATGGCTGGAACTTTACTGCTACGTTCCCATAGCTTTGCTAGCAAAGATTTGCAATGATCGTTTCTGTGACAAGCAATTTTTTTTTTTTTAACTCTAGACCCTGTACTCTATGTTGTATGTTGAATTATGGTTCTCTACTTGTCCGACATTCTTTTTATGGAAGAGTTGTAGTCCTTTCATAACAGAATCATACATGATCCCTGCTAGACACAAGTAGTGTTCATTGAGGCCTCATAATGTTATCTTCCCTTTAACAAGCAAGTTAGAGTTCAGAGTGGGGGTAAATTTTGTTTATGGTCATCGACGTTGAACTTATGTGATCTTATAATAAGATCACTCAACCTTTGATTTTAATCATCCAATGCATTATATTTTCATTTTTCCTATTAGTGTACTTTTGATTGAAATCTAGCTAATTTTCCAGTGAAATGTTCATGTGGCAACCACATGGTGATGACTTGTCACCAAAACATTTGTTTGATTGGGCCAATGCAAACTTTATCGTTTTTTACACGCGACATCCTTTCGTCGAATGCAATTTCACGACTTGGATTACGTCGTGGAAGTCACATTTTTCAGACAAACATTTAGCAAATTGTTGTTACTCTATGTATAAGACTATCACATGACTTTGAAGAGGAAACTAAACCATTTTAAGTCTTTCAATGAAAAGCAAAAACATGGATATATTGATGGATCACACTAACAATAACATTGTGTTTTCTAGCCAAACCAAAGGTCTGTCTCTAATCAATTGTATAGTTCAAAGGAGATGCAAAACCTCTAGTCCGATCGCAATCATTTCCCTAAAAATGCAGCTCGAAACTCATTACAAACAAAAAATATGGAACGAAAAACAAAACGAAACAACAAGAAAATAAACTCTTTAACTCTATGATCAAGGCAAACAGATGACTTTCTCTTATATGACAACAAAGTATCCCTTGCTAAGCTTATGGTCTAGCTTCATGGACTACTCCCCAGGCTTCCATCTAGTCGAGCAAAGCTCATTGGGATTATCCTGCAGTAAGAGTGACAATGGTGAAGATGATATATTTTGATACAATATAAGAGTGCCCCTTATTTTGTACTATTAAGATAAGGGTATAATGGTCTTTTGTTGTTTAGAGGCTTTTATATATATCCTTGTAATCCTTTGTTAATGGAATATAATAATCTTTCCCTGAAATTAAACATGGTATTAGAGTAGGATTAAAAAAAAAATACCATCCACCGTAGATCTACAACTCCGGCGACCGTAGATTTACCAACCACCGTAGATCCCGAGGCCGGCGACCACAACCCGGCGTCGCACAAGGTCGATGACCTCAGCCGGGCGTTGCATAGGGCCGGCGACCGTCGTCCAGCCCTCACGAACCAGATTTGAGGTCGCCGAGACCAGGCGAAGCCAGATCTGAGGATTACGACGTCGATAGATGTCGCCTAGGCCTGCGACGGCCTTCTCCGACCTCGTCTAGGGCAAGCAAAGCTCTTCTCCCGCTTCTCAAAGCCCTCAATCGAGAGATGGACAGAGAGTTTTGCGTGGGTTTGAATTCGAGAGATGTTGCGACCTTGCTCGTAAAGAGGTGGAGCGAATTCAGTGGGAGGCATATGAAGGAATAAGATCCATCGCTTGAGGTGTTGGAAATGTCCTCGTGAAAGCTGCGTTGGAGAGGAGAGATGACTAGGGCATCTCACATTGCTGGTCACATGTTTGACGAAATGCGCATGTGAGATTGGCGGGTCTGTATATTCTCCAGAAGTCAAATAATCTGCTTTGATTTTTTGCGTACTTGAGGTCTATGTTTGCTGAAGTTGAGGAATTTCTTTGGCCAACTGTTGTCTCTGGTTGTCTCAAGATCTTTGATATAACATGAGGAAATGTGGAAGTGAGGTGTATAATGTGAAAGTGAGGTATAACTTGTCGATCTATGATTGTCTTGTGGTGTGGATGCTAGTATATGGTGTGGCTGCTAGGATAGTTACATAATTGATTATTGTTGTGACGTTGTTCTTCGGTTCAACAGTATTCTTGACAAGAAGGTACTAGCTACTGCAGTTGTGAAATGTGCATCCTCTGATGCGTTTAGGATGCATTGTTGTGCTGGACATCCACCACCAAATACTCTTCGGCATTTATTTCCAGAGTCTGAGTCTATGAGTCTTTTCAGTGTGAGGCTTGTCAGTTTGGTAAACATCATAGGGTTTCTTTTCCTTCTCGTCTTCAGAGTCGTGTGTGGTTCACTCAGATGTTTGGGGTCCGTCTCGTATTTCTGATATTTCTAGTTTTAGATATTATGTTAGATTTATGGATGATTTTTTCCCGAATGACTTGGTTATTTTTAATAAAAGATCGTACTAAGATTTTTCACTGCTTTCGTTTGTTCTATTTTAAAATGCTGAATCAGTATCATACTTCTATTCAAATTTTACGCTCCGATAATGCCAAAGAGTATCTCGCTGTCACTTCAGGTTTTCAGTCTTTTCTTGATTCTCATGGTATTATCCATCAGACTTCTTGTATATACACTCCTCAGCAAAATGGTGTCGCTGAGCGTAAAAATCGACATCTTCTTGATGTTGCCCGTTGCCTCATGTTTCACATGCATTTGCCTAAAACCTTTTAGGGACATGCTGTTCTTACAACCTGTTTTTTAATTAACCGGCTTCCTACTTCTATTCTTAAGGGGGAGATGCCATTCTCTATATTACATCCAAAACGTTCTCCCTTTGCTTTACCTCTACGTGTCTTTGGCTGTGTTTGTTTTGTGCATAATTTTATTCTAGGTCTTGATAAGCTAGATCTTCGTGCGGAGAAATGTATCTTTGTAGGATACTCTCGAACTCAAAAGGGCTACAAGTGTTATAGTCCTAAACGTCGTCGTGTGCTTGTGTCGGCAGATGTAACATTCTTTGAGGATCAGCCATATTATAATACTCAGATGGAACCTCTAGTGACTTCTGAGAGTAGTGAATGTGTCTTACCGACTTTTCCCCCACTCACACTTCCTCCAGCACCATCTACAGGATTTCAGTTTGCAAACCACACATATCATCAGCGTGGTGCCGCTCCTAGTGCAGTGGTACAAACTTCACCAACACATGATTCACATGTTCCCTCATCAGTTGCTGTACCATCCTTTGATCCTGATGCACCCATCGCTACTCGAAAAGGTACACGTTCTTGTGTTGGTCGTCCTATGGATCATTATGCTCCCTATTCTGGTCTTTCTAATTGTCCTCGCACTCGTCATCCTATTTCAAATTTCATGTCATATGACCGTTTATCTCCTAGTTTCTCCATGTTTATCTCGTCCTTGTCCTTTGTTTCTGTGCCTAGCAGTGTTGCTGAAACTCTTGCTCATCCTAGATGGCGGCAAGCAATGGAAGATGAAATGAAGGCCCTTATTGAGAACCGTACTTGAGAACTCACTACATTACCTGCAAAGAAACAAACCGTTGGTTATCATTGGGTATTCACTATTAAGATTCATCCTGATGGCACTCTTGATCGATTGAAGGCTTGATTGGTTGCAAAGGGATATACTCAGACATACGGTGTTGATTATGATAACACTTTTTCACCTATTGCCAAAATTCCATCTGTTCATGTCTTTATTTCCCTTGCAGCACATTTTGGTTGGCTTCTTCATCATTTAGATGTAAAAAATGCCTTCCTTTATGGTGACTTGTCCGAGGAAGTGTACATGGAGCAACCACTCGGGTTTGTTGCTCAGAGGGAGAATTTGGTATGCCGCTTACATAAAGCTCTGTATGGACTCAAGCAATCTCTTCGTGCTTGGTTTGGTAAATTTAGTGATGCTGTTATCAGGTTTGGTTTAAAACGGTGTCAAGTAGATCATTTAGTTTTTAGTTCTGTCTTCTCAGCTGGTTGTATTCTTTTGGTGGTATATGTGGATGATATTACCATTACTGGCAGTGATTCAGATGGTATCCAACGGCTTAAGCAATTTTTGTACACAGAATTTAATACCAAAGATCTGGGACGGCTACGATATTTTCTTGGTATCAAAGTTGCATATTCACATGCAGGCATCAATTTATCACAGCGAAAATATGTACTTGACATCGTTGATGAGGTTGGATTTCTTGGAGTAAAGCCAGTAGATATTCCTATGGAACCCAATGTGAAACTTGATTCAGAAAATGGAGAATTGTTACATGATCTAGGGAAGTACAGAAGATTAGTGGGAAAATTGAACTATCTTACTGTCACAAGGCCTGATATATCATTTGATGTCAGTATAATCATTCAATTCATGAATTCTCCTCGTACCACCCACTGGGATACTGTACTTAGAATTGTCAAGTACTTAAAGGGAGCGCCAGGTAAATGGCTACTTTTCAAGAATTATGGACATCTGGATACTATAGGTTTCTCTGACGTAGACTGGGCTGGATGTCCTACTGATAGGAGATCCACATCGGGTTACTATGTATTTCTTAGAGGTAATTTAGTTGCCTGGAAAAGTAAGAAATAACATGTGGTCTCCCGATCAAGTGCTGAAGCAGAATATAGAACTATGGCAAATGTGATTGCTCTGGTTGAGGATTTTATTATCAGAAATTGGTTTCCCAGCATCAGATCCATCTATATTATATTGTGATAATCAATCAGCTATTCGCATTGCAAATAATCTTGTCTTCCATGAGCGAACCAAACACATTGAGATTGATTGTCGCTTTGTAAGAGAGAAAGTTCAAAAAGGGGATATTATTCTTCAACATACAAGGACGGAGAATTAGCTTGCAGATGTCTTTACTAAATCTCTAAGGGGGAGTAGAGTGATTTTTTTATGTAACAAGTTGGGATTATTTAATATTTACATCCCAACTTGAGGGGGAGTGTTAGGATAAGGGTATAATGGTCTTTTGTTGTTTAGAGGCTTTTATATATATCCTTGTAATCCTTTGTTAATGGAATATAATAATCTTTCTCTGAAATTAAACATGTACTAACAACAGAACAGCAAAAAAGAAGAAAGAAATCCCTATTCTCATGCAAAAATTGGCTCCATCCTAAAATATCAGATGAAAACCCCTACAACATCTACCTTTTTAAGAAATTATTAGTGATGTGTATCAAATCTTCCCACACTTATATATGCTTAAGTTAAAAACCAAATTCAGGTAGTAGGAAAACTCCCTCTAGCAAACTAAACTAGTTCTTATGGAGGTCGCACTTCTTAAGCTGTATCAAATGCAAGGCAGTGTTTATAAATATTAAACTCAATTATAAAATACTAACAAGTATCATCTGAGCAATTAGTTTCTTAAATTTTAAACTAACTATACTTACTGAGAGAAATAGTAAAGCCACTCTAGAACCTTAATGAGTGCAAACATGCATCTAAAAGAAGGGATTCAATAATTTTGGTGGGGTAGGGAAGGAAGAGACCTCAATATTTCTTTAAAGTGGTCTGCACACTCTCGACTATTTATGTTGCGACCATGCATTGTCTATGCCTTCAGAATCATTCGATTCATTCATCCCAAGATGCTGAAAAGAGTCTAGTAACCCATGTACAAAGAAATAATGAAAATATTTACCCTTTAATAATCAACAAGCCTAGATAAATGTCGTAAAGAATCTCACTTCAACAAGAGGCAAGTTGTACCTGACTCAAAATGGTTCCATCTGAGAACTTTACACATGCCAATTAATTGAAGTGATGACTCTAAAATAGAGTTTGTTCTTCAAAGTTCCCTATTAATAAAATACAAAACAAGCATCTTTAGAACACAAGACCAAAGAAATTTAAAGATTAAAATTTGCAGCTAAGTTATTATAGGCAAGTGTCACGAACTGAGGGTCCGTATGGCATTCCTACGATCCGTGCAACCTTAGGAATGAGTTCCCAAGTCAATATACACACACTCACACTCGCTCAAGGGTCAGGTAATTCAAATCGAACTAAACACACTCACAATAGCACATGACCAAAGAGAGAGTAGAGGGAATCTGAATTGTATTGATATTCAAACAATGTACAAGTGAGGGGTTGGGTCTCTATTTATACAACACAAGGGGCAACTCGCCTAGGTTATGTTCATCTACTAGTAGTTGGTGGTTAGCTTTTGTAGCATGCGCGCTCAACCATGGATGAATTTGGACACCCTGCTAGCTGAAGATCACATCTGTTCACCTACCTAGCTTTCCTGGAGAATGTTCGACTGGGTCGGGTCGGTTTGGGCCACTCAATATCAACCCGTTTAATTCACGGATCACTCCGCACACCACGTCATGGCACATGAAAGCTAGCGAATCTGTTGGGCCATGATATTCTCTCCTACTCAATTAGGTGATGCCCTCATCGACTCTCTCGATATAGAAGATCTCGATGAGATTTTGAAATTACTACAGCCCTTCTTTCGATTCCCAACTATTTTTGCTCTCAGGGAGGCCCTTCTACTAAATCAACTATTCGCACTTAGACACCTGATAACGCTTCTTGATGAGTCGACTAGCCAAAATGCATTTGGCTTCTCGATCATAGAATTTTTATGCCCCAAGGGCACCCGTTGCAATTCCCCCCGTTCTAGCTCTTCCTTGTCTAAGTGAAATGACTTGAGCATGCTCACATGGAACATTAGATGAATTTTCAATTTCATTGGGAGTTCCATCTATGTCATCTTCCTAATCCATTGCGCCACACGAAATGGTCCTTCATATCTACACAGCAATGCCTTATGTACCCTCTTGTATTATAGGGTCAGCTTACGAAGCACTTGATCTCCAATTTGGAACTCCATATGCCGATATATCCAATTGGCCCATTTCTTCATTCTCTTGAAGGCTCTATGGAGACAAGTACGAGCTGAATTAACTTCCTCTTGCCACTCCCTAGCATATTACTTAGCTACCGGACTACTCCCTTATTAGCCTGTCCCAACCACATTTGGAGTAAGTGGCTGTTGTCCTATAACTATCTCGAAGGGACTCTTCCCCGTTGATTCGTTTCGCTACAAGTTGCAGGAAAATTGAGCCACATTGATCAATTTGGCCCAATCTCGTTGGGCCATACTCATATAGTATTGTAAGTATACTTCTAAGAGTACATTCACTTGCTTGGTCTTGGCCATTGATTTTCGAGTGGAGACTGGTGGAGAAGTTCAGCTCAGTGCTGAGCAGCTTAAAAAGCTCGATCTAGAATCTACCCATGAACTATGGGTTCCGATTGCTCACAATTGTCCGTGACATGCCCCAATATTTTACAACATGCTTTAGGAATAATTTGGCCACCTCCTCAGCTGGGCCAATCATCCATGGCTGGCATGAATGTTGCATACTTAGAGAATCGATCAACGACGACCATCAAAGTTTGACATCCTTCAGATTTGCGCGACCTAATGATGGAATCGATTGATACACTTTCCCACTATCTCCCCACGATTTGCAATGGTTTGAGGAGCCTAGCAGGAGATTTTTGCTCTAACTTATCTTGTTAACACACAAGGTAGGTCTGCATATAAACTTCCGCATCATCTCATAAATGTAGCCGAAAGTATCAATTTTCTACAAATGCCATTGTGCAACAGAGTCCAGGATGGCTTGCCCACTTGGAAGTTGCAAGCTCTAAAGGTGATGTTATTTACCTTCCCAAGCTTCTTGACTCCCTCAATCCTTCACTCCTTCACCAACCCCATCAACAACAAGCTGCAATTGCCAATCGACGAGCCAACAAATCTTGAAAAACTCTTTGCACGGCTTGAAATTACTCTGTCATATTTCACTATACAATAGTTTAGCATCATTCAAATTACCAAACTTAGCAAAACCCTCAATCAAAGGAAAGCTTTAGTTTTTGGATTGCAAAGAAGGGAAATCCTAACCTAAGCTCATCGGATGTAAAGGATAAATCAAAGCTGCCAATGGGCTCTAGGAGGCGAAGGTAAAAGCGGTGGCGTGGTTTTGGTCGAGGGAGAGAGAGCAAACTTGGAGAAAGTAGAGCAAGCCGTGAACCTAAAGAGAGAGATGTGGCGACATAGAGGGGACAAAAAGGACGGTGGATGTAGAGGTAAAAGCGGCAACGGCGGCGTGGTTTTGGTTGAAGATTGGCTTGGTTGTCATGGTTGAGTGGAGATCTAGTCTAGCAAGATAGAGAGAGTGAATTTGGGAAGAGAGAGAGAGAGCGCTCATCAACCTCATGAACTTCGGGAGAGAGAGAGAGAGAGAGAGAGAGAGAGAGAGAGAGAGAGAGAGAGAGAGAGAGAGAGAGAGAGAGAGAGAGAGATTTATGGGAGAGAGAGATAAAGAGACTTGTTGACCTCCCTCTTTTTTAAAAATTTGATTGGTGGTTAATGGAGGGAGAGGAGAGAGAAAACGGATGCTTGTTGGTTTCCTCTTTTAGAAAAATCTGATTGATAGGGCCCGATCAGTTACATGTCAATCTTTCAATAGTTCAATACACTATCTACTAACACATCTAATCTAGCTAATATTTTCTCCTTGTTCATCGTCCCTCTTCCTCGGCAATCCATCGAGAGAGAGAGAGAGAGAGAGAGAGAGAGAGAGAGAGAGACCATGTGTAGAATACTTACCATCTTCAGTTGCATTAACACCTTGCAAGCCAAGCGCTCGTGCATCATCAAGTTGTCTCGGAGGTTTGTTTTGCTTCATCGATGCGCCGCTATTCTCATTCTTCTTCTCCCTCCTCTATCTCATGTATTCAATGCAATCGAATTAGTCTCGCTTATGGCATGCTTTGTGCTTGCTGCTCTATCTGATGTGTGCCTTCGTTGAATCATGACCTTTTGTGTATCTGTGCATTTACCTTAGCATTTCTAAGTGTTCTCTACTAAATCATGATTGGTAGCATCCTTCTTTTGGGTGGAGATAGTTTATTCCTTTTTCGGGTTAGAATCTCTGCGTTATGAGTAGAAGTTTTTGACTAATTAGCTCGCTTGTTAGCTTGAAATGGCATGTAGGCTGCAACATAGAGGTCCTAATTCGAGTGGATTGCACTGTAATAGGGAATGCTACCTTGCGCATCAGGGATTGGCAATCATAGATCCTACTTCAGCAGATCAGCCCGTTTACAACGAGCATAAGACTGTCATTGTCACGGTACCTTTTAGTTTATGGCATGCTTGTCTATATCTAGTGAATCAGTTGAGGAGGAATGTTCTATTACTAGCATTAGAGTGGAAGCAAATGCATTTGAATTATTCTTCGACAAGATAGAATGGCCTTAACAAGTTTCGAGGCTATATTTAGCTGAGGATAAGATTTTGTGGTTCTTTGGGTGAAAGTTACCGTTGAAATTCTTCTTTTATTCTAATATAAATCAATGAATGGTCTTTGTTTGCTATGCTATCTACCCTTTACTCTTTTTCCAATGGTGCCGAGGAATTTTTTGCAGACAACTGAAAATGAACATTGGATGGTTGTTCTTAATCTCCTGCTTTTTCTATGCGTAATTTGTATCTCAAACTTTAGCTTCATGCTTAGGATTGGTTTGATGCCGCTCTTCATCAAGTATACTGAGCATTTGGTTCCTTATCCTTATTGAACTTAACCAACAAGTTTTTTATCTATGCATTTGTCCGTTTTAATATCGTGCTGTTGCTTCTAATTTTTCTTGTTCCATAAAACATCTTGCTAGAGGGGATTCATATTCATCATTGAATCTTCTTCTGTTTAACGTTTGTTGTACCGAATTACATTAGAATTGTAGACATGATTGACAGAGGGTTAACATAGGTTAATGGGGAGATCTACAGCCATAAAGCATTGAGAGAAAAGCTGAAGAATTTTCAATTCCACATTGGAAGTGACTACGAAGCCATTGCTCATTTGGTTTTAAGGAGGACCATCATATTGTACTATATTCATGTTGCCATTGTTCAAATGGCTTTTTGAAATAGATGTGTGCCCAGACATTAGTTTGTCCGCTTGATTTTTGGTTGTAGGTTGAACATAGTTAATCTAGATTTAAAGTTTCTTGGAATCTTATCCCAAATGTATGTGCTCGGTGGATTCTTTTGGATGCTTTAACTCTCTAATGGTGTGCGAAGGACCAAATTGATCTGCCTTGGAGTCAGATTTTCCTTTTGGCTTTTCTATAGACTATTTAATAAGTTTGATATAAATGTTTCCTTCTTCCTCCTTTTGTAGTATGAATAATATGGAGAAGAGTTTATGGATATGTTGGATGGCATGTTCTACTTTGTACTTCTTGACAGCTGTCGCGACCTAAAATTCATTTTTTAGGTTAATGGATTACCAGATTAATTGATTAAATTAACTAACATAGTTCGAGCTCTCCCAAGCTCTACCAAATCGCGACTTTGGTTTTTTGTTCAAATGGTTTTAAAATTTGGAGTTGCCACTAATCATTTTTGGTAGGTTGATTAGAAACCTAAGTAACCTAGCGGGAGAACTAAATTACTCCTGCAAACCAGAGATTATGAGTTCGGGACTTGGTTACACTAGTTAATTAAAACTAATGCCCTTTCGGTACCTTAATTTCATGGATATCCTATTTTGGCAACTCTCGCTTGATTTATTCCTAAGACCCTGGTAAGGTGTTCTTTTTATGTTTTCGCTTTAAAATGAAATGCACAAAGGGTATGAACGCAAATGTTGACATACGAATACGACACACAAATACGGACATACGAATATGATATACGATTACGTAGATATGCGAATACAAATACGTGCGTGACGTGCGAATGACATACGTGCATGACGTGCGAATGACATACGTACGTGACATGTGTATGAATACAATATGCATACGGGATAGACAAATACATATACGTGCGTTACATGCGAATGACATAGGTACGTGGACATGCGAATGATATGCGTACGTGACATGCGTATGAATACAACATGCATGCAGGGATAGCCGAATACGAATACGTATGTGACATGCGTATGAAGACGTACGAATACGATATGTAACATGCGTACATATACCATACAAATACGTGACATATATATGCATAGTGATATGTGTATGTAAATACGTACATTTCGATTTTGCCCATAAAGGGCAAAGTCGTCATTTTGAAAAGAGTGGATAAAACCCTCATTTTGAAATTTTTGATTTTTCTGAATGAATATGCATGGGTTAATAACATATCATAACATACAAATGTGGATTTGCAAACGTCGCGTACGTTACGTGCATACGAGAACAAACAAATACGATATGTCTATACGAACATACGGATAACATGACAAACATACATGAGACAAATTACATGAGATGCACATGAATGGCATTTTTTGTATTTTCAGATTTTCCATTTTTTTTTTGTTTTTTAGATTTTCTACATTTTTTTTTGTATTTTGGATGTATTATAAAAGAATACAAAATCACCCAAAGCAAACGAAGATGTGAAGAGAGAGCAGGTAAAGTAAAACTACCTTAAGGACAATGAAAATAAAACCCGCAACTCGTCGGGTGAATAATTACAGACTAATTAAATAAAACCCGAGACATGATCGGGAATACAACAAAAATGGACCGAAATGGACATCGGTCAAACACCCGTCGCCAAGTCTCGTGGGTCGGGAGTACAACAAAACGGACCGGAATGGACATCGGTCATCCTCCAGTCTTCAAAGCATCGGGCCGAAAGCCAAATGAAAATAATGAACTTATCCAATCAAAAATGCACAATCACTAATGAGTTAAGACAATTCAAAAACTCAAAGAAAGTTTAACACGTGCTGATTAAACTTCATTTAGACCATTTTTTACATTTTCCAATGCATTAACACAAAAAATACGAATTAAATCATACTGTCCATAAACATTCTTAGGGAGAAAGCAGTAACCATAAAATACAAAAGAAATAATGAAATGTATGCAAAACTTCTAAGATTTTTTTATGTGGATGGGAAAATGTGTCGTTGACAATTTTCATGTTTTACATTCTTATTGAAGAGACACTCATTTTCGTGTAGAAAATGGTCTTTCATGAGAGCCCAGCAGCAAACAAACAAATTTCACAAAACAGACATACTTCAGGATTAAGCTCAAATGGACACTCAAATCTCAAAATTAATGCACCAAACTTTTCAGTCTACTAAACAAGACCCCAATGAACAACTTTCATTTTTTGTGAAGTTTCAAAAGAAGACTCTAAACATGATATAACTACGAATCAATATGACCACGCACAGAAAAACACTCAGACTCAAGGACGCCAACAGAATTGCATCATTTCATTAAATGCATTAAAAATACGAAACATGCATGAATATTTTTGTATTTTTATATGTTATGAATTAAGATCTTATGAACAAATGTCATGAAGACGTCTTTATGAAACGAAGTCTAGAATAACCCATGGAAAATCCTTTAGCGTGAAAGGTCAGATCAGAAAAATTTCATCTCAGGTTCTGATCACCATATTTCCAGATTTCTGCTCTCAATTTCGGGACCCTTTTGACATAGCAAACGACGTCCATTTTCGAGCCATAATATATCAAATCGAAGATCTCGAAGTCATCTACGAATGTTCAGTATATTTGTTTTCGAGATTTCGTCATCTAAACATGAAAAATTGAGTTACCAGATAATTGCACATGCTGATGCGCCTAGAGCTCGTTGGAGATGAATCCGTCGCGTCGCCAAGGCTTGTTCCACGACGGCGAATTTTTCTCTCTCAAAATTTTTTCTCTTGAAATCTCTCCAAAATTTTTTTTTCTCAAACTCACTTCTTCCTCCTTTTATAGCCTATTTATCCATCTCCCATTCTAATTTTTCCACTAACTCTATCTCCCATTCTAATTCCTGCACTAACTCTTCTTCATCTTCATCTTCCTTTCTCCATTTCTATCTCACATTCTAATTTCTCCACTAACTCTTCTTCATCTTCATCTTCCCTTCTCCATATCTATCTCCCATTCTACTAACTCTTCTTCATCTCCATCTTCCCTTCTCTATTCTCATCTTATTTTCTTTATCTTCTCTTCTCCATCTTCCCATCTTCATCTCCTCCTCTCCATCTTCTTATCTTCATCTTCTATTCTCCATCTTCTCTTCTCCATCTTCCATTCTCCATTCTAATTTCTCCACTAACTCTTCTTTTTGTTATTTGCAAAATAATCCCTCAAGAGTTAGGTATTTGTACTCTAGTCCCTGAGATTTTAAGTATTTGCAATTCAGTCCCCGAAAAAATATTTCTTTAAGTCCAAATCTCCTCACAATTTTCGACACACCTTCCCTATGCTTAGTTGAAATTCACCACATATCAAATTTAAACTCATTTCTTGTTGCAGAATTTAATTAAAACCCTTTCGCAAAATTGAGTCATTCTGAGTATAATTGGGCCAAGATGAAAATTTGGAATATTAGAGAACAATGTCACAACTCCTAAAAGTGAAAAATGAAAATAAATTGACTCAAATTGAATTTTTTTAGGCCAGATTTGAGATTATGCTCGTGAAAGAATACACGACCCCGAATTGGATTTTTTTAAATTTGCAAATGCCAACATGAAAAGGGATTTAAAATAAAAATATTGACTATTTTTATGTATTTTTGTGGCCTCAAATGCTATTATTTATTAAATATTTTCCTAACTTCTAAAAAATATATTTAAAAAATACAAAAAGTATGAAAACAATTATTTTTTACTCAAAAATAGTTGCCTAAGCTTGACCAAGGCTTTAAATCACATAAAAATAGTCAATATTTGGTAAGTCCAAAGAGATCTAAAGGGATCATGCAGATGGAATTTTTCTATCCTATCAATCACAGTCAACAAAGTAAGTGCGCAGTCAAGGAATCCACATATGGAGAAATCACATCAAATCAAATCAAAACGAGCTTAGGAGAGTCCTAGAAATCTTGGAAAGATGCCAATTGGATTCATGGGTAATTTGGAGTGATTTGGGTCAAATTGATCAGAAAGGAAAAATAGCCATTTTCTAAGGTTTAGGAAATCAAAAATGTGAAAGTGGGTCAAACTAATTGAATGTGGTTTTTTTCCTAATTTTTACAATTTTTGAGAATTTTTTTAAATTTTTTCTAAAATTTTTTTAATTTTTTTTGGAATTGTTTAGAATTTTCTAAGAATTTCTAAGAAAATTTCCTATTTTTTGGACATTTTTAGAATTTTTTTGTGATTTTTCTAGAATTTTTCCTTATTTTTATATTTTTTTACATTTCCTAAAATTGTTTTAGAATGTCTATGATTTTTTGTGATTTTATGAATTTTTTCCTCTATTTTTTATTTTCTGCATTTTTCTAAAATTTTTTTATGATTTTTCTAGAATTGTTTTATGAGTTTTCCCTTATTTTTCTGATTTTTTTATTTTTTATTTAATTTTTCAGATCGAGTCGGGTTGACCCGGCCCACAACCCGATATCCAAGTCGAAACGCACTTGGATTTGACCCAGACCCAAAAACGACACAGTTTTAGATTTTTTTATTAATTTTTCTAATTTTCTATTTTTTATATTTAGAATTTATTATTATTATTTATTATTATTTTTTATATGGACCAGGTTTGATTGACCCAGTCCACTACCCAAACTTGGCCCAAGGCCCACTACTCTAAACCCGACACAAAAACGATGTAGTTTTGGGTTACTATTTTGAATTTTTAAATTTTTTCTTTTAGATTTTTATTCTATTTTTCCCTTGTCTCGCCCAAATTCTGATCCAACGACTGAGAATTATCTACGTGTCACTAATTTGTCCGCCCATCCCTCATACTAAATCCTACGGCTAAGATCAAACCTCAAGATGCGATCTCCACCATCCATTAATATTCTTCTTTTTATTTCTAAAAATAACCGGATAATTTGGATTCAAGAATTTTTATTCTTAGAAAATCTCAAATTTCGACACACGTACTAGTCCCTCATCGTTCAATCTATTCCATTATTTAACCTAAATCGGTTATAATCAACCTACCACCAAAGGAGCTCCAGTCATTGGCGAGCCGCCAGAGGCTTGCCGAAGTACTCCAAAGATAACCTAAACTACACCAAAAGCTCCCGATCTTGCTCCAAATGTAATCTACATCATTCTAATCTACATATACATGGATCTTGAGTTATGAAGCTACCAAAACAACGTATCATAGCCTCGGCCGAGAGATACTCTGACGGCCAATCCAATCAAGCATTCTTATCACTAAACAAACAATGCAATCCATCAAATAGCATCATTGAAGTATAAGGAAACTCAATTGGATGATCGAGAGTCCTGATTTCATGTGAGAAGAGCTCGCGAGCTCGCGGTAGGCCGAAGGAGTTTTCAAGGTCAACTCAGGAGTTTCAAGCGATGAAAATAGAAAATAAGAATGAAACTGGAATCAGCACAACCATAGGAGTATTTCGCATCTAGAATCACAGAGAATGATAGAGAAATGAAGAATCAACCATTGACGGACCTTCGACTGTGTATCAATGGCGTTTAATTGTAATGGAGAAGAAATCGCTTACGGTTTAGTTTTAGTGACTCTCCAGGGCTTCAGGATGCTCGTGCCACAAACATTGGAGCTCGGTTCTTCGCTGAGCGGTCTGACAAAGCTTTTGAAGCTTCTCGGCCAACTCTTTTAATGGCATTTCTCTTAGCATTCTATCTCCCTCTCTGATACTCTGTTCTTTCTACCTTGTAACCCCAATGAGTTCCCCCGAGCAACTGATTTCGAATCTCCCTTTTATATCTCATGAATCCACATAAAAACTCTCCCCAAAATCTGTTTTGCGCCCCAAAGTTCTTTCCCATACTTGTTCACGCGAGAGGGAGAAGAACCCTTGAAGGTTTTGGGCCTTTTTTTGGGTCAAATGGGTTGACCGGGTTAGGTCAACTGGACTCGATTGACCCAATTTGACTAGAAATTGAGAATTAGCCCTAATTCTGCCAGAATTTTTCAAAATTAATGTCAAAATCGAACTTAGGGGCATGAGTTATATTGAAAAATGAATTTTCTCTAAAAAATTTGTGAGTATTTGCATGAAAACCCTAATTTCCAAATTTGACCCGAGGACCCATTTTACAAAATCCAAACTCTTGATGGCCTTTTTTACAAAAATTGATCCCACAAATAGATTCAGAATGCCAAAAACTAGGGACGTGTCCTGATTTATTATTTGGTCCCTAGATAAGTTTTAACTGCATTTTATGTGTTTTAAAGACTAATTCGAAAAAATCGAAAATTACATTTTGATCCCTTTTCGTAAATTTTGGCAATCCCGTGGACTTTTGGACTAGAATACAATTTTAGAAAATAGCGGGGGATGACACGACTTCAGAAATGCAGAAGGGAAAATTACAAAGTTGAAGTGAAATTTCTAGAATTTTTGTAATTAATTTGAAAATGAGATTAACAAAGTAAACCACACTTCCAAATTAATTTTTGCGAATTTTCCTCCACCAAAATGAACAGAAAATTAAAATAAAAATAATCACTATTTTTTCGTATTTTTATAGCCTCAAATGCTATTTTTTAATCAATTTTCAAGTATTTTTCTACTTTCTAAAAATATTTAAAAAAATAAAAAAAAATATATGAATTTTTTTGTTCAAAAATGGTTGTCTAGGCTTGGCCAAGGCTTCCAAAGTTGATTTTGAAATTTTCTCATTTTTTCTTGATTTTCTATGAATTTTTGAAAATAAAATGCAAGAAAATACTGGAAACATTAAAATCAATTTTTTGATCAAAATTAGTTTCCTAAGCTTGACCAAGGTTCTCAAAGTTAATTTTTCGATTTTATGAATTTTAAAGATTTTTTTTTTAAAAATGGCCAAAAATCGGGTGCCAGCAATGTGCTTTTGAGTGGGATGTACATTCTTTAATGGGAAATAAAAGATGAACATCTTATGACCATATGGAATTTCCTTCTTGGTATTAAAGATTCAAAGAACTTTTGGAATGTATTAGCAAACTCTTAGCTAATGCTTCAATTTCATGTGTTTCTAGCTTTTGGCTTTTTTGGACAAGTGCCAGTGATTCTAGAATAACTATGTTTTAAGCATCTTCACAGGATCAATATGCAAACAAGGTTCAGTTAATATATTACTTTTCTTGTTGGTTAGGTATATCTGAAATTAGGGGTCCTTGGAAATTGTTTTATTACCATAGTGGCATAAATATGAAAAGCCTCTGTAGATTGAGTGTTCTGAATGGAATGGTTATTTAATGTTTGGTTATCAAGTTTCTTACCATTTTTAACTCATCTATTACAAGGTGAGTAATTAAATATAAGGATTAATACCATAAGAAACTGCAAATTGGTATACCTATTACAAATTTGTCCAAAATTATTTTTTTGACCACCAAAAATCCTAAACTGGTGCATCTTTAATAAATTTACCCCAAACTAGTATACCTATAATAAATTTACCCTTTGTTAGTGTTAAGTCTCGTGGATTTTTCCTTCTTTCTCTTTCCTTTCTTTTTATTACTCTATGGTCGTTTATTGGTATTTTAGGTTTGGCTCATCTAATGTAATAAGCTATTATCTGTTATATAGACAAGATGTGTCCCTAACCTAGGGATATATGGTTTTCTCTTCTCATTCTCTCTAATGTCGCTTTCTCTTCTCTCCCTCTTCTCCGCTAATTTCACGGTATTAAAGCAAAAGCTTGTTCCAACCCTTATTTTGATCGGCCCTCACCTTCTTTTGCTTCTTCTTTTGTCTTTTCTTTTTTCTTCTATAATGGTCACACAACAGCGTGGCTTCTACATCACAAATTTCTTACCGAGGTTAGGATTTCTTCTCCTTCTATAGCCTGCCCAACGATGTAGGCTGGTTTTCTACTTCCAGCCCTAAGGTACTGGTGCTGTTGTCTTCTTGTTCCAATCCAGAGGTATCGATTTCTTTATGTAGACCTAGCATATGTTTCCTTTTGTTTTTTTACAACAACAATGGTAGGAGATGATCCATAGAAGAGAGTGATCATGAGTGATGGTTTTGGAGCAATGCAGGACGCGAGTTTTATGGGCTTCAGCAATATCGAGGGTGTTATCTCTTTCCTAACAAGAATTTCTGATGAAAAATTAGAAGGCGCCATAAATTTTCAAATTTGGAAAAAGATTATTCTTGTTTGTTTAAAAGGTTGGATATGGCTAAATACTTGATTGATTTGCCTCATAAGTCTACCAACCCTAATTATTTGAGTTGGAAGATTGCAGAGAACTCTATCTTCGGACTTCTCTTAAATTCCATGGATCGCAAAGTTAAGGTTATGATTGCTAATTGTCCAACGATTTGGAATATGTGGAATCATTTGACTATATAATATTTAAACATCAACGACAAACCTTGTATGTGTGTTATGTTGAAAAAATTATTTCGACTTAATCAGGAGGACCGACCTATTCAAGAGTTTTATACTAAGTTTTAGGCCCTATTTGATGAACTTGATTTGTTGTGGCCAATTCCAACTAGTCTTTGATGAGATGATTGCCTAGAGGGGGCAGCTCAGTGTTATATGTTTCTAATCAGGCCTTCATCCCGAACTTGAGTCAATTAGAAAATCAGATCCTCTCAGAGAGGGTTTCCGTATCTATTCCTGAGATCTATAATTGGCTAAGTAGCATTATCATTGGGACTCATACTCCATCTATGCAACCAGAATCTAGTGACAAGTTCACCTTGTACTCGTTTTTTCTGGGAGTGGTGGATCACCTAGTGATCGTGGTAGCTATAAAGATGGTGGTGGTAGTAATGACCAACATGTTTGTCATCATTGTGGTATTCCTGGTAATCTAATGAGCAACTGTTATAAGCTACACAGTTATCTGAGTAAAAACAAGGGGGCTAATGGCTCGATACCTGCATTTTTTGACATCCAGGAGTCTTCTCCTATTTCCAAGAGGAGAATGATTGAGATGGCTGATGAGGAGTTTGCACGATACACTCAGTTTCAAGTGGACGGGGCAATCTTCTATTGCTACATATACACAGACAAGTAATCATACACCATGTATTTCCATGTCTTGTTGCAAATGGGTTGTTGATTCTGGTGCTTCAGATCACCTGATAGGAACAGTAGGTGATCTCACAACCTTTTCCTCTTTATCGCATGTTAGTGCTATTACTGTGGTGGATGGCTCTTCAGCAATTGTAAAAGGGAGTGGAACTTCCTATCTTACATTGGATTTAACATTTTTTTTTGTGCTTTATGTTCCGAATTTACTTTTTAACCTACTATCAATTAGTCAGATCACAAAACAATTGAATTGTTCAATCTTATTTTTTTCCTGATAGTTGTGTTTTTCAGGATCTTTTGACGAGGAAGGCCATTGGTAGAGAAGGGTCGAAGGAGTAGTCTATGTTATTAAAGCCACACTACCGTCAGTAACCTACTTCGCCACATCCCCTAGTCCATATGAGATTCATTGTCGTCTTAGCCATCTAGTTCGTACCACCCTCCAGAAGTTATATCTTTAGTTTAAGAATGTTTGCTATGAATGTGAGTCGTGTTAGTTTGCTAAGCACCGTCGTGTTAGTTTGCTAAGCATCATCATGTGCCTCAGTTTCCTAGAGTCAATAAAAGAGTGTCTGGTCCATTTGAGTTAGTACAATCAAATGTTTGGAGTCCTTGTCCTGTCATGTCATAGCTTAGCTTCAAATATTATGTAACTTTTGTTGATGACTATTCACGGAAGACGTGGGTTTATATAATGAAAAATTGTTACGAGGTTTACGACAGTTGTTGCACGGGATTTTGGCATGAAGCAAAGTATTAAAGATAGTTATATTTTCTATCATACTTCTCCTGCAGGCTATATCTATATGATTGTATATGTGGATGATATTATGATCATTGGCAGTGACTTAGCAGGTATCTCCAAGCTCAAGGAGTTCATGCACAGTCAGTTTCAGACCAAGATCTTGCTATTCTGGGATACTTTCTTTATATTGAGGTTTCTAAATGTAAGAATGGTGTTTTTTTTTGTCTCAAAGAAAATATGTGTTAGATTTATTGCAGAATACAAAGCCTTTTGGGGCAAAATATTGTGAGTCCCCCATGATTCCTGGTGATAAACTCATGCTGCAAAAAGGGATCCCAATTCCCAAGGCTAAATAGTATCGTAGATTAGTGGGAAAACTCGATTATCTCACTATGACTAGACCCAATGTTTTCTTTCTAGTTCATGTTGTTAGTCAGTTTATAGCTAACCCTTGTGTTTCTCATTGGGAAGCTGGTCGGCAGATTGTAAAGTGTTAGAAATACAAAAATTGTAGAATGGTCTTTAGGTTTCTAAAGTTTGTTATGTATATATATATATATATATATATATATATTGAGTTTTATTAGTAACAAAAATTAAGATATTCTCTCTTTACATGGTATCAGAGCACACCTAGAATAGCCACACACCCTCTTACCATTGTCGATTACACTTGACCACCCTCAAACACCGCCGGCGTCAACAACATACCAAAACCCTTAAAACCTCTAGAATCCCCTTAGAACCTCCAGATCTGGTGTATTGTACAGACCTAGCAAGTCAAATTGACATTGCCCAAACTTGTAGGGGCATCGACCGACGTTACCCAGGCTGGCAAGGTCTGTGCTAGGGTTGGTGAGGCCCGTGCTAGTGTCAGCAACCTCAGATCCAGAATCGCCTAATTTCCCCTAGGCCGACAAGCCATGTGTTTGGTGATTTGTCCAGCATCAACAGCGATGTTTCTCTTTTTTTTTTTTTGTGAATGCCCCCTAGTGGTCGCTGGATGTGAGGTGAATAAGTGTTTTGTTATGTTCGAATGAGTTCTGTGATATACGACCTATTCTGTTAGTGTTGCTAAGCCGATTCAGTGCTGGTTGTGGTGAATTTTAGTGCTGGTTTTGCCTGATTTGATTTTGATTGTGATATTTTGGGACACTTTTGTGGCTGTGGTATTTTGTGGAGTCATGCACAGCTGAGTAAGTGAACTTTTGTTTTACGTGAAATTTTGGATTGTGGTTTCTTTGACTATGATACTTAGGGGAATTTACTGATTTCATGATTGAGTTGTTGGAGTTGATTTAAAGTGGTCATTATTTATAATAGTTGATCTTGAGAAGAGTGGTACTGTGATGACTGAAGTAATTTTCTTTTTTTCTTCTTGAATTGCTAATAAGAAACTTGATGATATTACTAATTTTCAATAATGGAAGAAGATTATTAAGTTTGTCTTGATGGATGTAAATCAGCATACACACTTGACTGGAACTAAACCCATTAATGATGCAGATTGGGATGTTATTGATGCGCATCTTGTGGGTCGGCTTTTGAACTCTATGGAAAGTAATATTGTAGATTGGACACTCACATTGACACAATCTAGAAATTATGGGAGTATTTATATGTATTGTATTTTGGCCAAAATATTATTCCTAGGATATACGAAATATCACAGGAGTTTCACCAATTCGAGAGTAAAGAACGTTCCATGAATTAATACTTTATTGATTTTAATAGAATGTATGAAGAGTTGAATGTTCTTCTTCCTATTTCTTCTAATGATCAACAAATGCGACTTCAAAGAGAACAGTTAGCTATACTGAATTTTCTCGATGGTCTTAGTCCAGCTTCTGATGCTATTAGGTCTCAAATTTTTTGGGGAAAGACTGTTCCATCACTAAGGGATACATATGCTCATGTTCTTTGGGTATCCCGTGGTTCTACTCAAAGCACCATAACTATGGTTGGTAGTTCTGCTCTTATCTCTCAATATCGAACTAGTGAAGGTAGAGGTGATGAAGAAAATTGTGGAGGATATAATAGTTATGATGGTTGTAGTCGTTGAAGCACAAAATATAGGAGGAATAGAAAGAGGCCAAAGACAAAGGCAACTTTACAGATAGCTCCAAACTTCTACTGAGAGCTCAGGGGCTATTCGTACTTGTTATTATTATGGAAAACCTGGCTATATTCAAAAATTTTGTTACAAGTTACATGGTAGACCAGGACAACAACAATTTGCAAATGCAGTATCTGGCATCGACTCTTTGTTCCTTCCACAGTCTTCCCAAGGCAATATAGTGTTTATGTCTGATGAGGAAGTTACACGATACAACTAATCATAGATTTCACAGCCTACTTCTTCTTCTACTACTACTCTAGTCCGGACAAGTAATACTACTACATGTATTTCAGCTAGTTTTCACCCTTGGGTCATTGATTCAAATGCATCCGAACATATATTAAGTCTTTCAGATATATTTTCCTCTCTTACTTCATCTTCTCAAGTTAAGAGAGTTGGTATAGTTTATCCAACCCCTTCTTTATTATTATTCTCAGTACTTTATATTTCAAAAGTTCCTTTCAATCTCATGTCAGTTAGTAAATTAACCAAACACTTTAAGTGTTCAGTGACTTTTTATCCCAATTCTTGTATTCTTTAGGATTTGGTTACGAAGAAGATGATTGGACATTCTTCTCTACAAAGTCTTCAAAAATTGGATTCTAACTTTCAGTCTCTTTCTAGTTTAGAGTGTGAATCATGTCAACTTGGAAAATTGCATCGTGTCAGTTACCTATCTCGAGTCAATAAAAGAGCGGTGTCTTCTTTTTCATTAGTTCATTCATATATTCAAGATTCTTGTCATTTGATTTTCAATTTGGGTTTTAGATACTTTATTACTTTTGTTAATGATTATTCTAGAGTTACTTGGTTATATTTAATGAAAAGTCATTCCAAATTGTTTTCTATATTTCGAGCTTTTATTTCTGAAATTTTTACTCAGTTTAGTTTAAGTCAAGTCAAAGTTTTGCATTTTGATAATGTTAAAAAGTACTTTTTCGCACTTTTCTCTAACTTTATGACTCAACATGGTATGATTAATGAAGCTTCTTGTCTTGACACACCTCAACAAAATGGTGTAGTCGAGAGGAAAAATAGGCATTTATTGAAAGTCATCAAATCCATGTTATTTGAGATGAAAGTTCCTAAGACCTTTTGGGCTGATGCTATTCTTACTGCATGCTATCTTATTAATCGTATGCCTTCTTCTGTTTTATGAGGTGATATTCCTTTCTCTACTTTATTTCCCAATCATCATTTGTTTACGCTACCACTACGTACTTTTGGTTGTGTTTGTTTTGTTTGTGATCATCGATCTGGAGTATCAAAACTTGATCTCGAGGCCATTAAATGTATGTTTTTGGGTATTCTCGTACTCAAAAAAGATATTGTTGTTATTCCCCAACCTTGAGGAAACACTTTATAGCTGTTGATGTTTCATTCTTTAAATCTACTCCCCATCATGAAGTTCCAATCATTATTTTCGATATGGATGAAGACTTACATGTAACTATCATTCAGTCACATGCTCTAACTATTTTACTAGTATCTGCATAGGAATCTCCTTCTCTCAAGGTTTATACTCGGTATTCTCGAGCAGCTATTAATCCCCCCATCCTTTTCCCATTGCTAAACTTACATCTGTTTGTATTTTAATCTCTTTTGCTGCCACATATAATTAGTCTCTCTTTTAGCTTGATGTAAAGAATGTTTTCTTGCATTGTACTATTGATGAGGAGATGTATATAAAGCTACCTCTTGGATTTATTGCTTAAGGGGAGTATGGTGGATTGGTTTGTAAATTAAAGAAGTCCTTGTATGGTTTGAAGAAGTCTCCACGAGCATGGTTTGGAAGATTTTCCAAAGCTTTGCTCTTATTTGGAATGTCTAAATGCAAAAATGATCATTCTTTCTTTTATAAATAGTCAGGGAAAGGAGGTTGTTATTGATTATGTACGTTGATGATATTATCAACACAAGAGATGACTCGGCTAGTATAGCTGAGTTAAAATTCTATCTTCAGCAACAGTTTCAAACTAAAGACTTAGGAAGGTCAAAGTATTTCCTAGGAATTGAGGTGGCACAGTCAAAGAAAAGTATTTTCTTGTCATAGTGGAATTATGCCTAGGATTTGCTCACTAAGATAGGTATGTTAGGGTCAAAGCTTCTTGATTCACCTATGGTACAAGGAGTTAAAGTGGAAGCTAATAAAGAAGAGATTCTTGATAATCCTAAACGATATAGAAAGCTGATAGGTAAGCTGAATTATCTTACAGTTACTCGACTAGACATTGCCTTTCAAGTTAGTGTGGTAAGTCAGTTTTTATCTTCCCCTCTTATATCTAAATGGGATGCAGTTATTCCAATTTTAAGATACTTGAAGAAGGCTTCAGGGAAATGAATTGTTTATCAAAATCATGATAATAGTGGAGTTAAAGGATTCTCTAATACTGACTGGGCAGGATCTCTAAATGACAAAAGATTAACTATTGGCTATTGTACTCTGGTTAGAGGAAATCTAGTGTCATGGAAGAGTAAGAAATTGAGTGTTATTGCCCGTATGTAGAGGCATAGCACAACTGATAAGTGAATTAATGTGGATTCAATAGCTCTTAACTAAATTGAGTTTTAAAACTTTGACTCCTATGTTTCTATGGTGTGATAACAAGGCAGTAATACATATGGCTTCAAATCCTATGTTTCATAAGAGAATAAAACATATTGAGGTTGATTAACATTTTATTCGAGAGAAGCTTCAGAGTGGCTTAATTATGCCCAGTTATATTAGGACTAGCAAACAACTTGTAGATATTTTTTCCTAAATCTCGGGGTAATAGTAATAGGATATATTTGTGACAAATTGGGCATGATTAATATTTATGCTACAGCTTGAGGGAGAGTATTAGAAATACAAAAAGGGTAGAATGGTCATTGGGTTTTCTAGGGTTTGTTAATATTTATATCGAGTTTTATTAGTAATAAAAATTAAGATATTCCCTCTTTACATAAAGTATCTGAAGAAGGACCCCGAGAAGGGTGTTACCTATCAAAATCATAGACATTCTTCCATCGAAGCATTCAATGATGTGGATTGGGTTGGATCTCCCATTGATAGGCGATCTACATCTGGTTTTACTATATTTATGGGTGGTAATCTTGTCTTGCGGAAGAGTAAGAAGCAAGATGAGGTTACTCAGTCTAGTTGCCAAGCAGAGTATCGCAATGGCAAATGCAACTGCTGAGATTATATGGTTGCATCAACATTTGATAGAGATAGGTTATTTCGTTGATTGTCCTTCTAAATTATCGATATCCAAATATTTGGATTTAGCATTTTTCCGCAGGACCTCCCTGTCGTGACCCTAAGAATTTTGTTTTTTTCAATCGGATTAAAGGATTATTAGGTTTATTAGATGAATCAACCTAATACAGACCCTCCCAAGTCCTACCGAATCGCAACTTTGGTTTTTGTTCAAATGGTTTTAAAATTTGGAGTTGCCACTAATCATTTTTGGTAGGTTGATTAGATACCTAAGTAAATTAGCGGGAGGATTAAATTACTTCTGCGAACCAGAGATTATGAATTCGAGGACTTGGTTACACTAGTTAATTAAAACTAATGCCATTTCGGTACCTTAATTTCATGGATATCCTAATTTGGAAACTCAAGCTTGGTTTATTCCTAAGACTTTAGTGAGGTGTTCTCTTTTTGTATTGTTACTTTTTAGATATGATGCATGGGTGGTATTTTTATTTTCAAAGTGTTAAAAATTCCCTGAAGCTGAAAGAGGGAGTGTGTTAACGACTTCTGTGCAGTGTTACAGTCTACTCATTTTGGGGTTTGGTGATTCAAAAATTAAATGGCCGGAAGTCAATGACAGTAAATAAAGACCTCCAATGGATGGCCGAACCTTGGCTTGGCTCTCCCCTTTGGGGTTTAATTGTGCAGGAATTAAATTGCTAAATAACGGTAAGTAAAAACCTCCAATGGACAGCCTAGCATTGGCTTAGCTCTTCCCTTTGGGGTTTGATGATACAGGAATTTAAATTGCAGTAAATAAACGACCTCCAGTGGATGCGCTTTGCCTCTCCATTCTGGGGTTTTAGTTCTTTAAAATAAAATACAACAAATTGTTTCAACAATTTGAACTAAAATCCGTTGACGGGTCGGCTGCAAATTTGATGGGCACGTTGGAATTTGTTTGGGCTCACTTTGCACCTCTATGGAATTTATCGTTGATACGGAGTTGTCCCTTTTTTTTACCTGCCATAAAATATGAAAAAATGGGAGATGGAGAAAGTGTATACAATTTGTGCTAATTTGAGACTAAAACCACAAATAAATGAATAAATAAAAATACTTAGCTCGAATTTGCTTGCTCGTTGACGAGGATGAACTCTTGATTTATGTTAATCGATGAAGGAATTTGTGATGATAACCCCTAACTTTAAACTCCCATCATCTTCAAAATTTTCTCTCTCTTTTGGTATTTTCTTTCTCTCAAATTTTTCTTCAATCTTCTAAAACCCTCTCAAATATCCAAAATTTTCTCTCCCAAAAATTTCCCCCTCGAGCTCACTTCTTCCTCTTTTTATAATCCACTCATCTATCTCCCATTATAATTTTTCTACTAACTCTTCTTCATTTTCATCTTCCTTTCTCCATCTCTATCTCACATTCTAATCTCTCCACTAACTCTTCTTCATTTTCATTTTCCTTTCTTCATATTTATCTTCCATTCTAATTTCTTCACTAACTCTTCTTATTTTAATCTTTGATTCTCTATTTTTATCTTATTTTCTCCATCCATTCTTCTCCATCTCCTCTTCTCCATCATCCCATCTTCATCTCCTCTTCTCCATCTTCCCATCTTCATCTCCTCTTCTCCATCTTCTATTCTCCATCTTTCATTCTCTATTCTAATTTCTCCACTAACTCTTCTTTTTGTTATTTACAAAATAATCCCTCAAGTGTTAGGTATTTGTACTCTAGTCCATGAGGTTTTAAGTATTTGCAATTCAGTCCCCTGAGAAATATTTTTTTAAGTCCAAATCTCCTCACAATTTTTGACACACCTACCGCATGTTGAATTTAAGCTCACTTCTTACTATGCAAAATTTAATTAAAGCTCTTTTTATAAAATTGAGTCATTCTAGGTACAATTGAGCCAAGATGAAAATTTGGAATATTAGAGAACAATGTCACAACTCCTAAAAGTGAAAAATAAAAATAAATTGACTCAAATTGAATTTTTTTAGGCTCGATTCGAGATTATGCTCATGAAGGAATACACGATCCCCAATTAGATTTTTTAAATTTGCGATGGCCAACATGAAGAGGGATTTAAAAGAAAAATATTGACTATTTTTATGTATTTTTGTTGCCTCAAATGCTATTATTTATTAAATATTTTCCTAATTTCTAAAAAATATATTTAAAAATACAAAAAATACGAGAAATTATTTTTTATTCAAAAATAGTTGCCTAAGTTTGGCCAAGGCTTCTAAAGTTGATTTTTGAATTTTCTCATTTTTTTCTTGATTTTTTATGACTTTTCGAAAATAAAAATATCGAAAAATACTGAAAATATGAAAAATTATTTTTTTGTCAAAATTAGGTTTTTAGGCTTGGCCAAGGTCCCCAAAGTTGATTTTTTAATTTTTTGAATTTTTATGGATTTTTTTATTAATTTTAAAAGAGAAAAGATGATTAAAAATCAGGTGTCAACACTCCCCTACAATATCGTCACTGCAATTTTAATTTCAGGGGTTCTCTGAATTTGAAAGTTGTCAGTTCTCAATTGATCGAGTCTTTTTTCAATCCATTTATTTCAGATCTTGGGTAAAGTTTCCCAACTATATTTGAAAATGAATTTGTTATCCATAAAGATAAAGAAAGCTTTTCTAGCAATAAAAAATATCGAAAAATACTGAAAAGAAAGCTAGAATTATAGAGGAGCGAGCTTACCTGGCACTTACCTGCCCGTTGTGTGGCGGTTGCCTGATATGGGTACTCTACTGAAAGTGGAATGAGAATCTAAGGATTCGTTATAAGAAAACCTTATGGTGGTTGAGCTTGGACCGGTATGGTGGGTCAACCCATAGTAGATTCCTAATAAAAGGATTCTACTTATTAAACTTTGATTGAAATTTCACCTGTATAGTAGGTCACCCCATGGTAGATTCTAATGAAATGATTCTACTAATTAAAATTGGATTGAAATTTAATCCGTATGGTGGGTCACCCCATGGTAGATTCCTAATGAAAGGGTTCTAGTGATTAAAATTGGACTAAGATTTGACCCGTATGGTGGGTTATCCCATGGACATGCCTATAAGAAGGACTTTGGGTGCTTGTAGAAAGGACTTGGTGCCTATAAGAAGGACTTTTGCGGGCCTGTAGAAAGGACTTTGGGTGCCTGTAGAAAAGACTTTGGTGGCCTATAGAAAGGATTTTGAGTGCCTGTAGAAAGGACTTTGGTGGCGTGTAAAAATGACTTTGGTCACCTGTAAAAAGGACTTTGGGCTGCCTTAAAAAACGACTTTGGGTGCCTATAGAAAGGACTTACTACCTGTAAGAAGAACTTTATGCCTGTAGAAAGGACTTGGTCCTTGTAAGAAGGACTTTGGGTTGCCTGTAAGAAGAACTTTGGTTGTAAAAAAGACTTTGGGCTGCCTTTAAAAAGGACTTTGGGTGCTTGTAAAAAGGACTTAGTGCATGTAAGAAGGACTTTGTGCCTGTAGAAAGGACTTGGTGCCTGTAAGAAGGACTTTCATGCCTGTAAGAAGGACTTTGGGTTGCCTGTAAGAAGGACTTTTGTGTTGCTTGTAAGAAAGACTTTGGTTTGCCCGTAGGAAGGACTTTATGTTGCCTGTAGGAAGGACTTTGGTGCCTGTAGGAAGGACTTTTGTGTTGCTTGTAAGAAGGACTTTTGTGTTGCCTGTAAGGACTTTGGGTTGCCTGTAGAAAGGATTTTGGGTTGCCTGTAAGAAGGACTTTGATGCCTGTAGGAAGGACTTTTGTGTTGCCTGTAGGACTCTAGGTTGCTTATAGAAAGGACTTGGTGCCTGTAGGAAGGACTTTTGGGTGCTTGTAAAAAAGACTTGGTGCCTGTAAGAAGGACTTTTTGGTATGCCTGTAAGAAGGACTTTAGGTTGTCTGTAAGAAGGACTTTTGTGTGCCTGTAAGAAGGACTTGGTGCCTGTAAGAAGGACTTTGGGTGCCTGTAAGAAGGACTTTAGGTGCCTGTAAGAAGGACTTTGGTGCATGTAAGAAGGACTTTTGGGTACCTATAAGAAGGACTTTTTGGTGTGCCTGTAAAAAGGACTTTGAGTTGTCTGTAAGAAGGACTTTTGTGTGCCTATAAAAAGGACTTGGTGCCTGTAAGAAGGACTTTGGGTGCCTGTAAGAAGGACTTTTGTGTGTTGAATGGTACCATTCTGGGATCTGGGAATACTAGGAATCTTGTAGAAGCTCAAACCCGATTTAACTTACCTCAAAGGGTGCCATTCTAGGATCTAAGAAGACCAAGAATCCTGCAGAAGCTCAAACCCGATTTAACTTACCTTGGTGGGTACCATTCTGGGATCTGGGAAGACCAGTGATCCTGTAGAAGCTCAAACCCGATTTAACCTACCTCAAAGGGTTCAGGTTGAAGATATACCTACCTGAGGATTTGGAAGAAATGCTTAGTAGTTTCTCAATAACTAGGCTTGTTCATTCAATAATCACTGAACGAATTTCGAGACCTTGAAAGGTAACTCGAACATCGGGAATGTGTTACCTGTCAAGCAGTATCAGAGGTAACATGTACAAGTATTTTCATTAGTAAGTTTATCTGTTCATGCAAAACTACTCAACAAAGTTTGCAGTGATTAGAAGCAATCTGTGTAATAATTCATGATGCAATCAATCAAAATGTGTATCATGCATAACTATTCTATCAAGTTTGCATTACTAATTCTGTTCAAGGAGATTATCATGGTATGAACACCTCGAATGGAATATGAATGGGGGACTTCAGTCCAAAAGGGCTTTTTCTCACTCTCGAGGAAAGCTATTTATCCTGATTGCAGGATTGAAAAGAAATTGCTTACCATCAATGCATTCAATAAGAGTTTGAGTAATCTCGCAATTGGTACGATCAAGCCGATCTGGAGGTCTTGATTAGGACCGTAATGTAGGTTGGGTGAAAGGTTTACTAAAGGGGACTCTTTTGAGCCAAGGTCGTTGACAAAAATTCTTCATCATCTGCTTCGGGTTTACAAGTCAAGAACCCTGCAAAAATGAGAGAGAAATAGTCTTGCTCGTACCTTTTCAAGCGATACTTTGAATCATTCAACTCTACGTTAACTCAAGCGCCTTAATTAGAAAAGGCTTTCACGGTCGTAGCGTAGGTTAGGATTAGGAACCAAAGAATTAAAAGGCTTATTTTGGCCCAGGAAATATATGAGGTGCGTTTGATATTGGTGATCATCGCATCTTTGTCATTAATCTCAACCCTCAGAATAGTCTTCAAAGGACACCGTTGTTGTATGAGGAAGGAGTCAACTTCTGCTAATACCGTTGTCACTTCCGAACTGTATAAACTTTATCTAAGTGTTTTTCACAATTTCACTCATTCGAAGAGTTTTCTTCTGCAATCAGATCCCATTGGGAATTTACAACAAAAGGCAAGATGTTTTCACTAAGTGTAGATGGACATTAATTTGAATGGGCATTGGCGTTACTTTTGACTGGCACTTTACTTTTTTTTTTATGCCCGAAACTGGCTCTTTTGGTCCTGCCTTTTGCCTTTTCTTTTTAGTTCTATCTAAGAAAAGGAATTTTCAAAGATTGTGTCGCATGCACATACATATCAAAGGTCAAGCATAATCAGAGAGTTGACTCAGGGACTTTGTGTAGACCTTACTTCTTCCAAGTTCTTCTGCTTTGAGGTAGCGTCATCTTCATCTTGGAATGAGCAATGATCACCAATGGGGTTCTAAGAAATGAATACGCAGGCTTAATTGGGTGGTACAGCGGATATGAGTGTATTAGATAGAGAAGCGAATGCTTTTCGTCATCCTAAGGCACTTGAGTAACCGTACGAGGCTGAAAGTAAAGGAACACTCGAAAATTGATGTTAGTCCGAGCAAGAAAATTTCTAACCATTTACCTCGTGCTATTTGCTGGGACTACTTCCATTTAGCCCCAATGTGGGGTGATTCTTGATAGGGGTTATGAAATAAAGTCGCCGCTCAAATGGGTTATCAATGGTCACCTGTAATGTTTAAGATCGAGAAGCGATTGCCTCTTTCCCTTCAGCTATCGTGCCTTTTGCGAGAAAACCCGTCGTCTTGGGGAACGCGAAAACTGTTCAACACACAACTCACTGTGAATATGGGACATGTATGGAAATGGGGTCGTTTTTCATCATCCTGTCATGCCCCATTCTACACATTCGATGCATCATGTGTAGATCATGCTCCAAGTCAGAATCGGCAAATTAAACATGCAGAAGAGTCACGCATGAATCATGGCATGTGTAAACGCAATGCAGATGTAGCAATTTTTTAGCATCATGCATGTTTACGAAATGTGCAAGTATATCAAGAATTGGAGAATTTCTTGTAAATGGGGAATTACGAATTGCCCCTGGATTGAGAGTCTACTCTTTGAGTCGAGGAGTGGCCCGCATCTGTGTTTGCCCCTATACAGAATCTGGGCCTTTTCAATGTTAACAACCGTGATGGTTGTCAGTCGAACGCCCTTTTCCGATTCAGGGTACCATCAATTTCCCCCATTTTCATTAGAATGGATATTATCGGATGATTCTAATTTTGCCCCCTTGGGGCCGTTTTCTTCGACATGTTAAATGTTAGTATTAACATTTCCTGTCAAAAGAAAAAGAGATATGTTACCCAATATTAGAGGGGATAAATGGGAAACGATACCGGTTTACCCTTCATCTTGAATGCCTTGCACGAGTCTCTTATCAGCTTCACCTAATCGAGTTTGTCTCCACTTTCGGTGGGCATTTCACCATTAGAGCCAAGGTTGTGGCAGAGTATTGACTTTGGTATCGCTCGTCGAGTATTCCTGTTTCCTTCTGCAAAAGAAATGTGCAAATAGTTGTATTATTCATTTACAATACTTACAACATTTCCATCCGCAAGGATCGAACTGAGGACGTCTCGAACCACTGTCATTCCCCATGCCATTTGGTCCACAAGACCACAGGTGTTCATGGAAGCTCCTCTTAGGGGTTAATTTTCGGATAGCACAGTCTTGTCGTATTGGGCAATTTTACACCATGACGTTTTTTCAAGGCAATTTACGACCCCTGTTAAGACGGAATAAAGTAATTTAGAATTTGAGATGATCATGGGTAAATTAGAACGATACAAAATTACCCTTCTTTGAGATTGCTTGGGTCTTTCGTTCACGTTTTTCTTCGTTTGAAGCCGTCCATTCATTGATAATATCCACAAATTGATTTGCCCCTAGTTTCATTCAACAAGAGGACTTCGTATTCGAATATGATTGTATTCTTGGGGCCATTTGCAAATTCCTGAAAATGCAGGGGATTCGATTTAAAACTCGGAGCAATTTGAGGGTAAATTGAAACGATACGGGTTTACCCTTCAAGCCTACGTGGATTTTTTTACTAGCAATTAATGTTATCCTGAGTTTGGTGAAGCAACGGATCCATGCATTTACTAAGAGGGAGAAGGATTACTACTTCCCGCTTTTACACAAATTACAAACATCAATAAAAGCAAAACAAATCCTACGCAAGGAAGTAAAACGCATGTACCCATTCAAGATCTGCTCGATTTCTTTTGTGGGTTTTCCGGTGATCAGCCAGCTTCGTTCCAGATCTGGTACGCATTGGACATTTTGACAGTCCCGTGATCACTAGCTTTGAAATACAGGCTCCGTGTGCACATTACAGCCCTAGTGCTTCATCAACATTAAACTGGTTGATCATGGCGGTGAGTTCGTCGTCAATGCCACTTGCCTGGTGGTGATATATCTCTCCTTTCCCGGGAGGCTTCACTGCTGACCCCGTAAGCTCAGTCTTTTTATGCTTTCCCCCAACAGAACTTGATCATGTCATAAACTAGTCTAACTTACCTCTTAAATGTGCATTTTCGATCCTCAGATAATGCATTTCATCGAGGGTGAGGATGGTATTGCAGTTGGGGCAGGTGGCGGAGTCAAAAGCCTCTTTATACATCTTGTTCTCCGATCGGAAGATTTCATTTTCAACTCTTAGAAACTCGGCTTCATTGTGCTCATGACGAGTCTTCATTCGGGTTCGCCTATTTTGAAACCAGAACTTGTTTTGCGAAGGTTCAAGTCCTAGCTCTTGACTTAGTTCCATTTTCTGATTGCTGTATGGCATAGGGCACGTTCTGAAGAAATCCTCAAGCCTTTGTACTTACTCCTCAGTATGGCGACGGTAACGCTTCCTTTGAACCTTACTGTTGTTGTCCTTATTTTTACTGAGATCTTGGACGTCGTCGGCAGAAGGGCCAGGCTCCATGGGCTCGATCCCAAACATGGCTTCGAACTCTTCCTCTCCCATATTCAACAAGTAACGATAGCTCTCGAGAGTATTTGGTTGAGACATCTTCGATTTAGTTAATGGTTTCTCAAGGTTTGCCACTCGCTTCTGGTATTTTCACTCTCTCTGAATTTTTCTGAGCGACTGTGTATGCTTTGAAACTCTCTTCAGAGTTTTGGATGAAGATTATCAGAAGAATGGCTCTTTTTAAAATTTACGAGTGGGTTTAGAAATTGTATTGCTCATCCCAGGAATTCTGTCTTTTTCATCCTTTTTACCGTGTCTCCTGCACGGTTTCCTTTCTTGCTTATCTCCACCGTTGATTTTGCAGGTGCGTTCTCCCATAAAGACGGATCCCATCTTCTTTTCCGCTGCAAGTTTTCTTTGTCCCGCACTTAGGTCATCTTTTTCCTCTTCTTTTCCGAAGCCGTGGTATCACGTCAAACCTTTTCTGCAAAGATATCGGATTTGCTCGGCTAGAGATCGCCGTCTGACGGGGATTCGAGCTAACGGGGGTGGTGCCAATAGAGAATGGTAGATAGGGAAATCTTGACTGGTTGATACTGTCACTACGAAATCAATATTTACTTCAAAGCAGATTACCATTTTCGCATCCTGCTAGTCTACTTCACCTATTTCCTCTTTTCTTTCGTATTCCGCTCGTTTGCCTTACCTTCCTCCTTGATAATGGCCAATCTCCCTACCAACATCTTCCCAGCTGACGTTATGTTCAAATGGGAAAGACTTGACCATCTTCTTGGCCGAGATTATGTCTACATAGCCCATTATCCGAGTGTCGAAGCTGAGATTCTAAGTTTGTTCAGGGAGATAAATGCATCTTTGGTTGAAAGCACCAGTTTAGAGAGGGAATACAGAATATTTCCACATATCTTCATCAACTTTCTGGAAATTTGTTGGAACACTCAGGAAACGGTCACCTTAGTCTGCGTCATGAGAGCTTGCTATCAAGATCGATCTAAACGCTTGGAGTCTGCAGAACAGGCGGCTGCCCGATACAAGAAGGCCGTCAAGTCTGCCGAAAAACGTGCCTCGCTATTGGTTCACGAGAGAGAGAAGCTGGTGGAACGCCTAGCTTTGAACCAGACTTATTTTGAGCATGACCCGAGCGATATCGTGATGAAGTTCAGATGTGAGTGGCTGGAGGAAAGGCTCGATGATCTAACGACAGATATAGCTTTCGAGAGAGACTTGATTGAGAATCTGAGATTCGCCGTTGAACATCACGAGGTCAATGCAGCCAGACAAAAGGAGAAATGTATCCGCCTGTTCTTCAAGCTTGCTGATCTTGAATCCCAGCTTGCTTAGTGTAGGCAGAATATTAGTTTCATAAAAAGCCAGTTGAGCTCTTTTGTGATACTTATTAGGACTCAGTTTGGTTTTACTTTTCCTCCCCAGTGAGTGGTTATAAAACTCGTTGATGAATGGAATGAAAGGAAAGTTTCGCATCTCTTGTGCTGTGATCTTTTTTCCATATCTTCTTCCGTATAGCATGATAGAACGGTTCAAAACCCTAGAGGCGCCGATGCTTAACATTTTTCTCGATATTAGCTACTTCAAACAATAAACTTTCGACAGCGGACCCCATTAGCCACCTTGAGGCCCGTGAGCTAGCCATGTGAATTATTGCAAATACGACCATTCGATTAGTGCGCCAATAAATAAACTAGGCCACCTGTTGCGTGCCTCACTTTGCTCATGCTCATCTCTTTCGGCGTCCACTTGTTTGTGTCGGCAGCCCGTAGTGTCGGCAGAATGTCCTGTAGCGTTGACAGAAATGCCCCGTGGGCCATGCTCAGCAATAAAATACTGGTCCTTCAAAATCATCTACGTGTTTCGAATCCGAGAAAGGTAAAAAGGCAAGCCTTTATTCAATTTAATTAGAAATGCGTCATAAGGCCGGGTTAATAAACTTGCTTCATGGGCTCTGATTACATAATTTATGCCTTCTCAATAAAAATACAGGAACCCTTCTAATATATTAAAGATGCGCCCAGGCCCGATCTGGATAAATTTACAGCCTTATAGAAATACATAGCCCATACGTGCTCGCTGATCGATAAGATTTTGTCTTCGGAACTTCTTCGCTTGCCCCCAGAATTATCAGTCGCGGCGTCGGCCATTTCCTATCCTTTTCGCATTCTTCAAGATTATCCTCGATATAATGTTGAACCCGATTTTGCTCCTGCCTAGGGTACTTGTGATTCCCTGCAATGGTAGAGAAAATAATTAATATGTGATCTAAAAGAGGTCGGTCCATGACTCCTATATTAGTCCAATTTTATTTTTTCATTTCATGAGAAATTAGAGAGGATTCTCTTAGAAAGGCATAGGTGAATTTATTCAGAAAGAATTTTCTTAAAGGTTTTTATAACTTGAAAAATGTGATAAAATCCCTTGACGTTTATCAAATTTACCAAAGGAATTTTTCGTTTTTATCAAAATAAATTTTTAATGATACATTTGTCAAGGTAATCTCGCGTCCTTTGAAGATTTAAGGAAAACTGTGACAAAATCTTTCATTGGTCAACAAAATTCCCCTAAGGGATTTTTCACATTCATTCATTTTTTCATCATTTTTCATTTTTTTTTTCAAAAATGGGACACCAATTTGATTTTTCTTTTCTTTTGAAAAAATGATCACGATGTTTGGTTCAAAATTTGACTGAATCCTAACATGGACCGACCCAAAAATAAATACAAGATGAATTTAGAAAACTTACTTTCACCGTGAAAAACACCATGTAGGTCACATAGACATGCACATGAATCGTGAGTTTAAATCTTAGCCTATTTACTCTAAAGGCTGACAAATTGAAGCGAAAGACTTATGGCAAGGCGACAATCTTGTGCACATAATCAAGATTAGCCATGATCTCACGACGTAATCAGGATTAGCCGGGCCATCCCACTTCGGCTGCTCGAGCTAAAAATTAAAACCACTGCTTTGGTAATCTTACCAAGCTTGAGGCCTAACTTTTAAAGCTCATTTTTGAAAAAGGGTTTGGGATTGAATATGGACTAACTTTCAACGTGATCTCACACCGAACGCTAGAACCAAATCACAATACCATCCTAAAACTAGTGACCTAGGTCTGGCCACGAGACGTGTGTGATGTAGTGTTAAAACAATTAAACATGCACAACAATTAAATGCAAACACGACTTCAATATTTCAAAAATTAAATAATAATTCTCACACACCAAACCTGCAAAACGAAGGGTTAACCAAACACCCCACCCCTTATAACTCCCATCTGCAAAACCATTTAACACCTAAAGATGAGTTCCAAACAAGATCGCCAAAAGCGAGATATCCATAAAATTTTCATTGGCCTAAGTCCACTCAGGCTTTTAAAATTTCGAAAAAAATTCAAGTATTCCAATTTGTGTCTTTTTTTCGAAAATTTAAAAATCCCGTCCCCAGTGGAGTCGACAAGCTGTCGCGACCCTAAGAATTTTTTTTTTCAATCGGGTTAACGGATTATTAGGTTTATTAGATGAATTAACCTAATACGGACCCTCCCAAGTCCTACTGAATCGCAACTTTGGTTTTTGTTCAAATGGTTTTAAAATTTGGAGTCGCCACTAATAATTTTTGGTAGGTTGATTAGATACCTAAGTAAATTAGCGGGAGGACTAAATTACTTCTACGAACTAGAGATTATGAGTTCGGAGACTTGGTTACACTAGTTAATTAAAACTAATGCTCTTTTGGTACCTTAATTTCATGGATATCCTAATTTGGCAACTCAAGCTTGGTTTATTCCTAAGACTCTAGTGAGGTGTTCTCTTTTTGTATTTTCACTTTTTAGATAGGATGCATGGGTGGTATTTTTTTTTTATTTTCAAAGTGTTAAAAATTCCCTGAAGCCGAAAGAGGGAGTGTGTTAACAACTTATGTGTAGTGTTACAGTCTACTCATTTTGGGGTCTGGTGATTTAAAAATTAAACGGCAGGAAGTCAATGACAGTAAATAAAGACCTCCAATGGATGGCCCAGCCTTGGCTTGGCTCTCCCCTTTGGGGTTTAATGGTGCAAGAATTAAATTGTTAAATAACGATAAGTAAAAACCTCCAATGGGCGGCCTAGCATTGGCTTGGCTCTTCCCTTTGGGGTTTGATGGTGCAGGAATTTAAATTGCAGTAAATAAACGACCTCAAGTGGATGCGCTTTGCCTCTCCATTCTAGGGTTTTAGTTCTTTAAAATAAAATACAACAAATCATTTCAATAATTTGAACTAAAATCCGTTGATGGGTCGGCTGCAAATTTGATAGGCACCTTGGAATTTGTTTGGGCTCACTTTGCACCTCCATGGAATTTATCGTTGATACGGAGTTGTCCCTTTTTTTTTTACCTGCCATAAAATATGGAGAAAATGTATACAATTTGTGCTAATTTGAGACTAAAACCATAAATAAATGAATAAATAAAAATACTTAGCTCGAATTTGCTTGCTCGTTGACGAGGATGAACTCTTGATTTATGTTGATTGATGAAGGAATTTGTGATGATAACCCATAACTTTAAACTCCCATCATCTTCAAAATTTTCTCTCTTTTGGTATTTTCTTTCTCTCAAATTTTTCTTCAATCTTCTAAAACCCTCTCAAACATCCAAAATTTTCTCTCCCAAAAATTCCCCCCTCAAGCTCACTTCTTCCTCCTTTTATAATATACTCATCTATCTCCCATTCTAATTTTTCCACTAACTCTTCTTCATTTTCATCTTCCCTTCTCCATCTCTATCTCACATTCTAATCTCTCCACTAACTCTTCTTCATCTTCTTCCTTTCTTCATATTTATTTCCCATTTTAATTTCTCCTCTAACTCTTCTTCATCGCTATCTTCGCTTCTCTATTTTTATCTTATTTTCTCCATTCATTCTTCTCCATCTCCCCTTCTCTATTCTAATTTCTCCACTAACTCTTCTTTTTGTTATTTACAAAATAATCTCTCAAGTGTTAGATATTTGTACTCTAGTCTATGAGATTTTAAGTATTTGCAATTCAGTCCCTAGAGAAATATTTCTTTAAGTTCAAATCTCCTCACAATTTTTGACACACCTACCGAATGTTGAATTTAAGCTCATTTCTTGCTATGCAAAATTTAATTAAAGCCCTTTTTGTAAAATTGAGTCATTCTAGGCATAATTAGGTCAAGATGAAAATTTGGAATATTAGAGAATAATGTCACAACTCCTAAAAGTGAAAAATGAAAATAAATTAACTCAAATTGAATTTTTTTAGGCCCGATTCGAGATTATGCTCGTGAAGGAATACACGACCCCAAATTATATTTTTTAAATTTACGATGGCCAACATGAAAAGGGATTTAAAAGAAAAATATTGACTATTTTTATGTATTTTGTGGCAGCAAATGCTATTATTTATTAAATATTTTCCTAATTTCTAAAAAATATATTTAAAAAAAATACAAAAAATACGAAAAATTATTTTTTACTCAAAAATGGTTGCTTAAGCTTAGCCAAGGCTTCCAAAGTTTATTTTTCAATTTTCTCATTTTTTTCTTGATTTTTTATGAATTTTCGAAAATAAAAATATCGAAAAATACTGAAAATATGACAAATTATTTTTTGGTCAAAATTGGTTCTCTAGGCTTAGCCAAGGTCCCCAAAGTTGATTTTTTAATTTTATGAATTTTTATGAATTTTTTTATTAATTTTAAAAGAGAAAAGATGATTAAAAATTAAGTGTCAACACTCCCCTACAATATCATCACCGCAATTTTATTTCAGGGGTTCTCTGAATTTGAAAGTTGTCAATTATCAATTGATCGAGTCTTTTTTCAATCCATTTATTTCAGATCTTGGGTAAAGTTTCCTAACTATATTTGAAAATGAATTTGTTATCCATAAAGATAAAGAAAGGTTTTCTAGCAATGAATTGGACTCTCTTGTTGATGTGAATTATCAATAAGAGAGTCCTCCAAGCTCAGGTTAGAAGAAGGAGAAGAAGGAACCGAGAAGAAGGTATCAACAATAAGAGATTTTGCTCGCCACTACTACAAGAATCACTTTTGCTTTCTTTTCCTCTGGCTACTAATATATGTCAATTCGCCAGGTTTTGTCATGACCCAACTCTTAGGAGAGGAGGGGAGGAGCGGGTGAGTGGATTGCTAGACCCATTTTTTGGATATCAGGGCTTCGCTCGAGCCCTCCCAGGCCCATACCAAATCGCAACGAGTTTATCGATTTCGACCTTAATGTGATCGGTGACATGTGCATCGATGTACGTGTAATCGGAGTCGCCACTAATCATTTTTGAAGGGTATGACTGGAAACATTATCGAGCGACTGAGAGGAATCACTCGATTCTGTGGAAACCAAAGATTTTTGGTTCGTGGACTTAGTTACGTCAACATTACTATTGACGTAAAGATTGGCTGGGTTTCGTGAGAAATGAGCTCGGGAACTCGAGGCAAGCCAACGGAGTTTGGGGGACAGATGAAAGGATTTATGCAACGAAAATGGAGAAAAGGCAGAGAAATGAGCTCAAGAAGGGATGGGGAAAAGATTGAATCAAATTTTGTGTGAAAAGAATGAGGAACAGAGCTCGGCCATTGATGACTGAGCTTGAGTTTGAGCATGGGACATACCTTCTCCGACGATCGAATGACAATAGACAAAGTTGCACCAGCTTCTTGTCACTCTGCGACGCTCGCCAATCGAAGCTCAGAGCTTGATCCTCGCTTTCTTCTCTAGATCCGAGCTTGAAGCCTCAGCTAATCCTCTCCTATGATGGAATTGTAGAGCCTTTTTTTTTGTTCCCTCCTCTCTCTGTGATTCTCTTCTTAGTATTTCCTTGTCTCTTTGGGTATTGTCCAACCACCTCTCAACCGATCAATAACAGAACGAATGTCCCCTTCAACCTATTAGACCACCTGCGCATGAGAAGATGGGGAACCAGAGCTGATTTTGGTTTCCCATGGTGATGGATTGACCGGGTCGAGTTAACCCGACCCTTTTGACCCGAACAAGCTAAAAAATCCAAATTAGCTCCATTTTATCAATATCATTCAAAATTAAGGCCAAAATTAAACTTAGGAGCCTACAGTTCTTTAGCAAGTGAATTTTCTGTGAAAATTTTGCAAGGAATTGCATGAGAGTTCGAATTTTCAACATTGACTTGAATATCCATTTTGTAAAATCCAAACTTAAGATGACCTTTTTTGCAAAAATTGACACCACCAATGGATTTAAAAGGCCAAAAAATAGGGGGTGACATGTCCCTATTTTTTATTCGGTCCCTAGAAAGTTTTAATTGCATTTTATGTGTTTTAAGGACTAATTCAAAAAAAAAATCAAAACTTGCATTTTGTTCCTTTTTTGCGAAATTTGAAAATTCCATGAACTTTTGGACTGAAATATAATTTTAAAAAATAGAGTGGGATGACACGACTCCAAAAATGTAGAAAAGGAAAATTAAAAGGCCAGAGTGGAATTTCTAGAATTTTTACAAATAATCTGAAAATGAGATTAACAAAGTAACCCTCAATTCCAAATTGAATTTTTCAAAATTTCTTCATCCAAAATGAAGTTAAAATTAAAATAAAAATATTGACTATTTTTTCGTATTTTTGTGGTCTTAAATGCTATTTTTTTTATTAATTTTCGAATGTTTTTCTAATTTCTAAAAAATATTAAAAATGGGAAAAATAAGAAAAATTATTTTTATTCAAAAATGATTACCTACACTTGGACAAGGCTTTCATAGTTGATTTTTGTAATTTTCTCATTTTTTTCTTTATTTTTTTTTATGAATTTTTGAAAATAAAATGCGGGAAAACATTGAAAATATGAAAATTTATTTTTTGATCAAAATTGACTCCCTATGCTTGTGTAAGGTCCTCAAAGTTTACTTTTCAAATTTATAAATTTTTATGAATTTTATAAAAGTTTCTAAAAATAAAATTGACTAAAAAATCAAGTGTCAACATTTCTTTAGTTTTTTCCTCTTTCTCTACCCCTATCCCTATCCTATAGGTACAACCTTTGAAGGAATCCATTCCAAATGTATATGCCATGGTTCCTTACCTCAACAAGATATAAATACCAAAATTTTACCTAAAGCGAGTTCACTATCAACTGTAGCAGCACCATCTACTAAAATTTGTTGTAGGGAGGGACTTATGTCACCATAAACAGAGACAAAAGCAAATGTTAGATTTTTTTATTAATTGATTTATGTATCGGATTCCACTCAAGTTATCTCGCCCTAGGTATTTTCTACCTACTCATATGTGTCGATTTGGACCTCTCCCTATAGGGATAAGAAAATCATGAACAGGATGGCAGACCCAAGGCAATGGAACTTGGTTCAATCTGTCTCGATGTAATTTTTAGTGGAAATTTTATTTAGGTTTGGGATTGGTGATGAAAAAAATGGCCCACTTGTTTCTCCAGAAAATATAGGAAATATACTTAATATCCTTTGATTGACCTTCCTTGTCCTAGTCTCTCACTTCCACTTCTCGCGAAGCCTTTGGTCTTCACTTTAGAGAGTTAATGTCCCACCTTGAATCAAATGCACCAAATCAAGCGAATCTTGTTTTTGGTGTGAAATGAGCCTATTCTAGGATAGGAGGTCTTGTCAATATGGAACTTATCTTTCCGTCCACTGCGAGATGAGCAAACTACATTACTCAATTGAGCCAAGGCATTGTTCACAAAGTGGAACTTGATGGGCACAAGAGTCGGGGTCCAGCCTCCATAAACCTACTCCCAAGTGATAGGTACCCTAAGCTTTGGCATTGAGGTCACGATCCTAGTCTTGATGGACCTGATCTCGAGTGTGGGGTCTCGCTCCTGAATGCTATGGACATGGGCCTAGCCTCAATGGAATAGGACTTAAGTTTTGGAGATCTAGGTACGAGTACTAGGGTCTCGAGCCCGGTCTCTATGGACTGAAGCCAAGGTTGACAAGGAGTTGGCCAATGGTATAGAGTCTCCTAGTACCAGTGTCCCAAGACTAACCTCTATGGACCTAGCGTTGTGGGCTTAACCTCTTTGAACCGAGGTCTGGACCCTAATGGTCCCTAGCAGCCTTGGCCATAGCCCAGGAACAAGTGTGGGTGTTCTTGTGCTCAAACATAGAGTTTTTTTTATCCAAGCTTCGACATCTAGTTATATTTTGAAAAATAATTTTCCCTTTTTAAAGAGTGAATCCCTTTTTTGAATATAAGTTTTTTTTTGTTGATTAGGAAAGAAAATTCTCTGTTAACTCATTTTCCTATGGAATCCAAACGACGATAAATGAGGAAAATGTTTTACATGAAAGAAACATAGCCTGGGTTCGATCTCAATTTTGCCTGAACTTTTTTTTCATTTGCTTAAAAAAATTCCCCAACTTTCACTCTAATCTCATATTTGCCCATATGCCGAAAAATCGCCACAAGCTTTTTCCAAACTATCAACATCAGGGCCAATTAGAGGTTCGTGATCAACATATGTGTCTCCTTTAATACTTTTACCTTCACTTGGAATAACAACAATCTCTTGATATTGATAATCTTGAAGAAACTGGTTGCGATTTTTGGATGCGTGAGCAAATTTGAGAGCAAAGTGACAGTTAAGATTTTTTTCTTAAAAAGAAATGTCCAGCTAAAATTGAGATTGGACTTGAAGTTAGGATTTTTAAGTAATTAGCTCGAAAAAGTAGAATAAAAACTCTAGAACTGCTTTACGAAGTACAGCATCGTTCTATGACAAACTTTTGACTCAAGGCCCTCTTAAAATGTTGAACCAAGGCCCTTTGAAGGCCCAATGTCATTTGGGAATACCGAACCAAAACGCACAACGTTTTGATATGGTTCAATCCGGCATTTCGGCAATTCATCGCGCCGTCGATGTATATTACTCTGAAACTTGTCCAGCTTAGGTGCGTTTGGATTATGAAAAAAAAAAAACTCAAAATTTGTAAAATATCTTTCAAAAAATGATTGGTTATATCGTTCGCGAAAATTAGTCAATGAAAATATTTTCATTGTTTACAATAATTTATGCTTGATTATTTTTGTGGGTGATGAAAATACTTTTTGTTCATTCATTTTGCGATTATTTTTTGAACAATACTTTTCAAATATTGAGTTTTCCGTGAAACAAATGCGGCCTTAATTTCTGGAGACTTTTCATGAAATCACTAGATGACATTAGTTCCAAATAAATCTTTCGGGAAGCTGAAAAGGTTTGTTTCCGAATTTTCGTGCTGATCATAAATTCTGATTATTTTCTTTTTTGGCGAAAGATCGTAAATTCTGATTAGCAGCCTCGACATTTTTGTCTCTCAATCTCCTCTATTTTCTTCCACATTATCAGGAACATCATTGAGGGGTGAGATCTTCGTAATTGAAATTCTGTGGTGTCAACAAAAGGGCTCCAGGCTAGTACACTATTATAAATTTATCTTAAAGTAATTTTGGTCTCATTTATCAAATCGGTACTTTTATGACATATTTACTTCAGACTAATTTCATCTTTCAAAAAATGAAAAAAAAATTGGTTTCTGATGACATATTTACGTCACACTAATATTGCAAAAATTATAAACCAATATCTCTTACCCAAATCTATCCTCCTTTAAAATGCATGAGTACATGACATGCATGTTTCACGTAGAATCTAGCATTTTTCTATTTAGCCTCGTCTTGCAAACATGTGTTGCCACATGTGTATTTTAACCGGACATTGGATGGAATGCTAGCGGAAGTTAGATTTGCGTAGGGGTACCATTTTGGTTTTTTTTTTTAAACGAGAATAAGTCCAATCTTTTGCTAAATGAAAATTAGTTGAGAGTAAATGCATTAAAGCAATAGCAGTTTGAGATTATTTGTAAGATGAGAATTATTTTGGGTAAATGTGTCATGCGCTACCAGTTTGAGATTATCAATAGTGTTATCTCGTCTTAGGCCCGAGGCTTTGTCACAGTCTCACAAAACAACAGTAGGCCAATTACTCCATAAAAAGATCATCTACCACACATAATATCTCCAGTGGCCACATTTATGTTAAGTCTAGTCGCTTGGGTCGCTGCGCCTTTCGATTATGGTATGGTATGGTGTTGTTGATATGTACATAGGATTAGTTCAGTCGAGATGATTGCGCTTAGGAAATTGAACTCTCTTCTTTGCCTAGAAATTTTAAGGTTTTCGTTGCATCCATTGGGTACAGTGCAATTCATTCAGCCATTAATGCTTTGGGGACAAAACAGTAGGATTCATCATTGAAGTCCGTGATTTTGAAATGGATCATAACAAAATTTTCAGTCCCTAACGTGAAGAATTGGCTGGGGAATGGAAACCCTAGTGAATTGTTTGCTTAAATGGGATGCCAAAATCAAACCCTTTCATGTAGCTCCATCTACACTTATAATTTTGGGTTAACCTATTGATTATAGCAAGCATGGAATCTAGAGGACAGACTGCATATCTAAGTAAGAAAGGTAGTCTTCAACCTCGTGGCCAACTCATATTAGCCCTGATTGTAAGAGATGGCGGAAGATAAACGAGACAGAAATATTTAAGAGCAAATATGCAGAATAACTCATTTGAAGGACGGATTTCAAATAGCAAGGGTCCACACAAACTTGAGATGATCGCCATCACTCCAGAAAATTGAATCTATGAAAGGTGAGAAGGAGACTAACATCCTGAATCATCTACATCAACTTGATTCTCTTGCAATTTGAAACAGAGTTCCTGATCCCTCTAGCAGTAACAGCGTATGGAGCTGATGCAGATCGAAGGGAAGGTGACTTGTCAATATATGCGTATCGCTCATTGCCGTTCCAGTACAAGATGATTCGGTTTGTGCAAGCATGAGACCAGCTATCCCCTGCTCAGAACATTCACGCACCCAAAGAGACCGAAATGGCAGAAGCTTGAGTCGGTTGCTACGAGAAGAGGAAGCAATTTGATAGCAATCAGGCTTACAAATCACAATTACCTAATGCAAGAGTCAATTGGAAAGAGCCTTCTGCATACTTGGTTGTCACTTGATTCAGAAGAACAACCTGAGAAGGCAGAAATATACAAGTTAAAGACGGTGAAAAACAGTGAAATAATCATTATAAATCACAGGGGAGAAAGGTCCTGGAAATTACTACTACAAATGTAACAAAGAATGCACTACGATAAACTAAAAATGATGTTGCTGGCACAAGAACATATAGAAACACATGCACACACTTGTGCACATATTCTGTGCACAAGCATGCATATCGAAGTGATTTAACATTGTAAACATAGAAAGTAAAAATCATATCTCATCACGACTTGCTTATCAATCATCCCAGTTCGTCGGCCTGCCAGTCTAAAAGCTTCAATATCAGCTGATTGGTTTTCAGTTCACTGTATATAATAAATGAGCTTTTACATGGGCTAAAAGTTGGACTTAAGCCAAAATTCTACAGGATCTCAACTAAAGAGTATGTACAAATAATGTGTCTTACAGCCAGGCAGAACTTCTTGGCAAGTTTCATCAACTTCAAGGCCATTCCACCGAGCAGTCGGGTCCGGAGGGCCATGTCAAAATCTTGCCGGAAGTGGAAAGTGATACTATCTATGATGACAATTTTAACCTGTACAAACCTTTGACAAGCATCAGATGTTAAGCTATAAAAAGCACACCCGAGAAGCAGAAGATACGTTCATTGTGTGCTCCTTTGAAAGAAAAGGACATGAAGAGCCTGACTAAACCACAATAACTAGAAGGAAAGCAATACATATAACATCTGGCCACATGCCACAATACACCAGCCATGATAAATTCCGTATGTACATACTCTTTGCACTTGGAAAGGTAAAAAATCTCTTAGAAGGGCACAACATCCAAATATGCAGACAGAAAGGCATCATGAGGAAAAGGACAAAACATAATTGGCAAACCGGCAAAAATATACCTACATCTCTATGCTCTGAGATGAATTTTTCCAAGTAATTGATCAACGCAATCTGCTCAGTATAACTGCAGACACGGAAATAGAGAATGTTTTCCAAGAAATCCTTAGGCTGCATTCCTACTTTCCCTGCATGAACATCTTGGGATATGCTATTAGCTGCTGACATATCATTGCTGCATGCTTCAGCTATTTGCAGCACACGTTCCACCATAAAGCTACCTTCTGTATCTGGACATTAGAAGCAGTAGAAATATCACAACACTTATCAGGTCAAAAGCTAAAAGCAAAGCGAGTTTGATTGATACTAACCAATGTAGATAGCTTTTCCCCCAAGGCCACCACAACAGACAGGAAGCTGGATATTTACTGCAAGCTGAATTCTGCCGAAGGAAGCCCATTGGGGAAAAAAAAAAAAGAACAGAAGAAAAGTAGATTTGCATCAAATCACACTTACCCCAGCTGCGTCTTACCAATTCCTGGCACTCCACCTACAAAGATGAAATTCATAAAAAGAGGAGCTTCAACACATCTTTGCTCACTGAAATGCTGAGGAAAAAAAAATTGCATTTATTGGACGTAGCATAGAAAAATCCACTCACCTATTTCAGTGACTTCCCCGCAACTTATCCCTCCTTCCAGGATGTTATCAATGTCCACACTGGATGTAGTGATTCTTGTTAACAATTCTTCCTCGTGGAGCATAGCCCAGGCAGTCTGAGCACCTATACAGTCAAATGGCATGGCATGATTCTCTTCTGAGAAAAGCAGGACAAAAAGAAGAAGCCCACAAGCTATGCAATTGACTGTAATCAGAACTCTATCAACAGAAAGCCGAAGTTTAATTGCAGTCTGCAAATAGGGTGCAGCTCCTCTTCAATCAATCGCATAGTGCCCCATATCGGTCCTCAATGAAGCATTTCAGAAAGGAAGAAGGGAAGCCAATGGAATGAGCAGACTGATTGAAAACTCAAAGGACCAAATACAAAAGATCTCCAAGTCAATGTAACTATTAAATATTTTAGATCACCAAGCACAAACAGAAAGGAAATTATATTTGAACTTGAAAAACAAAGATCTGGTTCTAACCCCTCTACAACTTCCAACTATGAAAAGCTTCTAGAAGTCCAGATAATACTGAACATGAAAAGTAAAATTTTCCCTCTTGTAAAATTTTAGCGTAGACAAGCATCTGGCTATTACAAGAACCAGAGAAGACTCCATACTCCACTGTCTCAATACAACCAAGATAACAGAAAGAGGGATTGCAATGTCAGAAAAGGAAAGAAACAAAAGAAAGGAATCCCCAATTGTAGGTCTACTAAAACTTCCCTCCAAAACCCCCGCGCGCCATCCAACAGATTCTTGTGTTCGACTACCAAAGAGATCCAACGCATTCTATGTCAGTTGTGTAGCAATTCCCACTATTAACCCCTTGTCCGGAAAGAGGGACAGCACGGAGCCACTAAATGATTCAAACAGCCAATCGAGTGGGAATTTTATCAGAATAGCTAGTAAGGTCAGTATGCATCCTCTGAGATTGATACATAGCTATTTCCTATTCTGAAAACTACCAAGATAAGGACCTTTCCCCCAACGCAGCTTCCCAGATATTAGCAGTGAGAATGTTTCCCTTTGAAATGATATTGCATTCTGTGGGTTACTAAGATTCATTTTATATTATCCAAACACTATGAAATTTGAAAAAGAAACAGCCCAAGAAAACTAGTCTCCTTTATCACGATGCGATCTATGATTCTTGTACATGGAGCACTTGGATGAATATAATTTACAGCAAAAGCTATGAATCAAGTATACATACCATTAATGATATGATGTCCACTGGAAGTATCAATGTGACCATCATGTGGGGCATGTTTAAGAATGTCAAGGGCCTCATTTTCTGATATATTTAGATCTGTCAAAGGACAGAATGCAGCATCATCAGAACTTTTACCAGTTAACTCTAAAAAGCTACCGGCTTCAAACGGTTTTTAGGAGAATAGAAAGATGACACTACCTCACTACATCAAGGTAAATTTTACCTAGAATACCCTTCCCAATTTTGATCCTACTTCAAATGGAACGGGGGAATATTACTCTATCAGTGACGACGGGTGCTTTTTATAGTTAAACTAAGTCACCCAATTCAAGTGATGGAGCAGCAGCACAATTTTTCTCAGGTTCAAATGTTGAATTTGGAGGCACAAGAAAAAACCCTTTAAAGAAGGAAAAAGGCTCAGTTTCGCAAGCACAACCTCCACACACATTAAGATTCCACTGCAACTTCTCTTCAGTCATCATGCACAATATGCCATCATCTTTCTACAGTGAGCAACAAAATTCGCACATTTCAACAGATAACAAGATCGAAGAAGACTGCACCGGAGGCAGAACACTAGTTGCAGAAATCCCCAAAAGCTTGGAAGCATCGGAGAGATCACGAAGTCTCTCTCTCTCGTAAAGAAGGCAACACAAGCAGCAGCCACCAGACCTTCCCAAGAAGCAGTAAATCACAGATGCATACAATAAAACAGACAACCTCTTCACAGCAGTAACGCAATATCGTAATTAAGGCAGAAATGAGACGATGAATCGATGGAAAAGCGTACCACGAGCGAGATGAGAGGGAGAGAGGGAAGAGAGGAGAGACAGAGATGTGTAGCCTGCGGAAACCAGCTTCCCCTTGAGCGCTGCGGATATCGGCAGCCTTCCTACTTCCATTCTCTCCCTTTCTCTCCCGCGCAAGGCGAGGCTCCAAGTTTATAAGTCAAACTAAATTTAATTCAATGACCCAATAAATATATTTTGATGAACTGCTTTTGGTCCCTAAATTTGAGCCTGTTTTTTTTTGTTCCAATCAATTGAACTTGTATAACTTTTCTAATCACGTCTCTTCAGCTCCAAATCTAATCAATTTGAAATTGACAAATTTAATTCCTGAATTTTCCCATTTTTCGATGTTCTATTTTGATAAAAAGACGTGTTCTTTCTATCCTACTTTTTTTTTTCTCCCAAACATGGTATTAGGATCAACCGTCTCACTTTTGATAGACATGTGTCGCAAATTAGAGGTTTTGTGAGCCAACTGATCGACGACATAGCTTTGATGAATCACAAGAGTTGAAGTGCTTTGGCCTCTAGGGTTTTCCTAAGTTCTCTAGAATATTCTTAGGGACGAGTGACACAATGTCGTCTTTTGGAGAATTCTTGTAATAAATGTCGGTCGTTGATAAATGGAAAGATTTAATCTCAACTATTAAATTTAGATTGGATCAATGATTATAATGAGAAGCCCTCTTGTATAAACGGAGGAGCTCTCTCCCTCATTTGTAACCATCGAAACATAAGCCAATAAAAAATATTTTCTCCTAGAGCTTCCCACTCTAAACATTTTCTGCTTTTACGATTCAAGTGAATGAGTGATTGATCTTAGGGGAAGGCTTAACTTACATGCTCCACTATTCGATCTCGAGTAATTGACCTGTGACAAATGGTATCAGAGCAAGTCAAGGAGAGTTGTTCAAAAAGATCGACAAGCACATCAACTAGTCAAGAGAATATCAAACCAAGAACTACTCCCGTTGTCGTGGATGGTGAGCCTCTAGACTTGTGGGAGATTCAACAAGAGTGGAGTTTCATTGGACGCAATGTCTGCTCTCAATGAAAAGCTCACTAGAATGAGGAAACCATGATAGAATTCATCGACAGACTCGACGAAGTGAAAGGGTGAATCATGATGTTGAGGAGACGCTTTGCCACCAGTTCAATATTGTTGTGAACAGCTCCTTGCACATGAAGGACGAACCCCTCGAAGCCTCGATAAGAACCTTTGAAGATGAAAGTCCAAGAGCAAAAAGAGGACAATCTCCACAAAGCCGAGGTCAAAGCCTTGAGCATGGAGGTCCAAGAGATCAAGACTGAGCTTGTATTGTGCAAGACTAGTATTGTTAATGGTATCGTGCACGTTCAAATGGCGCCCAAGCTATCGGTGCTGTAGCCTAAGGAGTTCAAGGAAACCTGTCTGATATAGTGGCGGACAACTTCCTTTGGAGCAAAGCATAGTTAAGTGACCCTACTCACATTAGACCTAGTGCTCAGGTGGTTTGGCCAATTGTGGGCCAAGGCGTGGACATCGAATACGAGATGGCCAAGGAAAGAAATGCTGCTATGTTCCTAACAGATAATGCAATGCTTTGGGGCGCAATTGGTGCGATGAGACCAAACGAGGTGCCGATCCCATCAACAAGTGGGACAATTTCATCAAGGAATTTTGGGATTACTTATTCCTCGAGTTCACTAAACAAGAAGCCCAGAACAAGCTCCATCGCATGGAGCAAAAAGGCACAGTTCGAGAGTAAGTGAAGGAATTCACCAAGCTCAAGCTCCAAATTCCCAACCTAGGGAAGGGGAGGCTCTTGGGGAAACTCGAGCTCACAGAATGGGACGTTTGTAATATCTCGAAGGCACTTTCCGTAGCCGAGTCTCTCACTGACTTCACCAAAATGAAATCTTCCAAGTCCATAGGGAATGGGTGAAGGGTGGATCGCCACCACGACAAGGAAGAGAAGGCGAAGCTACCCGTGGCCAAAGAGACCATGGTGGATGAGAAAGATCATGAGGAGAAGGGTCTTCTAAACAACCCTATCAAAGGGGGAATTGACCCAAGATGACTTCAACAAAGAGAAGTTTAAGAAGCCACCGACGTCCATGCTTCATTTGCGACGGTCCCCATTGGATGCAACAACGCCCGAAGAAGAACAAGGTCAATGCCTTACTCGCTGCAGAAGAGGACGAGCCGAAACAAGAACGAAGGGAAGCGCGATTCAAAACCATGAAGACTCAAATCCATCACTTCCGTGACGACACAAGCACCGCCCAAAAAGAAGCCTACAAGCTCAAGTTTGTCATTCGTGGGAGCCAAGCTGTGTAACACAACACTCTATGCCTTGATGGACATGGGTGCATCGAACATGCACCGAACATGTCCATGTCAAGTGAAGTAGCGAAGTGGTTGGGACTTCGAGTGACATCGATTCAAGGCGATGAACTCGGATGTCGTACCAGTCATTGGCATTGCTCAGAGTGTAGAACTAGAAGTCAATTGATGGAAGGACAAGCTCTCTCCTTATTCTACTCGACATATATCATCTTATCTTGGTTTGGAATTCTTCAATAGTGCAATAGCAACAATAGACATGAGAACCAAGTCGATCATCATCACTGATCCAAAATGACCAACGGTGGTGCCTATGATCCATGGGTTGACAGAGACCAAGTGCATCTACACGAACTGACTCGTGGGAGAAGGACCGAGAGTTGAAGAGCTCACGACTGAGTCAAGCACTAAGCGATGACTTTTGGAAAAGCCGAAGACAGAGATACCAACTCAACATGGAATGCCGGTCCATGTGCTCTTTCTAGAAGTGGGAAGCTTACTGATCAACATGGAAGCGGGCAAACCAAAGACGGAGTTCCTCGGGGAACAAGTTGCGATCCAAGAACTGTGTAGCTAGCAAGCTGAGAAGCCAAAGGCGAAGAGGCATCGAAAGCGGAAGAATCACCAACCTTCGAGGAAACCAATCTGAGCACAATACTCCGAGTTGAGAGCGCCACACACATCCTCGAGCCTAGGGAGAATGTCACAGACCAGAGAACAACCAATTGACGGCATAGCCTGGATGAACCATAACACTTAAAAGTGTTTTGGCCTTTAGGGTTTTCTTAAGTCCTCTAGAATATTCTTAGGGTAAGGTGATACGGTAAAATGTGCCATGCTTTAGTGAATTCTCTTCTGAAATGTCGGTAGTTGATAGATGGGGAGACACGATCTCGACCATTAGATCTAGACTTGATTAACTATTTGAATGAGAAGCCCTCTTGTATAAATAAGGGAGCTCTCTCCCTGATTTGTAAACATCCAACTTAAGCCATACAAAGCATGCTTTCTCAGAACTTGCCTATCTAAATACTTTCTCTTTCTACGACCCAGGTGAGCAAAGCATTGGTCCTAGGGGACGGCTTAGCTTCGGCACTCCAACAATCCAAGGAAGCTTAAGTTTTGTACGGCCCGATTCCAAGTAATGGACCCATGACACATGCATATATGATTTTCAACGGGCGAAGAAATCTATTGAATTTTACTTAGTTAAAAGGACTATCCATTTAGTAGTCTCACCTTCGGGTAATCATTTTACTCCTTGTTACATAACAATGGGGTGTTTGATGGCATTTGACTCATTTTCGTTTGAGTATGGTGGCCAGAACTACCCCCACACCCCAGGGGTAATTACCGGAGATATGCAAGGGTATACTCCTCGGGTGGCTTAAGAGAAATGTACGAAGTGATAATCTAAACTCTAGTCACGAGCGAAAATGACGAACACAAGTTTACCACTTAAGCAACTTCTTGAATTAAATACAAAGATTTCCATTAAAAAAAGAATTAAATACGAAGACTAATGTGAATTGAATACACATTAAAATTACTTGAGTAATAGAAAGTGACAAGGATTTTTCTTTTACAAGGCTATTCTATTATCAATTAGAATCGGGAAAATCACCAAAGAGATCCTAAACTTATTGCAGTTGTGCCAATTTAGTCATAATTTTTTTTTTCAGTTCAATCTTAAACATTTTCACGTTTTATCATTTGAGTTCGTCTGGCGAATCTTGACCAAAAACCGCTTGCAAGGACATTGGGCAACCCTTACTAGCTACAAGCAAGGGCCGGGAAACCTTCTCTTGGCTAGATTAAATGAGGGCCTGGCAGCCCTCGCTAGATAAGTGAGGGCCCATGATGTCACCGACGAGGTCTAAGGGAAAAAAGAAGTAAAGAAAAGAAAAAAGCAAAAAGAAAAAAATTGATAAAAGATTCAAAAGATTATAAAATTACTACGCAAGTTTATTTCAGCACCGGCCATATCATGTAGGACAATCAGCATCCACGTCAGAGATTTCCAATTAAAATTGGCCGGATTAACGTAATTGATACAAATGCAAAAGGCTTAAGATTGAATTGAAAAAAAGTTTTAGGATCGAATTGACATATTGCTATAAATTTATGATTTTTTTTTATAATTTTTCCACTAGAATCAGTCTATTAAAGGAGACATGACCAAGTCCAAAATGCTTATATAGCATGAACACATTAGCAAAGTTTAGGATATTATTCATTAGTACTTCTCTCCTTACTAATTCTACGATCTACGGGCGACTTGTACAAACTTACCTATTGAGTCACAGGAATCTAATCCGGTGTGTGTATGTGTGTGTGTATACACATACATATACATATACATATATACACATACTTATGGCCTCATGTTAGTGGATAATTCTGTCTCGAGGAATATGGCGAAACTCCGGCCAAGAAATGAGATGGTGCATACGAACACGGGTTTAAGTGTCTGCATTTCTTTATCTGGATTGATACTACGATATTTAATTTAGTGAAGAAAGAATATTTTCAGGTACTAAATTTAAAATGGAGAAAATGAGGGAAAGGCCATAAACTTTACTTGAGTCCCTTCTGCAGCAGTTTTAGACAAAGTGGTCGGTGCCTAACATAATGTGATTTGGTTGAGACAAATGTGGTATGACCAGACATGTGATAACTTTGACATGACTGGACGTTGTTTGGTTGGAATCTTTTTCTTTAGGAAAATTGATAAAAAAAAATTCCTAAATATATGGTAATGTTGTCAATTTAATCATACGCTTTTTAATTTGGTCAATGTAGTCCCATGTGTTTTGATGATTTTCTGACATAGTTCATCCAGCCAATTCAAGCTAAAAATAGTTGGCATGATGATGAAATCAACACTAGTCTTCCTATGTGACAAAACTGATAGATTACTTGGACAATTTTAAATGAAAGGATTAATACCATGAAAAATTTCAAATTCGTATTTTGTGACAAAATTACCTCAAATTATTTTTTTGATCATAAAATATCATAAATTAGTACATTTGTAACAAATTTTTCTCAAATTACTTTTTCACCAACAAACCAAATTAATACACTTGTGATAAATTTTCTTTAAACTAATTTTTTTTACCACCAAAAACCTCAAACAAGCACACTTGTGACAAATTTACCCTCAATTAGTTTTCTTTAAATTTTATTGTGAAATTGCTTAATTAGATTACACATGATAGTTGATTGTGTACTAATTTAGAATTTTTTGTGGTATTAATCTAATTTAACGGAAACTAATGGAAGATAAATTTATTATAGTGTACCAATTTTTGGTAGTCAAAAAAATTAGTTTGAGATAAATTTATCACAAGTGTATTGATTTGGGATTTTTTATGGTTAGAAAAATAGTTTGGGATAAATTTATTGCATGTTAAGATTTTTTGTGGTAAAAAAATAGTTTGGGTAAATTTTTTATAGATGTACCACTTCGAGATTTTTTGTGCTATTAACTGAAAATAAAATGATTTTGTTTTACAATTTTTTTCAACTATTTTGAAAATATTTCTTTTTTTTTTCCTATTCTTTCCTTTATTGTTCATCTATTTCCCTATGCTGATCAATGGGTAATCGGTGATGGCATGCAGAGGTTGCCAACCACAAGTAAGGGCCAGGATGTCGTTGCTAGATCAGCCAATGGCGACGATGCCCTTTCACAGATTTGGCTGAGGGTATCAAGTTGCCCTTGCTAGATTAGACCAGGGTGTTGCAACCCTTCCTACGCCAATGTGGAGGCTCTAGTGATTGGTGGAGGGGGGAAGAAGAAGAAGAAGAAGAAGAAGAAGAAGAAGAAGAAGAAGAAGAAGAAGAAGAAGAAGAAGAAGAAGAAGAAGAAGAAGAAATTAGCAAAAAAAAAAATATAAGAATTGAAAAAATTTGCAAAATGATGTCATTTCATTTAAGATCGTTCACGTTAATGGTCAATACTAACTAGACCTGAACGCCCACGATTTTCAACCTAAATGAGCAAATGGGCTGCATTGAAAAATCACTAAAAGATTTAGGATTACACGGCCAAATTAGAAAGTTCATACTTAATTGGCAATCATACGGTAGGTTTAATACTTTTTGAATATTTCTTTTTCATATTTTTAAGCAGAGGTCGTGTTGTTGCTCCCTCCAATGGAAAAATTGTGCTAAGTTGAGGTTTTTGTCAATAGACGATCCATCCAGTTGACATGGTACCATTATAAAAAAAAAAAATTCATGTTCACCCATCTGACTGGCGACGGCATCTCGTTAGGTCAGGTAAGGACGCAATGTGTTATCTAATGATTAACTAAATCGAATATTATCACTTTTCATAATTTGGGACTTTTTTAATTCATTGTCTTCAGGGAAGTAAGAGCATACGAAGGCTGGACATATAGAACAAATCCACATTCCTAAGACTGTTCCAATGGGAGCCGGCTTGGCAAATGCACTGCCAGGACAAGAAGAAGGAGGACCGTTGACTTGACTCGGCCGGAACTCCCGCACTTCTTCGGTTGAATATCATCTACGGACCGCAATTTGTTGACTTTCTAATAGCTATATCAAATTATTAATAATCATAATATAGTAGCGTAGGCTTTGTCATTATCAACTAGTAATTCATCTATAACTATTTAAGATGTAAAATGTAATTTGCATATTCATATAATCGTTTGAAATCTGGTCCATAGTAGAGTTTTTCTCTATTTTCAGTACAAGTACTATGACAATCGAATAAAATTAGACATTATAAATGTATGAACTTCGTTTAAAAATTTTAATGTCGAACTGTTGCAGTTTCTTCAAATGGAAGTAAAGTTGATTATCGATCTTTTTTAAAATTTGCACTTCTTTAAATTGTGAAAGAGACCTACTTATTTCGTGGCCTTGTTTTGAATTGACTATGATTGTTTGTCTCTTCACCCAAATAGAAACAAAGAGTGGAACTTCGAAGTTCTATGAAAATTAGCTTATTACCAAAAAGTTATTCCATCTAAATGCTTATATCTTGTGAATAGCCGGTTGTCCAACTCCGACACGAACAATATAATAAGGGCGCGCATGAGAACGTTTCTGTTTCTCTATTTCTGTTCCAAACCTATTTTTGGAAATAGGTTTGGAACAGAAACTTGTTTGGCAACGCAAATCTGTTTTTCTATTTCTGGAACAAAAATCTGTTCTAAAAATAGATTTTGGCCCAAAACCAAAAACAAAAAAATTTTATTTCTGGTAGAAATAGAAAAATATATTTCTGTTCCAGAAATAATTTCTGGAACAGAATGGTTGTCATGCGCGCCCTAAGACCAAGTAATATGTGAAGAGAATGTTCTAAAGCAGCAGTTAATTCACGACTGAGCTTATGTACAAATCAAAAATCGTATTACAAGTTTATTCAAACGAAATAGTAGCATTACTTCAAAGGCCTGATTTTCAATCATTTTCCAAATTCACTAATAGTTAGGCTTGTCAAACGGATGAGTTTGATCGAGTTTGAATAGGATCATAAATGATTCGACCCAAATTGACCTATGTAAATGGAATGCGAAATTTTCAACCCATGCCTGACTCTTCTCGAGGATTCATTTTTAGCATTTATCACCTTATATTATTGCCTTTGAAGAATGGATGGCTCCACAGACTGCCTGGGCAAGAAGGGCCACCCCTGGTGAGAGTTGCCCTTGCTTGATCCGGTGATGGTACCCTTGCTTGAGGCCAGCAGAAGTTGAGGCCGGGTGAGAGAGGAAAAAAAAAGAAACATAAATAAAATTATGAAAAATATTAAAATATATTAAAAATCATCCACATCCGTGTCACGGCCACCTCTCAACCAACACAGCCCTGCTGCCCCACTGCCCACTACTAGGGTCTCTAGCCAATCACCTAGGCCCCCTCAAGCAAGCATCACCATGATGTCGCCCGACCTAGTTTTGTCTTTGTAGCCCCATCTCCTGCCCAATTGTCTCTCTGTCTTGAATGTGGACTCCACATCGGTGGTGGAGGCCTTGATCCGAGGTCGCCCATGGCATTGTGAACTTGAATCATGGCCGCGGACATTGATGACCTCGTGGACCGCTAAAGGCTAAGGTGAGTTGAAATCGAGGTTGCAAGGGGAACTCGGACAGAGGTCACTGACTCACTATTGTACAATTAAAGTAACTAGGTCATTCTAGTTGGCCAAGGTATGTTATTGGTATTTTGAAAATGGAGGTATTTTTGCTTTGTCATGAATTACGTATGGACCAAAAATTAACCATGTTGTTGACATGAATAAGCACGTGGCTAGAAGTCATCAACATCAGAAATTGAGTTAGTGTTGATGGCCCTGTGGACTATGCGGACGACTAGAATATGGTTGACGATTATCAAGACAGGGTTATTCGATAAGGGTATTGATTAAAGGGAGATCGAAAGACTAACTAAAAGGCGCCAAAACTTACTTACCACATTCATAATTTAAAATCACCGGTGGATAAAGCAATGAAGTCCTGCGAATTGGGGGGGAGAAGGAATGGAGGTAGCTCAGCAACAAAGTGCAAGAGATCGAGGCACAGTGTTTTCTAAAATACAGCCACCTGAGATCGTGCCGACGTGACAATATGGAACCAAGATTCTTAGAGACTTGGAAGCATAGCTAAAACTATAGGAAGACTGCTCATAGGGAGTTTTATTGTGAACACTCCAAATACCAATGTTCCATTATTGGAGATCTCCCTATTATCTTTCAGTTCATGCACACTTGTTGCGGTATCTAAATTTGTGTTGTCATCTAAATTTCGATGTGTCTTGTTGTAGTTATCTCACATCAATTGTGGTAGAGGCTAGTGATTGGTTTATAAGTGTGTGAGAAAGTATCATTCTCTGAGCTAGCTTTTGATATTAGAGGCCCAAGACCACCCAACACTAGTATCAGAACCCATACTACCAACATGTCTGGACCCAACAGTTATACAAGAAAAATACGAGTTGTTACTGCTCCAATCCAAAGCTTGATGGCTGATGGTCAATTTATAAGTGTGAGGGTGAGCTCTATCCTTTGAGCTAGCTTTTGGAATGAGAGATGCCCAAGATCACTCAATAGCGCGTTGTAGTATTTTCCCATATGAGTTGTGGAAGGGATTGGTGGATTGGTTGGTCCAACACTATGTTGCGGTGTTTTTCACATCAATTGTGGAAGGGGTTAGTGGGCTGGTGATCGATTTATAAGTATGATGAAAAGTTTTAAAAGATGTATTGTTGTGTTTTCCCACATTTTTTTGTGAAAGGAGCTGATGATTAGTTTATAAGTATGAGGAGAAGTCTCATCTTTTAAGCTAACTTTTGGGATGAGAAGATTTAGAATCACCCAACACTGGTATCAGAAACCAAGTTATCAATAATTTTGGATCCAATAATCACATAGGAGAGATACCGGTTTGTTTTGCTAGAAATGATCTACAACAAAAGACCTTTCACTAACAAGCATGGAGCTTTTAAATTGATTATTTTAAATGGGCCCTTGTAGTTGGACAGGCAATAAGTAAATGAGGAAAGGACATGAATAAAATAATAAGTAAAGTCTAATAAAGATAAATGCTTCATAAGATAAATTGCAAAGGAAAAAATAACTATTTGATTATTGATTAATCGGTCCATTACAAAAAGTCGTCTTGAACTATTTATAGGCGAGTACAAGATAAAACCGTTCTTAGTGATTTCTTCACATGCTTTGGGATAGCCTCGGTAACTACTCTTCTTATTCTTAAGATGGTTTAAATATGTATCTAACTGCTCCGCATAACCGTCGGTGTCACAAATTGGTATAATAGTGTCACTGATGTCTCCTTTTAATCGAGCTTTTATCTACCTAACATTCCTTCCTAATTGAGAGTCAATTTGCTGTATCTTGGCTACCAACACATATATCTTGGTAGGCCTTGTGACCTTCCATGTGCTCCATGACCAACCAAGGCCCAAGCAAATTTTTGGTATCAACAGGGTTTTTGCGGCTCCGACCCAAGGCTGATATGTGACGGGGAAATTGTTGAGGTTATCTCACAGCAGTTGTGGAAGAGACTAGTTGTTGATTTATAAGTGTGCGAAAAAGTCTCATTCTTTGAGTTAGCTTCTAAGAACGAAAGAAACTCAAAAACACCAAATATTGTGTTGTAGTGTTTTTTTTTACATTAATTATAAAAGGGGTTTGATGCGAGATGGATCGACAAAAAGGCAATTACCTACGCTGCTAACGTGGATCGCAGGAGAATGATTGGTCAAGAAGTGGCTAGTCGAGAAGTTTTTCCCCCAAGAGTCCACCTTATGTTTTCAACATGTCTTTTATTTTTTTAGCATATATTTTTATTTCCTACGAGTTAATGTTATTAGGGAATAGAATGAGTCTCTTTGGGAACTGGGGAAGAAATTAAGAAGGATCTAGGGAATGAATATCTTCGTGAACTGGAGACGTAATAAAAGAGGATCTAGTCCCCTTCCTTAGTCATCTATAAAAAAAAAGCTAAGGTTTGACTGTTGTTGACACCTGATTTTTTATCACATTTTCTCTTTAAAATTAATAGAAAATTCATAAAAATTTATAAAATTAAAAAATCAACTTTGGGGACCTTGACCAAGCCTAGGGAATCAATTTTGACCAAAAAATTATTTTCCATATTTTTAGTATTTTTCAATATTTTTAGTATTTTTCAATATTTTTATTTTCGAAAATTAATAGAAAATCCATAAAAATTCATAAAATTAAAAAATATAATTTGGAAGCTTTGGCCAAGCTTAGGCAACCATTTTTAAGCAAAAAATAATTTTTCGTATTTTATTTTGTATTTTTTAAATATATTTTTTAGAAATTAGGAAAATATTTCATAAATAATAGCATTTGAGGCCACAAAATACATAAAAATAGTCAATATTTTTATTTTAAATCCCTTTTCATGTTGGCCATCATAAATTTAAAAAATCCAATTCGGGGTCGTGTATTCCTTCACGAGCATAATCTCGAATCGGGCCTAAAAATTTTTAATTTGAGTCAATTTATTTTCATTTTTCACTTTTAGAAGTTGTGACATTATTCTCTAATATTCTAAATTTTCATCTTGGCCCAATTTTACTCAGAATAACTCAATTATGCAAAAGGGCTTTAATTAAATTTTGTGGCAAGAAATGAGTTTAAATTTGATATGCGATAAATTTTGACTAAACATAGGAGAGGTGTGTTGAAAATTTTGAGGATATTTGGACTTAAAGAAATATTTTTTTAGGGACTAAATTGCAAATGCTCAAAATCTCAAGGACTAGAGTGTAAATACCTAATTCTTAAAGGATTATTTTGCAAATAACAAAAAAAGGAGTTAGTGGAGAAATTAGAATAGAGAAGGGAAGATGAAGAAGATGAGATGGAGAAGAGGAGATGGAGAAGAGAAGATGGAGAAGAATGGATGGAGAAAATAAGATAAGAGAAGGAAAGATGGAGATGAAGAAGAGTTAGTGGAGAAATTAGAATGGGAGATATATATGGAGAAGGGAAGATGGAGATGGAGAAGAATAAGTGGAGAAATTAGAATTTGAGATAGAGATGAAGAAGGAAAGATGAAGATGAAGAAGAGTTAGTGGAAAAATTAGAATGGGAGATAGAGTTAATAGAGAAATTAAAATGGGAGGTAAATGACTGGGCTATAAAAGGAGGAAGAAGAGAGCTTGAAATGGAGGAATTTTTTTGGAGAGAAAATTTTGGTTGTTTGAGAGGGTTTTGAGAGATTGAAGAAAAATTTGAAAGAAAGAAAATACCAAAAAGAGAGAGAGAATTTTGAAGATGATGGGAGTTTAAAGCTAGAGGGTTATCATCATCAATTTCTTCATCGATCAAGAATTCATCCCAGATTTGAAGCTAAGTGTCCCTATACTCTCTTTGATTTTTTAGTATAAACTAGCTCAAATTTTCTACTCTTCTCCCATTTCCCCATATTTGATTTCAGGTAGGAACCAATTATATCCATCAAGCACTTCTCATAATGCCATTGAAGCTAAGTGCCTCTTTTATTGTTCTAATTTTTAATGTGAATTAAATCATATTTGCTCAATTACTCTATTTCTCCATATTTTTATGTCAGGCAAAGGACAACTCCAAGTTAACGGTAAATCCCATGGAGGTGTAAAATTAGCGCTGACGAGCTCTTGAGTACCCATTAAACTTTCAATTGATCCGTCGATGGATTTCGGCCCGAATTGTCAAATCAATTCGTCTTATTTTAAAGAATTTAAATTCCAGAATGTGAAGGGCAGAGCCCGCTCACTGGAGGTCATTTTAAATTTTTGCAATTTAAATTCCTGCACCTTAGCTAAGCCAAGGCTGAGCTATCCATTGGTGGTCTTTATTTATTGTCATTTACTTCCTGTAATTTAATTTTTGAATCACTAAACCCCAAAATAAGTAGCTCGCAGCACTGCACAGAAGTCGTTAACTCACTCTTTCTTTCGGCTTCAGGGAAATACTTAATATTTTGAAAATGTAAAAAAAAAATGTCACTCACGTATATTCCATTTAAAAAAGTGAAAATACAAAAAGAGAACACTCCACTAGAGTCTTAAGAATAAACCAAGCATGAGTTGCCAAATTAGGATATCCATGAAATTAAGGTATTGAAAGGGCATTAGTTTTAATTAACTAGTGTAACCAAGTTCCCGAACTCATAATCTCTGGTTCGTAGAAGCAATTTAGTTCTCCTGCTAATTTACTTAGATTTCTAATCAACCTACCAAAAATGATTAGTGGCGACTCCAAATTTTAAAACCATTTGAACAAAAAACCAAAGTCGCGATTTGGTAGAGCTTGGAAGAGCTCGAACTAGGTTAGTTAATTTAATCAATTAATCTGGTAATCCATTAACCTAAAAAAAATGAATTTTAGGTCGCAACAACTGTGGGCAGCTATTATTATTGAGAATTAATATTCAGTGAAGTCTTGTGATTTCAATCCTTCTCGTTATCACTAGTCCGGCGGATTGAGTGTGATGAGATTGTCAAGTGATAACTTTGAGCGGTGGTGAATTCTGTATCCCTTCTTTGTTAGCTCAACCTTGAGTACGTGACGGTGGTGTATATGTATCCGTTAACGGCTTGAGTTTTATCCTTCTTTACGTGGATTTTTTTTTCTTTCTAACGCGTGATCGCATCAATTTGATATCAGAGCGTCCCAAGTTTGTGATGGCGAATAGATTTCGATATGGAATGAACATGGAAGAAAACCGATCAACTCACCTTGAGTAGGAGGTAGAGGACTTGCGGCAACAAGTTGAACAACTACTAGAGGCCAGGAGGAGGCCTCGATCTCAGATCCCTTCACATGATGGGGATCTTGAGAACCCGTTCGCAGAAGACTTTGGTGAAGAGGAAACTCAAAGAAGGAACTATTGGGAGCGCCATCAATTCCATTCGTTCGGGATCAGGGTGGATATATTGGAGTTCGAGGGAAAACTTGATCTAGAACAGTTTCTTGATTGGCTCCACACGATCGAGAGGGTGTTTGAGTATAAGGACATCCCGAAGGACAGGCAACTCAAGATGGAGACACTCCGACTTCGAAAGTATGCGAGTCTATGGTGGGAAAATTTAAACCATCAAAGATGGCGCGAAGGAAAGGAGAAGATTCGTTCGTGGGCAAAAATGAAGCAAGCAATGAAGAAGCGATTCTTGCCCGAACTCTATCGGCAGGATCTATTTTTGAGGCTGAACTCATTGCAACAAATGGATACTGTTCCAGAATACACTCGTGAGTTCGAGCAATTGATGATGCAATGCGACGTTTCCGAACCACCAGAACAAACCATCGCAAGGTACATTAAAGGTCTGAAGCCTCACGTAGCGGACGCTATGGAATTACAACCCTACTGGAGTTATGCGGATGTGTGCAACCTCGCACACAAGGTCGAAAAGCAGCAGTCGAAGAGGATGAACTTGAAGTCTATGTCGAGAACGACTCCTTTCAGCAAAGGGAATACCTCGACGAAATCCTATCCGTCATCGACAAACAAAGACAAGGGCAAAGCTGAGTTCCGATCTGCACCAAACAACCACAGCATGCGAAAATGCTTCAAATGTCAAGGATTTGGGCATATAGCAGCACAGTGCCCAACTCGATGAACCATTACCCTCAAGGAGCTCTCTGATGAAGACAATGAAGAAGTTCGCGAAGAAGAACCCATATGGGATGCTGAGGAAGAATATGTCAAGGAGCCCGACAAAGGAGAATTGCTCGTGATTCGTAAGGCCCTTAATGCGAATGCCGTGCCAAGAGACATCACCCAACGATAGTGCATCTTCCAAACTCGTTGCACAGTACTCGAGAAGGTATGCCAAGTGATTGTGGATAGTGGTAGCTGCACTAACGTGGCCTCGACGACTATGGTGGAAAAATTGAAGTTGCCCACGACCCCACACCCACAGCTATACAAACTGCAATGGCTTAGCAAGGAGAGTGACATACGGGTAACTAAGAAAGCTCTTATTTCGCTAATGATTGGACAAAATTACAGAGACATGGTAACTTGTGATGTTGTGCCAATGGACGCTTGCCACCTTTTGCTTGGGAGACCGTGGTAGTATGATCGACGAGCTATACATGATGGGTATAGGAATACCTACTCCATCACCTTGGACCAGAAGAAGATCACTCTTATGCCATTATCTACACCAGCTTCATTGAGGCCGGTGAAAGAGGATCGCAATTCGACCCCGAAGCTAGTCGAATTGATTAAAACCGTTCGAGGCGAAGAGCATATGTACGCCTTAATGATCCTCGAGAGGAGCGTAGAAAAAGAGACTCTAATCCATCCCCAAGTGGAGCAACTACTTTGAGAATTCAAGGAAGTGTTTCCAGAAGACATGCCGGGAGGACTCCCACCTCTACGAGACATCCAACACCAAATCGATCTCATTCCTGGAGTGACGTTGCCCAACCGACCAGCCTATCGATGTAGCCCCAACGAAGCCAAGGAGCTACAACGACAAGTCGATGAGCTAATCCAAAAGGGATTCGTGCGTGAGAGTCTCAGTCCATGCTATGTTCCAGCAATCCTAGTGCCCAAGAAGGATGGCTCATGGCGGATGTGTGTGGATAGTCGAGCCATCAACAAAATCACAATCAAGTACAGGTTTCCTATTCCTCGTCTCGATGATATGCTTGACGAATTGCATGGTGCTTGTATATTTTCGAAAGTAGATTTGCGAAGCGGATATCACCAGATTCGAATGAAGAAAGGAGATGAGTGGAAAACGGCGTTCAAGACCAAATTCGGCCTGTACAAATGGATGGTGATGCCTTTCGGCCTTTCGAACGCACCCAGCACCTTCATGAGGTTGATGAACCAAGTGTTCCGACCTTTCATTGGCAAGTTCGTCGTTGTTTACTTTGACGACATTCTCGTGTATAGTCACAGTGAGAAGGAACACCTAGAGCATCTACGATAGCTGTTCGCTACGCTTCGAGAACAGCACCTCTTCGGGAACAGCAAGAAATGTGAGTTCCTGGTTCCCAAGCTTATGTTTTTAGGATACATAATTTCTGATGAGGGCATCCAGGTCGACGACGGCAAGATCGAGGCCATTCGCGATTGGCCTATCCCGAAGACCACCCACGATGTTCGAAGCTTCCATGGTCTCGCGTCATTCTATCGGCGATTCATCAAGAACTTCAGCACCATCGCCGCACCGTTGACTAAATGCCTGAAGGGAGCGGCTTTTGAATGGACTACTGTAGCCCAAGCTAGTTTCGAGCACCTCAAGAAGCGATTCTGCGAAGCCCCCGTGTTAGCACTTTTTTGAAGTTGAGTGTGACGCATCAGGAGTTGGAATCAGAGGAGTCTTACTTCAAGAAGGTCGACCGATCGCTTACTTTAGCGAAAAGTTGAATGGGGCACGATTGAAATACTCTACATATGACAAGGAGTTCTATGCGATCATTCAAGCATTGGAGCATTGGAACCATTATCTAGTGGCGAGAGACTTCGTTTTTCATACGGACCATGAAGCTTTGAAGTACATTAATGGGCAGACTAAGCTCAATCGACACCACGCGAAGTGGGTGGAATTTCTTCAATCGTTCTCGTTCGTATTGAAGCATAAGTCTGGAGCAAAAAATGTTGTGGCGGACGCCTTATCGAGGAAGGTAGCATTACTGACCATGATGGAGTCCAAGCTTATTGGATTCGAGTCATTGAAGGAGCTGTATGTTAATGATGAGGACTTCAATGAGATTTATGCGGAGTGTTCAATCAGAGCAATCGAACGCTTCCATATACTCAATGGCTTCCTATTTTGAGAATCACGACTATGCATCCCTCAAAGCTCCATACGTGAGTTACTCATTCGAGAGGTTCATGGAGGAGGGATGGCCGGACACTTCGGCACCCAAAAGACACTTGAAATGCTGCAAGAGCATTTCTATTGGCCAAAGATGAGCAAGGACGTCAAGACCCTTGGTCGACGATGTGCCACTTGCCAGCGCGCAAAAAGTCACGTCCAACCATAGGGTCTTTACACTCCTCTACCCGTGGCCGAACGTCCGTGGGAACACGTTAGCATGGACTTTGTCCTAGGATTGCTGCGAATGCAGCGACAAAAAGACTCTATATTTGTGGTTGTTGATCGATTCTCGAAGATGGCACATTTCGTTCCTTGCCGAAGACCGATAACACCTCTCATATCGCGGATCTTTACTTTCGTGAGATTGTTCGATTACATGGAGTACCAACGACGATTGTGTCTGATCGAGATGCCAAATTCCTGAGTTACTTCTGGAAAACATTATGGCACAAGCTCGGAACAAAGCTGCTTTTTAGCACTACCTGCCACTCTCAGACAGATGGTCAGACTGAAGTCGTGAACCGAACTATGGGAACCATCCTCAGGACTCTAGTGTCGAAAAATCAGAAGGACTGGGATATCAAGCTCGCTCACGCTGAATTCGCCTACAACCGAGCTCATCATTCCACTACTAAGGCATCACCATTTGAGATAGTTTACGGTGTTAATCCGTAGGTACCAATCGAACTGCTACCGATGCCGAGCAAGGGAACTTGGAACAAGGATGCTACTAAATGAGCGGAGGAGATGTTGAAGCTCCATGAGAAGATTCGAGCAAACATCGAGAAGCAGAATGAGAAATACAAGGCAATGGTGAATCGGGGACGCCGAGACAGAATCTTCCAACCTGACGATCTGGTGTGGATTCATCTGCAAAAGGAGAGGTTTCCTGCGAACCGAAAGAACAAACTCATGCCTCGAGCAGAAGGACCTTTTCATGTTGTCGAGCGAATCAATAACAACGCCTACAAGATCGATCTACCGGGTGAGTACGGAGTCTTCGCAACTTTCAATGTCCAAGATCTCGTACCATATGAGGACTATAAAGAGCCCTTAGATTTGAGGACAAATCTTTTTCAGCAAAGGGAGACTGATGCGAGATGGATCGACAAAAAGGCAATTACCTATACGCTGCTAACATGGATCGCAGGAGAATGATTGATCAAGAAGTGGCTAGTCGAGAAGTTTTTCCCCCAAGAGTCCACCTTATGTTTTTAACGTGTCTTTTATTTTTTAGCATATATTTTTATTTCCTACGAGTTAATGTTATTAGGGAATAGAATGAGTCTCTTTGGGAATTGGGGAAGAAATTAAGAAGGATTTAGGGAATGAATATCTTCGTGAACTGGAGATGTAATTAAAGAGGATCTAGTCCCCTTCCTTAGTCATCTATAAAAAAAATGCTAAGGTTTGATTATGGGCAGCTATTATTATTGAGAATTAATATTCAGTGAAGTCTTGTGATTTCAATCCTTCTCATTATCACTGGTCCGTCGGACTGAGTGTGATGAGATTGTCGAGTGATAACTTTGAGCGGTGGTGAATTCTGTATCCGTTCTTTGTTAGCCAAATCATTATTATGTGACGGTGGTGTATCTGTATCCGTTAACGGCTTGAGTTTTATCCTTCTTTACGTGGATTTTTTTTTTCTTTTTGATGCGTAATCACATCAGGGTTGGTGGTAACCTCAAAAGATGTGTGGTGTGTTTTCCCATATCGATTATGAAAGGATTGGTAGTCAATTTATAAATGTGAGGGATACCCTCATTATTTGAATTAGATTTTGAGATGAGAGAGACCCAAAACCATCTAACACTAGTATCAAAGTTTATGTTATCAACAAATTTGGCCCAATAGTCACATGGGAGAAATACGTGTCGTTGTGACTCCGATCCAGGGCCTTATGTATGATGGGAAGATTGTTGGGCTTATTAAGGATTAGTGGTCGATTATAAATGTGAGAAAAGTTCCATTTTTTGAGCTAACATTTAAGATGAGAGAGGCTCACAACTACCCAACACTAGCATCACCATCTAGGTTACTAACGTGTCTAGAAGGTCCAAGGCCACCCAACGCTAGTATCAGAGTCTAAATTACCAACACGTATGGACACAACAGTCACACGGAGAGATATACGGATTGTTTCAATAGCTCCGTTTACCTTAATGCATTGGGTTCCCATGCTTAATGCAAATCTCGTCTGTATTTTCAAGAATCTAAATCATTAAAACAACAGATTTCACGCTCGAGTAAAGCATCCGAAGCGTGGCCTGAATCGACCTACCGGTGAAGACCCCCGGTACTGTTAGAAAGCTTTGTTCCCTCTTGTGACGTGACTTCAAAGGAAGGGTCTTTTGTTCCGTTAATGACTCCAGATTCGATCCCTAAGATATCTCAACACAAATGAGTGAATTGCCCATACCAAGTCAAAAAAGCCTTTGAATTCCTAATGACACGGGTAATGATGGTCTTGGGCCCCGGTAATCACCATTTCCTCCACAAAAGTAACCCATCTTTGCTCCATTTAGGTGCAATAATGCCACCCCTCTTATCGCCGTAAACCCTTTTCCCACTCACAAATCTCACCCCAACTACTTTATCATCATGACCACAATAATAACGCACATTAACTTCGAATCTCACTTATGGCTAAGAAGAACAAAGGACAACACTCAAAAGAGGAGAAACAGAAGTGAATCCAAAGGAGCACTTGATATAAATTGTGGGGTTGGATTGCCAACCAAATGCGCCTTCTTCCTTCTTTCTCCCTCGCTTAGATAGGTTGAGAAACTTGAGAACATGTCCAAATACGTCTTGTGCATCGTCCTGATGTTTTTGTTTGTGAAACTGGAGCCATCGGCCGCGGTCACCTGTGACCCAATGGAGCTGAGTTCATGCGCGAGTGCGATAAGCTCCTCGAGCCCGCCATCGGCCATGTGCTGTGCCAAGCTCAAGGAGCAAAAGCCTTGCCTTTGCCAGTACATGAAAAACCCCAACCTCCAGAAGCTCATCAACTCTCCTAATTCCAGGAAGGTGGCAATCCAGTGTGGCTCTCCATTTCCCTCTTGCTGATCTCTCTAGTCATAGACTCTAGGAGTGGTTGCTTTCCTGGTGTGTGGTTGACTCTCCCGCACAAAGTAGCAGCGGTGCGATGTCGTCGATGCTGATTACCCGGTAATCGTGGAATTCCTAGTTAGTATCGTAATTGAACTTACGACTAGATAAAGGTTTTGGTATCTCCCAGTGTAATCCATTTTCGAAACGGTAATCTATGAGTGCAATGTGTTATCTCTCCCTACACATGACCACGCCCATGTGCATCAGACTCGTGACTGAGCCATAATTGCTAACCAAGATGAGAGTCTGTGCACAACAGTAGAACGAGAACTTGAGCTTGATATGCGCGAGCGAATCGTTCGAATGTATCGGCCCGCGATTGTAGAGACCCACTTGGTCAACGATTCCCAAAGCGTAGTTGCAACTACTCCGATGAAATTAGGGGAAAAAAAATCAGCCCAGAAAAGGGGACAATCATCATATTTTTATTTCCTATAGAAGACAGAAAAGAAAAGGGACAACCATCAGCATCTGTTGAATTGGATACAACTTCTCCAAGAAAACAAATGAAGTCACTAAACAGATGCTGATTCTGATCATTCAGAAAGATTCATCCCCACAAATCGAATTGCCATGCCCACAAGCATTCCCCGTACCAAGCATGGACTTGCCACACAGCAGCTAAAAGCCTGGAAATGATTATACAACTACAATCACGCAATTCCAATTTCCACTACACGTCTCGAAGGGAACTGCACTGGCTTTGCAAACTAAAATGAGGCGATTACCCCTTTGAAAAGTTCAGAAGACACAGTGCATGACTCTTGTGTGAAAGATCCATTCCAATATGCTTCGAGAAAAGAGAACGTGCGATTCGCCTTGTACCTCAAGCCAGTAGGGCCAGGTAGCTAACCGTGAGATTTGAGATTTGAGGAATCAAATGAAAACTAAGCATGTACATTCTCGATTCAGTAAATGGAGTATGTCCCAAACCACAACACAAACATATGCATATATAGTGTGTATTTATATAAAGAGAGAACGAAGAGGCGACTCTGACATACTTGGAAATCTACCGCTGACTATTACAGGCATCAGTTCTCAGACCAAGAGACCGAAATTATGCCCCCTTACATCGTCATCAGACTAGGATTACGCTTTCTCAAATCCACCAGTATTCTGATGATGTTGCTGTTACTCAGTATAATTGGCTGTAGCCAAGCCAAGACCTTCATTCCGATGCTTCTCCCATCCTTCCGTATCAGCTCTGGAGTGAGCCCAATAGTAAGCTACCAAACTGACTAATGACAACAATGTCAGAGCAGCACCAGCTGCAAATACACCTTTGCGAAGAGTGGCACAAGATAATTCATCTACACCAAATATTCCTCGGTGCTTTGTGTGGTACGCATTTCTTGCTGACCCAGCCGGTAAGCAAGCTTCAGCTCCCAAAAAGGTCACCCTATACTCCCAAAGGTAGTATTAGAAATGAAACTGCCGACAGGTTTCCGTTCAAGGAAATTAAGACTAGTTTTTTTCCTGGCAATTAATTGCAGAAGCTTTTTACACCCTTCTGTCTTTAGGAAGAAAAGAGAAATAAAAAAAGATGGCATAGGTTTAAGATGTGAACTCCAACAAGACAGTAGATTCTGCTGAAACTATCGAGCAGTTTCTATACTCTTATGATGAACCTTTTTAGTGGGAGAACACATGGTCTATGTATTATCATGTCAGCAGAATGAACAAACATTAGATGGTAGCTCAGGGCAATGGCAATGTCATGCGATCCTGCTGATCAAAGTTTTGTTATGTTGACAGAACAAACATTGTAGATCTGTGCTCCAATAGGACACAATAAAACGAATCGTTTGAGTCTCAAACTTTGACTCTACATTGACACTCGGGTTTCAATCCTTGATTTGACCTTAATGTAACTCTCAGTCATGGTTAATGTCAAATCAGACTGAGCAATCAACAAACTATGATCATGGCCCAAAGTAAACTAAACCATCATCACCACTGTTACATTGAGCTCAAAACTTGAAATGGTTCAGACAACAAGTTCCCAACAGCTGTCACATGCTGTTTTGCACATGACAAAGATTTGGGTTCTGAAAGATCAACCGCTAGCTTTCTATATGAACAGATTCAATCAAGCAACACACTCATGGTTGGCTTTATCATGCTCATTCAGACCTCACCAGCAACAAAAAACCAAACTGACATCACATTATTCTTCAAAACCAACAGTGATTGATGGCTCAAGGTTCACCTATTACAATGGATTCTTACAAGCAGTCAGTCAGCGCACACAAGCAACTGGACAACAACGAAAGAATTAATGCCTTTCTGTTGGCAAAATAGACCAAAACCCAATCGTTGAAGAATTCTCCGTAACTTGAAACAGCCATGATCCATATTCGAATTTGTTAAAATGAGAATGTCCGATGCTTTTTCTATTCTAGGATGCATTAACTGGTTAAAAGATAACAACTAGGATTTCTAACAAAGCCATTGAGGAGGTGCAGCTTTAATGGAGATGAAAACTTTGGAGATTGACTGAAGAGGATTAGATATGGCGACAAACTTCCTCCTTTGCCTGAATAACACTGGAAGTCTTCAACATGGTTCCTTGGGCTTCCTCTAATTAGACTCCATTATATGAGCTTTTGTAATAGGGGAAAGAAAATGGACAGAAAAGTTACCAGGGTTTATTAACATGACATCTCGGTAGATTTTACAATGCCCTGACTATTACAGGAAAAAATTTAGAACATTCGGGAGGTTGAAACACAATCCATCATAATCGTTGCAACTGTTAGCCCAACAAATTCATTTTACGCAGAAGAGATAAATCCCTTTTCCTTCGTTCATTTTCAGTTTCATGGGAATGGAAATTGGGAAACCCATTCTAATAGGTGAAATGCTATGCCTGCAACTCTATAATATACTCATAGTCAAACATTCGAAACTCTATAAATCAAGAATATTCGCATATTCCCATTTATAAATTTGGATACTGCTTCCCATGAGCACCTAGCGAGACTTGAGCTTGAGCTTAGAATACATTGTTGCAAATCCTCATGGACCTTCCCTATAGAGATCGGGCTTCATCGATGCTAGCCACTTTTGCAAGTGGTACGGCATCACATGCGGTTGTAGACATCAAAGAGTCGTCATACTGGACCTCCACTCCAAGCACCTCTCCAGGGTCTTATGAGATTTATCTAATCTAATCGGAAGAGTGGCAGAGATAAGAAAAACGAACAATGCGATTTTACCCAGGTTTACCTAAAAAAGGGTTACGTCCTGCAGTCTATATTATTAGGTTTTCTGTCGCACGGTTACAATTGTCACGACCTAAAAATTTTCGTTTTCCAATTTTTTAGGTTAATGGATTACCAAGTTAATTAAGTGAATTAACTAACCTAGTTCGAACTCTCCCAAACTCTATCAATTTGCAACTTAGGTTCAATATTTAAATGCAAAAGATTTTTAATAGAAGTCGCCACTAATCATTTATGGTAGGTTGATTAGAAATCTAAATAAAATAGTGGGAGAACTATTCTATTTTTACGAACCAAAGATTTTAGTTTGGGACTTGATTACGCTAATATTTCTATTAATGCCCTTTTGGTACCGATTTCATGAAATCGTTTTCAATTTGGCAATTTTTAGATGAATTCTCACTTGAAATCCAAAGGAATAATTTTTTTTAGAATTTTCTCTTTTTATGAATTTTTTGTTTTTCTTTTTAAATTTTTCTTTGAGCTTTTTTTTTTGTTTTTATAGATGAAATTTAAAGTTCGAGTTGCAAAAATTAAAAGATAATTACCGCTATTTTTATAGAATTAAGTTTCGATCTAAAGCCTAATAGATCGATCCTAAAATTCGAAATACCCGCTATGAAAATAATTCTATCTAAAGCCTAATAGATAGACTTATTTCCATATATGCGATTGCGGATTAGGAGATTTCCTAATCAATCACATCTTGAAATATTTTTGAGTATCTTTGAATATCTTCGGAAAATTTTAATTATCACAAGAATTCCAAAATATTCACATCCAATCACAATCTCATAGTTTTGGCAAGTGACATAATGCAAAATTTTCAGAAAATATTCAACATTCAAGTTTAACATGCAATTTTTCCAAATTAGGTAATCGAATATTTTGAACTTGCAAGATGATTTTTTCGGATAATGCAATTCAAACGCTCAAATTTTGCAATCAAATATCCAAAATATTTAAATTAGGAAACATACCTAAATTGCAAGATATGCTTTCCTCTTTTGGACTTTTATGGCAAGCTCGACGACCAAGTTTCAATTCTTTGGATTAGCCCGAGATGATCTTCACGCATGGTTGAACTTGTGGGAGGCTTAAGATTGTCCACACGCACAGCTAGATAACTCTCAGGCTTGACTAACTTCCTGTGATTACACACAACGAATTCTGCAAAGCAAGATAATTATGAGTTTTTTTCGACGTGAGGGTGATTGACGTTTGCTAGCTAGCTGCGGCTGGTCTTGGCATCAAGAAACGAGCAACGAGCGTGGAATTTCTCCAGAAAATTCCGAGAAAAGAAGAACGCAGCAGCAGAAGCTGGAATTCCCATGGCAATAGTAACGAATTTTGTTGCTTTCCGACGATCTCCAATTGTTGCTGGTTGGTGGACGCAAGAAGAGAGAAAAAAGAAGTGCTTTTACTCTTTCCCCTCTTTTTCTTTTTCTCCCACTTGTGTCAAAGGATTACTTTTTCTTTTGCCCTCAAACCTCACGTGTATTCTCTCCTCTTTTGAGCTATTGTCCATGTCCCCCCTTTATAAGCAACGTCCGTATGCTTCCTTTCGAAGGGTGGATGAATTTTTTTTAAGAAAGAAAATCCCCTCTATGAATCGTGAAGAAATCTCTATTTTTGTATCCCACGTGATTCACCATATTCTCTCTCTTCCTTGTCTTATATGCTCAAGAGACCAAATATAAGGCTGTGGACACGTGCGAAGAGATACATGCTCAATTTTGCAAGATTTTAATTCCTTCCCAATTTCTATTCTTTCCACTTTCTCTAGAAGAGAATATTTGGTCAATGATTTGACCGAGCATTTAATGGTTCGGCACACAATTCTTCCTTCTTTTGACCGTGAATACATCCATTGATATCTCCTTTGACCAATTTTTGCTTTGCCCACTTTCCTCCTTTGCATGATTTGATTAATATACGAAGCCTTGAGAATCATAAAAAAAAAAAAATCAACCCCACTACCGATTCTTTTGACTGTTCCTTCTTTCCAGTTTATGGAAATTGATTTTGTCTCCACCCATCGCCGGTTTAGATAATATGCAAATGCTATGCATGAAAAGAGAAAAAAGAAAATAAATAAATAAATAAATAACTAATGACGAAAAATGATTTAATTATTTTTTGGTAACAACTAAGGTAGTTCCTAATTTTTTATGTAAAATAAATGACTAAAAATCAACATCAACATCAACATCAACATCACCTTTATCCCAAAATAGTTGGCGTCTGCGGTCGATGAACCCGAAGTGAAAAACTTAAAATATACTAAAAAAGAAAAAATAACGGTACCAAAAAGAAAATAATAATAATAATAATAATAGTAATAATGAAAAATACAATAAAAGAATAAAAAATATATAAATAAGAAATAAATATAAATATAAATATAAATATAAATGACTAAATAGGGCACTCTGGAACATAGGAAATCCCCCCTCTATAATGCGAATAGCTTTCCTCTACTCCGTCTTAAGATAGATCGTACGCCAATCTATTTCCCACTCCATTAAATCTTGTTTTACTACCTTTCCCCAAGTAAGTTTCGGCCGACCTCATCCTTTCTTCATATCGTGTTCTCGATAACACACTTCTGTTCTTATCGGAGCATCTAGGGGTCTACGGAGGATATGTCCAAACCATCTCAATCTATGTTCTCTCATCTTCTTTGCCACCGGTGCTATTCCAACTTTTCGTCGAATATCATCATTTCTTATCTTATCCATCATTGTATAACCACACATCCACCTTAACATCCTCATTTCCGCTACCCCAATTTTATGTTCGTGTTGCTTCTCTACTGGCTAACGTTAAGCTCCGTATAGCATTGCAGGTCTTATTGCTGTGCTATAAAATTTCCCCTTTAACCTAAGAGGGATTTTGCGATCACACAAAAACCCCAATGCACTGCGCCATTTCATCCAGCCTGCTTTGATTCTATAACTAACATCCTCATCAATCTCTCCCCTCTTTTGCAAAATTGATCCCAAATATCTAAAAGCATCTTTCTTAGATACTTCCTCTCCAAGCATATCGACGGATTCTTAATCATCTCCTCTTGTCGTGGCAAACTCACACTTCATGTATTCCGTCTTACTCCGACTTAAAGTAAATCCTCTGGACTCTAACGTGTTTCTCCATAATTCTAACTTAGCACTGACCCCAACCCTAGTCTCATCAATAAGCACAATATCATCTGCGAATAGCATACACCATGACACCTCATCTTGGATATCTTTTGTTAGCTCATCCATAATTAATGAAAAAAGATAAGGACTTAAAGCCAAACCTTGATGTAAACCCACTGTGATTGGAAAATAACTTGATGTGCCATTACAGGCCTTCACACATGTCGTAACACCATCGTACATATCCTTGATTGCCTCTACATACTTTAAGGGTACTTTTTTTTTCTCAAGAATCCACCACAAAACTTTTCTTGGAACCCTATCATATGCCTTCTCGAGTTTAATAAATACCATATATAGATCAAGATTTGTGTGTCAACAACAATGAATGAAAAAATAATATATATATCTTTCAAAACGGGCCCCACAAGTAATAGACCAATTTAAATAAAAGCCTAAAACCTATATTATTTCGGGGGTGCTACCCCCACACCCCCGTCCGCTGATCGGCCAGCGACACCTCCATGTCGAGGGCGCTACCCCAAACCCCCGCATTTCGTGCATAGGGATCACATGTCGTTGGCTCATACTTCTGTTTCTCTAATCTCACGTGGGCATGTCCGATGTGGGAAACAAGGGTCCCCAAAATATTCGCCAACTCCAATAGGGTCTTGGTACCCCACATTGGTAACTTAGCTTTCTAAGGGAAGTCTATATGCAGAACAACAATTTTCACTCTAAAATTCCTCCGTATTTCGGCTGTTTGTTTCGGTTGCAGAAGTTGTTCCTTAATAATAACTCGTTCGATGACCAAGTCCCTTTGAATCTCTCCCATTGCTCCAATTTACTCATTCTTAACTTAAGCTACAGGATGCTAAAAGGAAATTTGCCTACAGAACTCAGCTCCTTGCCTAAGCTCCAAAAACCTATTTCAAGTCGATAGCTTCATGGAAACATTCCGTGGTCATTTGGGAACTTATGCTCTCTTCTGAAAGGAAATGGATATAGCCGAGAAGGAAGAAGAATTTTTTCTATATCTCTCATTCATTTGTAACATAAGTACACAAGGGTATATGTAGTATTGACAAAGCATAAAAAAGGAAAATAAATATACACAATTTGTATTTTCCTAAAATGTAGAATCAAATCCAAAAAATCAAGCATAATTCTTAGAGTGTGATCTTCAATCAAGGAGATTACAATCTTTCAATTAGCATTAGCATCTCCAACACTTCCCCCCTAGCCGGCAGCCTATATATGTCCAAGACGCTGAGCTTGCTTAGGAGACACGTATGCTGTCATTGACACAACGGTTTGGTGAAAATATCTACAGGTTGTTTAGCAATCCCATTCCCTCTAGTGACTATGACTCCTTCTCGAATTTTATCTCGAGTGAAGTAACAATCGATGTCAATGTGCTTTGTTCTTTCATGAATAATTGGGTTTGCTGCCAATTTAATTGCCACATCATTATCATAGTATAATTCAATTGGTCCCTCCACATGTACTTCGAGATTGGAAAGTAAACTTCGCAACCAAATCACCTCACAAATAGTTTTAGCGATGGATCCTACGAGTCTTTGATATCCTCGATGGATCCTTGAGTAGTTGATCTTCCACGGATGTAAAAGTCCCTAACTCATATTCATGAGTTGTTATCTTAACATTTTGTTCTATGGAGATGATAGCAGGTTTGTATCTTGATAGTCCTGCTTCAGATATAATCTTCAAAGCAAACTTCCATTGATTACGGTTGATTCCTTCTTCTGCAATTTCAATGCCAAGGAAATACTTTGCAGCCCTGAAGTCCTTAACGTGGAAAGTAGAGTGCAGGTATCTCTTGAATTTCTCAATGAGATTCATCGTTTCCCATAATAAGTATGTCATCAACATAAATTAACGAGTAAATGGACATGGTACCTGTCGCGACCTAAAATTCATTTTTAGGTTAATGGATTACCAGATTAATTAATTAAATTAACTAACCTAGTTCGAGCTCTCCCAAGCTCTACCAAATCGCAACTTTGATTTTTTTTCACATGATTTTAGAATTTGGAGTCGCCACTAATCATTTTTGGTAGGTTGATTAGAAACCTAAGTAACCTAGCGGGAGAACTAAATTACTCCTGCAAACCAGAGATTATGAGTTCGGGGACTTGGTTACACTAGTTAATTAAAACTAATGCCCTTTCGGTACCTTAATTCCATGGATATCCTATTTTGGCAACTCTCACTTGATTTATTCCTAAGACCCTAGTAAGGTGTTCTTTTTATGTTTTCACTTTAAAATGAAATGCATAAAGGGTATGAACGCAAACGTTGACATACAAATACGACACACAAATACGGACATACGAATATGATATACGAATACGTAGATATGCGAATACGAATATGTGCGTGACGTGCGAATGACATACGTACATGACATGCGAACGACATACGTACGTGACATGTGTATGAATACGATATGCATACGAGATAGACGAATACATATACGTGCGTTACATGCGAAGGACATACGTACGTGGACATGCGAATGATATGCGTACGTGACATGCGTATGAATACAACATGCATGCGGGGATAGACGAATACGAATACGTATGTGACATGCGTATGAAGACGCACGAATACGATATGTAACATGCATACATACACCATACAAATACGTGACATATATATGTGACATGCATAGTGATATGTGTATGTAAATACGTACATTTCGATTTTTCCCATAAAGGGCAAAGTCGTCATTTTGAAAAGATGGGATAAAACCCTCATTTTTGAAAAAGAGGGGATAAAACCCTCATTTTGAAATTTTTGATTTTTCTGAATGAATATGCATGGGTTAATAACATATCATAACAGACAAATGTGGATTTGCAAACGTCGCGTACGTGACGTGCATACGAGAACAAACAAATATGATATGTCTATACGAACATACGGATAACATAACAAACATACATGAGACATACTACATGAGATGCACATGAATGGCATTTTTTGTATTTTCAGATTTTCCATTTTGTTTTTTGGTTTTTTGGATTTTCTACATTTTTTTTTGTATTTTGGATGTATTATAAAAGAATGCAAAATCACCCAAAGCAAATAAAGATGTGAAGAGAGAGCAGGTAAAGTAAAACTACCCTAAGGACAGTGAAAATAAAACCCGCAACTCGTCGGGTGAATAATTACAGACCAATTAAATAAAACCCGAGACATGATCGGGAATACAACAAAAATGGACCGGAATGGACATCGGTCAAACAACCGTCGCCAAGCCTCGTGGGTCGAGAGTACAACAAAACGGACCGGAATGGACATCGGTCATCCTCCAGTCTTCAAAGCATCGGGCCGAAAGCCAAATGAAAATAATGAACTTATCCAATCGGACATGCACAATCACCAATGAGTTAAGACAATTCAAAAACTCAAAGAGAGTTTAACACGTGCTGATTAAACTTCATTGAGACCATTTTTTACATTTTCCAATGCATTAACAAAAAAAATACGAATTAAATCATACTGTCCATGAACATTCTTAGGGAGAAAACAGTAACCATAAAATACAAAAGAAATAATGAAATGTATGTAAAAATTCTGAGATTTTTTATGTGGATGGGAAAATGTGTCTTTGACAACTTTCATGTTTTACATTCTTATTGAAGAGACACTCATTTTCGTGTAGAAAATGGTCTTTCATGAGAGCTCAGTAGCAAACAAACAAATTTCACAGAACAGACATATTTCAGGATTAAGCTTAAATGGACACTCAAATCTCAAAATTAATGCACCAAACTTTTCAGTCTACTAAACAAGACCCCAATGAACAACTTTCATTTTTTGTGAAGTTTCAAAAGAAGACTCTAAACATAAGATAACTACAAATCAATATGACCACGCACAGAAAAACACTCAGACTCAAGGACGCCAACAGAATTTCATGATTTCATTAAATGCATTAAAAATACGAAACGTGCATGAATATTTTTGTATTTTTTATATGTTATGCATTAAGATCTTATGAACAAATGTCATGAAGAGGTCTTTATGAAACAAAGTCTAGAATAACCCATGGAAAATCATTTAGCGTGAAAGGTCAGATCAGAAAAATTCCATCTCAGGTTCTGATCACCATATTTCCAGATTTCTGCTTTCAATTTCGGGACCCTTTTGACATAGCAAACGACGTCAATTTTCGTACCATAATATATCAAATCGAAAATCTCGAAGTCATCTACGAATGTTTAGTACATTTATTTTCGAGATTTCGTCATCTAAACACGAAAAATTGAGTTACCAGATAATTGCACATGCTAATGCGCCTAGAGCTCGTTGGAGATGAATCCGTCGCGTCGCCAAGGCTTGTTCCACGGCGGCGAATTTTTCTCTCTCAAAATTTTTTTCTCTTGAAATCTCTCCAAAAGAATTTTTTTTTCTCCAGTTTTTCTTCAATCTCCCAAAACTCTCTCAAACATCCAAAATTTTCTCTCCAAAAAAATTCCCCTCTCAAGCTCATTTCTTCCTCCTTTTATAAATCACTCATTTATCTCCCATTCTAATTTTTCCATTAACTCTATCTCCCATTCTAATTTCTCCACTAACTCTTCTTCATTTTCATCTTCCCTTCTCCATCTCTATCTCACATTCTAATTTCTCCACTAACTCTTCTTCATATTCATCTTCCCTTCTCCATATCTATCTCCCATTCTACTAACTCTTCTTCATCTCCATCTTCCCTTCTCTATTCTCATCTTATTTTCTTTATCTTCTCTTCTCCATCTCCTCTTCTCCATCTTCCTATCTTCATCTCCTCTTCTCCATCTTCCCTTCTCTATTCTAATTTCTCCACTAACTCTTCTTTTTGTTATTTACAAAATAATCCCTCAAGTATTAGGTATTTGCACTCTAGTCCATGAGATTTTAAGTATTTGTAATTCGGTCCCTGGAGAAATATTTCTTTAAGTCCAAATCTCCTCACAATTTTCGACACACCTATCGCATGTTGAATTTAAGCTCATTTCTTGCTATTGAAAATAATGCAAAATTTAATTAAAGCCCTGTTTGTAAAATTGAGTCATTCTGGGTATAATTGGGCCAAGATGAAAATTTGGAATATTAAAGAACAATGTCACAACTCCTAAAAGTGAAAAATGAAAATAAATTGACTCAAATTGAATTTTTTTAGGCCCGATTCGAGATTATGCTCGTTAAGGAATACACGACCTCGAATTGGATTTTTTAAATTTGCGATGGCCAACATGAAAAGGGATTTAAAGGAAAAATATTGACTATTTTTATGTATTTTTGTGGCCTCAAATGCTATTATTTATTAAATATTTTCCTAATTTCTAAAAATTATATTTAAAAAAATACAAAAAATATGAAAAATTATTTTTTTACTCAAAAATGGTTGCCTAAGCTTGGCCAAGGCTTCCAAAGTTGATTTTGCAATTTTCTCATTTTTATAGATTTTCTATCAATTTTAGAAAATAAAAATACCGAAAAATACTGAAAATATGAAAAATCATTTTTTGGTCAAAATTGGTTCCCTAGGCTTGGCAAAGGTCTCTAAAGTTAATTTTTTCAAATTTATGAATTTTTATGGATTTTCTATTAATTTTAAAAAAGAAGAAAAGAAAAGGTGATTGAAAATCAGGTGTCAACAGCTGCCCCTCTTTGAAAGAAAGCTCGGTAGAGGTTCATTTCAAAGACGAGACGACACCTGAATCCTAATCGACTCAACACAATGAAATAAAAAGAGTCATGGCATTCGATCTCCAATACCCCTTTTAGCAAATTTCGATCCAAACCCGGTTTGAGGAGGCTTTCATGCGATGAGGGAGAGACAAAGATGAGAATTTACCTGGCACTTACCTGCTCGTTGTATGGCGGTTGCCTGACATGAGTGCTCTGCTGAAAATGAGATGAGAACCTAAGGATTCGTTATAAGAAAACCTTAGGGTAGTGGAACTTGGACCCGTATGGTAGGTCACCCCATAGTAGATTCCTAATAAAAGGATTCTACTGATTAAAATCGAATTGAATTTTGACCCGTATGGTGGGTCACCCCATGGTAGATTCCTAGTGAAAGGATTCTACTGATTAAATTAAGATTTGACCTGTATGGTAGGTCACCCCATGGAAATGCCTGTAAGAAGGACTTTGGTGCCTGTAAGAAGGACTTTGGTGCCTGTAGAAAGGACTTTGTTTTGCCTATAAAAAGGACTTTGGTGTGCCTGTAGAAAGGACTTTTGGTTGCCTATAGAAAGGACTTGGTGCCTGTAAGAAGGACTTTTGTGGGCCTGTAGAAAGGACTTGGTGCCTGTAAAAAGGACTTGATGCCTGTAAGAAAGACTTGTGCCTGTAGAAAGGACTTTGATGCCTGTAAAAAGGACTTGGTATGCCTGAAAAAAGGACTTGATTTGCCTGTAAGAAGGACTTGGTTTCCTGTAGAAAGGACTTGGTCGCCTGTAGAAAGGACTTTGGTTGCTTGTAAAAAGGACTTTTGATTGCCTGTAGAAAGGACTTGCTCGCCTGTAAAAAGGACTTTGGTCGCCTGTAAAAAGGACTTTGGAAATGGACCGTTCCGTATTGGGGTTTCCAATGGAAGGGCTCCGGAGATAATATACCCTAGATTTCACCTTTTTTGGGTAGACTGAAGAGGTATTGATTGAGAAAATGATTTTTGGGTATATCTGGGATCTAGGGAGATCAAGAATCCTGCAGACGCTCTAACCCAATTTAACTTACCATGAAGGGTGCCATTCTGGGATCTGGGGAAACCAGGAATCTTGCAGACGCTCAAACCCGATTTAACTTACCTTGAAGGGTGTCATTCTGGGATCTAGTGAGACCAGGAATCCTCAAAATCCGACTTAACTTACCTTGAAGGGTGCCATTCTGGGATTTGACTTATCATGAAGGGTGCCATTCTGGGATCTGGGGAAACCAAAAATTCTGCAGAAGCTCAAACCTAATTTTTGTTGTCCCATCACTTTAGGAATAAACCGATGAGGCAAAGATCAAGAACACGAGAGTTGGTCAATCATGATTTGATAAAGCTTGAGAACACGAGATTGTATCAATCGTGAGCTGATGAAGACTTCATGAGAGTATGTTGATCATGAGTTGCAAGGGTTCAGAAGACTTACCTGGATCTTCTGAGTTAATGATCGAGGCATAGACAGACCGATTGTATCGTGTCTGCTTGCTCACTGAATGACCTTATGTGCTGCAATGGATTTGAGCACCCAGACAATCATCAGAATTGAAAGGTTCAGGTTGAAGATATACTCACCTGAAAATGCTTGGTGAGCATTAGCCAACAGGGCTTGTTTGTTTAATAGCCTCTGGATGAATTTCGAGACCTCGGAGAGTAACTCGACTATTAGGAATGCACTACTTGTCAGACAGTGTCAGAGGTAACATGTGTAAGCATTTTTATCAATGAGTTCATCGGTTCATGCAAAACCATTCAGTTGAGTTTGCAATGATTAAAACCATATGTGTATGCTCATAATATGGATCATGCATGACTATTCTATCGAGTTTGCATTTCCAATTCTGTCCAGGGAGATTATCATGTCATGAATACCTCGAATTGAACCTGAATGGGGACTTCAGTCCGAAAGGGCTTTCTCTCACTCTCGAGAAACGCTGTTTATCCGGATTGCAGGATTTGAAAAGAAAGCACTCAACCTTACCATCATCGCATTCAGCGAGGGTCTGAGTAATCTCGCAATTGATACGATCAAGCCGATCTAGAGGTCTTGATTAGGACCGTAATGTGGGCTGGGTCAAAGGCTTATCAAAGGAGACTCATTTCGAGTCAGGGCCATTGACAAAAAAAGGTCTTCATCATCTGCTCCGGGTTTACAAGTCAAGAACCCTGCAAAATGAGAGAGAAATAATCTTGCTCGAACTTCTTCGAGCGATTCTTAAAGTCATTCAACTCTTACATTAATTTTGGTGCCCTAATCAGAAGAGACTTTCAAGGGTCGTAACGTAGGTCGGGATTTGGGTTTGAGAAACGAAGGGCTCGTTTTGGCTCAGCAAAATATATGAGAAGGGCTTGGTATTGGTGATCATTGCAGTCTTGTCACCGATCTTTGACCTTCCTGAATTTGTCTTTAATGAATACCATCATTGGCTGAGGGGTGGTAGTTCTTTTACACTTTCCAAACTGACTTCTTTGGGGATCCTTTTTCGGGAATTCTCAAAATGTATGTTCGAAGTCAGAAGTTCATTACAGATATATGGGCATTGGCCTTGCTTTTGATAGGCACTTTGCTCTTTCTGCCCGAGATTCTTTGGAGTAGCCTTTACTTTTCTTACTCCCGACTCCCTTTTGTTTGGAAGCAGGCCCATTTTCTTTAGGCTACACTTGTCTCTCTCTTTTTTTTTTGTTTAATAATCTTGTGATTTTGAATTTTAGCAACAAGATGATTTTCAACAAATGATACTAGACATTACATGAAAGTCTAGCATATGAAATGGGCTGATTCGAGAATTCTCTATTGGCCCAATTTCTTCAATTATGCTCTTTTGGGGGAAGGTGTCGTCGTTACCTTGAAATGAGCAAGGATCACCAACATGGGCTTGAGAAATGAATTTGCAGGCTCAATTGGGTTATGCAAAGGATGAGTGTGTAGGATAGAGAAAATAAATGCTCTTCGTCATCCTAAAGCACTTGAATTAAAATTCGAGTATCATGCAAAGAAACACTCGAAGATTGATTTTAGTCCAAGCAAAAGAATTTCTAACCATTTATCTCCTGATATTGTTGGAATTACCTCTGTTTTGCCCCAGTGCGGGGTGGTTCTTGACAGGGTCATGAAATGAAATCACCGTTTAAATGGGTTGTCAATGGTTGCCTGAAGTGTTTGGAATGGAGAATGAATGCCTCCTTCACTTCGACTATCGTATCTTTTGCGAGAAAACCCATTGCCTTGGAGAATGCGGAATCTGTCTATCGCTCAACTCACTGTGGATTTAATATAGGACGTATGTGGAAATGGCTTGCCTTTCATCGTCCTGTCATGCCCCATTCTGTACATTCGATGCATCGTGTACAGTTTATACCCCCAGTCAAAATTGACAAATTGAACATGCAGAACAGTCATGCATAAATCATGGAATGTGTAAACATCATGCAAATATGGCAATACAAGTACAAGTATGGAAATTGCCCCTAGCTGTGTGGGCGGATCAGACACGTTGGGGGCCTATTCCCCGAGTCGAGGAGTAGCTTGTTTCTGGTTTTGCCTCTTTTCGATCTAGGGTTCGCCATTGATTTCCCTTATTTCATCAGACGGATCGCATCAGGCGATCATAACTTGGCCCCTTTGGGCTGTTTTCTTTGAAGTATCAGGTGTTAGTTTAACATTTCCTGTAACAAGGAAGGAGACATGTTAGCCAGTATCAGAAATGATGAATTGGACACGATACTGAGTTACCCTTGAGTGCTTCGCGCAACTCCTTTACCAGTTTTACCACTCGGGATTTTCTCCGTGGGTATGTCAAGTTAGACATTTCCTGTCAAACAATGGAGAAGAAGACGTATTAGTCAGTATTAGAAATGATGTATTGGATACGATACTGGTTTACCCTTCATCTTGAATGTTTTGCGTGACGCCTTTATCAAGTTCACTGGATTGAGTTTCCCTTGGCTTTCGCTGGACACTTCAACGTTAAGCTAAGATCGTAACAAAATACTGACCTTGGTATTGCTCGTCGAGTATTCCTGTTTCTTTTTGCAAAAAGAAATGCGAGGAAAAGTTGTTTTATTTATTTACAATACTTACAACATTTCCATCCTCGAGGATCGAACGCGGGACGTCTTGGACCACTGTCATTCCCCATGCCATCTGGTCCACAAGACCGCAGGCGCTCATGGAGGTTCCTTTTAAGAGTCAATCCTTGAGATGACATGGTGTTGTTGTATTGTACTAGGTAATTCCAGGTCACTGTATTTTTCGGGGCGGTTTACAAACCCTGTTAAGAATGGAATAAAATAATTCAGAACACAAGACGAGTATGAGCAAATTAGAATGATACAGAATTACCCTTCTTTGAGATTGTTTGGGTCTTTCGTTCACATATTCCTCATTTGAAGCCGTCCATTTTGTGGCGATGTCCACGAATCTATTTGCCCAAAGTTTTGATTAATCGGGGAATTTCGTTTTTGGGTTAATCTGCAAATTCCTGTAAACATAAGGGATCTAATTTAGAATCGGGACAATTTGAGGGTAAATTGAAACGATACTGCTTTACCCTTCTAGTTCGCGCGACTTTTTACTCGCAATAAATTCACTACGAGTTTGGTGTGGTAGCAGACTCGAGCATTTAATAGGAGAACAGGAAATTGCTGCTTTTTGCTTTTGCGTTCATTCTGAACATCAATAAAAGTAGAAAACATCCCATGCAAGGAAATGAAGCGTCTGCATTCGTTCAAGATCGATTTTGCTCCCTCAGCAGGCTCTCCCATGATCAGCTGGCTTCATTCTGGACCAGGTATGCATCGGTTATGTTGAAGGACCCGTGATCTCAGCTTCGAAATACAGACTCCCTGTGCATATTACAGTCCCCGTGCTTCATTAACATTAAACTGGTTGATCATGGCGGTGAGTTCATCGTCAATGCCGCTTGCCTGGTGGTGATACATCTCCCCTTCCCCGGGAGGTATTGATGCTGATCCAGTAGCATTAGTCTTTTTGTACCCTGCTCCAACAGAACTCGATTCTGTTATAAACTGGTCTAACTCGCTTCTCAAACACGCATTTTCAATCCTCATATCATGTATTTCATCGAAGGCGAGGAGGAGGCTGTTGCAGTTAAGGCAGGTGGCGGAGTCAAAAGCCTCTTTATACATCTTGTTTTCCGCTCGGAGGTTTTCATTTTCAACTCTTAGAAACTCGGCTTCGTTGTGCTCATGACGAGTCTTCATTCGGGTTCGCCTATTTTGAAACCAGAACTTGATTTGTGAAGGTTCAAGTCCTAGCTCTTGACTTAGTTCCATTTTCTGTCTGCCGTCTGGCATAGGACATGTTCTGAAGAAATCCTCAAGCCTTTGTACTTGCTCCTTAGTATGGCGATGGTAACGCTTCTTTTGACCCTTACCGTTGTTGTCCTTATCTTTACTGAGATCTTGGACGTCGTCGGCGGAAGGGCCAGGTTCCATAGGCTCGATCCCAAACATGGTTTCGAACTCTTCCTCGCCCATATTCAGCAGGCAATGATAGCTTTCGGAAGTATTGGGTTGAGACATCTTCGATTTGGTCGATGATTTCTCAAGGTTTACTATATCTTTCTGTATTTTCACTCTCTCTGAACCGTGTATACTTTAAAACTCTCTTCAATGTATGAATAAAGATTATCAGGAGGATGTCTCTTTTAAAATTTGGCGTCGGCTTAGCATATGTATCGCTTCTCCCGAGATTTCTGTCTTTCTCAACCTTTCCTGCGTGTTTCTTGCTTGGCTCGTCTTTTCTCATCTCTTCATAGTGGTAGGGTCCCTATCAACGTCTCTACCGTCGATTTGCTGGCGTGTTCTCCTATAAAAACGAATCTCATTTTCCTTGTCTCCCACCCAAGTCACCTTTCTTTCTCCTTTTTCAAAGTTGTGTCATCCCGTCAAACTTTTGGCAGAGATGTCGGATTTGCTTGGCTCGAGATTGGAGATGAGTAGCGGAGGTGATGCTGATAGGGAATGGTAGACAGGAAAATCTGGCCAGTAGAGACTTTCACTGCAAAAATGAAAGGGAATGCGGCAGTATATGTTCTTCATATTCTAGAAAAATTGGAACGATACTGTTTTACCCTTGTATGTACTTCCATTGAATTTGAATTGAGGAAGTTCCTTCATTTGGATTGGATTGGATTGTATGTCCCGAGTTGCCCTTCACTTTGAGCTTGCCACATAAGTGCTTTGCTTAGTTGGGCCTTGTTTTCTTTCGGGTTGCTTTGGACCATCATCATTTTTTATGCCATCGGGTCCGTGGATCGGAGGGCTCCTTTAATTTAAAGGTTACCTTTAAGGCAAATGAGTCATATCGCATTCCATTGGGTCATTTCATTTTGCGACACTCTTGAGGCAATTTGCAATCCCCTGGAAGAGAATGGAACAAATCCAATTTAGCATTTTGCGACGATTGAGGGTAAATTGGAACGACACACAGTTACCCGTCTTCGAGCTCGCCTAGGCTTTTCACTTGAAATTTCCCTACGTGAGGTCATTCAACATTTCTCATTATGGCAGTCAGCGACGTTGCCACAAATTGATCCGCCCTGAGTCTAGCATAAAAAGGGATTCACGCATTCGACGGGATAAAAAAAAATTACCACATGCCCCTGAATTAAATCTAGACACCTAGAAAGCTGGAAATATCACACGCAGGGGAATTAAGCATGAAATGAAAGGTGCACTTGTTCAAGGTCAGTTCTGCCTCTCCTGCGGCTCTTCGATAATCAACTAGTCTCATGCTGGTTCAGGCATGGATGACCGATGTTTGAGAGTCCTTAATCACTGGCTTCCGATTATGGCTTCGGATGTCTGTCAACCTTAAACTGGTTGACCAGGGCAGTAAGCTCATCATCTGGGTAATCTCTTGAACCTTCCAGTAACTGATGCTCGAATTGGGCATTATTGTTGGCAAATGCTGGCGGTAGATTTCTCATTCTGTCCTCGCCATGAGCAATTTGACTTCTCGAGCTGAAGTCTTCATCATTACTCCAGAAAGTGTGGGGATCACCAACTGTCCTGCTGCCAAGAACTCCTTCCATTTGAGGATTAGAGAAGTGGAAGTGCTCAGGATAATTTCTTGTCTGATTCTCTGGCTGCGCAGGCGCGCTGATCATGGGATGAATTCTAGCCACGGGTTGGTGCTCAAACCAAGGAGTCTGAATACACTACCCCTGCGGTCTATACTCTTGAAGAGCATTAGGGTGATTCTGGGGGATACTTTGATTAACGCCTAGGGGATTGATGGCACGGCTACTGGTTTGGTTGATGATGGGAAGTGGCTCGCCCCAAGCTAACCTGTGGAACTTATGGTGGCGAGGAGACTCGACGTTCAGGCTTGGATCAGTCCCGCCTTGGTTTTCTTGATTCTGAGCTGCATTGTGTTCTCTCACCCTTTTTCTGTACTTCTGAAGATGACTCGAAACATTTGCTTTAGTGAGTCCCTCTACCTTCATAATTTCTAGTATATGTTGCGGCCGTGCCGAATCGATTCCTAGTTGCTGAACTGCATTAACAAACATACGATGCAGCTCGGAAGACCAACTCATCTTCTTTCTCCAGTTGCTTGGAATAAAATTGAAGGCTTGATGCTTGTTCTCATGGTCATGCAATTGCTTCCTTAGCACGTGCTGCCATATGTTTTGAAGCATCTGAACCCTAACTGGTTTCGTTACGACGTCTTGGGCCCTGTTTAAGACAGCCTTCATCATGGCTTGCTGATCATCGCTTGCCGATATTACGAGGACTGGCATGTTTAATTTAGAATTGATGACTTCCAAGAGAGTGAAAACATCCATGTCAATCCCTACCATGGCGGTGACGACGATATCAAACTGGTCACTACTCCTCCTTAATATCTCTAAGGCCTCTGTCGCCTTTGCTTGAGCTACAACCTTATACTGGCATTTTCTTAATACGGTAACAAGGATTGACAGAGAGACTGGATTACCGTCAATGGCCATGACTAGTAGACCCTCAGGGTAAGGAACTTCATCAGCTTCGACCAGGATTGAACATGCGCCCATTTCCCTAATGCTCGACATATTTCTGGATCTAGGACTGCCGATTCGAGACCGCCTCAAGATGTCTTCTCGGACTTGAGGGATCACGGGATCGTTGATGGCTTCTCGTCACAGGCTTTGAAAGCCAATGCTTTGATGGTGAAGGTTTTGAATTCCTCTCCCACGAGAATTCCTTCCTCTCTATCTTTCCCCTGCGAGTTCGTGGAGATGAACCCTCACTATCAAATGAGGATAAATTCTCTCTCTGGCAATAGCAACGACATCCCCCTTCACGGGCAGTGCTATTAGATTTACCGAGGGGAAAATCTGACATTCAGCTTTTGATTAAAGGGGAAATCCTCGTTTATCGCTCAGTTTGTCTTCTTCTTTCTTTTCGCGATAGAGGGCCCCTGTCAAGATTTCCACCGTCGATTTACTGGTGGGTCCTCCAATGAAGACGAGTAATATCTCTCTTTCTGCCGAAAATTTCTTTGTCCCCCACTCAGCTCGTCTTTTCGTTCTTTCTTTTTTCAAAGCGGTGGAGCCCCGTCCAGCTTTTCCAAGAGACGTCAAGTTTGTTCGGCTCGAGGTTGCCACTTGACTGGAATTTAAGCCACCGGGGGTGTTGCCGACAGAGAATGGTAGATAGGAAAACCTATAAGGACTGCCCCTGTGAAATCAGAATTTAAATTGAAGCAGATTACCATCTTCGCATTCCGCTCATCTGCCTCATCTCTCTCCTTTCTTTCGTATTCTGCTTTCAAAAATGGCCAATTCTCCTAACCACACCTTATCCGCCGAAGTCCTGGCTGGGTGGGAGAGACTCTACAATCTTCTTGGTAGAGGTTACGCTCATATAGCCAAAAACTCTACCGTTGAGATTGAAATCCTTGGTTTATTCAGGACTGTGGACGCTGCTTCTGTTGAGGGTACCCAACTGGGGAAGGAGTATCGGAACTTCTCGACCGTCTTCATCAATTTTCTGGCTGCCTATAACCGCGCTTATGAGACGGTCCTTGTGACCGCCGTCATGAAAGCTCGTTACCGAGACCGGCACGAGCGTCTGGCAACAGTTACATTTGTGGCTGATAATCACAAAAAGGCCCTCAAGTTTGTCAACGATCAGCTTTCCTGGTTGGTTCGTGAGAGGGGAAAGCTGGTGAACCGTCTGGTCTTGGTCCGAACTTACGCCGAACAGGAGCCAGGCAATATTGTGATGAGGTGCAAATGCGGTTGGCTGCAGGAGAGGCTTGATGACATTACGGCAGACATTGCTTTCGAGAGGGCGGCGATTCCGGACCTGGAGTTTGCCGTTGAGCATTACGAGGCCACTATGGCCCAGGTTAAAGAGAAGTGCGATCGCCTCTTCTTTAGGCTCGCGGAGCTTGATCCCGAGAACGCCCGGTGCACCTAGAGCATCAACTTTATGGAGAGCCAGCTGAGCTCCTTTGTGACGCTTATTAGGGCTCAATTTGATTTCACTTTTCCTCCCCAGTGAGTTGTTGTAAGATTTGTTGGTGAATGGAATGAAGAGAAAAGTTTCACGTGTTTGTGCTTTTCATTTTCCTGCCATTTCTTCGCCCATATAGCATGATAGGACGATTTACGGTACTGAAGACGTTGAGGCTTAACACTCTTCTCGGTGTTCTTGTTATCTGCTGCCGGCGATGATATCAAGGACATTGGCGAAGGGTTCGGTGGCGGCCCCCACCGGTCACAGCGCCGTGAGTCAGTCGTGTGAATTATTGCAAATCGACCACTCGATTAGTGCTCCAATAAACAAACCGGGCTGCCCGTTGCGTGCCCCACTTTACTCCTGCCTATCTCTTTCGGCGTCCACTTGAATGTGTCGGTCGCCTGTAGCGTTGGGAGAAATGATTGCGGGCCATGCTCGGTAATAAAATACTAGTCCTCCAAAATCTTTTATGTGTTTTGAATCCGAGGAAGGTAAAAAGGCAAGCCTTTGTTCAATTTAATCAGAAAGGCATCGCAAGATCGGGTTCATAATCTTGCCCCATGGGTTTTGATTACACAGTCTCGACTTTCTCAACAAAAATACATGAACCCTTCTAATATATTAAAAATGTCCCCAGGCCCAATCTGGACGCATTCACTACCCCTCATCAAAATACATGGCCCATACGTGCTGACTTATTGACACGATTCTGTCTCCGCAAGAATTGGCCTCTTCATATGCCCTTAGCGTTAACGATATCTTCGCTTGCCCCCTGATTGTTATCACCAACGAGCTCGATTTTTCTCCACCCCAGGGTACCTATAATTCCCTGCAAAAGTAAAGAAAATAATCAGTATGTGATCCAATAGGGGTCGGCCCATGATTCATACATTAGTCCAATTTTATTTTTCAATTTTAGAGAAAATTTTCTTAGAAAAACATGGGTGAATTTCTCAAAAAGAATTTTCTTGCAAATTTTTACAACTTGAAAAATGTGATAAAATATCTTAAAATTTAGCAAATTTCCCGAAGGGATTTTCCTTTTATCAGAATGAATTTTTAGGGATAAATTTGTCAAGAAAATCTCATTTCTATTGAAGTAGAAAAATGTAACAAAATCTTTTACAGGTCAATAAAATTTTCCTAAGGGATTTTTCACACTTATTTATTTATTTATTTATTTTTATTTTTTTCAAAAATGGGATACTAATTTGATTTTCATTTTCTTTTGAAAAATGACCTTGATGTTAAATTCAAAATTTGACCGACACCTAACATGGACCGACCAAAAATAAATACAAGATGAAGTTAGAAAACTTACTTTCTCCGTCAAAAATACCATTTAAGTCGCATAGACATGCACATGAATCGTGAGTTTAAATCTTAGCCTATCTACTCTAAAGGCTGACAAATTGAAGCGAAAGACTTACGGCAAGGCGACAATCTCGCGCACATAATCAAGATTAGCCGTGACCCCTACGACGTAATCAGGATTAACCGGGTCTCCCAACTTCGGCTCCTCGAGTCAAAAATTAAAACCACGGCTTTGGTAATCTTACCAAGCCTGAGGCCTAACTTTTAAAACTCATTTTTGAAAAGAGGTTCGGGATTGAATCTGGACTAACTTTCGACGTGATCTCACGCCGAACGCTAGAACCAAATCACAATACCATCCTAAAACTAGTGACCCAGGTCCGGTCACGGGACGTGTGTGATGTAGTGCTAAAACAAATAATCATGCACAGCAGTTAAATTCAAACACCACTTCAAAATGTGCAAAAATTAAATTCCAATTTCCATACACCAAACCTGCAAAATAAGGGGTTAGCCAAACACTCCACCCCTTATAACTCCCATCTGCAAGACCATTTAACACATAAAGATTAGAATTCAACCAATTGCCAAACCAAGTGAATATTCATGAAATTTTACTGGCCTAAGTCCTCTAAGTTCTTAAATTTTTCAAATATTAAGAACAACTCCCCAGCGGAGTCGCCAAGCTGTCGCGACCTAAAATTCATTTTTAGGTTAATGGATTACCAGATTAACTAACCAAGTTCGAGCTCTCCCAAGCTCTACCAAATCGCAACTTTGATTTTTTTTCACATGATTTTAGAATTTGAAGTCGCCACTAATCATTTTTGGTAGGTTGATTAGAAACCTAAGTAACCTAGCGGGAGAACTAAATTACTCCTGCAAACCAGAGATTATGAGTTCGGGGACTTGGTTACACTAGTTAATTAAAACTAATGCCCTTTCGGTACCTTAATCCATGGATATCCTATTTTGGCAACTCTCACTTGATTTATTCCTAAGACCCTAGTAAGGTGTTCTTTTTATGTTTTCACTTTAAAATGAAATGCATAAAGGGTATGAACGCAAACGTTGACATACAAATACGACACACAAATACGAACATACGAATACGTAGATATGCGAATACGAATACGTGAGTGACGTGCGAATGACATACGTACATGACATGCGAACGACATACGTACGTGACATGTGTATGAATACGATATGCATACGAGATAGACGAATACATATACGTGCGTTACATACGAAGGACATACGTACGTGGACATGCGAATGATATGCGTACGTGACATGCGTATGAATACAACATGCATGCGGGGATAGACGAATACGAATACGTATGTGACATGCGTATGAAGACGCACGAATACGATATGTAACATGCATACATACACCATACAAATACGTGACATATATATGTGACATGCATAGTGATATGTGTATGTAAATACGTACATTTCGATTTTGCCCATAAAGGGCAAAGTCGTCATTTTGAAAAGATGGGATAAAACCCTCATTTTGAAATTTTTGATTTTTCTGAATGAATATGCATGGGTTAATAACATATCATAACAGACAAATGTGGATTTGCAAACGTCGCGTACGTGACGTGCATACGAGAACAAACAAATACGATATGTCTATACGAACATACGGATAACATAACAAACATACATGAGACATACTACATGAGATGCACATGAATGGCATTTTTTGTATTTTCAGATTTTCCTTTTTTTTTTTGGTTTTTTGGATTTTCTACATTTTTTTTTTGTATTTTAGATGTATTATAAAAGAATGCAAAATCACCCAAAGCAAATGAAGATGTGAAGAGAGAGCAGGTAAAGTAAAACTACCCTAAGGACAGTGAAAATAAAACCCGCAACTCGTCGGGTGAATAATTACATACCAATTAAATAAAACCCGAGACATGATCGGGAATACAACAAAAATGGTCCGGAATGGACATCGGGCAAACACCCGTCGCCAAGCCTCGTGGGTCGAGAGTACAACAAAACGGACCGGAATGGACATCGGTCATCCTCCAGTCTTCAAAGCATCGGGCCGAAAGCCAAATGAAAATAATGAACTTATCCAATCGGACATGCACAATCACCAATGAGTTAAGACAATTCAAAAACTCAAAGAGAGTTTAACACGTTCTGATTAAACTTCATTGAGACCATTTTTTACATTTTCCAATGCATTAACACAAAAAATACGAATTAAATCATACTGTCCATGAACAATCTTAGGGAGAAAACAGTAACCATAAAATACAAAAGAAATAATGAAATGTATGTAAAACTTCTGAGATTTTTTATGTGGATGGGAAAATGTGTCTTTGACAACTTTCATGTTTTACATTCGTATTGAAGAGACACTCATTTTCGTGTAGAAAATGGTCTTTCATGAGAGCTCAGCAGCAAACAAACAAATTTCACAGAACAGACATATTTCAGGATTAAGCTTAAATGGACACTCAAATCTCAAAATTAATGCACCAAACTTTCCAGTCTACTAAACAAGACCCCAATGAACAACTTTCATTTTTTGTGAAGTTTCAAAAGAAGACTCTAAACATAAGATAACTACAAATCAATATGACCACGCACAGAAAAACACTCAGACTCAAGGACGCCAACAGAATTGCATGATTTCATTAAATGCATTAAAAATACGAAACGTGCATGAATATTTTTGTATTTTTTATATGTTATGCATTAAGATCTTATGAACAAATGTCATGAAGAGGTCTTTATGAAACAAAGTCTAGAATAACCCATGGAAAATCATTTAGCGTGAAAGGTCAGATCAAAAAAATTCCATCTCAGGTTCTGATCACCATATTTCCAGATTTCTGCTTTCAATTTCGGGACCCTTTTGACATAGCAAACGACGTCAATTTTCGTGCCATAATATATCAAATCGAAAATCTCGAAGTCATCTACGAATGTTTAGTACATTTATTTTCGAGATTTCGTCATCTAAACACGAAAAATTGAGTTACCAGATAATTGCACATGCTGATGCGCCTAGAGCTCGTTGGAGATGAATCCGTCGCGTCACCAAGGCTTGTTCCACGGCGGCGAATTTTTCTCTCTCAAAATTTTTTTCTCTTGAAATCTCTCCAAAAGAATTTTTTTTTTCTCCAGTTTTTCTTCAATCTCCCAAAACTCTCTCAAACATCCAAAATTTTCTCTCCAAAAAAATTCTCCTCTCAAGCTCATTTCTTCCTCCTTTTATAAATCACTCATTTATCTCCCATTCTAATTTTTCCATTAACTCTATCTCCCATTCTAATTTCTCCACTAACTCTTCTTCATTTTCATCTTCCCTTCTCCATCTCTATCTCACATTCTAATTTCTCCACTAACTCTTCTTCATATTCATCTTCCCTTCTCCATATCTATCTCCCATTCTACTAACTCTTCTTCATCTCCATCTTCCCTTCTCTATTCTCATCTTATTTTCTTTATCTTCTCTTCTCCATCTCCTCTTCTCTATCTTCCTATCTTCATCTCCTCTTCTCCATCTTCCTATTTTCATCTCCTCTTCTCCATCTTCCCTTCTCTATTCTAATTTCTCCACTAACTCTTCTTTTTGTTATTTACAAAATAATCCCTCAAGTATTAGGTATTTGCACTCTAGTCCATGAGATTTTAAGTATTTGTAATTCAGTCCCTGGAGAAATATTTCTTTAAGTCCAAATCTACTCACAATTTTCGGCACACCTATCGCATGTTGAATTTAAGCTCATTTCTTGCTATTGAAAATAATGCAAAATTTAATTAAAGCCCTGTTTGTAAAATTGAGTCATTCTGGGTATAATTGGGCCAAGATGAAAATTTGGAATATTAAAGAACAATGTCACAACTCCTAAAAGTGAAAAATGAAAATAAATTGACTCAAATTGAATTTTTTTAGGCCCGATTCGAGATTATGCTCGTTAAGGAATACACGACCTCGAATTGGATTTTTTAAATTTGCGATGGCCAACATGAAAAGGGATTTAAAGGAAAAATATTGACTATTTTTATGTATTTTTGTGGCCTCAAATGCTATTATTTATTAAATATTTTCCTAATTTCTAAAAATTATATTTAAAAAAATACAAAAAATATGAAAAATTATTTTTTTACTCAAAAATGGTTGCCTAAGCTTGGCCAAGGCTTCCAAAGTTGATTTTGCAATTTTCTCATTTTTATAGATTTTCTATCAATTTTAGAAAATAAAAATACCGAAAAATACTGAAAATATGAAAAATCATTTTTTGGTCAAAATTGGTTCCCTAGGCTTGGCAAAGGTCTCTAAAGTTAATTTTTTCACATTTATGAATTTTTATGGATTTTCTATTAATTTTAAAAAAGAAGAAAAGAAAAGGTGATTGAAAATCAGGTGTCAACAGTACCTGAAGTCCATGTGAAAGGAGCATAATCATGTTTTGAACGCTAAAAACTTCTGCTATTAAAGTATATGTAAACTTGGCGTATCGTTGCCTGGAATCCTGCTTGAGATCGTACAGGGATTTGCATAGACAACAACATGCAACTCCTCCCATCTACATAATCCCGATGGAAGATTCATGTAGATTTTATTCATCGAGATCTCTATGAAGGAAGGTTGTTAACATCCATATGATGAAGGTACCATTGGCGTTAGCCACAATTGTGAAGAAAGAATGAATAGTGACTTCCTTTGCAATTATTGAGAATGTTTCATGGTAATCAAAGCCCTCCCTCTGAGTGAAACCTTGTGCCACTAAACGTGCCTTGTAGCGTTCGGCAAACCCATTGGCCTAATATTTGATCTTGTATACACATTTGCATCGAATGAGTTTTTGATGTTTGGTAGAGGCACAATATCCTATGTGTGATTTTCAACGAGTGCATTTAGCTTATCTTCCATTGCTTTGTGCCATCGAGGATCTTGTGTAGTTGCTTGGTATGAAGATGGCTCTTGTTCCTCGGATATCTGACCAATGCTATATATTTGCAAGAGAAAGGTGATTGAAAGAGACATAGGATGATACAGGATAATGGCTACCTGAAGCTTTGGATGCAGAGCAGGCATAATCTTTGGTCCATATAGATGGTCAGATAATACCCCCAGAACATCGTGACTGTTCAACGAGAATTGAAGAGACTAGAGAGGAATTCGGTAAGGATGCCATTGGTGACGATGTACAATCAATAATAGAAAATGAAGGAGCATGTGCAGGGGATGATTCCGCTTATGCGACTTTCGGACTTTCTGCGGGAGTTGATACAATTAGTACTAGTGGAACAACAAGTTATGGAGGAGTAGGAGTCGAGACATCCTTGTCTAGAAAATGCTGGCATTCAGGAGCAGTCGAAGATGAAGGGTTTCCATCTTGAAAAGAAAAAACATCTTCATAGAAAATAACATCCCTACTAATGAAAGAATGCCTAGTAGATATCTCCATGACTTGATAGCCTTTCTGTAGAGTAAGATATCCCATGAAAACACATGGGGTGGCATGAGGATCTATCTTAGTCAGAGGCCCATAATTGTTGCATAGCATAGGCATCCAAAAATTTATAAATGATCAATGGAAGGTGATAATCCATAAAGTAACTCAAAAGGAGTAATATCACCATGAGCTCTACTTGGCATGCAGTTAATCAAATAAGTAGCAGTGACTACACAATTATCCTAGAATTGTTTAGGAATAGAAGTTTGATATTTGAGAGCACAAGCGACCTTTAGAAGATGTCTATGTTTACGTTCTACAACTCCATTTTATTGTGGAGGATAAGTGCAAGATGTCTCATGAAGAATGCCATGAGAAGTAAGTAGAGACTGATAATCATTGGAAAGAAATTCACACCCATTTTCTGTCCAAATCTTTTGGATAGAAGTATTGAATTGAGTCTTGATCATAGAAAAAAATTTGATAATTTGGAAATTGCCTGCCCCTAAGAATGCATAAGAAACGTCCAAGTGGCATGTGAAAAATCATTAATGATTGTAAGGAAAAAGTGCGATCCATTGCGATGAGCTGTGTGGTAAGGGCCCCAAATATCAATGTGTATGATGGAAAAAGGATGAGTGACTCGAGATGTACTTATGGGAAAATATTGTTTGGATTGTTTAGCTTGGGGGCATATTAGACATTTTGAATGAGGAAATTTTGTACTATGACTCAATCGCTGATGATGCAGGAGATTTTTATTAATAGAAGTAGCATTACATGAAATGCTTTTATGCAAGGAATTTAAATCTCCAAAAGAATCAATCTAGAAAAATAATCCATCTTTAACTCTACCCAAGCCCATCATCTTGCCAGTCAAACGGTCCTAAAATGAGCAATTCTCGAAATTGAATATGACACTGTAGGAATTATCTTGACAAACTCTCGAAATAGAAAGAAGATTGAATTCGAACTTAGGAATGTACAGGACATTTTAAAGGATACAATTTGGACCAAGCTAAACTATCCTAGTTTTAGTGGCTAGAGTAGTGTTTCCATTTAGAAGTGGTACAGAGTAGAGGAAATTGAGATCGCTCATCAATACGGGAAAATAAATTCTAAGTGCAAATTATATGATCATTGGCACATGAATCTATTATCAATGCATTAGCTTGAAATAGAATTTTCTTGGGATAAAAGAGTACCTGAAAATTGCACTTTCATTAGCGGTCTTCATTTGGCTCAACATTTTTCTGATAGTTTGATACTGGTCTTGAGTAATGGTGTTGTGGGTCTCGTCTTCCTTTTGTGTAGAAGCTTGGTAAGCAGATTTGTTCTTCCTTTTGCGGTTAGTTGGCCATCCATGTAATTTCCAACACGTCTCTATAGTATGATGTGGTCGTTTGTAATAATCGCAAAATTCATTTTTGGACTTAATGAAGTGGTAGCTCGGGATCCATGGGATCCATGCAATAGGGCCGTTGACATAGCTGATCTAGGGCCATAAGATCCGAAATTTTTCCTGCCACTCCCTAGGCTGTTAAATCCTCTTCTCTGATTTTGGTCATCCAACCCAAAGGAATTAGGGTTCCCTTTGAGCATAGCCATAGAAGGGAAACTTCCCTTCTTGATTCTTCCTCTCAATCCGTTATCGTAAAGGCTTGAGAATGTGACGGAGCTTCTAGAACTATTATCGCGGATGCTTGGAGCACCATGAGGTGAGAAGGCCAAGAGGGCTACTCTCTCGCTGTGTTTTGTTGCCATCATCGTTGTCGAATGCTGGCTTTCCTCCTGGACAATGAGCTGAAAAATCAGCTCAAGGCTCGGCGGTGGTTCCATTGCAAGAATTTGAGTCCAAAATGGTAAGTATTCTTTTAGCACGAGCAAAAATCTCATAGCTTTCTCATAATCACGAATTACTTGGTATTGTTTGAGGATTTCCTTGGGCTCGATAGGGGTTTCTCTAGTAGCTTCGATGTCATTTCGCAAGGCTGACAAGTAGTTAGAAGCGCTCATCACAAATTGATTTCCTTGTCTGAGTTTCGATAGTGCCTGTGTAATAAAAAAAACTCTGCTCGATTGAGCTTTTTGTACATTTTCCATATGTTCGACCACATAGTTTTCGTGTCTTCTATTGGTGGTTACCCGATAACTACTTCTGCTTTAAGGCAATTTTTGATCAATTGTTGTACTACTTGGTTGCACCGTCGCTAGTGACGATGCTGTCTGTCGTCAATCGGAATCGGTACTATGCCGTCAAGAAACTTATCTTTGTCTTTTGTGATTAAGGCTCGCCAAACGTCTTTGGCCCAAGCAAAGTAATGCTCAGATCTAGCCAATTGGAGGTTGATGAGGCGCAATTCTGGTCTATCAGTCAATGATGTGTATAAAGGGTCTTTAACCTCCGGCTAGCTGTCGTCGATTCCAATTGTGTAAGTGTCGCGACCCGAAAAAATTTCCTATTGGTGGAAAAATTCCCAAGTCCTACCGAATCACAACATTGATTTTATTCAAATGAGTCGCCACTAATCATTTTTGGTAGGTTGATTAGATACCAAGTAAATTAGCGGGAGAACTAAATTACTTCTACGAACCAAAGATTATGAGTTCGGGGATTTGGTTACACTAGTTAATTAAAACTAATGCCCTTTTGGTACCTTAATTTCATGGATATCCTAATTTGACAACTCAAGCTTGGTTTATTCCTAAAACTTTAGTGGGGTGTTCTTTTTTTGTATTTTCACTTTTTAGATAGGATGCATGGGTGGTATTTTTTTATTATTTTCAAAGTGTTAAAAATTCCCTAAAGCCGAAAGAGGGAGTGTGCTAACGACTTCTGTGCAGTGTTACAGTCTACTCACTTTGGGGTCTGGTAATTCAAAAATTAAACAATAGGAAGTTAATGACAGTAAATAAAGACATCCAATGGATGGCCCGGCCTTGGCTTGGCTCTCCTCTTTGGGGTTTAATGGTGCAAGAATTAAATTGCGGGAATTTAAATAACGGTAAGTAAAAACCTCAAATGGGTGGCCTAGCATTGGCTTAGCTCTTCCCTTTGGGGTTTGATGGTGCAGGAATTTAAATTGCAGTAAGTAAAAACCTCCAATGGACGGCCTAGCATTGGCTTGGCTATTCCCTTTGGGGTTTAATGGTGCATGAATTTAAATTGCAGTAAGTAAAAACCTCCAATGGGCGGTCTAGCATTGGCTTGGCTCTTCCCTTTGGGGTTTGATGTTGTAGGAATTTAAATTGTAGGAAATAAATGACCTCCAGTGGATGCGCTTTATCTCTCCATTCTAGAGTTTTAGTTCTTTAAAATAAAATACAACAAATTGTTTCAAAATTTGAACTAAAATCCGTTGACGGGTCGATTGCAAATTTGATGGGCACCTTGGAATTTGTTTGGGTTCACTTTGCACCTCCATGGAATTTATCTTTGATACGGAGTTGTCCCTTTTTTTTTACCTGCCATAAAATATGGGAAAAAGGGAGATGGAGAAAGTGTGTACAATTTGTGCTAATTTGAGACTAAAACCACAAATAAATAAATAAATAAAAATACTTAGCTCGAATTTGATTGCTCGTTGGCGAGGATGAACTCTTGATTTATGTTGATCGATGAAGGAATTGGTGATGATAACTCCTAACTTTAAACTCTCACAATCTTTAAAATTTTCTCTCTCTTTTTGGTATTTTCTTTCTCTCCAATTTTTCTTCAATCTCCCAAAACCCTCTCAAACATCCAAATTTTCTCCCAAAAAAATCCTCCTCTCAAGCTCAATTCTTCCTCCTTTTATAACCACTCACCTATCTCCCATTCTAATTTTTTTACTAACTCTATCTCCCATTCTAATTTCTTCACTAACTCTTCTTCATTTTCATCTTCCCTTCTCTATCTCTATCTTACATTCTAATCTCTTCACTAACTCTTCTTCATCTCCATCTTCCCTTCTTTATTCTTATCTTATTTTCTCCATCCATTCTTCTCCATCTTCTCTTCTCCATCTCCTCTTCTCCTTCTTCCCTTCTATATTCTAATTTCCCCACTAACTCTTCTTCATCTCCATCTTCTCTTCTCTATTCTTATCTTATTTTCTCCATCCAGTCTTTTCTCTCTTCTCCATCTCTTCTTCTCCATCTTCTCTTCTCTATCCTAATTTCTCCACTAACTCTTCTTTTTGTTATTTGTAAAATAATCCCTCAAGAATTAGGTATTTGCACTCTAGTCCCTGAGATTTTAAGTATTTGCAATTCAGTCCCCGAAAAAAATATTTCTTTAAATCCAAATCTCCTCACAATTTTCGACACACCACCCCTATGCTTAGTCAAAATTCACCGCATATCAAATTTAAACTCATTTCTTGCTACAGAATTTAATTAAAGCCCTTTCGCAAAATTGAGTCATTCTGAGTATAATTGGGCCAAGATGAAAATTTAGGATATCAAAGAATAATGTCACAACTCCTAAAAGTGAAAAATGAAAATAAATTGAATCAAATTGAAATTTTTTTTATTCGAGATCATGACCGTGAAGAAATACACGACCCCGAATTGTAATTTCTTTTTTAATTTACGATGGCCAACATGAAAAGAAAAACAATGACTATTTTTATGTATTTTTATGAACTCAAATGTTATTATTTATTAAATATTTTCCTAATTTCTAAAAAATATATAAAAAAATACAAAAAATTATGAAAAATTATTTTTTGCTCAAAAATAGTTCTCTAGGCTTGGCCAAGGTCTCCAAAGTTGATTTTTCAATTTTATAAATTCTTTTGTGGATTTTCTATTAATTTTTGAAAATAAAAATGTCGAAAATACTGAAAATGTGAAAAATTATTTTTTGTCAAAATTGGTTCCCTAGGCTTTGGAAATTCAATTTGGAAATTTTGCTTAAGTGTTGAACCCAGTCCAACTTGCTTGCTTTGTGCTCATTTTTCATTATCTTACCATGATTATTTTTGGGAGATTCCTGATTGATTGTGTTTTGGGTACATAGTAGAACACGTACATATCCTCGGTTGCCCTTAGTTCAATCTTTGAGGATAGTTACGAGGTCGGGAATACCCCATGTTAGTTTGGTTTGTGCCCTTATTGAGTTTCAAGCAGTTCAAACCCCCGACTTTTTGGGTGATTTTCTCTCTCATCCTACGTGCGTTTTGGGTCATTTTTGTTTCATTTTGTTCCCAACATATGGTTTTTCGCGTTGGTGTGTTTCTTCTCCATTTTCCATAAATGAGGGCCGAGATATGAGTCCGAGAAAGCGCATCAGTAAGCTGAAAAGCTAGGGGCAGTTGCTGTTTTTTTTTTTCAAGTGTTGGGGGGCAGTGCAAAGGGGCCTGTTCGTGGCCCGTTTCCAGCACGGTCGTGCGACCATTTTCCAAACCGTGAAGTTTTCTTAAAACCTCGTTCCACCCTCTTTCGTACGGTATGAATGGCTCCTCCTAATTTTGCTTGTGGACCAAGATATGAGGCTTCAAAAATGCCTCGGTGAGCTCAGAAGCTAGAGGGAAGCCCTGGTCATTTTTGGCTAAGTGTTGGAGTAGTGCGTAAAGGCTTTTTCCCGGCATGTTTGCGATGTGTGCATTTGGTCTCTTGCTGGGAAGTTCAGCATTTTGAAAACCTTGTGTTACATAGTTCGTCCAACACTAAACCTTTCTCTAAAAAAGTCCACGAGGTGGGAGATTTCGGAGCTTGAAAACGGGTACATAACCAGTTTATGTGCTTGGGTTCAAGTCCAAGTTTCTTGAGCTGCTCAGGTTCACACCTTCGGTTGAGCTTTTCATCATTTTTATGCCCACTTTTCGTCATTTTATCACTTTCTAGTATTCCTTGCATGTTGTAGTTTGCGTCGGTGTACCTTTTTGTTGCTGGGTCCGTCCGAGATGCTTGAAAATAACATGTTAAAATGCCTCCACGAACAGCCCTTTTGATAAACAAAAAAACTAAGTTTGGTGAGGCAACCAACATCGGTTTTCCCCGTGAGTTTTCGGTCGTGTATTAGTCCATTTCATTCACGTATCTTTGATCCGTATCATTCTTGGTATGTTGTAGTTTGTATCGATGTATGGATTTCCTATTGATGTTCCCGAGGAGTCGGGAATTAGTGCGAGAAAACCCCCGATGGGCTATTTTGTCGATAATGAGAATGAAAAAAAATCCAAAAATTACATCGTTTTATACCGTCTCGGGACCCATATGGTCTGGGCCAAGTATCTTCGAGAAGTGGGCCGGGTCGACTCAACTCGGCCAAAAAAAAATCGAAAAATGATTTTTAAATCCCAAAAAATGGAAAATCCATAGAAAATTCTAAAAAAAATTCAAAAAAATCCAGAAAAATTCCCAAAAAATTGTGAAAATTAGGGAAAAACCACATTCAACTGGTTTAACCTATTTTCATGGTTTTGAATTCCCGAGCCTTCTAAAATGACCGTTTTGCCCCTCTGGTCAATCTGACCCAAATCATTCCAAATCACCCTCGAACTTAATTTGTGTGTTTTTTAGTCTTCTAAGACTCCCCTTTGTTTGTTTTGACTTGTTTTGATGTAATTTCCTTTTGAATCTATTCCTTAATTGCGCATTTATTTTCATGATTGTGATTGATAGAAAATATACTCCCATCTGCATGAATACCTTGGACTCTTAAAGCCTACCTTACCCAAGCCCGCCTGCATGAATTCCTTAGATCAGAAAATCGCTCAACTTCGGTATCGAAAGGACGTCAATGGTAACATTGGCGTAACTAAGTCCCCAATCCCAAATCTCCGATTCCGTTAGAGTCGTACCGCAACTCCTACTGTCCGACGAGGTTTCCGATCTACCTTCCCCAAAGATCGGTGGCGACTCAAAAAGCATGTACACGCACGCACATGCCACCCGACCACACTTAAGGTTGAATCCGATAACCCGCCACGATTTGGTATAGGCTTGGGATGGCTCGAGCTAAGCCCTTCGCTCTAGAGAGGCAACTTAGCAATCCATCAGCCGATCTCGCTGGAAAAATGGAGATCAGGTCGCAACAATCCTGAGAATCCATTTCCATTGATGTGTTTAATAGCTGATTTCATCAATGAAAATATTCCATAACCTCTTGGATGCTTGTCATATTTCCCCATGAGGAAGGATAATCTCAAGATACAGGTGCACTTGGATCAACCGGCCAAACTACTTTGGGCACAACTTTATTTTTTTGGCAAAGAAGCTTTTGAACGTTTTCTGTATATGGTATGGAGGTGTTGTATTTTGGAAAAGTTTGTTAAACTTGGGCGACTTCCAAGTTAAACTGAGGCTTGTATGTAATTGCTCCACTTGCACACGTTTCCTTCCTTACATCTCCAGTAGGGCTGACAAATGTCCATGGCCTATGAAAGATCATGACCGTGTTTCTCTCAGGCTATGATCGTCCTATGCAATTCTGAAATGTAAATAGTTATCTCCAAGCACTAAGAGATTGAAACCATAACAGCATGTCTATTAAGCCTTTTTGGTTGGACTAATCTTGTCTGAGTGCTCGAGTAGTCACCTGAAAGATCTTCTCAGTGGGGAATTCAATGGCAATGGTATATAGATTCAAGATATACCAAACATCCATTTTAATTCTTCCGAAATATTTTCATAAGGAGACCATCGAAATGGATGGATGAATAGATAGGTAAGATGAATACCATTTGATCTTAACATCAAATGACCATAATCTCCAAAGACTCTTAATTGATATTGATCAATAAGTTCTTGAAGCCTAGGGGTGAGTTGATTTTCTCATATGACATTTGGAATATCAAGGAGGATATTTGAGACTGATCCATCCTCCTTTCATTTCCATTATGCGATACATACCAAGGAGAGGTTCCCTGCATACATACATGTTGATTAAACCAATTGGTTATTTTGGTTTGGACAGAAAGTCTATAAGGACATTCTTGTTTCCTGCAAGATGTTAATGTCAAAAAAATATTTTAAAAACCATTATGCCCATCATAACAACTGGTGCCCAATGAGATGGAATTCAAACCTTTTGATTTCATAGCCAGAATTTCCTTAAAGATAGAGTGATAGTGAATCTCAACTAGAGAAGATCGTTTACTCTTGCGAGCACATATTTGGCGCTTACCATCAATTTCTTCAAAGAGGATGGCTACCTAGTATTTATCACTTGTATCAGTTTGCAAAATCATTTTTCCAAAAGATGGAATTTACAATGGAGAAAGATGCTATGGTACTTCCTTCAAGTAGGCAACTATTTCACTCTGATTTGGTCTCCATGGTGGTGCATTCTTTTTAGCATCTGTTGGAGCGGGAAAAGCGTCTTGGAGATCTTAGGAACAAAATCTCTGAGATAATTTATAATGCCAAGAAATGTTTGCACCTACTTAGTTGTAAGATCTTTAGAGAGAAATTTTTGCAGTTCTTCTACAATGTGAGGGCCTAGACAATAGGTTCCTTCTTTCAAATGCATACTAAGGAGCTCTATTTCCTTTTGGGTAATGATCATTTCTTTTTACTAGGAAAGCATGACACCAAATTTGCAAGTAATTTCAGCAAATTGAGGTTGAAGTTTATAGTGATATCGGCACTGTAAAGGAGGATGTCGTCAATTTGCACATAACTTTCTGGAAAAGAGAGGGAGTAGTTTTGAATCAAAAATGGATTACTGTCCATCGAAAATGCTGATTTGGAATATAAAATCATGTTTGGGTCTGTCTTCAAAGTGTATGCCCATTTGCCAAAATCCCGTTTTTAGATCAAGCTTCGAGTAAATCGTACCCTGGCAAGACTAAGGAAAAAGGAATTTTTGTAGGGCAATGGAAATTTATCATCCTGGAGAAATTGATTTAAAGGTTAACAATTAATTATCAACCGGAGTTTAGCACGATTTTGCTCTGATCGTTTGTTGACATAAAAGGCTTCACAAGCCCATTGGGATGGTTCGATGAAACCATAGAAGAGTAATTCAACACATTCTTTCTAAGCTAGGGAAAGGTGTTCTGGATTATGCCGGAATGATTGGCTTTGGTGGGGTTGATGTCCTCATTTTTCTTGAAAGGGAGTTTAACAAATAATTTTGGATTTTTTCATAGGGGATGAGGACGAGTTTGGGAAATTTGTGAGTGAGATTCAGAACAAGAAAATAGGAGACTCTCGATAATAGAGTCAAGGCTTTCAAGTTGCATAGTAAAGAATCTTTTGATATCTATAAACTAACCAAATTAGTCTTTGAATTATAAATTAGTGAATGCAATTCTGAGTTAGGCGAGTTGGGTAAGAATGTTCCAACCAATGATGAGATCTTTATTAGAAGATTTGCATTCAAGGATTTTTGTGGTAATCAAACATTTAGGAAAAATCTAAAGAGTGATCAATTTACTATGAAACTGGGTAACAAAAGTGTCACCAGATGCAGAATTAAAATACCTTGTGTAAGGTGTCCAAAACTTTTCTGGTAAAACCATTGTATCCATGAGAGATGTACATGCTCTAGTGTCAATAAGAAAAATAACTTGGATAGTATTATGGAAGTTGGGTAAAAGAATCTAGATAGGAAAATAAGGCTGAAAGATTGGGTTTCGAATGTATAAGGAATCAAAGAAGAATGCAAAGATATCATTCCATGAAAATGATTCTTCTGATTCAGAGTAATATGTCCACATGGTACAAAAGGTTTCATTTGATGGTTCATTTTCTACTAAAAATACTGATTCAAGGTTGTCATCATCAAGCAAAACACCTGTGTTGTGAGCAATCTTTTGGATCATATAACTTCCCCAAGGTTTTGCTCTAGGACATGCCTTGGCAAAATGACCTTTTTGTTACAGATGTAACATCTGTCAGATTTGTTTTTCTTCTTTGAAGAATGGATGGAATGCCTTTTTCTGCAAAAAAAAAAAACTTTCAATTTCCTTTACCTTATTTTCTAAAGGAAAACTTCTTGAAGTGTCTCTTCATTTTGTGACTGAAGGATGAAGAGTCACTACAATCTTTGGAGCACCTGATCTTCCATCTTAGCTTAGCACAAGCTTTTATCAAGTTCTCTGTTTTCTTAGAGGTAACTCCTGAAAAGCTCCTTTCGATGGCATAGCTCTTCAAGTGCGATAAAGATTGCTTGTTGAATTTCTTCAAAAGTGGCATTCTCTATAGGCCTCCATTTGGCTTGAAGGTTCTTTTTAGCAGCTTGGCTAACTTCTTTTGGAATGGAAGCCAAGAAGATGGGTTTAAGATTCCAATCTGTACCTAGCAAGTAAAAGAGTTTGACCATTTCTTTGAAGTGGCGATCAAGATCCCTTCTTGCTATTGAACAACATCTTCGTTCAAAGAACTTCTCCCACTTGAGTTCAATAGTAGTGTATGGTCTACCTATGAAGAATAGATGGATAAGCCAGGTCAATAAATGAATCTGGTCCTGTTTTCCAACTGTTTTCCACCAATTTTCTAAGGTTTCAATAAATCTATTAGTAAATTTAAGAAGCACTTCATAAGTGTTATGTTTCTTAAGATTTCTAGTAGTCAACTAGGTATGGAATTCTTGGAGTCGATCAGATCATTTGTGGTACGAGATATCATCCAAGGTAAAAATAAATATCTTAGATGATGAAGAATCCGAAGTAGAATTAGTGAATGATGAATCATTTTTGGTTCTGAGGCTAATTCTACATCTAGTGATATTGAATATGTCATGAGAATTTTATCATTAGGAGATGGATTATTTGGCAATGAGTCATTAGAATACTCCACGTCAAATGATCTTGATTAGAATCAGATGACTCAATTTGAGGAGGATTTGGCGGATTTATGGTAGAAATGATAGGCATATGAATTTGGTGCTTAAAAAAACTTCCAATAGGATTTGAGACCATAAATATGAAAGGTGGCTTTTTGGGTGGAGGAGGAGGTGGAGAGGATGGGGATGATAAAGGTTTTGAGATACTGTAGGTATGGTAGTTTTTCCTTTTTCCTTTTCTTGAGCTTCTTTATCTAATTTTCTCAACTGTTGCCGAAGAGACAGGAAGTTTGTTTTGGGTGAAGGGGGATGAGCTGAATTAAGGACAACTGCAAATGATGCGGATGACCCTAAAGGAACAAATCTTGTTCTTGGAATTGGAGCAGAATGGAATAGAAAAGATTCAAAAGAAAAAGGCTTTTGATGTAAGATTTAATTATAGAGAATCTAGATCTGGCACTTGAGCTTTTCAATATTAGGGATTTGATCTTCTAGATAATGATGAGGAATTTAGTTAGTTTCCAGCAAATGAAGTCTCTTCTAAAAATATTTTGACATCTTATTAGACACAGCAATGTTCTAGTCCACTCATTTACGACGGGTAGAAACAGTGTTCAGAACAACATTCTGTGCAAGAGAATTTTGTCTGCCGGTTCAAAACGGCTTTAGTTGGGGTAAGTCCTTTGCATCTTCCATGAGAATCCATATCATGAGGGGCAGGTATTTTAGGTGTATGATAATACCATTGATGTGGATCCGAAAAACTTTCCAATGAAGGAAATTTGGTGCTACCGCTAGATTCAACTGGTGCTTGGAGTGGAGGAAAATCTTCAGGTTGAAACATATAAATACTAGGTAGGGCTAGAGGCAGTTCAGGTTTTGCGATGTAGGTGTATGATCTAGAGAGCTCAATGAGATAAGAATGTTTCTTTACCCACTTATGGATAGATTTATAGAATGGAGAGGTGACAATTTCTTTGGTGATAAAGATGGAGGTGGTGATGATCTTGGTTTATCTGAATAAGGAGATGGACGTGAAATAATGCAAGGTTGTTTGGAGGTTCCATACCCAACCATGAATTGGAATTTTCCACCATGTTCTCCAAATAGTCCCACTGTAGGATCACCATCAAAAAACCTTTGGTACAAGAAATGTTTCTTCTTTTTCTTTTTCTTGGATGAAGTTATGTCAATCTCTTCTTCTTGAATTTTGAGAACATGATGAATAGGCATAGTCAATGTCCCAAAAATAGTGTCTAGTATGATCTTTGAAATAATGGATAGGTTGCCCATTCAAGTCGAAGCATTGCACAAAACGTTTGGGGTCTAGTTCCATGCTTACTAGGTCAACTAGATGTGGAGTAAAACATAGAATGGTAGGAATAGAAGGAAAAATAGAAGTGGAGTCTTCCTTTTCTTTAGTGAATTTGATGGTAATAGTACTATCCTCCTTTTTGGTAAACTGTGGCTCAGAGGATTGAATAGGTCTTGTGTTCTAGTGAAGTTCCTCATTTGTTATCCAACTATCAAGGAGAAGCCTAACAAATTGGTCTGTGGGGATTTGTCTAGGCACATAAAAACAAGAAGTCTAATCACGATTAATAGAGATAAACAAAATGTCTTCCAAACTTGGAAGATTAAGACCAATAGCATGATTTTGAACTCTGTAGATCATTTGGTAATGTAAAGTAGCGGCTATAGATCCAGAAGTCTAAGGAGCTCCAGTGATCTGTAACTGTACTTTGAGGATGGATAAAAAGCTAGGATCAGCAAGGGCCATGTTGAAGTTTGAAAAGAGAGCTACAAAAACAATGTCAGCATTTAGAGTAGTCTAAATTGTTTTGTTGCATGCATGTTGATAGTCAATACAACTAGAATCGAGCAATGCTACTCGAGCCACAAATGATAATCCTTTACGTTTGTGAAAAGAGAGGCAAGACGGATTGCTCCAAAATGAAGATGTGTGTAACCCTGTTGAGCCCATTGAAGAGGGAACTCCTGAGGGATACTAAGAGTGATGAACTACTTTTGTTGGGTGGGCATAATAGGATGCTGATCAAACTTTAAAGACTAGACATACTCCTTGACAATACGAGAGGTATGTTTAATAAGTTGTTTGACGGATATGATGGGACAAAAGGATGAAGATTTAGAAAAGGCGGAATATGGGTTCATGAGAGGAAGTTGGGTTTCTATGACTTTGCTTTTTTCATTAAGATAGGCTAGCTTATAAAAATAGTCAATCTTGTATGGATATACGAAGTTCTAGCGAAGTGGCTAAAGAAACGGGAGAAACTATGTGAATTGGTGACATATTTGGGAGAGTTTCCATTAAATATGAGTGTTTTTCTCCTCTTCCAGGTCCTCACCTAGAATTGAAATCGAATTTTTCACTTTATTTTTCTATCCAGATTCTTTTACCCGACTCCCACAATCCTATCCAAGTTATTGCTCTTATTGACATTGGAGCTTATACGTTTCTCATGGATATAAAGGTTTTACCAGAGGACCATTGCTAGCCACAAGAAAGGGTAGCAATGCCCTCATTTTGTTTGGGCAAGGGCCACGATGCCATCACCGCCATATGCGACGGTCACAAGTAGCTCACTATGGCCAATAAGGGTTACTGGCCCTCACCTATGGCCGATGATGGTTGGGCAGTGACCTTGCCAACCGTAGTTGTGAAAAAATTGAAAAATAAATAAATTCAAAGAAAACCGTTAATATATTGTTAAAAGTTGTCTTTGTTAGTGCAAGCCATGTCGCGTAGCCATGCCATATAAGACAGTTAATATCCATATTAGCGATTTCTAATCAAAATTGATAGAATGAACTCAATTGGCAAAATGTGAAAAAGTTTAAGATTGAATTGCCAAAAATGCAATAGGCTTAGGATTTTTTTGGACAATTTTCAATGCACCAACTACAATATTTCTGGTATTACTGAAGTTATTTTGCAATGAAATCCCAGCTACTCTATCCAATTCAAATAGTTAACTCGCAGAGCGTTGCGTTGGATTTTTGTTGAACAAGCCAGAAAACGATTGTGATGCAAATTTATGGATTCAAGAACCACCACTATATCGAGATCATACTTCCGGGACCAAATGGCCAAAAAAAAAAAATCCAAAACGGAGAACTGTTGTGACGGACCATTCTACACTGTATATGTTGTGTGTATTCAGCTTCGCAATCAACGATTTACCAAAAATTAGAAAAAGACCACACAATTTGTGATGGAACTCCGTAATCAGAACCAGTTGCCAATGTAGCAATGTGAACCACAGAACCACCATTCACTCCAAGAGGCATTTCCCCATATGAGTAAAAGTTGGACGCGGACATGTCATGGCCTGGCCAGACAGACATTCTCCACACCCTGAAAGCATTCACCAGACTAATCTCCATCAGATATCAAAAACTTGCCCCACATCCAAAGACTTTAATATGGAGCGAAATGAACATCCACCTACCTACTGTGGCAGCATTCTCATACTAACCACAGACTCACTCCTCCACGCATTAATTAAGGGAACTCCCCATGCCACTATATCATGCAATGCCCACCGCTCGGCAGAGGCAATTTGGATCGAGCCAGCCAGTTGAAATGAAGAAAACTTTCCCGGCCACACCACAGAGCCCGGCCAGTGATTCTGATGGGGTCGATCATGTCCATCAACAGAGCCTCATGCATCCTTCCAAGCTCATCACCATAGCTGATTGCTTCCATGACGAGAAACTTCCATGGTACGAGCCAATCATGCACATGATTCATGAAGTTAGCCGTGCCTATCTTTACCTTTCATGTATTTTAATGGTACTTTCTTTCCTTGGTATATGCAGGATAGCCACTTCTCAGATACCAGCAGATCTCTTCATTCAAGTAGACGACGTGACATTCAATGTCCACAAGGTAATTACTCTAGAAAAGCACCTTAATTTTCAAGTCATCATCAGAAAAACCAGCTTCCACACCATGCAATATCTTCATTTTGATTAAGGACCACGGCTTCTAAACTAGAGGTTCTGAGAAAAATCCGCACGAATTTTCAAGCACCGTCTTCCCTGGTACAAAATTAAATCCACTGCTCTGCCACACTTTGAACTGGGAACAGATCAGCCTCGTTCATCGTCATCTCCAATTGACTGTCTTCCGACGCAAAGATAAGTGCCATCTCATATGAATTATAGTTCAAAGTCGACATTCTTTCTTCCTGAGTAAATGAAATTCATACATGAAGGAGATTATGTCCTCCAACAATATCCAATCACCATTCTCTTTATGCTGAAAATGAATGACCATCCCCTTTAGTACACTGATTTCTGCAGCTGTAGTGGTGTTGTAATCACAAACTCATAGTCGTACCTTCTCTGAGGAAGGTGCTCACTCATACACATAACTTTTTTCTTCGCCTCAGTGACTCAGTCCTCTTCCTTCATAATAAAGCACTAAAGCTTTAGGAATAAGCAAGCGATAATAGCTAATAACTTTAAGTACTTCATTTGGGTTTATTCAACTTAACAATTCAAGTAACGTAAGAAAGATCAGCAAACGCAGCCAAGTTGGTTGCCTTGATCGGACAATCATATCCACCAAACCAAGTTTCGTTTTCTTCAAAATATCATCAATATCGGCATGTTCATTCACCAATATTCAACTAACCTCATTGTCTTCCCCTTGCCTGCAACAGTATCCCTTCATATCAAAGTGTGGATATATTCGCCAACTAGACATTCAACCCTCAATATCAAATTCCGGGTACAATTGCAAGCTCGAAAACTTCCCTGGAAGATCAGAAACTTTCCATATCATCCTAAGATTCTGCTATGGCCTCCCAATAGATATCAGTCCCAAGAACTTAGCTCAACTAAGATGTGCATCAGAATATCTAGGAATGACAGAACAAATGGAAGATGGGAATCTTATCTCGAAGACAGAAGCCTTCCTCACATTTGTGGTCCTCTCTTCCTGGAGGGACACCATTATTGTTCTCAAAACATGCGAAACTCTAGCACCATGGGCTGAAAATACCCAGATTGTCCGAAGATGCTGCGACTCAATAGCTTGGAAAGTTTCCAAAGACTGTCAATCAACCGAAGCAGTCAACGAAGAAGGCCGGTGGTATGATGAACTGGCAACCCTTTGCATCGATCACTTCAAGAGGACTATGACAGCAATAAAGGCAAAAGGAACTAATCCAGAGACTACAGGCAAATTTATTGTGCATTATGCAGAAAGGCATGTGCTGGTAATGGACACTGAATCTGAAGGACTGAGAGGTTATGGGTATGGCAAAAGTGAGCTACAGTTTAGTGTTATTAGTCGCAGGGACAAAGGGCGTTTCGGGAACAGTGAGGAGCGAAGGACGATAATTGAAAGCATCATTAGCATTATACCACCTCAACCAGAAGCAGTTTCATGTAAGTTCTTGTTAAAGATGTTAAAGATGGCCATCCTCTACTCTGTGTCGCCAGCTCTAGTTTCAGAGCTTGAAAAGAGAATCGGTATGATGCTGCAAGAGGCAACGGTGCATGACTTATTGATCCCTAGCTATAAGAATGCTGATCAATCAATACCAGCGAGGTTAGTATCATAAACTCTTTTTGCCATCACAAAATTTCCTCAAAAGATTCCCGATTAAATAACTTCTAATTTTTCTCCTCTCTACTATTTTTCTGGTCAAGCACAGTTCTCTCGATTGCACAATGCATGACATAGATGTGGTGCAACGCATCCTGGAATATTTCTTGATGCACGAGGAACAGCAACAACAGCCACATAAGTCACGGAAATTCAACGTCAGTAAGCTGTTAGACAATTATCTGGCCGAGATTGCAAGAGATCCTAACCTCGCAATCACCAAGTTTCAGGTTTTGGCTGAATCATTGCCAGAGAGCACCCGAACTTGTGATGACGGACTTTACAGGGCCATTGATATTTATCTTAAGGTCATAGCTAATGCTCATTTCTAGTTTGATAATTTCTTAAACAACTCAAGTCTAATAGTCCTATTCAATTTGCAGAGCCATCCTTCATTATCTGAATATGACCGCAGAAGACTATGCAAGATAATGAATTGTGCAAAACTATCGCTAGACGCATGCAACCATGCTGCACAAAATGATAGGTTGCCCATGAGAACAGTCGTACAGGTAAACAGTCATTGTGAAATCTTGGAGTCTTGCTGCCAAAATTAAATCATGAAGGATGGCTAGTCAGCATCATCTCTGACCTTTAACCAGGCAAAACTCATAAATCCAATTTAGCTTCTAGAATGCTCTTAGTTTCCATAGATCACATTTCCGTAGAAGCAAATGGGAGGAACAGATGAAAGTATGGCAATTAAGTCATCACTACCATAAAATAAGGATTTCGCCTCATCTTATCACTACACTGTGACAAAGCAGAACATATGAACCTCTAAATGAGCACAGAACTTTTGATGAACGTGTCACAATTTCAAGAAAGCTAACCTACCATACAGGAAACATGAATGTTGTCAGATTCTTACCAAATTCAAGCTGTCTTCACAACTCTAAAGGCTCAAGGCAAAAACAATAGCATACACGTCTTTTCATTGAGCAGTAAATACAAGGAAGATATGCTAAAACAATTTGCAGCCATAATAGAAACCTTGAAAGAAGAAAAGAAAATTGCAGTTCAAAAAAAAAAAATGCCTACAGAAAATAGATAATCATCATATATTTTTCTCTCAAGGCAGAGATTAACCAGTTAGTAAACCAAACCTCACACATATAGTGACCATTTTCACCAAAATCTCAAAAACCTAGTTGATAAGATGCTTTGGGAAAATAAATTAGATGTATCGCTCTTACATGGGAAACTTTGACAGATATAAAGGCAACAACTAGTGGGGTCAGAAACAGCACAAAACATCCAAAGCAAGCAACCGTTCTCTAGAAGGGCCTAATAAGTAATACGAAGATTGTTACTAATTCACTCTTTCCCACCACCACATCCTTTCAGAGTTTTTGAACTACATCAATGTGCCAAATTAGTTGTGAAAAAAAGACCAGTTACCTTCATCATGTCATATCACTCACCAAACCTTGGCAAACCTTACACAATTTCAGAGAAATATATCCCAAAGGATTGCATCCTAATCATACTAAAATGTGATGCAAACCTAAGGATACCAATCAAAGTTCTGGGAATACTGAATTCCAATTCCCAGATTACCAATGTTACTTTAGACATATTCACAATTAGCAGAGAATGGTACTGATGATTTCCAGTAGGAATGAATCATCTAGAACATGGATTACCCATGAAGAAGAACAGACACCCAGTAAGACTGACGAAAATGAATAGATATCCTGTAAAAGACACAACCAAGCCTTGGCACTCACAATTTTATCTTCGTTTTAAAACCTCTCAACTAAGAAAAAGTATGTGATGCAGGTCCTGTTTTCTGAGCAAGTCAAGATGAGAGCAGCAATGCAAGGAAAGGAGCAAGAGCAAGAGCAAAGTGGCAACAACTCTGAAAAAGAGGGAAACCAGTCATCAACTGAGATAGAGACCAAAAACCTTCGAGCAGAACTTGAGAATGCCAAAGCCAAGATGGCAGAGCTACAAAAGAATTACGCTGAGCTTCAACAAGAATATGAAAAGCTCCTCAACAACAAGCAAAGGAATGGATCCACTTGGAGTTCGGGCTGGAGAAAGATAAGGAACTCTTTTCATGCAAAACAAGAAGGAGATGAAATCGGAGATGGAGAGACTAGACCTAGTCCAGCTAGGACGTGCAAAGCCAGCTTCAGAAGAAGGTCATCAATGTCTTAGATCTCCAGGTGAACAAACAAGCTATACCCTACATCCCAATGACCAGCAAACGATCACAGTATAAACATGTGGAACTCCACCGTGGGCAATTTATTTTTGTTCCATTGATACATAACTATACGACACCTTATAAAGAGCTTTTTCCTTGATTTTTTGTATTTCTACTTCTAGGTACTTATCTTGGTGAAAGGACAGTGCACAAAATCCTCTAACTATACTGCTGCATATGGATGAAACTGAAGGACATAATAAACAAACAACCCAATCAACCACAAAGCCAGCTTTAGCAAAAGTCATACACACAAATTCCCTCAAACTAACACAATGCCAAAAATGCAAAGGCTAGCAAATAAAGCGCCAGCATAACCATGCATCATCTTTGAAGATGTGACTATCTTGCTCGGGTGTGTATATCCTAAACTTGAAAGTTGCATGTCGATTCATCACACACTGCAAAAAATTCAATGAAGAAGCATGCCAGATGCAGATGGAACCAAAGACAATAAATATCTAATATCTGGGAGGGAAGCAAGCTTAGAGGAAGCCTAAACCATCCTCCAAACTTCATCAAGACAGAATAGCCAGAACTAAAATGCAGTGACCAGCCAAAACCATCCAGTGAGAACCAATGGTTTCCCCTAAATCCAGCAGGTTTCACACATAGGGAGAAGAATGCAAAATCAAGTGATGCCTCAGCCACGAAACATGCTAAATAAGAGAGGTCCTTTCGAGGCTGCACACCCCCAATATGCAGAGAGAAACAATTTTCATCGAATGGGCTTTCCAACAAACTTCATACACAATCAGACAACAAAGAATCATGGCAAGAGCCAACAAAATATGAATTCAACCATCTTATCCACTCTCCAATACCATCCCAAAGTTGGTACGCAAATGTAGTAATCCCACAAAACCAGTTATAACACTGCCAGTTGTATCCGAAGCCAAAAATATTCACTGATTTACCACAACAAAATCTCAGGCTTTGTCCATGGTTACTCCAAAACTCCTACATATGGATTTACAGTCACCAGGAGAAAGAAGAGTTGGCAACAATGATTCAAAACGCATCAATGAACAGAATAACATGCTATTAATGAGAAGTACCAAATGCCACCAAGTCATGTTGTAAACTGATGGTTACGCTAATAACCAGAACACCTAAAAAATTACATGAAAACCCCACCCAAAAAAAGAGAGGGAAAAAAAGCCCTACCCATCAGACTTCATGAAAGTCCAAGGGAACTTGGCACCACTCCCTCTGACTCTCTCACCAAACTCCTTCTCTCTCTTCCTCCTCTCACCATTTTCCCCCTCCAGCCAATGCCTCCTCCTCTCGCCTTCCTCGACCATGCTCGACTCGCCCTTCTTGTTCGTGCTCCTCTTGTCCTCCTCGACGGCGCGGATCGGGAACAGGTCCCGCGAGACCGAGAGCGAGCTCTTGAGCGTGACGTAGGCCTTCTTGTAGTCGGGCTTCGCGACCAGCAACCCGCCCCGCTTCTTCTTCTTGCCCTCCATGTTGAGCGTGCGGACCTTGTCGACCTCGAAGCCGTAGAGGGACTCGAGCACGCGCTTGATCTCGATCTTGGATGCCGAAGGGACGGTCTTGAGCGCGATCTCGGTGATGTTGGTGAAGGAGGCGGGCATCAGGAGCTTGATGGGCAGGTTCGCGAAGTGGACGACTCGCCGCCCCAATCTGCTTCCCATTCTTCCTTGGGGGGTCTTCGGTTGACCGCTTGAGCTTTCGCAGTTTCTGGGTGAGTGGGATTTGAGGATGCCTGACGATGGAGTGAGTTCTCGTTTTCACTCCGAGTTCAGGAAGAGATGAGGAATTGCCGAGGGTTTCGCGCACAGTTAGACGATGACGATGACGATGACGTGGAAGAGATAGATGGGCCGGGCTAATACCTCTTTGGGCCGTGAGTCTTAGAGCCCACAGTTTTCCTTTGGTAACGGGTCCGGGTCAAGTAGCCTTGTTTCGGTCCGGCCAATAAAAGCCCGACCGGCCAGGCCCATTCTCAACCCCCTCACTAATTGCTTTGGTCAAATTCTTAGTCAATCGTTTGACTTTTCCAACCTTACGCAAAATAATGAAATTCGGAGGAATTCAACATGGTATTAATAGCGGAATTTTGTAATTGTATGAGCAAGTTGTCTTGGTGATTCTAATGAAAATGTTACGCGGATAACAATACTCGTTTAAGGACGTGAATGAAAAACGATTATGATCTTTTTTATTTAAAGGTAGCTCGAAAGTGCAATTTATCCCCTTAAATAGAGGGCGCATTAACAAAATTAAAATTTTGTACTGTCGAGATATGTTTCTTCTATTTTCGATTTTCCCCTTGCTTCCCTTTTTTTTTTTTTTCCTTTTTCTCTTTTTCTATTACATGATTCTAGTTTTCTATGGATGGACCAATCAACATACACCGCTAGTCGAGATACGATGGAGATGAATCGAGCGATTGTCTTGACTCCTAACCCAAGCTGGATAGTGTGCGGTGGATGTTGAGACCCTTCTCTCTTTGTTGCTTCTATTTGTCACATATCTCTTCCCTTCTTTATTTTTATAATAACAGTGGTTGATTGCCATTATCACCCCCTATGATTATGAGAATCCGTGACAAGGTTGTCTCATCATAAAATATGTTTTTTTATGAAAATCAAATGGACCCTATTTGTTTGGCCATATGGACATTTTATTGCATTTAGATGGCCAAAATAAAAACTTTTAGCATCATTAATGTCACGAACTCATTTTAAAAAACTCTTTTTTATCAATATAAACATAAATTATGGGTTGGGTTATTTGCGTAGGGGGCATCTCGCTGGCGGCTAGCTTTTATGGAGAAAGTACAAAAACAATTTCTTGCAAGAAGGGGAGACCGATTCTTGCAACCTAACATACTAGGCTGCAAGCTTAAAGGCAACAATTTTAGAAGGAGATTTTGTCATAAAATATTTGTATAGATTCTAACTTGGTTTGTGCTTTTTTATGTCCATAGAACGCTATCCATGGATTGCCCTGGTCTATACATCAACCAATGATAATGTTATCATAATTGCAGCATCCGGAAAATTTACCTCCTTAAGTTAAAGTTATTTTAAATACAATGTCGATTATGAGTATAGTCAACTGTAAATTGAGACGCATGCGACCTCTTAGATAAATACCCTTGTCCAGATCAATTATCCGATATTGTTGTGGGAAAATCTACGTACTGAGTAGGAAGTTCATTTTCCTATATGAAGGTCATTTTGGATATATTACAAAATGTGTTCACAAGAGATTATAAAGGGTCCAGTCAATTGAAAAATGTACGATGTCTCATTTCATTGGACAATTAGTACATGAAGAGATTTGTCTTAGAAATTCATCTATAATAAATTCAAGATTCACAAAAAAAAAAAAGAATTAAAGCCTGGACAATTATAATGTGGATAGAGCATTTAAAGGAGGTGGATTCACATTCAAGCTTGGCTAAATGGAAGGTGGCACATGAAAATTTAGTGAGAAGTGTTGTGTGTGGCCATGTCATGTAAGGGCAATACCGATGATGGAAAATTTGAGGGGTAGGGGGGGGAGTTATATGACACTTGGCAAAATGCTTCTTAGGTTCACCAGGGGTGTGATCATCAGATGCATAGGGAAGGAAATCCTCATCATTTTCCCCTCTCTCTTCTCATTATCTCTCTCTTTCTCCCTTTTGCGTACACCCTCCATCCCGAGAGGTTCTTTCTCGCGGGTTTCAATGTAGGACAACAGAGAAAATGGCTCGTTCAAGCTCGTCCGGAAGCTGAATTAAGCTCCATTTTTTCCTACGCGACCGTAAGATCATGGGGAACATGGATATGAGGGCTGGTTTTCCAAGAAGTGAACATAATTTCATGGGTTTAAGCAAAACAGAAGCTAGACGAGGAGATCCATGATTCGTTCGGCATGATTCGGGCTTTGTTTTTCTTCATACATGATCCCAGGCAAGTGGACTTCTATCCCTACTACTATGTCGCTCATTTATTGTTCATTTGAACATGAATCGTCGATGTTCAGAAATAGGTATTTGAAACCAAAGATCATCTCGCATAAGCTAGGAAACAAGCATGAAATGAAAAACCACTGCTTGTATTATTGACTGTAGGTTATGATATGAGGAATATGTAGTTTAATCGTGTAAATATCTGTGGATTGAGCTTGAATTGAGTCTCCTGACCTAAAGGAGGTTTATGTCGTGCATGTGATTAGAATGAGGAATTTGTGGTTGTGGCTTCTAGACCTAGTTCTCGGTCGTATGTGAAGTGAATGGTGTTGGATTGTTGTTGGTTTGTGACAAATTGAAGTAGGACTATGTAGAGGAAGTTTTGCCCATATGTTTTGGGAAAGAATACATGAGATCGTTCATCCACAATTAGGTTGGTTGAATTGACAAGAGAGGAAAGTCGTAGTCTTGATGCACGAATTAGTTAATAGAGAGACCGATCGTTAAATGGGGATAGTGAGTGATTGCCAACTATGTATGGAATTGGGCATTAGTAGCTCGAAGAAAAAAAGGGAATTCGTGGATTGCTTTAGGTCCCAGACCTTAGTCCTTTAGTTGGATATTGCACGGTGTAAATGAATAAAGTTGTAATCGATTGTTATCTCAAACATTTGCATTGATAAGTATGTGCATGATTTAAAGGATTGTATGTTGAAATATGATAATAATAAACTATTTCAGGGTACTTGTGTTGTAGATAGCCATTATAAGTTGTGTGGGTTACTATATGGATCGTTATTAGACCGTTTTGGTACTAATAGTACACTGAGACATTTCTGTCAAGTGATTTGGTAGTGGTAGAGTTGTGTTTTATGATTGAGTTGCGGTGCTTAGTGTATTTAATATAGATTCTGACGCGTTAGAAATTGATTGTGTTCATTCATCGACATTACCGCAAGAAGCATGTCATTGCATAACATTGCATTCACTTGGTGAAAGGGGTTGTGGGCCATGAAAATAAATTCAATTGATTTCTCAAGGGAGATAAAATTCCCTTGTAGATGGCACCAAGAGGACTGCGTGTTAACGCAAAGCCCCAAAGTGAGGATCTCATGGAGGGGAGTAGCTATGAAGGTCAACGGCAACGTTGGCAAAAGCTTGCGAATCAGTGAATAGATTCGAGTGTAGCACAATAGGTAATATGCACACACTCATCCATATATCATTCGTGTGAGGCATGAATGCATTTAAATTGCTGCCAGTTATTAATACGAGTCAAGAATTGACTCGAGAAGCGGTGGTGAAAAGTCGTGTGCATGGGAGTTCATACATTTCTACACTTACGTTTTTGCATATTCATGTCATGCCTTGTATGTTTGTGAATCCATATGTGTGATATGCGGTTTGCGAATTGATTGCTAAGTTAGGTGTGTGCTTGAATGTTATACAAGTCACGTAGGCATTAGACTGACTAAATCTGTTGTTCAGTCCTTTAAGTAGGTTGAAAATCTATGTAGAATTGTTCGAGAAGTTACATATTAGATGTGGAATGAAATCAAGGTTACTTGGGCGGTCAACCGTGAGGTTGGTATGAAAAATTCGTGGAGTTTGGGGTTCATGGTGTTTGGGTTATCTATTAGACCTCAATTATCTTGAAGTTCCTTTTAGTATTCAAATCATGCTTGTTTTGCTTAGGTTCTATTGCTTGTCTGCTTATCTGGATCTGTTTAACTGAATGAGTGAATGGATGACCTAGTCGTTAAGCTAGAAGTTTTACCTGCTGAGCTATTGTTAGCTTATACCTATTTGGGAACTATCTTTTCAGATACTCGAGTAGGAATGGAATCGAGTTTTGAAGACAATGGTAAAGACGAAACTCGTTGATGGTGCCGATGGGATTGGAATAGTCATCATAGTCCGTAATATTATAACATTTGTGAAGAATCTTCCAAATGATATATGTAATTGTAAATAAACTTAGTTTCATTTCCCGAGTCTATTGTTTGTTGATCGTGTGTTTTAACAGGATTATGAACCCATGAATAAAGCTAAACCTTTAGGCATCGTGCTAGCTGCACGTTCTCCATGCACTTGTTTTATGTTTAACCTTCCACTTGCGCCATTAATATGAATAATATTATAATATCTATATAGCTAACTTAGACAAGTTGCCATTGGGGCTAAGGTTTAATGAGAATATTTACCTAAGAATGATAATTAGTTAGATGTCATGGCCTAGACGTCACGGCTCTGGCGGTAGTACTCAGAGTGGAGGTTCTACAGCTGTATCGAGTTGGTATTCGAGCATAGGTTATATTTGGAGTGATAAGGTATGCTAGTAATTGAAGTGATTGATAGGCATATGCGTGTTTAAAATTACAATATGTGATCGTGATTGTTGATGATTGGCGGTAGCTTATTCTACTTATTAGCTAGGGTGAACATTGGTCATACTATTAACTAGTGATTAATGTGTAGAAGATCTTGAAGCAAAATGAGCAGATCCAAAAGCTCAAGATGAGAAGATCAAGTGTAAATCCAAGAGTACATGGAATCTTGGAAGCATTGGTGAATGTAGGACCCTTATTGGAAAGGCCAGCTCAACAACAAGAAGTGGTGGCAGATGGTAAACGTCATTTCTAGGGGCTAATTGAGCTATTCCCAAAGTTGAAACTACCCATGTTCCTTGGAAATGGAAATCTAGAGGAGGTAGAGCAATGACTTGGTGGAATGGAGAAAATCTTTGGTATGTTAAGATATCATCATATCGACAAAGTAACCTTAGCTTAATACCAATTTGAAGAAAATGCGAAACATTGGTGGAGAACATCTAAGGAAACAATGTGCCTAGCTGGTACAATAGTCACATGGAAAGTGTTTGTCAAACTATGCTGAAGATAAGGAAGTAATAGAGTTCGGGAAATTAAGTCATGAGGACTTGATATTAGACTAATATAAGGTGAAGTTTTCTAAACTCTCAAGGTTTGCTCCTTGAATGGTTGAAAATATTGGAGATAAGACGAAGGAATTTTTGGATGGACTTTAATATAGCGGATTGTAATGAACCTTACAAGTAAGCTCAACTCGTAGAGTAGGAGTTTGTGAAGGAAAGAGTGAAGGAAGTGATTCAACCAAGGCCAAGTCATCAAGTTATGAACTAAGGCCAATGCAATTAGGATAAATTTAGTTTCGAATTTGCAGGAAATGGGGTGCTGAAGGATTTGCAATTGGTTTCAGCACTCGAAGCACATCGACTTCTAGAGAATAGATATTAAGGATATCTAGCAGTGGTAAATGATCAGATAAAAGGAGAAGAGAAGCTTGAGGAACTTCTAGTGATCCGAGAGTTTTTTAAGTATGAACTATTCTCTAGGTCTAAAGTAAATTTGAGGCTAAATTATTTCTAGCTTTGATATGCTTTCAGAGTTTGACCTGCTTCTGGTTTTGAGATTGCTTCCTTGGTTTGAAATGTTTTATGAGAGCGAATCTCTTTGGAGCCCAAAAAAGATTTATGAACCCGAATTGCTTTATAAATTGACACTGCTTTTTTAATCTAGACTACAATTTAGGGTTTTGAAACGTTTTCTGAATCTGATATATTTTCTAAAATCTGAATCATTTCCAAAACCTTGCAGTCTGATTTGCTTTTAGAGCTTTTTGAATTTGAAAAGGTGCTGAGCTTGATAAGTGAATATAAGATGTGGATTTGAAGACACTTCTTAGAGTTGGGATGCATCGTTCTACGAATTGGTTTGCAAAATGAGTTTCATGAGAAATGATTTGAGAACTGCTTTACAAAAGAAAATATTTTTGGAGGTTAAGTTATATGAAAAGGCTATTTGTTCTAGTCTGCGAAATCAACTTGAGAAATTGATTATAATTATTTTATGGCTTATGAAAGATATTGCTGTGAGGTAATTTGTGCTTTTGAACTAAATTGCCTTTTCTGACCAAAAAAAAAAAAACTAAATTGCCTTTAATAGTTGAGATGCTTCATATTTTTGAGTAAATTGGTTTCAAAGTCTAAAGTGTTTCCTAAAAGTTTCACCAATGAAAGGAGTACCGAGGTTTGGTAAGAAGAAAAAGTTAAACCCAAGATTCATTGAACCCTTTAAGATTCTTGAAAGGGGTTAGAGAATGGCATATCGGTTAGCTTAACTGCTGAAGTTGACAAGCGTACATGACGACTTTCATATGTTGAAGTTAAGGAAGTATTGACCATTGTCATAATATTGGAATTTGAGGTGATTGATGGGGAAACAAGGGTCACGTACATAGAGCAATCGATAAGCATATCAAATCAAAGAGAGCAAGTTCTTCAAAATGAGGCCGTTCCTTTTGGCAAGGTCTTATGGAAGTACCATGATATGAAAGCAACGATGTGGGAAGGTAAAGAAATAATGAGACAATAATATCCAAAGCTGTTCTAGGAAGAGACAAAGACCTAAATTGCGAGGACGCAATTTCTTAAGGGTGGGAGGAATTGCAGCGTCCTAAAATTTTACCTCATCAAGCTAAAGTCATTTTGAATACAATGTCAATTATGAGTACAGTCAGTGATAAATTGAGACACATGAGACCTCTTAAATAAATACCCTTTTCGAGATCGATTATCTGATATTGCTGTGAAAAAATCTATGTAGTGAGTAGGAAGTTCATTTTCCTATATAAAGGTCATTTAGATATATTGCAAAATGTTATATTTTGACTTTCAAATTAGTAATAAGGTTATTTCGGACTATTCTCTTTTGTTTTAGGATTTTTTAGAATGGGCGATAAAAGGGATCTGTTAAATATTATATTGTAACGCTTGCTTTCGCTTCTATCCGGAAACCCTTTATTTTTTGCTTCTTCTTATTAGATCTTTTGATATTTGATTATATGCTTGTACTCGTTATTGAAGATAGTGAAACCATTCTCTCTCCCCGTGGTTTTTTCTTTTTTGAGTTTTCCACGTATATTGCGTCTCATGCATTTTTTTATTTTACTTTCATCATTCGCTATTTCGCGTTTGACGCATCTCTTGGCATTTTCTGCAATAAATTGGTATCAGAGTGAAGGAATTTTGATCTTTCGTTCAATATGGTATCTATCAAGTTCGAAGTGGCACCATTCGATAGCCAAAACAATTTCAAGCTATTGAGGATCAAGATGAAGGTTTTATTGCATTGGGAAGGTTCAGTAAGAGCTTTGGATAGGAATTGTTCTGACGATATGACTACGGCAAAGATCGAGGAGATAGAAAAGAAGGTACACAGAACCATCTAATTATCATTGTCTGATAAGATGCTTCGTGAAGTTACTGATGAAGAAACGGCTCCGGGAAGCCAATTTGGCAAAAGTTAGAGAATCTCTACATGTAGAACTCTTACGATGAGATTATTCTTGAAGCAGTATCTTTATACGCTAAAGATGAAAGAAGGTACTCATATTCAAGAACATCCAGATAAATTAATTAAATCATTATAGATATGAAAAATTTAGATTTGAAATTAGATGATGAAGACCAAACTCTAATTGTATTATGTTCGCTATTGAGCTCGTATGAGAATTTTGTGAATTCTATGTTATGTGGAAGAGAATCCATAACTCTTGAGGATGTAAAGGCATCATTGAATTCTGCATAGATGCACACAAAATTGAAAGTGAGTAGTAGTGCAGATAAAGCCGACGGCTTAGTTGTTAGGGGAAGGTCAAATCATTGGGATAGATACAATATTAGTAAAGAATATTTGAAGTCTAGGTTAGGCCATAACAAGAGAAAAGTTAAGTCTTATTATTGTCACAAGTTTGGATACTATAAAAATGAGTGTCCTTTGCTCAAAGCTAAGGGGAAAAAGTCAATGGAGAGTTCTGATTTGACTAGTTTGGTGAAGGATAATGAGTCTACTAAAGTAGACAATATTCTTACTATTTTGTCTTCGGGTTGTTGTGTAGACAATGAATGAATTTTGGATTTAGCATGTTCATACAATATGTGCTCAAATAGAGATTGGTTCGATACATATGAGAAAATTACTGGTGGTTTAGTTTTGATAGGCAACAATGCAATTTGTAGGATTGTGGGTATTGGTACAATATGAATAAAATGTCATGACAAGCTAGTAAGAACTTTGACAGATATTAGATACATCCTAAATTTGAAGAACCTTATTTCATTGAACAGTTTGACTTCCAATAGAAGTATGTACACCGGTAGAGGTAGAGTTTTGAAACTTTCGAATGGCTCATTAATTGTGATGAGAGATAACAAGAAGAATGGTCTTTACGTTTTGCAGGGAAGTATATCATTCTCTTCAGATTCTGATAAATCAAGGTTGTGGCATATGCAGTTAGGCCACATGAGAGAAAGAAGAATGACTATATTAAGTAAACGTGGTTTACTCTGTAGGAAACATACAGTCCTTCTTGACTTTTGTGAGTATTGTGTTTCCGAGAAGCAACGTAGAGTTAGTTTTAGTATTGGGGTGCACTCGGCAAAGGGCACAGTAGACTATATTCACTCCGATTTATGGGGACCTACACAAGCTACATCTAAAGGTGGTGATTTTATATTTTAACATTCATTGATAACTTTTCTAGGAAAGTTTGGGTTTATTTCTTGAAGCGTAAAAGTGATATTTTTGATACGTTCAAGAAGCGAAAGATATTGATTGAAAATCAAACTAGCAAGAAGATAAAGCATCTTAGAACAGAAAATGGTCTTAAGTTTTGCAGAGGTGGTTTAAACAAGTACTGTGAAGATTCATGGATTGTTTGATATCGAACAGTCAAATATACACCTCAACAGAATGGGATGGCAGAGTACATGAACCGAACACTTTTAGAGAGAGCTAGGTGTATACTTTCTAATGCTTGACTTGAAAAAGATTTCTGGGATGAAGTTGTGAATACGGCATGTCATTTGGTAATTGTTCTCCTTCAACCATAATTGAATGTAAGACTCCAAATGAGGTATGGTTTGGTAAATCTTTTGATTATTCTATTTTAAAAGTATTTAGATGTCTCATATATCATCATTTAAAATATTGTAAGCCTGAACCTAGAGCCAAAAAAGGTATTTTCGTTGGTTATGCAAATGATGTTAAGGGATATAGATTGTGGTGTTCTGACCATCAATAACCAAAGTTTATAATCAATAGGGATGTTATTTTTGATGAAAATTCTATGCTTAATCAAAGAAAAATGTTGAGTCTACATATATTCAGAAAGAGAATGTAACGAAAAAGGTGAAGTTTAGTGTAGAGCATGTCACACCCCAAATCCCGTGAGTCACGTGACATCCCTAATAACATGTACGATGGCTTGGTTAACAGCCATCGCGGCCTAGGAAACTCACCATAAACCAAACGATCTCATAGTTCTTGCCACAATGAAAACAAACTCCTCTCAATATAAACATAGGAAAGGGGTAGAGAGACAATCCGAATAATTATAACAAACTACTCCTTATATTACATCATATACATAGTTCAAAACTCTCGCCGCCTCTTGATATCTCATTACTCGACCTTTGCAACAAAAAGGACTTAAGTCGGCAATTTCTCCCTCTAACTATAAGAAACCATATAAATTTCTACCAAGAGGCTTCTGACTTCAACCCTACTCATTGCCATATGTTCCACTATCCAGTCCAGGGAACGACTGCGTCTCATAGTCTATGTCCATCGAAAGACCCTGTCTTACCGATATCGCATTCATTGCGGGGTTGGGGGTTTGAAAATAAGGATAATCACTAATGAGAACAAATCTCGGCAAGCTAATTCCTAATCCCTTTTTAGGGCGCCAAACTCCTCAAATTGAACTTTCAAGTTTCAACGTAGGTACTCAAAACAACATGGCCAGAAAATATCAAGGGCAGTTCATGATTTAAAAAAAAATCTGCCATAAAATGGTTAAACATAAAAGTAATACCAAACCAGATCCAATCCGGGACCATAATCTTAAGATTTCCAACAATAGTGAATCAATGACTCGATATAAATAATCAGAGATTTAAATCAAACACGTCCAATCCAAGACAATAACAGCAACCACATATGCATACATGCTCAATCTTAAACTTCGGCTTAACAACCAATTTGACACACGTCATATAGACGCATCATATTTGACCCGTGTATCGTATGCATCAAGTATGTACCTCAAACCACGTAAACTAATTGCCTTAGGTTGGCACCTTATCTCTCCAACTACCTCGCGTTAAACTCATCAAGGCGCACGAGGCTACGTATTCTTCCTCTTTAGCTATATATTCGCCAATAGCTACATAATCGCCAAGTTTCATTATGGCTACATATTTACCAAATCTCATTATTCCTACATATTCGTCAAGTCACACATGATATGTAATTAAACATGCGGAAATCGTCGCACACGCCATCCGGGTAATAAAATCAATCAAATTCATTTGGACAAAATCATCGGCCAAGTACGTTGGGCTACCTTTCAAAGCATATGCCCAAATATTTCAATTCATATGGCTGATACAATGGCCAAGCCAATCAATTCGTTACACGTGCCCAATTTTATTAAAAATGCTCATGGGACCTAAAATGACGGAATAATAAATCAATTACACATGTGGGCATCCTCAAATATCGTTTGAACTCAACCGAAGCCCATAGGGCATCGGGAATTATCACATAGAATAATTTCCGGGCCCGTTTTTGACAAAAATGCCTCAATTTTTCATTGTGTGATATCCAAACCACACGAGATCCACAAAACTTGTCATTTTCAAACCAAAATTAAATTGGACAGCATGTGAACAATGAACAAGGTATCGTGAACAGTGAAAATAGGGTACTATTTGGCCCGTTTTTGCATAAAATGACCCAAATACATTTTTTGGTACCCAAACTTCATGGGACCCACATCAACCACCTCAAACAGCATTAATCCAACATGGACAACAACCTTTCACAAACCTACAGCACATTCACAGCCCCATAGAACTTAATTTCCTCCAAATACGCCGATTACAACAAATTTTTCTAAATCGATTTACTCTGAATCGGTCCCTAGAGCTAGTCCATGGCATATCTAGCCATTATTCTACTCAAATCACGAAAGTATATTAACCTTTTTGACCAATCAGCTTTCATTTTATCGAAACTTAGAGTCTTATAGTTACATAGGAGAAAATGAGGCTCGATTCACCTTCCAGATGACCTCAAACGAGCGATTTCTTCCCGGGTGCGTGTAGAAATTTGAGAGAGAGAGAGAGAGAGAGAGAGAGAGAGGCCATAAATTTCTTCATCTCCATTATTGGTATCGGGTTACTATTCACGGATTGACTCGATCAAAAAGTAGGAAAAGATCGAGTACTATTCATCGATTTGACATAAAGGTGATCGATTTAGCTATTTTATTGACAGTCAGTAAACTCTGAATTGATTATGGTTTAGTCAACAATAATTGAGTCAAACTTGGTCAAGAAGTGACCGATGAGACATTCGTCGGAATTCGTGAAATTTTGAGTCCGATCGGGGCTCAAATGGGACTGATTTGGCTCATCCAAAAAATAACTTGAAATATTGCCGAACAATTTTTCTAGTATCGCTAAAAATACATCTACCCTCTATCAATGGATTCTAGCACAAATTAAAGGCGAGACTAAAATTTTTATTTTTGCCCTTTTTCACTTGGTACACTGAAGCCAATCTACCCATTTCATGCCTTTCAAGGTGACGTCCAATCTTAGCAGCCGTGACACTCCTAAGAGTTGATTGTCCTACTCTGAAATTCAATTCGTGACCTCATTCATAAGAAGGCAATTTCAAATAAATTTCAAATTAACATGTGGCTTTCACGAGTCATGCGTATCGATCATTTAGTTTACATGCTTATATTCCTAGCTAGCTTTTCACATTTAGTTATTTATCTTGAAGTCATCAGTTTCGAGTGAGATTGATTTATAGCACCTCTATGAAATATCCATTCTGCATTCAAATTTCGAAAAAAGAGTCAAAAATCAAAATGTCACAACGCATCCACAGGGGACCTCTGAAGTTAATCTTATTTAGTCAGAAATTGACAGTGAGCAACAACAATTAGATTCAATTGTAGATGGAGTAGAAGAAGTTGAACAACCTCAGACTTTGGCTGCAAGGAGAGTTAAAAGCCAAATTAATCCTCCATAAAGGTATGGTTTCACTAATTCAATAGCATATGCTCTTACAGTTATTGAAGAGTTTGGTATTGAAGAACGTTCTATATTTTATGAAGCTACTATTTGTTTTAAATTTGAGAAGTGGCTTATTACGATGAATAAAGAGATAGAGTCTCTTCATAAAAATCAAATTTGGGATCTTGTGAAATTACCTAAGGGAAAAAGAGACGTTTTATACAAGTGGATATTTAAAAGAAAATAATGAATTCTAGGGGTTGAAGATGAAAGATTCAAAGCTTGTTTAGTAGTGAAGGGTTTTGATCAAAAGGAGGGGATAAACTTCAATGAAGTGTTCTCTCTAGTTGTGAAACATATCCATTCGTGTGTTGCTCGTGTTAGTGGTCATTTATAATCTAGAACTTGAGCAACTTGATGTCAAGACTGCTTTTCTGTATGGCAAACTTGATGAGACAATCTATATATCTTAACAGAGGGATTCATTATTAAAGATAAAGAAGATCATCTTTGCAGGTTGAAACGCTCCTTGTATGGTCTCAAGCAATCTCCACAGCAATGGTACAAGAGATTTGATAGATTTATATTAAGTCATGGCTACTTGAGAGGTCCACATGACAGTTGTGTGTACTACAAGAAATTATGTGATGGTTCTTTTGTTTATTTGCTATTGTATGTAGATAACATACTTATTACAGTGAAGGACATGTCAGACATATAATTGTCAAAGAGGTAACTTAGCAAGAAATTTGAGATGAATGATCTTGGAGCTGCCAAGAAAGTTCTAGATATGGAAATTTGTAAAGATAGACAGGTTGGGAAGTTATACCTTTTGTAGAAGGAATATATTGAGAAAGTACTTGAATGTTTCGGCATGAAGAATGCTAAATCTATAAGTACTCATTTGGCATCTCATTTTAAACTTTCTACTTCTTTATCACCTAAAATCAAAGAAGAGGAAGAGAAGATGTATCAAGTTCCATATTCTAATGTGGTTGGTAGTCTTATGTACGCTATGGTTTGCAATTGTCTAAACATTTCCTAAGCAGTTAGTGTTGTTAGCAAGTATATGGCATATCTAGGTAAAGATCATTGGCAAGCTGTGAAGTGGATTCTTTCCTATATATAGGGTACCTCAGATATTGGTTTAATTTTTTTATAGATGTTGTGATATAGGGCATTCAGTTGCTGGCTTCATTGATTTTGACTATGCAAGTGATCTCGATAAAATGATATCTTTGACAGGTTATGATTTTACGCTTGGTGGTTTCGCGGTTAGTTAGAGAGCAACTTTACAAGACATGGTTACTTTATCTACCGTTGAAGTAGAGTACATAGCCATGATGGAAGCAACAAAGCAAGCTCTTTGGTTGAAGCGTTTGGTTACAAAACTTGGGATAAAAAAAGAGGGAGCCTCTATTATATTTTGCGATAACCAAAGTACAATCCATTTGACTTAAAACGCAATGTATCACAATGAACAAAACATATCGACATTTGCTATCACTTTGTGTGTAATGAGGTTACTAAGGGTACAGTTACAATGAAGAGAGTGCCTAACTCAAGCCTTGCTTGGACTTGGTTAGCATTTTCACTATTTGAGTTATTTGGAGTTTGTGGCATTTTATCCCTTGTTTACTACATCAAGTACACTCATGTAGACTTAGGGGTCTGTATTATTAGTTCTCCCATTTGACGGGTAGCCTTGTGTGATTACTCTTGGTGGTGAGGGAGAGAGGTCTTGTGGCGTTTGGTAAAACACTCTTCTAGAGATTTGAAGTCAAGGTGGAAATTGGTTATATTTTGAATTTCAAATTAATAATAAGGTTATTTCATACCATTCACTTTTGTTTTAGGATTTTTTAGAAAGGGCTATAAAAGGGATCTGTTACCTATTATATTGTAATGCTTACTTTTGCTTCTACCCTAAAACCCTTTATTTTTCACTCTTCTTATTGGATATTTTGATCTTTGATTGTACGCTTGTATTTATTACTGAAGATAGTGAAACCCCTCTCTGTCCCTGTGTTTTTCTCGTTTTGGGTTTTTCACGTTTATCTATCTCGTGTGTTTTTTATTTTACTTTCATTGTTTGCTATTTTGCGCTTGAATTCGCGCATCACTTGTTGTTTTCCACAACACAAAATATGTTTGCAATAAATTATAAAGGGTTCAGTCAATTGAAAAATGTACAATGTCGCATTTCATTAGACAATTACTACATGAAGAGATCTACCTTAGAAATTTGTGTATAATAAATTCAAGATCCACAAGAAAAAAAAATAGAGGGTTGGACAGGTGTAATGTGGATAGGGAATTTAAAGGAGATGGATTCACATTCAAGCTTGGCTAAGTGGGAGGTGGCACACGAAAATTTAGTGGGAAGTGTTGTACTTGGACATGTCATGTAGGGGAAATACCAATGATGGAAAATTTGAGGGAAAAAAAAATATGACAACTAGCAAAATGCTTCTCTATTTCACTAAGGGTGTGATCATTAGATGTATAGGGTAGGAAATCTTCACCATTTGCCTCTCTCTCTTTTCATTATCTCTCCCTCTCTTCCGTTTGCATACACCCTCTATCTCGAGAGCTTCTTTCTCACGGGTTTCAGTGCAGGCCAACAGAAAAAATGGCTCGTTTGAGCTCGTCTGAAGACCAAATTGAGCTTCGTTTTTTACTATGTGATAGAAAAATCATGGGGAACATGGATATGGGGGCTGATTCTAGGGAGTGGATATAATTTTGTGGGTTTGAGCAAAAAAGAAGTTGAACGAGGAGACCCATGATTTGTCTAGCGTGATTCGAGCTTCGTTTTTCTTCGTACACAATCCCAGGCAAGTGGACTTCTATCCCTACTACAATATTGCTCATTTCTTGTTCATTTGGGCATGAATCGTTGATGTTAAAAATGGGTATTTAAAACTGAAGATTATCTCGCATGAGCTAGGAAACAAGGATGAAATGACAAGTCATTGCTTGTACTATCAACTTTAGGTTATGGTATGAGGAATATGTAGTTTGATCGTGTAAATTTTCATGGATTGAGCTTGAATTGATTTGCCTAACCCAAAGGAGGGTTCGGCTACGCATGTGATTAGAATGAGGAATTTGTGGCCGTGAGTTCTGGACCTAGTTCTTAGTCGTATGTGAAGTGGATGGTGTCGGATTGTCATTGGTTTGCAATGGATTGAAGTGGGACTATGTAAAGCAAGGTTCACCTATATGTTTTGGGAAAGAATACAAGAGATTGTTCATCCACGGTTAGGTTGGTTGAATTGGCAAGAGAGGAAAGTCGTAGTCTTGATGCACATATTGGTGAATAGAGAGACCGGTCATCAATTATGGACACTGAGTGATTACCGGCGATGTATGGAATTGGGCATTAGTAGCTCAAAGAAGAAAAGGGAATTTTAGGGTTATTTTTGTCTCGGACATTAGTCCTTTAGTTGGTTATTGCATGGTGGAAATGAATAAAGTTGTGATTGATTGTTATCTCAGACATTTGGGTTAACGAGTATGCACATGATTTAAAGAATTATGTGATGTTCAAGGATTTGTATGCTGAAATATGATAATAATAAACTGTTTGAGGGTACTTTTGTTGCATATAGCCATTATAAGTTGTGTGGGTTACCACATGGACCGTTATTAAACTATTTTGGTACAACAGTATATTGAGATACTTTTGCCGAGCGATTTGATAGTATTAGAGTTGTGTTTTTATGATTGAGTTGTAGTGCTTTGTCACGCCCCGAACCTGCGAGCCACGCGATATCCCTATTATACCTGTACAGTCGAATGGTTGACTACTACGACGGCCCAAGAAACTCATTGCAATCAAATGACCTCGGAGTTTTTGTAACAACGGAAGTGAGCTCCTTCAATCTTGTACATAGAATAAAGGTAAAGAGAGACAGACCAATCAATTCATCAAAGCACACTTTATATTACATGTCATTTTTATACAATATTCAGGATGACGTCCTATACAGTTCAAAGCTCTCATTACAATCCATTACTCGACCTTTACAACAAAAGACTCTAGGTCGGCAAGGTTCTTAACTCCTATAGCGAGCAAACCACACAAATTTCTACTAAGGGGCTTCTGCTTCAACCTTAATCATTATTATCCGCCCCACCATCTGGTCCAAGGAAGACTAGTCTCTAGATCAATTTCCTTTGGGATCCTCTGTCTTACCCGTTTTACATTCGCTACTAGGGACAAGGATTTGAAAGATAAGGGCAATCACCTATGAGAACAAATTTCAGCAAGCTAGCCTCTAGATCCCTTCTCGGAATACCAAATACCCTCAAACCCAACTCCACGCCTCATCCAGGCAATCAAACCACAGAGTCAGTTTTTAAATCATATGGCCAAAATCAAGGGCAATGCCCAAATGAAAACTCGCCATAAATGGCCATTTATAAAAAGACAGTTCAAGTCTAATCCAAGACCATAAAACCAAAACATCACATAAAACTGTCAATCAATGGCACGCCACAAATGGCCAAGTTATAAAACAAACGAGTTCAATCCAGGATAATCAATGCAAACACATATGCATGCACGCTCAATCATGAGCCTAGGCTTAATAGCCAATTTGACCTGCGTTATATAGACGCATCAGGTTCGACCCGTGTATAGTACGCATCAGGTCCGTGCCTCAACCCGCATATGGGACGCCTCAGGTTAGCACCTTATCGCTCTAGCTACCCTACGTTAAACACATCAAGGCCCATAGGACTACATTTTCCACCTCTGATTTGACTCGCATCATATAGGCCCATCAAGTTCGACCCGCGTCGTGGACACCTCAAGTCTGTGCCTCAACCCGCGTGTGGGACGCCTCAGGTTGGCACCTTATCGCTCCAGCTACCTTGTGTCAAACGCATTAGGGCGCACGAGGCTACGTTTTCTACCTCTGAAGCTACATTTTACGCCTTTGTGGCTACATTTTACGTCAATGGCTACATTTTATGCCAGGAGATTTCATGACTACATTTTATGCTAATGGTTACATTTTATGCCAGGTGACTTCATGGCTACATTTTACGCCAAGTCACAATGATATGCAATCAAACATGCGAAAACCGTCGCATTCGCCTTTCAAGCAGTAAAATCTATTAAATTCATTTGGACAGAAATCATTGGCCAAGCACGTTAGGCCACATTTCAAATGCAAGTCCAAATATTCAATCCACATTTCCGGCCAAATGACCAAACCAATCAACTCACTTTGCGAACCCAAATTGTCGTACTCGCATTTCAGGCAATGAAATCTTTTAAATTCATTTGGACAGAAATCATCAGCCAAGTACGTTAGGCCACATTTCAAATACAAGTCCAAATATTTCAATCAGATATATGAAACAATATCGATTTCAATTGGGCAAAAACCTTGGTCAAGTATGTTAGGCCAAAACTTAAAACATATGCCCAAATATTTCAATTCACATGGCCGACACAATGGCCAAACCAATCAATCTCTTTCACGTGCTCAATTTTATTAAAAATGCTCAATTTCTCACGTGAGACCCAAAATGATTAAATAATTAATTTCAAGTATACGTGAGTAATCCCCAAATATTACTTTGAATATGAGTACATGCCCCAAATATTTGAAATAGTAACATAAAATATTGTTCGGCCCGATTTTGCATAAAACACTCCATAAACTCATTTTTCAGTACTCGAACCACATGGAACTCACAAAAATTGTTATTTTCAAATCAAAACTAAATTGGGCAGCACGTGAACAGTATTCGGAGGTTCGTGAACAGTAATTTCAAAACACTATTTAGTCCGTTTTTGCTCTAAATCTCCCAAAAATCCATTTTTCGGTACCCGAACCTCACGGGACCCACTCCAACCACATCCAATAGCCTTATTCAAACATGGACTGCAACATTTCATCACTCCACTACATATTCACAGCCCACAGAATTTAATTTCCTCAAGATACGCCGATTACGACAAATTTTTCTAAACCGATTTACCTCGAATCGGGCCCTAGAGCTAGTCCATGGCATGGATAATATTTTAATCAAGAAATAGATGTATAATTTACCTAATCAAGACTGAAATAGAGCTGAGAAAGCAGTGGAAACAGCTGCGCACGGCGGCGATCGAAAAGACACGACGGATTCCGGTGGATTTCGTCTAAATCAGGGCTGATCAAGGGCAAAACGAGGTGGTTCTCAAGCTGAAAATTAATGTTTTCACATGAAAATATATTCTAGGGGTCGATGGGGTCAACATATATCAACATGAGCCTTATTTCAAATTCGAGTAACAAAAGACTAGTTCGTTGACTGAAACGGAAAAGCAAATTTGGAAGGTCAAATAACCTCGGATCGAAGTGATTCAAAGTTTTGTGAATTCACCTTGGATAGGAGTACAACATATCCAAAAATCATGAAAATTCAACAATTGGGTTTTCGTCGGCGACTGATCGAAGTTGGTGGCAGAAAACTGAAATTCAGCAGGGAGAGAGAGAAAATCTGAAAATTCTAAAGAGAGAGGAGAGAGAATGTTCTGGTGATAATCATGGAAGAAAGGGAGAGAGAGAGAGAGAGAGAGAGAGAGAGAGAGAGAGAGAGAGAGAGAGAGAGAGCAGATATTATCTCTAAGGGAAATTATTGAAAATTACTATTCACTGAAAGCGACTTAAAACTGAACGAATTGACTGATTTTTGAACTATTAGTAAAATTTGGACTGATAAAGCTCGAGCTTCAATTATTTTTGGTCAAAGCTGGTTAAATTAGTTAAAAAGATAATCGACGAGACATTTCTCAAAATTCATGAAATTTCAGGACTGGTAAGGGCTTGATCGGTGCTGATTTGGCTCAATTGCAATCGAAAAATAACTCGGAATACTGCTGAACAAATTTTCTAGCCTCGCTAAAATTACTAACACTCTCTAGCCATAGATTCTAGCATAAGACGGGGGCGAGATGACAATTTTCAATTTTGCCCTTTTCTCTAGGCATTCCAATGCCACGCTGCCAATTCAATGGATTTCCTAAGGAAGACGAGTTACCCTGGTAGGTGGTGCTAGGAGGACGGCGTGATAACACGAAGCCTCATAATAAGGATCTTGTAGAGAGGAGTAGCCATGAGGGGTCAATGGCAACGTTAGCAAAAGCTTGAAAAGCTTGTGAATCGGTAAATAGATTAGGGTGAAACACAATAGGTAATATGCCTGGGAGTGCATGCATACATTCATCTACATATCATCCTTGCGAGGCGTGAATGTATTTAAATTGCCGATGGTTATTGATACGAGTCGAGAATTGACTCGAGAAGCGGCGGTGAAGCATGGGAGTTCATGGATTTTTACACTTGTGTTCGTGCATATTCATGTCATGGCTTGTATGTATGTGAATCCATATGTGTGATGTGTGGTTTGTGAATTGATTGCTAATCTAGGTGTGTGCTCGAACGTTATGTGAGTTAAGTAGGCATTAGAGTGACTAAATCTCCCCACTAAGTCCTTGGGTTTGGTCGAGAAGTTACAAATTAGATGTGAAATGAAATCAAGGTTACTCGAGCTTTCATTTACGAGGTTGGTATGAAGAATTCATGGAGTTTGGGGTTTATGGTGTTTGGGTTATCTATTAGACCTAGATCATCTTGAAGTTCCTTTTAGTATTTAGATCATGATTGTTCTGCTTAGGTTCTATTGCTTGTCTATTTATTGAGATCTGCTTGATTGAATGAGTGAATAGACAATCTAGTCGCTAGGCTAGAAGTTTTACCTACTGAGCTATTGTTATCTTACCCCTATTTGGGGACTATCTTTTCAAATATTCGAGTAGGGAATGGAATTGAGTCCTGAAGATGGTGGTGAAGACGAAACTCATTGATGGCACCGATAGGATGGGAATAGTTATTATAGCTCGTAATATTAGAACTATGTAAAGAATATTCCAAAGGATATATGTAATTGTAAATAAATTCAATTTCATTTCCCGAGTCTATTGTTTGTTGATTGTTTGTTTGAACAAGATTATGAACCCATGAAAAGCTAAAACTTTTCGCGTCCATGCCTACTGTACATTCTCCATGCCCTTGTTTTATGTTTAACCTTCCTTGTGCACCATTAATATGAATAGTATCAGAATATATATAGCCAACTTGGACAAGTTGGCATTGGAGCTGAGGTTTAATCCTCGCGAATCCAATCAAGTGGCGAATTAGGTGGCCAAGGTCCATAGAAAAGGGAATCTCCCTTGTTATTGGCTAGTTCACACTCTCCAATCCCTTTGGCATTTGCTTTGTTTGAATCTTGTCTTTTCGGTATTTCTTGTAGTTCCTCATTAGAGTGAATGAATTTCAGTACTTCTCATTAAATTTAGAAAAAAGTACAAAAATCACCTGTCAAGACAAGCTCACATGTGCTTTAAGGACATGACACATGTTCGATTTTCTATACCACCAAGTACGGAATCTCTAGCTAGGCAAACTTATATGTTGCTTAGTGGGGTCTATTGACCCTATCTCACTTCTTTGGAGGTGTAATGCCATGCTATTTTGATCTTCAATTTGAATTTTGGCCGCATTAAATTTTTAGTCATATTAAAAGAAAATTGCCCTAAAAATTGATGATATTTTACAAAAACAAAATAAAATACTACCAAAAACTCTTCAATTGGTACATTCATTTCACATTTACCCCAAACTATCGGTACATCATCCATGTTGTATTAAACCTAAAAAGAAATACAAATTTATCCCAATTTAGGGTAAACATGGAACAAGCGAACTAGTTCGAGGTAAATGTGAAGTAGACTTACTAATTGGGAAGTTTGTATGACACAAAATACATAAGCTTTTAAAGTTAGAGCAATTATTGTGAAATTGCCTCCAAGTTGAAAAGATTATGGAAAGAGGATGCTGCAGAAGGCAGAGGACATCACTTTGGAGCAAATCACTTTGGAGCAAATACAGAAACAATTTCACATTGATGAAGAGTCACATTTACGTAATAATTCTATTTTGTATGATACCAATGTGAATGTTGTGGTGGGAAATGAATTTCAATCCAAAAACCACCAAAATTTGAAACACAAGAGAAGGCATAATTTTAAGAAGCTGTAGAAGAAGAAAAGAGATTGCTACTTTTTCGTAACAAGGAGGGTCACTATGCAAAGGAGCACATTCACCATAAGAGCACATTCAAAGACAAGAACACTTCAACACTAAAGGTAGATGCAAATATGATTAAAACTACGTGGCTATGGCTTCAACCAAGTTTTTGAACTTGACTATTTCTAAAAATTTTACAGATTCTACAGCCATGATTTCTAAGATCAACTTTGCTTCTGTCGAACCTAGTTGGTGGGTAGATTCTGAAGCAACAATTCACATGTGTAAGGATTTTGAAGAGGCTGTTGACATGAATGCTTACGAGGTTGATATAACAAATAAATCTCTTGCAAATGTGGTTGGCAAAGGAATAATGATCATAGATTTTACTTCTAGAAAAAGGTTACTCTTCTTAATGTACTGTTTATACCCGACATTAGAAAAAACTTAGTTTTTGTTGATTTACTTTGTAAAATGGGGTTTCAGATTTTGGTTGAGTCCAATAAGTTTATCCTATCGAAGAATGGGCGGTTTTATGGGAAAGGGTTGTGCTACTGATAGCATGTATCAACTAAGTATTGATAATAAGAATGCATCTTCTAATTATGTTGTTGATTCTTCTAATTTATGGCACAGTAGCCTAGCGCATTTAAAATTTTTTCTATTTAAAGATTATGAAAAAAAGAAAATCAGAGTTGATAAGTTTTGCTAGTGAATTAGATCAATGTGAAATTTGTGCTAAGTCTATGTTGACAAAGAGACCATTTCCTAGTGTTAGCACAAACTCAAATTTATTAGATTTGCTCCATAGTGATATACGTAAAGTCAATGGCATATTAACTCACGGTGGTAAAAGGTATTTCATTTCCTTTGTGGATGATTGCAGTAGATAATGTAAATTTTTCTCGTAAGATCAAATGATGAAACATTTACCATGTCTAAATATAAGGCTGAAGTAGAAAATCAAAGAAAATTGAAGCTATATGTTCAAATAGAGGTGGAGACTATTTCTCAAATGATTTTTTTTTTATCATTTTGTGAAGAACATTGTATTATTCATCAAGTCTCAGCACTATACACTCCATAACAAAACAGTTTGGCTGAAAGAATGATAGGTCTTTAGGAGAAATAGTTATTTGTATGCTTTCAAATTCAAAGCTACCGATTAATCTTTGGGGAAAGACATTGTTTACTACATATCAGATTCATAATATAACATCATCAAAGAAAAAATAACTTCAATCCATATGAAGTTGGAAAGGTAGAAAACCCGACAGAGATAATATTAAAGCTATCAAAAGTGTGGGGGTATTTCCCCTATTAATGAGTACCGAATTTAAGAGAACAAAACTTGGCTCTAAAGCTATCAAAAGTGTATTTCTTGAGCATGCTGAAAATAGTAAAGCTTATATGCTTCCTAGTTTAGAGTCAAATGTCATTGTAGGATTAAAAGATGTTGAATTCTTTCGGAATTAATGCTCTACGAATTTTGAAATTTTCAGAATAATGGTCAATTGCAAAATACGAATAATTCAGAATTCATAGAAATATACTTAGATTCTCAAGAGGAAATAACAACTGATTTTGAAGACATGATTAAACTAGGAGAAATAGTTAGCAAGAAAATCGAAGAATTTAGGTCCAATTTTTATTACTAGTGTTTTACTTGTAGAAGAAGATAGAGATAATAACGTGATAAATAAATACCATTTAATATTAAATCTAGAAGATGATCCCAAGAGTGTTAGTGATGTTATGTCTTCTAGAAATGCATCTTTTTGAAAAGAATCTATAAATGATGAAATGGACTCAATCTATGAAGCACCGACACGTTGCAGAGCCACCAAGTCGATGTTAGACATGTGTTGCGTGTCTGATACGCTCGGACGTGTCCGAACACATAGTCAACACGTGTTGGACTTTTGACACAAAGTCAACGAGCCGGACACACTAGCGATGTGCGAGTTCGAAGGAGGATTTGGTGGAGGTAGGAGGAAAAGAGGAATTGGATGAGCACTTGGCAGCAAAGGATGTCAGCAAGGGGTGAGGGGGAGATGACACATGAGGTCGGAGGAGGCAAGGTAGGCATTGGGGACGGTAAGAATGGTAACGGTGAAGCATTGGGCTAAATCGAGAGGATAATGGTAAAGGCATAAAGCTCCGAGGAGATAACTGGTGCTGAATAGTGTCTCTCTGCTATACCCTAAACTTGCTCAGCGCTTACCTCCAGATCTAGAAAAGCATATAAACTCGCTCTATTGGGTTTCATCGACATTCACAAAGGGGGATGGCAGATTTTAAGAGAGGAAATTTCTAACTTCTCCCTCAAGCTTGGTCTTTCACCTGAAAAGAAGGAAAAAAGGGAGAAAATGGAGAGAACCTCCCTCTCTTCAGTCCACGATATAGAGAGAATTCTGAGAATCCAAGTGAAAGAAAAAAGGAGCTCTACTTGGTTTTCCTTCATTGAGTGGTCTCCATCCACATCAAAAGTCTGACATAGAAGAGTGAAGCCAAAAAGTTGAGAGAGTCCCACGGAGGGGCCCACCACTTCCATATGTCCAAAAAGGGAAGAGGGGTTTTGCCACATTGATAACTTAGAATTGACATGAAAAAGAAACAGGGACAGAGGAAGAGGGAGAGAGACTTTTGGCCAAACGTGTCAGAATTCAAAATAATGAATGATATTAACAAATTATGCATTAATATTTTTAGAGTAAATTCATTTTAGGCTTTTTTTTACTTATTTGTTTGTAGATTTGAATTAAATTAATTTGATTGAAATAATTATAAAAATTATAATTTATCATATATTAATTTAAATTAAATATATAATGTGTCCTAACGTGTTGAAATTCTTCATTTTTTAGAAATGACATGTCGACGTGTCGGGTTGTGTCGTGTCGCGTGTCGTGTCGCGTATCGTGTCTTCGTGTCGGTGCTATTTAGAACTCAATTATGTCCAATAATACTTGGGTATTAATAGACTTACCAAAAGGATCTAAAGTTATTGGGTGTAAATGGATTTTTATGAGAAAATACAATTCTAATAGTTTTATCCAAGCTTTAAGGCTAGATTAGTAGCCAAAGGGTATAGATAAAAAGAAGAAATAAAATATGTATGCTCCTATAGCACATATAACATATATTCGAATTCTTTTTGCTTTAGCATCAATTTATATTTTTGAGTTCATCAAATGGATGTCAAAACTATTTTCTTAAATGGAGATTTTAACGAGGAAATTTACATAAAACAACTTGAGGATTTTGTTCTTCTAGAAAATGAGAAGAAAATATGTAAATTGGTTAAATCTCTTCACGAGCTTAAGCAAGTACTGAAACAGTGGCACGAGAGATTTGATTCAGTCATATTATCCAATGATTTAAGTATACTAGCATTGATAAGTGTATTTATTCTAAATTCATTGATGACTATGATGTTTCAGTTTACTTATACGTTGATGATGTACTTATATTTGGAACCAATCTGACTAGAGTTATTGAGACGAAGAAGTATCGTACTTCAAATTTTAAAATGAAAGATTTGGATAAAATAGATACTATCTTAGGTATTAAAGTTAAAGAGCATAGGGGCAGTTATTCTTTAAGCCAATGTGATTATATTGAGAAAATGTTAAATAAATTTAAGCTTCTTGATTTCAAAGAAGTGAGTACTCCATTTGATTTTAGCATTAAATTGAATTATAATACTGGTAGAGTAGTAGTATAATTTGAACATGCTAATGCTATAGGGTCTTTAATGTATGTGATGCATTATACTAGACCTGATATTGGCTTTTCCGTACGTAAGTTGAGTATAATACTAGTAATCTAAGTATAGAACAGTAGAATGTCATTACTAAAATTATTAGTTATCTTAAGAGAATGAAAATTTGGGATTGTTTCATAACAATTATCCCTTTGTATTAGAAGGATACACTGATACTAGGTGGATTTCTAGTGTGGGAGAAAAATATTCCACTTGTTGATGAATCTTCACATTTGGTGAAGGGAAAATTTCCAAAAAGGGCCTCAAGTGCTCTCAATTTCTCAAAAAAAGGCTTGAAGTAGACTTTGTTTTAAATAGGGGCCCAAAGTATCTTTTTTTTTCAAAAAAGGGCCTCAGTATGGGTATTTTTGTCTTTTTATATTTTTTTAATTGTTTTTCCCATTTTCCTTTCCTGTTTCTCCTTTTTTTTTGTTCTTTTCTTCTTCTTTTTTCTTTCCTTTCCCCTTTTTTCCCCTTCCACCATTGCAGGTCGTCATCCCCGTCTCCGTCGTCTTCTTCTTCTTCCTCCTCCAACAACTCCAATTCTCATTTTGCATAACAGAGGAATCCATGAGTCCGTCGTCTCCCTCTACGCTCTCTCCTCCTTCTTCTCCTTCCTCCACCTCCTCCGCCAACAACCTTGCCTCCTCCTCTCTTAGCAAGTCTACGTCAACAACAAGCAACTCGCCTGCAATGACCCCACCAACGACAACTTCACCGAGGGCTTCATGTGCAACGGCCTCTGCAACTCTTGCCGCTCTTACGTGACCTTCCGATCCACCCCCTTGTACGCCTCCCTCGTCTCCATCTCCTACCTCTTCAACTCCCAGCTGACCACAACCTCCACAACAAGAATAAGAAGGCTCGAGTTCATAGGTCCAGAGGCGGGTCCTCGCCGAGATCCTTTGCCACAATGCTCTAGTCGAGTACGTCCGTCGCCACGGACTCGACAACCAAACCGATCGGGACTCACTCGAGCAAGAAGTCTCTTATCCTCTGCTCTCACCCTATTTCGGAGTTTCTCACCAAGTTTAGGCTCTGTTTGTTTCACGGAAAGTGGCCTCCTGGGGGAAAACATTTTCCAGGAAGTCATTTTCCAAGAAAATAACAATATTTTTCGGTGTTTGGCTAATACTTAAAAATGAACTGGAAAATAATTTCCGTCGTTTGGCAAGCAATTGATTTTCCGGCGGCCGATGATTAGTGGTGGACAACCGGCGGCGGCGGCGGCGGCGGCGGGTGGCCGTGGGCGGCGCCCGGCGGCCGGGGACCGACGGCGGCGACCGGCGGAAAATGATTTCCTCTTTTCAAAAAAGGAAATCATTTTCCATACTTTTTCAAAGGAATTTTTCCATAGGAGGAAAATTTTTTCCGTATTAGCCTATTTTCCGCCCCCCAAACGTCGGAAAATCCAGAAAACATTTTCCAGGAAGTCATTTTCCTTGAAACAAACACAGCCTTAGAACAAGGCGGTTTTCTTCGCGATTCTTGATTCTTCCAGCGAGCGTGGGCCGCTTTTTTCGATCAAATGGGCAAAAATGGGTGATTTTTGCTTCTTGTCGAAGTTTGCCGATCTTTGCTCAAGTTGGGTCGATTCTTGATTTGGTGAAGCTCAGGATGTCCGGAAGAGAGAGCAAGCTAAGGTCGGCAATGGGCGCGAGAGGGGAGAGGAAAAAAAAAAGAAAAGCAAAATAAGAAAGAAACAAATTTTAAAATATAAAAGATGAAAATATCCCTCATTAGGCCCTTTTTTGAAACAAAAAAGGCACTTCAGGCCCTTATTTGAAACAAAATCCACTTCAAACCCTTTTTTGAGAAATTGAGAGCACTTAAGGCCCTTTTTTGAATTTTTCCCTTTGGTGAATGTGTTATATTTTGGGTGAGTAAGAAATAAATATGCATAACTCACTTAGCGATGGAATCGGAATTCATTGCCTTAGTGATATCAAAAAAGAGGCTGAGTTGGATCAGAAATTTGTTGTTGGATATCAAAGGATATCAAATTATAGCCTAGTCTTATGGCTTCTATTTTCTGTTCCTTGTGAAAGACGAGCTACTTTGGGAAGAACTTGCAGTAGCATTTATAATGAAAAGTTTAGACATATCAGTCTAAGACATGAGTACATGAAATAATTGATTCAAGATAGTATCATAATAATTGTTTATGTGATATTAAGCAAGAACCTACCCAATCTCTTTAGAAAGGCTCTACAAAGAGATATGGTAAAGGTGATCTTAAAAGAAATGAGGCTGGAACATTTTTCTTAAAATTACCAGTAATGGTAACTCAACTTAATTCTAGCATATAATTACTTATAAGGTTTAATGAGTAAAAATAAGTTACTGAAAATGATTGTTCGATACTGACATTAGCATGGACATGAAAAGTCAATATCATCTGTTACATTTTAGAGGCTAAAGTATATTCTTAATGAAGTATGATACATAAATGTAATATGTTTAATAGTAACAAGAACATATGGTAGATACTTCACTTATATAAGCTTAGAAGCGGCGCTGTTTCTTACGAAAGTTAGGGTTGCTTTTTAGATGGCTCACGAAGCAGGTATCAACACGATGCCATAATAGTGCCGAGTAAATATGAACTTCTTATTGAAATAAGAGATTCGTATGTGTGCGGTATGTCTAATTCTATTATATAAATTAGCAATTTTAAAGCTAGTAACTATTTTTCAATTTTATGAAATTTTGAGATACTTGCACTAAATGAAGATTTAACTCGAAATAGACCTTCCTACATATTAGTCTCATGAAAATTTTGACTGTATTTTTTTTTTTGAGAAATTCTTTTTTGTAAATTTTATTTTACAAACAAAGTAGGGATTGTTAAAGTTTGTTTGCAAAATAAATAATAAAGTGTGAAGCACTTTATTTGCTAGAAGGCTACCATAGAAATGAGCAAACATGCTATACCTCACTATACTTGCATGCGGGTGTGTAATTATTAGGTGTACTTTGCACGCTCGCGTGATTACGGATTAGAATTGGCACTATTCATCAATTATTTTTATTTTATTTTTGAAATAAATTAACTATTGAGCCCTGTTGATGCTGAAATCATATCGCTAACGCAAGTGCACGCTATCGAACAAGTAATAAAGGGTAAATAGGGTTGTCGATCCCACGAGGACAGATCAAAGACTTCTACCGAGTACTAAACTGTCTCAAACCACTATTATTCAGAAAATCTAAATTAAGGGATTCAACTAAATTAAGAAAATAAACTAAAACACGCAAATTTAACTTGAGTAGAACTTCACTGATAAAAAGCCTAGGGTATACAATTTCACTTAACAATTAATCGCAAGTCGATCCCTCTTCTCTAGTATTATCGAATGACCAAGTTGTTAACCTATAATTCTAACATCTCCCTGTACCTCTTCCGAGTGTCAATAGGAAAATATTCTCGAGTAAATAATCGTTCACTCTATTCCTAGGCAAGCGACTATTGAGAACCCATTATGAACCAATTCTATTTGATTACCTAAGGCAATTGGGTGTATTCCCATCCCTTTCGCTAATAATCCCGTCTTCCGACTAAGATTAACTTAGGTTATTTCTACCACGGCTAAATCTAGGGTTCCTCTCCCAAGTTCACCTAAATTACCAATTCAAGTCAGCTGGTGGCCAATCAATTGACAAGCATTAAACGCAAATAGAAATAAACAACGAGAATTCATTCAATAATATCAAAGAAGAGTTCACAACTATTGATCAACTGTCAAGATCCATTGTAACCCTAGAATAACAAATTAGTTCATGCTAACACCAAGAAAACACATCGTCCGAAAAAGATAAAATAATATCAGCATTCAAGAACAAAAGATGAGAAAGAATGAAGCTTGGTCGTCAAACTCGAGCTTCGTCTTCTTCGATCCTCGCTCTCCTCTTGCTGTCAAGAAGTTGCCGTCGTCTTTCCTCAAATCCGTGATGTCTCTCTTCGCAAGAGCTGTTCTCTCGTCCCCTTTTATTCCCGTCAAAGAAAACCACCCAAAAAGATATCCTCTAAAAATCTGCTAGGGTTATCCTCTCTTTCCTACTTTATCACCTTTCAAATATTCCATCAAAATCTCCTAGAATATAATATCCTTAATCCCTTCAAAATAAGAAAACCAAATTCTAAAAATATCCAAACATAATCTTCTAATAAAATCTTCAAGCCACGGCAAAAGGAGAAGCTTGCCCGTCGCGCGTTATTGTCAGCGTGCAGACGGATGCGTCCGTGCCTGACAGATGCGTCCGTCTCGGCTTTGTACTCAGCCACAGATTGCAGATGGATGCGTTCATGCCTGACTGATGCGTCCATCTCGGTTCTGTCTCCAGCAACTTTGAAGCTGCAATTTTCCAAATCTTCTCATCAATGTTCTTCGCTTCATTCTTCCAAATCATACCTAAACATTACAAGACATCATTGAGACACTTGAGCGAGAAAACACGAGAATTAAAACCCAAAATCAACTAACCACGACCAAAACACTAAAGTAAAATAAAAACACTAAAAACTAAATAAAACTCGAACGACTAAACTTAATTAACCACATTTTAGAAGCACTTAAACCCTACTTTTGTAGAGTTATCACACCCCCAAACCTAACATTTGCTAGTCCTCGAGCAAATAAGCAAAAAGAAAAACACAAAGACAAACTCGACACAACTATTCCTCAATCAAAACTCGAATCCACCTTTTTGAACAATCCCTTAATGTTCTCAGAAATGGTGCATTCAAACTTGTGGTCAAGTTTCCTCCTCACCCATCTCATGACTATGAAACTATACGTTTTTGTCTCCATGAAGCTCAATGTTAAAAGGTTAAATCACATCAATGTGTCACGGAATGGATAATGCCAACCTCATAGTTCCAATAAAACACAGTAGGACGACAACTTACAGAGACTAACCCAAACACTCCTATCCACTAATCAAAGGTTTCGCACATTTAAAAGTTAATACATGCAAGTTTTTTTTTCTCCGCTACACGACTCTGGATGTCTCATCATCAATTCTCGGTGGAAACCCATGTAACGAGCTTTCGATCAATGACTCCCGGACCAGTTGGTCCAAGGCATTAGGCTATAAAGAACCCCTCAGATCTACTACTCGAGTACCACCAAGGTGACTCACATCACAAGCACATATTCAGGTATGCATTACAAATAATTCATCCTTTCTTTTCTTCTTTTCATACTTTTTTTTTACCTCAACATTGGTACTCAAAGCCTTGGTAGCTTTCTTTTTTTTTTCTTTTTTTTCTTTTTTTTCTTTTTCTTCAAAAATGAACTACACCTAAGATTTCGCATCAAGGAAGTACTCAGGCAACTCTATTCATCACCAACTACCATGCGTTATAATACATGAGTTTGTTCACCCATTCCTTTCCATACTGAGGTTTTTTTTTTTGAAAGAAAACCATTTGTAAATCAAACGCACTGCAACACATTCATGAGCTCAATGTCGATTTTTCTTTTCCACAAGTTATTCATGCAAACCACTAGAATTCATCACCGAACAAGGACCAATTCATCTTAGATATCATCAAGTTTAACTGAGGAATTGACACAAACATAACACTCTAAACAATAAGCAAACTCTAAACAGCAAACTGTAACAAAAACCAGCAATAACATTCCTAAGAAACAATTAAGAAACTCAGTAAAAGTTCAGCAACCTTACTCCCCCAAATCTAATATAGACTAAACCTAACTATTCAGCAATGAATGATCAGCATTAAGAACACCAAAACATCTTCAACCTCCCCCAAACCTGACCTAATCATCGTCCCGATGAACCTAATAAGCACAAGGTGAAAGTGAAGACTTCCTTGAATAGTTAGTCGTCCGCGTTATCCTCTGAAGATGATTGTTGCTCTTGAGCGTGTTGTTGAAATGACGACCAAGAAGGAATGCTGGGGTGTCCCGTCATGTCAATGCCTGCCGCTGCTCCATGGAAATGGAACATGTCTTCAACTCCTTTGAAGCATTCCTTGACATACCTGCTCCGCATCGAATTCTCTTGTTGTATTTGTCGATGCTGAAGCTGAGAAGGGATGGACGCATCCGTCGCCATTCTGTGCAAAATTTTTTTTTTTAAGACTAGACAGTAAATGAATAGATGCATGGAAGACTAACTAAACATAAATAAGTAAAATAAACAAAATTGAAACAATAAACTAAGATAAAGAAAAATAAGAGGAAATGCAAAGAAACTTGGGTTGCCTCCCAATAAGCGCCTTGTTTATAGTCGTTGGCTCGACTATCGTCTTCATCAAGTATCTCCCAAGGTGATTGAGGCGACCGCTCTCTCGATATCACCTCCCCAATAATGTTTCAGTCTTTGCCCGTTAACTTTGAAAGTCCTCCTCAAATTCATATCCATCACCTCCACAGAGCCGTAGGGAAAAACTTCCATAACTTGGAATGGGCCAGACCACCTCGACTTAAGCTTTCCTGGAAATAACTTTAGTCGAGAATTAAAGAGCAAAACATATTGGCCAGGTTTAAATCTCCTCTCAATAATCCTCTTATCATGCCACTTCTTTGTTTTCTCCTTATAAATCTTGGAACTCTCATAGGCTTGGAGATGAAATTCATCAAGCTCGTTCAATTGGAGCATCCTTTTCTCTCCTTCTCTCTTAAGATTGAAGTTCAGCTTCTTCAGTGCCCAAAAAGCACAATACTCGAGTTCAACCGGCAAATGGCATGTTTTTCCATAAACCAACCTATACGGAGACATTCCGATAGGTGTCTTATAAGCAGTTCGATAAGCCCATAGAGCGTCATCCAACTTGTGAGCCCAATCCTTTCTTGAGAGATTCACAGTCTTCTCTAGGATCCTCTTGATTTCTCGGTTCGAAATCTCTGCTTGTCCACTTGTTTGAGGATGGTAAGCCAAGGCTACCTTGTGCTTAATTCCATACTTGCTCAGCAAGGCCTCAAATTATTTATTGAAGAAATGCAATCCCTCGTCACTGATGATGGCTCGGGGAGTTCCAAATCGCGAAAATATCTGTTTCTTCAAAAACCTTAACACCACTTTAGCGTCGTTAGTGGGCGAAGCTATCGCTTCGACCCATTTAGAAACATAATCTACAGCAACTAAAATGTAACGGTTATTGAATGAAGAAACAAATGGACCCATAAAGTCTATACCCCAAACATCGAAGAGCTCCACCTCAAGGATGTTGTTCAATGGCGTCTCGTATCTTTTTGAAATGTTCCCCACACGTTGGCACCTGTCACATTTAGCGATGAAGTTATAAGAATCCTTAAATAATGTGGGCCAATAAAAACCTAATTGTAGAATCTTCGCAGCTGTCCTATCTCCTCCAAAATGTCCACCGTACGGTGATGAATGACAATGCCACAAAATTTCTTCCCATTCATGCTCGGGCACACATCTCCTCAAAATTTGATCAACACATTGCTTGAATAAAAATGGTTCATCCCATATATAATTCTTCACATCATGCAAAAACTTTTTCTTTTGCTGGGAATTCAATTCAGCTGGTATGAAATTAGAGACAAGAAAGTTTACATAATCAGCATACCAGGGTACCTATTGGTGATTAACCGAGAACAGCTGTTCATTTGGGAAGTACTCCGTAATAGTTATTTGATTCTCGGTTTTGCTTCCCCCTTCTAGCCTCGATAAATGATCAGCCACCTGGTTTTCTGTACCTTTCCTATCTCTAATCTCAAGATCAAATTCTTGCAGTAAAAGAACCCATCTAATTAACCGCGGTTTCGCATCTTTCTTGTCAATCAAGTATTTAATCGCGGAGTGATCAGTAAAGACAATGACTTTAGAACCAACAAGATAAGTTCGAAATTTATCAAAAGCAAATACGACTGCAAGTAATTCCTTTTCCGTGGTCGTATAGTTCGACTGTGCATCATCTAGGGTTCTACTAGCATAGTAAATTGCATGAAAAACTTTATTCCTACGTTGCCCCAAAACTGCTCCTAAAGCATAGTCACTTGCATCACACATAAGTTCAAATGGCAAAGTCCAATCTGGCATGACTATGTAGGAGCGGAAACTAACCTCTTTTTGAGCTTGGTGAATGCTTTCAAGCATGCATCATTGAATACAAATGGCTTGTCTTTCTCAAGGAGATTGTAAAGAGGTTTGGCTATTTTAGAAAAATCCTTAATAAACCTTTTGTAGAAACATGCATGTCCAAGAAAACTTCGAATGACCTTCACTGAAGTTGGTGGAGGTAATTTCTCTATTGTTTCCATCTTGGCTCTGTCGACTTCAATTCCCTTGCTCGAGATACTGTGCCCAAGAACAATACCTTCTCGAACCATGAAATGGCATTTTTCCCAGTTTAAGATCAGATTTGTATCCTCACATCGTTTAAGTACACATGCCAAATTATGCAAACTATGATCAAAAGAGTCACCAAAAACTGAGAAATCATCTATAAAAACTTCTAAGCATTGTTCTACCATGTCAGTGAAAATAGCCATCATGCATCTTTGAAAAGTGACAGGTGCATTACATAACCCGAATGGCATCCTTCGAAAAGCAAAAGTGCCATAAGGACAAGTAAACGTGGTTTTCTCTTGATCTTCTGGTGCTATAGCTACTTGATTGTAACCTGAATATACATCCAAAAAACAGTAGAAGTCCTTACCTGCTAAACGGTCTAACATTTGGTCGATGAATGGAAGCGGAAAATGATCCTTTCTAGTAGCCTTGTTCAGCTTCCGATAATCCATACACACTCTCCATCCCGTAACAGTTCGGGTAGGAATGAGTTTATTATTCTCATTTGGAACAACGGTCATCCCGCCCTTCTTAGGTACACACTATATAGGACTCACCCAGGAACAGTCGGAGATAGGATAAATTATACCTGCATCCAACCATTTGATAATCTCCTTCTTCACGACTTCCTTCATGTTCGGGTTTAGACGACGCTGATTCTCGACCGAAGGTATATGATTTTCTTCGAGGAGAATTTTATGCATGCATATCGCTAGGCTAATTCCACGTATGTTTGCGATAGTCCACCCTAAAGCTTTCTTGTGCTCCCTCAAAACTTGAAGTAACTTCTCTCCCTGCAACTTTGTTAGTTCCAAAGAAATAATAACCGAAAGAGTAGAAGAAATTCCAAGAAAAACATACCTCAAGTGAATGGGTAACGGTTTTAGCTCCAACTCCGGTGGCTCATCAATGGAAGGTTTTGCTGATTTCTTGGGCATCTCTAGAGGTTCAAATGTAGCCAATGCCTTCGGTACATAAGAGATGGAGTTCAACCAATTCAACACTTCCATTATTTCTTCATTATAGCTTTCCTCTCTCGAAGTTAACGACGCTTCCACCGGATCCTTGAGATTCATTCCTTGAAATGTTTCAACTGTTAACCTGTTAACAAGATAAATCGAAAAGCATTCATCAGGTTCACCAGGACATTTCATAGCTTGCAAAACATTAAAAGTCACCTCCTTATTGTTAACTCCCCTTTTTGGACATCAATAAGGGTTCTTCCTGTTGCTAAGAATAGTCTTCCCAAAATGATTGGGATTTCCCGATCTTCCTCAAAATCAAGAACAATAAAGTCAGCAGGAAAGATGAATTTATCAACTTTTACCAGAACATCCTCAATGATCCCTCTAGGATAAGTAAGAGAACGATCAGCTAATTGCAAAGTAACAGAGGTGGGTTTCACTTCCCCCAAACCCAATTCACGAAATATGGATAAATGCATCAAATTAATGCTAGCTCCTAGATCACATAACGCCTTACCAATAAATTTTGAACCAATTGAGCAAGGTATGGTGAAACTACCTGGGTCCTTTAATTTAGGAGGTAGCTTTTTGTGTAAGATTGCGCTACATTCCTCTGTCAAAGCGACAGTTTCAAACTCATCGAGACGTCTCTTCTTTGACAATATATCTTTCATGAATTTGACATAGCTCGGCATCTCCTCAAGGGCCTCTGCAAATGGGATATTGATGTGCAATTTCTTGAACACATCGAGAAACTTCTGGAATTGCTGCTCATCCTTGTGCTTTCGAGCTCTTTGGGGAAAAGGAAGAGATGGATATATCTTTTCCTTAGCTTGAGTGACATCCTTCTCCAAGGATTTGCTTGAATCTCCCTTAACTTTAGCTTGTGTAAAGGGCAGACGGTCAGGCAGTGTGTTACTGCTGTATGAACCTTGCGGTTCTGCTACACTACTACTGTTGTTCGCTGATGGTATTGCAGTAATATTCTCCGATACTCCAGCATCTAATGGCTTGCTGATCTGTGTTGGTTCTTTGGTTCTTCAAGTTCTCTCCCATTCCTCAACGTAATTGCTTGTACTTGCTCTCGACCATCACTCCTAGGGTTCACCTCTGTGTTGCTCGGTAATGCTCCTTGAGGACGGTTGTTCATCACTTGAGCCAACTGCCCGACTTGAGTTTCCAAGTTCCTAAGTGATGCTGACTAATTTTGCAAAAGTGTGTCAGTTTTTGAAATATATTTAACAAGAAGTTCTTCCAAACCTGACATCTTCTCTTGTGTGGGAAGTTTCTGTTGTTGCTGATGAAATTCAGGTGGTGGGTTCGGCTTAAGTGCTTGTTGATTCCCCCATGCAAAGTTAGGGTGATTCCTCCAACCTGGATTATATGTGTTAGAAAAAGGATTGTTCTTCGTGTTACTTCCCACATACTTTACCGACTCATTCATCGCAAGGCATTGACCTGGGACATGATTGTCCCCACATGTTTCACATGGATAGCTCGATGAAAGTCCATGACTCTTGAGTGCAGATAATTCTCGAGTAAGAGCATCAATTTTGGCATTTAGAGCTACAACTGCATCAACTGAATGCACTCCAGCTGCTCCTCGAGAAGAACTTACGCCTTGACCATTAGTGGCCATTTGCTCAAACAACTCGAGCGCCTCTTGAGGTTGCTTATTCATTAACGTTCCCCCAGCTGCTGCATCAATTGTCGGACGAAGTGTGTCTGATAGGCCATCATAGAAATTTTGTACCAACATCCATGGCGGTATTTCATGATGAGGACACACTCGCAGTAACTCCTTAAACCTTTCCCAAGCATCGTATAATAATTCGGTCCCATGTTGTCGAAATGACGTAATGTCATTCCTCATCTTGATGGTTTTACTTGGAGGAAAGTATTTGGATAGGAATTTCTTGGACATGTCTTCCCAAGTAGTAATGGACCCTTCTCATAATGAGTATAACCACGCCCTGGCCTTATCTCGTAGTGAGAATGGAAACAACCGCATACAAACCGCCTCAGTTGACACCCCATTATAACGGAAAGTGTCGCAGATCTCCAAGAACGTAGTGATATGCCCATGTAGATGCTTAGAAGGAGATCCTCCAAAGCTCGAGTTTTGAAGCATTGTAATGAGTGCTGGCTTAATCTCAAATGAATTGGCTTGAATAGTGGGCCTTACAATACTCGAGCATTCATGCACATGAGGTTGTGCATAATCCCGCATAGTCCTCTGTTGTCCTTGATTTGCAATTTGGTTATTATCTCCCATGTTGGCTTGCTCTGCAACTTGTCGCTGTTCCTTCAAATGCCTACGAAATGTCCTCTCGATCTCTGGATCAAGTGGTAGCAACTCACAACTTTGGGAGCGGCGCATGCAGTGAACAGAAATTTCCTGCAAATCAAGCAATAAAATTTAAGAAAAATATATGAACTAATAACGGCCTGATTAATATTAATATCAATAGAAGTTACGAAAATCAGTCCCCTGCAATGGCGCCAAAAACTTGTTGATGCTGAAATCAGATCACTAACGCAAGTGCACGCTATCGAACAAGTAATAAAGGGTAAATAGGGTTGTCGATCCCACGAGGACTAATCAAAGACTTCTATCGAGTACTAAACTGTCTCAAACCACTATTATTCAGAAAATCTAAATTAAGGGATTCAACTAAATTAAGAAAATAAACTAAAACACGCAAATTTAACTTGAGCAGAACTTCACTGATAAAAAGCCTAGGGTATACAATTTCACTTAACAATTAATCGCAAGTCGATCCCATTTCTCTAGTATTATCGAATGACCAAGTTGTTAACCTAGAATTCTAACATCTCCCTATACCTCTTCCGAGCGTCAATAGGAACGTATTCTCGAGTAAATAATTATTCACTCTATTCCTAGGCAAGCGACTATTGAGAACCCATTACAAACCAATTCTATTTGATTACCTAAGGCAATTAGGTATATTCCTATCCCTTTCGCTAATAATCCCGTCTTCCGACTAAGATCAACTTAGGTTATTTCTACCACGGCTAAATCTAGGGTTCCTCTCCCAAGTTCACCTAAATTACCAATTCAAATCAACTGGCGGCCAATCAATTGACAAGCATTAAACGCAGATAGAAATAAACAATGAGAATTCATTCAATAATATCAAATAAGAGTTCACAACTATTGATCAACTGTCAAGATCCATTGTAATCCTAGAATAACAAATTAATTCATGCTAACACCAAGAAAACACATCATCCAAAAAAGATAGAATAGCATCACCATTCAAGAACAAAAGATGAGAAAGAATGAGGCTTGGTCGTCAAACTCGAGCTTCGTCTTCTTCGATCCTCGCTCTCCTCTTGCTGTCAAGAAGTTGCCGTCGTCTTTCCTCAAATCCGTGATGTCTCTCCTCCAAAAAGCTATTCTCCTTTTTTTTTCTCCAATTTTTGTCGAAGAAAACCACCCCAAAAAGATATCCTCTAAAAATCTGCTAGGGTTATCCTCTCTTTCCTACTTTATCACCTTTCAAATATTCCATCAAAATCTCCTAGAATATAATATCCTTAATCCCTCCAAAATAAGAAAACCAAATTCTAAAAATATCCAAACATAATCTTCTAATAAAATCTTCAAGCCACGGCAAAAGGAGAAGCTTGCCCGTCGCGCATTATTATCAGCGTGCAGACGGATGCGTCCGTGCCTGACAGACGCGTCCGTCTCGGTTCTGTACTCAGCCACAGATTGCAGATGGATGCGTCCATGCCTGACGGATGCGTCCATCTCGGTTCTGTCTCCAGCAACTTTGAAGCTGCAATTTTCCAAATCTTCTCATCAATGTTCTTTGCTTCATTCTTCCAAATCATACCTAAACATAACAAGACATCATTGAGACACTTGAGCGAGAAAACACGAGAATTAAAACCCAAAATCAACTAACCACAACCAAAACACTAAAGTAAAACAAAAACACTAAAAACTAAATAAAACTCGAATGACTAAACTTAATTGACCATATTTTAGAAGCACTTAAACTCTACTTTTGTAGAGTTATCAAGCCCTAATGAAACGATGTGACTATTCACTTAGGAGTTGAAGTTAATTTTTTATCGGTATTTTGAATTTCAAAATTTATATTAATTTTGTTACTATCAATTTGGAAGGTTTGTATTTGTTTGAACTTAACTACCAAACCGACACTTCTGTAACTTTGGATATTTATGGCTATTTAGATGTACTTCCGATTCAACATGAATAAGTATGTTCAAATTTACAGTTATTCAGACATGAAGAGGTATGTTCGAACTATACGTTATTGGACATGAAGAGTTGTGTTCGAATATAGTTATTTTTGAAATAAAGAGTTTTCTTTCTTCGATTATTTATATACACTACTATTCTATTGATAGTTAGAGCTTCAACTTTTAGAACTTCTCGATAAAAAAAAAATTTCTAAAACTTTCAACTTATTTATTTTTTCTCAAAGTAAAACAAGTTTCTTATCCAATTGTTTGTTTTTAGATATCAATTTGCTATTTGTTATTCTCGCTTGAGATTTTGTTGTATCTTAACGGATATTTGCCGAAAAATATTAGCAATGTTGTGAAGCACATACATTCTTAAAGAAAGAGTTATCACCCCCTCAAAGTTTGATCACATTTCATCCCATTTTTGACTGGATTTTCCGTCACTTTGCATATGCTCGATATTAAATTTCACATGACCGGTTTGAGCAATCCCAACTCTATAACCAGAGTACGAATGCGATGAGCGAAGACTATGCAAAACTCATGAAGCATAAATCCCGGGCGACTGCTCCTCACGGGTGCTTGTCCCCCGCGAGCATAACCGCGATGTATGGAGTAAAACTCTGAGATCACGGGCGACTTTCGGCCGCGATGCTTCGACGCCATTGGTCGGCAGAACGAGGTGCACCGAACCACGAGAAGCACGGGATAATTGCTCACTGATCCATGATGCCATTATTGCGCACGTGTCCGAATCTGGAAAAAGGGTGTGCTTGACTGGATTCAGCAAACCCTAGTAGTAATCAAATGAGAGAGATTGGGAATCTTGGAACGGTTGTCGGAATCTAACGGCCCTGATCGAATTTTATGTTTATATAAAAATGTAAAGCCAAAACCCATCGAACTCAGCAGCCTCTGTCGTAACGTAACGTTCTTCTTCTTCTTCGTCCCTCTTCCTCTGCAATCGATCGATTGAGATAGAGAGAGAGAGAGAGAGAGAGAGGGGCCATGTGTGGAATACTCGCGGTCTTCGGTTGCATCGACACCTCGCAAGCCAAGCGCTCGCGTATCATCGAGTTGTCTCGGAGGTTCGCTTCGTTTCGTCGATGCGCCGCCATTCTCATTCTTCTTCTCCCTCCTCTGTCTCGTGGATTCAATGCGATCGAATTCGTCTCGCTTTTGGCATGCTCTGTTTTTGCTGCTTTATCTGATGTGTCTTCGTTGAATCCTGAACTCTTGTGCATCTGTGCATTACCTTAGCATTTCTAAGGGTTCTCTGTCGAAGCATGATTGGTAGCATTCTTTTTTTGGGTGGAGATAGTTTATTCCTTTTTCGGGTTGGAATCTCTGCATCGTGAGTAGAAGTTTTTGACTAATTGGCTCGCTTGTTGGGCTGAAATGGCATGTAGGCTGCGGCATAGAGGTCCTGATTGGAGTGGATTGCACTGTAATGGGGATTGCTACCTTGCGCATCAGCGATTGGCAATCATGGATCCCACTTCAGGAGATCAGCCCCTTTACAACGAGGATAAGACTGTTGTTGTCACGGTACTGTTTAGTTTATGGGATGCTTGACTGTATCTAGTGAATTGGTTGAGGAGGAATGTTCGGTTACTAGAATTAGAGTGGAAGCAAATGCATTTGAATTGTTCTTCGACAAGATAGAACGGCCTTAACAAGTTTCAAGGCTATAATCAGTTGAGGATAAGATTTTGTGGTGCTTTGGGTGAAAGTTACCATTGAAATTCTTCTTTTAGTCTAATATGACTCAACATATGGTCTTTGTTTGCCATGCTGTTTACTCTTTCCTCTTGTTTCAGCAGTGCCGAGGAAGTTGTTGCAGACGACCGATAATGAACGTTGGGTGGTTGTTCTTAATCTCCTGCCTTTTCTATGTGTGATTTGTATTTCTAACTTTATCTTCATGTCTAGGATCGGTTCAATGCTACTCTTCATCAAGTATACTGAGCATTTGGTTCCTTATCTTTATTGAACTTGACCAACAAGTTTTATCTATGCATTTGTCTGTTTTAACATCGTGCTGTTGCTTGTAATTTTTTCTTGTTCCATAGAACTTCTTGCTAGAGGGGATTCATATTCATCGTTGAATATTCTTCTGTTTAACATTTGTTGTGCTTAATCACATTAGAACTGTAGAAACGTTTGACAGAGGGTTAATATTTCAGGTTAATGGGGAGATCTACAACCATGAAGCATTGAGAGCAAAGCTGAAGAATCATCAGTTCCACACTGGAAGTGACTGTGAAGTCATTGCTCATCTGGTAAGTGATTGAGGACTTCCATGGTAATTATAGTGGTTTTGATTCTTTAAGGAGGACCAGCATATTGTACTATATTCATATTACAGTTGCTCAAATGGCTTTTCGAAATAGATGTGTGTCCAGCCATCAGGTTTGTCCACTTTTTAGGTTGAACATAGTTAATCTGGATTTGAAGTTTCCTGGAAATGTATGTACTCGGTGGATTCTTTTGGATACTTTAACTCTCTAATGGTGTGTCAAGGACCAAATTGATTTGCTTCGGAGCCAGATTTTCCTTTTGGCTTTTCTATAGACTGTTTAATAAGTTTGGTATAAATGTTTTCTTCTTCCTCTTTTTGTAGTATGAAGAATATGGAGAAGAGTTTGTGGATATGTTGGATGGCATGTTCTCCTTTGTACTTCTTGACACCCGTGACAAAAGCTTTATTGCAGCTCGGGATGCCATTGGGATAACACCACTTTACATGGGCTGGGGACTTGATGGTATGTGCTTTGACTGGGATGTACATGCTTTAATGGGAACTAAAAGATGAACATCTTATGACCATATGTAATTTCCTTCTAGGTATTAAGGATTCAAAGAACTTTAGGAATGTATTAGCGAATTCTTAGCTAATGCTTCAATTTCATGTGTTTCTAGCTTTTGGCTTTTATTGACAAGTACCAGTGATTTCTAGAATAATTATGCCTCAAGCATCTTTGCAGGATCAATCTGGTTTGCCTCAGAAATGAAAGCCTTGAGTGACGATTGTGAAAGATTTGTGTTTTTCCCTCCAGGCCACATATACTCTAGCAAACAAGGTTCGGTTCATGTATTACTTTTCTTGTTGGTTAGGTTTATCCAATAATAGGGGTCCTTGGAAATTGTTTTATTGCTCTGTAGTGGATATAACCCCAGGGGCATTAATATGAAAAGCCTCCATAGATTGAGTGTTCTGAACGGAGTGGAAAGGTTATTTTATGTTTGGTTATCAAGTTTCTTGCCATTTTTAACTCATCTATTACGAGGTGAGTAATTAAATATAAATGCCTTGAGCTGGTTTTAATATGCAAAGACGCATTTGCGAAACTAATCCTTGAAAAGGAATAAATTTGACCATCTGTATGAATCGTGAACTTTCTAAATTGCTCTTTTTGAGGTAGTTGTAATGTTTTTGTTGCAATTTCTACCGTCCAAGCTAAAGTAGCCATTTGGCAGGTGGCCTTAGAAGGTGGTATAACCCTCCATGGTTCACAGAGCAAATACCTTCCGGACCCTATGACCCCCTTGGTCTTCGTGCAGCTTTTGAGAAGGTGCTTTTGGATTGCTTCATCTAGTATTCTTGATCATAACGAAAAACATCCCCAAAGTTCTTGTTAATGCTTTATATTTCAAGGGAACTTTCTGTGCAAAGTAGTCTTATTTAATTTTTGGCCATAGTTATGTCTTCTTAAGGTTTTGGTGCATTGATTTGTTGAACATTCCAGTTGTACATCACTTATAGCTGATGCTTTGGTAGTGACATACGGCAGTAAAAGTACATGAATTGTTTCTGATGCCTATTGCCACATACTTCTTGTGTATCTCAGTATCTATGACCTTGGATGATCATTCTATTACATTGCCCAGCGTTTTGTTTTAAAAATTCAGTGGAATTTGTAAGCATGTTCCCTCTCTGTTTCTCAATAGAAATTATGAAAAGTTGATGTGAAGTCGGTTACACAATATGGTGTTGTAATGGTGCTTGTCACGTGTATGTGGGTTCATAATATACTATGTGCTGCTTCACTTGGACATACCATGTCTGTATTAGAGAGCTGCCAGCTCGGTCATCCACAGCAGAGCTCCTTTTAGGACAGGATAATTTCTGATTCCACTGGTTGGGAATTGGTATCACCAATATTTCCAGTTTGTGCCACTTCCAATTTTCTAAGGTTATGCATCATTTCATATGAAAGGTCAAGTTGGTTTATTGTGTGTCTGTAAAGCTTGAAAGGGCAACATATTGCAGGTGAAGAACAAAGTTAAAGGATAATATTGCAGATCCGCTAATCAAAGGGTTAAACAAAGAGTTAGTTGAAAAATTGACAAGAAAAGGGGGTGTGTGAGTGGGGTGGGGGTGGGAGAGGGAAACCAGAAGGTAGCGACCAGCTTATTATCAGATTTGATGATTGTGTGGTTTTGGTGACTAACTGTATTAGCGTAGAAAGATGTTGAATGGGGCTTAGTTTGAAGGAATAGGTTAACTAAAGAAGTAGAGAAACCCTATTGGAACTCTTGATGAGATGCTCCTGTTGATATTGGGTGGTATGCATTTGCAATGACATTTTAGAATTAGTTTGGTAAGCTGATTAGAAATTCTACTTGTGAGGAGTACATGCCAAAGTTAGCTTCTCCATCAGTCAAGCCAGAAGACAACCCACGGCATAGCACTCAAATTAGAAGAAGAACAATGAGAAGCGGCGTCTAGACTAAAAATAGAGGATCAAAGTCAGAGTCGAACATGTCCTGTTGTGTAAAAAGGAGCAATGTCCTGGTTTTTTCACTAATCTCAGTAAAGCATAGACAATTTTTTCATTTTGTTAGTTATCCAGAACTTTTTCAAGCGAGTTATATCGAGAAGATTGTGGAGAATCTTTTGAATGATTCCCAAACCTTTCTACTTTTGGCTGTCTTGAGTAATTTCTAAATTGTTTAATTTCTCAAGTGGTTTTTCTCCTCATGCTATGCAGGCTGTCATCAAGAGACTAATGACTGATGTACCCTTTGGTGTACTCCTGTCTGGAGGTCTGGACTCATCTTTGGTAGCTTCTGTAGCTTCTCGTTATTTGGCAGACTCTGAAGCTGCTTGTCAGTGGGGCTCACAGTTGCACACCTTTTGCATTGGTTTGAAGGTGTTCCCATGACATTTCTTTTGACATCATGCTTAATAATTTGCTTAAATGTTCCCGCTGCTGGTGAAGTTTTTGATTGAAGTGCCATGCTGGTGAAGCTATCCTATATGTACTTACTGACATTGCTGATAAAAGGCTACTGCCAAAAAAATTACAGTGCCACTAGTCTATGGAGTACGAAATGTTGTAAATTGTTGGGAAATGTCCTCTTGTAATAGATAATCATCATGTATTATATTGATAGACAGATACTTGTCTAGAAAAAAGGGACGGTGGCTCCATTATATAAGACTGATAATCTTTTCTCCTAAGGTGGGACTAAAATGTCTTGTGGCAAAAGAATCACATTTTCATAATTACAGACATTGGTTATAGAGAGCGGTTACATTTGGCATAGCCATTAAGAATGAAAAAAAATGGTCAACATAAGTTGTTGACTGTTACTTGGAAGATAGTGCAATTGATTATGGACATAAAAGGAGGAAACGTTGAACAGAAGGGTTTTCATCTGCGTTGTCGAGCTGGCTTTTTCAGGAATATGCTGGATTGGAGGACATCTATTGGGCTTATAGATTAATGTTTGCCAACTTTAATGGTTTGGGACCTTCATATGTTTGGATATAATTTGTGAATCTGTTATGGTCAACTGGTATAGATAGAGAACTGTTGATTTCTGCTGTTTGTGCAACATATACAGTCATGATTCTGTGGTTGATATCAGTGACTGGAATCTTATTATGATCTATTTTGTTCTGATTTTTCTTTAAACTGTTGGCCAGAGTTCTCCTGATCTAAAAGCTGCAAGAGAAGTAGCAGATTATCTTGGAACTCGCCACCATGAATTTCACTTCACTGTTCAGGTTTAATTTTTATTTTTCTAGCTAGGAGAGAATTGTATATCTGTTGTTATCTTTATGATTGATACTAATCGAAAGTTTCTTTTTCCTCAAACCAGGAAGGCATAGATGCACTTGAGGAAGTTATATATCATATCGAAACATATGACGTGACTACCATTAGGGCGAGCACTCCAATGTTCCTGATGTCTCGAAAAATTAAATCATTGGGAGTGAAGATGGTGATTTCAGGGGAAGGTTCAGATGAAATATTTGGAGGTTACTTATATTTCCACAAGGCACCTAACAAGAAGGAGTTTCACGAAGAAACTTGTAGAAAGGTATTTTAATTTTCCGTGGGATATTTACATATCCTTCTTGTACGGCTAACTTGAGGAAGGATATGATAGCTCTCTTGCGCTGAGTTCTACTGATAACGTATTGCTTGTTCACTTGTTTTGTTTTCAACAGATCAAAGCTCTTCATCTTTATGACTGCTTGAGGGCAAACAAATCAACTTCAGCATGGGGTGTTGAGGCTCGGGTGCCATTTTTGGATAAAGAATTCTTAAGCGCAGCAATGAGTATAGATCCTGAATGGAAAATGGTGGGTTACTTCGACTCTGTTGTTGTCCTTTTCACATATAATTAGATAAAGCCTGGACCTTATCTATGATAGTGGTTGGCTGCATGGTTAGTCTATGGCAACTGCAATTTTGCATCATGATCAGTTTATCAGATGAACAGATTTGAGTATAGCAGATTTATTCTGTTCTTTCCACGTATTCTCATTTTTTGTTGCCATCTCTCTCTGTCTCTGTCTCTTCCATTTTAAGTGTGCAATAGAGAGCATCAAATTCTATTCGGAACTTGCCTAATAGGTTGTCTGGTCTTTTGGCATAAATGTTGGAGGCTTGGAGATGGTTGTTAATCTAGAAGAATCAATGCTGGGGTCTGTTTTCTGAAGGTTTTGTGCCAAACCTGATGTCTTTACTAATCCCGCCGAATGCAGGTGAGACCTGATCTAGGGAGGATTGAGAAGTGGATCCTACGCAATGCATTTGATGATGATCAGAAGCCTTATCTACCAAAAGTATAAAGCTCTCTCTTTGTTTTAACTGCTGACCTGTCACCTAGCATATTGTCATTTAACCCACATGCTCAGACATCTACATATGTCTGGATCATTAACTGAAGGATACGTTACCTCATATTTCAGTTTCAATAGTGATTTTTTGTTGTTGATCCATATTGACATGGTTTATTTTGGTTCCAGCATATACTGTACAGGCAGAAGGAACAGTTTAGTGATGGAGTGGGTTACAGTTGGATTGATGGCTTGAAGGACCATGCTAACGAGCAAGTATGAGATCATATAAGCTTCTTGTAGTTATAAGTTCTCTCCTAGTTTATGTTAAGCTATAGGTGTTTTAGATTGTACAATAGCGACGATGAAGTATCCAGTAGTGTATAGGCAATATATGTCAATTTTATTGGTTCGAATTGATCTATTCCTAAACCTGAGAACACTGGGTTTTCTTTTCTCACAAAATTATGTTTTAATCATCCTTTGCCAGGTTACTGATGCAATGTTAATGAATGCAAGCTTTGTCTACCCGGAAAACACTCCTACAACCAAAGAGGCATATTACTATAGAGCTATCTTTGAAAAGTTCTTTCCCAAGGTGAGTTTAGTGCTTTCTTCACCAGTGGTTGGTATGTTATTTGGACTCTCTCTCTCTCAGCACATGCCATCTGGTCTGGAACTAATGGTGATTATATCTATGAGGGTTGTTAGGTCCCCTCAGCACTATCAATTTTTTTTTGGGGTTTTATTTTTCCAAATCAATGCATATTATGCTGTTGTATAGGGTCGTGGAAGCTACATGGGAATCACCATAGCTTATCATGAAATGAGATGTGATTTAATTGGGATAATTCGAACTCCTCGCACAAAAAAAGCCTTGAAATTGTCATCTATATGGATTTCTCCTACTCTTGCATTCCAGTGAGCCTGGATCTGGATTTAAGTGACTAGAGAAACCGGATGTTCACTTTGAAGCTTTCTCTTCTGTACCTAAGTTTCACTTGCATGGAAATTAACAAATTGTGATGATAAGTCCATATATCCACTTTTCAGTTAATGACTACATCATATGAAGATAGCCAATTCTGTCATTGAGAATTCTCTTCTCTAGAGTAACAGTCTTAGGACCAAAATTACAGTCAATGCCAATTGTGTTGGAGTTTCCTTTTAGCAAGGTTAGATGTGTTGAAAAGTGTATCAGACTTGCTTGACAGATCTCTGCATTTTGTTGCTTTCTTTGCTCTGCTTATTCCATAGATTGACTGATTATCTCTGCTTCTGAGCAGAATGCTGCAAGATCTACCGTTCCGGGGGGTCCTAGTGTGGCTTGCAGTACTGCAAAAGCAGTTGAGTGGGATGCTGCATGGTCAAAGAATCTTGATCCGTCTGGTCGTGCCGCCCTTGGTGTCCACGAAGCTTCATACAAGGAAGCAGCAGAATCTAAGAATACCGGCACGACTAATGGTCCCTCTCACAAACTACAAGAAGTCCTTGTAGATTAGACCACTATGGTTGCTTGATTGGGACTTGGCCCATTTGGAGTTCTTGGAGAATTTACGACCATAACTGACAACAACGGAAAGGTATGATGCTTGTTTTATAATGTGGGTTGAATTCAATACAAGCAGTAACTTGCAATGATCTCTAAGATCTGGGAACAAGATCTAGAATGGACGAAAAAGGAAGCATTAATCTTCGTTGGTTATTTTCTTTTGGATGTTGATGTATTTATCCTACTTAGTTTATGGAAGACCTTGGGCTATAGCTCTAATTTGTTTGCTGTAGAAGCCTAAGGAGGTGTTTATAACCACAATTAATTAGAATTTATCTCTATGCTATGTTGAACTCCTTTTCATTTCATCATGCTTAATCATAGTCATATAGTTGTTCTGGTTTCTCGTGCTAACTGGTTGATTCCGAAGCTTAAACTCTAGAGCTTACTTTGTCCTTTCATTCTTTGAAGATTCTCCTTGTGTTGACTATAAATGTAGTTGTGGTCAATAAGACAAGGGAGAATAGTTAACTTGATATAAGCAAGAGTTGTGGGAATATTGCATGTGTTTTTCTTTATCATCGACTTGACTTGCTTAAGCTTGTTTAGAATGTAGAATCATGCATTGTAGATTCTTTTTATGTTGTTGGACTCAAGCCAAACCATGCTCGAATTTATTCGACATGGATGGAATGGTGCGTCGTGGTTAAATCATGAAATGAATTGAATGGATAACTGAATCACATTATTTATGCATGCACTATGTGAATTGCTTTGAATCCTATGGCGTGAGTCATGAATTATCAGATTTCTAGAATGTTAGGTATCTATCTGCTGTCTATGGCTGTCGATGTGGTCTGACGAGTGTTTATTTTGATCTTCTCCAGATTCAGTAGCAAGAGGAGGCATATGTGGTCGCATCTTGAAATTCCTTTTATTTATCGTAAGAGAGAGTAACTTGTATATGTGGATGCAGTAGCTTTATGCTCTTTCTGGTTTTTTCCTGGTTTAGTCGCTCGGTTTCATAGTCTACTTGATTACGTTCTCATAGGGTGGGCAGAATTTGCTGAAAGTTCTAGTGGCATGAATGGAGCTATATCCTTGTCTTGCTTCGTTGTTCATGCTCGTGGATATGCATAATCACATCGAATTTTCCCTTAGTAAGCACTTAATAGGAAGGTTGCGGAGTCGGTTGTTTTCGTGTTTGAGATATAAATGACCGAATTCTAGAGCATGGCAAAGTCATTTTCAGAATATTTCGCTTGGTAGGTGGATTCGAAAAAGGGTAAAAATCCATCGGCAACATTTCAGCAAAAGTAAAATTGTGCTGGCCGATTTTTGTAGATTTTTCTTAGCTCGATGGCAGGGGAATATCTCTCTCTAGCTGAGATAGCACATCACAATCGATCAGGTTTGTCTGAGGTCCAACGATCAGGTTTGTCTGAGGTCCAACGATCTTGGTCGATGGCAGGGGAATATCTCTCTCTAGCCAAAGGACTAAGAAATTTACCAAACTTGGTAGAGCAATTGCAAGATATCTATATTTTTGGAACTTATATTGAAGAATAAAAGTTGATAAAATGGAAAAATAAGAAGAGTTAATATCATGGAAAACTCTAAATTGGTACATTTGTGATATATATATTAAATTATTTTTTCAACTTTAAAAAATTTCAAATTGGTACATTTATGATAAATTTATTCACTGTTAGTTTTCGTTAAATTTAACGTCGAATTATTAAGTTGGATGAGACGTGATAGATAACGGATATACCAATTTGAGGGGTTTTTTGTTACCTTCTATTTATCATAGATATATCAATTTGAAATTTTTCGTGATATTAATTCAATTTAGTGAATGGTAAATTTGTCACAGGTATAATAGTTTGGCGTTTTTTTGTGGTACAAAATCAATTTAGGGTAAATTTGTTGCAAATGCATCAGTTTGAGGTAAATTTATTACAAGTGCATCACTTTGAGGTTTTTCGTGGTAAAAAAAATAGTTTGGGATAAATTTATTATCAATGTACAAGTTCGGGATTTTTCACAATATTAACCCAAATGAAAAAGCACTAAAATCAATAAATTTGTGATAATTGATCAAGCTAACGCAACAAATACATCATAATCTTCGCGATTGCACAAGCCAAGGCCGCAGTCATTGCATCCACAGTACTCCGTGTTCTTCAACCTCGCCTCTCTTGTTCTATCCCTCCTGTCCACATCCGCCACGTCTGCGATCCTCAGTCTTGTTGTGGTCCTCACTCCTCACTGACGGAGGCTTCACATCATTGGAAAGACGTCCTCTCGATGACCAGCCGATCCTCACCCACGTCTCCATGTCCATGCCCGAAGACTCCAAGACGATTCTCCATGGAATCTCCGCTCTTCCCACCACTCTGGACTGGCGTCCGATGGGGCCAAGGACAGAGGCTTTGCTCCGCGTCCGAAGCTTGAAGACTATGCTTTCTTGCCTCAGGGCCTCCACGGAGTCCTCGTTCTCAGTGCATTCCAGAGACAAGGACTCGTTCCAATGCGAGCCCGAACTTGACGGTGATGGAAGCTCCTGCGTGCTCAGTTAGATCTTCTGGCTGGCGTTCCCTGCAGAGAGGTAGAGCCTGAGGAAGACAGTGTCCGTGGGATGGACAAGGTCCATGTTCTTGGCTTCTATGATTCTGATTTCGCAGCTGGAAGAAAAATGTGGTCTGGAAGCACCCATTCCTCACAGCAACATTGACTTTTTTGTGTGAGAGAGAGTTGAAGCTGTGGGAAAGAGAGGGAGCTCTTGTAGGGTTTTGTATAAGCGACGGTGGAAAGTTGATCATACTTCATTTTCTAAACTCAATAGTTGAGATACCCATCTGGATGATGGAGTATTAAATGGTCCAATCTCCTCAATGCCTCTTAGACGGAGTAACATACTACCCCAGAATTAGAGGTGGCCACGGTTCGGAACCGCCGGTTTCGGTTCCGGACTATCATAAACCGGAACCGGAACCGGAACCGGAACCTTGAAGGCAGTTCCGGTTCCGGTTCATGAACCGGCGGTTCGGGCCGGTTCAAGGGCCAGTTCCGTCCGGTTCAAACCGATTTTCAAATAAAACTTTAAGAAATAAAAAAAATTTTAAACAATGAATTATGAAATAAAAAAGATAAAATTATGAAATAATTAATTTTCAAATACAAATTGTAATCAAATTTATGGATCGGGGGAAAAAAAAGGGAGGGAAGAAAGGGCTTGAACTTAATGAATTATCATTAAGCGCCTACATATCTTCTTGGAGATAGAAGAATCAAAGCCCATATAGTTCTTTTACCTTTGATAACCTCATACTTACCTCATCATCAATCGTCGCTACCTGTGGCGGTGATACCCATGGCGGTGATATCTTCGTCATTGAAGAATTCGGCTTCGTTGTTGCGATCCATTTCTTGTTGTCGATATGCCGCCTTTGTCCAATCATCGACACAAATTTGAACTTCAACTGAATCCAGAGATAATCTCGAACGTTGATCATCCAAAATATTACCTCCAATACTAAATGCTTATTCAACCGCAATGGTTGAGCAAGGGGTTGCTAAAATCTCTTTTGCAATGTGAGCTAATACTGGAAATTGAGTTGAATGATTATTCCATCACTTTAGAATTTGAAAATCAATGTCGTCTGATTGAGGAAACTCAAATTCAGTAGTTAAATAAATTTCTATTTCATAAATATTTCCCATTATTCCCTTTTGTCTTTTTTTGTCTATTTATTAGATTTCTAGACCCTCTACCTAGGTGCTTACCTTGCATGCCACTAACTTGGGAAGAAATTCTACTATCACCAACTATATTATATCTATTACAAAAATCATTATACAATTCTACTATTATATCTTTAACTTCTTTTTCTATATCTCTAATATTTACGGTTTCAATCAAATGTAAACACTCATAGTATGAATTCAAATCATCAAGTAAGCCCTCCATTTTCGTACGTGGATCCAAAACACAAGCAACCAAATAGATAATAGGAATTTTGGTATAATATTGTATCCATTTCGTTCGCATTGCTATAATAGTTGGACCTAATTGATTATCGCCTTCATTTTCTTGAAAAATATCAACAATATTTAGACACTCTGTTAAAAATAAATGTGTAGTAGGAAAATAAACACCGGATAAAGTATAAGTTGCATTATTAAAAACTTTTAACAAATCTAAAATTCTTCTGCAAATATCCCACTCTTGTGGGTATAAATTACTTGAGGAACATAATTCGCAAAAAATGTACATAATAATTCTTTATATGAAAAAGATTGATTAAGCAACTCGTATGTAGAATTCCAACAATGTGGAACATCTCTTGGAAATTTTTTTGGTTTTTTTCCATTTTGTTTACAAAATTTACTCCATTCTCTCATAACTTGGGAATGTTTCCATAAATATGTAATTGCTGTTTTTATTGGACGAAGAGCATCTTCAAGAGTTCGTAAACCATCTTGTACGCATAAATTTAAAATATGGCAAGCACATCTAATGTGAAAAAAATTTCCACCAAAAGCGGGTTTACAAATTGTTTCTAACTCGCGAACAGAAGCAGTATTTGACGCGGCATTATCAAAACCAATTGAAAAAATTTTATTAACCAATAAATATTCTTCTAAAACTTGCTTAATTATTCTATAAATATTATGTGCCGTATGCGATTCATCAAAAACTCGAAATGCAATAATTCTTTTTTGAATGTTCCATCATCATCTATCCAATGACATGTAATACCCATATAATAATGAGTTTGCCAAGGATCACTCCAAATGTTGTTACCTATATGCACACGTCCATTGAAAAATGCAAAAAAATTTCTCAAATCATCTTTTCCTTTTTTATAAAGTTTAAACATTTGGCGTTTAACCGTATTTCTCGAAACGGGTTTTACTTGTGGAGTACATGCATTTTGTACAAAAGTATTAAAACCAAAATTTTCACCAAAATTAAACGCTAAATGTTCAACGGCAGTAAATTTAGCAAGTTCTTCTTCATAATTATTTCTATCGTAACGAAATAAATTAGAAGTGTTAGAATCGACAAACTTGGGAATTTGTTGTTGCCTCGTGTCGATCCCGAATTCTGTTGGATGTTTTGACGCCAAATGTCGACGATATGTTCCATAGCCGCTTCCAGTTGTAAACTTGTATACCTTTTTGCAATGGTTACATATGAGATTGTAGTTGTTACCTTCTAAATGTTGCTTGGTGAAGTGTTGCCATATGATGGATGCACTGCCTCGACTCATTTTTTTATTGTTGATGCTTCTTCGGTATTGGTAGTTGGTTGTAGACTTTCTTGCGTCGGGATGTGCTCGACATTAGGAATAACGTTGATATCATCTTCGTCATCGTATCCCCAATGTGCATACTCATGAGGATCATGAGAATAATTGGATTCTTCGGGAATCATCGGGCTCTTTCCTCTTCCCCTAGCCATTTTTTGAGAGAATTGAGTGGAAGAAATTAAGCGAATTTGAGAGAATTTGAGCAAAGTTGAGAGAATTTGAGAGAATTTGAGAAATGAGAGAATTTGAGGGAAGTTGTGAGGAAAAATGAAAGGTGAATATGGATATTTATAATGGTTATAGTTATTTTTTAAATTAAAAAAATTATTTAATAATTATTAAAAAACAAAAAAAACTAATAAACGGCTATACGGCTATAATATAGCCGTTTGGGCCGGGCCGGTCTGGGAAAATTACAACTCGAAACCGACCCATCCCACACGGGCCGGTTCCGATTCGCAATGAACCGGCCCGTTGACCGAGCCGGTTCCAGGTTTGACTCGGGCCGGTTCCGGGCCGGAACCGGCCCGTGGCCATCTCTACCCAGAATCGAAATCCGAGATCCAGCATAAGATTGCATGAATCTCGTAGTGGCTAGCCCACAAACGAACGATTTATTACTTATGTACTAAACTAAGCCGTGGAGATAGAACATAGCTGACAATTCGCATCTACAGTTGGAAAAATTACCCAAAAAATCATAAATCCAATGCAGTTTCGATCATGTTAACTTTGCCAATTGATTTCTAAATCATTTCATATTTTTTTAATAGAATATGTCTAGCCAATTTTGGTAAAAAAATTACTGATGTGGACACTAATAGTCTTACATGGCACTAGCGGTGCTGATGTGGACAAAATTTTTAATAATATTTAACAATTTTCAAATTTATTTTTCAACTGATTATTTTCTTTTTCTTTTTTTTTCCTTTAAAATGGTTAGCAAGGGTTTTGCTGTCTTCAATATTAGCCAGCGAGAGTGTTGTGGCCCTTGTCTAATAGCTAGCAAGGGCCCGATGACCATCATTGGCCACTTTAAGCGGAAAAAAAGGAAAAGGAATACAAAAAGGAACAAAAATGCTTAAACATATATAAAAATAATTAATGTTAGCGTTCGACTGTGCCATGGAGGACTATTTGTAATAGTTTTTCTATGTGGATTTACATTAATTGAAATTGACATTTATTGCATAAACGGATTGATCTAATAAAATAACATATAAGAATTCTCGATCATTTTGATATGGGTTGGCTAGGTGGACTGAGTAAGGCTTGGCTCATAATGAGAGGGCCGAGGGCCAGAAACTTTATAAATAGGCTCAAGTCCCTACTCTAGCCTTCTAACGCAAAAAAAAAAAGAACGTACCTTTTCACTCACAGAGGGGTTGTTCATTTGGCTAGCGCTGCGAGAAAAAATGGAGGAGAAACACTTGAGTTTATCGTCAGTCCACATCAAGTCATAATTCATTCTAAATCAGGTGTTTGCTAATCACTCTTCTCTATGATGTATCGTGTTTCTAGTTCTCGTTATGGCGATCATTGAGCGTGTCACATTCATGGCTTACATTTGATATCAGAGCCGCCTAATCAAGAATGGAAACCATGTTGTTTTGGCATATTTTTGAAAGTTTTGTCCATTAAAAACTATGTTTAATTACAAATTTGGACTCATCTCGTCAATATGAGAAGATTGAGTTGTTGCACTTCTCCGAAGGAGACTAGGAATCGAGTCACACACCCCCAAGCTTCGTGGTGGAGTCAGCATGCCACGTTCACAATTTTATGCATTTTTCTTTGGTGAAATTTTGTTTTGATCATATAGTTGGATAGGGCTCATTGAGATGATCATTTTGAGTGATTGCACGCGTCAATGGGATGATTACGAGTGGTCCTCACTTTCTCGACACGTGAAGTGTCGCGACAGTTAACCATCAATGATCAAGGCTGATGTCAGTGACCCATGATCTGGGTCTGACCCTTTGACTTGACCCGACTCGACTAACGACCTGACTCGATCGACCGTTAATTGGTCAAACTAATTAGACTAGTCGAAAGTTGAACTAGCTAGATCGATTGGGGTTTGGACAGGTTGTATTGGTTATCAAATTGGACGACTCATGCTCATGTGCGTAGCATGCGTCGCGTGTGTACCTCACACACTGAACCTTTAAGTGGCATGTAAAGGTGTGCTTGATCTATGTTTAGAATGTTCTTGGTACTGGCGAGCTCGTATGGTCTTGTTCTACATTGTAGTATATACATATTACATATTTGATGCTTTTATGGGTGGAAAAATGCATGTGAAACCCTATATACATGTATTATTAAAGGTATTTTTGGCATTTTTTATTATATTTCCATATGGTTTCCAAAATAATGATCCTAGCTCACATGTTTATGATCACATTCAGTACATATAGAGCTAATTCATTGATATATGTCAATGAATGCAACACTTAATTGGCATCATATGTGATTTTAGTGACAAATTGGCCCATCTTCAAGTCTAAAATTACTTGTATATAATATATGTGAGACACAAGATTTATATCCTTGATATGAGAGATTTTTTAGTATTCAATTGGGTAGTGACCGATAAGTGACACTCTTGATTGGAGTTGAGAAATATTGATCTCATATTGTGGTGGGATATCTCTTTATTCTAATGCGTGATCATACTGCTAAAGGAGGCACATGCTGTATATATTTTTATGGCCACTATTATGTAGAGGGTATATAACTACATGTCATGTATTCTGCCAAAGAGTGATTACATTATGATGGGTGTAACTCTCAGAATGTATACTTATTCGATTTCAAGTTACATAGCACTGATTTATAAAGGGTCACATGTACAATATATGGTTGAGGACTAATTCTTAGTTGTTTACACACCAAAAGGTAGTGATTCACATATGTTGGAATATGTTCTCATGGTCACTGTCATGTGAAGATTCTACATTTGCATGTCATGTATTCTACCCAAAGGTAATTACATGATGATGCACGTAACCCTCAAGATATGTATTTATAGGGTTTTAAGTTACACAGTGCTTACGTGATTATAATTATACACATTGCTTGTTTAATCAATCATCTTCTCTATAAAATGCAACTTATAAGGAGTGAGGTTTATACTAGTTCAATAGTAAAGAAATGAGGGGAGAATTTTCTGTTTAAGATGGAACTGGTAGATATTCATATTGCTTTTACTAAGGATTAGCCAGCTGACCTCATTGAGATCATTTTGAAATCCCAAAAAGCATACTTTATTGCTTGGAAAAAGAGCAATAGAATTTTCTTATTATCTAGGAAGCGATCCGTTCAGGAACACTTGAAAAGTGGTTTGTTAGCTGACTGCATTGTTAGACAAATGATAGAAGTTTTGGTGATTAGGAATCATGTTTCGTTTAACGCCGATATAAGGATATTTTTGCAAGGATTTTCCAACATGAATTTTGATGGTTCTGGTGGAGTTCAAGATTACGCCATAAGAATGGTAGATTGATAGAACAAGGGGTCTAAAAATCATACTTATATAGGAGATCATGAAATTATTGGTCATTCTAACTGTTTGTATGTTAAGATAGTAAGTATCCTTTTAAAAAGGATGGTAACCACTATTTTTGTTTTTTGGTAAGAAAAATTATCACATAAAGAAAAACTGCGATGAATTTAAAACTTAATTATCCAAATGTGAGCATTGGTATTTATTTATGAATCCAACCTATAAGTAAGCTTTATTTAGTCCATGGAGGCTAGATAGTGGTGCAACCAATCATGTTGTGTTTACCATACATGGATTTATGAATCGAAAAAAGCCAAATCAAGATGAATCAGTGCCCACTATAGGAAATAGTAATAAAGTCAACATTGAATTTATGGGAGATGTCATTTCAAATCTAGATTTTGGATTTAATTTTGACATTAAGAAACGTATTTTGTATACCTTCATTTAGACAAAACTTAGTTTCTATATATATTATTTACGGACATGTGTGGTTACTCTTTGAAATAAGAAACAATAGTATTTCTATGTTCTTTAATTTGAATAAGGTTATGTGCTGTTATATGTCCAATGGATTGTACATATTGTGTTTTACTCCGAGTGATATATATACAGTACTTATGCGGCTAAAAAAGTTATTTCCAAAAGACCTTTACCTAGAAAACAGTCTTATGCATTGTGACAAATAAAGGCTGACATCCTACCTACTCTTGAAAGTGACATGAACACCTATGTAGCCTTTTCTAGTGGTAAAATGACTAAGATAAGTGAGAAACACTACAATACACAATTATGACCTATTAGAGGTCATTCATATTAATATTAGTGGACCCTACATGGAAAATTTTGTGTAGAAATTTTTATTTAATTATTTTTATTGACAACTACTTCAAATATAATTATCTGCATTTAATTAAGGAAAAGTCTGAATCTCTTAATAAGGTCAAGATTTTATCGAATTAAAGTTGGGTAACAGTTGGGAAAGGTCATAAAGGTTGTTAGATATGACCAAGGTAGTGAGTATTTTAGCAGACATGGTGGTGTTAGATATCCTAAAGATTCATTTGCCAAATACTTAAAGGATTCTAAAATAGTAACTTAGTTTATTAAATTTGGGAGTTCTAAACAAAATGGTGTAGCCAAAAAGGCACAATCGCACATTTATGGATATGAAATATGATTAGTAGGACCAACTTATCTATTTTTTTTATGGGTAAAGCTTTGAAAGCAACCCTATACATTCTAACCTGCGTTTTTACCAAAGCTGTTCCATTGACTCTTTTTGAGTTATAGAATGGTCGTAAACCTAGCTTGAACCACATTAAGGTTTGAGGTTATCCTATAGAAATAAAGTTATATAATCAAACATTAAGCAAGTTGAATTTCATAATCATTGGTGTTACTTAGTATATTACCCAAATCATTTCAAGTGGATATGGATATATGATCCCAATGGAGGCATAGGACTTGTGGAATCATAGGTAGTGAAGTCTTTAGAATTTGATGTGGTTGAAGATGATAGCTACTCATAGACTTCTTGTTGTTCGTTGAGTTTGTCTTAGAGGGTATATGTTGATTGTATTTTGGAAAGATTTAGTATGTAGCACTGCAATTTAGGAATTGATATTGTCATTAAGAGTGATAAACTGAATCTATTATAGTGTCTTCATATGGATGATTAGAAAGCCCGAATAAGGAATGTACTTTATGCTAGTGTATTTGGAAGCATAATGCATGCTCAAGTTTCTACTAGACTAGACATTATTTTTGCAAAATGATTTCTAGGCATGAATAAGTTAAATCCAAAATATGATCACTAGGTTGACACCATGAAGGTTTTAACGTACTTAAGGAGGATAAAAGACTATATGTTGATATACAAACATGTTGAGGGCCTGTGACCATAAGGATATTCAAATGTAGACTGTGCTAGCTATTAGAATGACTAGAAGTTGGTCATCTTTATGTTAGCAATAGATGCATTATCATGTAAAAGGGAGAAACAAAAATCTATATCATTCTTTACTATGCAAGCAGGGTTTATATTATGAGTTTTGGCTGCTATTCAAGTTAAATGATTTAGGAACCTCATTAAGGAGTTGGTTATATTTGATTGTATAGATAGACCCATATAGTTATATCGTGATAATAGCTTTATGGTGTTTTTTATTAACAACAATAAAGATCTCAAGGGGTCCAAGCATATGTCAGTCAAGTTTTTGACCATAAAGGAAAATAGTTGAGAATGGTGACTTTGTAGTAGAGCATTTTTTCACAAATGATATGGTTGCTGACCCATAAACAAAACGCTTCACCCTTCGAAGCATCATGGGATACTGTTGTTTAGTTGGAGCTGTTTTGATTTTGTTCTAATAAAGTTTACATTTATGTTTGTTACATTAGTAACAATGTTTGATATTTATCAACTCTTTTGTATTTAATAAGGTGCTTATGAATGCTTGATTATCATGTTGAATACATATATGTGCTGAAAATCTCAAGGCATTGTATGAATATTAAGTAAAGGCTAGGGGCATTTAATTATTGGCCTTAAGGATGAAACATATCTAATGGAAGTTCATTGGAATCATATATGATATTCTCTTATGGTACATCAAGTTTTATGACACTTAAGGAGAGAGAATGTGATTGATAAAGGGAATGACACATAAATAATCACTATTTTTTTAGGTGCTATTCATTTGCCACCTACCATATTGAATTCATATTAGTATGGTTAAAGGCATCCATGACCATGAAAGGCTCTGTGTCTATTGATGCATTTACCATCATGATTTGGTGCTTGAGACTTTATAGGATCGGATTGACTATTAGGAATATCTCTAGACCAGCATAAAGGTGCACACATACAGTACAGTTTTAATTAATAGAGGCAAAATGGGAAAATGTAAGAGTTTTCTAAGTAGGCTTACATTAATTGAAATTGATATTTATTATTTAATAGTGTTGGTCTAATAAAGTAAGGTATAATGATTCTTAATCAGTTTAATATAGATTGGCTAGTGTGGGTCAAATTAGGCCTGATCCATAATGAGAGGGCCCATGGTCAGAAACTCTATAAACAGGCTAATAAATATCAATTTCAATTAATGTAAGCCTACATAGAAAACTCTTACATTTTCCCATTTTGTCTCTATTAATTAAAACTGTACTGTATGTGTGCACCTTTATGCTGGTCTAGAGATATTCCTAATAGTCAATCCGATCCTATAAAGTCTCAAGCACCAAATCATGATGGTCTAATAAAGTAAAGTATAATGATTCTTAATCGGTTTAATATAGATTGGCTAGTGTGGGTCAAATTAGGCCTGATCCATAATGAGAGGACCCATGGTCAGAAACTCTATAAACAAGCTGAAGTCCCTCCTTTAACTTTCTAATGTAGAAAACAGAATGTACCTTTCCGTTTATGAAGGGATTATCTCATTCGACCAGCGCTTTGAGAGGGAACAGAGGAGAAACGCTTAAGTTTGTCGTCGTTTCGCATTAAGTCACAATAAATTCTAAGGAAAGATGAAATGGTCTATTCATGTTTTCTGCTTCATATGATGGACAAATACTGCTGCTTATGAAATATGAAGAGCTCTCTATACCCAGGAGAAATTTTCCCAAGCCAGGGAAACAGAACCAAAAACCAAATTTGATAAAATCAATTAACCAGAGAACTTTCAGAGTTTTTTTCATTTTTCTTCTTACAAATAGAAGATTTTCACGAGTAGCAGGAGGTAGGCATTGGACGCTCCTGTGCTACTCCGACCTGTGCTGCTCGATTTCCGGCGTTTTTGTCGGTGGTTTTCGGTGAGCTTCGACCTCAAGCGTCGCCCACCCCTCCTCTTCGGTCTCACCGGAGGAATTTGCATGTGTTGCTGTCCCGTCTCCTACATTGCAGATCTAAAAATCTGCTCGAGGTACTGTAGCTCGCTCCATAGAAAGTGTGATTCCAAGCATCCCGTCGGTTTGTTCTTGCTGGGTTTTGACTATTGGGGTCGCCTCACCGCTGTCATCGTTTGCTCTGGCCGGTTTGCTCTGTGGTGTTGTTTTGTGCCCCGATTTCTGGTTCTTACGTTTGGTGCTACTGTACATCTATTTCAATGAAGTTGCTGTAATTTCCCAATGCCGCCTAAACCAGCACTTCAGCCTGTCCCGAGGAAGGCTTCCATGGACTTAGGGAAGACTAAGGCTGGTAAGGAGCCCAAGAATGTCCCGAGTGTTACCTTCGGTGCGAATACAAGCAACCCCATTGGAGAGGCCTTGGCTAATGCTAGTAAAACCCCTGTGGATGCTGGTCGCCCAAATGTGTCTGGGACCTCTGCTGCTGGCAATGAAGCGCTGAAGCATCGCCAAGGGAGGCGCTCTCGGAGTAGGGGTCGCTCCAGCTCTAGGAATCCTCGTCCAGCCCCTGCCTCAGGTGGGGAGAATCCCCCTCAGTGCTCTTGGGTGGCAAGGGGCTAGTGCTCCCGTCTAGAAGAGGATTGGCGTGGGCAACCCTAACCGAGGATGTCACAACCAGTTTAGACAGATCAGATTTTTTCCCAGGCGGTGGGCTAATTATACGGTTGCTTAGCTGAGCAATTAGGGGTATATGATCCTCATCTTCACTGCCCACATTGCTGACAATATCCTCAATCTCATCATCCGAACCAGACGATGATGCCAAAGCTTCACTAGAGTCGCCCGAGTGCAGGGGAGAGTCTCGGTTTATACCATCAGCTGGGATGAACAAAGGGTTTTGTGATACTTCACAAAGCCCTGCAACAATTTGTTGTTTCCCTTGCAGAGTCATAGCTTTAGGGGTTTGTTTCTTAGCACGAGACGTTTTTCTCTCCACCGTCTTCCATCCCTCCTGGGCCTGAGAAAGAGCTTGAGGTGTCTCCTGCACCACCTCAGTTACAGCCAACACAGGAGAATTCATCTGAGCATTAGGTGCTACCTCAATATCCTCAGCTGGATTGGAATCAGGGCATTTGTGGCCAAAGGTGCCACATTTGGCGCATGATATAGGGCGCCATTCATACTCTAGCAAAATAGGGTGAACAACCCCAGAATCCAGAGCCACTTCAACAGAATCCGGTAGGGGGGAGCTAGCGTTTATTTCGACGCATACTCGGACAAAGGAGATCATCTTTAAGCAACTAAACAAGGATTCCTTCTCGGACATCTCGGGCCGCACTTTGGAAGCAAGGAAGGCACTTGTTGATATCCAAGAGGCATTGCTCATGGACCCTCAAAACAGCAGCTTGGCTAACCTTGAGAAACTCCGGCTAAAATCCTTCTCCGACCTACGGCTTCAGGAGGAGTCTTTCTTCAGACAGAAGTCTCGGATTAAGTGGCTTAAAGAAGGTGATCTCAATACTAAGTATTTCCACCACTTTGTTAATAAAAGGCGTCTGCACAATAGGATCCTATTGATTTCTGATGCAGAGGGGAACCTCCTCACCGAGCTGCCTTTGGTCCAACAACACATTGTTGGTTATTATGAGCAGCTGTTTGGCTCGGGTCCGCAAAGGGAACTACTGTCTATGGAGGAGGTTCGCTCTATTATTGCTAATCCTCTTACTGCTGACCATATCCAGTATCTTTCTAGGCCTGTTTCTGATATGGAAATTCGCAATACATTGTTCTCATTGGCTAGTAGTAAAGCTCCGGGTCCTGATGGCTTTAATGTTGAGTTTTTCAAAACATCTTGGGATATTGTTGGTCATTCAGTCACTGCTGCTGTTAGAGATTTTTTCCTTTCGGGTTTATTGCTCAAGGAAATGAATGCCACGATTCTAGCCCTTGTCCCTAAGGTCCCGAATGCTGTATCCATGGGGGATTTCAGACCAATCTCTTGCTGCAATACAATCTACAAATGCATCACAAAAATAATGGCCAACAGAATTGCTACGGTCTTACCGCACGTGATTAGCCCACAACAGAATGCCTTTGTCAAGGGGCGGAGGATTAGTGACAATATCCTCATTGCTCAAGAACTTTTCAGTGGCTTTCACCATGAACCTTACTCTCCGAAATGCGCCATAAAAGTTGACTTCCACAAGGCGTATGACACTGTTAGTTGGGAGTTCCTTCGGGTTGCCTTGCTTGCTTTTGGTTTCCCGGATAACTTTGTGAAACTCATCATGGAATGTGTTTCCTCCCTTTAGTTCTCGGTCTCAATCAACGGGGAGCTGCATGGTTTCTTCTCGAGTGGGAGGGGCATCCGCCAAGGTGACCCCATGTCCCCTTACTTATTCACCTTGATTATGGAAATATTTTCAGGCATACTTAATATCCAAGCAGCTCTTCCTGACTTCAAATTCTTCTGGAGATGCAAGCATTCTCGGCTAACCCACCTCTTCTTTGCCGATGATGTTCTCCTTTTTTTCGAAAGCGAACATTGACTCGGTGGCCTTGGTGAAGGCTGGCCTTGATAAATTCTCCGCGTGGACAAGATTATGCCCCAATGCTAGCAAAAGCGAAGTTTTCTACTCTGGCCGTTCTATTGAACTAAAATAGCACCTGCTGGCTTCTCTCGGATTTGCTGAAGGTACTCTCCCCTTCCGCTATCTCGGGATCCCTATTATTGCTAAAAGACTGAGCAAAATTGACTGCAACCACTTGGTTTTTTCTATTATGGCTAGAGCTCAGTCTTGGTCCCAACGGTTTTTATCCTTTGCGGGGCGGTTGCAGCTCATTAAATATGTGCTCCATGCTATCAATGTTTATTGGACTAGTGTCTTTATTCTCCCTATGTCTGTCTTGAGCAAAATTGAAGAGGTGATGAGACAATTCCTCTGGAAAGGTCCGGAATTGGGAGCAGGGGGGAGCTAAAGTGTCTTGGTCCCATGTTTGTCTCCCTAAAGAGGAGGGGGGATTAGGGATTCGTCGACTCCTTGATTATAATCAAGCGGCCATGCTTAAACATATATGGATCTTATTCACCGACAAAGAGTCCCTCTGGTGTAAATGGATTCACTCGACGTTCCTCAAACACAAGAACTTTTGGGAGACTAAACCCCCTACTTTTTGCTCATGGGCATGGAAGAAAATTTTGGCCCTGAGACCGCTGTTTCTTGCCCGTTCTCAATGGCGGATTGGTGATGGTAATACGGTTTCCTTCTGGTTTGATCTTTGGCACCCCCGAGGGCCTCTGCAATTGCTTTTCTCGAATAGGGAAATCTATTTATCTGGCATCTCGCGTAAGGCTACAATCCGCGACGTTTGTGCTAGTCCCTTGGCGCCTTCGGCGACTTTAAATCAGCTGAATACTATGCCTCATTTTCCCCCGGTCCTAACTCCCAATAGGCGGGATCGTTTTGTCTGGCTTTGCTACCCCTCTGGGGCTTTCACGATATCCTCTGCTTGGGATGACATCAGAAGCAAGGGGAGAGTAGTCTCTTGGTATCGCTTCATCTGGGATCGACATATAATCCCTCGGCATGCCTTTTTATTGTGGATTACAACGCTCAACAGATTGCCCACCCAGGTTCTCTTGATGAATTATCATCGTATCACGGAAGGATCTTGCCCCTTTTGTCATGGCCGCCCGGACTCCACTGATCACCTTTTTTTTCGAGTGTAATATTACGGCTTCTTTGGCTCGTTTTTGGGCTGCCAAGTGCTCTCTCTCCTGGACTAATAAGTCCTGGTCGGAGAACCTTCTTTGGGCTATGAACCACTTCGGGGGCAATCAATTCGGCCACCTCATCGCCCGGTTCTCATTCGCGGCTCTCTGCAATTTGATTTGGACAGAACGGAACAACATACTATTCAGAAATAAGACCCGTGACATCTCTGCTCTTAAGACGCATCTGTTGAAGGTCATCCAAGAAAAGGCCATCACATTTCAAGGAGTGGATGACAGCTGAAGGAATAGGCGGATTTTGACATCGTGGGAATGCTCTCTCTCGGTCCTTGCTTAGCCCGCGTGTTCTGCTTGTTGTTTGGCTGCTGTTCGCTTTGTTTTGCTGCTGTTCCTGTTGTAACCCTTCGGGGTCTTGTCCCGTGTTTCCCGAGGCGCAATTTCCCGTCAACCTTGTACCCCTAGCAACATTTGTGTCGCTCTGGGTGGAGGGTTGTTTTGTACGGATCTTTGCCCTTCGTTTCTTTGTAAGCGCATTTGATTAGTCAATATACTTATTACCTTTACAAAAAAAAATTCTAAATCAGGTGTGTGCCAACCACTCTCCTCCATGATGTATTGTGTTTCTAGTTCTCATTACGGCAATCATTGGGCGTGCCACATTCATGGCTTACATTGCTGGCATCCAAGCTAGCGATTTCGGGTCAAAATTAGCCCGATGAACTCAATTGGTAAAATATAAAGAGGTTTAAGACTCGATTGCTAAATATAAAACAAATTATAATTGAATTGGTTAAAGTGCAATATAATTAAGATTTTTTTGACAGCTTTTGCCACTAGTAACTCATGTCAAATTTCAACTCTGATCAGATAAGACACGTTAATTATGGCGTCATCTCTTTTGCAGTCCAAACACGACACAACACGTTTAACGCGTTCAAGATGTGAACTCTCATATATATAAGCGTGTCCAATTGTGTTTAACGTTTTCTTGTTTGGGGGCAAGAAACAATATAGCTAACTTCAATTTTCACAGAAAGTTAAGCAACACGAAACAGTTAAAGGAGGGATGGCCTCTGAAGAGTCGGCATAAAATAGATCTAAAAGGGAATGTTGGATGGTTTGGCGATTAGGGTCGAGCGGCTTAGGTTGGAGGATTTAAGTATAGGACTGGCTTAGCTGACCATCCCCCAAAGTGTGACCGTGGGATGGTAAGCTAAACACCCCAAATCATCTTTGTGGAACACAGATTTGGAAACTAAAAATAGAGAGTCAAAATGTGGAAAACCGGATCAGCAATTGTGGAACACATATTTTGTGGTGTTTAGTTGACCATTCCACCGTCACATTTTGGGGGGACGGTCAGCTAAGCAAATTCCTTAAAAGTATTAGGTTTCTATAGATTTACATTTCAACCACTCAAACATGGAAAATTTTCAAATTTGACACCATGTGCGTCGGAGTGGTGCGTTGCGAGTCTAAAATCGTGCGAGCAACCTACCCCGGATAGTGTCCGTGCGCGCTTCTTTGTCCAGTGCAAATAGTGGGCCGCTGTCCTCCGTATTGTTCCCGAAGAAGGCGCAGCAACCCACCATACTGAATACAAGAATGAGGATGACGAGGAATATGATGTTGACCATGTTGGGGTGGAATAAAATTAGCACACCCCTAATCTTGATAAACTACGTTTCGAGGACTAAAAAGTAATCGCAGCAAAAAAAACAAATAAGAACGACACCAAGATTTTAACGTGAAAACCTCTTCGATGTGAGGAGTAAAACCACAGCCCGAGGCACCCACTAAACTTCCATTATATCAACAATCAGCAGAAATACAAGTGTTCTTCTCTGAGGAATAATAATCAGAGGTTAAAGCTTCTTCTCGGTTCAAAGAAACATCAAGAACAAATCTCAGTAATCACTACATGAAGCGATTCAAATAAGAAAGAACCGGAAGGGAAAACACCGAATCTGGACGTCTGCAAAACGTGCTGAAATCGCAGGCTAGAATGCTCCGTTGACACGATCCACCGTTCAGATTACAAAACGACAAGTTTGGAACAACTCCTCAAAATTTCAGCAAGATCCAACGGTGCAATAAATGGCAAACGTCGATTTAGTGGACGCCCTGTAGCCTGTATAGCAAAAGACAACTAAAAAAATTTTACTGCACGTTCTGTTTTTTTTCATATCTGCGTTTTTCTTCTAAAAAAATATGAACTAAAGTAACCCTAGCTTCACTTGCAAGAAGGTGTGGACTCATGGGCTTCGAAAATAATCATCCATGTCAAAGATACATGGGCATGGGCCGCTCTTAACATAGGAGAGACAAACATGGCCCAACAAATCTCCCCCTCTCGACTATGTAGAGAAGCTTGCCGTAATACCGACGACTCGACGACAAGCAACAATCTTTTCTCGTGATAAAGCCTTCGTCAACATATCCGAACCATTGTCATCAGTATGAATCTTCTCAAGATACACCAACTTAGAATTCACAACATCTAAAATCCAGTGGTACCGCATGTCAATATGTTTTGACTTCGCGTGAAAAGTAGAATTCTTCGCAAGATAAATGGCACTTTGATTATCACAAAAGAGAACATACCGGTCTTGGTTAAATCTAAGCTCTTGAAGAAAGTTCTTCATCCATAGTAACTCATTGCACCCCTTCGTGGCTGCAATAAACTCCGCCTCAGTGGTAGAAAGTGCAACACACTTTTGCAGTCTTGACTGCCAAGAAACTGCTCCCCCTGCAAAGGTAATCAAGTAGCCCGAGGTTGACTTCCGAGTATCAATATCTCCGGCCATGTCTGCATCTGCATAGCCAACTAACACTGGCGTATCACTTCCAAAGCAAAGACCAAAATTTGAAGTACCACACAAATACCTCATGATCCATTTCACAGCATTCCAGTGTTCTTTCCCCTGATTAGAAAGAAAACGACTCACCACACTAACCGCATGGGCTATGTCGGGCCTCGTACATATCATCGTATACATTAAACTCCCAACTGCAGAACTATATGGCACCTTCTGCATATATTCCTTCTTTTCACAAGTAGAAGGACACTGCTCGTGGCTCAATTTAACACCAGGAGGGAGAGGAAAACTCACCACTTTTGCATTTTCAATTTTAAACCTCTGTAGGACTTTGAGGATGTATTTTTCTTGTGATAAGAAAATCTTTCTTTCTTCTCTTCTCCTAACAATTCTCATAGCAAGAATCTGTTCTGCAGGACCCAAGTCCTTCACAGCAAAGGATGTGCTTAGTTGCTTCTTCAACTGATTAATACGAGACATATTCCTGCTAACAATCAGCATATCATCCACATAAAGCAAAAGGATAATAAAATCATCATCACCAAACCTCTTGAAGAAAACGCAGTGATCAGTATTGGTTTTGATGTAGCCTTGCTCCCCCATAACTTACTCAAATTTCATATACCACTGTCTAGGAGCTTGCTTCATGCCATAAAGGCTTTTATTCAACTTACATACATATTCTTCCTTCCCTTTTGCTGTGAAACCTTCGGGTTGTTCCATATAAATCTCTTCCTGTAAATCACCATGAAGGAAAGCCGTCTTAACATCCATTTGCTCAATCTCCAAGTCAAGACTTGCAGCTAAACCCATCACAACCCGAATAGATGACATCTTCACGACAGGAGAAAATATCTCATCAAAATCAACTCCTTTCCTCTGACTAAATCCTTTGACCACCAATCTTGCTTTATAGCGTAGACGGGAGTTGTGTTCTTACTTCACCCTATAAATCCATCTATTCTTCAAAGCACGCTTGCCCTTAGGCAACTTCACCAACTCGTAGGTGTGATTCTCATGGAGTGATTTCATCTTGTCATCCATGGCATCAATCCACTCCCGCTTTTGCTCACTCTCCATAGCTTCTTCAAAGCACTCAGGTTCCCCTCCATCTGTCAGTAAAATATATTCATTAACTGGATACCTGGTAGACGGTTGTCGATTTCTCGACGACCTTCTGAGTGGAATAGGATCAGGACCCTCTGTTGTCAGTGGTTGCTTAGGAACACTATCATCCGTCTCAATTGTATCATGCTCATCATTTTGATTTTCAGCAGGAGGGACTATACTCATATCTATATTCTCTTTCTCGGGTTGATGTAGAGGTGCTTTCAACTTGTCAATATCCTCTATCGTCTCGTCCTCCATAAAAACTGCATTCGACTTCTAACAAGCTTCTTGTGAATAGGATCATAAAATCTATAGTCAAACTCATCATGACCATAACCGACGAAAACACACCGCTTCATCTTCACATCGAGCTTAGTCCTCTCATCCTTGGGAATATGCACAAAAGCTTTGCATCCAAAGACTCTGAGATAATCATAAGAAACGTCTTTACCAGTCCAAACTCAATTCGGTACATCAAACTGAAGCGGAACACATGGCGTAAGATTCAATACATGAACTACAGTGCTAAGTGCTTTACCCCAGAAAGATTTAGGCAACTTGGCCTATGAAAGCAAACATCTCACCATTTCTACAAGTGTTTTATTCATCCTCTCAGCTAGCCCATTTAACTGAGGTGTCTTAGGTGGCCTCTTCTGATGTCGAATACCCTGCTGTGTACAATATTCATCAAATGGTCCCGAATATTCACCTCCATTATCCGATCGAATGCACTTGAGTTTCCTTCCAGTTTCTCTCTCCACCGAAGCATGAAACTGTTTGAATACATCCAGAACTTGGCTCTTGTGCTTCAAAGTGTAAACCCATGTCTTCCTTGAATGATCATCTATGAAGGTGACAAAATACAGAGAACCACCCAAAGTCTGAATCTTCATAGGACCACATAAGTCAGAGTGCACCAAGTCTAGCAAAATTTTTTTCTTGGATGGCGTGGAAGATTTAAAAGAAACTCAATTCTGCTTTCCAGCCAGACAATGAGTACACTTCTGCAAATCAACACTCTTCAAACCAGATAGAGCATTCTTCTTACCCAATAGAGTAAGGCCTTTCTCACTAATATGAGCAAGCCTCTTATGCCACAATTCAGAAATAGCCACATTCTCTACTACATTCACGGCATAATTAGAAATCTTGGCTTGCAACATATATAAAGCAGCTAACCTCTTACCTCTAGCCACAATCATTGAACCCTTGGTGAGCTTTCACTGTCCATTGACAAATGTATTGCAGTAACCATCATCATCCAGTTTTCCCGTAGAAATCAAATTCAAACGGATATCTGGGATATGCTTCACATCTTTCAGGATCAACTTTGAACCGTTGCTGGTCTCCAAGCATACATCTCCTATACCAACAACCTCAGTCTCACCGTCATTACCCATCTTCACGAACCCAAAACTGCCAGGTGTGTAAGACGTAAAGAAATCCTTCCGAGATGTGGCATGAGTGGAAGCACCGCTATCTATCACTCAACTTGTCTCATGGTTAGCCAGATTAATCACATCACTGTCATAAACAATCAAGAAATCTTCAGTGGTAGTGGCAACTCGCTCTTCATCACTGCTGTCATCTGTTTTCTTCTCTTTATTCTTCTCTTTGTATTTTATATTCTCCTTCTTCAACAATCTGCAAAATGGCTTAATGTGGCCCTTCTTGCCACAATGATGACATTCCACATTCGCAAACTTTCCCCGTGACTTGCTTCTGCCTGCTTTGTTCTTCGGACCACGGCTATGACTTCTTCCCCTAGACTTTGTAACCAGAATATCAGACTTTGAAGAGGAACCAGAATTAAAAGATTTTCTTCTCATCTCTTCATTCATACAACTTGCTTTCGCCTCTAGGAGCAGAATTAGAGACCGATGTCCAGAACGTATCCCACGTGTGTGGCAAACTGCCAAAGAGCCACAATCCCAGCAACTCATCTTCAAAATTAAGACCCATGGAAGACAACTGATTTATATAGCCTTGAAAGACATTCACATGATCTGCCATTGAAGTGTCATCTTTATATTTCAACCCCAGCAGCTGATTCATCACGAGTATCTTGTTGCTTCCTGTATTGCTGGCATACAACTCCTCGAGTTTACTCCAAAGGGTTCGAGCATGATTTATTCCGATAACGTGATTCAACACGTTGTCCTCAACCCACTGTCTGATAAATCCACACACCTACCGATGAAATATAGTCCACTGCTCATCAGTCTTATCATCAGGTTTTTCAGTAGAAAACACTGGTAAATAATAACTTTTCACATAAAGCAAATCTTCCATCCGAGACTTCCAAGAAGAATAGTTTGATCCGCTCAACATAATCATTTTACTCGTATTAGCCTCCATCATTCAGCACAGGATCACAATCAAACAAAACTCTGCTCTGATACCACTTGTTGGGGTGGAATAAAATTAGCACACCCCTAATCTTGATAAACTACGTTTCGAGGACTAAACAGTAATCGCAGCAAAAAATAAAAATAAAAACGACACCAAGATTTTAACGTGGAAACCTCCTCGATGTGAGGAGTAAAACCACGGCCCGAGGCACCCACCAAACTTCCACTATATCAACAATCAGCAGAAATACAAGTGTTCTTCTCCGATGAATAATAATCAGAGGTTAAAGCTTCTTCTCGGTTCAAAGAAACATCAAGAACAAATCTCGGTAATCACTATGTGAAGCGATTCAAATAAGAAAGAACTGGAAGGGAAAACACCGAATCTGGACGTCTGCAAAACGTGCTGAAATCGCAGGCTAGAATGCTCCGTTGACACGATCCACCGTTCAGATTACAAAACGACAAGTCTGGGACAACTCCTCAAAATTTCAGCAAGATCCAACGGTGCAATAAATGGCAAACGTCGATTTAGTGGGCGCCCTGTAGGCTGTACAGCAGAAGACAGAACTAAAAATATTTTACTGCACGTTCTGTTTTTTTTCATATATGAACTAAGGTAACCCTAGCTTCACTTGCAAGAGGGTGTGGACTCATGGGCTTCGAAAATAATCATCCATGTCAAAGATACATGGGCATGGGCCGCTCTCAACATAGGAGAGACAAACATGGCCCAACAGACCACGGCCACTTCCTTCCAGTCGCTCTTGACAGTCTGCAAAAGCCCGGCCTTGCACGACTGGCAATTGTAGCACACAACATTTGGGTCGTTGTCCCACGCATTACAATCAGGGTTGGAGGAGACAGCGCCAGCGGGCATGTTCCACATAGTGGGGCTCAAGTAGGTGAAATTGCAGTGATTCGACGGCTTGCAGCAACCATACTGCACATCAAGGAAAAAGAATACGTCAGAATCATGAAAAATTCGTCATCTATGAAAGAGGGGGAAAAAGAAACAGGAGTAATAAGTTCAAAAAGGTGTAAGCTTTTAACCATAATTCATCATAACACACACGGATAATCTCAATCAAAACGACCAAGAAGACGCCAAATCAAAAGCGCCACAAGAAGAAACCCCGCAGCACAATTACACGTTCAATTTTCACATCTTCACGATAGAACCCGAAAGTCAGAACGAATAACACTTATCCAAAAGCAAAGACGGACGGATCTCAACTCACCTGAAGAGCAGAAAAGTGCTCGGTCGTGTCGCTCAAGTACTTGTATTGAAAGCTCGAGCAGACCTTGCTGTCGCTGAAGCATCTCTTGATCTTGTTCCAATTCTTGGTGCTGTTCACCCGCTTCTGCAACCAATGCGAGTAATCCCCGACCTGATACTCCTTATACCCTCACTCGCTGAGAGCTTCACCAGCCCCCTTGTTCGTCACGACCAAGGCAAAGACGGTGAAGCCGAACAAGAGGACAATGAGCAAGGACATGACGAGGAGGTAGAGCCGAAGGAGCCAGGACGTGCCACAGGCCGCGCCCACGAGGCCGGCAAGGGAGACAAGCATGAAGAAGACGCTGAGGGCGATGACGGGCCGCTCGAGGAAATTCTCGCAGTCGGTGCTGGCCCGGATGGAGAGCCATATGCCGGCGAACGTGATCGAGAGGAAGAAGGTGACGAGGCTGAGGATGCCCACGAGGCTGTTGCTCAGACGGACCATGATGTCGGGGTCGAGAAAGGCGCGATCTTCGAGGTGGGTTTTCCTCGAGGAGCGACTGAGTGAAGTCTGTGGATTCAAGACTGGGCCGGGGAGACGCGGTGGTTACAAAGACTGCACGCGGTGGCGAACAAAACCGATGCTGGTTAGTGATGTCGCCGGGGGTGGGGTAGACTAGTCCCAGAAAATATTTTTCCCTATGAAAAAAAAACTCCTCCAAAAGTGGGGAAAATATTTTCCTCATTTTTTGAGGAAAATATTTTTCTTATCTTTCCTTTGTCCTCTCTTTCACATCTTTTCTCTTTATAATTGTTTTGTTACTTTCTTTTCATTATTTATTTATTGAAAATTCAAAAAATTTATTTTTTTCTTTTTTTTGAATATATTTTTTAATTACATTCTCTAATTTTTTTTCTTCCTTCTTCTTTAGGGTTTCTTCAACCAATTGGTTGATGGCCAACCTTGCCCTGACCTCACCGGCCCAAAGCAAGGCCTATCCTCGCCGATTAGGCTCGGCCTCGAGCGAACAAGGCTTGCTCAATGTTGCTCAAGGCCAACGACACTGAGGCTACACTCAGGTCTTGGTGTCGAGGCTCGACATGAGTTTGCTAGTCTCCGGTGAGGATAGAGGAGGTCGAGCCTCACTAGTGGTCGATCGCCAGCGGTCACTATTATCGGCGACCGACTAACGAAGAAACCCTAAAGAAGAAAGAAAAGAAAAAAGAAGAAAAAATTTTAAAAAAAATAATAAAAATAAAATAAATGAAAATTAAATTCGAGGATTGGATTGATAATTCCACCAAATAGAATTTCAAAATCTGCCCCAAATATTTGGGGATGATTATTATTCTATAATTAGATTAGAATTTTGAAATTACAATGTGCATTAGGAAAAATTGATTATTTTTTTCAAATTCTCTGTTTATATAGTTTAATTAATTTCCCAAAAAATGACAAAAAAATGTTGATTTTCCTTGAAGTAAATCATGTTTTTATTCATATTTTACATGTAAAATAACACTTAATATGAATTAGGACTTTGAGAAATCATTTTCTTAAATTATAATGAATGTTAGTCACTTTAGGATAGATTTTTATCTCCATTTTTCTATAATTTCGAAATTCATGGAAAATACAAAAAATAATCATCATGTCTCATGCATCTCATATAGTATAGTTTTCCATTCACATAAAAGAGAACCAAAAGGATTTTTGTTTGATTCGTTGTTAATTAAAAATCATATTAGGATTGCCTATATGATTTTCATTTAACATCACAGGCGCTTATGGTAAATATTCCCTCTTTGTCCTTGGAATCTATTTAATGCCTTAAGTATTCAGTGTTCAATAATGTTTAAGCACCCATATGCAAAATATCTTTTGCAGGTTAAATAGTTGACTCATAACCTGTGAATTGATAAATCTTGGGAGAACTCGAATTAAGTTAGTTAATTTAATTAATTTGGTGATCCAATAACCTAAATTTGATTTTTAGATCGCAATAGCTTGGCGACTCGGCTATGATTCTTTAAATTTTCAAAAATTTAAAGATTAGTGGATTTAGGCCTAAAACTTTTTCATGGTCTGAATTGAGTAAGCCTATTAATTTTGCATGATAAGCCAGAATCAAAATATGATTTGAATTAAGTCTTGAGGGACGAAAGCGGAAATTGAGCGTGCCCTTGTTGACACCTGATCTTTAATCATTTTTTCTATTGCTAAAGTAATAAAAAATCCATAAAAATTCATAAAATTGAAAAATCAACTTTGGGGACCTTAGCCAAGCCTAGGGAACCAATTTTGACCAAAAAACGATTTTTCATATTTTCAGTATTTTTACGTATTTTTTATTTATTTATTTTCAAAAATTAATAGAAAATCCATAAAAAATCATAAAATTGAAAAATCAACTTTGGGAACCTTAGCCAAGCCTAGGGAACGAATTTTGACCAAAAAATAATTTTTCATATTATATATATTTTAATTTTTTTAAAAAAATACAAAAATATTTGAAAATTTTGAAAAAATAACATTTGAGGCCAAAAAAAAAACACAAAGATAGTTAATATTTTTATTTTAAATCTATTTTCATATTGGCCATCGCAAATTCAGAAAAATCCAATTCGAGTCACGTGTTCCTTCACGAGTATAATCTCGAATCGGTCCTAAAAAAATTTAATTTGAGTCAACTTATTTTTAACTTTCACTTTTTATGAGTTGTGACATTGTCTTCTAATATTTTAAATTTTCATCTTGGCCCAATTATACCCAGAATGACTTAATTTTGCAAAAGGGCTTTAATTAAAGTATGCATTATTTTCAGCGACAAGAAATGAGCTTAAACTTGACATGTGGTAAATTTTGGTGTGTCAAAAATTGTGAGGAGATTTGGACTTAAAGAAATATATTTTTTCAGGGACTGAATTGTAAATACTTAAAATTCAAGGACTAAAGTGCAAATACCTAACTCTTGAAGGATTATTTTACAAATAATAAAAAGAAAAGTTAGTGGATAAATTAGAATAGAGAAGGGAAGATGAAGAAGAGGAGATGAAGAAGAGAAGTTGGAGAAGAATGGATGGAGAAAATAAGATAAGAATAGAGAATGGAAGATGGAGATGAAAAAGAGTTAGTAGAGAAATTAGAATGGAAGATAAGAATAGAGAAGGGAAGATGGAGATTAAGAAGAGTTAGTGGAGAAATTAGAATGGGAGATAAATATGGAGAAGGGAAGATGAAGATGAAGAAGAGTTAGTGGAGAGATTAGAATGTGAGATAGAGATTGAGAATGGAAGATGAAAATGAAGAAGAGTTAGTGGAGAAATTAGAATGGGAGATAGAGTTAGTGGAAAAATTAGAATGGGAGATAGATGAGTAGGTTATAAAAGGAGAAAGAAGTGAGCTTGAGAAAGGATTCTTGGGAGAGAAAATTTGAAGTGTTTGGGAGGATTTTTTTTTGAGAGAAAATTTTGGATGCTTGAGAGAGTTTTGGGAGATTGAAGAAAAATTTGAGAGAAAGAAAATACCAAAAGAGAGAGAATTTTGAAGATGATAGGAGTTCAAAGCTAGGGATTATCATCACAAATTCCTTCATTGATCAATATAAATCAAGAGTTCATCCTCGTCAACGAGCAAGCAAATTCGAGCTAAGTGTTTTTATTTATTCATTTGTTTATGGTTTTACTTGCAAATTAGCACAAATTGTATACACTTTCTCCATCTCCTCTTTTTTTTTTCCATATTTTATGTCAGGAGAAGGTTATCTCTACGTCAACAGCAAAAATCTCGTAGATATGCAAAAATCGGCCCAGACAAGCTCCTAAGCTGTCCACCGATTTCTCAACTGATCTGTGACTAAAAGTCCCTCTTAATTCAAAAGAAACTCTCTATATTGGGAACATAGAGAGCGAAAATCAATTATAGAAATCCCTCCCAAAAAAATGGGAGATAAGTACTCTTTCCACTCTTCTGGTTTTAGGTGCAGATTAGCACATATTTTGTATTTTATTTTAAAGAATTCATACCCCAGAATGGAGAGGACAAAGTCCATCCGCAATTTAAATACCTGCACCATAAATCCCAAAGGGAAGAGCCAAGCCAATGCTTAGCCTCCCATTGGAGGTTTTTACTTACAGTAGTTAAATACCTGCAACTTAAATACCTGTACCTTAAATCCCAAAGGGAAGAGCCAAGCCAATGCTTAGCCTCCCATTGGAGGTTTTAACTTACAGTAGTTAAATACCTGCAACTTAAATACCTATACCTTAAATCCCAAAGGGAAGAGCCAAGCCAATGCTTAGCCTCCCATTGGAGGTTTTTACTTACAGTAGTTAAATACTTGCAACTTAAATACATGTACCTTAAATTCCAAAGGGAAGAGCCAAGCCAATGCTTAGCCTCCCATTGGAGGTTTTTACTTACAGTAGTTAAATACCTGCAACTTAAATACATGTACCTTAAATCCCAAAGGGAAGAGCCAAGCCAATGCTTAGCCTCCCATTGGAGGTTTTTACCTACAGTAGTTTAAATACTTGCAACTTAAATACCTGTACCTTAAATCCCAAAGGGAAGAGCCAAGCCAATGCTAGGCCTCCCATTGGAGGTGTTTATTCACTGTCATGTACTTCCTATAATTTAATTTTTGAATCATCAGACCCAAAAGGTAAGTAGGTTGTAATACTGCACAGAAGTCGTTAACACACTCCTTCTTTCGGCTTCAGGGAATCTTTAACACTTAAAAAAATATAACAAATAAAAATATATACCATCCATGCATCCTATTTAAAAAGTGAAAACACAAAAGAGAATACCCTACTATAGCCTTAGGAATAAACCAAGCCTGAGTTGCCGAATTAGGATATCCATGAAATTAAGGTACCGAAAGGGCATTAATTTTAATTAACTAGTGTAACCAAGTCCCCGAGCTCCTAATCTCTGGTTCGCAAGAATAAATTAGTTCTCCCGCTAATTTATTTAGGTTTCTAATCGACCTACCAAGAACGATTAGTGGCGACTCCAAATTTTAAAATCATTTAAACAAAAACCAAAGTTGCGATTCGGTAGGGCTTGGGAGGGTCCGCGTTAGGTTAGTCAAATCTAATTAACCTAATAATCCGTTAACCCCTTTTAAAATTTAAAATTTTTTTAGAGGGTCGCGACAGCCCTAAGCCACAGTCATCTTATCCACACTCCCCCGTCCCCTTCAGCCGCGGCTCTCTTGTTCTCTACCTCCTGTCCACGTCCGCCATGTCTGCGATCCTCAACCTTCATCGCGATCCTCTCTGACGGAGGCTTCACATCCTCACCCACTTCACCATCTCCATGCCCGGAGACTCCAAGACAGTTCTCCACGGAATTTCTGCTCTGCCCACGACTCCAGATTGGCATCCGATGGGACCGAGGATGGAGGCTTTGCTCCATGTCCGAAGCTCGAAGACGACACTCTCTTGCCTCAGGGCTTTCATGGAGTCCTCATTCCCGGTGCATTCCAGAGAGAAGGACTCGTTCCAATGCAAGCCAGAGCCCGATGGTGATGGAAGCTCTCGCGCGTTCAGTTGAATCGTTTGGTCGGTGCTCCCTGCAGAGAGATGCAGCCTGAGGAAGACTGCGTCGGTGGGCTAGACTAGGTCCATGTTCTTGGCTTCTGTGATTCTGATTTCGCAGCTCAAAGAAGAAGGTCTGGAAACACCCATTTCTCAGAGCAAGAGTTATTATTATTATTTTTTTTGTGAGAGAGAGATTTGAAGTTGTGGGAAAAAGGAGTTCTTGTAGCGTTTATATAAGCGGTCGTAGAAAGTCGATCATACTTCATTTTTTTAGCAACATAATTGAGAACCCATTTAGACAGAGGAATATTAAAGGGTCCAATCTCCTCAAACGGAGTAATATATTCCCCAGAATCAAAATACAAGATCGAGCATAAGATTGCATGAATCTGATAGTGCCTAGCCCAAACAAGAATGATTAATTCTTTATCTACTAAACTAAGCCATGTAGTTAGAATATGACTGACAATTCATGTCTACATACTGCAATCCTCTCGTATCAAATTTTAAATTTGACTAGATAACTACATGTTTATTATTCACGTCATATCTTTTGTAGGGAAAAATTGTCCAAAAAATCTTAATCTTTTAATATTGCCCATTCAGTCGTAAATATTTTCACATATCGCTATTTCAGTCAATCTGGCCAATTTCACCTGGAACTCATTCACGCGGATGTTGGCCGTTCTACATGGCACGCTAGGCACTAACGTGGACAATTTCAATATTTTTTTTAATTTTTTTCTTTTTTTTACTTTGTTTTTTCTCAGTAGCTAGTGAGGGTCGTTGCATCCTCCCTGGCCGCTTTGGCCCTCGCACTCCATTGGTGAGGACCATGACTCCTTGTTGATCACGAGCACGTCCATCACGGCTGCTGGTGAGGCCGGCCTCGTCTAGACCATCACTACTACAGGCAAGACCACTATGGTGGAGGCAAGGCAACCTTTCTAGGTGAGGCCGAGCAGTAAGAAAAAAAAAGTGAAACAAAAGTAAAAAAGGAAAAAAATTCAAAACAAATTATAAAAATATTAAAATATGATTAAAAATTGTTCACGTCAATGCCGGTGGTGGTACATAGGAAGTACGACGTCCATGCCAGCGATTTCCAGTTAAAATTGATGGAATGAACTTAATTCGTCAAAGGTGAAAATATTTAGGATTAAATTGGCAAAAGTTCAATAGATTTAAGACTTTTTGGGCAATTTTTCCACTTCTACAGTCCATACACGATACGACATGTTTAAGTTAGGAACTCTTATATGTAAAGGTGTACAAATGCGTTTAACATTTTTTTTTTTTGGTGGCCTAGAAGAAATATAACTCCTCCATGACCACAATTAAAGGAGGGATGTCCGCCCAAGAGTCGGCATAAAATAGATCTAAAAGGGAAGATTGGGGGTGGCAACCCCCCATTTAATAAGTGATTTCTTGACACATTAGATATCGATACTACATTTTGTGGACAAGTTGTGCCGGTCTGTGTTATTGCTTTATGAGGAGGATCTTATTCATGAAAGTACTTTGAGAGAGAGAATATCGCCTACCAAGATCTTACTTTCACTATTATAATAACGAGGATGGTGCATGAATTGCATGGTGGGAAATCGCATGAGATCTTGTGGGGAGGACTATAGTTTAGTAAAATGAATCCTTGTTGATCTTGAAGGGCTGGATTTAAAAAGTGACGAGCATGCCAATGCTCGGCTGATATTTTTCCCTTAGCTTAGTGTCCTGTGGTTGGAGCATGCCAATGCATTGACTTCTCTTTGACTTGGGTGGGAAATGACAGGGTGAGCATGGTTCGAGAGTAGAACCTAGAACCAGACTAGTGGATAACCTATCATTTGGTGGGTTAAGATGCTCAGCTGGTATTTGTCCCTTTGCTTATTTTCCTTAGTCAAGTGGTCGAAGCATGCCAATGCATTGACTTCTCTTTGACTTGGGTGGGAAATGATTGGGGTAGTGGTCAATTGATTGTAGCGACAAGTGGTGCTCATTAAATGTGATGATTACTGCAATCATTAAATGATGCGGGAGCATCGAGCTTTGTCAATTAACTCGCAAGCTCAATTTGTCTTATTTGATTCATCCAGCTAATGATGTAAGAACATTTGATTTGTTTATGATCAAGATGCTGAATAGGAAGCATCGATTATATAAGCGGCGGTAGAAAGTTTATCATACTTCATTTTTAGCTACATAATTGAGAACCCATTTAGACAAAGGAATATTAAATGGTCCAATCTCCTCAAACGGAGTAACATATTCCCCAGAATCGAAATCCAAGTTCAAGCATAAGATTGCATGAATCTGATAGTGCCTAGCCCACAATTCGTGTCTACATACTGCAATCCCATCGTATCAAATTTTTAGTTTGACTAGATAACGGTATGTTTATTAATCGCGTCATATATTTTGTAGGGAAAAATTATCCAAAAAATCTCAAAACTATTCTACTTTGGCCAATTCAATCGTAAATCTTTTCACCTTTGGCCAACTAAGTTTATCCAACTAATTTTAGTTGGAACTTACTGACATGGACGCTAACCATTTAACGTGACATGGCTAGCACAAGCGTGGATAATTTTAATAATATTTTAATATTTTTTCCCTTTGTTTATTCTATATTTTTTTCTTAATGGCTGGCAAGGTTTGCTAGGTCCTCCCAGGCCTCTCTAGCCCTTGTTGGTTGTTGGTGAGGGTCATGATGCCTTGCCAACAGTAAGCAAGTCTGTCGCGGCTACTAGTGAAGCCGGCCATGCCTAGACCATCTTGACTATGGGCAAGACCGCAATGGTTTAGGCAAGGAAGCCTTTCAAGGCGAGGTTGAGTGAGGCATTCCAGCCCTGTTCGCGGTCAACGAGGGCTAGGCGACCATCACCCAGTGGCTGGTGAGGGCCCGAAGACCCTTGTTGGCCAATAAAGAAAAAGTAACAAAAAAAAGAAAAGAAAAAGGAAAAATGGGAGAAAATTCAAAATAAATTACTAAAATATTATTAAAAGTTGTTTACATCAGTGCTAGTGGTGGCACATGGGAAGTATGACATTCATGCCAATGATTTTCAGCTAAAATTGATTGGATGAACTTAATTGGCGAAAGATGAAAATGTTTAAGATGAATTGGCAAAAATACAATAGATTTAAGACTTTTTGAGTAATTTTCCTACTTTTGTAGTCCATGCACAAGACAACATGTTTAAGATAGTCACTCTTATATATGAAGGTGTACATATGCGTTTAACTTTTTTTTTTTTTGGCCCAGAAACAATATAACTCCTCCAAGAAAACAATTAAAGGAGGGATGGCCTCCCAAGAGTAGGCATAAAATAGATGGAAAAGGGAAGATTGGGGGCGACAACACCCAATTTAATAAGTGATTTCTTGACATATTAGATATCGATACTACTTCTTGTGGACAACTTGTGCCAGTCTGTGTTATTGCTTTATGAGGAAGTTCTTATCCATGAAAGTACTTTGAAAGAGAATATCCCCCACCAAGATCTTACTTTCACTATTATAATAACGAGGATAGTGCACGAATTGCGTGTTGGGAAATCGTATGACATCTTGTGGGGAGGACTATAGTTTAGTAAAATGAATCCCTGTTGATCTTGAAGGGCTGGATTTAAAAAGTGACCCTATCATTTGGTGGGTTAAGATGCTCGGCTGATTTTTTTCCCTTTGTTTATTTTCCTTAGTTAATTAAGATTATTGGGCAAGTTTAAGGAGTTTTTAATGGCCCGATAATATTTTTAGGGACGCTATGTATTTAATCCATGTGTCAACTAGTGGTAGGGGATGACACGTGGCCGGCCATGTGTCAACATGTGGCAGCAAAGGAGGCCACATGTCACCACCATTGGACACGTGGCAAAGGTGGTGCCACGTCTCATGTGTGACACGTGTCAACGCATGGTCCATCGGATGCTGACTGGCCAATTCACCTACTTTCCCTATATAAACTTTAGCTAATTTTGACATTAGTTCATTTTGTTATTCGTTCATTAGAACAAAACCCTCTACCCAATCCTCTCCCTCTCTCATATTCAGCTGGCCATAATCTGCCTAAATTGACACCCTTGCTCCCTACTGTCAATACCAACTTGAAGATTGTGGTGCTGCCCAAGTTGAGTCATACGCCCAAGACAAGAAAGAAGGGCGAATCCTAGATCATTCATTCATCATTTCTACATCATTTTCTCAAATAATCGAAGCAAGTAGATTTCTAGTCCCTATTACTGACATTTTTTATGGTACATTATTGTGAGTGTTAAGCACCGATCAATCTTAGTTAGGTAATCTCACTTGTGATGATCTTGGTTGTGATTACTTCGTCATGGTATGATTTCTAGAACCTTGTGCCTTTGAATTGGATTTGATATTGGTGAACTTTTCCTCCAATCTTATGATTCTATGGATGGTTTAGTTGTATGGCCTAGTAATCTACTTATTGAGTAATACTCACCCCATTGTTGAAAACATTTTTTCAACATACTAAAATGTTAGAGTCACCAAATCTTGTACGACGGCGTTTATATAGCAAACCTTTGAAAATAACTCGCTCAATGGAGGAATATATGAAGGAATTATCAGTAGTCGCACTTGAATTCAAAGTCGTGTACCATCGAGGCCTAGGTATGTAGTTAGGTCCCATCACACCACATCTCCTAGAAAGTGAAGGTCTAATGAGTAGCTTGGAGAATAATGAAAATCATGGGTCAGAGGCTTTCGTAAATTTTCCTTGAAAGTAAGGAATAGTGATTGAATAGACGAAGATGAAGGTTGACGGCAACCTTAGTACTCTGGAGTAGTCCTATCTTCCCCCGAAATCCTCCCATAATGTTGTTTTGAACTTTTGTAAAGAACTGTTCAAAACACATCTACATACGTGAAATGAAGTGATTTGGTTGCCGTTATCTTTTTGTCTGGCTTATGCATGTTATCTGGTTAGTTGAACCCTTTTAAGGCCAAATCCATTATAGGCGTGTCTATCCTTAGTATATTTCATGTACTTCTGTTTTGTATGGCTGACTTGATTAGTGTAATTAATCTACCGCATGCATCATCTATATAACAAAATATTAAAGAAGAGAGCGTGCTTAGGAAGCCTTAAGATGTGGTGGACTAGGACATCACACATTCGGCTCTAGGACCCAAGGTATGCAGGGTAGTTTTCATATTCCACAAATTAAAAAACCTGTTCCAACAGGTAGTTTCCAAGTTCCAAGTAGGCAAAACCTATAGCTTGGAATATGGAACCTGTAACAACTTTTTGCATTTTCTTGGTATATGTCTTTGCATGATCATCAGTATTCTATGGCTTTCGATGGTGAATGTATAATTTGAAACTACTAGTCTAAACTTCCATTTCCGTCAATTTTTTTAGTACGATTTTTACTGCATTAATGTTTCATATTTATTAATGTGTCTAAATATGAGTTGTGATTAATTGATTGAAGCAGCAAGTGGTGCTCATTAAATGTGATGATTGTTGCAATCGTTAAACTAAAAATATAAACTAACTTGGAAGTTACGACAGTGGAGGTTTCATGTTTCAATGTATGCAGGACAGATTTTAGGTTCCAAAAAATGAGGAATTTATTGTGATAGGTAGGTTTTAGGATCAAGATGGAACTTTTATGGAACCTGGAACCGCTCACAGCTAGGAAATGAGTATGAGTCTAAGTGATCAAGAAGAGGATTTTTGGGCTGTGCCAAATTGAGAGATTTCGGGGATCTTTCATGCACAAAGCCATTTACCTCAATTCTTTTTCCTGGGATGGCAGAACAGGTGTTCTCCGAGTCAATTTTCGCACACCTCAATCGATCCACCTCTCCGAATTCTCGGTCATTCATGTTAATTGCTCATCTTTGGATGAACACATTTGAAGTTCACCTGGACTAACCGGAGCTCCACAGTAATGTTCTTTCTATCCAAACTTTCAAGAGAGGCTCGTGAATGCTGAACAAGTTCTGAAGTTTTTCTTTGTAGTCATTGATTGGAAAATTTATTTAAAAAGTCCTAAACATATTACAATTATATCAATTTAGTTCTAAACCTTTTTAAGCACTTGGGATTCATGTGTTTTGTTTTCTATTGAAGAAAACCTCGATATATATGATAAAAAGATTCTATTACTCAAAACTTGATTGCCCAGAGGTTTTTTCACGTCAAAGCTAGAGAGAAGGAAGAACATCATATAGTCTATGAAGCTGAGTGATTTGAGTGTAGATGGGACAAATTTGGTTATTCGACTCGATTGATCAAGTTGACGAAAATAATTTGATGAACTTACTTTGAAAGCAACTCATTTTTCCCCTGTTCTTTTACACACACATATAAAAGTGTGTAGATGTTTTTTTTTTAATGCAAGTTTAATCTTACTCCTTTTTTAATGCGATGTAAAACTGTTCGGTAATTTTAAAGAGCCATTCTATGTGTTATTTGTAATTTCACGAATAATTAACAGTAGGGCTCGGAGCAATTGCAAAATAGCTTTATGGTTAGAACTTTACATTAAAGAATAAAAACTGACAAAATGGAAAATAAAAAAAGCACTAAAATCACTAAATTTGATGATAATTGTTCAACCACGGGAACCACCTAAAAAGCATCGACAGCAGCCGCTAATGCAACAAATACATCATAATCTTCGCGACTGCACAAGCTAAGGCCACAGTCATCGCATCCACATTCCCCCGTCCTCTTCAACAACGCCTCTCTTGTTCTCTCCCTCCTGTCCACGTCCGCCATGTCTGCGATCCTCAACCCCGTCGCGATCCTCACTGAGGGGGGCTTCACATCCTCGGAAACACGTCCTCTCGGCAACGAGCCCATCCTCACCCACGTCTCCATCTCCATGCCCGGAGACTCCAAGACAGCTCTCCACGGAATTTCGGCTCTGCCCACGACCCTGGATCGGCGTCTGATGGGAGCGAGGATGGAGGCTTTGCTCCGCGTCCGAAGCTCGAAGACGACGCTCTCTTGCCTCAGGGCTTTCATTGAGTCCTCGTTCCCGCTGCATTCCAGAGAGAAGGACTCGTTCCAATGCAAGCCGGAGCTCGATGGTGATGGAAGCTCTCGCGTGTTCAGTTGAATCTTTTGGTTAGTGTTCCCTGCAGAGAGATACAGCCTGAGGAAGACTGTGTCGTTGGGCTGGACGAGGTCCATGTTCTTGGCTTCTGTGATTCTGATTTCGCAGCTGAAAGAAGAAGAAGGTCTGGAAGCACCCATTTCTCGGAGCAAGAGTGATTTTTATTTTTGAGAGAGAGAGTTGAAGTTATGGGGAAGAGGAGGAGTTCTTGTAGGGTTTATATAAGCTGAGGTAGAAAGTTGTTCATACATCATTTTTTTAGCTCCATAATTGAGAACCCATTTAGACAAAGGAATATTAAATAGTCCAATCTCTGCAAACGGAGTAATATATTCCCCGGAATCGAAATCCAAGATCGAGCCTAAGATTGCATGAATCTGATAGTGCCTAGCCCACACATGAATGATTAATTCTTTATCTGCTAAACTAAGCCACGTAGTTAGAATAGGACTGACAATTCGTGTCTACGTACTGCAATCGCATCGTGTCAAATTTTGAGCCCGATTATTATTCAAAAAGTTCTAAACTTATTACACTTTGGCCAATTCAGTCATAAACCTTTTAATCTTGCCCATTCATTCGTAAATCTTTTCACCTTTGGCCGATTTCAACTGAAACTCACTGATATAGACGTTAGCTGTTCTACGTGCTACAGCCAAAATTAATGTGGATAATTTTAATAATATTTTAATATTTTTTTGAATTTTATATGAAGTCGGCTCTCTAGCCCTTGCTAGCCATTGGTGAGGGCCACGACGCATTGCCAACCATGGGCGAGGCCATTGCGGCTGCATGTGATGTTGATCTTGCCTAGACAATCGCATTTATGGTTGAGAGCACGATGGTCTAGGCGAGGCCACCTCTATGTGCGTGTGTTGTTTTTTTTTTTTTGGGGGGGGGGGGAGGGGAAGGGGTTGATGTTCCTAATGAGGCACCTTTGCCTAGCGGTCGATGAGGGCCCAAAGATCCTTATTGACTAGTTAAGAAAAAGTAAGAAAAAAAGAAAAGAAAAAGAAGAAACGAAAAAGATTCGAAACAAATCATAAAAATATTAAGATATTATTATAAGTTATTCATATTAGTGATGGGGCATGCTAGTGAGGCACCTTTGCCTAGTGGCCGGTGAGGGCCTAAAGATCCTCATCGACTAGTTAAGAAAAAGTAAGAAAAAAAAAGACAAGAAAAAGAAGAAACGAAAAAAAAATTCAAAACAAATCATAAAAATATTAAGATATTATTAGAAGTTATTCATATTAGTGATGGTGATAGTACATTGGAAGTCCGATGTCCATGTTAGCATTCTCCGGCTAAAATTGGGCGAATGAACTTAATTGACCAAAGGTGAAGATGTTTAGGATTGAATTAGCAAAAGTATAATAAATTTAGGATTTTTTGAGCAGTTTTCCCACTTTTGCGGTCCAGACATGATACGACATGTTTAATATAGGAACTCTTATATGTAAAGGAGTACAACTCGTTTAACTTTTTTTTTTTTGGCCTAGAAACAATATAACTCCTCCGAGGAAACAATTAAAGGGAAGATTGGGGGTAACAACACCCAATTTAATAAGTTATTTCTTGACACATTAGATTTTGATAGTCCTTTTTGTGGACAACTTGTGCCTAAAGTCTGTGCTATTGCTTTATGAGGAAGGAGTTCTTATCCATGAAAGTAGTTTGAGAGAGAATATCCCCCACCAAGATCTTACTTTCACTATTATAATGATGAGGATAGTGCGTGAGTTGCCTCTTGGGAGATCGCATGAGATCTTGCGGGGTTGATTATAATTTAGTAAAATGAAACCTTGTTGATCTTGAAGGGCTAGCGAGGCATCGCAACCCTCGTTCACGTTCAGCGGGGGTCAAGCGACCTTTGCCTAGCAGCGATGAGGGCCCAAAGATCCTTGTCGTCCAGTTAAGAAAAAGTAAGAAAAAAAGAAAAGAAAAAGAAAAAAAGGGAAAAAAATTCAAAATAAATAATAAAAATGTTAAAATATTATTAGAAGTTATTCACGTTAGTGTTGGTGATAGTACATTGGAAGTCCAACGTCCATGTTAGTGTTCTTTTGCTAAAATTGGGCAGATGAACTTAATTGGCTAAAGGTGAAGATGTTTAGGATTGAATTGGTAAAAGTGTAACAAATTTAGGACTTTTTGAATAGTTTTCCCACTTTTGCGGTCCATACACAATACAACATGTTTAAGATAGGAACTCTTATATGTAAAGGTGTACAAATGCGTTAAACTTTTTTTTTTTTTTTTGTGGCCTAGAAACAACAGAACTCCTCCAAGTAAACAATTAAAGGGAAGATTGGGGTAACAACACCCAATTTAACAAGTAATTTCTTGACACATTAGATTTTGATAGTCCTTTTTGTGGACAACTTGTGCCTAAAGTCTGTGTTATTGCTTTATGAGGAAGGAAGGAGTTCTTATCCATGAAAATAGTTTGAGAGAGAATATCCCCCACCAAGATCTTACTTTCACTACTATAAAGATGAGGATGGGGCATGAGTTGCCTCTGGGGAGATCGCTTGAGATCTTGGGGGGATGATTATAGTTTAGTAAAATGAAACCATGTTGGTCTTGAAGGGCTGGATATAAAAAGTGACCCTCATTTGGTGGGTTAAGATCCCTGGGGGTTAGGTGCTGATTTTTTTCCCTTTGTTTATTTTCCTTAGCCGAGTGGTTGGAGAATACCAATGGATTGACTCCTTCTTGACTTGGGTGGGAAATGAGTCATGTGATCAAAATGAGGGCATTGAGGCTGCGCCAAGTTGAGAGATTTCAGGGAGCTTTCATGTGCAAGCCTTTTTACGTTAATTCTTTTTATGGTACAACAGATCAGGCGTTGTCCGAGTCAATTTTTGCACTAACTCAATTGATACACCTCTCCGAATGATCACTCATGTTAATTGCTCGTGTTTGGATGAACACACTTGACGTTCGCCTAAACTAACCGAAGCATCACAATAATATTCCTTTTATCTTGACTTTCAAGAGAGGTTCATGAATGCCAAACAAGTTTTGAAGTTTTGCTTTGAAGTGGTTGATTGTAAGTAGATATCTTTAATGTATCCTACACGATTTATAGGATAAATCCTCAAGAAGTCATAAAATTTTACTCATTGGTTAATATAGTCTTAAATATTGACGATGCAGTTGTTTACATTTTAGGTGCTTGCTTCGAGGCAAAAAAATGTCAAAGAAGGTACCCCGCAACATTCAGATTAAGTAGATCGTAAGAGTTTATGTAAATCGTTAGACTTGTAAAAACTAAAAAGTATAGTTTTCTTTGTACCATAACCAACAAATACTAACAGTCTGTTAGTAACAGATGGGTTTGGGGATACAGTACGATTTTCATTTTTTAAAAATACAGATGCACTTTCAGTTAAATAGTTTGCTATCATCGGCATGAACTAAACAAAATGTGAGAATAGATCATAAAATAGAGAAGCAAGGATGATGAGTGGACAGTGGAAGTAGAAACAAGGGGAACGACATAGAAGTCCCTTGAGGAAAAAGGGAAGAAAAGTCCTACTTCGAGGTGGGTTAAAACCACAATTCTGAGTGGATTTGAGAGACCCTTCTCTCCGGGAGATGTGTAAGGTCAAAGTTTGGGTTAACCCCTCATTTTTAATGTATTTTGATTTTTAACTAACATTTTTGAAACCCCTCTTCTTCTTCTTTTTTATGGAAAAATAATTCTTCTCTACCTACCTGAGTGTTCCGACAACATTTCAAATCAGATTGGGGGTGAGTACTGAGTACCGTGTGCAATTCAAGCGAGAATCTGACCGCACCAACCTGGTCGTCCTGGTTTTGCAAAAACTAGAAGCGATCAAGGATTGGTTTGGTTCTCTGTTCCAAGCTGAAACCTCTGGTATTATAAATTGTGTAGTGAAATAGTGTAATTTATTTGCTTTTTTTAAGAATTTGGTTTCTTACCCAAATCATAAATATGTTGAGAGAACTTCCTTTCGAATATTTTGATTCTGACAAAACTATCATTGTTTAGAAAAAATCTGGTTAATGCTCTAAATTCCTTATTGCATGTACATGTGTGTGAAAAAGCTTATACTATTCGAAACTTGGTATTCAGACTTAAGATGAAGTCATCACATATTTGCTTTTGAATATATTGAATCTGGTTATTCAAATGAAGTGGATTATCACTTTTGTAGATTCAATCCTTAGGGAAGGCTTATGTGAAACATCAACAATGATATTATCAAAGCTCATATTCACTTTTCAAGACTGTTCGGATTCAAGGGATCCTTTTAAAGACTGTCTCTGAATTATGTTCAAACTCTGCAATATATTTCTTTCCAGATTCTAAAGTTTGGCTACGTTATTTATGCAAGTCTATAATCTTTGATTGACAGGACTATTTTCTAATCATATCGAGAGAATATCTTTGATTGGATATTACCTTCTAAGAAAAAGATATCCTAAAAATTTGAATAAACTCTACTTATGAAAATTAAGAATTTAGTTGTATGGGCGATTGAATCCGAAAGGTTTAGACTCTACTCAAATGGTTACCAAATCTTTCTAAATACAGTCTCATTTAATCAAGATTGATGGCGCTCCATCAGTGATTGAAGAGAGATCCTTTGAAAACCCTTCTGACAACTATTTTGGGAGTGAATGACTATAAAAGGAAGATACATGGTGACCAACCGAGAGTGATAAGAACACATAATTTCAAAGTGCTTGAGTTGTTCATATTCGTACTCTTCTTCTCAACAGCCCTAAATCTTATCTTTGAGAGGTTTTGTAAGAGTGATAAATTATGATATATGGTCTTTAGGACTCTTAGGAGTTTTTTTTTTTTTTGCTAATTACCAACGTATAAATCTTTCTTCATTGAAAAATACAAGATTAACATTTTCGTCTCACAAAAACTAAAAATGAAAAAGTTTCCAAAAAGTCCTAAATACATTGCATTTTTACTTCAATCCCTAATTTTTAATTGTACCAATTGAGTTATAAACATTTTCAAATTAGAATGATTGCAATGCAATAAGAAAAAGGGTGGTAAGAAGGGAGAGTAAAAATAAAGGGGAATTATGATTCTGCAATCGACAATCACTAAGTTATTGGACCCACTTAATGTCAAATTCAATTTAAGCAAGTATTGAGCCTATGCAACAAACTAAATTCATAGGGTTCATGAACATTGATATTATTCAGCAAAAATATATCTTAAGTTGTGTACGGTGCTCATTTTGGTGCTAATATTTTTTTATCACTTAAGTACAATTTTTTAAAAAAATGATTATTTAAGTGTCATCTTCTGTGAGGTCACCGGAATTTCTTATCATTGGCACTAAAGTAATCGTTTTCTTTTCCGATTTGGCACAATCAATTAAGTGCCATTTTTTTTTAAAACGATTATTTACGTGCCAACTATGATAAGTTCGTTACAATTTCTCGCCATTGGCACTAAAATAATCATTTTTTTTCTGATTTGGCACTTAAGTGATCCAAAAAAAAAATATTGACATCAAAGTGAGTGTCGTATATAAATATTAGCACTTGAGGTGTCCTTATGCCAATGTTATGCCCTAGATTTTTGGGGTATTCTTATCTAGCATTCCTCAAATATTTAAAACCCATGAAATTCATTTCTTAATAAAGCAATCAAATTTATATCTATAATTGATTTTTCCAAAAGGACAAAATGAGAAAATTTTAAATTACATGCCTGATAATATAAAAGCATATCCTTGAACCAAAAATAGACCTTCCATCTTCGTATTGATATCTTTTATATGCGCTCATCTATAACTGAATCGGCTCAATCTTCGTCATTTCAAATCGTCCCTCACAAGTTTGTGCCAGAATAATACAGCAAAGATGCTAACGTGAAGCATGCATGCATGGCTGAAGTCGATGGGAATGAGGTTTGTGAGATCATGCTTCACTGCAATTTATATGATGAATTTTTGTTACATCATAGGGAAAATTCTTTTCTCTCTCTTATTTTGTCGGGTGAGCACAATTCTTTGAGTGGTCTTCTCTGTTTTCGACAGAATCTAAACTAGTCATAAACGTATTGAAATTGTCTCAATTAAGTGCTAAACTTTTTTTTTTTTGGCCAATTAAATTATAAGCATTTTGCAATTATGTCAATCTAGTCTTTTGGCCGATCGGCCTAGGCAGGCTAAAATGTGAATTATTGGACACCACATGAATTTATTTATATATAATAATCTAATTATCTATTTATTTATGTAAATGTACAGAAAATTGGAGTCGTACGAAACAGAATATAGGTTGCACAGTTGTGCCAACCTCTGCATAGACAATTATTATCAATATTTTAATAAATTTTGGAATTTTTTTATTGTCTTTTTTATTTCTATTTTCTTTATTGTTTTTTCTTAGTGTCATTGGCAAGGTCGCTGAGCCCTCGCTGGCAAGTGGGCGAGGGTCGTTGCTCCCTAGCTGCCCACGAGCATAGGCTTGGTGACCCTTGCCTAGCAGACTAGGGCTCATCAACCCTCGCCGGCGAGATTAAGAAAAATAAAATAAAATAAAATAAAAATTAATCAAAATTCGAAAAAATTAAAATACCATTAAATATTATCCATGTCAGTGCTAGCTGTGTTACACAAGATAACCAATGTCCTTGTCAATAATTTATATCCAAAGTTGATCGAATAGACTCAATTGACAAAATATGAAATGATTTTGGACTCAATTAGTAAAAATGCAATATATCAGAATTTTTTGGACGATTTTCTCCCAATCTGCACGAGCTGTGATGTCGACGAAGAGCTACAGAAAAACTGAATTTCCTAAAAATCCAGTTCAATTGATATCCGCAACCGTTTCAATTCACTTTCCTTTATCCCCGGTTTGCTTTCCTCACGATTGAGATGACCCCTAACCAAATTAGAAATTCAGAGTGTAAATATCACCAGTTATTTGAGAGCAAGAGGACAGAATTTACGAGTATGTTTATTTCATGAAAAATTCAAAATTTAAAAAATATTTTTTTTAAATGATTAGTTATATCACTTAAAAAATTAGTTATTAAAAAATGTTTCTATTACCAACATCAATATCGCCATATCTACTTCCTTTGATGATAAAAAATAATTTTTATTTGTTCATTTTGTGAGCGATATATAATCATTTATTCTGAGAATTTGCTTTTCAAATCTTAAGGTTTTCGTGAAATATAGGCACTGATTTTCTTTGGGCTTAATTGAAGCAAATATGTGTGTGTGAGCGAGCGGGCGAACTTAACATTCGGGTAAAAAATAAAAGTTGACCAAATCGTGAATCCAACCCCGAGCCTCTCAGAAAATAATGAAAATGCCCTTAAACTAAAACTGACAGAATCGTCCCACGCGATTGAGTTTAATGCGCCAGACCTGATTATTGACACCTGATTTTTAATTACTTTTTCTCTTTTAAAATTAATAGAAAATTTATAAAAATTCATAAAATTGAAAAATCAACTTTGGGGACCGTGGCCAAGCCTAGGGAACCAATTTTGACCAAAAAATGATTTTCCATATTTTCAGTATTTTTCGATATTTTTATTTTCGAAAATTAATAAAAAAATCCATAAAAATTCATAAAATTGAAAAATCAACTTTGGGGACCATGGCCAAGTCTAGGGAACCAATTTTGACCAAAAAAATAAATTTCCATATTTTCAGTATTTTTCGGTATTTTTATTTTCGAAAATTAATAGAAAATCCATAAAAATTCATAAAATTAAAAAATCAACTTTGGGGACCTTGGTCAAGCCTAGGGAACCAATGTTGACCAAAAAATAATTTTCCATATTTTTCACATTTTTTCGGTATTTTTATGTTAGAAAATTAATAGAAAATCCATAAAAATTCATAAAATTAAAAAAATCAACTTTGGGAACCTTGGCCAAGCCCAGGAAATCAATTTTGACCAAAAAATAACTTTTTATATTTTTCACATTTTTTAATATTTTTCAGAAATTAGGAAAATATTATAAAAATAAAAATAATTTCCGTTATGAGGATCCATTGAATTACAATGTCCCGAAGCGGACGAATAAGTTTGTGCCCGCTGTAATATCACAAGCCGACATCACCTATGCAAACCATGTCACGTGGGCGATGGACAAAGACTCCAATTACCAGTACGCACAGGCATGGTGTCTTCATCACGAACAAGAAGAGAACTAGCAGAAGAGTGATGGGGATTAAACAAAAGCAAGAACAAATGAGGACAGCTCTTGGTGGAGTCACTCGTGAGAAGATGACCGAAAGAGGGAGCACTAAATCAAGAAAAAAAGAAACTAATGATGGTGTCGGGGGAAGGTGGACAAGTGAGAAGGGAGGCTCGTGCAAAGAAGAGAGGAAGGGAGGAACCGGCGGAGAAGGACAGATGAGAAGGGCCGATGGAAGTGGAGAGATGGCTCCCGAGGATGGTCTCTTGGGGGGCTGTCTCTTTCGAGAAAAAGGGGGGTTTCTCCGACCCCTTCGTTCTGGAATTTGGCAGAGTCTCTCTCTCTCTCTCTCTCTCTCTCTCTCTCTCCGTCTCCTTTTCTGTGCAAGCATTTGAGCTTTTCTGGAAAGGAAGTTGCAGAGCAATGGGATGGGGAGAGATGATGGCAGGTAACAAGGATCTCGTCTCTGAGTCTCCTGCTCATGCCCACCAAGTCCCTCGACCGGGTCAAGTGCGTCTCGAAGCGGTGGCTCTGGATTATCTCTGGGCCCCCACTTCTCTCGCCGCCACGCTCACCTCCACGCCAATTCCAAAGTCTCCAGCGTCTTCCTCCGCAGGACCCTCTCGGAACACCAATTCCTGCCGTTGGGCGCTGATTCCCTTCGTGGGTGTCCGTTCAAGTACCTCGATTTCGTCCCCAACCCTGCAGGTCTGAAGATCTCGCAGTCTTGCAATGGGTTGCTCTTGTGCTGTAACTTTCGCAAGATCGGGTTTAAATGTAATTACTACGGCTTTAATCCCACGACGAGGCAGTTCGTGATGCTTCCCCATTTGAGTGGTGCTTCCTCCTGTGCTACTACTGTTTATGGAGTAAGTTCGGCCCTTGATCCTTCTAAATCATTTCACTATGATGTTGTTTGCGTGAGGAGCACTGTCGAATTCGTGTACTTTTATCAAATTGAGATTTACTCTTCTCGAGAGCGTGAGTGGAGGCCTTCTGTTTTTTTATCCGCTCCTTTCGATATGGCGTTCGACAATGGTCTTTTGAAATGGGGGGATTCATTAGATTAGCCCCACAGGGGCTTCAGTTTGCTTTGATGTGAAGAAAGAGTAGTATGGGATGATGTCAAGACTTTCTATTTTGGAGAATCGGGGAAGTAGGAGGTTCAAGTATTTTGGGGAATCTCGTGGGCATATGCATTTTTTTTTTTTTAAAGATATATGGGTCACGGACTGCTCAATTTAAGGTTTTTGAATTAGAAAAGGATTATTCTGGGTGGTTTGTTAAATATCATGTGAAACTTGATTCTATCGTGAGTGCTTTCCCGGAGATGGTGCGCGATTGCATGGATCCAGGCTATATGAATCGTTATGCATTTGTTATGCTTCACCTGGTCAGAGAAAGATATAATGAAATGCATCGCCTCATGTTTGGGCATTCTTTTGCCAAGCTCGTGCCACTGATTCTTCTCCATGGGCCGGCGTTCTATTTTCTCAATAAGAAGGAAGATACTGCGCGTAGAAATGGAGAAGAGATTGATTCTGGCGCACGTGGTTCGTTGACTGCACCAGCAGAAGTTAATTCGGGTGGATCTAGCTCGTCTCCGATGGAAATTGACAATGTTGCAGCCGGTTCGTCTTCGATAGAATCTAACAACGGTGTATTTAGTTCGTTGAACGAGTTGACTGGAAACTGCTACGAGGTGTTCTTGAGCTTCAGAGACGATGACAGACTCTGTCAAGGCGAGGAAATCAGACCAAAGCTTATGGAAGCCATCACGAACAAGTGGGACTTTTAGAAGATTATTTCACGAGTGTGAGGGGCGTTTTCTTCGAGGGGTCTTCTCAAGACCTGATGAACTTGGAGAAATGGAAGGAAGCACTTCGTGAAGTCAGCACCGTGAAAGGATACCAAGCCCATGGGTAAAATTTCTCACCAGGGCTCTACGATGCATGATTTCAACAAGTGAGTTTTTTATTTCAGCCCTTTGCTTTAATGATATTGACCAATCTAATGATAGAATTTATTGTGACGGCCCATTTGCTTGAATTATAAGATTTTATTTTATTTTATTTTTTAATGAATTTTTACTTTTATATAAAAAAATTTTACTACACCGTACCATCTTTCTTTCATCTTTATAGTATATGCTACATTAATCTTTATCACAGACTTTTCAATCTATCAAAATTGTTTTACGAAGGAAATGCATTATTGGTTACGCATTATGATGATTAATATGAAAAGGAAAAATATTCTATGTTTGTTTTAGAAATTTTCAATGCATTTTCTGTCTTCAACAAGCAGTTTCTATCTCATACACCGGCATATATTGAACCAATGTTCTTATCTTGGATAAAAAAATTATTCTTCTACTGCCCTATAAAGTTGATGATTAATCAATCGAAATCAGAGAACATAGATACTCAAAAGGAAGATGAAGTACAACTTGCTACCATCCCTAGAGAAATTGAAAACAGATAAGAGCACCAATCTAAAATGATACTAAATTCAAGACACTAATAGAAACTTGCAAACGTGTAGCATTGTGCAAACAAGGAGAAATCCCCTCATTTGGATTCAGGTAGTTCACAATATTATCCTGTATTTGACTTTTAGCTTTCAGATTCGTGTTAAATCAAATCAAAATAATAAAATAATAAAAAAATCAATTCAAAATAAAACAAAATCCCCAAAAAATAAAATATATATAATAAATATAAAGTAATCTAAAAAATTAAAATTAAATAAAAAATGACAAAATGACAAAATATAAAAATATGAAAGAAATTAGAAAATTTAAAAAAAAAAAGAAAGGAAAATGTTAAAAAAATCCTAAAAATTAAAAAAAATCCAGAAAAATGTCAAAAACAAGGAAATAGGTCATTTTGACTGGCCAATTTTATTTTTGATGAATTCCTTTCCGATTTTTTCAAAATGACGATTTTGCCCTATTTCAATTCTCAATCTTTGAAAGATGACTATTTTACCCTTCTGGTCAGTTTGATCTCAAATCTCATCCCAAATGAGTTTTCATGAAATAAAATGGTACCGAAAGGGCGTTAGAGTAATCTAGCGCAACCAAGTCCATGAACTCATTTTCTCTGGTTCGCAAAAATAAATTAGCTCTCCCACTAATTTATTTAGGTTTCTAATCGACCTACCAAGAACGATTAGTGGCGACTTCAAATTCTAAAATCATTCAAACAGAAACCAAAGTTGCGATTCGGTAGGGCTTGGGAGGGTCCGTGTTAGGTTAGTTAATCCAATTAACCTAATAATCCGTTAATCCTGGGAAACCTATAAAATTATTTTTCGGGTCGCGACAATGACTTGACTCGACTCAAATGAGTGACTTTAATCACGAAATGAAAAGAAAAAGAATGCTATGTTCCACAAACATATAAATTCCAAATTTTTTTGTTTTTCGTTTTATTTTTAATTTTTTTGGAAACGCTATTTCCAACTTAATTTCAACTAAAACAATCTTTTTTTCAATTAACTGATCCAAATACTTTTTGTCTCTCTTCAATTTATTGTTGCTTATTTTGTTAGGCAAATTGACTTTGTTTTTATCATCCCTCAGTATAAATGACCCATTACACCAAACGAGGTATCATCTTATTCTACATCCTGTTATCAGTTTGCTTAGAGAAGGTTGTTTATCATCTCATATTTTAATCACAAAATCTACATGGGATTATAAAATTCTATTTATGATGGCTTATAATCACACAATTAATTGTGTATTTTTCATCAAATAGTTTGAGCAAAACTATAGTTCAAAGTTGAAAATTAAATTTCAATCTAATTATATAATTGATCTTGATCAAAACCTGAAAAAAAAAATTGATCAAAATACTGAAAAGGTTAATTTTTAAAAGCATGATTAGACATCAAACATGTTATAAATATATATGTATATAAAAAGCTAGTATCCAGATATTAACATTCGATTAAAAAACATTAACAAAAGATAAGAACAAAAAAAGAGGGAAATTCTTACTTTTCTACTTCTTCCCTGAAGAAACTAATTAACATCACACATAGATTCAATCTCTTAGCAAGTGGTTCAAAATTTTAAAAAATGTTTAAAACTTTCTTCTGAAATAATTTGATGGGAGTTTGAAAGTGTAACTAGATTTTCAACATCCGCCTTACAATTGAGATCAAAATCTAAAAATCTAAAAAAGAAAACATAAAATGAGTGATGTTTAATTGTTGAAAAAAAAAAAGATAATATAAAGATAAAAATTATTGGAAATCTATTGAAAAATATGAGAAAATAATATCAAATGTTTGAGGCATCCAAGCACTATCATTAAGGATAATTCCACCCTCGGAATACGAAACTTGATCGATAGGCTTCTAGCGGTTATTCTCCCAAGATGCAATAGCCTTTATCTATAAGAAACAGGAACAACGTTATGTGTGTAACCTAGAAACGAAGAGTAAGAGAAGGAAATGAAATTCTCTTAATAAATCGTTAATGAAGTTCAATTTATATTTAAAAAAACAATGGAGTTGTTGATTATAAAGCAGTTGCAAAATAATGGATAGCTAATGAAGAAATAAATCACATGTTACAAAACCATTACAAGGCCATTAGATGACTGTTAGGAAACCATTATATGTCCTAAGCCTTTCAATTGTACCAATTTAATTCTAAAATTTTTCTCTGTTTTGTCAATTTCGAGAGGAAATTGCTAATGTGGATGTCGAGTAACTCGTAGAATGGATGTTAGTGTCGCTAATGCATCAGCAAATTGATTATAAGTCCGAGCTAGATATTCGAACGAAATTTCGTTGAATTCTTTAATGAGCTCTTCAAGATACTCGTGGTAAGGGATCAGATGTATCTTGAAGTTCAATTTATATTTTAAAAAATAGAGTCATTGATTATAAAGCCCTTGTAAAATAATGGATGATTAATGAGGAAATAAATTGCGCGTTACAAAGCCGTTATAAGGCCATCATATGACCTTCAGGAAATTGTTATATGACTATTACAAAACCGTTATAGAATCATTATATATTAATGTCAAACAAAAAATGATACGAATTGATGACTATAAAAAACCGTTACAATAATAATAGCTTTTAAATATTAAAATTTATTGAATATTGTTGACACCTGATTTTTAATCATCTTTTCTCTTTTAAAATTAATAAAAAAAAATTCATAAAATTAAAAAATCAACTTTGGAGACGTTGGCCTAGCATAGGGAACTAATTTTGAATAAAAAATAAATTTTCATATTTTCTGTATTTTTTATATTTTTATTTTAAAAATTAATTAAAAAATAAAAAAATGAGAAAATTGTAAAATCAACTTTGGAAGATTTAGCCAAGCCTTAGCGACCATTTTTGAACAAAAAAATGATTTCCATATTTTTTGTATTTTTTTAATATTTTTCAAAATTTAGGAGAATATTTGATAAATGATAGCATTTTAGGCCACAAAAATCTAAAAAATAGTCAGTATTTTTTTTAGTTTTCCCTTATTTTAAAATTTTATTTTAGCTCTGTAATTTTAAATTTTTGTGTTTCTAGAGTCGTGACATTGTTCTTTAATAATCTAAATTTTTCAATGGCCTGATGGTGCATTTTCCGAGTTGCATTCTTGTATTGTATGTTCTTCCATGTCCACACTGACCATGACACTGTTTTGAATTTCCCACACTCACGAGGCTCGATTTTTGGCGCTCACAGGCCCCGACGGACGTCTTTGAATTTTTGAGTTCCTTTCTCTCGAGTTTGTCTTAATTTGCTGACCTTAGTCTCCTCTGACTATCCAGCCTCGAAACAGTCTAAGGTCCTCAACGTGGATTCTGTTTGTCAATTCTGGTGAGGCTATACATATTCGGACATATAACTTGATGGAGAAGAACATTGAGAAGTTTAGGATGTTATTGCCTTCTGGAGATGGTACGTTTAAGTTAGCTATTTAGAGAGCATCCAAACTTGTTAGAATATCGACGCCTTTGTGACGATGACGCTATGCTGATGTATATTCTGGATGATGATGGGAGTCCGACTAGAAAGGAACTAAGAATGGTGCTGTCCCACAGTTGGGAAGAGGGACACTGGGGGGTGTTGAGAGGAAGTACAAGTTCGATGGTTATAATGGTGACTGTGAGGATGCTGATAGGGGGGTCCCGGAAGGACTACATGGATACTCAATATTTTGGTGAGATTGACATTGGAACCCCATCCCAAAAAAATTCATTGCGATACTTCACGGGGAGCTATAGTCTTTAGGGTGCCCTCTTAAAAGTGTTACCTCTTGATTGCATGCTATTAACGATACAAGTCAAGTGCCTCAAATACCCACAAGAAGAGGGGGAAGTCTGCTGATATCCGTTATAGAACTGGAGCAATTTGGGGATTCTTTAGCCAGGATTATGTGAAAGTTGGTGATCTTGTTGTCAAGAAGCAGGAATTTATTGAAGCAATCAGAGAGCCTGGCGTCACATTCTTGGTTGCAAAGTTTGATGGCATACTAGGGCTTGGTTTTTAAGAGATAACAGTTGAGAATGCAATTCTAGTCTGGTATAACACGGCCGATCAGGATCTTGTTCCAGAGCCTGTTTTCTCATTTTGGCTAAACGGGAACACTAAAGGGGAAGCAGGTGGTGAGCTTGTGTTTGGTGGGGTCGATTCTAGTCACTACAAGGGCAAGCATACATACGTTCCCATGACACAGAAGGGCTACTGGGTGGTGAGCTGATTGATGGTGAAACAGTTGGATTTCACGGCGGTAGTTGCTCGCCAATTGCTGATTCGGGAACATCCACGTTGGCAGGCCCTATAGAGGGCAATCCTGCATCCAGATGGGGGAGCTGGATTTCTAAGGCATCTAGAGGGCAAGAAGGACGTTCTTATGGAATCAATTAGGAGAGTAACTGGGATCCTAATAAAACAGTTGAATCAGAGTTATCTGTGGCACTGAAGCGACTTTCCCCTGACGGCTGTGCAAAGGTCACCGCTTGTAATTCCATCCTTCGACTGGACACCCGCCATGTAGAAGTCTTTGAGAACAAGCTGGATGGGGCAACCCCTGCCAAAAAGAAAGAAATGGATAGGTAGTCGGCCGTTATCAAAGAACAGAAAATTGAAAGACAATGATTAAAAAGAAGAAAAAGAGAGAAAGGAAAAGTGAGGAGAGGGAAAACGGAAAAAAAAAAAGAAAAAAGGTACTGGAGACCCATGATCTCAATTAACCGAGAGAGGCTTAAAGCTAAGGGGATTAGACATCGGTCTGCTAGGGGTCATCGTAGGCGGAGGGCAAAAAAAAAAAACTTTTGGTGGAGAGTAAAAAAAGAGATGGTGAGAGTGGCCAACAAACCATCATCAGCAGGAGAAAAAGAAAAGAGGAATGATGACGAAGGAGGTGGACGGGAATGCTGGGTATGTGCCTGAAGACGTGCCTCACTTGTGGGATAACATCAAGGACCTCCCCACATAACCAAATCCATCACGGTCTAATCCGGATATGCAGTGGTTGAGCAATATTTTGTCAACACGGATGACACGATAGCTCAAAAGAAGTGGTTGTTCACGAGGATGGTCCAGGAGGAACCCATTTTTTCGACGTGCGGGACCTGGCCGAAAGGGGTATTTTTTGAGCCATACGAAGGGCACGCATGGGGGGGATGACTGATTTTAATGGCAACGATCATGGATTTCGAGGGGGTCAACACATCAACAGCTCTTGAATCAGAGTCCTTCAATCCTGGTGGCGGACTACACTCTCCGAGGCCAACACTGAAGCTTTCTATCAAAGCCTTCTCTGTGCCGCTTGACCTGGGATCCCCTTTTCGATTGCACCTGCTCTCGGGATCAGCCTAATTATCCAGCCAGCTCTTTGATTGTCCAACGATCTGTTCGAGGCTTCTCACGTCAGCTTCAGCGGCCGTTTAGTCCAAGACAAAGCACGTGGAGTCTCGTTAAGCCGTGCGCCAGTCATCCAGTCGTGCACCAGTCATCTCCTGTTTTCTGGGTGCAAGTTTGGTCGTCAAGGTTGATCCCTTTAAACTAGCCTTGAAATCAGCCGTGCGCAGTCATGGACAACAAGGAGAGCTCTGGTCACTTCATTTCCGGTGTAACAATTCGAGACCAACAGAGGTAGACTTCACATGCTGACAGATTGGGAACGCCAACCAAACAACAACGACCAAGCCTCTCCCGAGCCATACTTCTTGTCTTACAGGTTCTCTGCAGTGATATTCAATTAGCTCCGCAAGCTCGTCATTTTCCCGAAGCGTCATGTCGTTACGCCGTGAGCTATTCCGCCCGGGACACCATGGGAACCAGAGAGACAGTAGACCGAGGAGGTTTCACCTGATTTGGATGCAAGAAGATGTCACCATAAAGAAGAGGGAAATTCTATAGATTGGTCTGGAAATAAAAACCAGCACAGGGGACCGTCTTCTTCATATCCTAATTCTCTCTCTCCAACTAGAACGAGAAAGCTCTATGTGTCGCGGGGAAAGTGCATGAGAGATTGGGAACTCTGTACATTACTCTCATGCAGGATATAGGAGGCTCTCTTGGCTCTAGAGAGGACCTGCCCGACTGACCCAGACGTCGGCATTCGCGTCCACAACATCGAAGCTCGCCGTGGATTCGCGGGGATCGTCATCTTCTTCCTCTCAGCATTCCTTGTGCATCACCAACGCTATAGCATTCCCGCTTGCTTGCGTACTCCAAGGAGGTGGGTCAAGGGTCCAAGCATTTGTGGGTTTATAAATAGGAGGATGAAAACTTTCCATGAACTCTCCATTTACGGTCGTCTTTCCACGAACTCTCCATTTACGGTCGTCCACGATTGATTGAAGGCCAATTCCAGAAATCTCTAGCAATAAATTGAAGCTAAGTGTTCTTTGTTATTTTTCTGGTTTTAAATGTAAATGAGCACAGACTTTCTATCCCAACTCTTTCCCCATATTTTGTGTTAGGTGAAGGATAGCTCCACATCAATGGCAAATCCCACGAAGGTGCAAAATCAACCTAGATAAGCTCCTAAATTGAATCAATTTGTTGTATTTTATTTTAAAGGATTCAAACAGCAAAATGGGAAGCCCACCTATTGGAGACTTTTTATTTACTGCATTTAATTTCTGTAATTTAATTTTTGCACTGTCGAACCCCAGAATGGGAAGGGCAAGCCCAAATGTTGGAGGTCCTTTATTTATCGCATTTAGTTTCTGAAATTTAATTTTCGCATCATCAAAACCCATAATGAGTAGGCCGAGCTAAGGCCGAGTCTCTCATTGGAGATCCTCTATTTACCACATTTAATTCCTGCAATTTAATTTTCGCAATTTAATTTCCGTTCCATCAAACCCCATAATAGGTAGGCCAAGCTAAGGCCGAGTCCTTCATTGGAGGTTCTTTATTTACTGCATTTAATTTCTACAATTTAATTTTTGCATCGTTAAACTCCAAATGGGTAGGCCGAGCCAAGGTCGAATCCCTCGTTAGAGGTCCTTTATTTATCGTATTTAATTTCTGCAATTCAATTTTCGTACCATCAAACCCCAGAATGGGTGGGTTGAGCCAAGGCCGAGTGTCTCGTTAGAGGTCCTTTATTTACTGCATTTAATTCTTGTAATTTAATTTTTGTACCATTAAACCCCAAGATGGGTAGGCACACCAATTTAATTTTTTCGAAATTAATTATGACCCCAAAATAAACTATGCCTACACAAAAGTTATTACATATTTTAGGGTTTGAATTAACCTAAATCCTAACCTTATTAAAGATAAGTTATTTTAGGCATAAAAATTTATTTAAACATGCAATTTCTATCCTGAAATACAATCTAATCTAAATGCAGTAATTATCTACATGCAAAATATTTAAGAATTTTAAAATCATGCAAGATAACATTCTAAAAGCAAGCAAGCCAGTCCAATCAATTCAAATATAGAAAGCAAAAGATAATTAAAGATATCGCAAATTTTAAATCCCATTATTGATCTATGATCTTAGAGATCAATCTATTGAAAATTCCTAATTGATTGCCTACATCTCAAATATATTGTTAGAGATAGTGAAATATTTCAAAATAGGCAATGAAACATCCTAATTGATAAAGATGATAATTTTTACCTTGAATTAGGGATGAACTTTCCTAATTTAATTCAAGATCAAGCCAGCTCGAGATCACGGACGACCAGCAGACTTGTGGGTGGCGCCTGGCTGGAACAACAATGGTGCTTCACGGCGGTGTTCGAGAGTGTGTTGAGCTCACGGGAGTTCTCGGCCAAGACTCTTTAGCGCGCGACGAATCAAGCAAGACGCTGTATATTATATTCCACTTTGATCTCTATCCGCCGCTTGGGCTTTTACCCTTTGACCACAGATCTGTCCTTTTCCTCTTTTGCAGTAAAGCTGATTTTTTTTTTCTTTTCTTGCAAGGCGGGGGATGCGCAGGAATGCAAAGGGAGAGAAAACAAAGTGTCGCGCGGAAGGTGGCGGTACTTACGTCGTGCGTGGCTGGAAGTCCGCTACTGGTAAGCCATTGGAGTGAGTCAACCTCTCTGGTCTTGCGGGGATATCTTGTCAGACTTGTTGGAATGCCGCACCAGATCTGCGGGCTTCGCTGGCAGTAGTGGAATTGCCTTTGCGATCCAGTCCGAGCGGCGATTTGCTTCATGAAGAGCAAAACTGACCTGGACCTGCCTTAGTTGGGCCAACACGACACTGCAGTCTTCGAACACGTTTTTTATGTGTGCCACGGACTCTGGTCCAATTTGAGAAGGCCCTCCACAATAGATTTGCAATCAGAAACAAGTACACGCCATAGAGATCTTCTTGCAGTTCCATAATTACCAAGTATGATTCTCTCTCTCTCTCTCTCTCAGCTTCCCACAGGTTCTCGATCTCATTCAGTTTCCCTCAAGAATCGAGAACTGGACTAGTGATCTAAGTTCCCAATTTGTCGAAATCGGGAATTGGACAGCTGGTCCGGTTCCCTAGCAGTTCCACTGGACTGGTAACATACACAAAAAAAAGTGCACCAAATTACTTGTTCATTGATTATTCTCTTGAAGAAAAAATTTCCTCTGCATTGCATCAAGATAATTAGGACTTAGGTTAGAACCTTTTGCAGCTTCGTTGAGTGATAGACATTGCAAGTAAACATTATGTTACTTTTAAAAAATTAAAAAGGAAATTTGAGAGGTCCAGTCCAAGCGGTCCAATCCTATGTCCTTGGAACCAAGAACTGGACCGGACCCCCTAGAACTGGGAATCAGACCATCGGTCTAGGTTCGATTCGGGCGATCCCGATCCGATTGGTCCAATTTGCTCACCCCTACTTCAAGCCCTCACAAAAAGCAAGGATTTTCGACTTTTTTGGAACCAAATCGTAGCGTTTGGTCACCGGAGCTTCTCCAATAATTTAGTTGCAAGAAATCTTGCAACGAAATTTCATTTGACTTTTTTCTCTTGCCTCCAGTTTCTAAGTTAGAAATTCCCTACGCTCAATTAAGTACGCCAATCCGGAGAGGTTCCTTCATTCCTATATTCACAAAGCTTAGGGTGTTTGGTTTGGATTGATCTTATCAACCTTTCCCAATAAGGGGGTAATAGTGCCAATATACTTTGTTTTAAGGTCTCTCCCCGCGTTGGGAAGTTTCATTTCGTACCAAAAAGTTGTTTTTTTTTTTTATATCTTGAAGACTCTGTTGGGTAATTACACTATTTTCCATTTTTCTACCTATATATTCACTCTTATGTGATGACATTTCGTCTTAAAATTGCTGAAAGGGATGTCAATTGTCCGAAAATTTGGAGTAAAACTCATTCGCTTCCATGTTGCGCGATCACTTTAGAAGATGCCTGAAGATTGTAGTGCAAGCTGATCTTTTATTTGATGAAGTTGTCCTTAACATACTAAGGGTTTATAGCCGGATCCTGTGAAAAAAAATCTGTGAGTTCATCGAAGTTTAGGCTTCATTCAGCTAAATGATTTGCTCTGCCAATAGCATTTCATTTTCTCTTTACGAACGATGGAGAGAGAAATACACTACAAGTGTCAAAATTGTGTACACCGCACTCACTTTAATGCCAAAAATTTACACCGAATCACCTAATTGCCAAATTAGATCAAAGAGATCACTTAAGTATCTCCGGTGATAAATTCCGGCAAGAATAATTATGTGGCATTTATAAATTTTTTTAATATGACGTGGCAAGTTGATTTTTTTTTAAATAATTTTTTGAACTTTTATCTTTTTCTAATTATGGACTAGACCTCCAGCCAGCCACATCAGTCAAATATTAATAAAAAAAAATTCACGTCGGATGTTTGGCCAAGCATATTAGAGTTAGCACTTAAATGGTCATTTTTTTAAAAAAAATTAACACTTAAGTGATTCGGTGGAAATTTTTTGCACTAAAAGGAGTGTCGCACTCAACTTTTGATACTTCTAATGTCTTTCTCCCTATGAGATGGACAACAATCCCATGACCGTCATAAATTCTTCCTTTTTGGGCACTAATAATTGTCACAAACTTCTCTCCTCTTTTTCAAAATAACCTTTTCGTTCGTTTGTGGGATTGTATTGGGGGGATTTGGTTTGGAAATGTATGTAACCTATGAAATAAATTTTGAATTGCTACAGGGGATAGAATGCAACGCTAGCAATTTATCTTCCGCTATGCATCGAATAGCTTATGGGTCACCTCTGCCTCCCTAGGCATCAACCAAGAATGTCAAGAAATAACAGTATTTTATAGTCACACGTGACCTTTTTCATAATTTTGTATAAAAAAAATTGGATGATGTTTCAAAATTAATTGCATGGATAATAATAAAAGAACAAATCCGTCCTAAATATCTATTCATCTTGCACCTATGCCCATCGAACAATTTTTTCTCAAGCAATTTCTCACATGTACCTGAAATGGATGGCGACCGCATGCTCTTTTCTTAAGGAAAATGATAGTTTTTGTTTTGTAATAGGGGTTATTCTTTTCACGTGCACATGCAATTACTATGATTGCTCGTGTCGGTGCGCCTTTGCTAATCTCACGGACTTCATCCTCCCTTGTTGACGGAGGGCCAAAAAAAAAAAGTGATAGATGAGTGCGAGTTAAATGACATAGAGAGCTAGAACAACAGATGACATACGAGTAGGTGTTAGGTGTATCCTCTAAAATAACCATGCTTTGTTGCAATTTAGGCATTTCATTATACCTTCAATCTTATTAATGGCAACAAACATGTTCATTCATTATGTCATGTTGCGCTAATAAATAAAGTCCATAAGATTAGTTGTGACTGATCATATTCTCGAGACGTCGAAAATATATATAACAGGTTATCGGTTAGATTAATCTTTAAATTGTTCTTGATAAATGGATCGTTGAATGGACATCGATGATCATGTTGAGACTGGTGCGTTCTAAACTTCACTATTGAGTATTGGATGCTCAAACAGATGACGAGTCACAAGTTATTAGATATTAGATGTTCAAGTTGGAAATGCAGATGCTTGTATCAAATGAGTTCATTGAATGTGACACACATTAAATGATTAGCAAGCATGGAAGCTTCGAGCGGGGTCAATGTCTAATCATTCATACTTTGGTCAGATGTAAACGATCCTCAGAGCTAAAATCACGATATTGGTTTGTATGTCGAATGGTTATAGTTCACAAGTGCGCGCATTGACGGGTCGTCGATCCCCCTTTGTGTTAGGATTCAATGCACAATCAAGTCGAAATAAAACGTAAAATGAAAAAAAAAATTGAGACATGAGATTTTATAATAGTTCACCATTAAACTAGGGCTACGTCTAATAAAAGATTTCACTATAATTTGCATCCCACACCTCTCATTACATCCCTCAATTACAAGAGAAAACGAGTATATATAGTAGCAACTATTATGAACCCAAACCCAAATTGCTAAAGGAAAAATATAACTTAAATAATAAAATCTCTTTGGTGTGCAGAGGGTATTGCTTCTTGAGGCTCCTGCCTACTCAGTGTGAAGCAAAATCAATGTGCTTTCCTGTCGTAAAGCAGTATGAACCACAACCCAACACTATGTACTTGATGGTCATAGTTTGTTCGCACACGAAGTCATGGGTGTGTGCGATAGTGGGATCTATCTTCTTGTTATATACGAGGTTAGTGTTCTATGTGATCTAATCATGGTAGTGCATGAAAAATCCATGGCTGGGGTTGAGATCAAGAATACCTCAAACATATGCACATCAGATAAATCTGAGCATATGATCGAATTGGTGGCTTGACTTATAATTCATAGTTTTTGTTCAATTAGGACATGGTAGGACAGAAAGATTGAATTACATTATAACCAGAGCTGACATGTTCATTATGTTTTTGCAACCTTCACACTATCTGAGTAGTCATGAGTGACAAGTCATGAGATATTACTATATGTCACTCATGACTTGTAAGATCTAGAAACTATTTGGGACGATCAGTTCTCTAAGTTATACTGATTTATTAGTATATGTCTCACTACCAACTCAATGATGAACCTAGAGATATCACAAACCATAACCAACACGTGACGATGTTGAAATTGGAAGTCAAGATTGCAAAGATGTTTGCGAAGAATGACTATCAACATAGTTGAACTGAAATTAGATCAAATGAATCTTGATTCTAATTTCTAATCACGAGCAAATAACTATATGATGCTGGCATGACCTCAAAATGATGTCATATCAATATGACATCTGCACGAATCACGAGATAATGAGATTTGTCATCTAAAAAATGAGAGATAAGATTTATTATCTGAAAAAGTTAAAGAATAAGGTTTGTTATCCAAAAATAAGACACACAGCATGAAGCAATAAGATCACGTGGATCGAGTGGATAACAAGCTGGACACGTGGCGAGTGGCCGCTGACCAGCAAGCCATCCAGTGAGCTAGCTAGCTAAACAAGCAGCAGCCAAACTATAGCCGACCTCCTCCTCTCCCCCTCCCCCTTTTCTTTCTTTCTCCTAAAACCCCAACCCCTATAAATAGGGGTTAGGGGTTAAGGTTTAGGTGTTATAATCATTGGCTTTCTCTCAAGAACTCCTGCCCTATCTTCATGAGTTCTCATGTGATTTTCTTCATGCACACGTGACATTGTTATTGCATGAAATACTTGAGGGTCATCAGATTTTTCATGATCAAGGCAAGTTCGAATTGTCTCTTTTCTCAAAGGATTTCTAGCATAATCGAGGTGACAATAGTCAGCAAACTTTGACCTCTGTTTATTATAGCATCGGTGGTGTGTCTAATCTAGAGGCCCGACACTCGTGAGGCTCAAGAACATACGAACCAAGTCGATTCATGCACATTCTTAGAGGTAAGCTTCAAATCCTCTTCATGTATGATTTCAATTTTCTATTGAAATGCATAGATAGCCCCTGAAGAAAATCCACATATGGGTAAGCATACTATGATTGTTTGATGCAAAAATTTTTGAAATTTCTCTTATGAAACTCAACAAGTGATATCAGAGCCATCTTTAGGTGGATTCATGAATTTGATTGGTTTTGTTTGTTGCGATTGTTGCAATAAACCATTTTATGTTTTGACAATCATTTTTCTATTTCGCAAGGTCTATCAAAGTTAATTTTGATCAACTTTGCAAGAACTAAACTAAATCAATCATGAATCGAAAATCTCTTTTTTTTAGTTTGTGATTGTTTAATGGGATTTCATTGGCTCGAGATTCGTTAAACTTGCACCGTATGGGGTAGCGGTTCATGTTTGGCATCTATCCATATGTTTGTTTAGGACAGCATACTAAAGGATTAGGATGCTAGATGAGAGCAAATTAAGACCATTTAATGACTCGAATTTCCTTAATCAAAATATTAAGTCGTTACGGGTTTCGGACTCATGGCCTTCCATCGTCGTGTTTTGATTTAGTATTATAACAATTGATTGACTGGCTATGGATACATAGGAGTTAATTGGATTATAGTATTGGACCACTCCATTGAACATGATGTTGTGGGGTTGCAGATAGATGATTTTCAATAACTATTAGGTGAGGGGATCGTTTGCTTTTTCAATACTTACATGAGATAATGAGTCAAACTTAACTATGATTGTGGGGTCAATAACTATCAAGTGAGACTTTTATGATCTAGAGGTTGAAGTTATGATTGGGACTCGCATGTGATGCGTTGAATAAGTTGATTCACTCATCTAGTTCATAGAACGCCAATAACTGTCAGGTGAGGTGAACTATGAACTGAAGAAACTTCAATCCTCATTAGTAATCTTACCCGATAGAGATTGTTAATCATTCAAGGAGGGTGAAATCAATAAATTTAATAGGAGCATCTATTTCATTTAAAGGTCATAATGAAATAACTATTTTGAAAGTATGACACATAACATTTAGTTTTCTGCATTACTTTCCTAAAATGATAAGTACAAATCCAATCGCTTCAATTCTTGATCAGAACTGCTTCACTAGTCCCAATTTCATTGATTGGCTAAGCAAGTTGAGAATCGTTCTCAACTTAGAGAAACTTGGATATGTGTTGGATGAGAAAATGCCATCTTCATTCCTTGACAATGTGACCCTAGAGGAACGAGTCACTTGCGAGAAGTGGCTTGAAGATGACCTAAAAGTTAGGTTATACATGTTTGCTTACATGAACAATGAGTTTCAAAAGAAATATGAGAATATAGATAGTATAAGGTCCATATTCTGCACTTGAAGGAGCTCTTTGACAAGAATAGTCGGACCTCTAGATACGAGATATTAGTGAATGATCATGTCCTTAAAATGATCTGGCATATTGAAAAGCTGGCAAGATTGGATCTCATTATGGATTATGAGATGGCTGTAGATTTGATCCTCCAATCTCTACCCGATTCCTTCTCTGGATTTGTCTAGAATTTCCATATATATATATATATATATATATATATATATATAATATGGAGAAAACTCTAGCAAAGTTACTGTCGCGACCCTCTAAAAAAAATTTAAATTTTAAAAGGGGTTAACGAATTATTAGGTTAATTAGATTTGACTAACCTAACGCGGACCCTCCCAAGCCCTACCGAATCGCAACTTTGGTTTTTGTTTAAATGATTTTAAAATTTGGAGTCGCCACTAATCGTTCTTGGTAGGTCGATTAGAAACCTAAATAAATTAGCGGGAGAACTAATTTATTCCTGCGAACCAGAGATTAGGAGCTCGGGGACTTGGTTACACTAGTTAATTAAAACTAATGCCCTTTCGGTACCTTAATTTCATGGATATCCTAATTCGGCAACTCAGGCTTGGTTTATTCCTAAGGCTATAGTAGGGTATTCTCTTTTGTGTTTTCACTTTTTAAATAGGATGCATAGATGGTATATATTTTTATTTGTTATATTTTTTTAAGTGTTAAAGATTCCCTGAAGCCGAAAGAAGGAGTGTGTTAACGACTTCTGTGCAGTATTACAACCTACTTATCTTTTAGGTCTGATGATTCAAAAATTAAATTATAGGAAGTACATGACAGTGAATAAACACCTCCAATGGGAGGCCTAGCATTGGCTTGGCTCTTCCCTTTGGGATTTAATGTACAGGTATTTAAGTTGCAAGTATTTAAACTACTGTAAGTAAAAACCTCCAATGGGAGGCTAAGCATTGGCTTGGCTCTTCCCTTTGGGATTTAAGGTACATGTATTTAAGTTGCAGGTATTTAACTACTGTAAGTAAAAACCTCCAATGGGAGGCTAAGCATTGGCTTGGCTCTTCCCTTTGGGATTTAAGGTACATGTATTTAAGTTACAAGTATTTAACTACTGTAAGTAAAAACCTCCAATGGGAGGCTAAGCATTGGCTTGGCTCTTCCCTTTGGGATTTAAGGTATAGGTATTTAAGTTGCAGGTATTTAACTACTGTAAGTAAAAACCTCCAATGGGAGGCTAAGCATTGGCTTGGCTCTTCCCTTTGGGATTTAAGGTACAGGTATTTAAATTGCAGGTATTTAACTACTGTAAGTAAAAACCTCCAATGGGAGGCTAAGCATTGGCTTGGCTCTTCCCTTTGGGATTTATGGTGCAGGTATTTGAATTGCGGATGGACTTTGTCCTCTCCATTCTGGGGTATGAATTCTTTAAAATAAAATACAACGAATTGATTCAACAATTTGAAATTTGTGCGCGCTTGAGGACTCCTCCAAGCCGATTTTGTGCTTCCATAGGGTTGACCATTGATATAAAGCTGCGGCTTCCTGACATAAAATAGAGTGAAATGTCAGTATACAAAATATGTGCTAATGTGCACCTAAAACCAGAAGAGTGGAAAGAGTACTTATCTCCCATTTTTTTGGGAGGGATTTCTATAATTGATTTTCGCTCTCTATGTTCCCAATATAGAGAGTTTCTTTTGAATTAAGAGGGACTTTTAGTCACAGATCAGTTGAGAAATCGGTGGACAGCTTAGAAGCTTGTCTGGGCCGATTTTTGCATCTCTACGAGATTTTTGCTGTTGACGTAGAGATATCCTTCTCCTGACATAAAATATGAAAAAAAAAAGAGGAGATGGAGAAAGTGTATACAATTCGTGCTAATTTGCAAGTAAAACCATAAACAAATGAATAAATAAAAACACTTAGCTCGAATTTGCTTGCTCGTTGACGAAGATGAACTCTTGATTTATATTGATCGATGAAGGAATTTGTGATGATAATCCCTAGCTTTGAACTCCCATCATCTTCAAAATTCTCTCTCTTTTGGTATTTTCTTTCTCTCAAATTTTTCTTCAATCTCCCAAAACTCTCTCAAACATCCAAAATTTTCTCTCCAAAAAAATTCTCCCAAACACTTCAAATTTTCTCTCTCAAGAATCCCCCCAAACACTTCAAATTTTCTCTCTCAAGAATCCTCCCAAACACTTCAAATTTTCTCTCTCAAGAATTCCTTCTCAAGCTCACTTCTTTCTCCTTTTATAACCTACTCATCTATCTCCCATTCTAATTTTTCCACTAACTCTATCTCCCATTCTAATTTCTCCACTAACTCTTCTTCATTTTCATCTTCCATTCTCCATCTCTATCTCATATTCTAATCTCTCCACTAACTCTTCTTCATCTTCATCTTCCCTTCTTCATATTTATCTCCCATTCTAATTTCTCCACTAACTCTTCTTAATCTCCATCTTCCCTTCTCTATTCTTATCTTCCATTCTAATTTCTCTACTAACTCTTCTTCATCTCCATCTTCCCTTCTCTATTCTTATCTTATTTTCTCCATCCATTCTTCTCCAACTTCTCTTATTCATCTCCTCTTCTTCATCTTCCCTTCTAATTTATCCACTAACTTTCCTTTTTATTATTTGTAAAATAATCCTTCAAGAGTTAGGTATTTGCACTTTAGTCCTTGAATTTTAAGTATTTACAATTCAGTCCCTGAAAAAATATATTTCTTTAAGTCCAAATCTCCTCACAATTTTTGACACACCAAAATTTACCACATGTCAAATTTAAGCTCATTTCTTGTCGCTGCAAATAATGCATAATTTAATTAAAGCCCTTTTGCAAAATTAAGTCATTCTGGGTATAATTGGGCCAAGATGAAAATTTAAAATATTAGAAGACAATGTCACAACTCATAAAAAGTGAAAGTTAAAAATAAGTTGACTCAAATTAAATTTTTTTAAGCCCGATTCGAGATTATACTCGTGAAGGAACACGTGACTCGAATTGGATTTTTCTGAATTTGCGATGGCCAATATGAAAATAGATTTAAAATAAAAATATTAACTATCTTTGTGTATTTTTTGGCCTCAAATGTTATTTTTTCAAAATTTTCAAATATTTTTGTATTTTTTTAAAAAAAATTAAAATATATATAATATGAAAAATTATTTTTTGGTCAAAATTCGTTCCCTAGGCTTGGCTAAGGTTCCCAAAGTTGATTTTTCAATTTTATGAATTTTTATGGATTTTCTATTAATTTTTGAAAATAAATAAATAAATAATACGTAAAAATACTGAAAATATGAAAAATCGTTTTTTGGTCAAAATTGGTTCCCTAGGCTTGGCTAAGGTCCCCAAAGTTGATTTTTCAATTTTATGAATTTTTATGGATTTTTTATTACTTTAGCAATAGAAAAAATGATTAAAGATCAGGTGTCAACAGCTGCCCCTCTTTGAAAGGAAGCTCGGTAGAGGTTCATTTCAAAGACGAGATGACACCTGGATTCTTATCGACTCAATACAAGGAAATAAAAAGAGTCGTGACATGATTGTTCCACTGAAAATGAAATGAGAACCTAAGGATTCGTTATATAAAAAAAACTTTAGGGTGGTTGAACTTGAACCCGTATGGTGGATCAACCCATGGTAGATTCCTAATAAAAGGATTCTACTGATTAAAAATTGAATTAAAATTTGACCCGTATGGTGGGTCATACCATTTGACCCGTATGGTAGGTCGTACCATGGTAGATTCCTAATAAAAGGATTCTACTGATTAAATTTTGATTGAGATTTGACCCGTATGGTAGGTCACCACATGGAGATACCTGTAAGAAGGACTTGGTGCCTGTAGAAAGGACTTGGTGCCAGTAAAAAGGACTTGGTGCTTTGCCTGTAAGAAGAACTTTGTGCCTGTAAGAAGGACTTGCTTTGCCTGTAAGAAGGACTTGATTTGCCTGTAAGAAGGACTTTGTTTGCCTGTAAAAAGGACTTACTTTGCCTGTAAGAAGGACTTTGTGCCTGTAAGAATGACTTGATTTGCCTGTAAGAAGGACTTTGTTTGCCTGTAAGAAGAACTTTGTGCCTGTAAGAAGGACTTGATTTGCCTGTAAGAAGGACTTTGTGTCTGTAAGAAGGACTTTATGCCTGTAAGAAGGACTTGATTTGCTTGTAAGAAGGACTTTGTGCCTGTAAGAAGGACTTGATTTGCCTGTAAGAAGGACTTTGTGCCTGTAAGAAGGACTTGATTTGCCTGTAAGAAGGACTTTGTGCTTGTAAGAAGGACTTTATGCCTGTAAGAAGGACTTGATTTGCCTGTAAGAAGGACTTTGTGCCTGTAAGAAGGACTTGGTTTGCCTGTAAGAAGGACTTAGTTTGCCTGTAAGAAGGACTTAGTTTGCCTATAAGAAGGACTTGATTTGCCTGTAAGAAGGACTTTATGCCTTTAAGAAGGACTTGATTTGCTTGTAAGAAGGACTTTGTTTGCCTGTAAGAAGGACTTTGTGCCTGTAAGAAGGACTTGATTTGCCTATAAGAAGGACTTTGTGCTTGTAAGAAGGACTTGATTTGCCTGTAAGAAGGATTTGCTTTGCCTGTAAGAAGGACTTTATTTGCCTGTAAGTAGGACTTGATTTGCCTGTAAGAAGGACTTGGTTTGCCTGTAAGAAGGACTTTGTGCCTGTAAGAAGGACTTTGTTTGCCTGTAAGAAGGACTTAGTTTGCCTGTAAGAAGGACTTGATTTGCCTGTAAAAAAGACTTACTTTGCCTGTAAGAAGGACTTTGTGCCTGTAAGAAGGACTTGGTTTGCCTGTAAGAAGGACTTGGTGCCTGTAAGAAGGACTTGGTTTGCCTGTAAGAAGGACTTGATTTGCCTATAAGAAGGACTTGGTTTGCTTGTAAGAAGGACTTTATGCCTGTAAGAATGACTTGATTTGCCTGTAAGAAGGATTTGATTTGCCTGTAAGAAGGACTTTATGTACCTCAAAGGGTGCCATTCTGAAATCTGGGGAGACCAGGAATCCTGCAGAAGCTCAAACCCAAATTATATTCTCCTGTCGTTTTAGGAATAAACCAAAGAGGCAGAGATCAAAAGGTCTCGAACATTTCTGTCCTTGAGACAAATCATGCTTTATTGAACAATGTGGATACCTGTATATACCGTAATGGATTCGAGTATCCCAACAACCGTCAGAATTCATTCTCTTGAAAGGTTCTGGTTGAAGATATACTTACCTGAGAATTTGGAAGAAATGCTTGGTGGCTTCTGGACAACCAGGCTTGTTCATTCAATAATCGCCGAATGAATTTCAAGACTTTGGAAGGTAACTCAAACACCGGGAATGTGTTGCCTGTCGGGCAATGTCAGAGCTAACATGTGCAAGCATTTTCATCAATGCGTTCATTGGTTCATACAAAATTGTTCAGCTAAGTTTGCCATGATTAAAGGCAGTCTATGTAATAACTCATGATGCAATCGATCAACATATAGATCATGTATTGCATTACCACTTCTGTTTAAGGAGGTTCTTATAGTATGAACACCTCGAATGTAATCTGAATGGGGGACTTCATTCCGAAATGGCTTTTTCTCACTCTGGAGAAAGGCTGTTTATCTGTAGATCAAAATGTTAGACCTGTGTGGAAATGGTTTGCCTTTCCTCATCCTGTCATGCCCCATTCTGCACATTTGATATCTCCTGTGCAGTTTATGCTCTAAGTTGGAGTTGGTAAGTTAAACACACGGAATAGTCATACATAATTCATGAACTGTGTAAGCACAATGCAGATGTGACAATTTTTTAGCATCACGTGTGTTTATATAATGTGCAAATATGGGCGAATTTAAATTGCCCCTGGTATGTGGGCGGACCGAACAAATTGGGAAGCCTACTCCTTATGTCGAGGGGTGGTTTGTCTCAAACTTTACCCCTGCGCGATGAAGCATATGGGCGATGGAGCATTTTGGTTTGTTTAATGCCCCTGCAAGAAGCAGAGAAATTATTCTTGAAACCAAACGAGATAAGGAAGACATATTTGCTTTTTCGTTTCAGAGCTTGCGAACAATTTGCCCCATTTTTCACCAGAATAGATCTTGTCAGGTGATCATACTTTTCTTTTGGATTTGTCTCGTTCAACATGTTAAATGTTAGTATAAATATTTCCTGTGAAAAGAAAAGGAGACATGTCAACCAGTATTAAAAGGGATAAATTGAAAACGATACTGATTTACCCTTCATCTTGAATGCCTTGGACAAGTCTTTTACCAATTTTGCTGGATTGAGTTTTCTTCGACTTTTGTTGGATGCTTCACCATTAAGCCGAGAATGTAGCAAAATATTGACTTCGGTATTACTCGTCGAGTATTCCTGCTTGCAAAAAGAAATGCACAAAAAGTTGTTTCATTTATTTATAATACATACAACATTCCCCACCCTCGGGGATCGAACTCGGGATATTTCGGACCTACTGTCATCCCCCATACCATTCGGTCCATTGGACCATAGGTGTCCATGGGGCTATCCTTTCAAAGGTTAATCTTTGGGGATAAAGCAGCCTTGTTGTATCACCTTATGCCATGTTACGGTATTTCTCGAGGTAATTTGCAATCCCTGTTAAGAATGGAATAAGACAATTCAAGACTTGAGATGATTATGTGCACATTAGAACGATACAGAATTACCCATTTCTGAGATTGTTCGCGTCTTTCGCTTGTACTTTCCTCTGTCCGAAGCTGTCCATCCCGTGGTAATGCCCATGAGTCGATTTGCCCCCAAATTTTGTTCAACTTGTATTCGGATATGATTGCGTTCTCGGGTCGATTTGCAATTTCCTGAGAATAGAAGGGGCTTAATTTTAAAACTTGGAGCAACTGAGGGTAAATTGAAACGATACGGAGTTACCCTTCAGGTTTATCCAGATTTTTACTCGCCATCAATTCGTCGCGAGGTTGGTGAGGTGGCGGATTCGAGCATTTAATAGGGGGAAGTCGGATTATTACTCCTTGCTTTTACACATTCACAAAAGCAGAAAAACATATCACGCAAGGAAATAAAACACATTCACTCATTCAGGATCAGTTCTGCTTCCTCTACAGGCTCTCCCATGATCAGCTGGCTTCATCCCAAATTAGGTATGCATCGGCCATATAGAAGGTCTGGTGGTCACTGGCTGAACAAGTGCATCACAGTCCCGATACTTTACCGATATCAAACTGGTTGATTATGGCGAAAAGATCATCGTCAATGTCCGCTTGGTGGTGATCTGTCCCTTCTTCCTCGGGAGGTATTGATACTGATCCAGTATCATTGGTCCTTTTGTACCCTGCTCCAACAAAACTCGATCCTGTTATAAATTGGTCTAACTCACCTCTTAAACGTGCATTTTCGATCCTCAGATCATACATTTCATCGAGGGTGAGGAGGAGGCTATTGCAGTTGGGGCAGGTGGCGGAGTCAAAAGTCTCTTTATACATCTTGTTTTCCGCTCGGAGGTTTTCATTTTCAACTCTTAGAAACTCGACTTCGTTGTGCTCATGACGAGTCTTCATTCGGGTTCGTCTATTTTGAAACCAGAACTTGATTTGCGAAGGTTCAAGGCCTAGCTCTTGACTCAGTTCCATTTTTTGTTTGCCGTCTGGCATAGGGCACGTTCTGAAGAAAGCTTCAAGCTTTCGTACTTGCTCCTCAGTATGGCGACGGTAACGCTTCTTTTGACCTTTACCGTTGTTGTCATTGTCCTTACCAGGCTCTTGGACGTCGTCGGTGGAAGGGCCGGGCTCCATAGGCTCGATCCCAAATATGGCTTCGAACTCTTCCTCTCCCATATTCAGCAAGTAACGATAACTTTCAAGTGTGTTGGGTTGAGACATCTTCGATTTGGTTAACGATTTCTCAAAGTTTGATATCTCTTCTTGTATTTTCACTCTCTGGATTTTTCTGGGAGACTGCGTATGCTTTAAGAGTCTCTCTTTCGAGCACGAATGAGAATTATCAAGAAGATGCCTCCTTTAAAATTAGACGTGGGTTTAGCAACTGTATTGCCTCTCTCGAGTGTTCTGGCTTTCTCGATTTTCTTTTCATCGTATCTCTCGCCCAGCTCGTCTCCTTCCATCTTTCCGTGGAAGGGGGCCCCTTGTTGCTGTCTCCACTGTCAATTTGCTGGCGAGTTCTTCAATAAAGACGAGTCGTATCTCTTTTCTGCCGAAAATGTCTTTGTCTCCCACTCAGCTTATTTTTTATCCTTTCTTTTTCAAAGTAGTGGCGTCTCGTCCAACTTTTCCGTAAAGACGTCGGATTTGCTTGGCTCGAGATTGGAGACGAGTAGCGGAGGTGATACTGATAGGGAATGGTAGACAGGAAAATTTGGCCAGTAGAGACTTCCCCTGCAAAAATGAAAGAGAATGCGGCAGTATATGTTCTTCATATTCTAGAAAAATTGGAACGATACTGTTTTACCCTTGTGTATACTTCTATTGAATTTGAATTGAGGAAGTTCCTTCATTTGGATTGGATTGAATTGTATGTCCCGAGTTGCCCTTCACTTTGAGCTTGCCACATATGTGCTTTGCTTAGTTGGGCCTTGTTTTCTTTCGGGTTGCCTTGGACCATCATCATTTTCCATGCCATTGGGTCCGTGGACCGGAGGGCTCCTTTAATTTGAAGGTTACCTTGAAGGCGAATGAGTCCTATCGCATTCCATTGGGTCATTTCATTTTGCGACACTCTTGAGGTACTTTGCAATCCCCTGGGTGAGAATGGAACAAATCCAATTTAGCATTTTGCAACGATTGAGGGTAAATTGGAACGACACACGGTTACCCGTCTTCGAGCTCGCCTGGGCTTTTCACTTGAAATTTCCCTACGTGAGGCCATTCAACATTTCTCATTATGGCAGTCAGCGACGTTGCCACAAATTGATCCGCCCTAAATCTAGCATAAAAAGGGATTCACGCATTCGACGGGATAAATAAATTGCCCCCTTGTCCTTGTATTAAATCGAGACACCTAGAAAGCTGGAAAATATCATACGGAGGGGAATTAAGCATGAAATGAAAGGTGCACTTATTCAAGGTCAGTTCTGCCTCTCCTGTGGCTCTTCGATAATCAGCTAGTCTCGTGTTGGTTCGGGTGTGGATAACCGATGTTTGAGAGTTCCTACTCACTGGCTCCTGATCGCGGCTTGGGACGTCTGTCAACCCTAAACTGGTTGACCAGGGCAGTAAGCTCATCATCTGGGTAATCTCTTGAACCTTCCAGCAACTGATGCTCGAATTGGGCATTGTTGTTGGCAAATGCTGGCGGTAGATTTCTCATTCTGTCCTCGCCACGAGCAATTTGACTTCTCATGCTGGAGCCTTCATCATTACTCGAGAAAGTGTGGGGATCACCAACTGTCCTGCTGCCAAAAACTCCTTCCATTCGAGGATTAGAGAAGTGGAAGTGCTCAGGATAACTTCTTGTCTGATTCTCTGGCTGCGCAGGCGCGCTGATCATGGGATGAGTTCTAGCCACAGGTTGGTGCTCAAACCAAGGAATCTGAATACACTGCTCCTGCGGTCTATACTCTTGAAGAGCATTAGGGTGATTCTGGGGGATACTTTGATTAACGCCTGGGGGATTGATGGCATGGCTACTAGCTTGGTTGATGATGGGAAGTGGCTCGCCCCATGCTAACCTGGGGAACTTATGGTGGCGAGGAGACTCGACGTTCAGGCTTGGATCAGTCCCGCCTTGGTTTTCTTGATTCTGAGCTGCATTGTGTTCTCTCACCCTTTTTCTGTACTTCTGAAGATGACTCGAAACATTTGCTTTAGTGAGTCCCTCTACCTTCATAATTTCCAGTATATGTTACGGCCGTGCCGAATCTATTCCTAGCTGCTGAACTGCATTAACAAACATACGATGCAGCTCGGGAGACCAACTCATCTTCTTTCTCCAGTTGCTTGGAACAAAATTGAAGGCTTGATGCTTGTTCTCATGGTCATGCAATTGCTTCCTTACCACGTGCTGCCATATGTTTTGAAGCATCTGAACTCTAACTGGTTTCGTTACGACGTCTTGGGCCCCATTTAAGACAGCCTTCATTAGGGCTTGCTGATCATCGCTTGCCGATATTACGAGGACTAGCATGTTTAATTTAGAATTGATGACTTCCAAGAGAGTGAAAACATCCATGTCAATCCCTACCATGGCGGTGAGGACGATATCAAACGGGTCACTACTCCTCCTTAATATCTCTAAGGCCTCTGTCGCCTTTGCTTGAGCTACAACCTTATACCGGCATTTTCTTAATACGGTAACAAGGATTGACAGAGAGACTGGATTACCGTCAATGGCCATGACCAGTAGACCCTCAGGGTAAGGAACTTCATCAGCTTTGACCAGGGTTGAACATGCGCCCGTTCCCCTAATACTCGACATATTTCTGGATCTAGGACTGCCGATTCGAGACCGCCTCGGGATGTCTTCTCGGACTTAAGGGATCACGAGATCGTTGATGCCTTCTCGTAACAGGCTTTGAAAGCCGATGCTTTGATGGTGAAGGTTTTGAATTCCTCTCCCACGAGAACTCCTTCCTCTCTATCTTTCTCCTGCGAGTTCTTGCGAATGAACTCTGACTATCAAATGGGGACAAGTTCTCTCTCTGGCAATAGCAACGACTTCCCTCTTCACGGGCAGCGCTATTAGATTTTCCGAGGGAGAAAATCTGATATTCAGCTTTTGATCAAAGGGGAAATCCTTGTTTCTCGCTCAGTTTGTCTTCTTTTTTCTTTTCGTGATAGAGGGCCCCTGTCAAGATCTCCACCGTCGATTTACTGGCGGGTCTTCTAATGAAGACAAGTCGTATCTCCTTTTCGCTAACGTTTGCCGTGTCTTCCACTCAGCTCATCTTTCCGTCTTCTTTTTCAAAGTGGCGGTGTCTCGTCAAACTTTCTGCGGAGATTTCGGACTCGCTTAGCTCGCAGTCGCCATCTGATGGGAATTCGAGCCAACGAGGGTGGTGCCAATAGAGAATGGTAGATAAGAGAAATCTTGACTGGTTGATACCGTCACTATGAAATCAATATTTACTTCAAAGCAGATTACCATCTTCGCATTCCGCTCATCTGCCTCACCTCTCTCCCCCTTTCTTTCGTATTCTGCTTTCAAAAATGGCCAATTCTCCTAACCATACCTTATCCGCCGAAGTCCTAGCTGGGTGGGAGAGACTCTACAATCTTCTTGGTAGAGGTTACGCTCATATAGCCAAAAACTCTACCGTTGAGGCTGAAATCCTTGGTTTATTTAGGACCGTGGACGCTGCTTCTGTTGAGGGTACCCAACTAGGGAAGGAGTACCGGAACTTCTTGACCCTCTTCATCAATTTTCTGGCTGCCTATAACCGTGCTTATGAGACGGTCCTTGTGACCGCCGTCGTGAAAGCCCGTTACCGAGACCGGCACGAGCGTCTGGCAACAGTTACGTTTGTGGCTGATAATCACAAAAAGGCCCTCAAGTTTGCCAACGATCAGCTTTCGTGGCTGGTTCGTGAGAGGGGAAAGTTGGTGGACCGTCTGGCCTTGGTCCGAACTTACGCCGAACAGGAGCCAGGCAATATTGTGATGAGGTGTAAATGTGGTTGGCTGCAGGAGAGACTTGATGACATTACGGCAGACATTGCTTTCGAGAGGGCAGCGGTTCCGGACCTGGAGTTTGCCGTTGAGCATTACGAGGCCACTATGGCCCAGGTTAAAGAGAAGTGCGATCGCCTCTTCTTTAGGCTCGCGGAGCTTGATCCCGAGAGCGCCCGGTGCATCCAGAGCATCAACTGTTTGGAGAGTCAGTTGAGCTCTTTCGTAATGGTCATCAGGGCCCAGTTTGGCTTTACCTTTCCTCCCCAGTGAGTTGTTGTAATACTCTTTGATGAATGGAATGAAAGAAAAGCTTCACGTGTTTTGTTTTGTTTTGTTTTTTTTAATTTTCCTGCTATCGTTTCTTCCGCATAGCATAACAGAACGATTTGAGGTACCGAAAATGTCGAGGCTTAATGTTCTTCTTGATGTTCTTGTTTAATTGCTCCAGACGATGATATCGAGAACATTGATGATGGGTTCGGCGGTGGCCCCCACTATCCATCTTGAGATCACAAATAATAACGCTATGACAACTCGATCAGTGCGCTGGTAGTAAATCCGGCCACCTGTTGTGTGCCCACTTTTATCCATATTTTGTTTCTTTCGGCGTCCACTTGCTCGTGTCGGTCGCCTGTAGCGTCGGGAGAAATTCCTGTGGGCCACGTTCATTAATAGAACCTCGGTCCTCTAAAGCCCTCCGCATGTTTCGGATAAGAGGAAATTTTAAGACCGGTCTCTGGTTGATTTGATCAGGTAAAGGTATTTGTTTCATGGGTTCTGATTATATAATCCATATTGTTTTTCAAAAGACGCGGGATCCTCTGCAATACATTAAATATGCCCCCATGTTTAATCAGTATAAATCCACCGTCATATCAGAATACACTGCCCATACAAGTTTACGGATTGACACAACTTTGTCTGTCAAAGATGGACAATGTTCGTTTGCCCCCCAGAATTAACGGTTGAAGCCTCGGTGTTTTTCGTCTTTTGGTATTTCTGAAGATGATTCTTGATATATTATTAAACTTAATTTTTACACCCGTCTGGGGTATCTAGGATCTCCCTGCAAAAGAAAAGGATATAATTAGTATGCGACACAAGAAATGTCGCTCCATGACTCCTATATTAGTCCAATTTGATTTTTTCTATTTTATAGAGAAATCAGAAGAAAGAAAAAAAAATTCCTTAGGAAGAAATGGGTTAATTTCTGATACAAAATTTTTTTCAGATTTATTATTCTTTTTTTTTTATTTTTTTAAAGGAATGTGACAAAGTCTCTTGACATTTACTAAAATTTTTGAAGGAATTTCCTTTTTATCAAAATAAATTTTCAGAGGTAAATTTGTCAGGAAAATTTTATTTTTATTGAAGCAGGAAAGACATGACAGAAATCCTTTATTGGTTAACGAAATTCCCCCGAGACATTAGTCTAATTTTATTTAGAGAAACTTTTCTTAGAAAAACATGAGCGAATTTCTCGAAAAGAATTTTTGTTGCAAGTTTTTATAATTTGAAAGAATGTGATAAAATCACTTGATGTTTTTTTAAAGGAATTTTTCTTTTTATCGAAATAAATTTTCAGAGGAAAATTTGTCGGGAAAATTTCATTTTTATTGGAGAGAAAAAAACATGACAAAAATCTCTTATTGGTCAATTAGTCTAATTTTATTTAGAGAAAATTTTCTTAGAAAAACATGAGCGAATTTCTCGAGAAGAATTTTCTTGCAAGTTTTTATAATTTGAAAAATGTGATAAAATCACTTGATGTCTACTAGAGTTTTTTTTTTTTTAAGGAATTTTTCTTTTTATTGAAATTTTCAGAGGAAAATTTTTTCAGGAAAATTTCATTTTTATTGAAGCAATAAAAATATGACAAAAATCCCTTATTGGTTAATAAAATTCCCATGAAGGGATTTTTTTACATCATTTTTTCAAAAAAAAAAATTTAAAAGAAATGAGGGACAAATTTAATTTTTATTTTCTTTTAAAAAGAATGGTCGTAATATCAAGCTCAAAAACTGACTAACACCTAGCATGGACCGACCGAAAATAAATACAAGATAAAATTAGAGAACTTACTTTTACCTTGGAGAAATGCAAATCACATAGTCATGCGCATGACTCAAGTGAGGAGTGGACTCTAGAAAATAAAAGAAGGAGAGACAAGGTATGGACCTAAAAAGGCTCCCACTATCTGAATTGACAAACTTACCCTCCGCGCAATCAAATCACAATGGGAAGAATTGTCAATTCAGATAATGAGCGGAATAAAATATGGTCAACCCGAGCGCAATCGACGCAAGAGCTTTGCATATTCGATCCCTATCTATGGTTTTCTAGGAAGAATTTCGCGACTTGGGTTTAGACGCTTGTGTGTACAGGTGTCGTGATCCTCAGAGTATGCAAGACATGCACAACAATTGATATCAAAACAGCGCTTCTAAAAATGTGCGAAATTAAACAAATAAACCCAACACCGAGCCTGCAAAACAAAGGGGTTAGCCAAACACTCCGCCCCTTATAACTCCCATCCTGCAAAAACATATAACACTTATAGAATGAGTCCCAAACAATATCGCCAGAAGCGAGATATGCATGAAATTTTCATTGGCCTAAGTCCACTAAGACTCTTAAAATTTCGAAAAAATTTAAGTATTCCAATTGGTATCTTTTTTCGAAAATTTAAAAATCTCTCTCCCCAGCGGAGTCGCCAGTCTGTCGCGACCCTCTAAAAAAAATTTAAATTTTAAAAGGGGGTTAACGGATTATTAGGTTAATTAGATTTGACTAACCTAACGCGGACCCTCCCAAGCCCTACCGAATCGCAACTTTGGTTTTTGTTTAAATGATTTTAAAATTTGGAGTCGCCACTAATCGTTCTTGGTAGGTCGATTAGAAACCTAAATAAATTAGCGGGAGAACTAATTTATTCCTGCGAACCAGAGATTAGGAGCTCGGGGACTTGGTTACACTAGTTAATTAAAACTAATGCCCTTTCGGTACCTTAATTTCATGGATATCCTAATTCGGCAACTCAGGCTTGGTTTATTCCTAAGGCTATAGTAGGGTATTCTCTTTTGTGTTTTCACTTTTTAAATAGGATGCATGGATGGTATATATTTTTATTTGTTATATTTTTTTAAGTGTTAAAGATTCCCTGAAGCCGAAAGAAGGAGTGTGTTAACGACTTCTGTGCAGTATTACAACCTACTTATCTTTTGGGTCTGATGATTCAAAAATTAAATTATAGGAAGTACATGACAGTGAATAAACACCTCCAATGGGAGGCCTAGCATTGGCTTGGCTCTTCCCTTTGGGATTTAAGGTACAGGTATTTAAGTTGCAAGTATTTAAACTACTGTAAGTAAAAACCTCCAATGGGAGGCTAAGCATTGGCTTGGCTCTTCCCTTTGGGATTTAAGGTACATGTATTTAAGTTGCAGGTATTTAACTACTGTAAGTAAAAACCTCCAATGGGAGGCTAAGCATTGGCTTGGCTCTTCCCTTTGGGATTTAAGGTACATGTATTTAAGTTACAAGTATTTAACTACTGTAAGTAAAAACCTCCAATGGGAGGCTAAGCATTGGCTTGGCTCTTCCCTTTGGGATTTAAGGTATAGGTATTTAAGTTGCAGGTATTTAACTACTGTAAGTAAAAACCTCCAATGGGAGGCTAAGCATTGGCTTGGCTCTTCCCTTTGGGATTTAAGGTACAGGTATTTAAATTGCAGGTATTTAACTACTGTAAGTAAAAACCTCCAATGGGAGGCTAAGCATTGGCTTGGCTCTTCCCTTTGGGATTTATGGTGCAGGTATTTGAATTGCGGATGGACTTTGTCCTCTCCATTCTGGGGTATGAATTCTTTAAAATAAAATACAACGAATTGATTCAACAATTTGAAATTTGTGCGCGCTTGAGGACTCCTCCAAGCCGATTTTGTGCTTCCATAGGGTTGACCATTGATATAAAGCTGCGGCTTCCTGACATAAAATAGAGTGAAATGTCAGTATACAAAATATGTGCTAATGTGCACCTAAAACCAGAAGAGTGGAAAGAGTACTTATCTCCCATTTTTTTGGGAGGGATTTCTATAATTGATTTTCGCTCTCTATGTTTCCAATATAGAGAGTTTCTTTTGAATTAAGAGGGACTTTTAGTCACAGATCAGTTGAGAAATCGGTGGACAGCTTAGAAGCTTGTCTGGGCCGATTTTTGCATCTCTACGAGATTTTTGCTGTTGACGTAGAGATATCCTTCTCCTGACATAAAATATGAAAAAAAAAAGAGGAGATGGAGAAAGTGTATACAATTCGTGCTAATTTGCAAGTAAAACCATAAACAAATGAATAAATAAAAACACTTAGCTCGAATTTGCTTGCTCGTTGACGAAGATGAACTCTTGATTTATATTGATCGATGAAGGAATTTGTGATGATAATCCCTAGCTTTGAACTCCCATCATCTTCAAAATTCTCTCTCTTTTGGTATTTTCTTTCTCTCAAATTTTTCTTCAATCTCCCAAAACTCTCTCAAACATCCAAAATTTTCTCTCCAAAAAAATTCTCCCAAACACTTCAAATTTTCTCTCTCAAGAATCCCCCCAAACACTTCAAATTTTCTCTCTCAAGAATCCTCCCAAACACTTCAAATTTTCTCTCTCAAGAATTCCTTCTCAAGCTCACTTCTTTCTCCTTTTATAACCTACTCATCTATCTCCCATTCTAATTTTTCCACTAACTCTATCTCCCATTCTAATTTCTCCACTAACTCTTCTTCATTTTCATCTTCCATTCTCCATCTCTATCTCATATTCTAATCTCTCCACTAACTCTTCTTCATCTTCATCTTCCCTTCTTCATATTTATCTCCCATTCTAATTTCTCCACTAACTCTTCTTAATCTCCATCTTCCCTTCTCTATTCTTATCTTCCATTCTAATTTCTCTACTAACTCTTCTTCATCTCCATCTTCCCTTCTCTATTCTTATCTTATTTTCTCCATCCATTCTTCTCCAACTTCTCTTCTTCATCTCCTCTTCTTCATCTTCCCTTCTAATTTATCCACTAACTTTCCTTTTTATTATTTGTAAAATAATCCTTCAAGAGTTAGGTATTTGCACTTTAGTCCTTGAATTTTAAGTATTTACAATTCAGTCCCTGAAAAAATATATTTCTTTAAGTCCAAATCTCCTCACAATTTTTGACACACCAAAATTTACCACATGTCAAATTTAAGCTCATTTCTTGTCACTGCAAATAATGCATAATTTAATTAAAGCCCTTTTGCAAAATTAAGTCATTCTGGGTATAATTGGGCCAAGATGAAAATTTAAAATATTAGAAGACAATGTCACAACTCATAAAAAGTGAAAGTTAAAAATAAGTTGACTCAAATTAAATTTTTTTAAGCCCGATTCGAGATTATACTCGTGAAGGAACACGTGACTCGAATTGGATTTTTCTGAATTTACGATGGCCAATATGAAAATAGATTTAAAATAAAAATATTAACTATCTTTGTGTATTTTTTGGCCTCAAATGTTATTTTTTCAAAATTTTCAAATATTTTTGTATTTTTAAAAAAAAAATTAAAAAATATATATAATATGAAAAATTATTTTTTGGTCAAAATTCGTTCCCTAGGCTTGGCTAAGGTTCCCAAAGTTGATTTTTCAATTTTATGAATTTTTATGGATTTTCTATTAATTTTTGAAAATAAATAAATAAATAATACGTAAAAATACTGAAAATATGAAAAATCGTTTTTTGGTCAAAATTGGTTCCCTAGGCTTGGCTAAGGTCCCCAAAGTTGATTTTTCAATTTTATGAATTTTTATGGATTTTTTATTACTTTAGCAATAGAAAAAATGATTAAAGATCAGGTGTCAACAGTTACATAGCACGCTTATGGTTTATATGAAGGAAATGCAAAACTCTAACCCAAATATAATAGCTATGGTTGAAGCTTTATCTTCAATAAGTAAAACTTCAAAAAAAAAAGGCAAAATGAAGCCAAAACATTTAGTTGTGCAACCAAAGCCAAAAATTAAAAAATGGAAAATATCACTATTGTGATGTCTTTGGGCATTGAAAGAGGAACTGCAAGAAGTACCTCGCAAGCTTAAAAGTCAAGCTGAAGGACCAACCTTATTAAGGTATGGTGTCCATGCTTATTAAAACTAATCCGATTAGTATTGAACCAGCTTATGGGCTCTAGATTATGATGTAATGTCACACGTTTGTATTTATTGCAGAATCTAGAAATAAATAGGATGCTAGGGCAAAATAAAATTGTCTTGACGTTTACGAATGGAGCAAGAGTTGCTGCCTTAGGGATAAGGACATTTCATTTTCACTTGCCCTCTGGACATGTAATAATTTTATAGAATTTTCTATATTATGAAAATGTTGTACAAAACATTATCATGTTTCGTGGAAGAGAATTATGAATTTTCTTTTGCTGAAGTTGCATACTCCATCCTTCATAATATAAAATGCATTGGTACTAGTACATTAACCAACAATCTTTATACATTATAATGTTTGGTAATGTGATTACCAATCTCGATAAGTAGAAAGGTTTCGATGTGAATGTCATTACTAAACACCATAAAGAAAGTTCAAATCCAAAGTACGTCTAGCATCATAGATTAGGTCATATTAGGTAATTGTAGATATATCAATCCATCTGATTTTGAACCGCACTCAATTTGTGAGGCATGCTTTTAAGGAAAAATAACAAAAATGCTCTTCATGGGGCATAATGAGAGAGTTGCTGATATCCTTAGACTGATAAATTTAGATGTATGTGAACCAATCAATGAGATTGCTAGAAGCGGCTATCCTTGCTTCATTACTTTTGTCAATGATTCTTTACGATATGGTTATTTTATACTTGATGAAGTATAAATCTGAATCCTTTGAAAAATTCAAAGAATTTAGAAATGAAGTTGAGAAGCAAATAGGAAAGAATATTAAGGCCCATCGATCTGATTGAAGAGACGAATACCTTAATACTAAATTCCTATATTATCTTAAACAATATAGCACTCTATCACCGTGGATACCATTGCTACTCCAAAGCATAACGATGTCTCACAAAGGAGAAATTATACAATGTTGGATATAGTGTGATCCATGATGATTTACAACTATTTGCCTATATTCCTTTGGGGATATGCACCTGAGACAACCCCATATATACTGAATAAAGTGCTATCCAAATCTGTCTCTACCATACCTTATGAGATATGGCATGATAGGAGATGAAGTATTAATCATATTAAGATTTGATGTTGTCCAGCGTTTGTTAAGAAGCCGAAAACAGGCAAGTTAGAGCAAGATCTGAACAAGATCACTTCATCAGATATAAAAAAAAAAGTATTGGATATTATTTCTATTTTCACTCTAAACAAAGAGTTTGGATCAATAAGCTCGCTACCTTTCTGGAGAATCAGTTTGTCCAAGAAGGTGGTGCTAGATCCAAAATATTTTTACGAGAAGAAAATGATGAAGCACCTACTACCCAAGTTCAGATATCAAATTTCTGACTCATTAGGAGCTTCCAATACACAACCTCTTAGAAAGAACACGAGAATGTCATGTCCTTCTATTCGTCATCCATACTTGTTTGAGGATATTCAACCATTATTTATTGTAAATAATGGTGATGAACCAAGTGATCCTAACACCTACGAGGAAGTTATATCTAACATCGATTTTGAAAAATGGCTTGAGGTTATAAAATCTGAAATGGACTCGATGTATTATAATGATGTATGGATATTGATTGACTCGCCTGAAGGTATTGTACCTATAATTTACAAGTGGATCTTCAAAAGGAAGAGCAACGCTGATGGTCAAGTTGTAACATATAAAACATGACTAGTGACGAAGGGTTATCGTCAAAAAGAAGGGATCGATTATGACGAAACCTTCTCATCTATGGTCATGCTAAAGTCTATTCAAATTTTATTGGCTATAGTTGCAAATCTAGATTATGAGATACTCCAAATGGATGTCAAAATGGCATTTCTAAATGGATTCCTCAAAGAGGATATCTATATGGAACAACCATGGGATTTTGAATCCCCTGGTGAAAGCCATAAGGCGTGCAAATTTAAGAGATCTATTTATGATCTCAAACAAATCTCCAGAAGTTGGAACATCTGTTTTGATGAAATGATCAAATCATTTGTCTTCGTCAAAAATCTGGATGAACCATATATATATATATATATATATATATATATATAAAGCTCAATGGGAGCACTATTGCATTTCTAGTTTTATATGTTGATGATATACTTTTAATTGGTAATGATATACTGATAATATCATCGACAAAGATGCTCATGTCACATAAATTCTCCTTGAAGAACTTAGAAGAGGCAACATATATATTAGGCATCAAGATCTATAGAAATAGATCGACGTGTTTGATTGGCCTCTCGTAGTCTACATACATAGATAAAGTATTAAAACGTTTTAACATGAAATATTCTAAAGGAGAATTACTACTTTTCAAGCATGGAATTCGTCTTTGCAAAGGAATGTATCTCAAGACTCCTGAGGAAAGAGTGGAGGTGAGGATTCCCTACGCACCCACTATTGAAAGCATAATGTATGTTATGCTATATGCGAGACCTGATATCACATATGCTATAAGTGTTACAAGTAGATATTAGTTTAATCTAAATAAGAAACACTGGATGATCATTAAGATTATCCTTAAGTACTTGCAAAGGACTAAGGATTTATTCTTAATATATAGCAAATGAGAATTTAAGGTTGAAACTTATACAAATTTCGATTTCCAATCAGATCCTAATAACTACAAGTCGACATATGGGTTTGTATTTACACTACATGGAGGTGCAGTTACTTAAAAAAGCTTCAAACAAAGTATAACTACTAATTCCATCGTTGAGGCAGAATATGTATTAGCTTTTGAAGTCACAAAGGAAGTGATTTGGATGAAAAAGTTCATCTCAGAACTTGGAGTAGTTCCCTCGATTGAGCAACCGGTTATATTATTTTGCAACAATAATGGGGCAATCATTCAAGCAAAGGAGCCAAGGTCTCATTAGAAGTCCAAATATATTGAAAGGTACTTCCATCACATTTGTGAGATTGTTGGGATAAGTGATATCACCTTATAAAAGATAGTGTCAGCAGAAAACATGGCAAATCCCTTTACTAAAGTTTTACCTCAATCTATATTTGAAAAACACATTGATAGAATAGATTTGAAATATGGTTGGCTTTAGCGTAAGTAGGAGATTTGTTAGGTTTATGCCCTAAAGTAACCATGCTTCGTTACGATTTGGGCATTTCATTATACTTAATCTTATTAATGGCAAAAGACATGTTCATTTATTATGTCCCATTGCTCTAATGAATGAAGTCCATGAAATCAGCCGTGACTGAGCCTATCCTTGAGATGTCGAGAATGTATGTGACATGTTATCAATTAGACCGATCTTTAAATTATTCCTGGTCAATGGATCATTAAGTGGACATCAATAATCCTATTAAGACTACTGCGTTCTAAACTTCACTATTGAATATTGGATGTTCAAAGAGATGATGAGTCACAAGTCATTGGACATTAGAAGTTAGAGTTGGATATTAGATGTTTGAGTTAGAAATGCACGTACTCATATCAGACAAGTTCACTAAATGTGACACACGTTAAATGATTAGCAAGTATGGAAACTTCAAGCGGGGTCAACATCTAATCATTCATACTTTGGTCAGGTGTAAATGATCCTCAGACCTGAGGCACGATGTTGGCTTATATGTCGAATGATTATGGTTTACAAGTACACACATAGACATATCGTCAATCCCCATTTGTACTTGATAGTCGGGGGCTTTGTATATATGAAGTCATATGTATTTGTGATAGTGGGATCTATCTCCTTATTATATATGAGGTTGATATCCTATGCGATCTAACCGTGACAATACATGAAAAATGCGTGGCCAGGGTTATGATCGAGAATATCTCGAGAATATGCACATTAAATAGGTCTGAGCATATGATCGAATTGGCATCTTAACTTATAATCCATGGCCTTTCTTTGATTAGGACATGGTAAGATAAAATGATTAAATTACGGTGTAACCAAAGCTGATAGGTTTATTATGCTCTTGCAATATTCACACTATCTGAGTAGTCATGATATATTGTTAGATGTCACTCATGACTTGTGAGACCTATAGACTAATTGAGATTGTAAGTTCTCTTGGTTATACTAATTTATTAGTATACATGTCACTACCAATTTAGTGATAAACCTAGGGATGTCACACACCATAACTAATACGCAAAGATGTTGAAATTGGAAGTCGATGTTGCAAAGATGTTTGAGAAAAATGACTACCAAGATAATTGAACTAAAATTAGATTAAATGAGTCTTGATTCTAATTTCAAATCACAAACAGATAAGCATATGAGACAGACATGACCTCAATATGATGTCATACTAATGCGACATCTGCATGAATCATGAGATAATGAGATTTGTCATTTAAATGATAAGAAATAAGATTTCTTATCTAGAAAAGTCAAAGGATAAGGTTTGTTATCTAAAAAATAAAACATGCAGCATGAGGCTATAAGATTGCACGGATTTAGGGGATAACAGATCAGCAAAAATTACCTATAGGATTGACTGGTGGCGGGTGGCCACTAGTCAGTAAGCCACCCAGCAGACTAGTTGGCGTTGACTAGTTGGCCAGACAAATGGCAGCCAGTAATTGCCTGCCATGTGAGGCAATAAGGAGGTCAACTAATAGCTAATCTCCCCCCTCTCTCTTTTTCCTAAAATCCCAACCCCTATAAATAGAGGTTAGGGTTTGAGGTTTAGGCATTCTAATCCTTGACTTTCTCTCAAGAATTTTTACCCGATCTTTGTGAGTTCTCTTGTGATTTTCTTCGTGCACACATGGAATTGTTCTCTTGTGAAACATTTAAGGGTCATGAGATTGTTTGTGATCAAGGCAAGCTCGGATTTGCCTCATTCTCAAAGGATTTCTAGCATGATCAAGGTGACGACAGTTTGTAAGCTTCAACCTCTGTTCATCGCAGGATTGGTGGTGTGTCTAATCTAGAGACTTGACACTTATGAGGCTCAAGAACATACAAACCGAGTCAGCTCAAGCATGTTTTCAAAGGTATGCCTTGAACTCTCTTCATATATGATTTCAATTTTCGATTAAAAACCCCTAAGGAAGATCCATGTATGGGTACACATTTTGTTTCATTTCCATTGTGCATAATATGATCAATTGATGCAAAATTTTTTGAAATATCTCGTACGAAGGTATGGTTCATACTCCCTATCGAAAGGAAATGTGAACGGAGATAAATATTATGTATTGATTTCTTTTTCTCACATTCACTCTCTATTTACTTATGTTTATGCACCTAATTCTAACAATAATAACATGTCTTATAGGCTGGCAATGCAAGTCAACTATATAAAGATGAATAGGATGTTGCAAAATTATTACTGGATTTTGAAGGAAAAAAATGGCTATACTTTATTGAAAAGACTTTGTGGAATGCTCTAAGGACATTCTACAAATATATCATTAAGCCTTCTATATTTAGTTTGCCAAATGTTTTATTCTAATAGAAGCACGTTTCATGGAAAGAGACAGACTCATGTGAGAAACTTATTACAAGGTATATTCTGCATTTTCAAGCAATCCTCATTGTTTCTATAAACTTATCTTTAATTATTTATTATGTTAAATATCCCTCACTGACGATCAATAATTTGATTTGGTATTTCTTTCCTAAGTTATATTGATTGACCATCGATTTAAAAGATATACATAGAACTTTCTATATGAGAAATCTTGATTGATTGGCAATCACCACGTAGATAATTTTTCTTTATTAGAAGCTTGATTTATGGGTTCTATGATTTAATTGTGTGGTCGAACAAATCCTCTCAATTCTCTGATGTCTTCAATCCCAACGGTTACGTGATCTTTATCCAAAAATCTGTCGATGGCTATTTTGAAAATTGTTCCTCGGTGTGGTTCTATCCAACGGGAATCTTGGGTGACAAGAAGTATATAACGAGCATAAGGTTCAAAGAGAAGTGAGAAAGATCAAGAGATCAACATCCCAATTTCAAGATAGCTACACTTATTCTAAATTGTCTACTCAAGCTTATAAGTGAAAACTTGTGAGATGTGTAATATAGAGTCCAAAAGTATAGAGTGAGATGGCTTTGGTAGAAACAACATTTGCTTTTGTTGAAATGCTTGTGTTCAAGTCATCACATCTTTCTATAATCTCTTACTTGGCTACTTAGTGGAATCAAGCCAGTATGCTGTTAGTGTGGGAGAATGGATGTAAATTTTACTAAAAGTCAAACAAATGTAATCTATTGTGCACTGTATTCTATTCTCTACTCACATCTATTTATTGTTTGATAGAAGCACTACACAGTTCTATTTTCTATATTCATTCCTATCAAACTTGAATTTTTAATTTTTGCATTATGTTATCAAGTTTAATTATAACCACCCTTTTAGAACATGAATGGATTGATATTGAAATTGACAAAGGTTGCAAAGGGCCCTTTGTTGATTTGTGGTCATGGAACTCGGATTGACAAGAAATTAAAGGTAATGAGACAAGAGGCAATCGTGACTAGCCATGTAAATTGCTAGAAAGTAAAGATAGAGATAAAGTTGTCAGAAGAACGTTAAGTTCTATGATTGAATCGAGTGTCTTTACAAAAAAAAATTACGGTTGGGATATCTATAACCTACAATCAACAATTACACAAATGGTTACAACCATGACGGTTAATTCCACTAATCGACGGTTATTGACTTTATTACTTGAAGGTTACCAACTTCATTACTCAACAGTTATATACTCCACTCCCTCGATGGTTACCTCTTTAACGATTACATCTGAAAATGTCGACCCCATTACTTGACGGTTATGTCGCATCCATTTCCTTGACAGTTACCTCTTTATCGCTTACATTCAAGAATGTTTTTTTTTTTGGTAAAGTACATTCAAGAATGTTAACTGAACACTTAGATATTTTTTGGTGTCAACATATGCCTTAGTCAAATAATTGAATTTACAAGGATAGATTCATTTTTGTGTCAATAAGTTGACATTGATTGGTAAGTTAGGTCTGATGGGGATGTTGGCATTGATGGTGCCACAACAACTATCGGTTTGACACTTTCAACTTCCGGCATTTCACTGGTCTATCGGCCAATTTGGGCCAACTAGATTATTTTACCAACATTGTTTCCATTATAAGAAGTAGAGGAACTAGGAACATACCTTGATACCATTGTATTGGCTTGGAATGTTGGTGGTTGATTGGATGATCTTGGTCTCGACAGACTGTCATTAACAGTATTGATGAGTATTGGCATAATCTCATCCGACATGTGGCTCGTGATGTAATTAGCCACATCATTTTTCCATTCTTCGACCATTCCTCTCATTAACTACGGCATCGCGGAAGGTCTTCCCTTGGCATTGGCCTTCTTTAGCCATTGCCACTCAGTTAACGGCTGAAGATTCAAATTGTGCAGTAACTTCATTTCCAGTTCGTGGTACTAGGTTGTTATTACCGGCAACACTATATGGCCCTTCTTGGTGTCTGGTTCTCACCATGTAGCTTCCTCATATCAATAAATTAGTCCCTCTAAGCGTGCCAAAAAAATGTTTCATTGAAAGTGTTGACGAAATACCTTTTAGAATATGGATGGGCATATAGAGAAATCGAAAAGGTTGCGAAGGATCCTTAGTTGATTCTTGAATAGGGAATGCAGATTGGCAAGAAATTAAATATACTGACACCGGATGTGATCACAGCCAGTTGTATGAATAAAAGGAAAGTAAAGATAAAGATAAATTTGCGGAGAACATTGTGAGGTGTGATTAATTAACACATCTTTACAAAGAGTACACTTACATATTTATAATTGGCAATTGACAGTTCCACCAACAATTACACAAACAACTACAACAAAGATAAGCGGCTTCAATACTCGAAGGTTAGGGACTCAGCTACTTGACGGTCATGGACTCAACTACGCGAAGATTACTAACTCCACTACTCGATGGTTATCAGCTCCACCACCTTGAAGATTAACCTCCTTGACAGTTGACTTCGAAATTATCTTTCATTAATTGACGGTTATGTTGTCTCCACTTCCTAGACGGTTACCTCTTTATCGGTTGCATTCGAGGACGTTGACGGAACACTTAGGCATCTTTTGGTTTGAACAAAAATCTTGGGAAATGACGAAAGAGCAAGCTAAAAGACTGACAAAAGAACATGAATCCATACAAATTAAGAGGAAAAATGTATGAGAAGCCTTTAGCGGGGAAGACGTTGGCAGTTCCACCAAGTGAAGAGAGCTCTTCATTCAAGAAAGAGAGAAATTTAGAAGCGAAAAGCAAAGACTACAAGGACACCCGTTAATAAGGCCCCTTTTATAAAAGAGGAAAAAAAAACTTGTGCCGTTAACTAGACTTATTTATATAAAGGGTTAATACTACGAAAGACTCCAAATTAGCATACATGTGACAAATTTATTTCAAATTATTTTTTGACCTCAAAAAATGTCAAATTAATACACTTGTGACAAATTTATCATCTACTAGTTTTCATTAAATTTAACATAAAATTACTAAGTTGGATAGCACATGGCAGTTCACCGCACCCAGTTTGAGATATTTACCCTTGGTTTATCACATATGTATCAATTTAGGATTTTTCGAGATATTAACGCAATTTAAGGAAGGATAAATTTAGCACAGATATAATATTTTGCGGTTTTCATGGTAAAAAAATTAGTTTAAGGTAAATTTGTCACTGATATACCGATTTCAGGTTTTTGGTGATTAAAAAAAATGGCTTGGGATAACTTCGTCACAAGTATACCAATTTTGGATTTTTAGTGGTCAAAAGAATAGTTTGGGATGGTCGTGGCGGTGGGATGCTGCGCTAGCCCTCCCGAAGGATTAGTCGAGGTGCACGATCCGTACGGACGCTGGTCCGAACACCCTCGATACAAAAAAAAAGTTTGGGGTAAATTTATCATAGGTATACCAGTTTGGTATTTTTCGTACTATTAATCCTAAATAGATCTTAGTAGAATTAAATATGTCTTCCGTGCCATTTGCTTTATTTCTACAGTGGAAATTTTTTTGTCATCCAAAGGTTGACAACGATTCTGCTCAATCGGACGGCTGAGAGAATCAACACAAACAATTCGATCGCGGCGTTGTAGAAAAGCCCCCTTTGACGTTATTCAATTCAATCTCGCGATTTCTTCTTCAGTCCCGACTTATGAAAGGACAACGCCAGAGCAAAAGAAGATTAAAAGGTTATGCCCTGCCGACGAAGTTGGTCTCAATTGTCAACACAAACGGTCGACAACTCCACCAATAAACCTAAAAGTCAGTGACGGCCGGAAGAGTTGACGTGGGGGGCCTATTTCTTACGCCTTCTGCCTTGACTTTTCAGGTCGAAGGACGAATTCGGAAATTTACTTTAACCATTTTTTTTAAAACTGATCACAGATAAGTTGCGGATATCACTCGGATCTAATTTTGACTAAAATTAAAAGCGGGTGATATCAATTTCTGTAATTTACAGGCATGATTGGATGGGATTTCTTCCAATAATATGGCCCTCAACAAAAATAAAGAGAAATTGAAAATTCATAAATTCTCTTTTTTTATGTGAATTTTGCATCCTCTGCTTTTAGAGTAATCACTTTACATTTGTGAACTTATTAATCTTATGCTTTTAAATCTTACTTGATAGTTTTGGTTTCATTTCTTCTCAAAAAATACTTCGTCACTCTTCTCAATGACACCTCTAGAAAACTCTAAACACTCTCTCTCTCTCTCTCTCTTCTATAAATAGAGCATTCCTAACATGCAACAGCCTCGTCATCACTAAGCAATAAAAGCTGTCAAAACGTTATATATATGTCTGTCCAAACCGAAGAAATTTTGTATCAATCATATATCATTAGCGGAATATCAAACTATGGACATCATCGTATACATGTTTGGAACAAAATTAAAAGCGGGGACACTCGTATTTGCAGCTCATCGTAATTCGTGGGCATGATTGGATGAAACTTTCTTCAACAATGTCACTTTAAACAAACTAAAAAGGAAAATTTATCCAAAAAGCCATAATTTATTGCACATTTACCGATTCGGTAATAATTTTTTTTAATTGTGACAATTGAGTCATAAATATTTTTAAGTTAGAATGACTTTGCTTGCGATAAAATAGGAATTTGGAGGGGTAACGACAATGCTAATGATTGAGCTCGAAAGCAGGAAGATGGTATCGCTAATAGCAAGTATTGCCGGGTGGAAAGACATCATCTAGTTGTTGTTCTGGCAATGGGTTTATCGGTGATTTGATATTTTGGGATGATGGGCCCTCTCATTGCCCAAATAGCTTAAGTGAGTGTGTGTGTATATATATATATATATATGTATGTGGGGAAAATTGTCAAAAAAGTCCTATACCTATTGCACTTTTGCCGATTCAGTCCTAAACCTTTCAATTTTACCGATTCAGTCCTAAACCTTTTCATATTTTGCCGATTCAGTCCTAAACCTTTCGATTTTGCCAATTCAGTCCTAAACCTTTTCATATTTTGCCGATTCAGTCCTAAACCTTTCGATTTTGCCGATTTAGTCTTAATTCTTTTCATATTTTTTCGATTCAGTCCTAAATTTTTTATTTTTTAAAAAAATATCTTGGAAATAAATCCGAAAATTAAAAAAATTATAATAAAATTATAAAAATATATTTAAAAAATTAAAAAAATTAAAAAAAATTAAAAAAAATTAAAAAAATTAAAAAATTTAAAAAATTTAAAAAAATTTAAAAAAATTTAAAAAAATTTAAAAAAATTAAAAAACGAGTGAGCCCTCGCCGCTGCTGCCCCACCATCGCCGGCTCGCCCATTTTTTCAGCTTTATTTTCAAGATATTTTGAAAAAATTTAAAAAATTTAGGACTAAATCGTCGGTTTTTTTTTCTCTTTTTTCAGCTTTTTTTTTCCAAAATATTATAAAAAATTAAAAATTTTAAGCCCCTCACCGGCTAACAATGGTGAGTTAGTCCTAAATCTTTTCATGTTTTGCCAATTCAGTTATAAAATTTTTAATTTTTTAAAAATATTTTGAAAAAAAGCTAAATAAAAAAAAAACAGATGAGCGGCGACAGTAAGTTAGTTCTTAATCTTTTAATATTTTTCGACTCAGGCCTAAACTTTTAAATTTTTTTTAAAATATTTTGGAAATAAAGCTGAAAAAAAACGGGAGAGCCGGCGATGGTGGGGCAGCGGCGGCGATGGCTTACTTGTTTTTAATTTTTTAATTTTTTAATTTTTTTTATTTTTTTTAATTTTTTTTATTTTTTTATTTTTTTAAAAAAAATTTAAATTTTTTTTAAATTTTTTTAAAATTTTTTATATATTTTTATAATTTTCTTATAATTTTTTTAATTTTCGGATTTATTTCCAATATATTTTTTAAAAAATAAAAAGTTTAGGACTGAATCGAAAAAATATGAAAAGATTTAGGACTAAATCGGCAAAATCGAAAGGTTTAGGACTAAATCGGCAAAATATAAAAAGGTTTAGGACTGAATTGGCAAAATTGAAAGGTTTAGGACTGAATCGGCAAAATATGAAAAGATTTAGGACTGAATCGGCAAAATTAAAAGGTTTATGACTAAATCGGCAAAAGTGCAATAGGTTTATGACTTTTTTGACAATTTTCCCTATGTATGTGTGTATGTAAGTTTAGAAGCAATGCCGTATTAGATTCAGCTTTTTCAAGAGATTTTGGGGAAATGTAATTGGGAATGTGATTAAAATGTGAGGAGAGTCATGAAATTTTATCAAAAAATATTCTAGGGAGTTGCGTTATACAAAATTATAATGCCACATTACAAACTCTTTAAAAGAATATATAAACTACATAAATAAAGTATTCTAAACTCAAAACGCACTTCATGAAGATTTGAAATTGTAGAATAATCATCATTGATGTCATATTAATGCGAACTTGCTTTTGAATCAAAGGACTCCATTGAGTATGACTATTGCTCGTTATAAAAATGCTTCTTCATTGAAATCCATATTATGACTATTATTTGCTACTGCAGAATAAACCAATGATAAAATGGGATAAATACTCTGAAAAAATATACTAGAAGTTCCAAATCTTTTGTAAGCTACTTAATGTAGTGCCACAACTTTTCGAGCACCAGCATTCGTTTAAATTGCTCACGCGAGTTGCATCGTAAAAAAAAAACGCCGACTTAGCATTAAATTTTAATGATGAAATTACTCCTACGTAAACTTTTTAAACAATGCCATATCAGTTTTCCCACGAGTGAAAAGTCGATATAATAGATGAATTTTTTTAAAAGTTAAGGAACTTAAATGGGCAATCAAAAAAGTTTAAGCACTAAACTGAATGAAAAAATTTAGAGTTATTAATATACTTTTTGCAAAATCTTCTCTTTTTACGTGGTAAAAAAAAAAAACTCCTCTTTCTTCTACCTACTTGCTACTTCCATTAACAGGAACAACTTTACTAAATTGAAGACTTTGGAATGAAGAAAATGAACATCAGAGAGGGCAATGGATTAAAGAAACGATCTGTACTTCCTTCTCTTCCTCCGAAAGCATAGCAATTTCTCTTGCCCGAATTGGTATCACGCAAAATCATCACTTCAAATCACAGGCATTACACCATAGTTGCTTGGCCAACATTTGGCAGACCAATGCTCATTATTTCAAATAGGAACACCAATACTGCATTATTCCCCATGTAATCTTGGGAGAAGGGGAAAAAAAATTAGAATAACCCTAGTACTTTAAAAAGGAGAAAGAACATTACCCAATTTAGGAAAAGTCAAATGGTTGACCCCAATAAGATCCTTGGACATGAAGAAGCCCATTGTAGTTTCTGTACCATTTCTTGCATCAAATTGGTTTGATTGCAAGTTCCACTCGTTTGGAGCTGCTGGATTATGAAACAAAGAATTTCACTTGTTCTTTGAGCTTTTAGCTCTTCTTGCCCTCCTCACCGCCCTCTTCCAAGTAAGCCTTCTTCCTCCGCTCAGCCCTCGCCAGCAAGCAGATCGCGAGAAAGCACGCGGCGTAGACCCCGTGGACCTTCCAGTTGGTCCGCGGCGGCTGATGGAGCACCATCCTGTGGAACACAGCCACGTAGTAATGCAGCCCGACGGCGAAGCCCACGAAGGTCTGGGCCAAGCCCAGGAACTTCAAGCCAAGCCCGGTGTCGGTCGAAAAAACCAGCACCAGGTACATCAGCAGCAGCAGCAAATACAGGACGTATCCAAGCGTCTGAAAGATCTGTATGCACACGTACGTGGACAGCGAAGTGGCGTAGAAGAACCTCAGGGGCTCGAGCCCGGTGGCCAGCGAGGAGAAGCAGAGGATGGAGAAGTAGATGGAGAGGTAGACCTGGACGAAGATGAGGAGCTTCTGGAGGGAGAAGTAAGCCTTGATGCGATTGAAGACGAGGGAGACGAGGACGAGAGGGATCACCATGAAGGCGCAGGAGACGAGGGTTGCGATGGCGGGCGCGTACTTGTTGCCCACGTAGGGCTTGAAGCCCTTGGTCATCTGCTTGTTGGCTCGGGTGAGGTAGGCCTTGGATGTGGTGGAGATTCGCTCGAGGTCGGGGATGAGGGTTTGCTGGAACTTGGTGGGCAGATCTCGGAACTCTTTTACGAGATCGTCATCCTCCTCGGAGTCGAGCCAGTTGGGCTGTTTCGGCTTCTGGGTCTTGGGTGTCTTGGGTTCTTGGTCGGTGGAGCCTCTGTTTTTGCTCTGTTTCTTGGGTTCGGACTGAGTGAGCTTCTTGTCGAGCTGGAGTTGGGACTCCTTGGTTTTGTTCTTGGGTGGGGTCAGTTTCCCCAGATCTGAGCCTTTCTTGGCGGAAGACACGGCGCTTTTGGTGGAATTGGAAGCTTTCGAGGTCGTGTTCAGCTTCTTGAGCTTCAAGGTGGAGTTCAACTTCTTGAGCTCGGATTTATCGGCAATGGTGGACGCGGGCGACGCTTTTTTGGTCGAATTTGTGGGTTTGAGAGGCTTGGTTTGGTTCTTGGAGGACAGGTCCGATTTGGGTTTCATCAGCCTGGTTTCGTTTTTGGCAGAGAGAGCGGTTTTCGCGAGCTTGGTTTGGTTCTTGGACTTCTCTGAGGTGGCCAGCATGGTCGGCTTGGCCTTCTTTTTGGGAACAGTGATCTGGTCATCATCGTCATCTGCTTCCCGAATCTCGGACAATCTTCTTCTGGCAGCACCCAGAAGAAACTGCTCGCTCTGAACAGGAGACTCCGAGCCAGCACTGGCGCGGAGGATAACGAAGGAACCCATGAAAACAACAGCAACACAGAGAAGAACAAGGGCGACCCTTCTGCAATTGAGGTGCACAAGGGGCGCCATTTCCGACGTTTCGAGCTCTGAAGAGAGAGTGGGTTGGGTCTGCAATTACGGAGTGAAGGAGGAGGAGAAGAGAGAGAGAGAGAGAGAGATATATATACCTTTCAAGCGTCGGCTGAGGAGAGGAGGATGAGGTGAGAGACTTGAATGCGGGGATGGGATGAGGTGAGATCAGTCACATGGTGGCCCTTTTTTTTTTTTTGCCCCCTTAGTTTATGCGGAAAGGAGGGAGTTCCCTCCTCTCTTCCCCCCCCCCCCCCCCCCCCCCCCCCCCCCCCCCCCCCCCCCCCCTCTTACTTTCCACGCGGTTTCGCAGGCTGTGTGCTCGCTCGCTCCCCTCCCACTCACTCCAATGTCTATTCACCTCAGATCGCAGTCAATGAATAGATTCTTCCTTTTCGATTTTCATTACTTTTCAACCCGTCGAGGACCATGTCCGAGGAGACGGTCCCACGAGGCTCATGCATGAGTCCAAGAGCGGGCGACCCCGCAAGCAGACCTGTCTGAAATAAGTCACTGATTCATATGTTAATTCATGTTTGTTTGAATGGGTTAAATATGGATGCCCTTACGCATTAGATATGGATCATAAATAGATTTTGAAAAATAATGCCAGAAATTGATGGATGTTAGAGGGTCAGTCGGGACGCATGGTAACACTTCTGAAACAGAATTTCTATTTTAGAAATGCTTTTGAAACAGAAATCCGTTTGTTAAAAATAATTTTTGAAATAGAAATCTGTTTGGTTCGTAATTATATATTTTTATTTCCGAAACAACTTTTTTACCTCAGAAGCTATTTTGGAGAAGTTTTGAGAAATAAAAAAAAAATTACTTCTCATCATCATAAGTGATTTTTTTTTCTTTTTAGCCCTTTCTTTTCATATTTTCTATCACACTCTTCGCTCATCCGTCTCAACCCGACCCTATCCAGATAATTCTTTTAATAATAAAAAATAATTTAGAAATCTAAAATGATTACAAAATCTAAAAAAAATGGAAAATTCATAAAAAAAAATTCTACAAAGCAAATCCACGAAGCCTGACATTCTATCTCTTTTCTTTTCTTTTCTTTTCTTTAAAAAGCCACCAATTATTGAAAATCGAGAATTTAAAGAGAATTTACTAAATATAGGTCTCGTGTTGGGTTGAGTTCGAATCGAGTCGGGTCGGATCGGATCGGATTGGATATAAATCAGTAAATTTGTATTTATATGTAAAATGGATTAAAATGAGCTAAAAGAATCGATTTAAGATGAATTATTTTTTATTCTATTTAAATTCAGCGCGATTCATCCGTTTGAGAAGCCTATTTTCACGAGCGTCATGTTCTGAGCTCCTTCGTGATGGTGGATGACTGAATTTAGGGTATGCCGGACAAAGACGACAACGCGTTTGGTTTAGTCCAAGGAGTCAGAGGTGGAAAGACCCTTTTGCCCCCCATTATCTTCTTAATTATATGAGATGATTAGGAAAAGCTACCTACTTGATTCCTGATAAGTGAATTGGTGTAATTTAATGCGATCCATGCTGGAATTTTGGCCATTACTATACAATGGTCCAAGCACCAGCATACTTGCTTCTTGCTACTTAACCAGTGTTTCACCGACAAGCCAAAATCTTAAAAAAAAAAAAAAAAAGGTTGAAGTAAATGGATTTTTAAGGAAATAACTTTTTTTTTGTGGATTTTGGATAAAAAAAACTAAGGGCACGCATCAAGCACCTCTGAAATAGAATTTCTGCTTTAAAGATGTTTCTGAAGCAAAAATTCGTTTGGTAACGCAATTTATGGAGCAACAATTTATTTGGTTACGCAATTTATTTTCACAGTATTTTTGATTTTAAAAGTAGTTTTGAAGTCACTCGAGAAAAAATTCAAAAAAATTAATTCTCTGGAAAAATCAACTTTTGGCCAAAAATTGATTTTTAAAGTATAAGTGTCATCATGCGTTTCTTAAGTAGCTGTAGAAGTAAATGAATTGAAATGCAGGTACTGAAAATTAAAGATCCCAGGATAGGTAAATGGTTCGGAAAATTTCAAAGTGCTGAAAAGGTAAAGTTTGCTGGATACTTATGGAGAAAAATAAATTTACAAGAACTAATGTTCTGTGATTTATAGTGCCAGCCTCAGCGAAGATTACAATGTGGGTTATTACATCCCACCAACGACGGTTTTTTAGTTTGACTTCACAAGTACCTAGCCAGTATTATCTACGGTTACTGCCAAATATTCATGCTCATTGAGTTTTAGATATGATTATCCGCAAGAAGTTACAAATTCTTAGATCATAGGCATAATCTTTTGGCAATCATGTCCTTGAGTCAATCTACCATGTTCGTCTTCGATCGATGTGTCGCCAAATCCCTATTAGTTCATCAACTGAACTGCCTCTCCACTTAGCCGAAAATTTGATTTATTTTCTTTTTTTCTGCTATCGATGACTTTGTCGATCAATCTTGTTTCTGGCTCGTCGACCGGTGAATGTTGCTTTTTATTCCCGCCTTATGAATCCTTGTTGTTCTGTTGCTTTTCGTGAAACAGGAAGTAGACCAAGTGCATTGGAAACACTCAGTTGATAGAACTCATTACTATATGATCTCATTATGATAGTATGTATAGAGGGAATGACAACTTCACTCATCGCATTTGGACATTCATTTTGAATACGCATGTCATGTTAGCTCGCAAATCAACAACGGGAGATGGAAAGACGGGGTTCGCCTTTAATGATTTTCCGCTGGCATCAAACTTCAAGGAGAATATCTCGAATCAAGTGGCGAGGCAGCTTTTGCTTGGACCATTGGCACATGGGCCAGCATCGACCTTGTGTGATACATTTAAGACGAGTAAGATGAAGCAATCACGTGGGCATAACTTGAAATGTTATTTGTAGTTATTGCAAATCTTATATTACACAATGACATTTACCAACAATCTTATATGCTTGATATATGGGAAAAGTAACAAAAAAAAACCTTTAAGTAATTTAGATAGGTACCAAATCAGTCCTAAATCTTTCTGTTTGATCAATTTAGTCCTAAACTTTTTTGCATTGGTACCGATTGAGTTCATTCGGATAATTTTGACAGGAAATTGCTAACGTGAATGCCATTCATTCTACGTGATATAGTCGGTGCTAATGTGGACATTTTCTCATAGTTGTTTAAAAATTTGATTTTTTTTCATTCTTTTTTTTCCTTTTATTTTTGCCAATCAAGGCCCTTATTAGATCTAGGTTACTTCACCCGAGACTGGTAGGGAGGGCCGCAACCCTTGTCAGCCAAAGTGAAAGGAAAATTAAAAGAAAGAAAAGAAAGAAAGAAAGAAAGAAAAAATAATAGAAAACGAAAAGAAAAAATAAAAAATTATAAAAGTCAAAAATCAAAAGTTTATTATAATAATATATAAAAATGTCAATGTCAACACCAATTATGTCACGTAGGATGACCAATATTCACGTCAGTTATTTTCAGCTAAAATTGTTCGAATGGACCTAATTGGTATTAATGTAAAAAGGTTTAAAACTAAATTAATTCAATTGAAAGATTTAGGATTATATTTGTAACAATGAAACAATTTTTTGACTTTTTTGTACCTTTTCCCTTGATATGTAAATACCAAGCATATTTCTTAACAAACTCAATGTTACGCCTATGAGATAATGTCATATTATACAAGAATCTGTCTAAAAAGCCTATACTGTGAAACAAAAAATAAGGCTACGATATGTTTGAAATAGATTGAGGGTGTGTGCATCTTAAATTACCTTCTCTAGATAGTTAGTTTATTTAATTATTTGTTTGTTTGTTTATTTATTTGTTTATTTATTGTGTTTACACATTAAGTTTCAAGTGAAGACTGCACAATTCGACCACACCACAGCACATGCATCATCCCTTCAATCCAGTGGAGTGGAGACACAAAGGCTTTGTGCTTTTTGCGGAAAATGTGATTTTAAAAAATACATTTTGAAAAGTTATTTTTTAGAAAAATAATAATCTTTTTCGATATTTGGTGAAGATATAAACATAAATAGGAAAATATTGTCCTTCATTTGGTATAGAAAATGAGATTTCATATTTCTCCAGGCACCCATTTTAATGATTTCTTATTTTTTTATTTTTCTCCGGGCACCCATTTTAATGATTTCTTATTTTTATTTTCCTTTTTAATGTTCTTTTTAAAAATCAAAGTTTTAATTATTTTTTATTCTTCTCTTTTCTCTTTTTGCTTTTTACTTTTTCTTTAGTTTCCTTTTCTTTTTCCTCCTTCCTCCATCGTGATTGGCCGACGAAGGCCGCCAATGAGCTCAAGGCTTACCCAGTGACACTAGCTGTCGTTGGCCGAATGGTGGAGGAAAGGCGAAAAAGAAAAGGAAAGAAAATAACATAAAGAAAAAAGAGAAAAATAAAAAATATTTAAAAATTCGAGGCTCTCTAGGCCGTGTCTATGGCTAGCTGTTGGGCTGCTGGCCGTCATTGCCAATCATCACTAAGGCCCAATGACCGGCCGAGAAAGGGAAAAAAAAAGGAATAAAAGGAAAAAAATTATTAAAAAATTTCACATTATCTAACCAAATTCAATTCTCTCTCTCGATATGTTCCTCAAAAAATTCGATTCGAGCTTGTTTTTTCCTTTGATGGAAATTATTTTCATTGACTCATTTATTTTCCGTGAATCGAATACCAAAAAATTCGAAAAAAAAAATTCTTAAAAATTATTTTTTGAGAAATGAACGGAGCCTAAGAGAGAGTACCTTATGGGATAAATGACTGGAATTGCAATTCGAGGATCGGCGGACCGATGAAAACCTCGTGGAGGTTCCCAACTTAGGGAAAGGACAAAGAAAGTGGAAAAAAGAACAGGAAAAGAATAACAAAAGGTGAAAATATATTCGTTGTCGAGAATAGATGGGATAACTACGAAATCAGTTTTAAATTTATTGTACAAATGTTAATTTAATCCTAATTTTTCAAAATTTGACCTAAAACTTTTATGCAAAATTTCAATATAGCCCTTTTGGGGAATTGCTGCAAGAAATTGCCGGCATGGCATTGCGTTCAATCATCCCCAAGCATCTTACGTGACACGCTAACGTGGATAATCTTACTTGAAATGACGCCTTGCATGGATTGCTGTCTCGGCAATTTATAGTAATAATTTGGCGGGAATATCAATATTGAAATTTCATGCAAATGTACATGACTACAATAGAAATTTTGAAAAAAAAAATTAAAATTGAATTGGTATCCATACAATAAGTTAATGACTGAATTGATTATTTTCCCAATTAAATGCATTAAGGTGTCTCCTTTTTAAGGGGAGTAATTTTAAAGAATACGCTTAAATGCTTGAAATTCAGGAGTCCAATCTTTGAACTTTATTCCCTACCATATTACTAACATGTATCGAGATTTAGGGTGCGTTTCGTTTGACTTTCTCAAGGGTTTTTGTCCTCCAAAGCCCATTGGTGTTTTGGCATTTGACTACTAGCTTTGGAAAGGTTGAAAACTCAACACTGGTCAAAAGCTCAATACTGATAGAGACCAGCATTAAGCTTTTAGCATATTCGAGATATTGAAGGCCCATTAATGAATATTAATCAGTTACATAATTTTCCCATAAAACCTTATTGAAATTTCATTTTGTCTCTTTTTTAAAAGTGAAACCCTAGATTGTTGTCATTCATCTTCTTCTTCTTTCGAATGGTTGGCAAAGGACTGGTGAAGGCCTGACAAAAGGCTGACGAGGCTAGATCTGGCCATCGAAGGGTCAGTGAGGGTTGCCTGTGGTCGCACAATGCCGTCGGCTAGGCATGCAACCCTAGGAGTTGTTCAACCCCGGTAACGGTTGCTTAGGTAGCACAACCTCAAGCAACAATCGCCTAGGTCATGCGACCTCAGCCGCGGTGCCAGATTTGGCTTCCTAGCAGCCCAAGCCTTTCGCAAGAGAGTTTTTATTTAAAAAGAAAAAGAAAATTAAAGCCAAAGCCATTTGCAATTGTTTTTGTTTTGTCAAACACTATTTTAACTTAAAGTTGCTTTGCAATTGATGTTTTAAAAACACTTTACGATGGATATTTTACCAAATACAATTTTATATTTTCCCAAAGCCTCTTAGGCTAAGAGCCCTTGCATTTCCCCGAGGTTCATTTCTAAAGCCAAACTGAAGGCATCCTTAATCTTTAACCATATCCCAATATTTGGGTATTGCCATCTCTATGAAGTCTTGAGACAGGTTCTTGTAGATTGAATTATTGTCCCATTGAAATTTAATATGATAACAGTACAATTATATAATTAGTATTTGGACGAGCACAATATTGAACTTAAAATTAGAAAAGAAAATATATGATAACTTTTTTTAATAATAAATACCTCACTTTACTTGATAATGGGTCTTAAATGTTCATTATATATATATGGTCTTCGCATATTACCTATCGACTTAACCTTTTAGAATAGCTGATTTTTTTGTTAGATTTTTTAAGATGGTATTGGAGTGAAGGAGCTATCCATTCACATGTTCTTGTTAATCCAATTTCATGTATCACTTTTAATTCGATTTAATCGTGAGAGAGGGTATTCGAATATCCAACATTGCTCGACAACGGACATCACTACTAAGATTCGGGATTTATACATTTACGCATGTTACCGGAATAACTTATACATATACGCATCTATATCTTTATATTGTCCTGGATCTCGCTTGTGAGCAGCTCGTATCTTTAGGCTTTGACACTAGCCCCACGCGTCTCGTGAGCAGCTGAGCCCTCATTAACTCCTCAATATGTCACCGACAGAGTGGCAAATATTCGGGATTCGTCCAGAGAGTTGACTATGTATGTGTTAGCGTGCGAAATATCACGATGGCCCTTGGATTTGCGTACTTTCTTTTTTTCTTTATAGAAAAACCAACAAAAAAAAAACTCAAATTATATCAATTATGACATATTTATTATGAAAATTATTCTTACAATGACATAACTATCCTAAACTTTTTCAGCATCAAAAACCTTAAACTTATACATTTGTGACCTATTTACTTGTTATCAAAGTTTCTTCATATGATATTCCAATCAAAACGACGTCATTCCTATTTCACTCGATGTTAACATTGTTTGCCTTCGATCATTTAGTAGGCAAATTTTTAGCGGTGTTTATTGATAAAATTTTAATAGAAGATATATATGTATCACATAAGTACAAGTCCGAGAATTTTGGTGTCAAAAAAAATATCCAAGGTAAATGTGTCCTATAATTTGGAGTTTTTCATTATTCCTTTTCCTTTTTTAAATCTTAATTGTCTCCATTTCTGATGAGAAACCAAAGCGTCGAAAAGGTGGACTTTCCGGGCGTTTCTTTCTTGCTACCGGGGGCCGACAGCGAGATAACCTTTTTTATTTTTGAAATCAACACAAACGTTCGGTCGGTCCAATACGCGCCAAAAGCGTTTTCTTCCCATACACGAGTCCACGTTGTTGTCTGTGGGAAACCACGTGGGCCCCGCGATTTTAGGATCCGATGCAGTTGTGCCACGTCATCACCAGTGTCTCTTTAGTCGTTTCTTACTAATATGATTTTGATTAATATCTATTTATATCTAGGAACATTTCAAATAAAAGTAAGTAATACCATCATTTTCTCAAATAAATACTTAAGTGAGCCTTATTTTAAATAATGATCTAAAGTGTTCACATTATTTTAAAGAAAGGTCTGACCAAAGATATTTTCATCTTTTATATTTTTTGATTTTTTTTCTTCTTTTTTTTTCATTTCCCTTTTTCCATTACAATTGTAGGCGAGGGTTGGCCTCGCCTAGGTAGGACGAGACGAGCACTCATCGGCAGCCGTGAGGCCAGCCCTCACCTATGGCCAGTGAGATTGCATAGCCAAAGGCCATTGATGAGAAGGAAGAGAAAAATAAAGGAAAAAATGTCAAAAAAAATGAAAATACTCTTGGTCAGACTCTTTTTAAAAATAATGATGGCATTTTAAGCTCTTAATATTTTTTTTGAATATTTCAATAATTTTAATTTTTAAAATATTTTTTTATTTTATTTTCTTTATTTATGTTTTTCTTTACAATGGTTGGCAAGCCACACCTGGACTCCCCCCAATATGAGCAAGGCCATCGTGGCCGTGAGCTAGGCAACCTTGCTCAGATCTAAGCGATGGTTGTCAAGCCCTCGCACTCTGCCGGCGAAGACCCGACCACTCTTGCTGGCCACTTAAGGGAAAAAACAAAACAAAAGAATAAAAGAAAAAAAAGAAAATAAAAATATTATATATTATTAAAGTTTGTCCACTTAGCGTCAGTCGTGCTATGTAGGGCGATCAGCATCCATGTCAGTGGTTCCGATCAAAATTTTCTAGATGGAATCAATTGGCAAAACTTGAAAATATTTAGAACTTAGTTAGTAAAATTAAAAGGTTTAATATGGATTAGCAAAAATGCAATAGATTATGACTTTTTAGATAAATTTCTCCAAAATTTTTGGTAGTGAAATTGGGAAATGATTATAAAAGCATCAATCGGTGACATAATAAGTAAACTAAAATTCCTGAAATACATGCGTCGAGTAGACGTTGCACATGAGATTTACGCTTCTAAATGGAACAAAATGCCTACAATTTTATAAGTCCACCTATCCTTCGTCATTTTCGTAGGTACACATTGCGATAAATAAATTCCAAATAGTAAGTCTCTGACGGATCAAAGGAAATTTACGACTAAAAGAGGAAGCAAATAGGGCCAAGACAATTTGGAAAATAGCAAATCCATTTGATGAAGGGTATCCATAGAAGATTTCAATGGTTTGACCGTGGAAAATGCCAAATGAGGAAAAAAAAAACCTTGTGTAATTTAGAAGTTAAGTAAAAACCAATCACTTGTTTTGACTAAGGTTCCGTGGAATAAATAGTTTGAAAATTTGTATTCCTAAAAATTATCACTTGCATCACATGAAATTATTAATTGATGACAAATATTTCATTTTTTATAATAATTTATTTGAGAAGAATAACAAAAGTGTCATAATTTTCATATGGCGCTCATTTGAATTTCATAATTTTTTTTTTCGCTTACTTAAGTACCACATCAGAGTAAAATCGATCACTTGAGTGCTATTTTTGGAAAATTTTCATACATGAATTATTTATTTATTTTTTAGTCACACATGTATTTTTTTTTATCATTTATTTATTTTGATTTATTTTTATTTTTATTTTTTCTTTGTTTTCCCCTTTGGCCGATGAGGGTTGTTAACACTTTTGCCTTGGGGCAAGGGCTACCTCAACCTTAGCTAGTGGGGTAGCAGCGACCCTAGACAAGGGTAGTTGCGACCTCTCCAGTCGACGTATGAGGGCGCGAAGGCCCTCTCCAAATTTACGTGAGGCCCTTCCCCCAACCACATAGCATCAAGGTTTCTTATAAAAAGATATAAACTAAATGCAATTGTTATCTTTTATATACGAGACTAGGTGAATGCTCCTTCTATTTGAGCAAGAGAGAAGGATGATGACCCATCCCTTTCATAATCGTAATGCAGAGTAGCTTCGACCTAGACGTGCAATCATTGAGTCCCAACGGAGTGTTGATTTACTCGAAAACAAAGTTCAGCTTGCATGTGTTTAGCGGGGCTACTAGGACTTGGGTCTTTTTCTTGGGCATGGCATCAAGTACACGTATCTTTATCAATTAACTAATTTCTAAATGCTGTCGTTTGTAAAAGTCTACAATCATGTGAAACACCCCCCCCCCCCAAACAAAAAAAAACTTGGTGAGGTGGCCTAGGCAAGGGTCGTTGGTGAACCTCATCGGCCAAGGGAAAAAAATAAAAAAAAACCAAAGAATTACAAATTTTAAAATTAAATAAATATTTAAAAAGTCATAAAAAAATTTTTTTTAAAAAAAATTTGTTCCGACAGTGGCACATTAGATTTTTTGGCGTTCACATTAGATTTTTGGCAATTCAAATCGTCGATGGCACTTAAATATCAATTTTTCAAATTTATGGTACTTAAATGAACGAAAAAAAGGTTATAACACTCAATTAAGCACCGTATGAAAGTTTTGACATTTCTTCTCCTAATAATTTATGTATTCTTGGGCAATAATAAAAAAAAAAAGACTTTGTTCATTCGTTTTCATAAGAGACGTAAGCATCAATTTTAAAGAAAATGTCTTCCAAAATATTCAATTTTTATGAAATATACGGAGCCTAAAACTTTTGGACGGTTTCGGTACATAGAATGTCTGGGTTGCACTAGACCGTATCATGGCCCCCACCTTAACCAGGTCTGGCCCTAGCCACCAGAGCCGAAGACATCTTCGAGCAGGCATGGGCAAGGACCTATAATTTTGGGGTCCGACCCATCTAAGTTGGGCCCCAGCTTGCCACTTTGTTTTTATTTTTGCTAACGACAGGCCTGGGCTATCATTTTGGCCCGAACTGGCCCAGCCCGGTGCCGACCCGACGTCTATAACCTTTAGGTGGCATCATGTTTCGCTTTCTTAAGGTCATGCTTGCATGAAAAGCAAGTCCTACACCAACCTCGTCTTCGTCCGTCGTTATGGTTCCGATGAATCTAAAGAAGTTCTCAGCGGCACTTCTTTTGTGAGTTGCATCTACAAGGTAGAAGGACGAAAGCGCAGTAGGGCTATCGGGCGAAAATCCGCCGGAGCATCACAAAATGGATAATGGATGTAGCGCAATGCCGACGGTTTTGTCGGGAGTAAACATTGAATCATCATGAACAAGCAACTTGGCACTTCACATTTAGGGCTTTTTTCCAATTTAGGCTTTATTTTTTTTTTACCATTTAGGGTTGAATTTTTTTTTTTACGGATTTGGATCCCCCGCGGCACTCAAAGTGCCGTGCACTTTGAGTGCCGCGCCCAGGAGTGCCGCGCGGGCTCACGCCCAACCCAGCGCGGCACTATGAGTGCCGCGCGGGCCCGTTTCTTTTTTTTGTTTTGTTTTTATTTATCTTAAATCTTCCATTTTTTTCGTTTTTATTTATTTTAAACCGTCATTTTATTTTTTTAACATAATTATAAATAGTTAATTAAAAAATTTATTAATATGTATGTAATTACTTTATTGACTATGTAAATTTTCCTTTTCAAATTAATATGTATATAATTAATTTATTAATCTTTCGTTTCAAAGATTTTTTTTTACTTTGAGGCTTATTTTTATAACTTAATTCTTAATAATTAATTAAAAATTATTAAGAAATATGTAATTAGTTTATTTAGTATGTAAATAAAAAAAATCATAAAATAAAATTAATAAGTTTATATAAATATATAAATTTTTAATATATAAGTTTTATAAATTTAAAAACTTATATAAATATATAAGTTATATAATTTATAAATATATAAATTATAAATTTATAAATATATAATTTATATATTCATATTTATAAATATATAAATTATAAATTTAAAAACTGATATAAATATATAAATTTAATAAATATGAAATTATATAAATATAAATTTATAAAAACAAGTGAAAAAAATACGAAATTACAAAAAAAAACTACCGCACCGGCCTCCTCAATATTTAATAAAATTTTCAATTAATTATTGATAATAATGTTATAAAAATAAGCTTCCAAAAGAAAATTTTTATATTTACAAAGTTATAAAAATGAAAAATTATTAAAATTACGTAAATAAAAACATAATTTAAAACAAAACTGCTGCACTGGCCTCCTAATTATTTTATTATTAGTTATTTGAATAAATAAATTTTTTATTTAATTTTTAATAATTATTTTATAAAAATAAGGTTCAAAAGAAAAATATTTTTATTTACAAAATTATATAAATATAAAATTATCATAAAAACATACATTAAATTATGAAATTATAAAAAAAATGCAATTGCACGGGAAAAAAATGCAATGGTACTAATTTATTAAGCGTGTTATCCATGTTTTTGTAATCTGAAGATGTGGTCTTTAAATATCTTATTAATTTTATTTTATGATTTTGTTATTTGCATACTAAATAAACTAATTACATATTTCTTAATAAGTTTTTAATTAATTATTGAGAATTAGGTTATAAAAATAAACCTCAAAGTAAAAATAATAATATTTGAAAAGAAAGATTAATAAATTAATAATATATATATTAATTTGAAAAGGTAAATTTACATAGTCAATAAATTAATGACATACATATTAATAAATTTTTTAATTAACTATTGATAATTATGTTAAAAAATAAAATGAAGGTTTAAAATAAAGAAAAAAAGGAAGTTTTAAAATAAATAAAAATAAAAAAGGAAACGGGCCCGCGTGGCACTCAAAGTGCCAGGGGGGACCCAAAAACGTAAATTTTTTTTATTTAACCCTAAATGGTAAAAAAAAACCTAAATTGGAAAAAAAACCCTCACATTTAACTAGATAGTTCATTCAAGGGAAAATGACGCAAATGATTGATGAATTTTGATTTAATATGTAATGTGACCCATAAATTTTAGTCCAATATGCAATGTCGTCATTGAACTTTTAAACTATTTAATATGGTCCCTAAACTTTTGATAAATATTCAATTTAGTCCATGGACCTTTATAAAAATATTTAATATTGTCACTAAACTTGAATTAATGAAAGTACAACATTAAATTTTCGTATAGTTTAAGGACTAAACCGAACATGTAGTAAAGTTTGGGAATTATATTCAACAATTAAAAGTTTAGGAATCACATTGCGCATTGAGGTAAAGTTTATTGACCACATTGCACATTGGATCAAAATCCAGGAATTATTTGTGTCATTTTACATGGATTGGATTAGATAGGGGTGAGCATGGTTCCAGAGTAGAATTTGGAACTTGAAGAACCGGATCGATGGAACCAGTCGGTTTCAGGTTCCAAGGTATGGAGGGTAGGTTCCAAGTTCCAAGGTATGGAGGGTAGGTTCCAGGTTTCAAAAATTAGGGAACCTGTTCTAACGGGTAGGTTCCAAGTTTTAAGTAACGGAACCTGGATCCTGGAGCAAGTTTTTATATTTTTTCTTAGTATATGTTTTTGTGTCATCCTGCAGTATTCCATAATATTCAATGCTAAGTGTGTAATACAGAATCACTTTATCATTAAGACTTTTACTTTGTTAATGTTTCATATTTTTCCTCTTTAAATATGAGTTGTGGTCAGTGAATTTTAACAGTTGGTGATGGTCATTAAATGTAATTATTCACTGTAATCGTTCAACTAAGAATACATGTGGAACTTGGGTGGAACCTAGAACCGACCTTGGAGCTTGTGACATGGTAGATTTTAGGTTCCAAGATATGCAAGGTAGGTTGCAGGTTCCATAAAATGAGGAATCTGTGTAGATGGGTAGGTTCCAAGTTCTAGGTAGAACCTGTGCGGAACCTGCAACCGCTCACCCCTAAGATTAGATTGTTGCACTAGAGGTCTTTTATTTTTCTTTTACATAGGTTTTTCCATATTGTACAATCGGCATGGTTATCGGCAATTGCAAAATTAGTCTATCGATGACCACAACGTATTGCTTGTAAAACGTTGTATTTTAAACATATGTTAGAGGCATGATATTGTTTTGTCTTTGTTGGGCTTGCTCTTTACCCTGGCCCATTATTTCTTTGCCCCGACCATGGAGGATCCACGGAGACTTATGAGGCTTGTTCCTCAATGATGCTGGGGTTCGATTTCTTGTTTTTGTGACTTATGGAATGTGTTTTATGTGAATTATTTTTCATAAATGGTACTAGATTGTTGCATTGCAGGTCTTTTATTTTTCTTTTACACAGGTTTTTCATATGTTACTAAGCGATAATAGTTTTTATTTTTTAATTTAAATTCTGCATATATGTTTTTTAGGTTCTCGTGATAAGTTTTACATACATTTTTTTTTTCTGTAAATAGATGATTCGGACTTTTGGAGTATGTTTACAAAAAATAAAAAACCTACTCTTTTAAATCGACATGCAGGAAGTTCAATCGGTTAACTGAATTCACTTGGTATAATCGGCAATTGCAAATTAGTCTATCGATGACCATAACATGTATCTCGATACAATACACTTACTGATGAGTGAAGGAGTGCAGTCAATCAAGGAAGACTGGCCGGCGAAAGTAGTTGGACCCATTAGACAATCGACAACTCTATGGCGACTGAATGTCGACATCTTGGAAGAAGAATTATCAATGACCAAGTGGAATCGACGTCAACAAATAGTTGAGAGGTGCTCGATAGAGTTCATTGACGAAACAAGCAAAGGCTTGGGCCATCTTAAAACCTAGCTTCGTGTTGGAAGCGTAGGGGAGAAAAAAAGAATAAGGATGTTGGTCAAAGGCAAGGATACCAAGCTACGGTTGGGTAGCCCAATGATTGTGAAAGTTGCAACAATTTGTGAATGACAATGGCGTGTGAATAGGAGGTCTAGAATTTCCAAAGTATAGTTATAACCGCATGTAAAGTAATGACTACTAGTGAACGGTTGTAACTTGAAGAGTCGTACAAATTGTGGCGAGTAATCATAAAGGAAATCATCATACACATATTCCCGATAGACTTCCTCAGTTCATTCATATTATAATTTCAAATTTGCTGAGACGGCTGCAGCTATATGCAATCGGGACATCATGCTGCTCCAAACTCCCAACGTGCCCTCCCCTCTCTCTCTCTCTCTCTCTCTCTCTCTCTCTCTCTCTCTCTCTCTCTCACCTCCTCTCGTGTAATGTAGGAGCCGTGACATCCTAAGAATCTCGTTCAGGATACGGGTCCATTTGGCTTGTTCTTAAAGCACAAAGAAGGCCAAATCCTACAAGAGAAGTCCAAAGAAAAAGGGCATTTTTTAAAAAAAAAAAAGGATATTATCACTTCCCTTTGTTTACTAAAAATCTGGAGATCCTCCTTAGTTCCATGACCGGGTCTATTGGTTCCCCACCACGGTTAAGGATTTGAAAAAAAAAAGGAAGAAAAAAAGAAAAAAAATTGTCATTTTGATTGTACTCAACAACAAAAAGAATTGTTTTGCTCCTCTTTAATTCTTCAAATTAATATTTTGTTCCTCCCTACATCATGACATCTTGCATCACATCTCCACCAGAAAGGGAGAGAACAAATTAACAGCTGTTTTCTGGCTGCCACTCCAGGAGACCTTGCAAACCATCATTGAAGCATATACGTTCTCCTCCTGGAGTCAAGCCCTGCCTAAAACCGAACTCAATTGCAATCATCATGGTTGTTGTCCTAACAATTCCATCTCACGGTCTCTTTGGTTGTATTTAGGGCATTTGATTCCGCATTCGGTTCCTAATTCCTTGCATCAGGATTCGACCTCCCGCTTCGTCCTAGGATCCGGAAGGGGAAAATGGTGGATGCCTCGCCAGAGAGATCGTCGGGTTGTGGCCTGCTCAATGCAGTGTTCGGGAAGCGAAGGACAACGTCCACTGGGTCGTTGACGTCCCCCGGGGGCAATGTCGGAGGCAATACGACTAAATCGCCGAGCACCCCCAATTCGAGGCAGCGGCGCAGCGGGTCTGACGAGGCCTCCTTCCTCGGTACCAACAGATCGGAAGCCCCGCCTAAGCCAATAAGTACGAGGCCATCTCCAAACCAGCGCGGGAATCCGAATATGTACTACCAAAAGCAAGCCCCTAGCAAGGTCGCCGACGAGACGGGGATGGTGTTGCCTTCAGCCCGGGCAACCAGTCCGGCAAAGAATCCTCATAAACAAGCGTATAACAACAAAGGTAGAAGAATGCCCCCAGAGATGACGGGCATATCGGGCGAGCTAGAAAGCATGATCGCCGATCACCAAAAGTCCCGTGGAAACAGCACGCTCGTCCGTGCATCGTCGAGCAATGTAATGCTCTTCGGAAACTTGGGCAATTTGAGGCAACCTGGGACAGCGAATGCAAGCAATGTGCCGGACCCTTACATCGCAAAGGCGGTTACAAGGAAAGAGGCTCTGATGCCTAATGGAAAATACGCGAACAGCGTGATGGGCAACATCGTGAAGAAGCCGGCAGATAGCAACAGAAAACCCAGCGAGTCGCCACCCCCGGCTTCTTTCTGTCGCGCTCTCTCGACGAGAATGGACCCTGAGACGCTGAAGATAATGGGCAACGAGGATTACAAGAACGGTAGGTTTGCCGAAGCCTTGGCATTGTATGACGCGGCGATCTCGATAGATCCGAACAAGGCTTCGTATAGGAGCAATAGGAGCGCTGCGCTGACAGCTTTAGGTCGACTTCTCGAGGCCGTCTTCGAGTGCAGAGAAGCCATTCGGATCGATCCTCATTACCAAAGAGCTCATAATCGCTTGGCAACCTTGTATCTCAGGTAACTTCTATCCACCAAACAACGCTCCTTCCTAAATCATCTAAAATTGGAGCATACAATTTGAATATTGCCAATCTATTTTACTAAAGCTTTTGCCACGGAACGCGGCTCTGATAAATGTTCTTCCTCACCTGCATTAGATTAGGCGAAGCAGAAAAGGCGATGTATCACTACAAACACTCGGGGCCTGAAGCTGACCCGGAGGACGTCGCGAAAGCTAAATGGGTTCAGTCCCATCTCAGTAAATGCACCGAAGCTCGGAAGCTACGGGATTGGAATACTTTGATAAAAGAAAGCCGAAGCACCATATCGGCCGGCGCCGATTCGGCTCCTCAGGTCTAGCTTCTCCAATTTCCATCTCTTCGAATGCCCGGAATGAGCAGTTTCTTTGTCTTTTCTTTGAGGTCCATGTCTGAATTACGGTTTTCCTTTTTTATGTTTGGAGAAGATTTTTGCCTTGCAAGCGGAGGCATTGTTGAAGCTGAGGAAGCACCAAGATGCGGACGAAGCACTGTCGGAGGGTCCGAATTTCGAGGTCGAGGAATGTACGAAGTTCCTCGGTCCGATCGGGAATGCCGGCTTGTTGGTTGTGCGGGCTCAGGTTGACTTGGCCGTCGGCAGGTTAGTGATCCACCTCACATATGCAAACCATACTTGCTCTTCGAATGCCCTTATATTTCGGGGTATTTCGATTATCGTCCTCGCTTTTATGCGCACACATCAATCCCGGAGGTAGATCCATAATCATACTCGTTTAGGGTAGGAGGTGATGGAGAGGTATGACACATAAATTTATAAAAAAGGAAGTTCAAGAGGGTGAAAGAAATTTGTTGAAATTTTTTTAAAAATAAACATACTCAATTCATAGCACCCCCCTACGAGAAAAATGCCAAAATTTACACACTTGGAAGCGTAATGTGTTCATCAAAGTCACCCACTTGTTGGTAGGCGTGACGACTAGTGATGAGAAGACAGAATTAGAAGTCCAAACGCCATATTTGCCAAGGGAAAGTCCAAGAAACATTTTATTAGTCTCGTAGGGGTCCATCATAAAGCATATTGCCACGAAGAACTAGGTTGGGAAAAAAGGGCAAAGGTCTCATTCGGTGCTCGACCCGCTTTCGATTTGGGAAAATTAAGTAATGTCAAACAGCTCAAAAGCGGGAGCTTGTTGACAAAAAGAAGAGCCAGAAATGAAATGATTGGGATTTGAGTCTCCATAACTTGACCTCTCACCTACCAAAAAAAATCCCAAATGGGCCACCAGTTCTTCCCTTTTCTTGCCGACCTTGCATCTTGGATGACTCCCAATATCTATCTTCATTAGATATTGACGTTACCCTAATCTTTCTCGTGCGACACTTTTCTCATTTAGATCCGGTTCACACTCTAATCTTGAAATTTTCGACATGTTATCCGATCAATTGTTTGTATTAACAATCCAAGTAATTGAAGTGAGTGATACGTTTTTTTTAATCGTTTAGTTCCATTAATGACTAGACGTAAACGTCATGTAGTCGAACACATACTTATAGGAATATCGCGGTGGGAAAAATTGATAGAAGAGACAAAGGAAGTGTACCAAATGTCATATTTTCCATCTCTTAGGGTTCCCTCAGTCCCAATTAACATTTTGAATGAGAATCAAGTCCTCTAACCAATGTGGCTAACATGGCTATTTTGATTGAGGCAGATTTGATGATGCCTTGGAGGCGGCTCAACGCGCGGCTCGGCTAGACTCGAGCAACAAGGAAGTGAACCATGTGATTAAGAGGGCTCGAGCCGTGGCGGGAGCCCGGCACAAAGGGAATGAGCTCTTCAAAGCTGAGAGATTCTCCGAGGCTTGCATAGCGTATGGAGGAGGGCTGGAGCATGATCCGTACAACTCGATCTTGTTGTGCAACCGTGCCGCATGCCGATCCAAATTGGGCCAGTACGAGAAGGCGGTCGAGGATTGCACTGCTGCACTCAATGCCCGCCCGTCTTACAGCAAGGCCAGACTAAGAAGAGCCAATTGTTTCGCCAAGGTGAGCCTTTTTGACGTGATTAAAATCGTTTAATCAAATACAACCGAATAAGCTTGCGGCAAAACATTCCATGCACTTTATGTCTAATATTACATGCTGATCAATAAAAATGACAAATATTTTCATTGTCGTTCAGAACATCCATCAATCTTTGCCTTGTACAAAGCCAACCAATTGTAATTTTCAACATGAACACATTTGATCGTCCGTTCTTCTCGATTATCCTTGCTTGATTATGGTTTCGCAAAATTTAATGCATTTCTATTTGATCCTAGTACTTCTCAACACTTGGCGATTTCATTGTAATTGATTAGTTCTCATGATGTCTATGTTTGCTTGATTTTCTTAAATCAGTTGGGAAAGTGGGAGGCTTCGATACAAGACTATGAGGTGTTGGCGAGAGAAGCGCCGGAAGATGAAGAAGTGAGCCGAGCGCTGTTGGAAGCCAAAGCACAACTTAAAAGACAACGTCGTGAAGTCGTGTAGGGTTTGCAAAATCTCAAATTATGGTGTGTTAGTGTTGCACCTGCCTCTCTTGGAGGGCGGGCGTACTTACTCCAATTAGACAAAAACAAATCTGTGATTACTAGAATGTTTAGTTGATCAAATATATCATTTAGTGAATTCTTTTTATGTGATGCTTTGAAATATTGGGTCAAAGAGATGCATGTCTTCCAAAGAGCACCTTCTTCTATATAGACAATTTCTTCAGTACAAGGGTGATCAAGAAATACTGAAAAACTGATCGAACCGGATCAAACCCAAACTTTCGGCTAACCGGTTTACCGGTTTGGTTTTGGATTGAAAATATCTTCTAATGCAAATCAAGCCTATAAACCAATAAAATAGCTAAAGCTAATACCGAAAGATTGGGGTTATTTTCACGCCCCTAATACAATTTCTTCGCTGAAAAGACCAAATTAATTTCACTCAAGTGCTAAGGTAAATAAATTAGTGCGACAAAGTTTTCTTATGTTTTCCTCTATGTTTGTTTGGAGGAAACTTCTTCTAACTCCCTGACCAAAAACAAACAAAAACCTTCTTCTAACTAGTATTGTGATTCGTGGACTATTAGGCATCACGATGTTCATATTTAATTAAGTTTTCCAATCGTAAATTAATCGAGACTATAATTGTTTAATTCAGGTATAAGAAGTGCAATTGACTCCATAAGAAATATACTTCGCACGGTAAATGACGATGAATTCGAGGTAGGTTGTCATATTGTTGTGTCAAATCAGACCACCGCAAGGCAATGATACAAACCATGACCATCTATAGATACATTAACTCAAAACGATACTAAGTCATGTGTCTTTCCAGAAACCACATTTCTAAAAGCGGAAAATGCGTTGTGCTTTATCCCACTAGAATGTCCCAAGACAAAATGCTCAAATAAGGTTTTTCATCCATAGCCCCTCGCGATTATCACAGTAACGAGAAAGAATCCAAGATTAGTACAAAGTCTTTAATTTAAAAAAATTACCAAGCTTTCAACGAAGTTGGGGTAAGAAGAAAAATGGTGATTACTCTAAAATCTTCGCAAAAGAAAACAACCAAACTTTCCATTGTTGGTACTAGTAGAGGTTCAAGGTGTGTTTAATTCATTGAAAATTTCTCGTTACTGAAAATGTTCCTAGGAAATTCAATTTCAGAGAAAGTAAATAAATTTCTATTATTTTCTTAACGTGATCATACGCTACCATGCCATCCTTACTCCATGAGTTGTTTTATTCAATCTTTCAGTTGTACTTACCATAACTGGAGGAGTAGATTTATGAAATATAGTTGATAAATATGTACATTTAGAAAATAAAAGAGATTGAATGGGTTCACATTCGGATCTTACATTCTATGTCATTTCTCATAGTATCAGGGCAAATATTGATCTCGGTGTAGTTTCTTCTTCATGGCCGATCAAGGCACTTCCATTATTTCTCCCAAGATTGATGTAACTTCTCAATATTTTCTTCACCAAAATGACCACCAAAATGCCCCTCTAGTCTCTCATCCTTTAGATGGGGACAATTATCCAACATAGCCTCATGCTATGCTCATGGCCGTTGAGGCGACAAATAAACTGTGTTTTGTTGATGGGTCTTTGTCACATCCTGGTCCAGCCTCTTCGGATTAACTCCTATGGATACGTTGCAATAACATAGTGATTTGACATAGCAATCTCTGGAACGACTCTAAAATGATGTACGGAATGATCTTAGTGAGTGTTTCTCCTCTCATAATGTCCTTTGGATTTTTGAGATCCATAGGGCTTTATCTAAACATCAACAAGTTACAACTTCAATATCTCCCTATTATGCTATGATTAAATCCTATCGAGATGAACTATGTCATACCAAACCTTGCTGACTTGCAGCTGTGGAGAAATGTAGACCTTGCTATAGTCTCTTCAAATAGATTCATTATTAGTTTTCCTCTAAGGCCTTAATGAATCTTATGCCTCGGTTTGGTTACTCCCTACCATCAATAGAGCATATGCCTTGTTCTTACAAGAGGAATGACAACACACTATTTAGGACAATTGCAATGTTATTCTCGATCATGTTGCCACTGCCACACTTCATCTTGATGATGCTCGCACTGTTCTATCTATCGTTTCTTCCAAACCCATTTTTCATTTTACTAATTGTGGAAGGGATGAACATCTTGAAAGCAAGTGTTTTAAGAAGCACAAATATCCGGAATAGTGGAATGATCGTAACTAGCAACCCACCAATGATTCTAGAAGCCAATGACGTTTATGCCTAACTGGTTTGTTAGGATTCGATGCACAATCATAACGAAGTAAAGCTCAAAAGCGAGAAAGAGAAATTGAGATACGAGAGTTTAATCTAGTTAACTATAATTAGTACTTTGTACCTCTCGTTATATCATTCATGCATAAGCAAAAAAGAGAATGTATAGCAATATCTATTCATGAGCCCAATTTCAAACTACTTATGAAAAATTATTAAATTGTAAAAGTCCTAGAGTGTCTAAGGAGCACTGGCCCCTTGAAACCCTTGTCGGCCTCATGTGCTATGCTGTCGTTAGGGAGTATAAACCATACCCCAATATGGTTCTCGAAATGATGCCGTAATTGCCACTATTGATTCCTCCTCTCCATTGACCTTTATTGTTGCACAAATAGAAAAACTCTTTCGTTTACTTCCGATTGGTAGTACCACACCTTCTTCTCATCCTTTTGTGAATTTAGTAGGTACTTCCATTTGTTTAAATTTCACTCCATCCTGGATCCTAGACTTTGGTGCAACTGATCATATATCTTGTGATGCAACCTTACTCTTATATGGAGGGGGACCTAAGTGCTTTTCTATCGATGGAGAGTATGAACTACACACGAACATTCTCCCACTTGGTAAATACCTCTCATGCTTCTTTAGACCCAATACAGTTGTACACCATTGAAACTTTTCTATACTCACTGCCTTGGTAAAAAATCTGCACTATTTTCCCATGTGTTAACTTTTTTCAGAATTACAAATTTTTGTTCTAGTTTCTTTCAATACTCCCATTGTTTATGCAATATTTGAACGAGTACACACTATGAAATACATTAAGCTCCTAGCTGCACTTACATATGGAACTACTATCATCTCTTCAGCTTTAGGCTTGGGATACTAGAGCATTGATAACTTAGAACTTGTGGCCATGGAGGTCTTCACTAGTTTACAGTCTATCATGGTGAACTTTTCAACACACTTTCAATATATTTCTTCTGATCGAGCCATAATTTCCCCATTCTACTAAGGTGAATAAGGCATTATTTTATGCCTTGTAATACCACTAGTTGCATAGAATTGATCAAATTTCATTTAACAAAATTATCTTTCATTGTTAATCCCCAGAACTATAATCTTTCTATCAATACGATTTTCCACCAAAGCTTTGAACTCACAAAAATTTTCAAACACATCATCTTTTTTATGTGGCTAGCAATATCATCTAAAGTGGTGAGTGAATAGATGATTCTGAACAAGTTTGACAATAAATTACAAAATTTAAAGAAACAAGTCAAATGAAACACTAATTCAGAGTTTGAATGATATTCAATGTTAGATTCTAAACACATGTATGCATAAAACTTTGGAATAAAGAGTTTAGGGATAAAGAGAAATTACACATGATGATTATAGTGGTTCGTTTTAGGTATCTATGTCCACTCTTCCATGATGAGAGTCGATAATCTGGATTCTACTAGATGAATCAAATCTTATCCCATGGTATTTACATGAGATTCCTCTTTCTTATTCTTAAGCAAGCCCCCGAGAGGGCTTAGTTGATCAATGATTTATGTTTCATCTTTCGATTATTTTTTGTTTGTTTCGAGAAATAGATCGATCAATTCTGATTCTTTCTTTTTCTATTGATTCTTTTCCATGCCCTTGATATATGGTAAGATGCTTAGTACCATTAATAGTGATATTAAGCTCACCTTCGGTGCATATCTCGATAATAAAGATTGCATGGCACTTAGTTAAAATTGCCATCTCTTTTTTTGCAATAAATTTCTTGATATTATGAATTTAATGAAATTAATTAGCAAAATATATTGGTTTTGTTCGGTTGTTGCTAGACCTTTTCTCTGCCAAACAGATTACTATATAACTGTACGTGATTATTTGTGTAACACAACTGAGAATATTCAAATTTATAATAGAATAACTCAGAAGACACATCGTGTGACTGTTGACACTAGATTTTTAATCATTTTTTCTATTGCTAAAGTAATAAAAAAATCCATAAAAATTCAAAAAATTGAAAAATCAACTTTGGGGACCTTAGCCAAGCCTAGGGAACCAATTTTGACCAAAAAACGATTTTTTCATATTTTTAGTATTTTTACGTATTTTTTATTTATTTATTTTCGAAAATTAATAGAAAATCCATAAAAATTCATAAAATTGAAAAATCAACTTTGGGAACCTTAGCCAAGCCTAGGGAACCAATTTTGACCAAAAAATAATTTTTAATATTTTCGATATTTTTCGGTATTTTTATTTTCGAAAATTCATAAAACAAAAAATAAAGAAAAAATGAGAAAATTGCAAAATCAACTTTGGAAGCCTTGGCCAAGCCTAGGCAACCATTTTTGAACAAAAAGTAAATTTTCATATTTTATATATATATTTTAATTTTTTTTAAAAAAATACAAAAATACTTGAAAATTTTGGAAAAATAACATTTGAGGCCAAAAAAATACACAAAGATAGTTAATATTTTTATTTTAAATCTATTTTCATATTGGCCATCGGAAATTCAGAAAAATCCAATTCGAGTCACGTGTTCCTTCACGAGTATAATCTCGAATCGGGCCTAAAAAAATTTAATTTAATTCAACTTATTTTTAATTTTCACTTTTTCTGAGTTGTGACATTGTCTTCTAATATTTTAAATTTTCATCTTTACCCAATTATACCCAGAATGACTTAATTTTGCAAAAGGGATTTAATTAAATTCTGCATTATTTTCAGCAGCAAGAAATGAGCTTAAATTTGACATGTGGTAAATTTTGGTGTGTCAAAAATTGTGAGGAGATTTGGACTTAAAGAAATATATTTTTTCAGGGACTGAATTGTAAATACTTAAAATTCAAGGACTAGAGTGCAAATACCTAACTCTTGAAGGATTATTTTACAAATAACAAAAAGAAGAGTTAGTGGATAAATTAGAATAGAGAATGGAAGATGGAGAAGAGGAGATGAAGAAGAGAAGTTGGAGAAGAATGGATGGAGAAAATAAGATAAGAATAGAGAAGGGAAGATGGAGATGAAGAAGAGTTAGTGGAGAAATTAGAATGGAAGATAAGAATAGAGAAGGGAAGATGGAGATGAAGAAGAGTTAGTGGAGAAATTAGAATGGGAGATAAATATGGAGAAGGGAAGATGAAGATGAAGAAGAGTTAGTGGAGAGATTAGGATGTGAGATAGAGATGGAGAATGGAAGATGAAAATGAAGAAGAGTTAGTGGAGAAATTAGAATGGGAGATAGAGTTAGTGGAAAAATTAGAATGGGAGATAGATGAGTAGATTATAAAAGGAGGAAGAAGTGAGCTTGAGAGGAGGAATTTTTTTGGAGAGAAAATTTGAAGTGTTTGAGAGAAAACTTTTTTGGAGAGAAAATTTTGGATGTTTGAGAGAGTTTTGAGAGATTGAAGAAAAATTTAAGAGAAAGAAAATACCTAAAGAGAGAATTTTGAAGATGATGGGAGTTTAAAGCTAGGGGTTATCATCACAAATTCGTTCATCGATCAATATAAATCAAGTGTTCATCCTCGTCAACGAGCAAGCAAATTCGAGCTAAGTATTTTTATTTTTTCATTTATTTATGGTTTTACTCACAAATTAGCACAAATTGTATACACTTTCTCCATCTCCCATTTTTCCCCATATTTTATGTCAGGAGAAGGATATCTCTATGTCAATAGTAAAAATCTCGTAGAGATGCAAAAATCGGCCCGGACAAGCTCCTAAGCTGTCCACCGATTTCTCAACTGATCTGTGACTAAAAGTCCCTCTTAATTCAAAAGAAACTCTCTATTTGGGAACATAGAGAGCGAAAATCAATTATAGAAATCCCTCCCAAAAAAATGGGAGATAAGTACTCTTTCCACTCTTTTGGTTTTAGGTGCAGATTAGCACATATTTTGTATACTGACACATCACTCTATTTTATGTCAGGAAGCCGCAGCTCTATATCAATGGTCAACCCTATGAAACCACAAAATCGGCTTGGAGGAGTCCTCAAGCGCGCACAAATTTCAAATTGTTGAATCAATTCGTTGTATTTCATTTTAAAGAATTCATACCCCAGAATGGAGAGGACAAAATCCATCCGCAATTTAAATATCTGTACCATAAATCCCAAAGGGAAGAGCCAAGCCAATGCTTAGCCTCTCATTGGAGGTTTTTACTTACAGTAGTTAAATACCTGCAACTTAAATACCTGTACCTTAAATCCCAAAGGGAAGAGCCAAGCCATTGCTTAGCCTCCCATTGGAGGTTTTTACTTACAGTAGTTAAATACCTGCAACTTAAATACCTGTACCTTAAATCCCAAAGGGAAGAGCCAAGCCATTGCTTAGCCTCCCATTGGAGGTGTTTACTTACAGTAGTTAAATACCTGCAACTTAAATACCTGTACCTTAAATCCCAAAGGGAAGAGCCAAGCCAATGATTAGCCTCCCATTGGAGGTTTTTACTTACAGTAGTTAAATACTTGCAACTTAAATACCTGTACCTTAAATCCCAAAGGGAAGAGCCAAGCCAATGCTTAGCCTCCCATTGGAGATTTTTACTTACAGTAGTTAAATACCTGCAACTTAAATACCTGTACCTTAAATCCCAAAGGGAAGAGCCAAGCCAATGCTTAGCCTCCCATTGGAGGTTTTTACTTACAGTAGTTTAAATACTTGCAACTTAAATACCTGTACCTTAAATCCTAAAGGGAAGAGCCAAGCCAATGGTTAGCCTCCCATTGGAGGTGTTTATTCACTGTCATGTATTTCCTATAATTTAATTTTTGAATCATCAGACCCAAAAGATGAGTAGGTCGTAATACTGCACAGAAGTCGTTAACATACTCCTTCTTTCGGCTTCAGGGAATCTTTAACACTTAAAAAATATAATAAATAAAAAATATATACCATCCATGCATCCTTTTTAAAAAAGTGAAAACACAAAAGAGAATACCCTACTAGAGCCTTAGAAATAAACCAAGCCTGAGTTGCCGAATTAGGATATCCATGAAATTAAGGTACCGAAAGGGCATTAGTTTTAATTAACTAGTGTAACCAAGTTCTCGAACTCATAATCTCTGGTTCGCAGGAATAAATTAGTTCTCCCGCTAATTTATTTAGGTTCCTAATCGACCTACCAAGAATGATTAGTGACGACTCCAAATTTCAAAATCATTTAAACAAAAACCAAAGTTGCGATTCGATAGGGCTTGGGAGGGTCCGCGTTAGGTTAGTCAAATCTAATTAACCTAATAATCCGTTAACCCTTTTAAAATTTAAAATTTTTTTAGAGGGTCGCGACAGCTTGGCGACTCCGCTGGGGATAGAGATTTTTAAAATTTCGAAAAAAGATACCAATTGGAATACTTAAATTTTTTCAAAATTTTAAAAGTCTTAGTGGACTTAGGCCAATGAAAATTTCATGGATATCTCGTTTCTGGCGATCTTGCTTGGGACTCATTCTCTAGGTGTTATATGTTTTTGCAGGATGTGAGTTATAAGGGGCGGAGTGTTTGGCTAACCCATTTGTTTTGCAGGCTCGGTGTTGGGATTATGTTTAATTTCACACATTTTTGAAAGCGCTGTTTTGATATCAATTGTTGTGCATGTCTTGCATATTCTGAGGATCACAACACCTGCACACACAAGCATCTAAACCCAAGTCGCGAAATTTTTCCTGGGTAACCATAGATAGAGATCGAATATGCAAAGCTCTTGCGTCGATTGCGCTTGGGTTGACCATATTTTATCTCGCTCATTATCTGAATTGACAATTCTTCCCATTGTGATTTGATTGCGCGAAGGGTAAGGTTGTCAATTCAGATAGTGGGGGCCTTTTAGGTCCATACCCTGTCTCTCCTTCTTTTATTTTCTAGAGTTCACTTCTCACTTGAGTCATGCGCATGACTATGTTATTCGCATTTCTCCAAGGTAATAGTAAGTTCTCTAATTTTATCTTGTATTTATTTTCGGTCGGTCTATGCTAGGTGTTAGTCAGTTTTTGAGCTTGATATTATGACCATTCTTTTAAAAGAAAATAAAAATTAAATTTGTCCCTCATTTCTTTTAAAATTTTTTTTTTGAAAAAATGATGTGAAAAAATCACTTTATGGGAATTTTATTAACCAATAAGAGATTTTTGTCATGTTTTTATTGCTTCAATAAAAATGAAATTTTCTTGAAAAAAATTTTCCTCTGAAAATTTATTTCAATAAAAAGAAAAATTCCTTCAAAAAAAAAAAAACTCTAGTAGACACCAAGTGATTTTATCACATTTTTCAAATTATAAAAACTTGCAAAAAAAGTCTTATCGAGAAATTCGCTCATGTTTTTCTAAGAAAATTTTCTCTAAATAAAATTAGACTAATGTCTTGGGGGAATTGTATTGACCAATAAGAGATTTTTGTCATGTTTTTCTTGCTTCAATAAAAATGAAATTTTCCTGACAAATTTTCCTCTGAAAATTTATTTCGATAAAAAGAAAAATTCCTTAAAAAAAAAACTTTGGTAAACATCAAGTGATTTTATTACATTCTTTCAAATTATAAAAACTTGCAACAAAAATTCTTTTCGAGAAATTCGCTCATGTTTTTCTAAGAAAATTTTCTCTAAATAAAATTAGACTAATGTCTCGAGGGAATTTTGTTAACCAATAAAGGATTTCTGTCATGTCTTTCTTGCTTCAATAAAAATAAAATTTTCCTGACAAATTTACCTCTGAAAATTTATTTTGATAAAAAGGAAATTCCTTCAAAAATTTTAGTAAACGTCAAGAGATTTTGTCACATTCCTTAAAAAATAAAAAATAAAAAAAAGAGTAATAAATCTGCAAAAAAAAATTCTATATCAGAAATTAACCCATTTTTTTCTAAGGAAATTTTTTTTTCTGATTTCTCTATAAAATAGAAAAAATCAAATTGGACTAATATATGAGTCATGGACCGACATTCCTTGTGTCGCATACTAATTATATCCTTTTCTTTTGCAGGGAGATCCTAGATACCCCAGACGGGTGTAAAAATTAAGTTCAATAATATATCAAGAATCATCTTCAGAAATACCAAAAGACGAAAAATACCAAGGCTTCAACCGTTAATTCAGGGGGGCAAACGAACACTGTCCATCTTTAACAGACAGAGTTGTGTCAATCCATAAACTTGTATAGGCAATGTATTCTGATATGACGGTGGATTTATACTGATTAAACACGGGGGCATATTTAATGTATTGCAGAGGATCCCGCGTCTTTTGAAAGACAATATGGATTATATAATTAGAAACCATGAAATAAGTACCTTAACCTGATTAAATCAACCAGAGACCGGTCTTAAAATTTCCTCGGATCCGAAACACGCGGAGGGTTTTAGAGGACAGAGGTTCTATTAATGAACGTGGCCCACGGACACTCCCCCGATGCTACAGGTGCCCGATACATACGAGTGGACGCCGAAAGCAACAAAACACGGTTGAAGTGGAGCACGCAACAAATGGCCGAATTTATTGGCACACTGATCGAGTGGTGGCAGCTTTATTAATTTACATGATTGAACGCGGGTCTCTAGGCGGCTGGTGGAAAGCCACACTGAATGCCTCTCTAATGTTCTTGATATCATCGTCTACCACAACCCGCGAGAGCATCATGAAGAAGATTAAGCCTCAATATCTTCAGCACCCTAAATCGTTCCCCAGGAGAAGAGATGACAGGAAAAAAAAAGTATAGACATGCGAAACATTCCTTTTATTCCATACATCAACAGGTTTTACAATAGCTCACTGGGGAGGAAAGGTAAAGCCAAACTGGGCCCTGATAACCATTACGAAAGAGCTCAACTGACTCTCCAAACAGTTGATGCTCTGGGTGCACCGGGCGCTCTCGGGATTAAGCTCCGCGAGCCTAAAGAAGAGGCGATCGCGCTTCTCCTTAGCCTGGGCCATACTGGCCTCATGATGCTCGACGGTAAACTCCAGGTCCGAAATTGCCACCCTCTCAAAAGCAATGTCTGCCGTAATGTCATCAAGTCTCTCCTGCAGCCAGCCGCATTTGCACCTCATCACAATATTGCCCGGCTCCTGTTCAGAGTAAGTTCGGATCAAGGCCAGACGGTCCACCAACTTTCCCCTCTCACGAACCAGCCACGAAAGCTGATCGTTGGCAAACTTGAGGGCCTTCTTGTGATTATCAGCCACAAATGTGACTGTTTCTAGACGCTCGTGCCGGTCTTGGTAACGAGCTTTCACGACGGCAGTCACAAGAACCGTCTCATAAGCGCGATTATAGGCAGCCAGAAAATTGATGAAGAGGGTCGAGAAGTTCCGGTACTCCTTCCCTAGTTGGGTACCCTCAACAGAAGCAGCGTCCACGGTCCTGAATAAACCGAAGATTTCAGCCTCAACGGTAGAGTTTTTGGCTATATGAGTGTAACCTCTACTAAGAAGATTGTAGAGTCTCTCCCACCCAGCCAAGACTTCGGCGGATAAGGTATGGTTAGGAGAATTGGCCATTTTTGAAAGCAGAATACGAAAGAAAGGGGGAGAGAGGTGAGGCAGATGAGCGGAATGCGAAGATGGTAATCTGCTTTGAAGTAAATATTGATTTCATAGTGACGGTATCAACCAGTCAAGATTTCTCTTATCTACCATTCTCTATTGGCACCACCCTCGTTGGCTCGAATTCCTATCAAATGGCGACCTCGAACCAAGCGAATCCGAAATCTCCGCAGAAAGTTTGACGATACACCACCACTTTGAAAAAGAAGACGGAAAGATGAGCTGAGTGGAAGACACGGCAAACGTTAGCGAAAAGGAGATACAACTTGTCTTCATTGGAGGACCCGCCAGTAAATCGACGGTGGAGATCTTGACAGGGGCCCTCTATCACGAAAAGAAAGAAGAAGACAAACTGAGCGAGAAACAAGAATTTCTCCTTTGATCAAAAGCTGAATGTCAGATTTTCTCCCTCGAAAAGTCTAATAGCGCTGCCCGTGAAGAGGGAAGTCGTTGCTATTGCCAGAGAGAGAACTTGTCCTCATTTGATAGTGAGAGTGAGAGTTTATCTGCAAGAACTCGCAGGAGAAAGATAGAGAGGAAGGAGCTCTCGTGGGAGAGGAATTCAAAACCTTCACCATCAAAGCATCGGCTTTCAAAGCCTGTTACGAGAAGCCATCGACGATCCCGTGATCCCTCAAGTCCAAGAAGACATCCTGAGGCGGTCTCGAGTCGGCAGTCCTAAATCTAGAAATATGTCGAGCATTAGGGAAACGGGCGCATGTTCAACCCTGGTCGAAGCTGATGAAGTTCCTTACCCTGAGGGTCTACTGGTCATGGCCATTGACGGTAATCCAGTCTCTCTGTCAATCCTTGTTACCGTATTGAGAAAATGCCGGTATAAGGTTTTAGCTCAAGCAAAAGCGATAGAGGCCTTAGAAGTATTAAGGAGGAGTAGTGACCAGTTTGATATCATCCTCACCGCCATGGTAGGGATTGACATGGATGTTTTCACTTTCTTGAAATTCATCAATTCTGAATTAAACATGCAAGTCGTCGTAATATCGACAAACGATGATCAGCAAGCCATAATGAAGGCTGTCTTACACGGGGCCCAAGACGTCGTAACGAAACCAGTTAGGGTTCAGATGCTTCAAAACATATGGCAGCACGTGGTGAGGAAGAAATTGCACGACCAAGAGAACAATCATCAAGCCTTCAATATTGTTCCAAGCAACTGGAAAAAGAAGATGAGTTGGTCTCCCGAGCTGCATCGTATGTTTGTTAATGCAGTTCAGCAGCTAGGAATCGATTTGGCACGGCCGCAATATATATTGGAAATTATGAAGGTAGAGGGACTCACTAAAGGAAATGTTTCGAGTCATCTTCAGAAGTACAGAAAAAGGGTGAGAGAACACAATGCAGCTCAGAATCAAGAAAACCAAGGCGGGAATGATCCAAGCCTGAACGTCAAGTCTCCTCGCCACCATAAGTTCCGCAGGTTAGCATGGGGCGAGCCACTTCCCATCATCAACCAAGCCAGTAGCCGTGCCATCAATCCTCCAGGCGTTAATCAAAGTATCCCCCAGAATCACCCTAATGCTCTTCAAGAGTATAGACCGCAGGGGCAGTGTATTCACATTCCTTGGTTTGAGTACCAACCTGTGGCTAGAATTCATCCCATGATCTACGCGCCTGCAGCAAGAGAAAATGACAAGAAGTTATCCTGAGCACTTCCACTTCTCTAATCCTCGAATGGAAGGAGTTTTTAGCAGCAGGACAGTTGGTGATCCCCACACTTTCTCGAGTAATGATGAAGGCTCCAGCACGAGAAGTCAAATTGCTCATGGCGAGGACAGAATGAGAAATCTACCGCCAGCATTTGCCAACAACAATGCCCAATTCGAGTATCAGTTGCTGGAAGGTTCAAGAGATTACCCAGATGATGAGCTTACTACCCTGGTCAACCAGTTTAGGGTTGACAGACGTCCCAAGCCGCGATCAGGAGCCAGTGAGTAGGGACTCTCAAACATCGGTCATCCACACCCGAACCAACACGAGACTAGCTGATTATCAAAGAGCCACAGGAGAGGCAGAACTGACCTTGAATAAGTGCACCTTTCATTTCATGCTTAATTCCCCTGCGTATGATATTTCCAGTTTTCTAGGTGTCTAGATTTAATTCAGGGGTAAGGGGGTAATTTGTTTTTTTTATCCCGTCGAATGCGTGAATCCCTTTTTATGCTAGACTCAGGGCGGATCAATTTGTGGCAATGTCGCTGACTGCTATAATGAGAAATGTTGAATGGCCTAACGTAGGGAAATTTCAAGTGAAAAGCCCAGGCAAGCTCGAAGACGGGTAACTGTGTGTCGTTCCAATTTACCCTCAATTGTTACAAAATGCTAAATTGGATTTGTTCCATTCTCAGCCAGGGGATTGCAAAGTGCCTCAAGAGTGTCGCAAAATGAAATGACCCAATGAAATGCGATAGGACTCATTCGCCTTGAAGGTAACCTTCAAATTAAAGGAGCCCTCCGGTCTACGGACCCGATGGCATGGAAAATGATGATGGTTCAAGGCAACCCGAAAGAAAACAAAACCCAACTAAGCAAAGCACTTATGTGGCAAGCTCAAAGTGAAGGGCAACTCGGGACATACAATTCAATCCAGTCCAAATGAAGGAACTTCCTCAATTCAAATTCAATGGAAGTACACACAAGGGTAAAATAGTATCGTTCCAATTTTTCTAGAATATGAAGAACATATACTGCCGCATTCTCTTTCATTTTTGCAGGGGAAGTCTCTACTGGCCAAATTTTCCTATCTACCATTCCCTATCAGTATCACCTCCGTTACTCGTCTCCAATCTCGAGCCAAGCAAATCCGACGTCTCTATGGAAAAGCTGGACGGGACGCCACTACTTTGAAAAAGAAAGGATAAAAAATAAGCTGAGTGGGAGACAAAGATATTTTCGGCAGAAAAGAGATACGACTCGTCTTTATTGAAGAACTCGCCATCAAATTGACGGTGGAGACAGCAACAAGGGGCCCTCTTCCACGAAAAGATGGAAGGAGACGAGCTGGGCGAGAGATACGATGAAAAGAAAATCGAGAAAGCCAGAACACTCGACAGAGACAATACAGTTGCTAAACCCACGTCTAATTTTAAAGGTGGCATCTTCTTGATAATTCTCATTCGTGCTCGAAAGAGAGACTCTTAAGGCATAGGCAATCGCTCAGAAAAATTCAAAGAGAGTGAAAACACCGGAAGCGAGTAGCAAATTTTGAGAAATCATCAACAAAATAAAAGATGTCTCAACCCAATACTCTCGAGAGCTATCATTGCCTGATGAATATGGGAGAGGAAGAGTTCGAAGCCATGTTTGGGATTGAGACTATGGAGCCTGGCCCTTCCGCCGACGACGTCCAAGATCTCAGTAAAAATAATGACAATATCAGTAAGGGTCAAAAGAAGCGTTACCGTCGCCATACTAAGGAGCAGGTATAAAGGCTTGATGATTTCTTCAGAACATGCCCTATGCCAGACGGCAAACAGAAAATGGAACTGAGTCAAGAGTTAGGACTTGAACCTTTACAAATCAAGTTCTGGTTTCAAAATAGGCGAACCCGAATGAAGGCTCGTCATGAGCACAACGAAGCCGAATTTCTAAGAGTTGAAAATGAAAACCTCCGAGCGGAAAACAAAATGTATAAAGAGACTTTTGACTCCGCCACCTGCCCCAACTGCAATAGCCTCCTCCTCACCCTCAATGGAATGTATGATCTGAGGATCGAAAATGCACGTTTAACAGGTGAGTTAGACCAGTTTATAACAGGATCGAGTTTTGTTGGAGCAGGGTACAAAAGGACCAATGATACTGGATCAGCATCAATACCTCCCGAGGAAGAAGGGACAGATCACCACCAAGCGGACATTGACGATGATCTTTTCACCATAATCAACCAGTTTGATATCGGTAAAGCATCGGGACTGTGATGCACTTGTTCAGCCAGTGACCACCAGACCTTCAATATGGCCGATGCATACCTAATCCGGGATGAAGCCAGCTGATCATGGGAGAGCCTACAGAGGAAGCAGAACTGATCCTGAATGAGTGAATGTGTTTTATTTCCTTGCGTGATGTGTTTTTCTGCTTTTGTGAATGTGTAAAAGCAAGGAGTAATAATCCGACTTCCCCCTATTAAATGCTCGAATCCGCCACCTCACCAACCTCGCGACGAATTGATGGCGAGTAAAAATCTGCATAAACCTGAAGGGTAACTCCGTATCGTTTCAATTTACCCTCAGTTGCTCCAAGTTTTAAAATTAAGCTCCTCCTATTTTCAGGAATTTGCAAAAAGACCCAAAAACGAAATTCCTTGGTTGGACTAAATTAGGGCAAATCAACTCATGGACATTACCACGGAATGAACAGCTTCAGACAAAGGAAAGTGCGAACGAGAGACCCGAACAAATCTTAGACAGGGGTAATTCTGTATCGTTCTAATTTGTTCATAATCATCACAAGTCCTGAATTGTTTTATTCCATTCTTAACAGGGATTGCAAATTACCTCGAGAAATACCGTAACAAGGCTCAAGGTGATACAACAGAGCCGCGTTATCCCCAATGGTTAACCTTTGAAAAGAAAGCCCCATGGACACCTACGGTCCAATGGACCGAATGGTATGGGGGATGACAGTAGGTCCGAAATATCCCTAGTCCGATCCCCAAGGAATACTCGACGAGTAATACCGAAGTCAATATTTTGCCACATTCTCGGCTTAATGGTGAAGCATCCAACAAAAGTCGAAGAAAACTTAATCCGGCAAAATTGGTAAAAGACTTGTCCAAGGCATTCAAGATGAAGGGTAAATCAGTATCGTTTCCAATTTATCCCTTTTAATACTGGTTGATATGTCTCCTTTTCTTTTTACAAGAAATATTTATACTAACATGTAACATGTTGAAGGAGACAAATCCAAAAGAAAATGATGATAATCTGACAAGATCTATTATGGTGAAAATGGGGCAAGTTGATCGCAAGCTCTAAAGTGAAAAAGCAAATATGTCTTCTTTATCTCAAATAATTTTTTTGCTTTTTACAGGGGCATTTAACCGCTAAACCATGGCGGTCGCTGTCACTAAACAAACCAAAATGCTCCCTCACCCATATGCCTCATCGTGCATTAGCAAAACTTGAGACAAACCGCTCCTCGACATAAGGAGTGGGCTTCCCAATTTGTTTGATCCACCCACACACCTGGGGCAATTCAAATCCGCCCATGTTTCCACATTATATAAACACACATGATGCTAAAAAATTGTCACATCGGCATTGTGTTTACACATTTTATGAATTATGTATGACCATTCCGCATGTTTAATTTACCAACTCCAACTTAGAGCATAAACTGCATAGGAGACATCAAATGTGCAAAATGAGGCATAACAGGATGAGGAAAGGCAAACCATTTCCATACAGGTCTAACATTTTAATCTACAGATAAACAGCCTTTCTCCAGAGTGAGAGAAAGCCCTTTCGGAATGAAGTCCCCCATTCAGATTACATTCGAGGTGTTCATACTATAAGAACCTCCTTAAACAGAAGTGGTAATGCAATACATGATCCATATGTTGATCGATTGCATCATGAGTTATTACACAGACTGCCTTTAATCATGGCAAACTTAGCTGAACAATTTTGTATGAACCAATGAACGCATTGATGAAAATGCTTGCACATGTTAGCTTTGACATTGCCTGACAAGCAACACATTCCCGGTGTTTGAATTACCTTCCAAAGTCTTGAAATTCATTCGGCGATTATTGAATGAACAAGCCTGGTTGTCGAGAAGCCACCAAGCATTTCTTCCAAATTCTCAGGTAAGTATATCTTCAACCTGAACCTTTCAAGAGAATGAATTTTGACGGTTGTTGGGATACTCGAATCCATTGCGGTATATACAGGTATCCACCTTCTTCAATAAAGCATGATTTGTCTCAAGGACAGAAATGTTCGAGACCTTTTGATCTCTGCCTCTTTGGTTTATTCCTAAAGAGACAGGAGAATATAATTTGGGTTTGAGCTTCTACAGGATTCCTGGTCTCCCCAGATTTCAGAATGGCACCCTTTGAGGTACACCAAGCCCTTCTTACATGCAAACTAAGTCCTTCTTACAGGCAAACTAAGTCTTTCTTATAGGCAAACCAAGTCCTTCTTACAGGTACAAAGTCCTTCTTACAAGCAAACCGAGTCCTTCTTACAGGCATAAAGTCCTTCTTACAGGTAAATCAAGTCCTGCTTACAGGCAAACAAAGTCCTTTTTACAGGCAAAGCAAGTCCTTCTTACAGGCAAATCAAGTCCTTCTTACAGGTATAAAGTCCTTCTTACAGGCAAATCAAGTCCTTCTTACAGGCAAACTAAGTCCTTCTTACAGGCAAACCAAGTCCTTCTTACAGGCAAACTAAGTCCTTCTTACAGGCAAACTAAGTCCTTCTTACAGGCAAATCAAGTCCTTCTTACAGGCACAAAGTCCTTCTTACAGGCACAAAGTCCTTCTTACAGGCACAAAGTCCTTCTTACAGGCAAATCAAGTCCTTCTTACAGGCACAAAGTCCTTCTTACAGGCAAATCAAGTCCTTCTTATAGGTATAAAGTCCTTTTTACAGGAAAATCAAGTCTTTCTTATAGGCATAACGTCCTTCTTACAGGCAAATAAAGTCTTTCTTACAGGCAAACAAAGTCCTTCTTACAAGCAAATCAAGTCCTTCTTACAGGCAAAGCAAGTCATTCTTACAGGCACAAAGTCCTTCTTACAGGCAAAGTAAGTCCTTCTTACAGGCAAATTAAGTCCTTCTTAAAGGCAAATCAAGTCCTTCTTACATGCAAATTAAGTCCTTCTTACAGGCATTATGTCTTTTTTATAGGCACCAAGTCCTTTTTACAGGCACAAAGTCCTTTTTACAGGCACAAGTCCTTTTTACAAGCACAAGTCCTTTTTACAGGTACCAAGTCCTTTTTACAAGCACCAAGTCCTTTCTACAGGCACCAAGTCCTTCTTATAGGTATCTCCATGGGATGACCTACCATACGGGTCAAATCTCAATCAAAATTTAATTAGTAGAATCCATTTATTAGGAATCTACCATGGTACGACCCACCATACGGGTCAAATGGTATGACCCACCATACGGGTCAAATTTTAATTTAATTTTTAATCAGTAGAATCCTTTTATTAGGAACCTACCATGGGTTGATCCACCATACGGGTTCAAGTTCAACCACCCTAAAGTTTTTTTATATAACGAATCCTTAGGTTCTCATTTCATTTTCAATGGAACATTCATGTCACGACTCTTTTTATTTCCTTGTATTGAGTCGATTAGAATTCAAGTGTCATCTCGTCTTTGAAATGAACCTCTACCGAGCTTCCATTCAAAGAGGGGCAGCTGTTGACACCAGATTTTTAATCATTTTTTCTATTGCTAAAGTGATAACAAATCCATAAAAATTCATAAAATTGAAAAATCAACTTTGGGGACCTTAGCCAAGCCTAGGGAACCAATTTTGACTAAAAAACGATTTTTCATATTTTCAGTATTTTTACGTATTTTTTATTTATTTATTTTCGAAAATTAATAGAAAATCCATAAAAATTCATAAAATTGAAAAATCAACTTTGGGAACCTTAGCCAAGCCTAGGGAACCAATTTTGACCAAAAAATAATTTTTCATATTTTCGATATATTTCGGTATTTTTATTTTCGAAAATTCATAAAACAAAAAATAAAGAAAAAATGAGAAAATTGCAAAATCAACTTTGGAAGCCTTGGCCAAGCCTAGGCAACCATTTTTGAACAAAAAGTAAATTTTCATATTTTATATATATATTTTTTAATTTTTTTAAAAAATACAAAAATACTTGAAAATTTTGGAAAAATAACATTTGAGGCCAAAAAAATACACAAAGATAGTTAATATTTTTATTTTAAATCTATTTTCATATTGGCCATCGGAAATTCAGAAAAATCCAATTTGAGTCACGTGTTCCTTCACGAGTATAATCTCGAATCAGGCCTAAAAAAATTTAATTTGAGTCAACTTATTTTTAATTTTCACTTTTTTTGAGTTGTGACATTTTCTTCTAATATTTTAAATTTTCATCTTTGCCCACTTATACCCAGAATGACTTAATTTTGCAAAAGGCTTTAATTAAATTCTGCATTATTTTCAGAAGCAAGAAATGAGCTTAAATTTGACATGTGGTAAATTTTGGTGTGTCAAAAATTGTGAGGAGATTTGGACTTAAAGAAATATATTTTTTCAGGGACTGAATTGTAAATACTTAAAATTCAAGGACTAGAGTGCAAATACCTAACTCTTGAAGGATTATTTTACAAATAACAAAAAGAAGAGTTAGTGGATAAATTAGAATAGAGAATGGAAGATGGAGAAGAGGAGATGAAGAAAAGAAGTTGGAGAAGAATGGATGGAGAAAATAAGATAAGAATAGAGAAGGGAAGATGGAGATGAAGAAGAGTTAGTGGAGAAATTAGAATGGAAGATAAGAGTAGAGAATGGAAGATGGAGATGAAGAAGAGTTAGTGGAGAAATTAGAATGGGAGATAAATATGGAGAAGGGAAGATGAAGATGAAGAAGAGTTAGTGGAGAGATTAGGATGTGAGATAGAGATGGAGAATGGAAGATGAAAATGAAGAAGAGTTAGTGGAGAAATTAGAATGGGAGATAGAGTTAGTGGAAAAATTAGAATGGGAGATAGATGAGTAGATTATAAAAGGAGGAAGAAGTGAGCTTGAGAGGAGGAATTTTTTTGGAGAGAAAATTTGAAGTGTTTGAGAGAAAACTTTTTTGGAGAGAAAATTTTGGATGTTTGAGAGAGTTTTGAGAGATTGAAGAAAAATTTGAGAGAAAGAAAATATCTAAAGAGAGAATTTTGAAGATGATGGGAGTTTAAAACTAGGGGTTATCATCACAAATTCCTTCATCGATCAATATAAATCAAGTGTTCATCCTCGTCAACGAGCAAGCAAATTCGAGCTAAGTATTTTTATTTTTTCATTTATTTATGGTTTTACTCACAAATTAGCACAAATTGTATACACTTTCTCCATCTCCCATTTTTTCCCATATTTTATGTCAGGAGAAGGATATCTCTATGTCAATAGTAAAAATCTCGTAGAGATGCAAAAATCGGCCCAGACAAGCTCCTAAGCTGTCCACCGATTTCTCAACTGATCTGTGACTAAAAGTCCCTCTTAATTCAAAAGAAACTCTCTATATTTGGAACATAGAGAGCGAAAATCAATTATAGAAATCTCTCCCAAAAAAAGGGGAGATAAGTACTCTTTCCACTCTTTTGATTTTAGGTGCAGATTAGCACATATTTTGTATACTGACACATCACTCTATTTTATGTCAGGAAGCCGCAGCTCTATATCAATGGTCAACCCTATGGAAGCACAAAATCGGCTTCGAGGAGTCCTCAAACGCGTACAAATTTCAAATTGTTGAATCAATTCGTTGTATTTCATTTTAAAGAATTCATACCCCAGAATGGAGAGGACAAAATCCATCCGCAATTTAAATATCTGCACCATAAATCCCAAAGGGAAGAGCCAAGCTAATGCTTAGCCTCCCATTGGAGGTTTTTACTTACAGTAGTTAAATACCTGCAACTTAAATACCTGTACCTTAAATCCCAAAGGGAAGAGCCAAGCCATTGCTTAGCCTCCCATTGGAGGTTTTTACTTACAGTAGTTAAATACCTGCAACTTAAATACTTGTACCTTAAATTCCAAAGGGAAGAGCCAAGCCAATGCTTAGCCTCCCATTGGAGGTTTTTACTTACAGTAGTTAAGTGGAAGAGCTAAGCCAATGCTTAGCCTCCCATTGGAGGTTTTTACTTACAGTAGTTAAATACCTGCAACTTAAATACCTGTACCTTAAATCCCAAAGGGAAGAGCCAAGCCAATGCTTAGCCTCCCATTGGAGGTTTTTACTTACAGTAGTTAAATACTTGTAACTTAAATACCTGTACCTTAAATCTCAAAGGGAAGAGCCAAGCCAATGCTTAGCCTCCTATTGGAGATTTTTACTTATAGTATTTAAATACCTGCAACTTAAATACCTGCACCTTAAAGCCCAAAGGGAAGAGCCAAGGCAATGCTTAGTTTCCCATTGGAGGTTTTTACTTACAGTAGTTTAAATACTTGCAACTTAAATACCTGTACCTTAAATCCTAAAGGGAAGAGCCAAGCCAATGGTTAGCCTCCCATTGGTGGTGTTTATTCACTGTCATGTATTTCCTATAATTTAATTTTTGAATCATCAGACCCAAAAGATGAGTAGGTCGTAATACTGCACAGAAGTCGTTAACACACTCCTTCTTTCGGCTTCAGGGAATCTTTAACACTTAAAAAATATAATAAATAAAAAATATATACCATCCATGCATCCTTTTTAAAAAAGTGAAAACACAAAAGAGAATACCCTACTAGAGCCTTAGAAATAAACTAAGCCTGAGTTGCCGAATTAGGATATCCATGAAATTAAGGTACCGAAAGGGCATTAGTTTTAATTAACTAGTGTAACCAAGTCCCCGAACTCATAATCTCTGGTTCGCAGGAATAAATTTGTTCTCCCACTAATTTATTTAGGTTTCTAATCGACCTACCAAGAATGATTAGTGGCGACTCCAAATTTCAAAACCATTTAAACAAAAACCAAAGTTGCGATTCGGTAGGGCTTGGGAGGGTCCGCGTTAGGTTAGTCAAATTTAATTAACCTAATAATCCGTTAACCCCTTTAAAATTTAAAATTTAAAATTTTTTTAGAGGGTCGCGACAGTGACTCTCAGAATTCCTACAACTAAAAGGGATAAAGCGCAAGACTCAAGTTTCTACTTTCGCTAACTTCTCCCATTCTTCCTTACCATGGCAAGTTTTTGTGAAATAACCCCGATGGGAAGAAGAAGGAAAAAGAAACCGTTAAAAGACAGACCCTCCCTTTTTTCCTTTAATAAGGGCTTTGGGTTCAAAAGTTTTGCTACGCACCTCAGTCCTTACCTTGTCGATCTCGGATTTCTAGTGTATGTAGCTAATTCTTGGCTTTCCGGTCTTCCTGGCCTTCTACTTTTAGACTTCAACGCTATAAACTAACTCCTTACCTTCTTGTCTTACTAACTACAATTACAAGTATTTACAATCACACACTCCAGCAGAGGGCCTCCCAAAGATTAGACATTTTTTTTTTCAAGAACAAGTATGAATCTAAAAAACTTGAGCACTTTGGAATTGTATGTTCTAATGGCACACCACATTGGTTACCTTGAATCTCCTTTCATACACCTTTAGCCTCAAACTAGCCATTGCAAAGGTTTTCAAAGTATCGCTCTGAAATCATTGATTGGATATCATCAATCTTGATTAGAAGAGACTGTATATAGAAAGATTTGGTAGCCTTTGATGTAGAATTTGAACCCTTAATATTCAATCGCCCATACAACTCAATCTTTGGTTTCCAAAAGTAGAGTTCTTCAAATATGAAAATTGTCTTGTCTTGTGGAAAGTAATATCCAATCAAGAATATTCTACTAATCGGATTGTAGAATATTTTTGTCAATCAAAGATTACGAAATTCCATATATATCAAGGCCATAACGGACACTTGCCAATGTAGATCTTCAGAATTTGAATAAATATTCTACAATGACTGAACAAATCTTTAGAGTCAAACTTTAGAAATAGAAGCCACTCGTTGAATCTAAATAGATTAAGACATTGAATATGAGCTTTATAAAATCCTTATTGATGCTTGCTTATGAGTTTTCCTAAACGATGATCATTGAAATCTTCTCAATTGATTGTCTACTCAATCGGAATAATATGATTCAACTCCTTCAGAAGCAAATATGTGATGGCTTTAAACTTTGAGTCTAACCGTCAATTTGGATCAATATCAGCTTCTTCGTTCATACGTTATACCTGTGACACACACATTTAGAACAATTTATGAGATTCTAATTGATAGAAATAGTTTTGTTGGAATCAAAATATTTAGAAGAAGTTTTTCTCAACAGTCTCTTCTTTTTTGATAATGACAAAACTTCCTAAATGCAATTGAAATTGAAAGAAATTGAATAGGATTTAACCTCCAGAAATTTCTCATTGGATATATTTGATTAAGAAGATAAGAAACTTTTAGATGAGTAACTCGAAACTTTTTTTGAATTCTGAATTTGAATAACATGATTATGAGTATCACAAGACATATTTAAAGATGTAGTATAGAAGAATACCACCGTGTGTTGTTGTCATTCAGAATCTCGTATTTCTGATGATCTATAATCCTTGCCAATTAGTAAAGAGGTAGATGCAACTTTTTCCCAATTTTATCATCAACAATAAATGCAATTTCACTAAAAATAAATTACCAAAAACAGAGGGATATTATTATAAGATGAATTGCACTATCATGCTATAGTATGGTATGATCGTTAACAAAACATCAATAAACTATAGTCTTAAAAAAGCTTCAAAAGGTACGAAACATGTTGGGTTTTATAAGCAAAAAAATGAAACTTTTTCATCAAAATAGAGATGCACAATGAAATTAAACACATAACCCGTATGTGGATCTTCTTTAGGGGATATCCATGCATTTTAATTGAAAATTAAAACATACACCAAGAAGGTTCGAGGCTTACGTCAAGGAAAGCACCTGAGCCGACTTGATTATTTATGTTCTTGAACTTCACAATTGCCAAGTCTCTAGTTTAGACACGACCAATCGCACGGCAACAGAAGATACAGCTTGTGCATGATCGCTTCCCAGACGTGCTAGCAACCCTTGATACGGGATGAACCAAGCTTGATCTTTGATCATGAACTACTCATGACCCTCAAGTGTTTCTTCCAAGAACAATTCTCACATGTACACGAAGAAATCACATAGAGGCGTATGCAAACCGGCTAAAAGGGGGAAATACTCTCTTCTCCCTTAGCACCCAACCCCTAAATTGCCCTATATAGGGTGGTTTATGAGCGGTGCTAGCTTGCCACCACCTTTGATAGTCAAAGGCGATGGTACTGCTGGCCAAAGATAGGCGGTGGCTGGCCAGCCGCACTACGTTGTCCTGCCATCCGTCTCGCATGTTTTTCTCACATGATTTTATCACTTTGTCTAATAGATAACAATCCTTATCTCTTTGACATTTATTGGATAAGAAATCATATCTCTTATCCTTTAGATGATAAACCTTATCATCTCGAAATTCATATAGATATCATATCAGTATAACATCATGTTGAGGTCGTGCTAGCATTGCAAGCTTATCTATTTTTAATTTAGAAATTAGAATAAAATCCTATTTAATCTAATTTCGACTGACCATCTCTATAGCCACCATTGCAAATACCTTTGCAATTCCGTCTTCCATTTCAATGTCGTCACGCATTGGCTATCTTGTGTGACATCCCTAGATTCACCATTGAGCTAGCAATAGGGCGTATACTAATCAGTTAGTATCACTAAGAGGATTAACTATCCCCAATCAATCTCTAGGTCTTACAAGCCATGAGTGACACCTAGCAATATATCTTGGTTACCTAAACAGTATGAATGTCACAAGAACAAAATGAAACTATCAGCTTTGGTTATAGTACAATTCAATTCCTCTATTTGACTATGTCCCAATCGAACAAAGGTCATGGATTGTTAGTCAAGTTACTAATTCAATCATATGCATCAATCTATCTAATGTGCATATCCACGAGACATGCTTGTCAATCCCAACCGAGGATTTTTCATGCATCGTCATGAATAAATAGCTTAGGACATCAACCTTATACTTAAATAAAGAGATAGATCCCACTATTGTACACGCCTGTGACTTCGTATGCTAATGAACTATAACCATCAAGTACAGAGGTCGATTGATGGCCCATCAATATGTGCATTTTTGAATCATACCCACTCGACATATAAGCCAGCATTATGCCTCAGGTCTAAAGATCTTTACACTTGTCTAAAGCATGAACAATTAAATATTGACCCTGTGCAAATCTTCCATGCTTGCTAATCATTTAGTGTGTGTCACGTTTAGTGAATTCATCTGAAACAAACAGCTACATTCTAACTCAAACATTTAATATCCAATGACTTGTGACTTGTCATCCCCATGAGTATCCAATACTTAATAGTAAGTTTCAGAATGTGTTAGTCTCAACAGGATCATTAACGTCCACTCAACGATTCATTGACCAAGAACAATTTAAAGATCGTGTTTAACTGAGATCTGTTATACATATTCTCGACGTCTCAACATAGTTTCAGCCGCAATTGATTTTATGGACTTTATTCATTAGAAAAAAGGGACATAATGAATGAACACCTCTTGCCATTAATATGATTGAAACTACAACAAAATGTCTATATTACAACTATCGCATGGTTGCTTTAAGATATACACCTAACAAAACAGCCACCAAAAATTAAATGATAAATAGATTTTAAACAAAGGGTGGAGGATTTGGATTAATATTGGGTTGATCAGAAGCACCATTTAGCTCATTTCCAACCTTCTTTGGATGATCTTCAGCTTGATCATGGTTAGCACCACTTGTTCTAGCAATTGTACAAGTGAAATATCTCAAGCTAAGGAGTTTAGAGACATCATGAACAATCTTTTCTTCATGAATGAGAGTGTAAGTGCCCAAACTGCTCATTTCAGCGCAAAACAGTCGGAGATATCTCTGTGAATATACTCATCTACTTGATAACTTCCTTCTCGAGTAAATTCAACCTCTGTATCACTTCTTCATGAAGAAGTTTCATGCTTTTTGAACATAAAACTGAGAAGCTTCAGTGTCAATCAGCTCTTTAACGAAGGATTTCAGAGTTTCTTCTAGAGATAGTTTATGAGTAGATGTTTTAGCCTTCCTTTCATTAAACATAGGTTCCTTACCTTTGCTAGATGGATCTCCCTTTTGAGTAGATTTTGATTTGTTCTTGTTCTAAATCTCTCCCTAAATTCGAACAGGGATTCCTTTTGAAATTCTTACTTCCTTATGAACAAAATTAAGTCTTTGTCCTTAAGGTTCTTGTCCTGGGTCTTTGTAGAAAATTCATTGTTTATCTAAGCATCATCATTTTTTTGCCATTCTTATAGCTCCCCCTGAATCCCTACATCCATCTCTTGATTCTTAGTATCCATTTCCTCAAGAACAATTATCTCAATATCAATCTCCTTAACTTCCTTAGATGCTTGGGATTCGATGTCTGCCAGACTGAGAATAAGTTCCTCTAATGTAAGAGATTTCTTTGTTTCATCTAACCTTTCCTGTCACACACACACACACACACACACATATGTACACATTTTGTTATGAAGCTCTACCTGCCTTTCAGCTTCTTCAGCATCAATTTCCATTTTATGCGCACTTTTACATAGTGGCATTTGAGGGAGACTTTGTTTGTCATCAAGCATCTCCCTTGCACACTCACCCTATTCTTCTAGATCTAATCCATCAACATTCTTAGCTAAAATTTCATGTATAAACTTAGCAATAGTTTCTCTTCCTCCATCTTTATCATAAGTTTGATCATCATTTGCATTTGAGCCTTCATAATCACTGTAGATTTAACCTCATCCTCCTTCTCCTCATTCTTCTTTAGAAGACTCATCCTAGAGTTGAAGAGAGTCCTTAAACTATCTTCGAGATAATTTCTTTTCATATATGTCCCTTTTCCTTTCTCCACAATACTCTTTCTTCTCTTTGTTGACCTCATAGCCCTTTCTCAATGATTCTTCAGTTCAATTCTCATAAGATCTTTCTTTCTATTAACCCAGCCATTAATTGTGAGTTTAAATCCCATATTTTGAAACGTGATTTCTTTAGTCACCATAATAGGCATTTGAGCATTTGGCAACTTAGAAGGAAGAAGCACCTTGTGATGTTTGAAGATTAGAGACACAAGACCTGCTTAAGGTAATTATCCCTTGGCTTTATAAACAGTTCTGTATATATGCAGATGGACTGTATGTGCTAAAGAGAAATCATAGTTGGTTGCCAAGGCCCACATTGGCTTTACCTCATACTTTGATATGTTTGTCTTTGAGAATACCTTGGTCGTAGACACTCGATCACAAGCTTGTGTAGTACAACATGCTTCAAGGGAAAATCATTGTAGGAGAGATAAGCCTTTGAATCTCTAGAATAATTTTCTTTCATAGTGAGATAACTCTAAGCAGCTTCACGTTGAATATCTATGGGCTTAAATTGGCTCTCATTCACTTATCTGAACTTAGCCAATTCAGTCAAATGCAGAGTGTACTACATCTTCCTAATATAGTAAGAAAAAGAGTTAGGTCCAACAAAAGCAAGTAGGAGTAGAAGTAGGCAACCAGATTAGGGCAAATAGTGGCTTTGAAAGTGAGAATAGGAATGTGCTTATAAATAGGGATACCAACCTTGTCAAAATACTTGATGTCAATAACTCTGTGAGGTATTGCCCCTCATTCCTTTATTAATTGAAATCGATCAACATGCTTCTTGCATATGAAAAGGTTACTGTTGTAATTTTTGTCACCAACGAAAGTTAGAAACAACTTCGTCATCATCATCTTTGAACTTCCCTTTTGTCTCAACAACAATGTCTTCCTATACTGGTTCTCTAATAACAACAACTTTTGGGGGAGTCCTTGCAGGCTTAGGTACTCTAGATTTACCTAGTTTTTTCTTTCCTCTTTCTCAACTCAGTTTCTTTTGCACTAGAAACAAGACAAGTAACAGTTCTAACATGCAAGTTCAAAGTAGTGATAAAATCTTCCTCATTGGAACTTATGAATATTCAGCAATTACAGGACTAAATCCTCTTCGAGATCCTTATCCTATAGAGAATCAAACAAAGGCTTAATGGCTAAAGCTATAGCGATTCTCTTGAATGTTGAAAGACGTGATTCACTTGGACTTGGTTGAAATCTCGCACATAAGCATACACTGCATAGTATATCTAGTCTTCAGCCCGTACGATATAGTAGTGATCCAATCATACTTTGATAGAGTTTTGGACCTACTTCTTTTCCGCGTTCATCCTTGTCAAATTTGGATGAATGTGACATTGGAGTATCTATGTTTTTGTATTTCTCTAGACCAAATTTCTTGACAATTTCAAGAGCACATTTCTCTTGGTGAATAAAGATTTCCTTCTCGATTTGCTGTATCTAAAGTCTAGGGAAGAATCTTAATTCTCCCATTATACTCATATCAAATTCATCCTGCATTATCCTAGAAAAATTCTTACAAAATCATTTATTAGAAGAGCCAAAGATAATACTATCAACATAAATATGAATGAGAATGGGGCCCTTCTTTCCATTTAAGGGCTAGTTTTAAGACGATACATCTTTTTACGCTACATCAATTGATCTTGTTTTGCACTAGTGCTTAGGCAATTTGACAATCCCCCTTTCTTCTAGCTTGTTTGTGCTTTTCACTCACAATTCCCCAGTTGAAGTCACTCAATATTCTTTCCTTTGGGAGTATTGGTGCATCAGGTACTTTACGCTATTGTGACATGACCTTTCAGTAGTTATCATTTTTTGATGGATTGGGTGACTGGTACTCACTTTGCCAAACTTAATTGGCGGGTACATGTCACTTTTGAATCCACCCATCCGTTGAAGGAGAAATGCTTTGCCCCATGGTTGATTGTATCCTAGACACCTGCCCCAGTTAGATGAGTTCTTCAATGGGCCACGATATGTATGATGATCCTCCATGCTTTAAGGCTTTCAACTATGCAGCTTTAGTGTTTTTCAGACTAAAGGGTATCACCATGTAGTGAAAAGTTTCCCATGGGGTTATGAATAAAGCATTGTCCCTATCCTTGTCTTTCATCCAGATTTGGACATAGCTAGAGGAAGTCCATGAAAAAGAACAACTCAAATCCTATTGTACTATCAACCAGACATCAATGTGCGAGCATGGGAAGTCTTCCTTGAGCTAGTATGAATGAGATCTCGGTAATCGACATGCACACTAACTCTATCGTCCTTCCTCATCACGGGGATAGTCAACCTCAGTGCAATCAACTTTCTAGAGTTACATTACTTCTTGCTTGATTTTCTTGGATTCCACAACTCAGAATTTGCCTTTCTGAACTGCTATTTCTTCAGTGGTACATCTAGATGTGTTGGTAAATCAATACATAATGCTTGGGTTTAGCCCTAGCATGTCGGTGTGTGATTAGGCGATCATATCCCAGAATTCTCAAAGAAGATTGACCAATCTGGTGGCTTATGCTTTCTAGAACTTGCCTTGATTTTGGCCTCTTCGGCACTGTGTACATCATCCAAGTTCACTACCACTATTGGTTCTGCTATTAGTGGTTTCGACTCCTCATGGCTCTTCCATTTGAACCCTATCTTATTCAAGTGTTCACTATCGTGATCTAAGTCTGAAGAATCCCCTTCTCAAGAATCTGAGTCGCAGGTGATTTCATCATGAACCCGCAACATGTCATGCATGATTTGCTATACTCCTCTTTAGGTTATTCCTTGTTTTCACCTATATGAGCAGAAATGATGATTAGCTTGCATTTCGAATCAATTCTACTTTGGGAATGAAGTATTCCCTTTCATCTCAATGATCATTTTTTTTTCTCGTAGGATGCATTGTCATTACGGTTGAGTACAATCATTCATTTGAAAAATGAGAGATAGAGCGAGTCATTTCTATTCTCAATTGAGCTCACTTATGAACAACACACCTTACTACCATAGTCGAATGATTCTATCCAACTAAGACACGTTGGTGAGAGTTATAGCTTCCAGAACAAGCTTTGATCCTTTAGAGAAATTTGCCCCACCAAAGATTCCGCACTTCTCTTTTGAGTGATGCTTCTTCATCATGAGAACTTGGCATGCATTTCCATCATTGGTGAACGTTTTCTAGTTGAGCTCCTCATTCTGAAACTCTCCATAGACGAAGTAGCACATGGGATGGGCTTCTCGATTGTGGCCACGTATATACACAGCTTTGTCAATATGGTGTCGAGGTCCTTGTCCATGAGGGCAATGATACAAAACTACTTCAACCAATGGACCAGTCTTCTTAGCATGATAGTTGTGTGTTGATCTTGAAGTCACGAACTTGAAGGAACTTAAACAAGATGAGGTCAATCTGCTTCTCCTTGAGCAATGGGATTCCCTTGATGGAGGCTTCTCAAATGGAGGTAGAGGCTTCATCGACTTTAAGTACTTACTTCGAGGTTCACTTAGAGAAGAAAATGAAGGTGTTGAAGGTCTCGTGGATGACCTACTTTAGCTTCTCCAAATCCTTTCTCTTAGGATCGGGAAGATCATTGGCCTTGTCAGTATCCTCTTTGAAGGAAGTGAAGGATGGGAAAAGGAGGAAGCCTCAAGTAGCTCCAGCTTCTTGACGGCATCAATAGGGATGATGACCTCCTCATGGATTTGCATTGATTTCTCAAGTAGATCTGATTCCATCATTGTAGTCGTTGTCATGACTTCCCATTTGTTGTATGCAGGAAAGACATACAAGTTGTTATTCTAGAAATCAATTGGATGATACTTTCGAACGATACATCCTCTTGTTTCAGATCAAATTATCTCATCATGTTTGGTGTCCAGGGATTGCCCAATGTTGACACCTAAATTTTGAGTTTTCTTAAAATATTTATCTTGCTTAGAAAATGAGAATTAGTTTGAGTTCTCACAATAAATAAATAAATTAGTTTTCATGCATAATATTTAATTTTCTTATTCATGCATCATATTTGTGTTATTTTGGATCGACGATGAATGGACTTAAGCTAAAGGTTTTGAACTTAATTGGCAAGATGAATTAAATTGGTGATGATGAAATTTCGGTCAAGCCTATAAAACTTCACTGCATGCATGTGGATTATGGGCAGTGGGGCTTATAAAACTGAATGATATTGAGAATTGATCTTGAGAAATAATGTAGATAAACATCTTGAGATATCATCCGCCATTGGCGAAAGAGTTGGCCAAGACCCATAATGGTTTTATGGTCAAATGCTGGGTCTACAGGAGGTGGATATGTCCACGATCAAACCCTTGAAATCATAGAATGGCTCCTTTTGAACAGAATGATAGATGTCTTCCTTATGTGGACCGTTTGGATGCTTACAGGGTGGATAATTTGGATAAGCAAGTCATTAAAATTATCACTAATAGCTTTGGTAGAGAAATTTGGCACAGAGCATTGGTTGTTCTTACACATGCCCAATTCTCTCCACCAGATATTTTGGAATATGATTTACTTTTCTTAAAAATTGAAGCCTCTTATGAAGATCGTTAAGTTGGGTGCCCAGATTAAGAAGCAAGACATATGGACTTGCAATATATACAAGAGGGAAAGAAAAGATAACTCCCGTGAAGAAGAAAATCGATCCATATGGCAAAGAAAGAATAATATATTCTTAATGAAATAAAATCTACCTCCTTTTCTTGGGAGCTCTGACCCTCATGCCTATAAGAAGCCATCCTTCACAGTTGAAAAGGGTGGGGAATTCACTATTGAGACTCTGAACATCACACGATAGAAGGAGCAATAGAGAATGCTGGTGGAGGGAATTACAATTCAGAATACGTCCAGAGAAGGCCAAGACCCTTTGTGGCGATCACTTGTGTTCATCCATGGCACCTCGTCACCAAGCGGATTCTTCATCTCATGCTGGTTTTTTCGTCCATCTTTGCTGATTTACTACATCTTCCGTCGTGTGAGCAGCCACGAGATCACGTCTGTGAACCAGTCCCAACAAGATCCCTGTCCCATCCTTGACAGTCACGAGATTCGTAGTAGCATCCCGATAAGAAATGCTTCAAATCTGACGAGTTCCGGCGGTATCACAGTTGCTACCCACGACGGTCTGGCGATGCTTGACTACATGAATCATCCCAGCGGATTTGAACAAGCCCCTGGCGTCGACCTGCAGCTTTCCTCCACCGCTGCTCTCCTTCCGGTGTCCTCGTTGTGAGCTTAGCGTTGACTGCAATTCAATATCCAATTGCGCTTGGACAAATTTCCTATTGAAGTTACCCACACCCACCATCAAGCTAGGTGACCTCCCTATTCAGATTACACTAATTTAGAGCATTATTGCCATTGGTCTTCCTTCTTTGCAGGACACTTGGCTTTGAGTCATCAAAATTGTCATGCCAGTCACGTACCACCAAAAGTCTTCAGGGACACTATGAAGTGTTGAAGCCTAGTTACTCTCCTGCATGTTCACACCCCTCTTGATTCAGCCAACGTGGGGAAATGCTCAGATAGCCACCAACTGTCCGTGCACTAGCGAAGAGCCCTCGCTGCCGTCGAGTCCTAGCCCCACTGAGCCAACCCGAGAAGCGTAAGGCTTGGCACGCAAGATTTCGTGGAGGCTCGAATAGGAAACACAATATTTGAAACAAGGTAAATTTTTCCTATCTTAAAATCGAACATTCACTTGCCTATCTTGTTATATTTTGAATATATATATCTTTGTATATTGCATCAAAAGCTGATATCCTTTTAAAAAAATTCAGATTGATTAGGAAAATTTTCTTTTTTAATCCGTAACTTACCACACGATCGAGAAAGTCCATCTTTAAAATTATTGATGAAATATTGGATTAGACAAGGATTTAAGTTTTATCGTTAACTATAGGATTACGGATTAAAGATTAAATTAAATATTTACGAAATATCTCAAAAATTGATTGATATATCCACTTTTCTTGATTGAATTGATTGGCGTATTCACTTTTCTATTTTTCACTTGAATTGCTTGATTGTTACCTTTTTAGAACATATCTGTCGCATGATGTAATCTCTAAAAATTGTAAAACAATTTGCATTCATTCATATTCCATATTTGAAAATTGCATTTTTAAAAATATCATCATGTAGATAATTGCATATTTAATATTTTTTTTGTAAAATATTTAGGTTAGATTGTACTTTAGGATAGAAATTTCATGCTTAAATAGAGTCTCATGTGTAAAATAATCTATCTTTAATATATTAGGGGATAGGTTAATTTAAATGCTAAAATATGCTAGATAAACATGGTTTTGACATAGTTCTATTTTAGTAAATAAATTCATCTAAAAAAAAACATCCATTCCGTGTCATCTTACCACATCATTTACACCTTGTCATTTATGCCACGTCATCTATGCCATGTCATTTTTGCCACGTCATCTATGCCATGTCATCCTTGCACATCATCATTCTTGCCATGTCATATAGGTTAAATTTTATACTTGCATTTTATTTATGTCATTGTATCTTAGAATAATTTCATGCATTGCATATAGTATAGTCATCCATGCATTCATAAAAAAAATAATTTTTTTAAATAATGTTTTGTGTTTTACATGTTTCCTTGATTATCTTGATTTCTAGTTATTCAATTAATTGATTTTGCACCCGTATGATAACCTTTATTATTGACTTATGTTAAAATCAATTAATGTTGCCTTCTTTTTACCAAAAAAAAAATAATAATGTTGCCTTCTTAAATGATTTTTCACGAAATAAAATGGTACTGAAAGGACGTTGTAGTAATCTAGTATAATCAAGTCCCTGAACTCTTAATCTCTAGTTCTAGAAGTAATTTAATGCTCCAACTAATTTATTTAGGTTTCTAATTGACCTAGTAAAAATGATTAGTGGCCACTCCTATTGAAGATCCATGCATGTTAAATATTGAATCAAAAGTTGTGATTTAGTGTGGACTTAGGAGAGTCCAAGTTAGGTTAGTCGAATAATTAACTTAAGAAATTTATTTTTAGGTTGCGAGGCCCTAATGGTTGGTTCTATTGCCTTACTCATCTTTTGAGACTGGTCTAGGTTACTATGTCTTGTTAGAATTTTCCTAGCAAGAATAATGTTGCCTTCTTAAATGATTTTTCACGAAATAAAATGGTACTGAAAGGACGTTGTAGTAATCTAGTATAATCAAGTCCCTGAACTCTTAATCTCTAGTTCTAGAAGTAATTTAATGCTCCAACTAATTTATTTAGGTTTCTAATTGACCTAGTAAAAATGATTAGTGGCCACTCCTATTGAAGATCCATGCATGTTAAATATTGAATCAAAAGTTGTGATTTAGTGTGGACTTAGGAGAGTCCAAGTTAGGTTAGTCGAATAATTAACTTAAGAAATTTATTTTTAGGTTGCGACGCCCTAATGGTTGGTTCTATTGCCTTACTCATCTTTTGAGACTGGTCTAGGTTACTATGTCTTGTTAGAATTTTCCTAGCAAGAAGGATTGGTGTTGTCCACATGGACGGATGCTCATTGTGTCGTTTGGTTTATGTTAAATATTTCTTCATTTGAGTTGGGTGACCATGACATTACATGCCCCCGAGCTATTTTGTGATTTTTTTTTCTGATTAAGTGGTTCCTACATATTGAAGAAGAAACCAATCAGTTCCCTATAACCATTTGGACTAAGATTAGGCACGTGATATGTCATCTTCATCCTCTTTCGTCCTTGGTTCGTAAGGTTCCAAAACTCAGTGCTACATTGAGTCTGTTTGGTGGTCCATTTCAATTTAGAGTGATTAATGGCTTCTTTGGCTCAAACATGATGATGCCACTTTCCTCGGTGGGAGGGTTAACAGTCACATTTGAGTCCTTGTTTCGTCACCACCAGACAAGTGATCATCTGCCATCTCTATTGTGTCCACCTTTGGTTTATTTTACTACACATGCAAAGTGGGAACGTTATCCAACATATAATTTAGAATGAGAGAGATTAGGATGAACTTTCCTGTCATTCATTGTCCTTCAGGGAGTTGCCCCAGATTGGTTCTTCTTGTCCAGATTGGCGCATCTATCACTAAATGACTTTGGCTTGAAAAATAATGAGGAATGAGAGTTTCCCATTTCGTGGAACTAGGTGACAGGTCACCGATTCATCTGAAAGTGTAGCCTTCACACTCTCTGTCTAATTATGGAATGAACATAGGTTTAATGTCTTTAAGCCTCTCTTTAGGATGCAATCTTCACATGGTCAATCAAGAGAATCTCAAAGGATGACCTTCATGCATGTCCTATGAGAGAAATGTGATAATGTCAGTACCTAGATGGAGAACTAGTCTTTTAATGAGGGCACCTCTTGTATGAAAATGAACGACAATACCTCCCCTACAATCTCAATCTATAGGTATTTGATACTTCGCTATGATTTCATTATGAGAGGGGATGTCACCTAAAGATCATCTACTGTTATGAATAGAACACCTGTTCAATTTCAAAAGCTTAACGCACACAAGGCTTTATTTAATTTTGAAAAAAAAAATTCTCTGAGATGTTCCTCTTGCAAAACAATGTGGTTTTAAACTCACATTTGAACATGGTGACAAAATGATCTACTTGATAGAGAGAGATTAGAGATGTTTGAGATTTATGCTCAGAATCAGTTGCCCATGGTGACTGCCAAAATATTTTCAATTATAGGCTTACACCACGTAGGGCGTCCAATTGATTCTGCGAACTGCCACAAATGAAATTAGGAGTGGATTAATAGATAGAGAAATCCTACTCACAATGGTTGGCGAACAATGCCTATCAATGATATGGATATGCGCATGCTAACATTGTGATTTGATATATAACGGTGGGGTAACTAAAGGCTTAAGGCTCCTATCTACAATAAAATGATATATAGCCCCCATGTTTCCTTACCTTTCCCCTACCTAGTACCTACGACACTATGGTTGGTGAGCTTAGGCAAGGGTTACTGGAGTTGTCAGCTGCTGGGCAAGGGCTTGGCGGCCCATGACCAACCTCGCCTAGGCTGGGCAATGCAATGGTGGTCGAGGACAAGGATAGCCTTGCCTAGAATGTGCCCCCTCATAAAGCGCAACTATGGGAGTAGGCTGCCTTGGCCTCCCCAGCCACGAGTGAGGCGATGGTGAGGTTGCCCTTGTCCATGGCTTCTAGAGCCTCACCCAACTTAGGCGAGGCCACTCGAGGCTGCGATGCCCTCACTGGAGGCTCCAACGACCCTTGCCAAAGTGTGCTGGCCACAATACAATAGGGTAGGAAAAAGAAAAGAAAGAGAAAAAATATTAAAATATTATTAAAAATGGTTTACATCAACATGGGCAAGCCTCGTCTAAGTGGATTGAATTGGCACAATTGCAAAATATTTAAGATCAATGGACCAAAAAAGTTTAGGGACTGAATTGACATAATTTTAATAGATTTAGAATTTTTTTGGTGATTCTCCCTTCTAAAGACATCCTAGGTGTTGGGGTTTTGAGTAAAGAAGTAGTACAATGTCTCATGGCTAGTCGGAGTTACTATGGGCAAATTCTTTAGAGTTCCTTGAGGACGTTAGCCAAGTAACTATCATTTAGAGGAATTTTGCCATTTCCAATTGGAGAAAGTTACTAAAAAAAATCATAAACCTATTACAATTGTATCAATTCAACCATAAACTTATTTTTTTCTTTATCAATTCACTCCTAAACTTTTTGCATTTGTGCTAATTCAATCTATCGAGCCAATTAAATAGCTGACGTAGATGTTGGTCATCCTACGTGTCACCACTGGCCGATATTAACGTGGGCAAATTTTAGAAATATTTTAATAATTTTTTGCATTTTTTAATAACTATTTTCCTTTTTCTTTTCTTTAATCTCTATTTTCTCTCTAGGCTGGTGGCCGGGTACCCTCACTAGCCAGGGGCGAGGGCATCTTGGCCCTCACTAGCCAGGGTGAAGGCACCTCTTCCAGATCTAGCGAGGGTCGACAGCCACATTCGATTTGGGCGAGCAAGGTCACTGTGGCCCTCGCTTGATCTGGACGAGCGAGGGCTTCCTAGCTCTAATTTTGGAAGAAAAAAGTAAAGAAAAGAAATAGAAAAAAATAAGAAAAACTAAGCAATTATTAAAATTTATCCCTCTCAGTGATTTCAAGTCAAAATTAGCCGGATAGATGAATTAACACAAATACAAATTTTTTAGAATTGAATTGACACCATTATAATAGATTTATGATGCTTTTAGTAATTTTCTCCAAACACAAATTAACTTGACCCTAATTAAAGAAAAGAAAAAAGAAAGAGTACATCTACTGGACGCGCCATTGTGGATCCCCACTCTGTCCCTATAAAGGCCAAATTGCCAAGGAAGCTTCACTCATCTCTTCCCATTGAGAGAACACCAACACGCCATGGCCTCCATCAATACCTGGTTTATCTTCTTCTTCCTCCTCCTCCCGCCAGCCATCCCCGCTCAATCGGTAAGATACCTTTTCTCAGTTTTTGTGTGCTTTTTTCATCATGTGTGCCTCTCTATTCATCCTCAGGTACGACTAAGATTAATCTTTGTCCAGGAGTCATTTAAGGATGATTGTGTCTACACGGTCTACGTCAGAACCGGGTCGGTAATTAAGGGTGGCACGGACTCCGTCATCAGCCTCAGGCTCTATGACGTATACGGCGGGGTCGGAATCAGGGACCTTGAGGCATGGGGAGGGCTGATGGAGCCGGGCCACAACTACTTCGAGAGGGGTAATTTGGATGTCTTCAGCGGCCGGGGCCCTTGCCTCAGCGGCCCCGTCTGTGCCCTGAACCTGACCTCAGACGGGTCGGGCCCGCATCACGGTTGGTACTGCAACTATGTGGAGGTGACTACCACCGGCGTCCACACACCCTGCTCGCAGCAGCAGTTCACGGTGGAGCAGTGGCTGGCTAGCGACGCGCCGCCGTATGAGCTCTCCGCCATCAGGAATTACTGTCCATCCGGCCCGGATGGGGTCGGTGGGGGTGGAAAGAGCGGGTCGCACGTGGTGGCAGATGCTGTGATGTAAGAATGTACTGGATGTTGTCATGGTAATTTAATAAATGAGGTGTGATCTGTCGTCTAATGTGATTGCGGTCCAGTTTAGTAAATCTCATCTTCTTTGGTGACTTTCTTTGTTTTCATTGCTTGCTTATTATGATGAGGACATGCCATTTCAGTGGTCCAGCATTGCGTTATATCTCACAAAGTCGTTGAATATGAAAGATTATTAGATAAATTTAGTGCATTAAACTGAATCTGCCCCGATGGTAATCACATGGACCAACCATTTCGAGGGCCTCAAATTTAATGTAGCACGTGTACTGCATAGACTCCTACTCACTCTGTAATCTTCTCTTACGCACGTATAAAGATGTCCTCATCAACTATCTAGCCTTCGATGTGAATGTTCGGCTATTGATAGATTGAATTGAAGGAGTTGATTCAAGAGTCTCATCTAACGGCGAATTAAATGCATCCATCATGATGTTTTCCATCTTTAATTGATCTGATTCGGAGACAATAATATGTGATATAATTATCAAAGATTGGCATTCATGACTACTATTTAACAAAACTTCACTCTAGTTTGTATGTCTCTAGTTTTATGGATGCCATTCACATATCCACATCGAATCGACCAAATTACTCATCACTTCAAATATGTTTTAATATCTTGACTAGGGTTTGTGTGGTTTGGTTTTTAGTTGATTTCAAAAGCTTTTGTTGCGGTGAGAATTTAGAATTTCGGGGTAGTTTTGAAAAGAAAATGATATTTTCATAAATAAAAAGCAGCGATGTAAAATTGCAACCTAAATAAGTTTTTAAATTGTTTTATTTGAATTTCGAGATGCAAAATTTCAAGTTGTTTTTTAAAGTGAAGCGAAGAAAGGTGTTTTTTCTTAATTTGAGAGAAAGGTAACAAGGAAAGCAGATCTCACGTTATTGGTTAGTAAGTTTTTAAAAGTCAAAAAATAAAATAGTCGCCGAATAAAATGAGTATGTGTCCTCTGATTAGACCGGGCCTTGTCCATATGCTTACCTCTAGATTTGTCGTTCTGTCATTATTGACAATTAGTGCGATTGGGAATATAATCACGTGGCCCACACCTAAGCATAGTTGCTGTCGGGTGTGATTTACCAACCACCGAGCTGGACTCCAATTTGCAATGACGGTTTCCTCATTCTCTTTTTCTCCAAGAAATTTCCAATGTTTGGATTTTGCAAGTCGGAACGACTTGTCCCCCGAAAGTAAAATAATAACTCAAACGATCTCTAATATTACTTTTAATTTATTCACTATAATTTTTAAATTTTTTATTTGTTCAAAATTATTCTTAAACTTTTGCAAAGCGATCAACTTAGTCTATGTACTATATTAAAATTTTAAATAATATCTTTCTATTAATTCAAATTTAGAGGCATGATTGAATATTTTTATATAGTTTATGGATTAAATTGAATATGCATCAAAAGTTTAGAAATCATAATGAAAAAATTAAAAGTTGAGGAATCACATTGCACATTGGACCAAAGGTCGGAGACTACATTAAATAAATTATGAGTTTAGGGATCTCATTGCACATTGGACCAAAATTCAAAGACGGCATTTTTGTCATTTTCCCTTCAAAATTACGTCTCAAACAATTTTGGTTCAATAAATAAAGCTGTTTTTAACTTTCGACTAGTTCAATTAAACCTCAATTATATGTTCGACTTTGTCATTTTGAAATGTCAATTCTAAGTGTTTAACTAATTTAATTTGGTTCTTAAACTAGTATAGATGAATCTTCCCATGAATTAGGTCGAAATATCTGTTTGAAACTCTGAATTACTTGCGAGATTCACTTTAGATTGACAAAAGAAAAATTTTTAGGTAGATTATTCATTTTAAACAGACATTTTTACTCTAGAGTTTCTAATCTCAAAAAGAATTGTATAGAGAAAAAGAAAACAGGAATGCTGCAGCCCTCTTGGAAGGCTTGAGATGTCCCAAGGGATTTTGACGGATGACCAAGCAAGCGCGGACAATTCCTCTTGTGAGGCGGCATTAATACTTGTTTCGGATTCTCCCAAACTCTACTACTTGCAAATTGATTTCCACGATTACTTATTATTTTTACTTTCAGAGTCACCATTAACCTATGAAAGGGCAGTTAGAAGTCAAGTAAAATGTGGGAGACATTTTATTCCGGCAAACCAGAAATTCGGATGTGTAGTTGATTAAGCTAGATGTCTATCTAACACCCAAACTTGTTACCTTTTCTCCTTTTATCCAATTTTCATTTGATCTTCATATTTTTACTAGTCCTAAGCACGCACATCAATATGTCCATGCATGATCAAACTCACGCAACAAGCTTTACACAGGTTTTCCACAACCAAATAAGCAAGGTGAAACCACGACAAGCAATGTACACACAGTACGTAGTAAACACCAGAGCAAATGCACACTTACCCAACTCACTCTTTAATTCAAAGTTTTGGCTAATTTTGACTCATAACCTCACGAACTTCTCATGTACTCTCGACATGTCACAGGGGTTCTACAATATATTTTCTGTTTCAGAGGATCAAGTTTTGCACAATTTTAGGTAGCTATGGGAGAGCTGCTTTTGAAGATCAGCTGTAGGATTCTTCTGCTGGATTTGACGAAACCCAATCCAATTGTGTGGCCTATCAGTTTTATTATTTAAGTATATACATTAAGGGAATATATTAATGACATTCAATTGAACTTCTAGACTCTTTATCTTTAACCCTTGTTGGATGGTTGAGATTTGGTAGTTCTAGGTTGGCCATGTCACTCCCTCTATATAAGATCTCTTTTTTATCGAAACAGCTATCGTGTTATTATGTTTTCGCATTTCTACGCTTCCGCTTCTTCCACAAAATCACAGAGAGAAAAAATATACATCCATCTCAATTGCTAAAGAGGAGAGTGGTGAAGATACATACCTATAAGGAGACATCTTCTCTCTCATTGGATGGACAATGGCTTCTTTTGATTTGGGTACACTTTATTTATTAATTTAATCTTATGTTGGTGTGATTGAAAGATCCGTTCATCTCTAACATGTGGTATCAGAGTGTGGTTTATTCAACACACGGACATAGTTATAATATTTATTTTGATCTTTCGTCTCCTTCTATGATTGATTCATGGTTTTTTGTTGATGATGGAATGCATATATCATGATAATCGATTTTTCGAGTATCCTATGAAATCCATGTAAATCCACACCACACAATACTTTTGATTACATGTCTCTTTCTCACAAATGGAAAAAGAAAAATTAGGGTTGATGATAGGTAGCAGAGCGGACTTTTATATCTTTATCAGTTTAAGGAATTCCAATAAACAAAGTGAATTATTCAGCATTTCCTCGTTATTTTAGTGACCCTAATTGTTGCATTTATTACATGATATTCATTATACGAACACATATAAAGGAGTGCTGTTCTGTCCATGAGCATGCATGTTTGCTGGAATTATAATCACTTTTAACCAATCATGCTCCCATGAGTGGACATTGTATACAGGTAAAACCCAAAAAGAGATTATTCTTTTTCGAAACTCTTATCACTAGAATCAGGTAACAGTTCATATTCAATTTGTATTTTATCTGAAATCGCCGAATATCTTTGTTGCTGGATTTAATGGGTGCATGAAAACACCATGGTCCACCCATGTATGCTATCTCAACCCTTTATCGTCTTAGATAATTGCCAAAGGCACTTACTTCTTTTAAAGACGTGAAAAAGTTCACGTCTATTCCAATGTTCAATAGAGAACGATGATGAAACTTCTTGCTTTCCCTCTCGATTGTCAAATAGACGAAGTCTCTCGCTGCATCGGTGACATTTAATTTGTGAAAAATTGAGGTATGTTCGTTCTATGATGCACTTCTCTGATCAGTGATTTAAGTAAGATCTTGGACTCGTTATTTTTGTGTAATTCCACTGCGTATGTATTGTGAGATTCGTTCCCTTTATTGGTATCAAAGCCATATACCTTGTTTCATGATAGGTTTTTGGTGAAATTCGTGTTTTTTTTTTGGTAAATTGGTTTCAGGGGCTTTTCTGGACGGGGATTTTTTTTGCCGATTCTAGCCAAATCTTGGTGAACAACTATTAGGATTCGCACCAGTAGGGTCGTCTCACCATGGGATCAAAAACGCTAATGTTTCCGACATTTGGTTGTTCGTCGAAGGCCAAATTTGCGGTGAATTTTGAGGACTAGGGCTCCGAGTCCAAGCGGTTATTGCTCGATTTCAGGAAAATTTCTTCACAATTGTCGTTGATTCTTGGATGTATGTGGTCACGCCGATCGTGATGATCAAAATCCACTATTGTGGGCTGTCGGAAAAGAATTTGCGGCTAAACAAACGGCGGAATCTAGCGGACGAAGTATTGTTCTTGCGCGAAGGAAAAACACAAAATCTCTTCTGTTCGTGCACAAGAAGGAGAAGACCACGTGCAAGATGTGCACGGGCAGTGGGCTGTCCAGTGGGCAATGCACATGCAACGGTTGTTTTATTTATATAAAAAAAAGGAAAGTTGCAAACGGAACGGTTATGGCACATTCATCCACGCAAGGGTAGTGGGTGCGTCCCATACACGCGCGGGCAACCAAAAAAGAAAAACTAAAAAAAGGGCACGAAGGACTGCTTGTTAGTGGGATTTGAACCCATGCTCTCTCGGGGTTTTTTTTTTCCAAATTAGGTTTTTTTAAAAAATATTTACCGATTTAAGTTTTCTAAAAAAATAATTACTGATTTGGGTCTCGCGCGGCACTATAAGTGCCGCACGGACTGACACGGACCGACACACCATTAGGTGTGTCAGTGTAATGAGCCGTGCGGCACTTATAGTGCCGCACGGCTCTCGTTTAAAAATTGCCAAGCCGTGCGGCACTATAAGTGCCGCACAGCTTATTAACAATTTGCCACACCGTGTAATTGTTTGTTAATTTTTACAATTATTTAATTTATCGATTTTTGACGTAGTGTGGTACCTAGCGAATCATGATACTATTTTTTTGTTGGATAATCTCTCGTGGGGTTTTTTTCGAAAAAGGATTTTTTTTAAAAAAAAATTACCGAATTAGGTTTATTTTTTTTTATTTACCACTTTTGGTCCCGTGCGGTACTATAAATACCGCACGGGACCCAAATCGGTAAATAAAAAAAATTAACCCAATAAATGGATTTTTTTAAAAAAAACTCATTTTGGGAAAAAAAAACTTTTTCTCGCTACTTTGGAGTTTTTTTTAAACCCATCTCTCGCTTCGGACTTTACATACTTGTTTAAATTGGTTCCAAAAAAAATTACTCATTTAAAGAATTTTTTTTATTTACCAATTTGGAGGCCATGCCGTACAAGTCTCATGGAGCACTTAAATTATTTTATATATTTATGATACTTTATAAATATATAATTTTATTTTGAAACTTGGTTTAATAACTTAATTATAAATTAAAATTTTGAAAAGTTATAATATATTTGCTAAGCATGTCAATAATTTAAAAATTATTCGTAAATGAAAATTGGTAAGATATATGAAGAGATATATGAATTTTAAAAGAACGTAGATATAACATATGAAAAACTAAAAAAAGCGTTTGTACTAATTTTAGTAATAGATAACAACTCTCAGCTCGATTACAATCAACTCTAATGTCGGTGTCCTCTATGGCCTCCTGTTCCGCAATGAGGTTATCTTCATTCTTCGGCCGTTCTGGTATTATGCCGACGACGAGGTTCGGACTGAGGTGGATGTGTAGACGATGATGGCATATCCTGAGAAGATAATCCATGTTCCGATTATACATATCCTACGGTAGAAGGGTATGAGAAAAGCGGAGAGAAGTCAGATCCATAAGAACTAGAAGGATAAGTTGGATGATCTGGGCTGGGAAACTGACTGAACCCTGCATTAAAATCTATCTGATCGAACCCTAAAGTAAATCCCTGAGTGAAATCTGTCGTATCATAGGACATTGGGTAAGGGACGGTATCAGCATTAACTGGATGAGCTGGTCTCCTCCTCCAGGTCGACTGAACAGTCTGAGGCATGTCATCCTCGTGCAGGCTAGTGGGAGCTGATGTAGGTGCTGGTTGGGGTGGTGGAATCTCTCGGAGCTGCCTTTCCTCATTGTAAGCGTATAAGGTTGCCTTAGATATCCTCGCCAAAGCCCGCAAGGCATCCCTCATGTGTTCCCGAGTAGCGGATGAAGTTAATGCAGTGGAGCTTAAGTGTACCATTTGCTCCAAACCATCAACCTATTAATGAAATAAAAGTAAGTAGAAGTTATTAAAATCCAATAACTTATGTTACTAAAAAAATTAATGAAGTAAATTATAAGTGTTTGTACTAACCGATGCACCAGTTGCAGCTCCCTTGTAGGAGATCCACCTCCGTGTATGTCTACGGTACCACTTCATATATTCTGAATGATAGTGTAGTGGCTCCGTTGCAAACTCGCCAGAGACTATATGAGTAAAACGATCATCCCATATATTAATGCTGTCTCTGTGATAAGCTACCCAGTCGTTTGAAACTAGCCTCATCTCAATATCGTGAAAGCCTGTATGATCAAAGGGAGGAGCAGGAATCGATTGCACCATACCAAACTGACGAAGTACTCGGTCTGGATAATGCCACTCAACGATGTGGAAACAGATGAGTGGGACACGAGCCCTCGAAAGGTGTTCTCCTTGCAGGCAGTAATCCGATAGATTCTGGAGAATCTCATTAGTGTATGGCTCCCAAGTAATCTGTCATAGTATTAAAACATATAAAATTAAATGAATAATTAATTTAAAAGCAAACATTATATTGAACGCGTTTATTGTATCATCACTTACATCTTCGGTTTTCATAGTATCAAATTGAAAGCGCAGGTATGTCACAGTATGTGTGGGGACCGTTGTTATCTGTTTGGGTTGGCTCCAGCTGCATAAATGAAAAAAAAAATAATTAGATATGAAATACATATTGAAAAAACTTATGAAAAGAGCAATAGATCACGTACCGACTACCAAGAGGTGTATCAGGTAAAGGATAACGACGTTTAATGGATGGGGAGACACAACTAAAACAATCCCATGCCCAAATCTGCAATATATGTACGGCACCACTGATTTGCCTATTATCTGAAGCCGTCGCATGACATAACTCCCGATATAACCATGCAAGTGCTGCCGAGCCCTAACTGAACTGCGTAGGCTGGTCAATGCGCTCTAATCTAAGAAGCACGGACACGCCTCAAAGGGGGGCGTGTCCGTGTCGGACACGTGTCGGCGTGCGACACGCGGCCGACACGTTCGGACACGTGTCCGACACGCGTTGACCGCGTGTCGGGCATCTTAAAAAGCTTTTTAAAAAAAAAATTATATCTTAGCCAAATTACTAAGAAAAGTAGAGATTTCATCTTAGCCAAAAAGCCAAGATGAGATACTTATAAGCCTCAATGTAGAGACTTCATCTTAAAGAGATATCTTACTTGTTATCTTCACTAGGCAACCAATGTGGGACTCTTTTCTTTAACTTATAAGCCTCCAAGTCTCATCCTTAGCTTTTTAAAGAGACTTCATATTTGTCACTCTCCCTCACAATCAATGTGGGACTCATGAATCAAGTCATTTTGCTTTTGTCTCTGTCTCTCACCATTTATATGGGACTAATTCTATGATTTTTTAGTTATTTATTTATTTGTAAATTTGAATCAAATTAATTTGCTTGAAATAATCACAAAAATGATAATTTATAATGTATATATATAAAATATAAATTTATTATCTAACGTGTCCCAACGTGTCGAAATTTTCTAGTTTTTAAAAATGACGTGTCGGCGTGTCGTGTCGTGTCGCGTGTCGCATGTCGTGTCCGTGTCCGTGCTACCTAGGCTCTAATAGTGGAAGAAAAGTCAAACTAACCCTAGAATCGGATTTGTCTGAAAAAATAGATCCTCCAATCAACCGCAGAATGAATGCCTTAGCATACTGAAGTAGGGTAAGCTCATCGGCATATTCTGGAATCTCATCAAACTGCTGTCTTAGCCAGCTTAATTTTACCATCGATCCATGCAAATCGATTGGGACTTGGCCAAGTAGCTCGTCACAAATATTACGCCAATTCATGTTAGTGGGGCCAGTAACTGCATCTCCATCAATAGGAAGCCCTGTCAGAACCCCCATATCATGCAGTGTGATCGTGCACTCACCTTCCGGCATATGGAAGGTGTGAGTCTCGGGCCTCCACCGCTCCACCAACGCCGTAATCAAATGCCAATCCATTTGCCAAAATCCCATTGCATAAACTCCGTAAAATCCTGAATTCCGAACATACTGGACAATGCGATCATCCAATCCACATATACGCGCACTTCGTTGACATTTAAGAACTGCATTCTCGTCTAGCTGTTAAATGTTACATTAACTATTAGTGAAATTACAAATATTATCTAGTTAGTGCAAATGATATATTAACTGCTAAATTTATTAAATACCTTAGAGTCCCATATGGCTTGTGATCTATGGGAGGACTGCTGCGTAAGTAGTGAATCAATCTCAGGTCCCGATCGAATGTAGTCTCTTGCTGCCATGCCTACAAATGGAACAAATATTTACATAATTCATGCAATTAACTTTTGAGTATGGAAATCGATTTATTACATTTCAATATTCACACACTATATAAATTTATTTCTGGGTCGATCTGTATGCACAAGTTTGCCTATTGTGGTCGGATTTTCCACAGTTGGTGCAATGGTTGCGCGAAGTGCTACTGCTTGGCGTCCTCCAGTCCATCTCATTACGTATCCGTGATGCATGGGGCCTTCCTTTCTTCCTAATACGGTTCGGGTCTGGTAATAATGGCAGCTCATGAAGTTCATGCCAGTAATTAGGATCCCCCAATGGCTGAAACATGTACCTATAACACCGAAGTGTTCTATCCAATGTATAGAATTCATCCACGTATGCTTGGTAATTAATTGCATATTTTTGTGCCGCACGGGCCAGACGGGCCTTGCCCTTTTCTTTTTTTTTTTTTAAAACAAGGGCCCATCCGTGTACAATTGTTACGTTTATCCCCATATTCTGGACCGGCCTGATGGATCTTAATATTTTTTTAAAAAAAAAATAATAAATAAAATATATAAATTACCCAATCAAGTAAAACGGCCCGCATCACAGATGAGTGTCGATGAGTTATGGATGAACCATAAGGGTATGGATTGGTCTAAAGTTGACACATTTCTTTCATTTTTTTTATTTTTATCATAATTTTCATCTCACGTACATATATTATTACATATAAATCATAGTGTATATATATAATACTGAACATAGCCTAAATCGAGCAACAAAATTAATAAAGCATGAGATATTCTGTCCATACCTATTCGGAAATTTATAGATGACAACGACTGTTGCTGAATTTACGATGGAGATCTGCAAAAAAAAAAAAAGAAATGAATTAAAAAGACTAAATAAGGTCAATTTAAGTAAAATATATCGGTAAATCACCTACCCGTAGTATATAGGCTTTAATGGAAATCAGCGCCCGTGGATGAAAACGTGAAGGAACGAAAGTGATGAATAACAAAGGGAGACGATGAAGGGACCGTCTGTAATCGAAAGGGAGAGGAAGGGAAGGAGAGGAGTGAGGAGGGGAGGGAATTAAAGGGAGCGGGGGAGCGGTGAGGGAATAAAAAGAGCGAGTAAAAAGGGGGGAGGGGTGCCACACGGCTCAGCCAACCTGACAAACCCAGTGGGTTTGTCAGGTTTGGCAGTTCGTGTGGCACTATAAGTGCCGAACGGGTCTCGTGCGGTACCTATAGTGCCGCGCGAGACCCAAATCCGTAAATATTATTTTAAAAAATCTAAATCGATAAATATTTTTTAAAAAAAAACCTAAATTGGAAAAAAACCCTACTCTCTCCCCTTGACTTTGGCACCCCAAACCGCTTGGTTGCCTTGATTTTAACAATTAAGATTGCTGAAACTAAATTCAAGAAGGCCACCAGGCGGAGGGTGAAATAACTCCATATGAGTTATGGTCAGGTTGAAATTAAGATTTGATTTTTTGCTAGACCTTATGTTTGTATTGCCTATACACATAAGTCTTCTTACGAGTATGAGAAATTAGGCCCTAGAGGCAAACAGAGTATCATGAGATACTGAGAGAACTTGAAAAGGCATGTGTTTACAGGTGAGTAAGAAAGTGGGAATGTAACTGAATTTGAATTACGAGATGCCACTTTCTTAGTGAATGAGTTTTTCGAAAAAGGATGAGATAAGTGAAGACTATTTTTTATTTAAAATCTTGGATAGTGATAATGATTTTACTAAAGCATCTCATCTCAGTGGGAGCAATGTGAGAAGTGGGGAAGGGGAATTTGTTTTGAACTAGTCTCAATTACAATCATTTAATGTGAAAAATCATCGTTATCTAATCTAAGCGAGAGCGTAATTGTCACGCTTCGAACCCACGAGCCACATGACATTCCTGTTATACCTGTACGATCGCTTGGTTAACAATCACGACGGCCCAAGAAACTCGCCGTAAACCAAACGACCTCAGAGTTCTTGCCACAATAGAAACGAACTCCTCCCAACATATACATAGGAAAGGGGTAGAGAGAGAGAGACAATCTGGATAATTACAGCAAACCACTCCTTCTATTACATCATATACATAGTTCAAAACTTTCACAACCTCTTAATATCTCATTGCTCGACCTTTACAATAAAACGGACTTAAGTCAGCAATTTCTCCCTTCAACTACAAGCAAACCGATACAAATTTCTACAAAAGGGTTTCTACCTCAACCCTACTTATCGTCATCCATCCTACCATTTGGTCTAGAGAAAGACTGAGTCATTATACCAATATTCATTGGGATCGCCTGTCTTACCAGGATGATATTCATTGCGGCGGTCTAGGGTTTGACAAAAGGAAAATTACCTATGAGAATAAATCTCAGGAAGCTAACCCATAATCCATTCTCAGGACACCAAACACCCTCAAACCTAACTCTACACCTCATCCAGGTACTCAAATCATAGGGCTAGAAAATAATCCATGCAATTTACTTAAGAAAACTCGCCACGAAGTAGCCAGGCATAAAAGCAACATAGGTCTAATTTAAGACCATAAAATCAGAATATCACAGAAAATAAACAGTTAATGCCTCGCCACAAATGGCCAAGTTATAAAATAAATGAGTTCAATCTAGGACAATCAATGCAAAAACATATGCATGTACGCTCAACTTGAACCTCGGCTTAATAGACAATTTGACCTATGTCATATAGGCGCCAGGTCCGACCCGTGTCTTAGAGCTACATCAGGTCCGTGCTCTAACTCGCGTAGAAGAATCGCCTTAGGTCGGCATGCTTGTCACTTTAGTTACCACGCATCAAATGCATCAAGGCATATAAGGCTACGTATTCCGCCTCTAAGACTACCTTTTACGCCTCTGTGACTACATATTACGCCAAGTCACATTATGGCTAGGTATTCCACCAAGTGACAATGATATGCAATCTCTCACATATGAAATCCATTGCTCAAGCCCCTTAGGTAAATAAAATAATGCCAATATAATTGGGCATAAATCACAGCCAAGTATATTAGGTTACTTTCAAAACATGTGCCCAAATATTTAAATTCGCATGGCCGACAAAATGTCCAAGCTAATTATTTTATTTCACGTGCCCAACTTTATTAAAAATGCAATGAACTTGCACGTGAGACCCGAAATGACTAAATAATTAATTCCAAGCATACATGGATAATCCTCAAATATTATTTTGAATATGAACACGGGTCTCAAATATTTGAAATAGTAATATAAAATATTGCTCAGGCCTGATTTTTCATAAAATGCTCCAAAATATATTTTTCGGTATTCAAACCACACGGGACCCACAAAACTTGTCATTTTCAAACCATAATTAAATTTAATGGCATGTGAATAGTGCCGGGGGTCGTGAACAGTTACTTTCAAAATACTATTTGAACCATTTTTGAATAAAAGTCCAAAAATCCATTTTTGGTGCCCAAACCTCGTGGGACCCACATCAACTATCTCAACCAACCTTATTCAAATATGGACAGCAACGTATCTCCTTCAAACAGTGCGCTCACATCATCCCACATATTCTGTTCATGCAAATACACTAATCACGACAATTTTTCCTAAATTGATTTACACTGAATCGGCCTCTAAATTTAGTCCATGGCATGTTTAACATGCTAATTGAAGATTGGAGGATTAACTTACCATGACAAAGCAGAAATGAAGCAAAAGAAGCGGTTGGAACGGTGGACTGCGGTGAAAACCGTTGGAACCGAAGTTAAATAAGACTAAATCAAGGCCAAATCAAGCTGGAAAATAAGTTTATGACATGAATATGGGTTCTAGGAATAGCCAAGATTGACATATATTAACGGAAACAAAAAATCAAAAAATGAAAATTTGAGACAGATTCGTCGACCGAAATGAAATAGCCTGAATGGAGTATCAAACGACATCGGATCGAAGTGAAAACAATTGAAAAAGACTCACCTGAGATCGAATTACAACATATCTGAAAATCGCAAAATTCCAACAGTCGGATTTCTGTCGGCAGCCAGTGAAAGTGGACGACAGAGGCGATGGCAGCAACAGAGGGAGGGAGGAAACTGGTCAGTTGGGGGGCTAACAGAGAGACAGAAATTTAGTCAAAGATAGAGGAGAGAGAGAGAGAGAAAAAAAAGGTAGTCTTATATATTTATGGTTTCAAGGCTCAATTATGGAAGTTACTATTTACCAAAAGCGACATAAATTTGAACGAATTGATTGATTGTTAGATTATCAGTGAATTTTGGATTGATAGAGTTTAGACACCAATAATTGAGTCAAACTTGGTCAAAAAAGTGACCGATGAGACACATCTCGAAATTTGTGTAGATTCAGGTTTGATCGGAGTTCAAACGAGACTGATTTATCTCAATCGCATTAAGAAAAAGACACATAATGTCACTGAATAATTTTTCTAGTCATGCTAAAAATAACTCTATCCTCTAGCTATGGATTCTAGCACAAATCGGGGACAAGACAGAAATTTTCAATTTTTCCCTTTTTTTACTTAGCACTCCGAGATCAATTTGCCCATTTTACGCCTTCCTAGGCAATGTCTATATTCACAACCATGATACTCATGAGATTCGATTATCTTATTTTGAAACTCAATTCGCGGCTTCATTCATAAGACAACGACTTTGAACAAAATCTCAAACTAACGGGTGGCTTTTAGGAGTCACGTATATTGACCATTTGATCCACGTGCTTATATTCCTAGCTAGCCTTTCCCTTTCGGTTAGTTATCTCGAAGTGATCAGTTTCGAGTGAGATCCATTTATAATGCTTTTATGAAATAATCATTCTATATTCAAATTTCAAAATTTCAGAATGTCACAGTAATGGAGCATGATGTACTAAGTGTACAATCTCTTATATAGTGAATAAGTCACAAAAGCATTTCCTGTCAACGTGTTGATATTGAAAGGGAAGCTTTCATGGTTAGTCTATATGGTCGGTCCATGAGAAGAGGATGAACCAAGGAATGTAGATAAGGTTCTGACTTGCCTTGATAAGGAAAAGTGGATAGAAGTAATGGAAGAAGAGATGGAATCAATGAGATCAAATTAAGTTTGGGAATTGAGTGATCATTCGAATGGACACAGAGCTATTGGGAATAAGTGGGTTCTCAATATAAAGCATAAAGTTGATAGTTCAATTGAAAGGTATAAGGCTCATTTTGTGGTGAAAGTGTATAAGCAACAAGATTGAATCTTATTGATTATGAAGAGGTTTTTCTCCTGTGATAAGATTTACCTTAGTTCACTTTATTCTGTCAATAGTGGCAGTTATGGATCTTGATTTACATCAAATGGATGTAAAAACTGCTTTTCTCAATGAAGAATAAAAAGAAGAAATTTATATTGAATAACCCATTGTGCTTTTTACTAAAGGCCAAAAACAAAAAGTATGTCGACTTTTGAGATCAATATATGACCTCAAGCATTCTTCAAGATAATGGTACATACGCTTTTGTATGTCATGGTGGCATATAATTTTAACATAATTAATGCAGATAATTGCGTATATATCAAGACATCCAAAGGTCATTTTGTGATCTTATCATTATATGATGACGATAAATTAAATGCTAGGAGCAATATAGAGTTTGTTACATTCATGAATTGGTTATGTTCCAATTTTGAGATGAAGTATATGGTGAAGCTGCATATGTTATTGAAATTAAGATTTCAAGAGATCGTTCAAAGAGATTGTGATCTCTTTCACAAGAGACTCCGATAGATAAAATTTTTGAATGATTTCGTGTGCAAGATTGTAAACCTAAAACTACTCCTATTATAAAAGATGAAAGTTTGAACCTCAAAATGTGTCATGAGACTTCACAAGCAAATGAAGATATGAAAAAATGTTCCATATGCTAGTGTTGTGAAAAGCTTAATGTACACTATGATGTGTACAAGACTTGATATTTGTTATACAATTGGAATGGTAAGTAGGTACTAATCCAATTTAGGTTAAGCACATTATATTGCCATCAAGAGAATCCTTATCTAAAAAGTACTGTCGATTGTTTATTGAGTTATTAAGGTAGAGATCTGCGCCTTGAAAGCTATACTGATATTGATTTAGGAAGACATTTAGATGAAAGGAAATCTACCTCTGGATTTGTATTCCTACTATGCAGTGGCACAATATCTTAGAGTAGTAATAAGCAAACATGTATAGCCTTATTCACGATGGAACTGATCTCGTGGTATTATTATCAGTAATATATGAGAGTGTTTGGCTTAAGAGATATTTGGGTCAGTGAGGTGTTGCTAAGGATGATGCAGGTTCAATTATTTGTTAATTATGATAACTAAGTATCAAGAGTTTATGCTAAGCATCCACTGCAAGACCAAACATATAGACACTAAATATGATTTTGTGAAAGACATAATTGTACGAAAAGATGTGACATACAGTACATATCTACATATAGAACAAAAGCAGATCTTATGATGAAGTCAATTCTTAGATATATTTTCCTTGATCATGTGTTGACAAAGGGATTAGTTCAACATATTGAAATCTTTAGGATTGTGTAGAAGTTGGAGTATTGAATATTTATATTTCTCGAAGTTCACAGTTAATGGTATTTGTTGTCATTATTAATGCTTGAGTTTATTCGATATTTAAGCATATTAATGCTTAGTGCATTATGTTAAAAAGGTATGTCGGACAAATAAGAAATTAGCCCATTCATACGGGTAATCGCCTCTATTTACTGCGTGATAAATAGAGATGAGATAATTTTAAGCTCATTGTCTGGGTGATAATTGAGAGCTCAATTTAAAGTATAGATATCGCCTTAATAGAATATTAAGATGAGGACATATTATTTATTATATCTAAAAGTGAAATAGCCCACATATTTCACTTTATCTGTCTTTAATGGCAGATGTGAATTTTGATTGATTTTTTTTTAAGAAAGTAGATTTGTGAACTCAAGTTAGACCTTAGGTATGTCTGAACTATTGTCTATACGGTATTAAGTGGAAAGGCATACGCTTTATGGGAAAGGAGAGAATATCATAATACATATTTCATATTACATATGCATGAGACGACCAATAAGAGTTGGCGGAAGTTTTGATCTTAAATTTCTAGCCGTGTGAGACTCTTGAGGATAAAAGTTCCTTGAATTTGTCCCCTCACGACTCTTACTTATTCTCAAGATTTTTATTTAGTATTCGCTATCTTAGATTGTTATCAATGGTCATGAAGTTGATTCGATCTAATGGGACATTTCTAGAAAAGCGACCTAAACTGAGATTGAGAGATTTAAGAAAAGAGAAAGATCAATTCGTTTTGATGTAACATTCTATCGTTGTGTTCATGAGTCGACCAATTATGATTATTTGATTTTAATCATAATTGTGAATACATTGTGTACAAAATACTTAAAGAGATCAAGAGAGATATGATATGAAAGTGACTGATTAATCTAGGGTACTACATACTGAATCTACTCTAAATTAATATGCCCAATTTGAGCTGCTATATACTCCTAACAGATGTATGGCAACAAGCTCTCGTAGTACTGGCCGTACGGATTATTTGTTGCTATGGACCTTGTAACGAAGAGAAAGTTATGAATAGTCCATCACGGGCGAGTGGGAGATGCTGGATTTAATGGGTGCATGGGAATATCATGGTCTGCTCATGGATGCTATCCCAACCATTTATCGTCTTAGATAACTACTAAAGGCGGTTACTTCTTTTAAAGACGTGAAAAAATTCACATCTATTCCAAAGTTCAATAGAGAACGAGGACAAAGCTTCTCCCTTCTCCTCTCAATTGTCAAACGGACGAAGTGTCTCACTGCATCGGTGACATTTAATCTGTGAAAAATTGAGATGGGTTCATTTTGTGATGCACTTCTCTGATCAGTGATTCAAGTAAAATCTTGAGCTCGTTATTTTCGTGTAATTCCGCTACATATGTATTGTGAGATTCGTTCCCTTTAGTTGTAATTCTGTATTGTTCCCTTTTCTTTGATTCGGCACACCTATATTATGTTGAATAGATTTTATTCTTTATTGTAGTTCTAAATTATTTGAGTAGTAATTGGCCCAATGGAAGATCATTGCTTTAAATAGATTTAGATTTTGAGAAAACTGTCTTATTTTATGCTCATCATTAACTCGTAATTGGCCCAATGGAAATTTATGATATTTCATTTTGATTAGAATGACAATCTGATATGCAAATAAATTGCAAATGTGCGATTCGAATTAATTTGCCAATCGACATGTCTGAAGGAATCAATGTTGGACTTATTGGATTTTAGCAATTCATGCGATGTCCAATGGTGATTTAATTTGATTTATTATTGCCTTATGAAATTTGTTGATAAATTTTGAAAGAATCCATTTGAAGTGTTTATAGTCAGCCTAATGAAAGGCTATAGATGGTTATAGAATTTCTTTTGGCAAGGTTTTGTGTATTTTACCTTCCATGTAAGTGAACTGCTTATTTTTCAATCTACTATGATGATGAATTAAATCATTTATTATATGTAGTTTAACTAAAATTTTTATTTAGGGACTAAATCGATCCCTACATTTTTTTTAAAATGCAAATATTAATGACTAAAAATAGTCAAAATTTAGGTGTCAACACTTGTATAGAGACTGTGACATTCTGAAATTTGACCCTTTTTCTGGAATTTGAATACATAATGGTTATTTCATGAAGGCGCTATAGATGAATCTCACTTGGAGCTGGCCACTTTAAGATGACTAATTGAAGGGGAAAGGCTAACCAGGAATATAAGCACGTTGACCAAATGGTCGATACGCGTTACTCCTAAAAGCCACCCATTAGTCTGAGAATTTGTTTAAAGTTGTCATCTTATGAATGAGGCCGCGAATCGGGTTTCGAAATAGGACAATCGACTCTCAAGAGTGTCACAGTTGTAAATTTGGACCTTGCCTAGAAAGGTAAAAAATGAGCAGATGGGTCTCGAAATGCCTAGTGAAATATGGGCAAAATTTGAAATTTCTATCTTGCCCCTGGTTTGAGTTAGAATCCATGGCATGATGGTAAGAATATTTTTACAGAGGCTAGAAAAATTTTACGGCGAAATCTGGAGTTATTTTCCAATTGCGATTGAGCCAAATCAGCATCGATTGAGTCCCACCCAGTCCTGAAATTTCACGAATTTTGAGAAATTTCTCGTCGATCATATTTTTGACCAATTTGACTAGCTTTGACCGAAAATAATTGAGGCCCAAGTTTTATCAGTCTAAATTTCACTGATAGTCCAAAAATTAGTCAATTCGTTCAGCGTTATGTCACTTTCGGTGAATAGTCACCGCCAATAGTTATCCATAAGATAATTATGGGTCAAACCACTCTCTCTCCTCCATTATTTCTAGAAAAATCTCTTTCCTCTCTCTCTCTCTCTTTGTAAAATTCGGATTTTTCTCTCTCTAATGGGTTCCAGATTTCTGCAACAAACTTCAATAGGACGCCGATGGAAATTTGACCATGGGATCGTCGCAATTTTTGGGCATGTTGTAGTTCAATGTCTTGGGGTTCTATTCTAACTTGAATCACTTTGATCGGAGGTCGTTTGGCCTTCCAAATTTGCTTCGCCATTTCGGTCGACGAACTAGTCTTTTGTTACCCGAATTTCATATAGGGCACTTATTGAAATATGTTGATCCCAGCGACCCATAGAGCTCATTTTCATGTGAAAACATTAATTTTCAGCTTGTGAACCAACTCGTTCAGCCCTTGAACAGCCCCGGTTCAACCTAAATCCGCCGAAATTCGCCGTCATCATCGTTACTGCTGGTCATCGCCGCATCCTCAGCCTTGTTCTGACTTCGTTTAGGTAAGTTAAACCTCTAGGATTCACTCATGATGTTAGACTTGCCATGGATTAGCTCTACGGACCGATTCGTGGTAAATTGGTTTAGAAAAATTGGTCGTAATCAGCGTATTTGATGGAAATAAATTTCTGTGGGCTGTGAGTATGTTGTGGATTGATGAAATGTTGTTGTCCATACTTGAATAATGCTGTTGGTGGTGGTTGGTGTGGTTTCCGCGAGGTTCGAGTACTGAAAAATGGATTTTCGGGATATTTATAACGAAAACGGGCCATACTTGAATAATGCTGTTGGTGGTGGTTGGTGTGGTTTCCGCGAGGTTCGGGTACCGAAAAATGGATTTTCGGGATATTTATAGTGAAAACGGGCCAAATAGTATTTTGAAATTACTGTTCATGAACCTCTGAACACTGTTCACGTGCTGCCCAATTAAGTTTTGATTTGAAAGTGACAAGTTTTGTGGGTTTATGGAGCATTTTATGCAAAACCGGGCCCGAGTAATATTTTATATTATTATTCCAAATATTTGGGGGCCCGTGTTCGTATTTACAATAATATTTGAAGATATTTCTCGTGTACTTGAAATAATTATTTGGGTCATTTTGGATCCCATGTGAGAAATTGGGCATTTTAAATAAAATTGGGCACGTGAAAGAGATTGATTGATTTGGCCATTGTGTCGGCCATGTGAATTGAAATATTTGGGCACGTGTTTTAAATTATGGCCTAACGTACTTGGCTAAGGTTTTTGCCCAATTGAAACTGGCATTATTTCGTATGCCTGATTGGAATACTTGGACTTGTATTTGAAATGTGGCCTAAAGTATTTGGCCGATAATTTCTGTCCAAATGAATTTAAAGGATTTTATTGCCTGAAGGGCGAGTGCGACACTTTGGGTTCGCAAAATGAGTTGATTAGCTTAGCCATTTGGCCGGAAATGTGGATTAAATATTTGGAGTCGTATTTGAAATGTGGCCGAACGTACTTGGCTGATGATTTTGTCCAAATGAATTTAAAAGCTTTTATTAGCCTGAAGGGCTAGAGTGATGGATTTCACGTGTGAAATGTAGCCATGGAGGAAGGCCTTGAGTTACCTAAATAACACGGGGAATTAGAGAGATAAGTGTGCCGACCTAAGGTGCTTATATGACACGGGTCGAGGATGGCCTTGAGGTGCATATATGACACGGGGAATTGGAGAGATAAATGTGCCGATCTGAGGTGCTTATATGACACGGGTCGAGGTACAGTGCGCCTTGAAGCGTTTGACGCGGGGTAGCTGGAGTGATAAGGTGCCAACTTGAGGCGCCCCACACGCGGGTTGAGGCACGGACCTGATGCGTACGATATGTGGGTCGAACCTGATGCGCCTATATGACGCGGGTCGAATTGACTACTAATTCGAGGCTCAACATTGAGCGTGCTTTCAAATGTATTTGCATTGATTGACTGGATTGGGCATGGTTTCAAATTGCAAGTTTAATTGCTTTTATTGAGCCCTTAACTGATTGTGTTATCTGGGTTTTGTATGGTCCTAGATTGGGCCTGTTAAAAATGCTTTATATGCTTGGCCACTCTGTGGCAACTTTTCTAAATTTGAACTGTTTTTCGGCAATGGAATTTGGCCCGGTGATTTTGAGTATTTGAGTTGGGACCTAAGAGTTTGGTCTAGGCTTATTTGGCGTCCTGAAGAGGAGATTAAGGGTTAGCTTGCTGAGATTTGTTCTCATAGGTGATTGCCTTATTTTTCAGACCCCCATCCCTAGCAGTGAATTTAGCATGAGTAAGGCAGAGGATTCGGAAGGAAATTGATCTAAAGATTCAATCTTTCCTTGGACCAGATGGTGGGACGGATGATGATGAGTAGGGTTGAGGCAGAAGCCCCTTAGAGGAAATTTGTATGTTTTGCTCACTAGTGGAGTTGAGAATCTTGCTAACCTAGAGTCTTTTGTTGTTGAAGATCGAGTAATGGGTTGTAATAAGGTGACAAGAGTTTTGAACGGTGCATATGACGTTGTTCTGACAATTGTATAAAAAGGCATGTAATGTAAAGTGTGGTTTGGTGCATTGATTGATCTGTCTCTCTCTCTCTCTACCCATTTTATGTATATGCGTTGGAGGAGCTCGCTTTCGTTGTTACAAGAACTCTGACGTCGTTTGGTCTACGACGAGTTTCCTGGGCCGTCGTGATTGTCGACCATTCGACTGTATATGTATGACAAGGATGTCGCATGACTCGTGGGGTTTAGGGCGTGACATCCCACAGTGACGACTAAGTATCCCAATATTGCCAAAGGAATTGTATATATGAAACACAATAGTATAGTATGGGTTGACATTGGAAATGAGGGACCAGAAGTACATTTCTTTAATGCGTGGACTATGAGGATAAGCAACTCGGACATCGAACCTATCCAAGGTTTCTACGTTCCGAATTTTGATTTAGACTATAGTGGCGAAATCCCTACACCGACTTTTAATGGAGAAGTGATAGACCCAGACCTGGATATCAAGTCATATTTGAATTATGACCTCAAGCATCCAGACTATGGTGAGCCTGTAGAGATCGAGGCAGCAAACGTAGAGCATCCGATGGACAGTGAATCGTCATCAAAAGAGTCAGAGCCCAAGGAGATTGCGTCCACGGATGTTAGTGAGGGTAGATGAGTAGCTTTCCATTTTATAGCCATGCTTGAAGTTCTCTTGTTTGTTTTGTTCTGATGAGAACGAGCATAGGCATGATGTTAGTTGCCCCCATCACTTTTTGTATATATGTGACAGTCGTCTTTCCGTTATATGTAACTCTTTTGTTTCTCTTTCTTCTTACTTTCTTGTCACGTGTGCTGTTTGGGGAAATTGATTGTGTTTCGTTAACGCAGGTTTGAAACTTTAGAATCCAGTCGGTGACCATCCTGGGCATTGCTAATAACTTCGACTGAGATTCTGGGTTCGTAAGTATGTCAAGTTGTCAGTAGGTGCAAGGTGTGACAAATATTTCCTAACTTGAAATTTAAATATTGCATTTCCTATTCGAGATTATTGAATATTCTGCATATCTTGCTTGCATCAAAGTGGATATTTTTTTAAAATATCAATTGAATAGGGAAATTTTCTTTCCTAATCCACAACTTGCCACATGATCGAGAAATTCTATCTTTAGGATTATTGACGAAATACTCGATTAGACAAAGGTTTAAGTTTTATCATTAACTGTAGGATTACTAATTAAAGATTAACTTAAATATTCGCGAAATATTTCAAAAAAAAAATCGATTGATATATCCACTTTTCTTGATTGATTTCATTGACATATTCACTTCCCTATTTTGACTTTAATTGCTTGATTGTTGTATTTTTTAGAATATATTCGTCGCATGATATAATCACGAGAATTCTAAAAAATTTGTATTCATTCATTTTCATATTTGAAAATTGCATATCTTTCAAAAAAATAGCAGCATGTAGACAATTGCATATATAATCCTTTTTTGTAAAATGTTTAGATTTTATTGCATTTTATGATAGAAATTGCATTCTTAAATAAAAGCTTATGTCTAAAATAATTTATCTTCAATATATTAGGGTTTAGATCAAGTTAAACGCGAAAATATGCAAGATAAACTTTGTTTTGACATAACTTTATTTTAAGAAATAAATTCATCAAAAAAATAAAAAAAGTCATCCTTGCCACGTCATATTTGCCACGTCATCCTTGCTATATCACATTTGCTACGTCATCTATGCCATCTCATCCTTGCACATCATAATTCGTGCCATGTCATGTGGGTTGAATCATAGATATGCATTTAATTCATGTCATTGCACCTTAGAATTATTTCATACATTGCATATAGTAGTCATTCACGCATTCACAAAAATTAAAAAAATTAAAAAAATAATGTTTTGTGTGGTGCATGCTTCCTTGATTATCTTGATTTCTAGATGTTCCATTAATTGATTGTGCACCTGCATGATAACCTTTGTTAGTGACTCAGATTAAAATTAATTAATGTTGCCTTCTCAAATGATTTTTCATGAAATAAAATGGTACCGAAAGGACGTTAAAGTAATTTAGCATAATCAAGTTCTCGAGCTCTTAGTCTCTAGTTTGTGGGAGTAATTTAGTTCTCCTGCTAATTTACTTAGTCTTCTAATCGACCTACCAAAAAACGATTAGTGGTGGCTCTTATTGAAAATATTTGCATGTTAAATATCAAATTATAATTTGCAATTTGGTATGGACTTGGGAGAGTTCGAGTTTGGTTAGTTAAATAATTAACCTGATAATCCATTAACCTGAGAAAATCAAATTTTAGGTCACGACAAAACTTCGAAGAAACTTCAAAGAAAGAGACAATGTGATGCCGAACTGCCATAGGAACAGTGATGAGATTACCAACTCTATCCATAATAGATAGGATCCTATTTCGAATATGCCTCTTGTTGACAAAGTGGTGAAAATATTTGGTATTAAAGTCATCTTCTTTAAGCCACTGGATGTGAGTTCTATTTGAAGGACTCCTTTTGGAGGTGGAGATCAAAAAAGCAACGAAGCTGATCCCTCTCTTGGTTAGCTAACATCTAGTTGCAGGGGTCCAAAACAAAGGCATCTTGGATAGAGGTCAGGACACTTCTGGCAGCAAAAGTATGCCTCGAGATATCCGAGAAAGATTCATCGTTTAGCAATTTCATCAAGCCTTTGAGAAGTTTGAGTCTCCTGTAGAGGATGAACATAGGATTACCAAACAACTCAGTGTCTCAGACTTGCGCAACCAAGGTTAAAAAGAGAGGGTGAGAGGTCCAAAAGTTGAAACACTCAAAGGGCCTCTTTAAGTTGGGAGGGACTATAATCTTGACTAATATTGGTGAGTGATCAGAGACCCCAGGAGCTAAAAAAGAAGCTTTCGAAAAGGAGGAGTAATTGCTCATTGCACGTTAATAAGGACTTGATCAATCTTCCTTTGTTTTCCAGAGGCACCTAAGGAAGTTGACCAAGTGAATCTATGACTATTATAACGGAGTTCCTCCAAACTGGCTTGTACAAGACATTACGTAAAGTCATCAAAGGACAGAAGCAAGTAGCAAAACTACCAAGCCTCTCTAAAGGGTCTTGAATAGCATTGAAGTCTCCAGATATAATCCATGGAGAATCCACTAAGAGAACACTAGTTTGTACAAGACCCGCCCACAAAATTTGTCTAGAGATGAACGTATACTTGGTAAACCACCGATAAACAACAAGTTTTATTGGAATCCAAGAGGTATAGACTCCCATGTATAACTTGAGCATACGAGGAAGCAACAACAAAGTTTTCAATAAAGGGGTTCCACCCAAGCCAGATCCTCCCCTAATGGGAGGATTCATAATTTGCAATCCACAATGAACCAAGTAGCAGACTCGAAGAGATAGTTGCAAAAGGGGGGTGAGGCACTTTGGTTTCAAGGACACCAGCATAACGAAAGTTGTTGGATCTAACAATGTTCTTGATCTTAGCTTATTTTAGAGGGTCAGCAAGATCCCTAATGTTCCAGACACCTATGTACATATATATAGAGATAAGGAGGTGTTATCATTTTTTGTTGCTACCCGGTTTCTTCTTTGTGGAAGTCGATTTGACTTTTATGGCAAAATTGAGGCTACAATCAGAATTATGTTCAACTAGGTGCGAGATTGCCAAATCTTGAGAAACAACAACCTTACCGAGAACATTCCAGCCTCCTTATGACTCTGCAACCTTATTACGAGTAATAACTAGGGCAGGTGGAGGATCCTCATCCTCATCGCTCCCAATGTTATTGCCCACCTCACCAATAATACCTTATGTATCTAAAAAAGAAACAGATACAGCACAAGAAGGAGCAGGAGCATGAACTAGAGGATTTAGATCAATATACCCTAGATTGAAGAGTAAAGTAGGTGTCCCACTACCACCAACTAGCTCATAAGCATTGCACCTAGATGAGGAACCACTATACCTTCTCCCAACACTCTTCCAACCATCACTAGGTTGAGGGGATGTAGGAATAACAGTAGCAAGTGTTGGATTCATTTGGGCAGCACTATCGATCGTGTTAATAGGCATGCATTTGTTGCTAAAGATGCCATTGGTAAGGCAAGAGATAGGCTTCCATTCATACTTAACTTTAATTAATTGAGGTACACCAACTAGTAGTACTTTGATGGATTCATGCAGCGATTGTTTGGCACTAAGCTCCATATAGACCCGGATATAAGATATCATTTTCATATTTTTAGTTCCTGTATCAACATAAAGAGGCTTTTCAATTACACTAGCAATAGAACCGATCCCCAAGATAGACCAGAGAGAATATGGTATGTGACATCTTGAGTTTCGATCCTTTTTTTTTTTTGGAATTTAAATATAAAATGGTTATTTCATGGAGGCGCTATAAATGAATCTTATTCGGAGCTAGCCACTCTAAGATGACTAAGTAAAGGGGAAATGCTAGCAAGGAATATAAGCATGCTGACTAAATGTCGATACGCGTGACTCCTAAAAGCCACATATTAGTTTGAGAATTTATTTAAAAATATCATTTTATGAATGAGGCCACGAATTGAGTTTCGGAATAGGACAATCGACTCTCAAGAGTGTTACAGGAGATGAAATTGGATGTTGCCTCAAAAGGTGTGAATTAGTAGCTTAGAATTGAAATACTTATAGAAAAGGGCAAAATTGAAAATTGTCATCACACCCCTGGCTTGTAGTAGAATCCATGGTTAGAGGACGTTAATAATTTTAGCAAGGCTAGAAAAATTATTCGGCGGTATTCCAAGTTATTTTCCAATCCCGGTTGAATCAAATCAGCACCAATTGAGCTCCTACCGATTCTGAAATTTCACAATTTTCGAGAAATGTCTCCTTGGTCATCTTTTTGACCAATTTGAATATTTAACTGAAATTATTGAGACCCAATCCCCTATTAGTCTATAAATTCACTGATAGTTCAAAAATCAATTGATTCGTTCAGCTTATGTTGTTTTCCGTGAATAGTAACTCTAATAATTGAGTTTTGAAATTATAAATATCTAAGACTACTTTTCATCTCTCTCTCTCTCCCCTGTCTTTGACTTGATTTTTCTCTCTCTAAACCCTCCTAAAATCGACCACCATTCTCGGATCTCTCTCTCTCTCTCTCTCTCTCTCTCTCTCTCTCTCTCTCTCTCTCTCTCTCTCTAGGATTCTGCTATCAAATTTAACTGACCGCCGACGGAAATCTGACTATTGGATTTTTGTGATTTTTGGGTTGTATTCATATTCGAGATGAGTTCACAAAAATTTGAATCACTTTGATTTAAGGTCGTTTGACCTTTCAAATTTGCTTTACCATTTCAGTCGATCAACCAGTTTTATGTTACCCCGAATTTGACATACAGCTCATATTGATATATGTTAACCTCAGTGAACCCCTAGAGCTCAATTTGATGTGAAAATATTGATTTTCAGCTTGTGAACCACCTCGTTCAGCCCTTCATCAGCCTCGATTCGGACTAAATCCACTGGAATCCGTTGTGCTTTATCAGTCACTACCGTGCGCCGCCGCTTCCACCACTTCCTCAAATTCATGTCAGCCTTCATTAGATAAGTTAAACCTATATTTCTCAATTATAATATTGTACATGCCATGGACTAGCTCTAGGGCTCAATTCGAGGTAAATCGGTTTAGGAAAAATCACCGGAATCGGGATTAATTGAGCAAATGAATTCTATGGTGGCTGAGATATACTGTGGATTTGAGATATGTTGTTGTTGTATTGAAATAATGCTGTTTGTGGTGATTGAAGTGGATCTCGTGAGGCTCGGGTATCGAAAAAATGGATTTTTAGGATATTTAGAGTAAAAACAAGTCAAATAATGTTTTGAAATCATTGTTCACGAACCTCTATGCACTGTTCACGTGCTGCTCAATTTAATTTCAGCTTGAAAATGAAAAGTTTTGTGGGTTCCGTGTGGTTTGAATATTGAAAACTATATTTTGGAGCATTTTATGAAAATCGAGCCCGAGCAATATTTTATATTACTATTTCAAATATTTTGGGGCTCGTGTTCATATTCAAAATAATATTTGAGAATTATTCACGTATACTTGGAAATAATTATTTGATCATTTTGGGTCTAACGTGAGAAATTGGGCATTTTAAATAAAATTAGATACATGAAAGAGATTGATCGGCTTCCTTACCAAAAAAAAAAGAGATTGATTGGCTTGGCCATTGTGTTGGCCATGTTAACATGTTTTGAGTTGTGGCCTAACGTACTTGGCCAAGGTTTTTGCCCAATAATTATGATTTGAGAATGACAAATCTTGTGAGTTCACATGTGTTGATTTGATGACTTTAGTTTTTAATGTGGACATTTTTCATAAAATTGTGACAATTTAGGTTTGTAAAATGAGTTGATTAGCTTGGCCATTTGATCAGATATGTGGATTAAATATTTGGACTTGTATTTGAAATGTGGCATAATGTGTTTGGCCAATGATTTCTATCAAAATGAATTTAAAAGATTTTATTAGTCTGAAGAGCTAAAGCGATGGATTTTGCTTGTGAAAGTATGTGAATTGCATATTCTTGTGAATTGGCGTAATACGTAGCCATAAAGGATGGCCTTGAGATGCCTATATGACATGGGAAATTAGAGAGATAAGTGTGCTGATCTAAGATGTCTATATGATACAGGTCGACGATGGCTCTGAGGTGCCTATGCGACACGGGAATTGGAGAGATAAGTGTGTTGACCTGAGCTACCTATATGACATGAGTCGAGACACGGTGCGCTCTGATGCGTTTGACACAGGGTAGCTGGAGCAATGAGATGCCAACCTGAGGTGTCCCATACGAGGATTAAGGCACGGACCCGATGCGTACGATACGCAGGTCGGCCTTGATATGCCTATATGACGCGGGTCAAATTAGCTATTAATCCGAGGCTCAAGATTGAGCATGCATGCATATGTATTTACATTGATTGTCCTAGATTGGACTCGTTTGTTTTATAACTTGACCAGTTGTGGCGAGCCATTGATTGGCTGTTTTATGTGATATTCTGATTTTATGGTCTTGGATTAGACCTGAGCTATTTTGTTTTTTTATTTTATTTTATAAATGGCTATTTATGACGAGTTTTCTATTGGGCGTTGCCTTTGATCTTTCCTGGCCATGCGATTTAAAATTTGATTCTGTGGTTTGATAGCCTAGATGAGGGGTGGAGTTGAGTTTGAGGATATTTGGTATTATGAGAAGGGATTTAAAGGTTAGCTTACTCATATTTGTTCTCATAAGTGATTACCATTATTTTTCAAGCCCCCGTCCCTAGCAGTGAATGTAATACGAGTAAGACAGGGGATCATGAAGGAAATTGACCTCGAGACTTAGTCTTTCCCTAGACCAGATGGTGGGACGGATGATGATGAATAGGGTTGAGGTAGAAGCTACTTCAAGGAAATTTGTATGGTTTGCTCACCATTGGTGTTGAGAAACTTACCGACCTAGATTTTTTTTTAAGGCGGAGCAATGGGTTGTAATTAGGTGACACAAGTTTTGAACTATGTATATGACATCATCCTGACAGTTATATAAAAATGGCATGTAATATAAGTGTAGTTTGGTGAATTGATTTGTCTGTCTCTCTCTCTGCCCTTTTATATGTATAAAATTGAAAGAGCTCGTTTACATTGCCTAAGGAACTCTGAGGTCATTTGGTTATGACGAGTTTCCTGAGCCGTCATAGTTGTTAACTAAGCGACCATATAGGTATGACAAGGATGGCGCGTAGTTCGGGGGATCGGGGCGTGATATGATATGTTTCTCAAATGAATCTAGATAGGGAGGGATGAATGTTGCTCGTTTTAAGTTTAAGAAAGGGCTGTTAATGTTGAAAAATAAGTGGAACCCTAGATAAAGTATATGGTTGATTGTCTAGAATTTTTTTGACGAAATTCATTGTTTGGAAAGTGAAAGAAGTAAAAGCTATCATCATTGACCATAACTTTAGCTACACGAGTCCTCCACAGAAGCTTAGTGAAGGATCCATTCAATTTAAAGGGAAGTTTCCTCCCAATAAAATAGCCGACAATTATTCCTTCCATTTCGGATGGGACACCTCAAGTATTTGCTTAGAAATAGTCACGACCATTTCATCATCAATCAAAGTATGGGGAATAAATGTTAGATTATAACCTTTTTCAGCAGTTCTTGCCACCGCAGCCCACGTACACGAGGGAGGGGGGAGGCACATCTTTAAAAGCTTGAGATAAGGCTAGGGTTGCTTAGAAGCAGCTCTTCCTCGGCAACGGCTCCTTCTACTAGGGCGCACAACCTGTGAAACCAGATTATTGAAAGGGGACGTCCCAGCTTCCCTTGGCACAATGACTTTTCTTCCCTCAACAGGGTCAAAACACACAATAGAGATTAAGACCTCTACAATGGATCCACAATGGACATTAGAGCTTTGCTTAGAGGGCAACAAAAGTTTAGAGAACGTAGCTTTCGTCATGGAAGAAAGCTTCAAAGGGGGAGCCCCTACAAGAGTCAGGATTCGAGCAGTCATGCTCCAACTAGAATTGCCATCTGGTCGAGGAGGGAGAACCAAAATGAAATCCCATAGGATAGGAATAGTAAATGATGGACCAACCTTCGATGTAGAGAATCAGAGAAATCTAATAGCAAGAACACATGAAATCGCGAGCAAATGAGGGAGATGAACAGTGACAGATGCTACAAAAAGTGAGAGAGAACCGAATGAACAGTACACTGGAATATGCATTTTTTTGGTATATTTATATTAATAAATAGTTTATCTTTAATAAGCTAAGGTTTAGGTGAGGAAAAGTGTCAAAAAAAGTCTTAAACCTACAGTATTTATGCTAATTTAGTCATAAATATTTTATTGGTATCAATTCAAACGTAAACCTTTTGCGTTAGTGCCAATTCAATTGAGCTTTTGCATTGAGTCAATCCCGCCAATTTTAATCGAAAATTCGTTGAGATGGATGTTACTTATCCTCATGGCACGGTTACCGCTGACATGGGAATTTGTTAAAATTAATTTAATATTTTAAATATTTTACATAATTTTTTAATGATTGAGAGAAACCAAAAAGAAGAGAAAACCAAAAAAATTAGTAAAAATATTTAAAAATATCTACACCAGTGCCAACTGTGCCATGTAGGACAATCAATGTCTATGTTAGTGAATTTTCGATCAAAATTGGTTAGATTGATTAAATACAAAAGGTTTAGGATTAAATTGGCACAAATAGAAAAGGTTTAGTATTGAATTGACACCAATAAAAGGTTTAAGATTTAACATCAATATAAAATGTTCAGGACTGAACTGACATCAATTAAAGGTTTAAAAATAAATTGATACCAATGTAGTAGGTTTAGGATTTTTTTGACACTTTTCCTGGTTTAAGTCAATTTAAACTCTAAAATATGTAAGATCGCTATTGTTTGGGCATAGTTTATTCTAGATCATAATTAATTTCAAAAATTCAAAAAGAAATCATTCTTACCATGTCATATAGATTGCATGTTAGGTTTGCATTGCATTTAATTGCACATTTAGGTCTTAGTTAATGCGTACATCATCTAGTCTACATAATTTGTATAGTAGTTTAATTTAATTGCATATCATCTAGATTGTTCATGTAGTTTAATTTAATGCGTGCTTAGGATAGTTTCCATTCATTTATGTAATTGCATTCTAGAGTAGAATTGATCCATTGCTCGTAGTTCAGCTAAATAATAAAGGATTCATGCATTCTACAGTAGAATTCATGCATCACATCATAATTTGTATAACCCTAAATTGTGATTTGATAGGGACATAGGTGAGTCCGAGCTAGGTTAGTTAAATAATAAACTTAGTAATCCATTAATCTAGGGATTAGGTAAAATTTAGGTTGAAACATTGAGGAAGATGTCCTAGTAAATCAATAACTACACATAAGCATTTTAGTGACATTTCAAGATTTTGAAAAGAAAAGAAAACAAAATACATGGTGCATACTGTTGTTAATTGGTGAATGATTCAGGTCATAACCAAAAACAAGGCTACAGTTACGAAAATGGTGTCGTAAGAAGCTAATAGTCCCATTCATAGCTAGACAAATGGACTTGAAATGTTAGGTTTTCGTTTGACTAATTCCTTCACTAATGCATATAAGTAGTGACTTTTCCACTACCATATAACTCTTTGGTTGTTCAACCACCTTATGTGACATTTTTATTTTTCGACTCATTTTTCTGGAATTTGAATACATAATGGATATTTCATATAGGCATTATAAATGAATCCCACTAGAAATTGATCAATATAAGTACATTGACTAAATGGTCGATATGCGTGACTCCTAAAAGCTACTTGTTAGTTTGAGAATTTATTTAAAGTTTTCACCTTATGAATGAGGCCACGAATTGAGTTCCGGAATAAGATAATCAACTCTCAGGAGTGTCACAGCTCCTAAGATTGGACGTCACCTCGAAACACGTGAAATGGGTAGATTGGCCTCGGTGTGCCAAGAAAAAAAGGGCAAAATTGAAAATTTTAGTCTATGGCTAGAAGGTAGAAGTATTTTTAGCGAAGCTAGAAAAATTATTCGGTGATATTCCGGGTTATTTTTCGATCGTGGTAGACCTAAATCAGTCTGTTTGAGCTTCCATAGGACATGAAATTTCACAAATTTTGAGATTGTCTCAACGGTCACCTTTTCGACCAATTTTACTAAAATTATTGATGACTGAAACATAAGCAATCTAGAATTCATTGATTGTCAATAAAATAGCCAATTCGTTCAAATTTATGTCACTGTGAGTGAATAGTTAATGTGATAATTGAGGCTTGGAATATTTATGGCCATTCTCACTCTCTCTCCTCCATATTTGACCAGTCTCATTCTTTCTCCTCTCTCTCTCTCTCTCTCTCTCTATTTTTTTTCACTACCAGCCATTCCAACTGCCCATTCCTGCCGCCGGTTGCTGGAGATCCGATTGTTGGATTTCTGCACCCCTAAGATATATCGTGGCTCTATCCATAGTGAGTTCATAGAACCTTGTTTCATTCATTGTTGATATTATTTGGTCCTTCGATAAGACGATTTCGTCACGGCTGTCAAAAATCATCGCCAGTCGACGTTAATCATTTTGAGTCGCCATTGATGTATTTTGATCTCGACAACCTTGAGGACTCAAATATATGTCATAATCATGTTTTCTAACTTGTTTTGATTCCAGTTTGGCCTTGAATAACCCCGATTTAGACTGTTCATCCACCGGTTCCAGCAAACCGCCGTGCGCCACTGCGTTCCGCCATGCCTCTACCGTTGCCATTGCTTTCACAACTTCATCTTAGCCTCGTTGAAGTAAGCTAAACCTCTATGTCTCGATTAGGATACTAGATATGCCTTGAACTAGCTCTAGGGACCGATTCCGGGTAATTTGGTTTAGAAACAAATTGCCGTAATTGGCGTATTTGAAAGAAATTAAATTCAATAGGGCTTTGAATATGCTATGGGCTTATGAAATGTTGCTGTCCATGCTGGATTAATACTGTTTGAGGTGGTTGATGTGGGTCCCGTGAGGTTTGAGTACAAAAAATGTATTTTAAGTCATTTTATGCAAAATGGGCTAAATAGTGCCATATTTTCACTGTTTACGATACCCTGTGCACTGTTCACATGTTGTCCAATTTGATTTTGATTTAAAAATGACACTTTTTATGGGTCTCGTGTTGTTTGAGTATCTAAAAATGAAAAATTGAGGCATTTTTGTCAAAAATGGGCCCGGAAAATATTCCACATGACAATTTTCGATACCCTGCGGGCTTTAGCTAAGTTCAAACAATATTTGAGGATGACCACGTGTGTCACTGATTTATTATTCCATCATTTTAGGTCCCACGTGAGCGTTTGGCAATAAAAATGAAAATAAAATTGGGCATTTTTAATAAAATTGGGCACGTGAAACGAAATTGATTGGCTTGGCCATTGTGTCGGCCATGTGGATTGAAATGTTTGAGCATGTGTTTTGAAAGGTGGTTTAACGTACCTAGTCGATGATTTTTCCCAAATAATTTGATTGATTTTATTGTCTAGATGGCGTGTGTGACGGTTTTCACACTTTTAATTGCATATCATGTGTGACTTGGCGAATATGTAGCCATAATGAGACTTGGCGAATATGTGCCCACAAGGCAGAATACGTAGCATCGTGCGTCTTGATGTGCTTGACGCGAGGTAGCTAGAGCGATAAGCGTGCTAACCTGAAGTGTCCCATTCGCGGGTTTGGGCACAAATCTGATGCGCCTATGTGACGCAAGTCAAATTCGCTATTAAGCCGAGACTCAAGATTGAGCGTGCATGCATTTGTGGTTACTGTGATTATCCTAGATTGATTGTGTTTGATTTAAATGTCTAATTATTTGTATCGAGCCATTGATTGGCTATTATTTGAAATCCTAAGATTGTGGTCCTAGGTTGGACCTAGTTTGGTATTGCTTTTTATGTTTGACCACTTTATGGCAGATTTTTTTTTTATCATGAACTGCTCTTTATATTTTCTAGCCTTTATGGTTTTGAGTACCTGAGTTAAGACTTAAGAATTTAGTTTGAGGAGTTTGGTGTCTTGAGAAGGGATTAAGGGTTAGCTTGCTAAAATTTGTTCTCATAGGTCATTTCCCTTTTGTTTGACCCAGACCATCGCAATGAATGCGATATCGGTAAGATAGGGAATCCCGATGAATATGGACATCGAAACCCAGTTGTGACATCTCGAATTTCAGCTCTCTATAAGATAGATAATATTAGATTTTCGAGGATTGAGAGACAAAATTTGGACATCGCCTTGAAAAGCGTGAAATTGACAGTTTAGCTTCAACGTGTCTAAAGGAAGGATTAAATTGAAAATTACCATCTCACCCCCGTCTTGTGTTAGAATCCATGACTGGAGAGTATTAGTAATTTTAGTGAGGCTAGAAAATTTGTTCGGTGGCATTCCGAGTTATTTTTCGATCGCGATTGAGCCAAATCAGCACCGATTGAGCCCTTGCCGCTCCTTAAATTTTACGAATTTCGAGAAATGTCTTGTCGATCATCTTTTTGATGAATTTGACTAGTTTTGACCCAAAATAATTGAGGCCCAAGCTTTATCAGTCTAAATTTCACTAATAGTCCAAAAATCAGTTAATTTGTTCAGCTTTAGGTCGCTTTCGGTGAATAATAATTTTCAATAATGGACCCTAGGAATAATATCTACTTTCTCTCTCTCTTTCCTCCATTATTACCATAAGAACATTCTTTCTCCTCTCTCTCTCTCTCTCTCTCTCTCTCTCTCTAAATTTCGGATCTCTCTTTCTCTCGCGGCCCAGTTTTTTATTGCCTACTTCAACTGGCCGCCGACGGAAATTCGACGGTTGGATCATCGCAATTTTTGGTTATGTTGTAATTCAGTGTCTTGTGGTTCTATTCCAACTTGAATCACTTCGATCCGAGATCATTTGGCCTTTTGAATCTGCTTTGACATTTCGGTCGATGAATCTGTTTTTGATTTCCAGATTTTGGATTTTGGTTCCCGTTGATATATATCAACCCTGGTTGTCCCTAGAACCCATATTCATGTTCTAATCTTGTTTTCCATCTCAATTTGGTTTTGTTTTAGCCCTTGAGCAGCCCCAGTTCAAACTAAATCTGCCAGAATCCACCGTCGCCGTCGTTGGCGCCTGTCATCGCCTCTTCTCAGCCACATCCTCAGTTGGTTTCAACTTTGTTTAGGTAAGTTAAACCTCTAGACTTCGCTAATGATATTAGACTTGCCATGGATTAGCTCTATAGACCGATTCGTGGTAAATTAGTTTAGGAAAATTGGTCGTAATCGGCGTATTTTGATAGATATCAATTTCTATGGACTGTGAATGGGCTGTGGGTTGATGAAATGTTGCTGTCCATTCTTGAATAATGCTGGTGGTGGTGGTTGGTGTGGGTTCTGCGTGGTTTGGGTACCGAAAAACGGATTTTTGGGATATTTAGAGCAAAAACAGGCCAAATAGTATTCTGAAATTACTGTTTATGACCCACAAACACTGTTTACGTGTTGCCCAATTAAATTTTGATTTGAAAGTGACAAGTTTTATGGGTTCCACATGATTCGAGTAACGAAAAATGGGTTTATAGAGCATTTTATGCAAAACGGAGCCTGAGTAATATTTTATCTTACTATTTCAAATATTTGGGGCCCGCGTTTGTATTCAAAATAATATTTGAGAATTGTCTATGTATACTTGAAAATAATTATTCAGGTCATTTGGGTCCCATGTGAGAAATTGGACATTTTTAATAAAATTGGGCACGTGAAAAGAATTGATTGGTTTGGCCATTATGTCGGCCATGTGAATTGAAATATTTTGGGACTTGTTTTAAGTTTTGACCTAACGTACTTGGCCAAGGTTTTTGCCCAATTAAAACTGGCATTATTTGGTATGCCTGAGTGAAATATTTGGACTTGTATTTGAAATGTAGCCTAACGTATTTAGCCAATGATTTCTGTCCAAATGAATTTAAAGGATTTTATTGCCTGAAGGGCAAGTGCGACAATTTGGGTTCGCAAAATGAGTTGATTGGCTTGGCCATTTAGCCGGAAATGTGGATTGAATATTTGGGCTCGTATTTGAAATGTGGCCTAACGTACTTGGCCGATGATTTATGTCCAAATGAATTTAAAGGATTTTATTGCCTGAATGGCAAGTGCGACAATTTGGGTTCGCAAAATGAGTTGATTGGCTTGGCCATTTGGCTGGAAATGTGGATTGAACATTTGGACTCGTATTTGAAATGTGGCCTAATAAACTTAGCCGATGATTTCTGTCCAAATGAATTTAAAAGGGTTTTACTACCTGAAAGGCGAGGGCTACAATTTTCACATGTTTGATTGCATATCATTGTGACTTGGCGTAAAATGTAGCCATGAAGTCACTTGGCATAAAATGTAGCCACGGAGGTGTAAAATGTAGCCTCAGAGGCGAAAAAAGCAGCCTCGTGCGCCTTGAAGCATTTGACACGGGGTAGCTAGAGTGATAAGGTGCCAACCTGAGGCGTCCCACACGCGAGTTGCAGCATAGACCTTGAGGCATCTATGATGCGGGTCGGGCCTGATATGCCTATATGATGCGGGTCAAATTAAGCCGAGGCTCATGATTTAGCGTGTATGCATAAGTGATTGTTATAATTGTCTTAGATTGGACGTATTTTCAAATTGAAAGTATAATTGCTTTTATTAAGTCATTAACTGGTCGTGTTATTTCTGTATTATCTGAATTTTGTGTGGTCCCGGATTGGACATATTATAAATGATTTATATACTTGGCCAGTCTATGGCGAGTTTTCAAAATTTGAGTGGATCTTTAGAAATCGAATTTGGCCTAGTGATTTTTGTCGCGACCTAAAATTCTTTTTTTAGGTTAATGGATTACCAGATTAATTAATTAAATTAACTAACCTAGTTCGAGCTCTCCCAAGCTCTACCAACTCAGGCTTGGTTTATTCCTAAGGCTCTAGTGAAGTGTTCTCTTTTTGTATTTTCACTTTTTAAAATGGAATATACGTGAGTGACATTTTTTTGGCATTTTCAAAATATTAAGTATTTCCCTGAAGCCGAAAGAGGGAGTGAATTAACGACTTCTGTGCAGTGCTGCGAGCTACTCATTTTGGGGTTTAGTGATTCAAAAATTAAAAGTACAGGAAGTAAATGACAATAAATAAAAACTACCAATGGATATCTCAGCCTTGGCTTGGCCTTCTCCTTTGGGGTTTAAGGTGCAGGAATTTAAATTGCAGAAATTTAAAATGACCTCCAGTGAGCGGGCTCTACCCTTCACATTCTGGGGTTTAAATTCTTTAAAATAAAACAAATTGGTTTGACAATTTGGGCCGAAATCCATCGACGGATCAATTGAAAATTTAATGGGCACTCAAGAGCTCGTCAACGCCAATTTTACACCTCCATGGGATTTACCGTTGACTTGGAGTTGTCCTTTGCCTGACATAAAAATATGGAGAAATGGAGTAATGGAGCAAATATGATTTAATTCACATTAAAAATTAGAACAATGAAAGAGACACTTAGATTCAATGGCATTATGAGAAGTGCTTGATGGATATAATTGGTTCATGTCTGAAATCAAATATGGAGAAATGGGAGAAGAGTAGAAAATTTAGGCTAGTTTATACTAAAAAATCAAAGAGAGTAGAGGGACACTTAGCTTCAAATCTGGGATGAATTCTTGATTTATGTTGATCGATAAAGAAATTGATGATGATAACCCTCTAGCTTTAAACTCCCATCATTTTCAAAATTCTCTCTCTCTTTTTGGTATTTTTTTTTTCTCTCAAATTTTTCTTCAATCTCCCAAAACCCTCTCAAACATCCAAAATTTTCTCTCCCAAAAAATTCTCCACTAACTCTTCTTCATCTCCATCTTTCCTTCTCTATTCTTATCTTATTTTCTCCATCCATTCTTCTTCATCTTCTCTTCTCCATCTTCCATTTTTTATTCTTATCTTATTTTCTCCATCTTCTCTTCTCCATCTTCCTATCTTCATCTCATATTCTCCATCTTTTCTTCTCCATCTTCCCTTCTCTAATATAATTTCTCCACTAACTCTTCTTTTTGTTATTTGTAAAATAATCCCTCAAGAGTTGGGTATTTGTACTCTAGTCCCTGAGATTTTAAGTATTTGTAATTCAGTCCCCGAAAAAAATATTTCTTTAAGTCCAAATCTCCTCACAATTTTCGACACACCTTCCTTATGCTTATTCGAAATTCACCGCATATCAAATTTAAACTCATTTCTTGCTGTAGAATTTAATTAAAGCCCTTTCGTAAAATTGAGTCATTCTGAGTATAATTGGGCCTAGATGAAAATTTGAAATATTAGAGAACAATATCACAACTCCTAAAAGTGAAAAATGAAAATAAATTGACTCAAATTGAATTTTTTTAGGCCCGATTCGAGATTATGCTCGTGAAGGAATACACGACCTCGAATTGGATTTTTTTTAATTTGCGAAGGCCAACATGAAAAGGGATTTAAAAGAAAAATATTGACTATTTTTATGTATTTTTGTGGCCTCAAATGCTATTATTTATTAAATATTTTCCTAATTTCTAAAAAATATGAAAAATTTATTTTTTACTCAAAAATAGTTGCCTAAGCTTGGCCAAGGCTTCCAAAGTTGATTTTGTAATTGTCTCATTTTTTCTTGATTTTTTATGAATTTTCGAATATAAAAATATCGAAAAATACTGAAAATATGAAAAATTCTTTTTTGGTCAAAGTTGGTTCTCTAGGCTTGGCTAAGGTCCCCCAAAGTTGTTTTTTAATTTTATTAATTTTTATGGATTTTGTATTAATTTTAAAAGAGAAAAGATGATTAAAGATCAGGTGTCAATAATTTTGAGTGTCTGAGTTGGGACCTGAGAGTTTAGCCTAGGTTTGTTTAGCATCCTGAAGAGGAGATTAGGGATTAACTTGCTAAGATTTGTTCTCATAAGTGATTGCCCTTATTTTTCAGACCCCCGTCCCTAGCAGTGAATGTAATACGAGTAAGGCAGGAGACCCAGAAGGAAATTGATCCAGAGACTAGCCCTTCCTAGACCAGATGGTGGGACAAATGATGATGAGTAGGGTTGAAGCAGAAGCCTCTTGGTAGAAATTTGTGTGGTTTGCTCGCTATAGGAGTTGAGAACCTTGTCGACCTAGAGTCTTTTATTGTTAAAGGTGGAGCAATGGGTTATAATGAGGTGACAAAAGCTTTAAATGGTGTATATGACGTCATTCTGACAATTGTATAAAAAGACATGTAATATAAAGAATGGTTTGGTGCATTGATTGATTTGTCTCTCTTTCTACCCATTTTATGTGTATGTTTTGGAGGAGCTCGTTTTTGTTGTTACAAGAACTCTGAGGTCGTTTGATTACAACGAGTTTCCTAGGCTGTCGTGATTGTCGACCATTCGATTGTACAAGTATGACATGGATGTCGCGTGGCTCGTACGTTCGAGGCGTGACATCCACCCTTGTTTTGGTATTAGAGCAGGTTAGTGGAGTGATAAAGAGTGACGATTTAAAGCAAAAATATAAGAGTATCGTATGGGTGGACATTGCCTAAAGACATTGGCAAACTCACCTGTATGTAACCAAGATGTATAGATTAGGGGACATGCTTCATGGTCCATTGCAAGGTTTTGAAGTCCCCGCTACAGTGGTAGTTGCATGGGATTCAACAAGAAACATTTTGGCTAAAGGTGAGGCGTCGAGTGAAGAAAGGCAGAGGATTGAGTCTGGTGATGATTCGATGGATATTTTGGTAGCATCTGATGATGAGGAGTCTAAGGGTGAGTCGCCGTCGTCTGAGGAAGAAGAAGAACCTGAGGAACCCTCATCTTCTCAGTGGAGTGAGACCACTGATGGCTACACCGACGACAATGAGTAGAGTAGGCTAGAGGTGTAGCCTTATTTAATAGAGAGTTTGAGTAGCTTGATGTGTAAGTGGAAGAGTGCAAGCGGAATACGAAATTGCCGACTTGAGCCCATTTTGTTAAAGGTCGAGCAATGAGATGTAAAAAGGGATGACGAAAGTTTTGAATTGTTCATATGATATCACCCTAGTTTGAGAATGTATACAAAGGCATGCAATATATGAGTGGTTGATGTAATTAATTGGACTATCTCTCTCTCTACCCCTTTCCTGTGTATATGTTGGGAGGAGTTCATTTCCGTTGTGCCAGGAACTCTAAGGTCGTTTGGTTTACGACGAGTTTCCTAGGCCATCGTGTTTATTGACCAAGCAATCGTACATATATAATAGGGATGTCGCGTGGCTCGTGGGTTCAGGGAGTGAAAAGTTAGGTTTAGCTAAACTGATTGATGAGAACTCTAGTCAGACATGAGATCCTTTGACTTATGCAAAGAAATGAGTAGTAGTGAGCATTGTTTCAAGATAGAATCGATAATCAAAAAACTAGACTGATGGGAAACAATCGGGCTCCATGTTCTGGTGAGACCCTATTTGGTTACCGATTCCGTATTTATAAAAATCCGTACTATGTGGTTCAATTCCTAGTTCCCAAGGAAATCGAATTGGGAATCAACCAAAACTATAAAATAAAAATTGACTTATAAACTTTGGTTTCTCATTCAACACTTTGCTTTCTCATTATATAATTTGGCTTTCTTTTGATTTCAAGTGGTTAAAATTTGGAGTAATATTTCATGGATGATTGGTGACTGAATACCATAATTTAGGTTTTAAGTTACATGTTCTAACTTTTTATCGTTTATTTTATTTTATGTGTTTATCTTTTATCGATTGTTGCTCTTGACAAATGGATTTTTTTTTTTGTGTGTTCACTTTCATTTTACTTAATTAAGAATGAAACAAATAAAAAGTATGTCGGTGAGTTCCCAAGTAGACCCTAGAACTTGTGATAAGATAGGTTTTAGATTCTAAAAAATAAGAAATCGGTTTTGATGGGAACCTAGCCGAACCTGTTACAGGTCATCCCTAGAAATGAGATCCTGTAAATCAATTTTGGGCCTTGCAATAAGTCCAACTGGATATCGTCCCTCGTTAGATCCGCAGTCATGGCCTGGAAATAGAAATAAACTTATAGGATTTGATTTATCCGGCAAGCCCAACTCTAAGGGCCATAAAGAAGCCCAGTTTTCGACCAAATAACAAAAAAGAAGCCTAGTTAAAAGAGCATTAACCACTCCAAGGGAAAATCATTTAAAGCAGACTCCGATCGTTTCTTTGGACAAGATAGATCCTCAATCATTTCGAAAAATTATTAATCAGAACTTAGTGACTTTTTATTCTCATTCTGTGTTTTGTTATCGCAAGCCCACGTCCTTAAATTATTGATGAGCGGTCTTTCTCATGGGAACTTTGACCGTAGTTCTTTTGGAAAAGCATATACCTGAAAACATTTGTGGATGGTACTTTTGGGGTGACTAAGTCCCGAATTGGTCAAACTTAGATTGTTTATTTGATATGAATCACCTAAAATCTATGTGGGAGAAAAGGTTAAGTCGACAGGTCCATCGAATACCTCACTTATATCATAAATCACACAAAAAGAAAAGAGGCGGCCACTATCATATGTCTTTGCATCGATACTACTAATCGTTTAAGATCCTTGAACCCAGTCGATACAAAAAAAAAAAGTAACATTCTCTTGCCCATGTCATCTACGGACATATTCCATGCTACAAAATAGGGGCTTAGAACCAAAAGTGATCCCCTCAAAGTAGATTTTGTGCCACACACCCCATGTGAGATGCCACTTGGCCTTTCCCTTTCTCTGAAGAGCGAGAATCGTTAGGTTTTGACCAAGCTCATGTCACATGCGAGCATATACTTGCAAAAGTGAAAATTGACCAATTTGTACCCATGAGCTTGGCATGTCTGGTTTTAGTTCTAACTTCAATGCTAGTGGGAAATTCCGAAAACCACACATACATGTATGTAAATGTACGTAGAAAGTGATAAAGTGGATCTTTGTTAAAGAGTATATCTGGTTTTATAATTATCATTATGTGGGTCGTGATAAGGCCTATATTGGAAATAGACATTGCGAGAATTACATTAATTGAAATTAATATTTACTGTCTTATAGGATTGATCTAATAAGGTACGATATAAGGATTTTAACCAGTCGAATATGGTCCTAGTTAGTGTGAACCGAGTCGAGCCCCACTCGTGATGAGAAGGCTTGTGGCCGAAAGCTCTATAAATAACGATCAAGTCCCTCCTCTAATTTTTTGACGCACAAATGAACTCACATGGAGGAACAGCACACCCATTCATGAGGGCACTATCATTCCGCCAATATTCTAGAGAGAGAATAGAGCGGAAGCACTTGAGTTCCAAATTGTCCCCGTTCCACATCAAGTTCGATCAATTCCAAACCAAGTGTGCTAATCCCTTTCCAGTTATCATGTAGTGTTTCTGATTCTGGTTCTGGCGATCCTTGGATGTGCAACATTTGTGGCTAACAAAACTAACTATATTTCTTCAGGATATTACTTTTATGCTAGCTAACAAGCCTGAATATTTTGTAATTATGACTATCCTAAATTTCCAAATATAAATTCAACCAAGCGAAAAGATATTTTTATATGTCGATTTAAGTTGGGTTAAATCAAGTCGACTAGATACTAAAGCTTGTCTTCCTAAATTAGCTTGCCAAGTAATATGATAATTTGTAAGGAGTTACCGACAGCGGTATCTAAGCACCAATTGTAAATCCGTCACGTCGTTAGCAAGCATTTTTCGTGTTTATTGATTCATTTGTTTTATATATGAGGTTAGGTAAATTATTAATTTCTTCAATATATTACACATACCTTAGCTAACAAGGTTGAATATTTTGTCGCAGTTTTGATGTTAAACTATTCAAATATTTTAACTATATTCAAGCACCAAAAAAAGGAAAATTAAGATTCTACTCATGGTCGGTCAAAACAGGTTAAACTGGGTCGGTCTCACCTAATCCACAAACTTCAAGGTGAGGATCAGTTCGACATGAAAATTATACCTTCATTGCTCTCCTTACCACGGTCAGGGGGATCTACATTTCACCTTTCGCCAGAATGTGAACGGTCGAGATTCTTGATTTTTCTTGGGAATATTCAAAGTTCTCAAGTAGATCAAGGCGCTATACGTATTGGTCAAAATAGAACATGCCCCAAAAATGTATTGGATTAGTTTATTTCAAGTCAGTCTCCAATTTGAACACAACTACTTATGAATAATATAAAAAGAAAACAATACCAGGTCCAAAACCAGAATTAATTGGGCGGCCATCGATTCTCTGACAAACATGTTTCAGAGCTCAAGAAAGTTAAAAACGAATTAAATGCTCTTTCGTGGAAGGCCAGCCCTAGACGGCCACTCTGCAATGTTCTTGAACTGATGACTTTTTAGATTCTTCATTGACTTGGAGTTTTCCATTGTTCTTTGCTCTTCTGACCAAGATTCTAAAATTCTTGTACATTGGGCATTTATTTTTTATTCAATTTATTCAATTGGGCCAATTGCACAATCCCTCAACCACCACTTCAATTGTCGGAGCTGGCATGCTTTCTTGGAGCTTCACCAATGCAATTATATCCTCTGTGTCCCCCTAAAGAATTTCTCAGGTATACATCATAGGGAGGATTTTGATTTGTTTCTCCATGGGTTGTAAATAAAAAGGCACAATTTGATTAGGAGAAATTGAATTTTAGTCAAATTGAACTTTTAACATTTACGTCATGCTGGACGTAAGTGGTGGAACATTCCAATTCCACAAGTGAGCCTAACTTGGTGATGCATGATTATAAATATTGAGCCAACTCAAACGAAAGCAGCCATTTCCAACAGGCACTTTGCGAAGTAATGCTGACAGGCTAGCCATCACAAGAAGACTTTTTAGAAGTTGGAATCTTGACTCTTCGGCCCGATTTGGCTGATAGTACGCGTTTTTTTTTTTATTTGAAGATGTAAAAATTATAAAATAGATGAAGTACAGCAGCTTAGGGGCATCCCTCAGCATTATGAATAAAGTTAATAATTCAAAAAGATGAAGGTAGGAAGTCTTCACATAGTAGCCACAACTATGTTTATCTAGGAAGGTCGAATTTTTTGGTAAAGGGAAGCTCTATCTCTTATATTTTTACTTACTTTGGTCAAAATAATATGGATATCAGTTGACTTATTTTGAAACCGTCTTTAGTTGCGCTCCATCCAAATACAATATATGGTTGCGAGGAAAGATACCTTTAGGAGTCTTGTTGCAAAATTTTTGCCCGTTGTTGCCTTAATCATCCATGATAGTATGTGGTTTCAATACGACATGTACGAAGAATATTTATATATATAAACATATACGTTTATATATATAGTTAGATTATGAATGTCGAATCAATACTTATATATTTTGGCAAGTCATTTCAAATTTCCGTATCTTTGCAATCTATTTTAACTTCAGATCTAATAAGAGCTAAAACTTGGGTATGTGATCCTAAAGACTACAAATGTTAATGGAACTTGTGAGGGAAAAAACTTAGAAAGGCACTGAGGAAGCTCTACGTATGGTAGCCATGATAAAACACGAGGATAAATTTCATCATTTCTTGTGTTTGGTTCTCGCCAAAGACAAAATAAAGTCGAATATAAGAGGGATATAGATCGGATAAAATATTACATGAGGGAGTTGGGATAAAGTGGATAGGATATCTTTTTTCCATTGCATAAAATATATTCTTATCGAATAACAAATTCCTTAAATTTATAAAATTTAAATAATAAATAAATATATTAAATTTCAAAAAAATATTATAAAAAAGAAATTTCAAAATTTTAAAAAACGTTTCAAGAGTTTTCATTTTTATTTATTCCTATTAAATATTTATATTATTACATGTTTTAGGTGTATTAGCATTTTAGGTACATTTGTATAGTTTGTATTTAATGAATATCTATTAAGGAGTGATAGAAGGAAATAAAAAAAGAAATAAAAAGTGAGGCAAAAATAATAAAAATATCCCAAAATGAACAAAGTTAAACTCGAAGCATCTTCTCCTCCCTAGCTCTATGGTTCATGTTCAAGCTTCACAAAAGTGGCAAGGTAGTTGTAGCTATATACTTTTTGAAATAACAAGGTGAATGATCATATTTTTTTTTCCCTTTCTTACTCGATTTGACATTTGCTGGTTGGTCTGCCTCATTGATGTCGCTGGAGCTCGTCTTTTTATAATCAAACATGTGGTTTTAGAGTGCTGCAATGAGTACCTTTGTTGTTTACAATATGGAGCGGTTGATGAATGTTATATTCATCTGTACATTTGTGATTTCTTTAGCAATGATTCATAAGATATTCTTACCGTTTTCTTTTGGGCATTATCATGTCATTTACACTGATATGTTAGTCATACCAAATAACAGACAAGATATGATATGAAGGTATTGATCCTCATTATAGCAATTCACTAAACAATCGATGTGATATAATCAAATCCTTAAAATTTATATCTTATCCTACTAGCTCTACTAGGGTTAAAAATTCAGACAATCAAATGTAGTATAAAGTCATGGACAGGAAAGGCCACAGATTCTTCCACTTGAGGTTGGTCAACAGATTCACCTAAACTAGTTGGTTGAAGTATCTCAATCACTTTACTATACGCATTGAGACATGTCTTTAAGCGAACGATCAAATCTTCCACTTTAGATTAAAAAAAAATTCGCAAATCCTCTTCGTACTCTTTAAACTCCTTTAATGCCTTAATTTCAGACTTCATTTCAAACTTATATTCTTGTGGTTTTTTTATTTGATCTTCCAAATTCTACAGGATAATGCGACACCACGGAAGAGAACAAAGACCTTCAAGATCACTTATTTTCACTGTGGATTATCTTGATTATAATGATATTCGTAGTTTTGAATTTGAAAATTAATATAATCATCTTGACAATTAGACTAATCACAATAACCACAAGAATCTCCATAACAAGAATAATGATAATGACAATAATTTTGATGATCTCTATAATCTGGGTAATCATGATATTGATGCCCATCCATACGACTCATTTCTTATTGGATCTTGACATACCAGTTTTCAAAACGTCCAAGGCAATATTCAAGGAAGAGGATGTTTCTTTTTCTTTTCTTTTCTTTTCTTTTTTTCTATCTGAAAATATTTCATTCATATCTTGAGATGATACATGAGAGGTTCAAAATAAGCAAATCCCAAATAGCAAAATAGAATAATAAAGCACAATCTGCTTTGACGAGCATACTCTCATGTCAGAATAAATAACATGTCTTCACATAAAAACAAAATCCATGGAGGCCGATCACCGAGAGCACGTACCCTAATCTTCTTCTCCATTAGCTATGACTTGCCAAATGGGTGATGCGCCCCTAGTTTCAACATCTTGAACAGGTACGGAGACACCAAAAACTAGTTGAGCAATTTCCTAGATGTAGATCTAGATTGGGAGAAGTTGGATGTGTTGTGCGGAAATAAACAATGAACAATAAATAGATAGAATAAGAAAATAAAACGTACACCAAATTTCTATGGTTCAATCATAGAGACCTACATCCACAGGGAGAGCAGCAACAAATTTCACTATAGAACAAGCGATCCAACCAAGATTACAAACTACACTCAAACACTCTCATTTTTTTTTTTTGCCAGCCTCAGTTACATACAATAACTCACATAGTATTTAACCTCACAATTCCTCAAGAAATAATCTTTCAATCTTACAAGGGAATTAACCAAAATCTTAAACAAGACTTACTATTGGCTACAAAGCACTTATGGCTCTTCTCAAGATGCAATTAACAAAGCTCTTCTTCAATTGGATGCAATGCCGCAACACTCATGAAGAAGTTCTCTCTACATACTAACAACCGCGCAAAGAATAGCCTATATATATAGTAGAGAATCATGACCAATCAAAGTATATGTCAATTTCTTTTGCTTTCTTCTTTGGCTTATCGTGCAGTGATATGTGGTAGGAGTATTCCCTTGATTTGTATCCTTTTCTACAAAGACATATGCTAGTCCAAGTTCTCGGACTTTTCTATTTCATGGGTAAATAAACCAAAGCACAATAGGATATTAGATTTTCATATAATTCCTCTTTCCTATTTTGAGCGAATCCTTTTCCAACTTGGACTCTAACAAAGATATGAATTCCCATGTGACATATTTGGGTGTCCACAATAATCATTTATTTATTTATTTATTTATATTCATTATTTTGCTTTAGGCTCAAATTCAAGACATAATTTCAACAATCTTCCACTTGGCTCAACATTTGAGCCAAGTCACAATTGCTTTGCTAATAATTTCTAACTTCATTGCTAGTCTCCCACAGCCCTAATGGGCTCAAATGCCATAGAGATCTTCCAAGTACAAGCCATGCTTGAACTTCGCTATAATCAAGGATCTCATCAAAACGCCAACTCTACATGTGCCTTTAATTGCTCTACAATGACTTCTTGATAGAACCTTCTCAATCACAGATAAAACAAAACCATTGTTATATCTATATCTATCAGGAGACCAAACACATACCTTGTTAATATTAGCAGTTACAATGACCGTTGTTTCTATAGGCTTCACCTCGCTACAAGCACTATCTGTGTCGATTACTACTCTAGTACCTACTATCTCGAGCGTTTCTAATTGTAACTCCACCTCAAGCTAAACACCATTCAAATCTATATGAACATTGCTATTATCATTCCTAACCAGAAGTATTAGAGATTCTTTAAATATAACTTTTCTATTGAGAATAGGTGAATTTAATTTTGATCACCATAACTGATAACGGCACTCACCTTATGCATAGCCTAACCTAAGAACATATACTTTCTTGCCCTTCCATCAAGCTTACCATCACTAACTCGAATATAACATGGGCAACCAAATATTCTAATAATAGTATAATCAACAATTAACTCAACCACACTTCTTTGACAATCTGACATCCAATCATAGTGGATGGGATCTATTTATGAGGTAGTTTGCTATACTAAGTGCATTCGCCAGGAATCTTCTAGCCATACCAATATTAGAGAGTATTTTATGGGCCGTCACTAGTAATGTTCTGCTCATCAACAATGCAACATGTTGTGATTCATTAGCACTAGTGTGGTGTCTCACTATGCCTTCCTTCATACATAATTCATTTAAAAGCTCCAAGCAAAATGTCCATGCTACTGTCAGTCCACACATGATTGACCATTTTACTAGTCTCTTTTTTTTTTTTTATCAAAGCTCTTAACTGCATAATCCTAATTGCAGCTTAAACTTTTGCCTTGGCACAAACACCCAAGTCTTCCTCGAGTAGTAATCTATAGCTGCAAACATAAATCTAGCACTCCTTCTTGAAGGAAATCCTAATAGCCTATGAACATCCAATTGAATTAATTTTGTGATCTCTGTGGTTCTATGACAGTCCCACTAAACTGTGTTTTATGGCATTGATTAAAATTACAACACCCGCATACATTTAGTTTGTGAATGATATAGCCACGTGATGTATTACTTTCACTTAGAACCTTTAGGCTTCTCTCACTAATGTACCCCAAATGCATATGCCACAATTCAGACTCTTAAATAGATGCATCTGACGTCTCTACAACAAAGTTTGTTACTACTTCACCTTGAAGCTCATATAGACAATTGTGCTTGATTCTTTTCATTATCATCAAGGTACCTCGAACAATTTTCAAAACTCTGCATTCTGAAGAATATAGACACTAGCTGAATCTAAGGCACTCAAGAAAATGAGATTTTTCTTTAATTCTAAGACATATCTCACTTCAATCAATGTCCTCATAGTACCATCATGCAACATTGCGAACACCTACTATATCACATTTAGCATTGTTCCCAAAGTGCACTTTTCTACTATCAATCCATTGATAAGTAATAAATTAATTATTGTTTGGTGTAAAATCAAACAAACAACCAGAATCCATATTCCATTCACCAAATGACGAATCATCAATCATAAATAAGATATAATCAACATTATCCAAATTACCGTCACCTACAGTCACAACATCGTCCCCAGATTCAACTCAAGTTCCCTTACTCTTCCCGTTTTTCAGTTTAAGTGTGACATCTCAAGTCGTCACTTTCTAGCTAACATCTTCGTTAATCTCAGTTGACTAATGACTATATCGAATTCATTAATATGATTAGCAACTGACGTACGTTCTCTCATTTCTAAATTAAACAAATTTCTCATCAAATTGACCTTGTTGATCGCATAGGGCTTCTCATATATATTTAACAGGGCCTTCATTAAACTTGCAGTGGTCTTTCCCTTCACGCTATTAAACGCGACGTTATGAGCCAACGTCAACCGAATAACAGTTTATCCATCAATTTCTAATCAACTTGCTTCATCGTCTATAGCTTCTCCTCAGACAAGGGCAAGTGCAATTTTATATGATATAGATAATTTTCAATCTGCATTTTCCACAAACTAAAATCCTTCCCATCAAATCTATAGATAACTTCTTCTGTCACCATTAATTCGCTTTAAGTCAAGTAGAAGCAAGCGATCGAATAATAAATAGACCAAATAAGAAAATAAAATGGATACTAGATTATGTGGTTCAGTCAAAAGACTTACGTCCATAAGGAGAGTAGCAACAAATTCCATTATAGCACAAGCAGTCGAACCGATATTACAAACCACACTCAAGTCACTCAAGCACTCTCGGTATTCTCCAACCCCAATTAAATCTAATAACTTACACAGTGTTTAGCTTTATAATTCCTCAAGAAATAATCTCTCAAGCTTGCGAAGGAAATAAAGAAAATCTTAAACAAGATTTACTATTGGCTACAAAGCACTTATGGTTCTTCTTAGAATGCAATTAGCAAATCTCTTCCTCAATTAGATGCAATGCCACAACACTCATGAAGAAGTTCTCTTTGCATATTAACAATCGCGCAAAGAATAGCCCATACACACACACATAGAGAGAGTAAAGAATCTAGACCAATCAAAGTATATGTCAATTTCTTTTGCTTTCTTCTTTTGCTTTTCATGCACTGATTTGCAGCAGGAGTATTCCATTGACTTGTATCCTTTTCTGCAAAGACATGTACAAGTCCAAGTTCTTGGATTTTTCTGTTTCATGGGAAAATAAACCAATGTGCAATAGGATATTAGATTTTCGTATATTTCCTCTTTCATATTTTGCATGAATCCTTTTCCAACTTGGACTCTAACAAAGATATGAATTTCCATGTGACAAACTTGGCCGTCTATAATAATAACTTATTTTATTTATTTCCTTGAAGTTCATTTTTCACTTTGGGCTCAAATTCGAGACATAATTTCAATAGGATGAACACATAAACACTTTGAAGAAACACTTTATTAGAGAACTATCTAAGTAAATCAAATCAGATATGCACAACAATATGTATACAATTAGTGAAAGTATCCCAAATATCTCTAGAAGATCTCTGACGTCCTCCCTCAAACTCATGGTAACTAAGTCAATTTGAGTTTAAGGGAGGATGTTAGAAATCTTCTAAGAATATTTAGGACATTTAGCCTTGAATATATTGTATGAACTCCACTACTTTCTCTCTAGCACAATTAGAAATGTATTTATCATCAAAAGCCTGAACAAAATTCTCCTAGACAACCACCGCCTTAGACAAAAACACTACACCCCTTAAGGCTCTCTACTAATGCTCCGCATTCCCTTTAAGTTGATACTCATCTAATAGAACCTTATCCACATTAATGCAAAAGAGTAACCGAAACACTTTTTCTAATCCTTTAATCCATTTCTCAGTGTCTTCAAAGTTTCCACTCCTTGTCAACCTAGGTGGTCTTAGTTTGAGGAATTATACCACTAAACTTTGAATACAATGTTCTCCACCACCTACATTTGTAGCAGCCTACTATTGAGCTTGCACCTCAAAGATAACTACCACATAAGCCATAGCTTTAATAGTGCCTCCACTCAAGGGTTCTTTCCATTAGTTTCTTATGGGGCTACTCCTGTGGATTCACCTGACCTTCTCATGTTGCCTTGAGGTCTTCTGTACATTGGCCAACCTACAACAGTTTAAAAGCTTATGACCAATACTTAGCCTAACTAATAAGTAACAAACATTACTGCTAATCAGAAACAATCACAAATACATGCACTTATAAGATTTAAACGTACACACCTACCAGATACTTTGGTCACTAGCACACCTTATCACTCTATAAACCTGCTCTAGCATCACCTCAATGTAGCGAACCAAGCTTGCCACTTTGTTAACTTTTTCGATTTCTATTTTAATCTAATAGTAGTAAAGAATAGAAGCCACCAAGCATGAAGCCTAACAGAAAGTCTCCTAACAACTCTGTTTAAGTCTCAAATATACGCCCACACATCAAGGGTCGGCTATATATATATGGTTATAAACACACCTGTTATACAAGCGTATTACACCATGGCATCAAACATCCTATTTAAACATATACACACATATGTATATATACGTACCGATTAAGTTTACTCCATTACATCTACGTCTTTAAACAAATAACTGAGAAAAATATCAAGAGACAACTCCACCACTACTCTATCTTCTACCTCCCACTACTTTATTCCCGTCCATAATAATCCACTCCATGGCCTAACCAAAAAGTGTTCACAGCTATGTCTTTCATCAAAAACCTGCTTATACGCATCAGTCCATCCCTAGTCTGTTCACTACTACTACTACTACTACTACTACTACTCTATACCATGGTCATCATCATTATTATTTTTGGACGTCACTAGAGGTAAAAGGCCTAGACAGAAAGCCTGATGGTTCCCTCTTGAACAGCTCTACAAAGTGGAGCAAATCATTCCATCTGACATGCCCATGTCAAACTAGACTATTGAAAACAAAAGCTGAAACTCGTCACTCAAAAACTTAGGATCATAGTACTCTTTCCACCTATATTCAAACTCCATAAGTGCACCATAACATCGAATATGGATAGTGGAAGGGATCGGCATACTTAATTATTTGAAAACTACAATAGTGAGTTAAAAAATTCAATGGGGAAACAAATAACTCACAAGCTAGCAAGCAATTTATCGTTCAATCAAGTAAGACTTGACACCAAAACTAAGCAAGCTTAGACTCAAAACGACACCACGAAACTCAAGCAAGTGACTCCGCATTCACATGAACATTCTGATGCACTTTAATTTCCACTTCGCTTTCATTTTACAAGAGGGACTCATGCCTCTTTAATATCAACGAGGGACACAAGCCTCGATTCTAGTTTTTACCCCAGTTCATCATCCATGGGACACTGGCCGTGGGAATCACGAGGGACACAGGCCTCAATTCCCATACTCCAAGGCTCCATTCCAATGAGACATAGGCAATGGACTTCTCGACTTCCACTCAGACTCCCATGGGAGATTGTCCAAACATAGACATACATATAATCAAACACATCATGACGTTGGTCAATAAATTTTTCATTCATTATAACTTTTAATGCAACCACACAATCTCAAAGCCTACTAGGTATGATAACCATCACAATCACACTTAATTCACATTCGCATGCTTAGATTGTAAATGAATAAACCTACACCGACATGGAATCACACAGGATCACAAACTCACAATTGCACTTCATTACACTAAATTAGGCATATGACCACGACCACAAGTGAACCTCAAGACCATGCACACCCTAGGCCACTCCACCAAATATCCCAGCCCAGGCAACATCAAATTCGAGCTCAATTTGATAAAATCGACACGATCTATCATAGCAGACAACTTACCCATATCCTACTAGCTCTAACTCAAGTAACACGTCATACAAATCATTTCATTTTCTAGCTCATGCAAGATGAATTACTTTTCTAAATACCTACAAATTTGAACGTCATGTCACTCTCAATTCAACCACAAATTGGCAATTAAACAAATGAGTTAGATGGTTGTCGCGACCCGAAAAAATTATGATTGGTGATGAAATTTCAGGTTAACAGATTACCAGGTTAATTAAATTGACTAACCTAATGTGGACTCTCCCAAGTCTTACTGAATCGTAACTATGGTTTTTGTTCAAATGATTTTAGAATTTAAAGTCACCACTAATCATTTTTTGATAGGTCGATTAGAAACCTAAGTAAATTAGCAGGAAAACTAAATTACTTCTACGAACTAGAGATTATGAGTTCGGGGACTTGGTTACACTAGTTAATTAAAACTATTACTCTTTCGGTACCTTAATTCCATGGATATCCTAATTTTGGCAACTCATGCTTGGTTTACTCCTAAGGCTCTAGTGAGGTATTGTCTTTTTGTATTTTCACTTTTTAGATAGAATGCATGGATAGTAATGGGTGTATGGATAAGCAAAACATGAATAGGCAAATATAGACACGCGAAGGTATACATGCGAACATGGATATGCAAATAAGGTATACGAACATGGATATACAAATACAGCATGCGAACGTAGACATGTGGATGCAACATACGAATGTGGACATGCAGATGCGACATACGTACGTGGACATACATATATAGGTATACGAATATAGACATGTGAATACGAAGACATACAAATAAGATTATACGGATACGAAGACGTACGAATACGACATGCAAATTTGAAGACATGCGAAGACGACATGCGGATACGAAGACTCACGAATACGATATGCAAATGCCACATACATACATGACATGTGAATATATTATCAAAAATAAGATTGGCCAGTCGAAATGGCTAGTTTCCTGGTTTTTGGGATTTTTCTGAATTTTTTGAAAATTTTCAAGACAATTTGCCTATAAGGGACAAAATCATTATTTTTGAAAAGATTAGGAAGGAAAATCATCAAAAATAGGATTGACCAGTCGAAATAGCCCGTTTTCTAGTTTTTGGGATTTTTTTGAATTTTCTAGATCAGTGGAGTCAATTTTTTTAAGATATTGCCTATATGAGGGCAAAATCATCATTTTTGAAAAGATCAGGAAGGGAAATCATCAAAAATAGGATTGGCTAATCTAAATGGCCCGTTTCCCAGTTTTTAGGAATTTTTTTGAATTTTTTGGGATTTTTCAAGATAATTTGCCGATAGGAGGCAAAATCGTCATTTTTGAAAAGATCAGGAAGGGAAATCATAAAAAATAGGATTGGCCAGCCGAATGGCCCGTTTCCTAGTTTGTAAACTTTTTCTGAAATTTTTTGCATGAATATGCATGGATTAATGACAATACGAATACGTATGTGGCATGGCAAAGTATGCATGAGCTATACTATATGAAATGCACAAGAATGAAATTTTTTGGTATTTTCAAATTAAATAAGACTGACAATGCAAAATTTTTTGAATATAAACACAATATTAGAAGATGCGATATAAATAGCAGTCTATGAAGATAAGCATTAAAAATTCCCTAAAGTTGAAAGAGGGAGTGAGCTAACAATTTATGTGCAATGTTACGACCTCCAGCAGGTGACTCAGCCTACTCATTCTGGGGTTTGATAATATATAAATTAAACAACAAAAAGTAAAGTACATGAAGCAGTAAATAAAAAACCTCCAGCAGGTGGCTCGGCCTACCAATTCTAAGATTCAATGGTGCAGAAATTAAACTGCAGAATGTAGAGTACGAAATGCAGTAAATAAAAAACCTCCAGTAGTTGGCTCAGCCTACTAATTTTGGGATTCGATGGTGCAAAAATTAAACTGCTGAAAATAGAATACAAAAAGCAGTAAATAACGAACCTCCAGCAGGTGGCTTAACCTACTGATTCTAGGATTTAATGGTGTAAAAATTAAACTGAAAAAAATAAAATACATAAAGCATTAAATAAAAAACCTCCAGCAAGTGGCTCGGCCTATCGATTCTAGGATTCGATGATGTAGAAATTAAACTGCTGAAAGTAGAGTACAAAAAGCAGTAAATAAAGAACTTCCAGCATGTGGCTTAACTTACTCATTTTGGAGTTTGATGGTGCAGAAATTAAACTACAGAAAGTAGAGTACGGAAAGAAGTAAATAAAGAACCTCCAACAGGTGGCTCGACCCACCCATTCTGGGATTTAATGGTGCGAAAATTAAACTGCAGAAAGTAGAGTACAAGAGATCTTTACACCACCAAGTAGGGGGATTGATAATAGTAATGCCTCGCGTTAAACTCCCGCCATCTTCAAGATTTTTTTTCGAAGAGAATTCTCTCTCTCTTTTTTATTTTTTCTTTCTCTTTAATTTTTCTTCAATCTCTAAAAACTCTTTCAAACATCCAAAATTTTCTCTTCCCAAAATCCCCCTCTCCAAGCTTCCTTTATCCTTTTTTTATATCCCACTCATCTATCCCCTATTCTCTATTTCATCCTTCATTCTTTATCTTTATCTCTATCTCCCATTCTAATTTTTCTATTAACTCTTCTTCATCTCTATCTTCCCTTCTCTATATCTATCTTATTTTCTCCATCGATTCTTCTCCATCTTCTCTTCTCCATCTTTCCTTCTCTATTCTAATTTCTTCACTAACTCTTTTTTTTTGTTATTTACAAAATAAGTATTTGCACTCTAGTTCCTGAGATTTTAAGTATTTACAATTTAGTCCCTAGAGAAATATTTCTTTAAGTCCAAATCTCCTCACAATTTTCAACACACCTCCCTTATGCTTGATCGAAATTCACCTCATGTCTAGTTCAATCGCTTATCAAATTTAAGCTCATTTCTTGCCACTAAAAAAAATGCAAAATTAAACTAAGGCCCTTTTGCAAAATTGAGTCATTCTGGGTACAATTTGGCCAAGATGAAAATTTGAACTATTAGAGAACAATGTCACAACTCCTAAAAACGAAAAATGAAAATAAATTAACTCAAATTAGATTTTTTTAGGCCCGATTCAAGATTATGCTCGTGAAGGATCACATGACTCCGAATTGAATTTTTCAAATTTGCGATGGCCAACATGAAAAGGGATTTAAAAGAAAAATATTGGTTCCCTAGGCTTGGCTAAGGTTTTCAAAGTTAATTTTGTAATTTTATGAATTTTTATAAATTTTCTATTAATTTATTAAAGAGAAAAGGTGATTAAAAATCAGGTGTCAATAATAGTTCATTTGCCTCATAGTCGAAATGAAGTGAAAACGAAGTCCATCTATGGCTGAAAGAAGCTTGGGTCTTCATCTTCCTTTCTTGGTGTGGCATGGCCGAAAGCTCTAGATGGAGGTTTGCGAGCTCAACATCTCGAGTGAGAGGGAGCAATGTTGGATGAGGACGAAGCTAAGGTTAACAAGCAGTAGCTATGGCCATCGCTGCTAATGAGGAGCTCGAACAGTGGACAAAGGGGTGTGGTGCGAGTCTCTCAGGTTTTTTCTGGGGGAGGAGGGCGGAGTCTTCAAGGTGGGGGAGGGGGAGGGGGAGGGGGAGAGAGAGAGAGAGAGAGAGAGAGAGAGAGAGAGAGAGAGAGAGAGAGAGAGAGAGAGAGATTATATAGTGGGGTAAAAAATGATGTATGGTCATGGGGGGTTTCTCAAAGCTTCGAGACTAAATCAACCGGAGCAATTCACTTCGAGGTCCTCGCTTCAATTCAAATGCTCAACATGAAAATTATAACTCAACTCGAATATTCGACATTACAATGGTATCCAAATTCGAAAGTCTGACGTTCCATTCAAAGTTTAAATATCATATGTTGTCTTACATTCGTGACACAATTATTCGTACATAGTTACTTCACTTGCCAAAAATTAAAGCTCTTAAAAATTCAGACCGTTACAACTCTTTTTTATTCACATCAAAATATGCATAAATTCCTGAATTCTTGTTTTCTGCATTATTCCCACTCTCCCATGTCTAGAGAGAGAAGAGCCCAGAGATATAGATCTTGATCAAGAGTTAACAACTTTCAAAACTCAAAAAAGTTTTATATTAGCTCCATTGCATCAAGAACTAATAGCATCCCCTCACTATCAAGTTAAACTTCTTCTTCTGAAGAGTCCAAACTAACTAGATGATTCCTAATTATGGAAGAAGAAAGTATGCCCAACGAGTGAAGAGAGCATCAGTAGTGTGCAAAGAAAAAAAATAGATAAAAAAATAAAATACTCCCCCAAAATCAAATTGGGAGAGAAAGTGAGCAAAGAAATAAATGAAAAAGGGAAACGTTTCACCAATAGTACTAGTAGTAGGAACCCCTTATTGGGAGCGCTGCCCCCGAAACCCCACATTCCGTGCGTAAGAGTCTCATATCATTGGTTCATACTTCAATTTTCCTAAACTCACGTAAGCATACTCGATGTGAGAAACAAGGGTCCCTGAAGTATTCACCAACTCCAATAATCTCAACAAGTGGTATCAAAGTCGACGGTTGATTATTGGCCCCCAATCTTTTTCTTTGTTTAGTAAATATCACAAAGGTGTAGGTGGGTTGTTGTTATTGTTGTGGTCCTACGAAGAATCAAAGTGGAAATTGAAGTTGAGACATCTTAATATGTTAATTAAGGAGCAAAACTATTGCTGAATTCTCACGTGCGAGCAGATTGTCGAAATCACTTGTGAGTTGTGTTAGAAAAGTCACATACACCTGTCGCGACCTAAAATTCATTTTTTAGGTTAATGGATTACCAGATTAATTTATTAAATTAACTAACCTAGTTCGAGCTCTCCCAAGCTCTACCAAATCGCGACTTTGGTTTTTTGTTCAAATGGTTTTAAAATTTGGAGTCGCCACTAATCATTTTTGGTAGGTTGATTAGAAACCTACGTAAATTAGCGGGAGAACTAAATTACTTCTACGAACCAGAGATTATGAGTTCAGGGACTTGGTTACATTAGTTAATTAAAACTAATGCCCTTTCGGTACCTTAATTTCATGGATATTCTAATTTGGCAACTCAGGCTTGGTTTATTCCTAAGGCTCTAGTGGAGTGTTCTCTTTTTGTATTTTCATTTTTTTAAATGGAATATATGTGAGTGACATTTTTTTGGCATTTTCAAAATATTAAGTATTTCCCTAAAGTCGAAAGAGGGAGTGAGTTAACGACTTCTGTGCAGTGCTGCGAGCTACTCATTTTGAGGTTTAGTGATTCAAAAATTAAATTACAGGAAGTAAATAACAATAAATAAAGACCACCAATGGATAGCTCAACCTTGGCTTGGCCCTCTCCTTTGGGGTTTAAGGTGTAGGAATTTAAATTGCAGAAATTTAAAATGACCTCCAGTGAGCAGGCTCTGCCCTTCACATTTTAGGGTTTAAATTCTTTAAAATAAAACGAATTGATTTGACAATTCAGGCCGAAATCCATCGACAGATCAATTGAAAATTTAATGGGCACTCAAGAGCTCGTCAGCGCCAATTTTACACGTCCATGGGATTTACCGTTGACTTGGAGTTGTCCTTTGCTTGACATAAAAATATGGAGAAATGGAGTAATGGAGCAAATATGATTTAATTCACATTAAAAATTAGAACAATGAAAGAGACACTTAGCTTCAATAGCATTATGACAAGTGCTTGATGGATATAATTGGTTCCTGCCTGAAATCAAATATGGGAAAATGGGAGAAGAGTAGAAAATTTGAGCTAATTTATACTAAAAAATAAAGAGAGTAGAGGGACACTTAGCTTCAAATCTAAGATGAATTCTTGATTTATGTTGATCGATGAAGAAATTGATGATGATAACCCTCCAGCTTTAAACTCCCAAAACTATCTCTTTGGTATTTTCTTTCTCTCAAATTTTTCTTCAATCTCCTAAAACTATCTCAAACATCCAAAACTTTCTCTCCCAAAAAAATTCCCCTCTCAAGCTCACTTCTTCCTCCTTTTATAAACCACTCATCTATCTCCCATTCTAATTTTTCCACTAACTCTATCTCCCATTCTAATTTCTCCACTAACTCTTCTTCATTTTCATCTTCCCTTCTCCATCTCTATCTCACATTCTAATTTCTCCACTAACTCTTCTTCATATTCATCTTCCTTTCTCCATATCTATCTCCAATTCTACTAACTCTTCTTCATCTCCATCTTCCCTTCTCTATTCTCATCTTATTTTCTTTATCTTTTCTTCTCCATCTCCTCTTCTCCATCTTCCCATCTTCATTTCCTCTTCTTCATCTTCCCATCTTCTCCATCTTCCCTTCTCTATTCTAATTTATCCACTAACTCTTCTTTTTGTTATTTACAAAATAATCCCTCAAGTGTTAGGTATTTGTACTCTAGTCCATGAGATTTTAAGTATTTGCAATTCATTCCCTGGAGAAATATTTCTTTAAGTCCAAATCTCCTCACAATTTTCGACACACCTATCGCATGTTGAATTTAAGCTCATTTCTTGCTATTGAAAATAATGCAAAATTTAATTAAGGCCCTGTTTGTAAAATCGAGTCATTCTGGGTATAATTGGGTCAAGATGAGAATTTAAAATATTAAAGAACAATGTCACAACTCCTAAAAGTGAAAAATGAAAATAAATTGACTCGAATTGAATTTTTTTAGGCCCGATTCGAGATTATGCACGTCAAGGAATACATGACCCTGAATTAAAGTTTTTAAATTTACGATGGCCAACATGAAAAGGGGTTTAAAATAAAAATATTGACTATTTTTATGTATTTTTGTGGCCTCAAATGCTATTATTTATGAAATATTTTCCCAATTTCTAAAAAAATATATTAAAAAAAATACGAAAAATTAGTTTTTGCTCAAAAATGGTTGCCTAAGCTTGGCCAAAGCTTCCAAAGTTGATTTTGCAATTTTCTCATTTTTTCTTGATTTTTTATGAATTTTCGAAAATAAAAATATCGGAAAATACTGAAAATACGAAAAATTATTTTTTGGTCAAAATTGGTTCCCTAGATTTGGCCAAGGTCCCCAAAGTTGATTTTTTAATTTTATGAATTTTTATGGATTTTCTATTAATTTTTGAAAATAAAAAAAAATAATTAAAAATCAGGTGTCAACAGCTGCCCCTCTTTGAAAGGAATCTCGGTAGAGGTTCATTTCAAAGACGAGATGACACCTGAATTCTAATTGACTCAACACAAGAAAATAACTAGAGTCGTGACATTGATCCTCGATACCCCTCGGTGTAAGCTCTGATCCAGGCCAGATTTGAAGAGGCTCTAATGAATTGAAGGAGAGATTTGGAGAGGAGAGTTTACCTGGCACTTACCTACCTGTCATTTGGCGGTTACCTGACACGCATGCTCTATTGAAAATGGAATGAGTACCTTAGGGTGGTTGAACTTGGACCCGTATGGTGGGTCAACCCATGGTAGATTCCTAATGAAAGGATTCTATTGATTAAAATTTGATTGAAATTTGACCCGTATGGTAGGTCACCCCATGGCAGAATTCCTAATGAAAGGATTCTAGTGATTAAGATTTGACAAGTATGGTGGGTCGCCCCATGAAAATGCCTGTAAGAAGGACTTTATGCCTGTACAAAGGCCTTTTGTGTGCTTGTAAGAAGGACTTTTGGGTGCCTATAGGAAGGACTTCGGGTGCCTGTAGGAAGGATTTTGGTGCCTCTAGGAAGAGCTTTTGGTGCCTGTAAGAAGGACTTTTGTATGCCTGTAGAAAAGACTTTAGGTGCCTATGGAAAGGACTTGATATGCCTGTAAAAAGGACTTTTGTGTGCCTGTAGAAAGGACTTGGTGCCTGTAAAAAGGACTTAGTGCCTGCAGGAAGGACTTCGGGTGCCTGTAGGAAGGACTTTGGAGTGCCTGTAGAAAAGACTTTGGGGTGCCTGTAGAAAGGACTTTGGTGCCTGTAAAAAGGACTTTGGTGCCTGTAAGAAGGACTTTTGTATGCCTGTAAAAAGGACTTTAGATGCCTGTAGAAAGGACTTGGTATGTCTGTAGAAAGAACTTTAGATGCCTGTAGAAAGGACTTGGTATGCCTGTAAAAAGGACTTTTGGGTGCCTGTAGAAAGGACTTGGTGCCCGTAAAAAGGACTTAGTACTTGTGGGAAGGACTTCGGGTGCTTGTAGGAAAGACTTTGGATGCTTGTAGGAAGGACTTTGGGGTGCCTGTAGAAAGGACTTTGGTGCCTATAGAAAGGACTTTGGGGTGCCTGTAGAAAGGACTTGGTGTTTTGAAGAGTACCATTCTGGGATTTGGGAAGACCAAGAATCCTGCAGAAGCTCAAACCCGGTTTATATTATCTTGTTGCTCAAGTATAAGTCAAAGAGGTAGAGATCAAATTATCTCGAACATTTCTGTTTTTCAGACGAATCATGCTTCATTGGAGAAGGTGGATATCTGTATGTGCCGCACTGGATTCGAGCACCTTGGCAATCGTCATAATTCATTCAAAGATTCAGGTTGAAGATATACTTACCTGAGGATTTAGAAGACTGCCTAGTGATTTCTTGACAACCAGGCTTGTTCATTCACTAATCACCGAGTGAATTTCGAGACTTTGAAAGGCAACTCGAACATTGAAAATGTGTTACCTATCAGGCAGTGTCAGAGGTAACACATACAAGCATTTTCATCAATGCGTTTATTGGTTCAGCAAAGTTTGCAATGATTAGAAGCATTATGTGTAATAACTAATGATGCAATCAATCAAGATGTGGATCATACATGACTATTCTGTCAAGTTTGCACTATCAATTCTGTTCAAGGAGGTTATCACAGTGTGAATATCTCGAATGTAATATGAATGGGGGACTTCAGTCTGAAAGGGCTTTTTCTCACTCTCGAGAAAGGATGTTTATCCTGATTGCAGGATTGAAAAGAAATCACTCAATCTCACTATCATCGCATTCAACAAGGGTCGGAGCAATCTCGCAATTGGTACGATCAAGTCGATCTAGAGGTCTTAATTAGGACCGTAATGTAGGTTAGGTGAAAGGTTTACTAAAGGGGACCTAAAGGGGACTCTTTTGAGTCAAGACCATCAACAAAAAAGTCTTTCATCTGCTTCGGGTTTACAAGTCAAGAACCCTGCAAAAATGATAGAGAAATAATCTTGCTCGAACTTTTTCGAGCGATGCTTAAAGTCATTCAACTCTTACATTAATTCAAGTGCTCTAATCAGAAGAGACTTTCAAGGGTCGCAACGTAGGTCGAGATTTGGGTCTGAGAAACGAAGGGCTCGTTTTGGCTCAGGAAAATATATGAGAAGGGCTTGGTGTTGGTGATCATTGCAGTCTTATCACCGATCTTTGACCTTCCTAAATTTGTCTTCAATGAATACCACCATTAACTGAGGGATGGTAGTTCTTTTACACTTTGCAAACTGACTCCTTTTTCGGGAATTCTCAAAATGTATGTTCGAAGTCAGAAGTTCATTACAGATATATGGGCATTGGCCTTGCTTTTGATAGGTACTTTGCTCTTTCTACCCGAGATTCTTTGGAGTAGCCTTTACTTTTCTTACTCCCGACTCCCTTTTGTTTGGAAGCAGGCCCATTTTCTTTAGGCTACACTTCTTTTTCTTTTTCTTTTGTTTAACAATATTGTGATTTTGAATTTTAGCAATAAGATGATTTTCAACAAATGATACTAGACATTACATGAAAGTCTAGAATATGAAATGGGCCAATTCGAGAATTCTTTATTGGCCCAATTTCTTCAATTCTGCTCCTTGGGGGAAGGTGTCGTCGTTACCTTGAAATGAGCAAGGATCACCAACATGGGCTTGAGAAATGAATTTGTAGGCTTAATTGGGTTATGCAAAGGATGAGTGTGTAGGATAGAGAAAATAAATGCTCTTCGTCATCATAAAGCACTTGAATTAAAATTCAAGTATCATGCAAAGAAACACTCAAAGATTGATGTTAGTCTAAGCAAGAGAATTTCTAATCATTTATCTTCTGATATTGTTGGAATTACCTCTGTTTTGCCCCAGTGTGGGGTGGTTCTTGATAGGGTTATGAAATGAAATCACCGTTCAAATGGGTTGTTAAAGGTTGCCTGAAGTGTTTGGAGTGGAGAATGAATGCCTCATTCACTTCGACTATCGTACCTTTTGCGAGGAAACCCATTGCCTTGGAGAATGCGGAATCTGTCTACCGCTCAACTCACTGTGGATTAAATACAGGACGTATGTGGAAATGGCTTGCCTTTCATCGTCCTGTCATGCCCCATTCTGTACATTCGATGCATCGTGTACAGTTTATACCTCCAGTCAAAATTGACAAATTGAACATGTAGAAGAGTCATGCATAAATCATGGAATGTGTAAACATCATGCAAATATGGTAATACAATGTACAAGTATGGAAATTCCCCCTGGTTGTGTGGGCGGATCAAACACATTGGGGGCCTATTCCCCGAGTCGAGGAGTAGCTTGTTTCTGGTTTTGCCTCTTTTCGATCAAGGGTTCGCCATTGATTTCCCCTATTTCATCAGACAGATCGCATCAGACGATCATAACTTGGCCCCTTGGGGCTGTTTTCTTTGACGTATCAGATGTTAGTTTAACATTTCCTGTAAAAAGGAATGAGACATGTTAGCCAGTATTAAAAATGATGAACTGGACATGATACTGAGTTACCCTTGAATGCTTCGCGCAACTCCTTTACCAGTTTTACAACTCAGGATTTTCTTCATGGGTATGTCAAGTTAGACATTTCCTGTCAAACAATGGAGGAGAAGACGTGTTAGCCAGTATTAGAAATGATCAATTGGATACGATACTGGTTTACCCTTCATCTTGAATGTTTTGCGTGACCCCTTTATCAAGTTCACTGGATTGAGTTTCCCTTGGCTTTGGCTGGACATTTCAACATTAGGCTAAGCTTATGACAAAATACTGACCTTGATATTGCTCATCGAGTATTCCCGTTTCTTTCTACAAAAAGAAATGCGCAAAAAGTTGTTTTATTTATTTACAATACTTATAACATTCCCCACTCTTGGGGATCGAACTTGGGATATTTCGGACCACTGTCATTCCTCATGCCATCAGGCCCATTGGACCGTAGGCGTCCATGGAGGCTTCCTTTTAAGAGTTAACCGTTGAGATTGTGTGGTCTTGCTACGTTGCACTGGGCAATTCCACGTTCCGGTTCTTTTCAAGGCATTTTACAACCCCTGTTAAGACAGAAGAAAGTAATTCAGAATTTGAGACGATCATGGACAAATTGGAACGATACAAAATTACCCTTCTTTGAGATTGTTTGGGTCTTTCGTTTGCGTCTTTCTTCGTTTGGAGCCGTCCATTCGGTGATAATATTCGTAAATTGATTTGCCTTCAGTTTCATTCAATAAGAGGACTTCGCATTCGAGTATGGCTGTGTTCTCGGGTCAATTTGCAAATTCCTGAAAACACAGGGATCTAATTTAACACTAGAGCAATTGGGGGTAAATTGAAACGATACGGCGTTACCCTTCGAGTTTGCGCAAACTTTCAGTTGCAATTAATTCATCGCGGGTTTGGTGAAGCGGCAGATTCAAGCATTTAATAAGTGAAGGAGAACCACTACTTCCTACTTTTACATTAATTCCAGCCATCTATAAAAGCAGAAAATTCCCCTCACAAGATAACGAAATATATGTATTTGCTCAGGATTGGTTCGGTTTCTTCTGCGAGTTCTCCCTTGATCAGCTGGCTTCGCTCCAGATCTAGAATGCATTGGCCATGTTGAAGGACCTGTGATCGCCATCTTTGAAATATAGACTCCATGTGCCTTACAGCCCTAGTACTTCATCAACATTGAACTGGTTGATCATGGCGGTGAGTTCGTCGTCAATGCCGCTTGTCTGGTGGTGATACATCTCCCATTCCCCGGGAGGTATTGATGCTGCTCCAGTAGCATTGATCTTTTTGTACCCTGCTCCAACAGAACTCGATCCTATTATAAACTGGTCTAACTCACTTCTTAAGCGCGCATTTTCGATCATCAGATCATGCATTTCATCGAAGGAGAGGAGGCTATTGCAGTTGGGGCAAGTGGCAGAGTCAAAAGCCTCTTTATACATCTTATTTTCCGCTCGGAGGTTTTCATTTTCAGCTCTTAGAAACTCGGTTTCGTTGTGCTCATGACGAGTCTTCATTCGGGTTCGCCTATTTTGAAACCAGAACTTGATTTGCAAAGGTTCAAGTCCTAACTCTTGACTCAGTTCCATTTTCTGTTTGCCGTCTAGCATAGGGCATGTTCTGAAGAAATTCTCAAGCCTTTGTACTTGTTCCTTAGTATGGTGACGGTAACGCTTCTTTTGACCCTTACCGTTGTTGTCCTTATCTTTACTAAGATCTTGGACGTCGTCGGCGAAAGGGCCAGGTTCCATGGGATCGATCCCAAACATGGCTTCAAACTCTTCCTCTCCCATATTCAACAAGTAATGATAACTCTCAAGTGTGTTGGGTTGAGACATCTTCGATTTGATTAATGATCTCTCAAGGTTTGCTACCACTCTTCGTATTTCCACACTCTCTGAAATTTTCTGAGCGACCGTGTATGTTTTGAAACTCTCTTTAGAGGAAGATGAAGATTATTAGGAGAACGTTTCCTTTTAAAATTCAAACGTGGGTTTAGAAAACTGTATTGCTTCCCCTAAGCGTTCCATTCTTTTCTCAACTCTTTTTATCGTATCTCTCGCCCAGCTCGTCTTCTTTCATCCTTTCACGATAAGGGGAGATCCTCGGCCTATTCAGGGAGCTAAATGCTTCTTCAGTTGAAGGCACTAACTTGGAGAGGGAATACAGAACGTTCCCACACGTCTTCATCGATTTTCTGGAGGCTTGCCGAAACACCCAAGAGACAATCACCTTAGCCCGCGTCGTGAAAGCCCGCTACCAGGATCGATCTGAATGCCTGGAGTTTGCAGAACGTTTAGTTGTTCGATACAAGGAGGCTGTCAAGTCTGCTGGTGAGCGAGTCTTACTGTTGGTCTACGAGAGAGAGAAGCTGGTGGAGCGCCTAGCTCTGAATCAAACTTATTTTGAGCATGAATCGAGGGACGTTGTGATGAAGTTCAGATGTGAATGGCTGGAGGGGAGGCTCAACGATCTAACAGTTGATATAGCTTTTGAGAGGGACCTAATCGACAACTTAAGACTCGCTGTTGAACACCACGAGATGAATGCAGCCAGGTACAAGGAGAAATGTACTCGCCTGTTTTTCAAACTTACAGATCTCGACTCCCAGGTTGCTCAGTGTAGGCATAGCATTAATTTCATGGAAAGCGAGTTGAGTTCTTTTGTGATGTTTATTAGGACTCAGTTTGGCTTTACTTTTCCTCCCTAGTGAGTTGATGTAATACTTCTTGATGAATGAATTGAAAGAAAAGCTTCGTATCTTTGTGCTTTAATCTTCTCGCGATTTTTTCTCTGCATAGCATGAATGACTTAAGGTATTTCTCATACCCATTTCAATTAGGATCAGAGCACCTCTTGGAAGCATTTTCTTCACGACCTATGGGTCATCGTAGTCCAGAGTAAACTTTTCTTGTCACAGCAACCTTCACAGGACGAGGTCATCTATTTCTGCTGGATCCAATACGCCACTGTCGACTGTACTTATGACGGAATACGTAGAGAACGTATTTCTACCTCGACTGGTAGGACTGCATCCATTTTATCTTATCACGACAGATAGTAGCCATAAAATAATGGCCTACAGTCTAGTAGACAAAGGCGAGACCCCATTACTCCTCTCTGATGATGATATCGAAGACATGGAAAAAGGATTCGGCGGCGGCCCCCACCGGTCATAGTGAGGCCCGTGACTGGTCAGATAAATTAATACAGCTGTAATCGCTCGATCAATGTGCAAATAATGAACCCGCCACCTATTGCATGCCCCCGCTTCTCTCATGCGTTGTATCTTTCGGCGTCAACTTATTAGTGTCGGCAGAAATGACTGTGGGCCATGCCCATTATTAAAACACCGGTTCTCCAGTCAACGTTGTTCGAATCCAAGGAAGATTGAGGCAGGCCTTTGGTTGATTCAATCAAAAAGGTATTGCGAGATCGGGTCAATATACACGTTACATAGATTTTGACTATACAGTCTCTGGTTCCCCCAAAAAAGTACAGGAATCTCCCAATACATTAAGAATACCCCATGCCCGATCTGGATAAATTTACGGCCCCATCAAAATATAAAGCTTGTACATGTTGACTGATTGACATGTTTCTGACTTCGGAAGGATTGATTTCTTCGCTTGCCCCTAGGATTATCAGTTGAGGCATCGGTAATTGTCCATCCTATCGTATTCCTCAAGATTGTTCCTGGTGCATTGTTGAATCCAATTTTGCTCCCGCCTGGGGTACCTGCGATTCCCTGCAAAAGTAAAGGAAATAATGAGTATGTGATCTAAGAAAGGTCGGTCCATGACTCCTAAATTAGTCCAATTTTATTTTACAATTTTAGGAGTAATTAGGAAAAATTTTCTTAGAAAAATATGGGTGATTTTTATTTTAGAAAAAATTTTCTCGCAGATTTTATAGCTTGAAAAATGTGGAAAAATCTTCTGACGTTTATCAATTTTCTGAAGGAATTTCTCTTTTATCAAAATGAACTTTCAGGGGTAAATTTGTTAAGGAAATCTCATTTCTACTTAAGTAAGAAAGATGTGACAAAATCCTTTATTGGTCCACAAAATTCCCAGAAGTGAATTTTTCGCATTTTATTATTATTATTATTTTCAGAAATGGGAAACCAATTTAATTTTTATTTTCTTTTGAAAAATGACCATGATATTAAATTGAAAATTTGACCGACACCTAACATGGACCGACCACAAATAAATACAAGATGAAGTTAGAAAACTTACTTTCACCATGAAAAATACCATACAAATCATATAGACATGCACATGAATCGTGAGTTTAAATCTTAACCTATCTACTCTAAAGGCTGACAAATTGAAGCGAAAGACTTACGGCAAGGCGACAATCTCGCGCACATAATCAAGATTAGCCGTGATCCCACGACGTAACCAGGATTAGCCGGGCCTCCCCACTTCGGCTGCTCGAGCTAAAAATTAAAACCACTGCTTTGGTAATCTTACCAAGCCTGAGGCCTAACTTTTAAACTCATTTTTGAAAAGAGGTTCGGGATTGAATCTGGGCTAACTTTCGACGTGATCTCACGCCGAACGCTAAAATCAAATCACAATACCATCCTAAAACTAGTGGCTCAGGTCCGGCTATAGGACGTGTGTGATGTAGTGCTAAAACAATTAATCATGCACAACAATTAACATACAAACACCGCTTCAAAAATGTGCGAAATTAAACAAACAATTCCAACACCAACCTGCAAAACAAATGGTTAGTCAAACACTCCACCCCTTATAACTCCCATCTGTAAAACTATTTAACACCTAAAGATTAGGGTTCATCCAATTCAGATCAAATAAATTTTCATGAAATATTCTGGCCTAAGTCCTCTAAGTTTTTAAATTTTCAAAAATTAAGAACACGTCCCCAGTGGAGTCGCCAAGCTGTCGCGACCTAAAATTCATTTTTTAGGTTAATGGATTACCAGATTAATTGATTAAATTAACTAACCTAGTTCGAGCTCTCCCAAGCTCTACCAAATCGCGACTTTGGTTTTTTGTTCAAATGGTTTTAAAATTTGGAGTCGCCACTAATCATTTTTGGTAGGTTGATTAGAAACCTAAGTAAATTAGCGGGAGAACTAAATTACTTCTACGAACCAGAGATTATGAGTTCGGGGACTTGGTTACATTAGTTAATTAAAATTAATGCCCTTTCGGTACCTTAATTTCATGGATATCCTATTTTGGCAACTCAGGCTTGGTTTATTCCTAAAGTTCTAGTGGAGTGTTCTCTTTTTGTATTTTTACTTTTTTAAATGGAATATACGTGAGTGACATTTTTTTGGCATTTTCAAAATATTAAGTATTTCCCTAAAGCTGAAAAAGGGAGTGAGTTAACGACTTCTGTGCAGTGCTGCGTGCTACTCATTTTGAGGTTTAGTGATTCAAAAATTAAATTACAAGAAGTAAATAACAATAAATAAAGACCACCAATGGATAGCTCAACCTTGGCTTGGCCTTCTCCTTTGGGATTTAAGGTGCATGAATTTAAATTGCAGAAATTTAAAATGACCTCCAGTGAGCGGGCTCTGCCCTTCACATTTTGGGGTTTAAATTCTTTAAAATAAAACGAATTGATTTGACAATTCGGGCTGAAATCCATCGACGGATCAATTGAAAATTTAATGGGCACTCAAGAGCTTGTCAGCGCCAATTTTACACGTCCATGGGATTTACCGTTGACTTGGAGTTGTCCTTTGCCTGACATAAAAATATGGAGAAATGGAGCAAATATGATTTAATTCACATTAAAAATTAGAACAATGAAAGAGGCACTTAGCTTCAATAGCATTATGACAAGTGCTTGATGGATATAATTGGTTCCTGCCTGAAATCAAATATGGGGAAATGGGAGAAGAGTAGAAAATTTGAGCTAGTTTATACTAAAAAATAAAGAGAGTAGAGGGACACTTAGCTTCAAATCTGGGATGAATTCTTGATTTATGTTGATCGATGAAGAAATTGATGATGATAACCCTCCAGGTTTAAACTCCCATTATCTTCAAAATTCTCTCTCTCTTTTTGGTATTTTCTTTCTCTCAAATTTTTCTTCAATCTCCCAAAACCCTCTCAAACATCCAAAATTTTCTCTCCTAAAAAAATTCCCCTCTCAAGCTCATTTCTTCCTCCTTTTATAAACCACTCATCTAATCCCCATTCTAATTTTTCCACTAACTCTATCTCCCATTCTAATTTCTCCACTAACTCTTCTTCATTTTTATCTTCCCTTCTCCATCTCTATCTCACATTCTAATTTCTCCACTAACTCTTCTTCATATTCATCTTCCTTTCTCCATATCTATCTCCAATTCTACTAACTCTTCTTCATCTCCATCTTCCCTTCTCTATTCTCATCTTATTTTCTTTATCTTTTCTTCTCCATCTCCTCTTCTCCATCTTCCCATCTTCATCTCCTCTTCTTCATCTTCCCATCTTCTCCATCTTCCCTTCTCTATTCTAATTTCTCCACTAACTCTTCTTTTTGTTATTTACAAAATAATCCCTCAAGTGTTAGGTATTTGTACTCTAGTCCATGAGATTTTAATTATTTGCAATTCAGTCCCTGGAGAAATATTTCTTTAAGTCCAAATCTCCTCACAATTTTCGACACACCTATCGCATGTTGAATTTAAGCTCATTTCTTACTATTGAAAATAATGCAAAATTTAATTAAAGCCCTGTTTGTAAAATTGAGTCATTCTGGGTATAATTGGGCCAAGATGAGAATTTAGAATATTAAAGAACAATGTCACAACTCCTAAAAGTGAAAAATGAAAATAAATTGACTCAAATTGAATTTTTTTAGGCCCGATTCGAGATTATGCTCGTGAAGGAATACACGACCCCGAATTAAAGTTTTTAAATTTACGATGGCCAACATGAAAAGGGATTTAAAAGAAAAATATTGACTATTTTTATGTATTTTTGTGGTCTCAAATGCTATTATTTATGAAATATTTTCCTAATTTCTAAAAAATATATTTAAAAAAAACAAAAAATACGAAAAATTATTTTTTGCTCAAAAATGGTTGTCTAAGCTTGGCCAAAGCTTCCAAAGTTAATTTTGCAATTTGCTCATTTTTTCTTGATTTTTTTATGAATTTTCGAAAATAAAAATATCGGAAAATACTGAAAATACGAAAAATCATTTTTTGCTCAAAATTGGTTCCCTAGGTTTGGCCAAGGTCCCCAAAGTTGATTTTTTAATTTCATGAATTTTTATGGATTTTCTATTAATTTTTGAAAATAAAAAAAATAATTAAAAATTAGGTGTCAACAACACCATATAACTAGTGTGATGTTATCATGCCCCGAACCTCCATGAGCGCGTGACATCTACACAACAACGGTCGATACATGCGATATCCCAAGACTGTCGCCGACCCAGAAACCTTAATATCCAAATTAATGCTAGCGAAAGCGATATCTTATCCTTGACAACGAATGAACAAGGACTAGCGTAACCACAACACCTCATATATTACATAATCTTAGCTCCATATTACACTTGAATATCAACTTTACAAAGATTAACGACGACAACAACCCAAGGTGACCACATTTATCAGCAACCATCGATTCACCATTAATTGTCCTTGCAACTAGATATCAAATCTTGTGGTATCCCTACCATTCTTATGATCTAGGGTCTGAAAAATAAGGGTAATCAACTGTGAAAAAAAATCTCAGCAAGCTACCCTCTAAATCCCTTCTCAGAATACCAGATACCTTCAGACCCAACTTCACACATCATCCAAGCACTCAAAGCACAGAGTCAAAATTCTCAAATATTATTTTGAAGAAAACACGGGCCCCAAATATTTGAAATAATAATATAAAATATTGCTCGGGGCCTATTTTGCATAAAATGCTCCAAAAACCTATTTTTCGGTACTCGATTCGCACGAGACCCATAAAACTTGTCACTTTCAAATCAAAATTAAATTGGGTAGCACGGTAGCGACCGAAAAGGCACGACGAATTTCGATGGATTTCATTTAAACCAAGGCTAATCAAGGGCCGAACGGGGTGGTTCTCAAGCTGAAAATTAATATTTTCACATGAAAATGAGCTGTAGGGATTGCTGGGGTCAACATATATCAATATGAGCCCTAGATCAAATTCGAGTAGCAGAAAACCGGTTCGTCGACTGAAACAGCAAAGCAGATTTGGAAAGTCAAACGATCATTAATCAAAGTGATTCAAAGTTCTGTGAACTCACCTTGGATAGGAGTATAAAATATCCAAAAATCATGAAAATCCAATAGTTAGATTTCCATCGGCGGCCGATTGAAGTTGGCAGCAGAAAATTGGAACCAGCAAAGAGAGGGAGAGAAAATCCGAAAATTTGAGAGAGAGAGAGAGAGAGAGAGAGAGAGAGAGAGAGAGAGAGAGAGAGATTCTAGTGATGAGAGAGAGAGTAGATATTATTTTTAGGGTTAATAATTAAAATTACTATTTATCGAAAGCGATTTAAAGCTGAACGAATTGACTGATTTCTGAGCTATCAGTGAATTTTCGGATTGATAGAGCTTGGGCATTAGTAATTTCGATCAAAGCTGGTCAAAAATATAATTAACGAGACATTTCTCAAAATTCATGAAATTTCAAGACCGGTAGGGGCTCAATCGATGCTGATTTGGCTTAATCGTGATCGGAAAATAACTCGAAATACCACCGAACAAATTTTCTAGCCTCACTAAAATTACTAACACTCTCTAGCCACCGATTCTAGCACAAAGCGGGAGCGAGATGGTAATTTTCAATTATTCCCTTCACGCCTTTCAAGGCGATGTTCAAATTTTGTCTCTTCATCCTTGAAAATCTAATATTATTTATCTAACATACAACCGAAATTCGGGATGTCACAGGTGTGGAGTAATTAATAGTCATGATTGACCAATACCTTATTAATTCAAATTTTTAAGTGAAGGTGGCCATTACTGGATATATTGACAGGATTTGGACTCGAGGCTTTCTTTAACGATCTTCCCAACAGAAGGTGCCAACCACTATTGCGTTAACCCAACAATCTTGACCTATTTTATAAGCAAACCTTTATAAGACTCCTAATAGAAAAATGACTTTAAATGAGAAATTACAAATATATATATATATATATATATATATACACACACATTAAGTCCTAGAAGATGTTAGATAACTAAATTAAGTAAAGAAACGATTGGTGTGGAAGTTGGGAAATTCTTGTCCTACATCAATTGATCAGGAGTGTTTACCAAGTCTTAGGCTCTGTTTGCTTTGCAAAAAATAAGTTATTTCTGAAAAATATTTTCCAAGAAGTCGTTTTTCATTAAAACAATAATATTTTTTAGTATTCAACCAAAACCCAAAAATAAACTAAAAAAAATTTCTGTCGTTCAATATAGATTTAGATTTGATTTTCCTCCATCCAGTCTTTTTTATTATTTTTAATTTTACATTTATATACTTTTATTTTCATCTTTTGTAGGACATTCAAAATTCTTATTTTTTAAAATTTCTAATTTTTCTCTTTTCTCTTTTCTTTTCTCTTCATTTTTCCCTTCTTCTTCACCTGATCGCCAGCCACGGGGACAACCCACGAGGTTCGGCCTCACTCACTTATGGCCAGTCGCCAACCGAAGGAGAAGGGAAAAAATGAAAATAACAAAGTAAAATTTTGATTAAAAAAAATAGAAAAAAGCAATAAAAAATAATTAAAAAAAAGAAATGTGGAGTTGAGGAAAACAAGTTAAGGGAAAAACATTTTCCTCTTTTTAAAAAGAGAAAATCATTTTCCTAACTTTGAAAGGTACTTTTTCCATGAGAGGAAAATATTTTCCTTAACTAATTTATCTTCTATGAAATGAATACTGAAAAATCTGAAAAACATTTTCCTGAAAGTTATTTTTCGTAAAATGAACGGAGTCTCACATACTAAATAATGTGTAAAGTTCCTATTGGATAAGCAAGTGAAATAAATATCTTGCTCAGGCCTCACACATATCCCGCTAACCTTTTAACCATTTTCACCTAGCTTCGAATGTTCCTAATTTAGATAATTTTATAAGAAAATTTGACTATCCCTGGCACTTCACTTTCTCAGTACATTCTTTCACGTAATCCTAACGGTATACTAACGGTAAGAGTAAGAGTAAGACTAATTTTACTTAGACACACCTCATGATCATCAATTTACGGATAATCAATGCTCGGAAATGGATCAAATCAGATAATGACTTTTACACTTTACAACTCGCAATGGGGTTTTCCAACTTTAGATAAAAGTAAGTGCCAATTAGATTTAAATGATGGTTTTGGGATCTTGATTATTGTTCTTTATATAAAAAGAATATCGTGATATTGATGCAGCCCACGTGGAAGTCCATCTTGCCGACATGGACCTTAGTAGGAAGGCCCCACCACATCACACCACATCACCAACTGTTTCTGTTAAGAGATGGTTAAAGAGAAGTGCCAAAGACAAAAAGAGGTAACTTTTTTTATCCAAAAAGTGGCTTCTTTTTCAATATCTTGCTTTTGGGGTCTAACGATAAGCTACCTTAGAGTCCACAGATTCAAATTCCCAAGGCAATGGAGATAAAAAAGGCTGAACACATGGAACGTTGGAGACTCATCAAGACATGGAATTGGGATCGAGCTTTGAAATCTGAAGATATAGTTTGGAGTACTGCCCAATAAAGCAAAAGATACAGCCAAGTGTTGGCAGCAATTGGATGGTTTTGCCGACTATTTTTATACTTCTGAGATAAGGTCAAGATGAGCCTGGTGATCATGCTGTAATGATTGGTGATGGCGGCTATGATGGTGATGATGATGAAAGCGACGTGTTGTGAATCTTGAATGACTAGATGAATTCGATGGCACCGACTAGGAATGGATAAATCGAGAAGGGCTATCTTTGTGATCAGAACATGTAGCTTTGTTTGGCGCATAGCGTGAAGGAGATTGCCACAAACCTAGTTTTGACATGTAATAACGTCGTGGAGTTTGCATAAACTAGAAAACCCTAGACTAATATATTTGCTCATTTTACCTATGATTTGAATTGATTCTTTGATGTGTATTTGAGCGTGACATATCAGTTGGGGCTTTTTCTCAGTTGAATTCAAATAGCTCAATTGAATTCACTCATTCATAAACAAAAAGATAATCTTAGTAAGTCAAATATATTATGTCGAACTTGATCACATTAATCCAATCAACTAAATCCTCGTGTTTTCCTTTTTATAGTTCTTATCTAATCATTACAACCTAGTATCTAAGGGCGTGATTTTGAATACATGAAACGTGATCTATCTATGCACTTTGGCTCATGTACAAAGACATGCGGAGAAGCGAAAGTGACTCAGCACATTTCAATGCAATGGCGTACAAAAAATAATGAAATATCCTATCGATAATTGATATAGCACAATGGTCGTTGCCTCTATCATTTGGATAAGTTAAAAAAATATAAAGAGACTATAACTACATAAAAGGAGAAAAATATTGCGGCCTTTTCACCAGCACACACATTTAGAGTCTCCCTGTTAAAGTATCTCAAATCGTTTATCTATGGGATCGATATGTTATCTATATACACATGTAATCTCTCTTCATCTACCCAATTTATTTTGTGGGCGAGTCTCCCTTTCGTCAAGTTGCATGCGTTTGTGAGAGGAATTGCATAAGACTTTGCATGAGGTAGATGTACGTGAATGTATACCTTCTCAATGAGTTTTGAAATTTTAGATTAACTAAACCACTTTTGAGGAAAAGACCACTCGATGGATTTCTAAAGTTACACCAATGTCTAAACTTTTGGACTCGACAGCGACCTAAATCATACAATTATCTCACTTGTGCAAAGTTTGGACAACCCCCCCCCCAAAAAAAAAAAGAAAAAAGAAAAAATGGCTCTTGGCATTAATAATCTCGGACTTCATATATTATAATAGTAAAACAGTATCAAGTGGGTTCGGGAGGCCACTATGAACGCGCAAGGGTATTCATCAAGCCTCGTATTCGCTTTTGAGATATATTTTCCGATCATTATTTAAAGGGAAAGATTAAAAAAATAATAGATAGAGTGATGATAAATTAGTGAGAGAATGTGATTTAAAGAGGATTACAGAAAGTAATAATATCTTTTAACGTGTGTGCTGATATCTGTTAAGCTTTTTCGATTCGAGCTACTTTGATGATTGGTACTCTTTAGATGATAACACTATTTTTCTTTTAATATTTCACATGAGAAGATCTCAAAGTACACTTTTAAGACCTCCTTCGTTCTCCAGTGACCAAATTGCCAATTAACTATTGAACATAAGAGTTCGAATTTTCTTTCTCTTCAAAAGGACATTCTTTGTGTTAGGACTTAGGAATCAACATACAACCATAATGAAATAGAATGTAAAAGTGAAAAATAGAAATTAAGATATAAGGTTTATCCTGATTCACCCCTTAAACTAGGGCTTTATCCAGCAGATAATTCACTATGATTAACACATCATACCTTTTTGTTATATCACTCAATTATAGCAAATGAAATGATATATAGTAATATGAACCACAACGAAATAGAGCAGGACCCCGTGCTTTCTTGTCAATAAGAAATATGAACCACACTCCAATACTTCATTTTGTAGTGGCCAAATTGTCAATTTATTATAGAACAAGAGAGCTCAAAAGTTAGTTCTATGTGAACTTGAGACGATAATCTTCCGAGCTGGAAGAACTTTGGAAAGAGAAACGAACAAAAACAACTTCCAAGCTATGTTCCTAAATTATTTTGGATGAGGCAATTGAATGTAATGGTTCTTCTTTCAAGCACTTTAATTAACATTGATACATGTGGAGAGTCAGTGAATAAAGTGACCCTCATGATTGGAGTAATCCCGCAATCTTAGGAGAATTATGCTTTATCCTATGATAATTCATACGACTAGACAGAACAAACTCCATGTGTGGAATGATTCATTTACTTATAGAAAAGTAAACGGGCATGTGAAGAATTACGGAAAATATCTTTTTGATGAGATGGGATTTTCACCTTTGCTAATGCTGTGAAATAACAAAGAAACAGACGGACCGTGCAATTCTACATCAAATGCGAGAGGACGAAATAATTAGAGAAGTCAATAAGAAACAATAATGACACGAGATTCATGTGGTTAAGTATAACTATTGCTTCCTACTCCGTAAGAAGAGTTAGCTGAAAAGAATATGCCAATCAAACAAAGAATTCAAAGTCACAATCGAATTGTTTAATTGCTCATATGTTTTCCAGAAACCGTTAGCCAACTCAGAAAATGACATGGCAAAAGGATACCAAAAGTGTCAAAACTTGTGTATAGCACTCACTTTAGTGCTAATTTTTTTATTTTCGGATTACTCAAGTGCTAACTTTTTAAAAAAATGATCACTAAAATGTCAATTCTAGTCGATTTGGACTAAATTTTGACTTTGTATTTTTTTTTATTAATATCTGAAGCCAACATGGCTACCGAAGATCTAGTTAGCAATAAAAAAAGCTGAAATTTTAAAAAATAAAAACAAATAAAAATACAAACGTAATTAGATCAAACAATAAAAAGCTAAAAATTCACAAAATTTTATTTGAATTAAATTTAAAAATATGCTAAATTTTTTTTTAAAAGAACAAATGAGAACCAATTGGAGAGGGCTTGCACAGCCCTCGTGGTCGTTAAGCCCCAACCAATCACTAGCAACACCCATTGACCGCAATCAAGTACATGTATGCCCTTACCCAGATCTGGGTGGGGTTCACAGCCCTCCCCAAAGATCTAGCAAGGGTTGTGACCCTCCCGAAGATCTGGAAAGGGTTACCGGCTCTCAACCAAACCTAGATGAGGACCTATAGTATGTCGCCTATGGTTGGCAAGGATCATCGGCCCCTAACAAAGCCCGACGAGCCTTGCCTGCCATCTCCCACCCAAGCCCTCGCTACCTAGTTCTCCAACCCCCCCCCCCCCCCCCCCCCCAACTCTCTCTCTCTCTCTCTCAAAACAAAAAGTTAGAAGTAAATTTTGTATCAAATTTGTTTTTCAAAAATTAGTTTTTAGCTAATTTTTATATTTTTAGCTTATTTTTAGAGTTAGAAGTCCATGTGGAACCCCATGTGGACTAAACTTCTTAACAAATATGTCACGTCATATTAGAAATTTAACTATAAGTTTCACATAATCAATTTGGCCAAAATTTCTTCGATTTGGCACTTAAATGAGCCGGCAAAAAGTTTGGGCATTAACGTGAGGGTTGTACATAAGTTTTGGCACTTCTTATACCCTTTGCCCCATGCCCAAACATAATTTTGAGTTGTTGTCTGGCAGACATGCCTAAGCGTGGCCAGACTACCGGACTAGCATTGCTTCAAGGGCACTTCCCGTGCATTTATTCTCATCCTAAAGGACGATTGAACTTTACCAAACTTCTCTCTCATAGTTCACTTACTTTTAGGCTTCAATCCATACTCCAAAACATTACATTTGGCATGAAATTGAGTCACAAAAATAAGAATTCTCCAAATTTTCTCGATATTTGCAACAAAGAAACAATGCTTGTTATCGACACTGGCTCCAATGCCTTAACAGGCACTCATTCTCAGCAGACCTTAATTGAGCTCTACCAAGCTAGCTTCATCAAAGGAGCAGGCTTCGTCAAAATGTCTACCAGGTTCTTTATTGTTGCAATCTTCCTCACAACACCTTACCATCAACCTTCACATTTCATATGAAATGTTCAATTACAAATGCATGGAGGAATCTAGGTGGACACTAGAACCAATCTTGGACCCCATAAAAGGGTACGTTCTAGGGTTATAGGACATGCTTCAAGCTCAAAAAATTTGGAGAATTAGTTCAAACCGGTAGATTTCAAGTGAAACCTAGATCGATCCTGAAATCTCTCACCGTTAATAACAACCGGAGGAAGAGAATAGGACAAAAGGAAAATGAAACCCTAAAGGAAAGAGACAACTATAAAAGGATGTATTTGTCACTTTGTATAAAGAAACATACGTAGTTTCATTCCAAATTGGGATGGAAATAACCCAGTTCTTTACGTTATTGTTCGATGCTTTCCTATAGCACAATGTATATCGATACGCGTTATTTCTCTGTTTTGTATGTATAGCTGGTGACTATCGACCGTTCGTGATGGACAAAATTAAATTGAGTGGTCACCACAAACTTCAATAAAACTGAAAGCCGTCTATTTTATTTTCCTAAAGAAAACTACATGATTCAAGAATGAAACAAAAGCACAAGTCATGTTAAGCACCTTGCGCACCTTGGCAGCTCTTTCCACTGATGATGATATAATCGAGTCGAATGGACTCGAGACCCAATTATATTAGAGTCGAGACTCAACATGCATTTGGAATTCGATGAAACTTGATTTTTTAAGATCGAACTTGATTTCATCTTATTCAAGTTGTCAAAAGACATGACTTAAATTCCATCTTAAGCTTACACTCAAGCTTGATTTCTGAAAGTATACTAAAATTAAAGAACTAATAAATTTACAGATTGATTTGCATTTGCAATTCAAATTACTTATTGTTAAACTTATGTACTTTCTTTTGTGTCAAAAAATACATGCACTTGATTAGGCGCCCAAGCTACTCGAGTCTAGTATTTCAAATGCAAGTTCAATTTGATTTGAGTACCAGAGCTATTCAAATCCTGCTCCAACTTCAAAAGAATCAAGCTCAGTACATCTATGAGTCAAGACATACAAACTCATACATATATACATATATATATCCCCACTTCCCACCATAAGCAGAAATTGATCCTGTTCGAACTCCCGAATAATCATGAGTGTAGGAACCTACTAATATCCTGATGAGTAGAAACGGGTTTGCTTCACGACATAGTATATCCGACAATGTATTGCATTTTCCGCCTGTATATAATCATACTGAAATAAGTGTTTTCGATAATACTAGATAAGTAGACTCATTTGAAATAGGGAAATTAGTTGATAATGATTCAAATGGTCTGTGAACTTTAACCCAACATGCAATGTGATTATAAACTTTTAACTTGTTCAATATGACTTTTGAACTTTTGGGGTATTTTTAATTTAGTTTCTGAAATATATGAAAATATTTAAATGCACCATTCAATTAATTCAATATCAAGGACAAATTCGAACATTTTTCATATAGTCTAGAGATTGAGTTGAACATATAATAAAATTTCATAAATTATATTGAGCAAATTAAAAATTTCAAAGTTACATTGCATATTGGACTAAAACTTGAGGACCGCATTAAAAAAAATTACAAATTTAAAGATCACATTATATATTATAATAAAATTTAAAAATTATTTATGTCATTTTTTTTTCATTAATTTTTTTTAAAAGAACTCGGGAGGCAGCTCGAAAAAAGTACTTGAGGGTTTCTCTGGTTCCCACGAGCGAGGGTAAGATTCCCGGATTCCGCCGACCATCTTTGAGGCCCGTTGGCGAGCATCTGGCTGATGTTGGGCCCCACGGATGGCCGGAAATGGCATCGTCTTGCGCCACGTGTCGAAGGCAGCGCGAATTACGCTCCTCGCCCACACGTGTGGTGTGGCCTCGCTGTGGGACAACAACGTGCGTGGCTTCGGTTCCCACCGTGTTGGACATTGCTTGGTCAGAGGACTGGCGGTTTAACCCCGACACGTCGCTCGAGATTCAGCCAATGTGATTCGACAGGAGATATGTGGAGGTGCGTTATTAGTCAGACGGCAAAAGCCTTGTCGAATTACTATTTAATTACTCATTTCCATCATTTGATTAAAAAGGCCGGTTTAGCAGGGCATCCAAGATTAGGGGATAAGTTCAGGATAATTATCCAAAAAAGTTTCAAATTTATTTTAGGGCCTCAATCCAGTCATTAACATTTGAATTGCATTAATTTAGTCCAAAATTTTGGGACAGTTTAATCTTAACTTTTTTAGTTATATCAATTTAATCCAAAATATATTATGTAGATAATTTGCTAAGATGATTACATTGACAGATTATCAATAAATTTAAGATTAAATTGATAAATTATTAAAAGAATTATGACTGAATTGACACAATTGAAATATTTATGACTAGATTGATAAATAGTAAAAAAAAATTTAGGAATGAATTGATTACCGTATGATAAATTTATGACTTTTTAGATAATTATCCTAGACAAGTATTGAAATTGATGGTTGATTTCAACATCTTAGATGACTAGCAGAACATTAATTATGTAGTTATCAACCAAACTTTTGAGACGTCAGGTGGGCCACTTTACTTTTGAAGAGAGATGTTGCCAAGATCGCAAGCTAGAATAGCAAAATTGTTTACACCTAAGGTCGCGAGCTATGACGGTTGATCACTGAATTAGTCTTCACTAACAAGCATATGCCAAGAAATCTATTTGCTCTTTGACAGTATAATATTTATCCTTGTTTTGATGATGTATCTTGTTATATGGAACTTATTTTATTTTGAAGCTGTCTGGGAATTATTCGGTTTTTTTTTTTTTTGATAACCGGGGTGTCCAGCCGTGCCAGCAAGCTGACGCTCAAACCGACGGCGACCGACTAATCCCCGGGGAGGCACCGCAGGACCCCACCACCATAGTACTCTGGGTAAGACACCAGTGAATGTGGGCGAGTAAGTTTCGATCCCAGGACCGCGAGTACTACTCAGCGGGGTCCGAGAAATCTACTCCTTACCACGCGACCACCTGATGGGCGGATTATTCAGTTTGTTTGTCTCTTGTTTTTTTGCGAAAATGAATGAAATGTTATTTTGACCAAAAAAGAAAAAGTCGCGAGCTATGAGAAGATTTGCGAAGTGTTCCATAGATGAGATACACCCCTTACATTCGCATAATTTTGAGTTCTCTTTTGAGGGGTTTGGTTGGATGGATTGAACGATATATGGTATCAACCTTATGCTGAAGAAACTGAAGAGTCGTGATTTCCAAATCTCCATGTCATTAATGCATTTTCTTTCTAGTTCCTACTATTTTAATTACTTTCTAGTTTTCATGACTTTAATAGTTGTGTAGTTCCCATGTCTTTAATACTCAGTTTATTTCCTATGTATTAGTTATTCTATTAATAGAGGAGAGTTCCCAAATGTAAGGTACACTATTTCTAACAATTTCATCTCAACATGATATCAAAGCTTATCTAAGGTTCACCTTGGCTCTTTCAATCCCATCTTTTCTTTTTTCTTTTTTTTTTCTTTTTTACATAGGTGGTCGGAATAGCCTTCTACAGTCCCGCTGCAACCATTGCCTCAAGAAGAAGAAGCTGTGGATGAAGCTTCTCCTCCTCCTCCTTTTCACTTCTCTTTGTGCTTATGTATATGTCTCTCTCACTCCTCTTCCTTCCACCTTCGCCTACAATACATTCTTTTCTCTCCCAACTATTTTTCTCAGCTTTAACTTTAGGTTCATTTCTTAGCGCGCGCGCTCTCTCTCTTTTCTCTTGCCTTTTCTGAGAGACACTTGAAATAAATAAATAAATAAATAAAGGACAGAGTTACATCACTTTAAGAAAGTCCCAAATCTTCTCTGCCTCTCCTCACTTGAAGAAAAAAGTTTCAAATATCTTCTCTGTCTCTCGTCACTTGAAGAAAAAGGTTTCAAACTTTCTACTAAAAAAGCTCCCAATTCCGCTATAGAAATAATCATAACTGACCAATAGCTCATGCTCTCACCAAAAATCTTCTTACAACACATTTTGAACTTTCACAAGACAAGTTGAAAATTCACGGTCTCAACTTTTCAATTTGCAGGGGTATATCAACCGTATCAAGCTGAAGAAATTGAAAAGTGAAGATTTCGAGTCTCCATGTCATTAATTTATTTTACAGTTCCTAGAACTTTAATTACTTTCTAGTTCCCGTGACTTTAATAGTTGTGTAGTTTCATTGTCTTTAATAGTTAGTTTATTTCTATATGCATTAGTTCTTCTATAAATAGAGAAGGGCTCTCGAGCACATTTGGGAGAAGTGCGAAATTATCGGAGCTACCTCTTGAATTAACAAGGACCAATTCTGTAGGCCCAACATTGACAAGGACATTGATACTTTAGACGGGGGAAATTCGTGATACTTCATTCTCACGAGAAGACTAATGAATGGATTTATACACTAGTCTCACCATCAAATGACCATCACTTTCAGAATTCCTTTCAAAATTTTGTTCATGTGGATCAAGTTGTATCGTCACAAAAAATATCATGTAGTATACACATTTACCTATTCTACACTAGGACTGTAAGTAAGGCTACACAGGAGCTACTCCAGTTTGACTCCCAAATACATCAACTCGACTGGATTAGTTCTTTTCAAGTTCGAGTAACACGATCACTTAATTTTATTACGGCTTGACTAAGTAGCTCACGAGTGCAATCAAGTATGAATAATTATGTTTTGATTGTATAAACATCCATCAACAAGGGTAAATACTATTAATTTTTCAATTACAGTGCATTTTTGAAATTCAAAGTCAGTTTCAAAGTTTAGATTGAATTGTGTCAACTTGGTTGCCCCCCTATTCCTCACCTTGGAAAGTCCTTATTGTGAAGTTTACGGCGGAGTTACCTTAGATTACGAGGGGCATGGTTCGTCATTGTAGCAGGTTCTGGAATGGCTCATTTTGTTCTTTGCATATATGCATTTAGAGACTCTGATTTTATACTTCATTCCATATTTTGTTCGATTATACTGACTTAATTTAAGTCTTATCATCCAAAGAAGTAAATTAATTAATTATCACTTTCTATTGTTGTATAATTTTGTTGAGAGTAATATCGAATAGAGCTTGTAAAAGAAATCCAATCCAAATAAGTTTCCTTATTTTAGTGGTTTCCTAATTCAAGTGGTTTTCCTAAAATGAGTTTTGTATTTTAGATCCGGATGTATAAGAGGTAAGTTTTGGTTTTCGCCCACATAGATAACAGAGGAGATTTTGGCCACAACAATCAATTGCCCAGTGTGCTCGTGATTTGCATCACAATGAATTTGTAAGTATGATCGCGTGCTCCTCTTCATGGTGTGGCTCACCGACCAATTCACATAAATTTAGTGCCTAATTTTTTTTTGTTCTGGTTATTGTGGTTTGATCGCTTATTTTTTTGTGTTAAATCTTGTTATAACACACTTGAGAAATTGGCATGATTGATGACTTACTTCTCGCACAAGCTATCGCTCAAATAGTTCTTTGAAAAATATTTAAGTGATGAGTGGACTCTGCATGGATGCTGAGAGGCGCACCAATAAGATCCTTACATCTGATTTTCCATTCGGCTAAAGTCTTGCAGTGTATGTAGGAGGGTTCATGCATCAAATCAGGGATAGGGACAGTCCACCTAATTAAATTCTTTGGGGCATTTTTTCTGGGGTGTTCCCCGAGGAAAAATATTAATGAAGGGAAGGCCCTTAGTGAGTTCTCCACCAACACATTTATTTCTTGGTTGTGACATAAATTAATGGAGTCGCTCCATAAGTTGTTTGGAAAAAAAGATATTCAGATATCGATGATGGAAAGGATCGTGTTAACCAACGTCTCAGAGGAACTTGTTATGATATCCGACACCCGTATTGTCTTCATGCCATGTGGAAAAATGCTCTAAAAAGTGAAATTTTCCAAATTAAGCATGCTCAACAGGTGCTTCACAGACAATTAGGAGAATTATTTTTACACAAGAGTATTAATTTCAAGATATATGTAAAATAAATTGGTTACGAGAGTTTAATCTTACTAGGGTTAGTTACACGTCAGCACCATAAGATAACAATAGTTAACGTTATTTGTTTTTTCGATTTCATTGTTCACAACAGCACCATTAAATAGCCTCGCTTTTACCGGCATACTGCTACTTTACGACTGAAGATAGGCAATGAAGTTAAGATCTGAAAAAGAGTATGGATTCTTTATTTCATGCCAATAAGCATATCTGTTGTCTGATTTATAAATTTTAGTAAAATGCCTACTATAAATATCTCTGCTTTGATGGATTCTCATGTACTAGGAAAGTGTACTAAACATCCAGATGATGTGTCGTAATCAGTTGTTAATTAAATCAAACATCGATTCTTTTCCTTGAAATGATATCCTTCTGATTATTATGCGAGGTAAGATATTATTCAATAAAAAACTTCCGATAAGGGTTTAGCATCGTTATTGTTAGGAATATGTCTTGAGAGTAGAATTCCTGCTTTGAGTAGATTTTCTAAAAGGGGTTTCTATTTTGGAGATCAATGTTATAAGATAAAATTCTACTCTGATAGTAGATTCAGCAAGTTAAATAAGAAGAGTATCAAATTTTTTCTCTATGAGTTTTCTAAGTAAGTTCTCTATGAGGAGATAACACTTGTAAGTTTGCCTTTGATGTAATTGGGGAGGGGCAGGGAGGAAACACTTGAGCGGTTATAAACGCTGTATTTTCCAGATTTATAGAGGAGTTCTTAGTAGCTACCTCTCCCTACGAAGTAGGTATCTACACATTGACCAAACCATGTAGTTCTCAAATATTCTATATCATTCTCATTGATTTATCTAGAAATTTATTCTTTTCACATCTAACTTAAATTTCAAGATTCATTATTTTTCGAGATATTTTCACAATAATTTTATCAGATTTAAGGTTGTATTTAAGAGTTAATTTGGGATTTTTGCTTGTCTAATCACTATTAGGAGTTTCTGTTATTCCAATTATGTTTAGAGTGAAAGTAGAGATTGACATGATATCGATGGAAGAAGCTAAAGAAGTGGTGTGGTATAATAACTAGGTCAGCATGTTAACATTATACATCAGGGTGATGTGGTGTTCAATGCAAATCAAAGATACTGGGGGCTTGAGTTCATTTATGACTGAAATTTAGTGTGTTAGACTTAGCAGTCAAGAGAGGATGTGACCTTGAAGATGCTTCTTGTGATGGAGAATCCTACATATATGTGGACTGAGTTCATTCCTTTAGACAAGTCTAAGCTCGAATTAGGCTTGATAGATGTGTCTAATGCTTGAGTGCCTATCGGGCCATTGAGAGAGCCGATATGATAATGAGCACTAAAATGTGGCTCAAATGGTAGCCAAGGTAGAGATTGCCTACAATTGGTTTCCAATTTGAATAGGAATATGTATATGATAAAATTATAACTAGATATTAGATACAACAATGCAAACACAATGAGTCTCATATTTTCTCTATCTGAGTTTTCTAAGTGAGTTCTTATGAGAGATGGTCATATAACACTTGTGAGTTTGCTTTGGGTGAAATTGGGGGTTGAAAAACGCTTTAGAAATTGTAAGTTCTGCACTTTCTAGATTTATATTAGATTTCTTGACAGTTGGCTCTTCATGTGGAGTTGGTACTGGCACTCGATCTAAACCACGTAAACTTTTGGTGTTCTCAATTGCTCATCTGAAAATTTCTTCTTTCCGTGTTTCATTTGAATTGCAAGATTCATTCGCTTCCGTGTTATTTTCACAACAGGTAGTACTACTTTTTTACATGGTTCTATATTAGCACCAAAAATGATATTTTTGTGATGATTTTGTAGATTAAGTGCATGATGAAAACTTAACTTTCCATGCATGTCACTAAGTACTCAATTTTTATTTGCGGCCAATGCTCAACCCCTGCCATAGGAGAAGATAGGCAAACTATGCTCCGAATATAATTTAAAAACATATATTCACAGGATTGGCAGCGGTGTCGAGCCTTCCAATAGGCTAGAATATAGGGAAAATCTCAAGAAATTCAGTTTCGTTGTGTTTGGTGCCTAGAGCAACGAAATTAGCTTTCATCACCGTGGCTCAACTAAGGCTAAGAAACTAATGCAGATAAATTTTGTGCCAATAGGTTAAGGTGACGAGCTAAGTGACCTATTTTTTTTTTTTGTCAAAAAGGACGATTATATAGCTGAAATTACGAACTGTTCAAACAACAAGAACTAAGAGATGAGACATCTAAACAAAGTAGGTTCCATAGCGGGGGCGGAGGCAAAGAAACCCACCCCGACGGAAGGCTATTGGAGTGCTGGTGCTTAGCTAACCAATCAGCAACTGCATTTGTGCTTCTAGTGCAATGGACCACCGAAATAAAAGGCAAGCAGGCCAAGATCTCTTGGGCTTCAAGGACGGAGACTTCAGCCTCCCAACACTCGGTCTCGCCGTTGACTGCTTTAACCAAAGTACTTGAGTCAGATTCTATCAAGATTTGCTTGTCCTTCTCTCTCTACGACTCCAGAAGCTTCAGTCCACGAACCAGAGCTTGTGCTTCCGCCTGCAGTGGTGATAAAGCTCGGATCTTTTCCGTGAAGCCGTCAAGAGGAACGCCTGCTGAGTCCCGAAGTATACCGGCGATGGCACCACCGAAGGAGTCTCTGCTAAATGAAGCGTCGACATTCATCTTCAGATCTGGCTGCGGCGGGGGGCTCCAATTGAGAGGTAAACTCAGATCTGGGTCCGTGATGGTCATATTTTTGTTGTTCCATCTATTGTAGCTGCTTAGAAGTGCTTCTGCATCTAGGATTAGATTTTCTGCAACTGGAGCAATGCCTCTGAAAACTGCGTTATTTCTTGATGTCCATATGCACCAAAGGATGGCTGCAACCGAGTCTAGAGAGGGTGAGAGGGTAGGGTCTTCGATAAACTCCTGAAGCCATGCATCCATTCTTGTGCGACTTAGTAGTTGGATTCTTTTGGAGAACTTCGGGTCAAGCCAAATATTGTGAGTCCACGAACAGATTAGGAAAATATGTTATGTAGTTTCCACTTCTCGATTGCACAGATGGCAAAGAGGCTGTGCAATAATTTTTCGCTTCCAAAGGTTTTCCTTTGTGGGCAAAGCATTCTGACAAATACTCCATATGAATATCCTAATCTTTAGGGGGACATGGGCTTTCCAGATTCTGTGCCATAGTCTGCGAGATGGTTGAAAGGAAGTCGAAGCTTAGTGAGGTGAGGATCCAAGCTCTCTGTCCCTGAGGACATTATAGGCACTTTTCACAGTGAAATTTCCAGATATCTTCTCTGTCTAGACTAGCTTGTCTTTTGGGAATGACGTCTTGAGAGGAATGGATAGAATTTCATTGGCAGTTTTTCTATCGAAGAGGCTTCTCACCGTAGGTTCATGCCACTTAGCATCTGGTTTTAGAATCAGGTCTGCTACTCTTTTGGGTTCATGTCTATTCTCTGGACCACTAATAGGGCCTCTCTTCAGCCAATGGTCCTCTCTAATACTCACATTCTCCCCATTGCCAATGCTCCATCTTACTGATCCAGTTAGGATTTCTCTACCATAGAGGATGCTTTGCCATCCCCAGGATGGTCTTGACCCTCTCCCTGCATGTAGGAAAGAGGTATTGGGAAAATACAATCCTTTAAGTACTCTGCTCCATAGATACTCTTGATTATGGCACAGTCTCTACACCTGTTTACTCAACATTGCTCTGTTTGAAGCAGTGAGGTCTTTAAAACCCAAACCCCCGTTGCCCTTTCTTGTTTTCAAGATTTCCCATCGTTTCCAATGTAGTCCAGTTCTGGATTCACTGTTTTTCCACTAGAAGAATGCAATCTTCCTCTCAATTGATCTGCAGATAGAGAGCGGGATCTTAAAAATTGACATCGCGTATTGGGGAATAGCTTGCACCACCAAAATGGTCAAGACTTCCTTTCCTGCCTTAGAAATTAAGTTCTCCTTCCAGCCCTCCAATTTCATGTTGACTCTTGCCAATATCCAAGAAAACATGTGTTTTTTTTATTCTCCCCAATCAGATGGTATTCCCAGGTACTTCCCTGTTTTTTCCATTACAGGGACTCTCAAAACATTTGCAAGACTCTCTTGCGGCTGCTTTGGACAGGCTTGCCCCATGAAAAGGCCCGACTTGTTTCTATTGATTTCTTGGCCCGAAGCGTAACAGTACTAATTTAGAATTAAGGCAAGGTTCTAGCATTCAATCATTTTTTCCCTCTAAGAAGAATATAGAGTCGTCAGCAAAAAAGAGGTGGGATAAGGAAGGGCAAGACTTATTCAGCTTTATTCCTCTGATGGTCCCGTCAGACACAGCCTTCCTCATAAGCATAGAGAGTGTATTTGCCATCAAAATAAACAAGTAAGGTGATAGTGGGTCCCCTTAGCGAAGTCCTCTTGAGGGTTGAAAGTACGGTAAGGGTTCACCGTTGAGTTTAACATTGAAAGTAGATGAAGTGACGCATTTCATCACTCAATTCACCCACCAAAAGCAGAAACCCATTATGAGGAGGCATGCTTCCAGAAAATCCCATTCCACCCTGTCGTAAGCTTTCTGCATATCTAGTTTGAGGATGGCTTGAAATCTTCTTTTCCTCTTTCTGACTCTCAATTGATGCAGTACTTCCTGAACAACAATGATATTATCTTGTATTTGCCTCCCACCCACAAAAGCACTCTGCTCTTCTGCAATTAGATCGGGCAGCCACCGTTTCAGCCTGTTTGCTAAAACTTTAGAGATTACTTTATAAGCAAAATTACAGAGGCTAATTGGTCTGAACTGGTCGAGCCTTTTTGGATTTTTAATTTTGGGAATGAGCGTAATATGTGTTCTATTTAGCTCAGGGTCTATGACTCCATGTTCGAAGAAGTTATTAATCTCCACGAGGAGCCCCATTTTAATCGTCTCCCAATTCTGGTGATAGAAGAGGCCATTCAAGCCATCAGGACCAGGTGCTTTTATAGCGCCCATTCCAAATACAGCCTTATGAATTTCTGATAGAGTGATCTTTGCCGATAATTTTGCATTTGTCTCTCTTGATACCAAAGTAGGGCATTGTTGTAGGATTGTATGGAAATTCCGAGGTCCTGCCGTGGTGTATAGGTTTTTAAAGAAATTAGAGGTCATTTCTTGCAGAGTTAAGGGATTTTTTACCCAAATTTCTTGTCCACATCTTTTCAGCATCGAAATCCTGTTTCGTTGTCTCCTCTGAATAGTTGTGGTATGAAAGAATTTGGTATTTTTGTCACCCCACCTTAGCCAATTGACTCTAGACCTCAACGCCCAATACATCTCCTCCTTTCTCCACTGTTCCTCAATCTGTTTCAGTAACTTCTCACGATTCCTTTTGTTTTGGTGCTGATTTGAATCATTCCATAGCGCTTCCAACTCCTCTTTCAACTGTTGTAGCTTCTGCTGGTTGTTTGGGAAGCACTTTTTGCTCCATTTTTCCTAAGCAGTAGAGACATTTTTGATATTCTGCACTAGCCCCATCCTTGTTCCCTCAGATTTCTCCCAGGAGTCTTTAATAACACGCCCACAATCCTCATTTTCTGCCCAATAAGCTTCATATTTGAAAGTTATGCTCTTTTTAACTCTTTTTGCCGCAGTCGATAAAAGGATAGGATAGTGATCCGAACCAATAGCAGGTAGAGCAAAAGTCTCAGCCATGGGAAAAGCCATTCTCCATTCCAGATCACAGACAGCCCTATGTAGTTGTTTCTTCACGAGCTCCCTTCCATCTCTGTTGTTTGACCAGGTAAATGCACATCCTTTGCTATCTAAATCCATCATTTCACAGCTGTCTAGCTGGTTTTTGAATGACTGCATACGGTAATTATCAGATTCTCTTCTACCCACTTTTTCCCAGTGATAGAGTATTTCATTGAAATCTCCGATCCAAACCCATGGAAGCCTATTCAAAGACTTTAGAAGTTTAATATTATCCCAGACTTTGAGTCTCTCCTTGTAAGTCGCGGGTGCATAAATGAAGGTCACCCTGCATCTTCATATTGAATATCAATAAAATTTTCTGTAGCTGTGAGGATATTCACCCCTGCCTCCTCATTCCAAAATAGAGCCAAACCACCACTAGTTCCTGTAGGATTGATTATAAACTGATGCTGAAACTTGAGTCTCTTTCTAACACGCTGGACAATCGTTTCTTGGTTCTTTGTTTCACATAAAAAAACCAAGTTGGGCTTTTCTTGAGCCATAGTGGCTCTAAGTGCCTGAACTGTTAAGGGGGTGCCCAACCTTTGACAGTTCCAAGCCATAATGCTCATTTGTAACTCGGTGGCTTATTAGGGCAAGCCACCAATGCCCGTATAGATAAGTCCTCGACTGAGGTGATGGGAGTTTCCGTCAAGTTTGACTCCTCCAGTGTAGTGGTATTCAGCATCTGACTATTTTTCTTCCCTCTCTTTGACTTCCCATTTACTGTTTTGTCATGGTCCTCTTTCGAAGACTCTTGGCCAAACTGGAATGAAGGGAGTTCTAATAAGAGTGGAGTGGCTTCCATCGTTACTCTTTTCTCACTAGGAGGCTCTGTATTCAAGATTCGTTGCTCTAAATTGCTGATTTTCCTTTTTCCTCTTTCTTCAACTGAGAAGCACCTCCTGTTTTCTAATCCTTCCCTCTCCTGAATTTGCTTATGATAACCCGAAAACTTCGGGGTTTCTGGGATTGTTTCCTCCTCCATATTTTCTCCTATGTTGGCCTCATAAAAGGCCTTCCAGAAGGGACTGTGGCTATTCATTTTAGATTTCAACCAAGAGCCATAGAACAGGTTCTCATTAACAGAGAAGACTTCCTCTTTATAAGGGATCTTGGTGCAGTTTTGGGCATAATGCCCTATTTTCCGACAGGAGTAGCAGTAAATTGGTATCCTCTCGTATCGAAAATCTAACCAGAGTTCTTTTCCTTTAAAACTGTAAATCATGCCAGATTCCAAGGGTCTGATAAATTTAATAGCACTTTAGCCTTGCTGATAGTTAGGCCTGCATAACCCTTTGACTCAATTCTGATCTCTTCAACTATTCCTAGTTTTTCAGCAATACTGCGGACTACTCCCTCTTTTTTGCCTTCTACAGGGAGACCCAGAATATGCATTCAGAAAGCACATTTATCAAAGGGGAGATTCTCAGGGAGAATGTTAGGTTCCCATGGGTTTTAGGATCAGAGCATGCCGCGAGAAAGACCATGGCCCAGATTCAAGGATTCTATTCCTTTCTTCCATGCTCTCGAAGACAAAAGAGAAGATCCCTAGTTCCAGGTGAGAGCAAGATATTTTTTCTGTTTTCCAAGCTTTTTTCATGGTGGTTCGAAAAGCTTGAAAATTAATAACTAGGCTACAGTAGAGATGACCAAATAAAGTGCGTTTACCTTCTTCTAAGCTTGATTCTATGATGACATCATCCATGGCTGCTTTCTTTGTTCTTGTCTACAGATGGCCCAGACAATGACAGAGGGATACCATACGGGTCTCTTGATTCAAATCTGTTCCCATGATGACACTCAGCAGGCAGAGTGTTGGAATGGAGGTGCTAGGAATGGCCAAGAAAAGTAAGGAAGAATCAACAGAGGTTATCAAAGATGGGAAGCTGTTGTTGGGAGGGGGTTAGTTTCGGGTTAGGGTTTGGAAAAAGGTGGGTTTACATGAGTGGATTCGAGATTGTAAAGGGTTCGATTGAAGCCCTACGGAGGTTGCAAATGCATTGCTTTTGAAATGTGTTGGTTTTGTGTGTTTTCCATAGGAGAGGGATTTAGGTTTTAGGGTTTTTGGAGGGGTGGCTCCGCAGAAGGGGAGAGAATAGCTCGCAGAAGTGAGAGCCGCCTGTGGTCTTTTGATTTTCCAGCTAAGTGACCTATGACAATGTTGTTTTATACCCATAATTAGTTTCTCCTTGATAGAATTTCCTCGTTCATATCTTTGTCCATCTTTAGAGAGTTCTATTGAGTGGTTAGTTACATATAGTGTATACTATGATAGATTCATAGATGGTAAGTATCCATAGCGTTATGTGCCATATATGATAAGCTGGAGTGTTTAGGCATGAACATTCCTTTTATCTGGTCCATAACATCTCTGAAACTCTAATCTCTTTGGTATCATATGGCCAATGCTACAATATCCGTCAACGTGCATGAACCAAATGTCGAGGCACATATAGAGCGTCAGCACAATTATTGGAATGCAATTAACACTTCTTTCCATGGTGACACATCCAATGGGCAAACTTACATCATCAATGAAAGAATGATTTTGATTTGGATTGTGGAAAATATATCCTGAGTCTAAGCACATAAAGGAAATCAATCTAAATACATTACCTAGATTGAGCAAGTTTCCCATTTTGTATCTGTCGTGACCTTAAAACTTTTCGATCGATTGAAAATTCCCAAGTTAACAGATTATCAGGTTAATTAAATTGACTAACCTAATACGGACCCTTCCAATCCCTACTGAATTGCAACTTTGGTTTTTGTTCGAATAATTTTAGAATTTGGAGTCGCGACTATTCATTTTTGCTAGGTCGATTAGAAACCTAAGTAAATTAGCGGGAAAACTAAATTACTTCTGCAAATCAGAGATTATGAGTTCGGGGACTTGGTTACACCAGTTAATTAAAACTAATGCCCTTTCAGTACCTTAATTCCATGGATATCCTAATTTTGACATCTCAAGCCTGGTTTACTCCTAAGGTTCTAGTGGCTAGTGGGGTGTTCTTTTTTTTTTTTTTACTTTTTAGATAGAATGCATGTGAATGACATTATTCAATATTTTTAAAGCATTAAAAATTCCTTGAAGACGAAAGAGGGAGTGAGCTAACGACTTCTATGCAGTGTTACGATCTCCAACAAGTGGCTCGGTTTACTCATTTTGGAGTTTGATATGCAGAAATTAAATTGTAGAAAGTAAAGGGCAGTAAATAAATGACCTCCAATGGGTGGCTTAGCCTTGGCTTAGCCTTTCCATTCTAGGGTTTGATGGTACGGAAATTAAATTGCAGGAAGTAAATGCAATAAATAAAGAACCTCCAACGAGTGAGTCAACCTTCCCATTTTGGGGTTTGATAGTATGGAAATTAAACTGCAATAAGTAAAAGGCAGTAAATAAAGAACCTTCAATGGGTAGCTCGGCCTTAGCTTGGCCTTCCCTTTCTAGGGTTTGATGGTGCAGAATTAAATTACAGAAAGTAAAGGGCAGTAAATAAAAGACCTCCAATGGATGGCTCAGCCTTGGCTTGGCCTTCCTATTCTGGAGTTTGATTGTACAGAAATTAAACTGCAGAAAGTAAATGCAGTAAATAAAGGACCTCCAATGGATGGCTTGGCCTTGACTTGCCCTTCCCATTTCTGGGATTTGATGGTGCAGAAATTAAACTGGAGAAAGTAAATGTAGTAAATAAAGAACCTCCAACCGATGGGTCAGCCTTCCAATTCTAGGGTTTGATGGTACAGAAATTAAATTGCAAAAAGGAAAGTACAATAGATCTTTATACCACTAAGTGAGAGGAAAGACTCTACCGCAATTTTGGGTTCGAATCTGTTAAGTGGCAAATGCAGAAAATTGCAATACGAGTATGACATGTGGATACAAAGACATATGAATATAACATGGCACAATCGAAATTCAAACCAATCCATTTGGGCGACGAAATTCTCGAAGATTTTAATGGTTAGGATCGTTACTTAATTTGATGGATTTGATAGTCGAATTCGAATCTCATATTACCTTATGGATCAAGATTGCAGTTCAAACGACAGGGATAAACTTGTGACTTGTGTTAATTATTAGAGGAATTGGTGATAGTAACACCTAACTTTAAAGTCCCACCATCTTCAAGATTCTTTTTTGGAAGAGAATTTTCTCTTTTTTTGATTTTTTCTTTCTTTTTAATTTTCTTCAATATCTCAAAACTCTCTCAAACATCCAAAATTTTCTCTCTCCCAAAATCCCTCCTTCCAAGCTGACTTTTTCCTTCTTTTATAGCCCACTCATTTATACCCCATTCTAATTTTTTCAGTAACTCTTCTTCATTCTATCTTCCCTTCTCTATTCCCATTTTATTTTCTCTATCTTCTTTTCTCCATCTCCCCTTATCCATCTTCCCTTCTCCATCTCCTCTTTTCCATCTTCCATCTCTATTCTAATTTTCACTAACTCTTCTTTTTATTATTTACAAAATAATACATCACGTTTTAGGTATTTGCATTATAGTCCCTGAAATTTTAAGTATTTGCAATTCAGTCCTTAGAGAAATATTTTTTTAAGTCCAAATCTCCTCACAATTTTCGACATACCTCCCCCATACTTGGTCGAAATTCACCACATGTTTAGTTCAATCGCTTGTCGAATTTAAGCTCATTTTTTGCTGCTGAAAATAATGCAAAATTCAATTAAAACCCTTTTGCAAAATTGAGTCATTTTGGATATCATTGGGCCAAGATAAAAATGCGAACTATTAGAGAACAATGTCACAACTCTTAAAAGTGAAAAATAAAAATAAATTGACTCAAATTGAATTTTTTAGATCTAATTTGAGATTATGCTCGTGAAGGAATACATGACCCCGAGTTGTATTGTTCAAATTTACGATGGCCAACATGAAAAGGGATTTAAAATAAAAATATTGACTATTTTTATGTATTTTTGTGACCTCAAATGTTATTTTTCTCGAATTTTTAAGTATTTTTGTATTTTTCGAAAAATATTAAAAAATACGAGAAATATGAAATGCTATTTTTTATTCAAAAATGGATCCCTAGGCTTGGCTAAGGCTTTCAAAGTTTATTTTTTTTTCCATTTTCTCATTTTTTTTATTTTCTATGAATTTTTGAAAATAAAAATGTTGAAAAATGCTGAAAATATGAAAAATCATTTTCGGTCAAAATTGATTTCCTAAGCTTGGATAAGGTCTCCAAAGTTAATTTTTTAATTTTATGAAATTTTATGAATTTTTTATTTTTTTAAAGAGAAAATATGATTAAAAATCAAGTGTCAACAGTTGCCCTTCTTTGAAAGGAAGCTCGATAGAGGTTCATTTCAAAGAAGAGATGACACCTGAATCATAATCGACTCAATCTAAGAAAATAAAAATAGTTATGATATTTGATCTCCAATACCTCTCTGTATAAGTTCTGATCCTGACCGGACTTGAGAAGGTTCTTATGAAATGAGGGAGAGAGCAGAGCTTACCCAGCATTTACTTATCCGTCGTATGGCTATAGCCTGACATGAATGCTCTTTGAACAGGCTCCTAATGATTCATCGTAAGGATATTCTAGGGAGGTTAAATTTTGACTCGTATGGTAGGCCAACCCATGACAAAGTTCCTAACGAAAGGACTCTAGTGGCGATTTATCCTATTTAGAGGATTCGCCTACATTTTTCACCCGTATGGTGGGTCGTACCATAATGGAATTCATAGTTAAAGGATCCTAATGATTGAAATTGGTTGAGATTCGACTCATATGGTAGGTCACCCTATTGCAGAGTTCCTAATGAAAGGATTTTAGTGGCGATCTATCCTATTTAGAGGATTCGCATGCATTTTCACCCGTATGATAGGTCATACCATGATAGAATCTTGACGAAAGGATTCTATTCAGTAGTTTACCTGATGTCGAGTTCACCGAAGAAAATACTTGTAATAAGAACTTTGTACAGGTAAGAAGGACTTTAAACATGGTACACCCAATGTGAGATTTACCGAAGGAGTGCCTGTAAGAATGACTTCTGTGCCTGTAGGAAGGACTTAGTGCCTGTAGAAAGGACTTGGTGCATGTTGGAAGGACTTTTGAAAACGGCTCACCCTGATATGGGATTTGCTAAAGGAGTGCTTATAAGAAGGACTTTTGTGCCTATAGGAAGGACTTGGTGCCTGTAGAAAGGATTTGGTGCCTGCAGGAAGAACTTTTGAAAACAACTCACCCCGATGTGGGATTTGCTGAAGGAGTGTCTGCAAGAAGGACTTTGTGCCTATAAGAAAGATTTTATGTCTGTATGAAGGACTTTTGTAAATGGATCACCCGATGTAAGATCGTTGAAGGAGTGCCTGTAAGAAGGACTTTGTGTCTGTAGAAAGGACTTTTAAAAACGGACCATTCTGTCTGAGTATTTTCAATGGAAGGGCTCCCGAGACAGCATACCCTACTTAAAGGGCTCGTTCATATGGTGCCTGCAACTTATGGCTTGAAAATAGACCGTTTCGTATTGGAGGTTTCCGATGGAAGGGTTTTGGAGACACGATACCCTACTTAAAGAGCTCGTTCATGTGGTGCCTACGATTCAGGACTTGGGAATGGATCATTCTGTATTAGAAGTCACCAATGATTACCTAAATATTACCCTTTTTTTGGGTAGACAAAAGAGGTGTTGATTGAAAAAACGATTTTTGGGTGCCAATCTAGTATATGAGGAGATCAGAAATCTTGCGAAAGCTCAAACCCAATTTAATCTACCTTGAAGGGTGCAATTTCGGGATCTAAGGAGACCAGAAATCCTGCAGAAGCTCAAACTCAATTTAACTTACCTTGCAGGGTGCCATTCTAGGATCTGGGGAGACTAGGAATATTGCAAAAGCTCAAACTCGATTTATGTTCTCCCATCACTTTAAGAATAAATCGATGAGGTAGATATCAAAATATCTCGAATATTTCCATTTTCGAGACGAATTATGTTTCATTGAAGAAGGTGAATACCTGTATGTGCCGCGTTGTAATCGAGCACTGCAACAATCATCAGAATTCATCCCATTGAAAGGTTCAGGTTGAAGATATATCTACCTAAGAATTTGGAAGAAACGACTAGTGATTTCTTGGCGGCTAGGCTTGTTCATTCATTGATCGCCGAATGAATTTCGAGACCTTGGAAGGTAACTCGAATATCAGGAACATGTTACCTGTCACGCAGTGTCAGAGGTAACATGTATAAGCATTTTCATCAATGAGTTCATCGGTTCATGCAAAACTATTCAGCTAAGTTTGTAATGATTGGAAGCAGTCTGTGTAATAACTCATGATATAATCGACCAAAATATGGATCATGCACAACTATTCTGTCTAGTTTGTATTACCAATTTTGTTCAAAGAGGTTATCACAGTATGAACACCTCAAATGTAATCTGAATGGGGGACTTTAGTCCGAAAGGGCTTTCTCTTACTCTTGAGAAAGGTAGTTTATCCTAGTTGTAGGATTGAAAAGAAATCACTCGATTTCACCATTATTGCATTCAGCAAGGGTCTGAATAATCTCGTAATTGGTACGATCAAGCCAATCTGGAGGTCTTGATTAGGACTATAATGCAGGCTGGGTCAAAGGCTTATCAAAGGGGACTCTTTTGAGCTAAGGCCATTGACAAAAAATATCTTCATCATTTATTTCGGGTTTACAAGTCAAGAACCATGTAAAAATGAGAGAGAAATAATCTTCCTCGTACCTTTTCGAGCGATGCTTTGAATCATTCAACTCTACGTTAACTCAAGTGCCTTAATAAAAAAAGGCTTTCACAGGTTGCAACGTAGGTTAGGATTAAGGACCGGAAGTAAGAGGCTTATTTTGGTCTAGAAAATATATGAGGTGGATTTGACGTTAGTAATCATAATATCTTTGTCACCAGTCTCGACCCTTAGAATAGTCCTTAAGGAACACCATCATTGTATGAGGATGGTGTCAATTTCTACTGATACCTTTATTGCTCCCGAATTGTGTAAACTTTGACTGAGTATATTTTGCAATTTTGACTCCTTTGAAGAGTTTCTCTTGCAACCAGATCCCGTTGGGGATTTACAAAAAGTGACCATATGTTTTCATTGAGTTTTCAAAGGCATTAAAAAATGAACATTGATTTGAATGGGCATTGGCCTTGCTTTTGACTGTCATTTTAATTTTTCATGCCTGAGACTGGCTCTTTTGATTCCACCCTTTGTCTTTTGTCTTTTTCGTTCTATTTAGAAAAATTTTCAAAGATTGTGACGTATATACATGCATACCAAAGACCTAGCACACTTAAAGCGTTGCCTCGGGAACTTCATGTAGACTTGCTTCTCCCGAGTTCTTCTACTTTGAGGTGGGCCATCTTTATCTTGAAAGAAACAATGATTACCAATAGATTTTTAAGGAGTGAATATACAAGCTCAATTGGACAATGCAAAGGATGAAAGTGTATCGGATAGAGAAACGAATGCTTTCCGTCTTCTTAAGACACTTGAATCACCATACGTGGTTGAAGGCAAAGCAACACTCAAAAAGTGATGTTAGTCCAAACAAGAGAATTCCTAACCATTTATCTCTTGTGATTGCTGGGACTACCTCCATTTGGCCTCGATGTGGGGCGGTTCTTGACAGTGATTACGAAATGAAACCGCCGCTTAAATGGGTTATTGATGGTCACCTATAATATTTAGGATAGAGAAATGATCGCCTAATTCCCTTCAGCTATCGTATCTTTTGCAAAAAAAATCCATTGCCTTGGGGGATGTGGAACTTATTTAGCACACGACTTATTGTAGATGTAGGACATGTGTGGAAATGGCTTGCCTTTCATCATCCTGTCATGCCCCATTCTACACATTCGATGCATCATGTGTGATTTATGTTCCAAGTCAGAATTGGCAAATTAAACATGCGGAATAGTCATGCATAAATACAATGCATATGTGGCAGTTCTTAGCATCACACATGTTTACAGAATGTGCAGTATGGAAGGAAATTCTCAAGAAGGGGAGAATTTGAATTGCCCTTGGACATGTGGGCAGATCGAATAAATTGAGAGTTTACTCCTTAAGTCAAGAGGGGCTCATCTCTAACTTTACCCTCTCATTTTCAATTCAGGTTTGCTATCCATTTGCCTCGATTTTCATTAGAATGGACCTCATCAATTGATCACAATTTTACCCCTTGGGGTTGTATCCTTCAACATGTTAAATGTTAGTATAAGCATTTCCTGTCAAAAGAAAATGAGACATGTTAGCTAGTATTGGAAGAAATAAACTAGAAACGATACTGGTTTACCCTTCGTCTTGAATGCTTTGCGTGACCCTTTTATCAGCCTCACTAGGTCGAGTTTCTCTCTAGTTTTCGTTGGACACTTTATCATGCCAAGGTTGTGGCAAAGTATTGGCCTCGATCTTGTTTGTCGAGTATCTTGGTTTCTTTCTACAAAAAGAAATGCGCAAAAAATAATGTTATTAAATTACAGTATTTACAATATTCCATAATCTTTGGGGATTGAACTCGGATCGTTCGGACCACTATCATCCCCATGCCATCTGGTCCACGAGACTATCGGCGCTCATGGGAGCTTTCCTTTAAGTTTTAATCCCCGAGATGACGTGGTATTGTTGCATTGCATTGAACAATTTCACGTCGCGGTGCTTTTCGAGGCAATTCACAATCCCTGTTAAGAATGGAATAAATCAATTCAAAACTCAAGACGATTATGGATAAATTGGAACGATACAGAATTATCCATTTCTGAGATTGTTTCGGGCCTTTCCTTCACATTTTCCTTATTTGAAACCATCCATCCAATGGGAATATTCACGAATTGATTTGCCCCCAGTTTCGTTCAACAAGAGGACTTCACGTTTGGGTATAACTGTGTTCTCGGGACAGTTTATTAATTCCTGAGAACATAAGGGATTGAATTTAAAACTGGAGCAATTAAGGGTAAATTGGAATGATATGGAATTACCCTTCGAGTTTACGTGGATTTTTACTCGCCATTAATTTTTTCCCAAGTTTAGTGCAGTAATGGGTCCAAGCATTTAATAGGGGGAAGAGAGATTACTACTTCTTGCTTTTGCATTAATTCCTAGATATCAATAAAAGTAGAAAACATCCCCTGTAAGGAAATAAAGCATATGCATTCGTTCAGGATCGGCTCTGTTCCTTTTGTAAGCTATCCAGTTATTCGCTAGCTTTATTTCGAGTTTGGTACTCATCGGCGATGTTGGAGTACTCGTGATCACCAGCTTCGAAATACACGCTCCGTGTGCACATTACAGCCCCGGTGCTTGATGCGCGTCGTCAACGCAATCAAAATTTAAATCCTTATCAGACCTGACTAAAATCTAGCAAGGGCAAGCAAGGGTCGAATCCACAGGGAATTGTGTTACGAAATTCTCTTAACGTTAATTTTGGTAATCGTCTTGAGGTCAAGTAACAAATAATTTGAAAGTGCTTAAATTAAAAGAACTAAACAAGAAATAATAACGTTGACTATCAATGAATAAAGATCTAGGACATACAACTTCCCCTAGCACCTTGAATAGTTTGATCCTTCCCTCTTCGGTTATTGATCTCTGAATTGTTAACCTCGGGTTCTAATATCTTCTTACGCCTCTTCCGAGTGCTCTAGGAACGTATTCTCGGTATCGAGCTAATCACTCTATTCCTAGGCAATTAACTAGTGAGAACCCATTATGTGACAACCCTAATTGGCTACCTAAGGTGATCAGGTATATTCCTATCCTTCTCACTAATTAGTTCCGTTTTCCAACGCGACGCTAACTTAGGCTATTCAGTCCACGGCTTAATCTAATTAACTTTTCCAAGCCCAATCAGATTACCAGATCAAATTGATTGGTGATCAGTCAATCAATCGCATTAAGAGCAAAATCCGAATAAACAACTCGTTGAAATCAATAACACAAAGAAAGGAATTCACATTCTAAACAAAAATACTAAGTTCCATTGTAGCCCTAGAAAACCAAATTAGTTCATCATCTCGAAATCAATAATCCAAACAATACACAACGACATGACATAAACAAAGGAAATAGGAAGAAGAAACTCCGCCGAAATCCTCGCCGTCACTTCAGTTCTTCCTCTGCTGTTGTCTCCCCATTCAGTTGTGTATCCAATGTCGTTGTTTTCTTTTCTGCCGAGTGCTCGCTAGGGTTGATGTTTGATAAAAGAGAATATATATATATATCTTTCCTGATACGAAAAGATATCCAAAGAAAATGTCACTTCCTATTTTTACTCAACCCTAGTCTAAAATATCTCTTAATTTACGAAAACGTCCTCCGCGTGCGTGGTTGATGACTTTCTCGAGCAGACGTGTCTTTGGATTGTAGACAGACGCATCCTTCATTGTGGCAGACGCGTCCGTCATGCTCCTGGATTGGCTTTGTGGCGACGGACGCGTCTTTGAAGTTGGCCAGACGCGTCTCTTCCTTTCTTCAGCGACGGACGCGTCTCTCATTGAGACGGATGCGTCCGTCTTGCTTCTGATCTTCCAGCTTCTAAAGCGGACGCGTCCTTCCTTCTCACGGACGCGTCCCTCACTTGCAAAAAAAAAAAGAAAAATTCCAATAGCAACATTTAAACAGAAAACTAGCAAAATACATCAAAGAAATTACATTTTATGAATTTACTCCGGCTAATCGAACATTTTGCTCGCTTCACAAGGCCCTTTTTACTCTACTTTCGTAGAGTTATCACACCCCCAAACCTACCTTTTGCTAGTCCTCGAGCAAAATCAAACAGAATGAATCAAAATTACCAAACATTCCTCAACTGTCTCCGAGTCAACTAGTCATGAAATATCTTTGTATATTCTCAGAAGTGATTGTACTTGTCCTCAATAGTCCAATTCATTCCGTTTCTTAATTCGCACTAAACAAGTCATAAGGCTCATCCTTTACTAAGACAAAACATTTTTATTATTTGAAGAACAGCATCTCATGCCTGATAAGCAACCGATATCGCCAACCCATATTTCAAGCAAAACATAATCCGTAACAATTCACAGAGACCAGCCTTTTCTTACTCTATCCACTTGTCCAAGGGTTAAACCATCCAACACACGCACACTCAGCACAATGATACATGATTCTTAAGTGTCCCGTCCTTATAACCACCCATGTAACGAGAAATCAACCAATGACTCTCGATCCAGTTGGACCAAGGCATTAAGTGATGAAGCACTCCTCAGGTTTATTCTCGGGTCAGTTAGGGACTAACAGACACCTTCAAGTACATATCCAGATCATATTAAAACAGAAAATTATAATTCAACTCTGGACATTGGTACTTATAACCATGATCTTTGATTTCTCAGTTTTTTTTTTCATTTTTTTTAATGATTGTTTCCCTAGGTTTCGTTTCAAGAGATAATCAAAAGCATGTCCTGATCCTCATTACTTCACATGTTCTACCAAAATAACAGTTTGATTCAATCAGAAACCTACCGAGACATGAGACCATAGTTTGTTAAAAATCAAAATTTCAGGTTTCAACTTCGGATAGATCAAAATGACAAGTCTTAGCACAAATTAATCTCCAGAACTCCTCTTTCCATCAAAGACTCGTACGAACTCACTGGTAATCCTCATCGAATAGAAGTCATTCCCAACCAATTAACAGCAGAGACGTGAGGAATCAGATGCTCGACAAGACTAACTGGCATTTATCAACTTCAAACTATAATAGCAACATGTAAAGCAACACCCCCAAACCTATTATGAACCATATATCACTACTCAGCAGACACAAACAGATTCAACCAACACCCTCAAACCTAATATGGAACATCGTCCCGATGTTAAAAGAGAGAGGGTAAGAAAGGGACTCCCCTGGGGTTTACTCTTCTTCCGAAGAGTCTTGGTTGGCGCTTTCCTCCTCGCTCTCCTCGTTGTTCACGTATTCGTCCCATTGAGCAGCTTGTGAAGATTCTTCCCACGGGATCATGTTTTGGAATTGCGACATGTCATAGCCAGCCGCCATCCATTGGTATCGCAAGTTTTCCTCATTACGTCGCAAATTGGCATCGATATGTTCGTGGCGGAAACGGAACTCTTGTCTAGTTGCCCTGTTTTCTCTCTGCATTTGACGGAGGAGCTGGAGGACTACATTCCCGGAGTTGGCTGGTGTTGGGGTGTCGGGGACGTCCTGGCTCTCAGGCTGAGGATCTACTGCTGGTGTGGATGGTCCCGCATGCAGGGCACGTGCACGTGCCCTGTTCCTTCTTTGAATTGACTGCATATCCCGACTGTTTCCACCACACAACTGTTCAATATATTTTTCAGTCATAATCGTACCTAGTGGAAGTGTTTCCTCATGGTCTTCAATGGGGACACCAGCTTGACGGCAGAGCATGGTGACCAATGAGGGGTACCAGTATCCCTTCATGGGCTCTGAGGATTGTAAAATCCCCCTGAATATAAGTTGACCTACATTAATCTACAGATGGGTCAGTATGGCATAAATGAGGATTGCTGGTTCACGCCTGCACAGATTGTGATGAGTTACAGGCATCATAGAAAACACTACAAAATAAAACCAAGTTTTGGCAAACCGATCAAGAGTGTTTCGTTTGATGGAAACAAACTCGCCATTGTTCATCTCCCATTGCCCTGCTCCATCAGTTAAAACCTGTCTAATCTCTTCGGCTTTTTCAGCATTCAAGCCAGACCCTACCAATGCTGCATATTCATCGACGTCAGGGATAGGTAACTCAAAGAAGCGATTAAGTGTAACAGCGTCAAACCGGACTGTTTTACCACGCACACGGACTTTACCCCCCTGATGGTCTGGTACTCGAGCATAGAACTCGCGAACCACCGGAATAACTGCCGGGTCTCGAGGCTCGCAAAATGTCGTCCAACCCCGTCTAGCCACTTCAGCGGATAGCCAATAATGCTCGAACCCGTCCGGAATACGAAGGATTCCTCTCTCGGAAATAAATTTTTTGTTTCGCGCAAGGGCCTCGGCGAGCCATTGCTGGGCATTGGCGGCGAGGGTGCTCGATTCGGCCCTAGCGGCCGAAGCTTTACCCCTATGCCTAGTTGGTTGCTCACTCTCATTCCTAAGTCCGGCTTTCTTTGTTCGCACCATGATCTTGCTAACAAACTAACCTAGGCGTGATGCTCGGAAAGAAGATATGGAACGGTGTACCTTGATAGAGAGAGAAGGCTGTTCGAATTCTTCTCGGCGTCTCGCGAGGGAGATGGAGGACGCGGTGAGGGTGGAGTTCGCGAAGACGCGTCCCTTGATGGAGAAGGGGGCCGCGTCCGTTGCAGAGAGCGAAGCCGCGTCCGTTGAAGAGGGAGAACTCAGGGAGGGAGTTGCGTCTGGGTGAGCTGCGTTCGCTGCAGGATAGAGTGATTTAGGGTTAGGGTAAAAAATTTGTCACGATTGAGCGTCTTTTTATAGGAATGATTGAGAGACGGACGCGTCTCTTCTTGGGCGGACGCGTCCGTCACGCGTCTGAGGAGAGACGGACGCGTCTCTCCTTGGGCGGACGCGTCCGTGCGCGTTTGATGAAGGGAGGACGCGTCTGTCCTTTTTGGGGGACGCGTCCTTGCGTCGGTGGTATTTTTTTTTTAAATCAGGAAAGATTTCAATAAAACAAAAACAAAAGAGGGAAGGGAAAGGAAATTTGGGTTGCCTCCCAAAAAGCGCATGTGTTTATAGTCGTTAGCTCGACTTTCTCAGTTAATCAGGCTTCTTGTAATTGAGTCGAGGTAGCTCCTCGATCGATGGTCTCTCCTCGGTAATGCTTCAATCGTTGTCCATTGACCTTGAACGTTCTCTCGGCGTTCTCTGTCTTGATTTCTACTGCTCCGTGGGGAAAAACCGCCACTACTTGGAATGGCCCCGACCACCTGGATTTCAATTTACCAGGAAATAACTTCAGTCGAGAATTGAAAAGTAAAACCAACTCACCTGGTACGAAGGTCCGATTGAGGATCTTGCTGTCGTGCCATTTCTTCGTCTTCTCTTTATAAAGCTTTGCGTTCTCGTAAGCTTGATGTCGAAACTCCTCGAGCTCATTTAGCTGTAAACATCTCTTCTCGCCAGCTCTCACAAGATCCAAGTTCAATTTCTGCAATGCCCAATACGCTTTGTGTTCGAGTTCCACTGGCAAGTGACATGCTTTCCCGAAAACCAATCGGTATGGTGACATGCCGATAGGATTTTTATAAGCTGTTTTATAGGCCCATAGGGCGTCATCGAGCTTCAATGACCAATCCTTCCTTGTTGGACACACTGTCTTCTCTAGGATGCGCTTTATCTCTCTGTTTGATACCTCAATCTGTCCGCTTGTCTGTGGATGATATGCTATTGCAATTTTGTGCTTGACTCCATATTTGTTGAGCAATGCGTCAAACTGTCTGTTGCAGAAATGTGTGCCTCCATCGCTTATGATTGCCCGTGGTGTTCCAAATCAAGTGAAAATCTGTTTCTTCAAAAACTTAACAACCACTTTAGCATCATTAGTGGGCAAAGCGATTGCTTCAACCCATTTAGAGACATAATCCACAGCCATAAGAATGTATTTGTTATTAAAAGATGAAGTGAAAGGTCCCATAAAATCTATACCCCAAACATCGAACAGCTCTACTTCGAGGATGTTCTGCAACGGCATCTCGTGTCGTTTTGAGATGTTTCCAACACGTTGGCACCTGTCACAACATGCCACAAAGGTATAAGCATCTTTGAATAGAGTAGGCCAGTAAAAACCTGATTGGAGCACTTTCGCTGCTGTACGATCCCCTCCAAAGTGTCCTCCATAGGGTGAGGCATGACAGTGCGTGAGTATGTCACTCACTTCCTCCTCTGGCACGCATCTCCTTATGACCGGATCTGCACATTGCTTAAACAGGAACGGCTCATCCCAAAAATAATAACGCACATCATGCAACAGTTTCTTCCTCTGTTGAGCATTGAATTCAGGCGGGATATAATCAGAGACAATGAAGTTCACAAAATCAGCATACCAAGGGACCGAACTGCTATCAACTAAGAACAACTGTTCATCTGGAAACGCCTCATTGATCAATGTTTTGTCCTTAGTTTCTGTTTTAGACTCTAACCTAGATAGGTGATCCGCTACTTGATTTTCTGTTCCCTTCCTGTCTCTAATCTCCATATCAAACTCTTGTAGCAGTAGGACCCAGCGAATTAACCTCGGCTTAGCTTCTTTCTTCTCAATCAAGTACTTGATTGCCGAGTGATCTGTGAAAACTATAACCTTGGTACCAATAAGATAGCTACGGAATTTATCAAAGGCAAACACAACAGCAAGCAGTTCTTTTTCAATAGTTGTGTAGTTCACCTGGGCATCATCTAGGGTACGGCTGGCATAATATATAACATGAAAAACCTTGCTTACCCTTTGTCCTAATACCGCTCCAACAGCATAATCACTAGCATCACACATCAGCTCAAAGGGTAAAGTCCAGTCAGGTGCAATGACGATGGGTGCGGAAACTAACCTGTTCTTTAACTCACCAAATGCTGAGAGGCATGCATCGTCAAAGATAAATGACTTGTCCTTCTCCAACAAGTTGCACAACGGCTTTGTGATCTTGGAGAAATCCTTGATGAATCTTCGATAGAACCCGGCGTGGCCTAGGAAACTTCGAATTGCCTTGACTGATGTCGGTGGTGGTAGTTTCTCAATTGTCTCGATCTTGGCTTTGTCCACTTCGATGCCCTTGCTTGAAATCCTATGACCAAGGACAATACCTTCTCTGACCATGAATTGGCATTTTTCCCAATTCAAGATCAGGTTAGTATCCTCACATCGCTTCAACACGCGAGCTAAATTTGTCAAGCAATCAGAATATGAAGTTCCAAAGACTGAGAAATCATCCATAAAAACTTCTAATCCATTTTCCACCATATCACTAAAAATAGCCATCATGCATTGTTGAAAAGTCGCAGGCGCATTACATAGACCAAAAGGCATCCTACGGAAGGCAAAAGTCCCATATGGACAAGTAAAAGTTGTTTTCTCCTGATCCTCCGGAGCAATCAAGATCTGATTGTATCCAGAGTAACCATCCAGAAAGCAATAGAATTCCTTACCAGCCAACCTGTCGAGCATCTGATCAATGAATGGGAGAGAAAAGTGATCCTTCCTTGTGGCTTTGTTCAGCTTGCGGTAATCCATGCATACTCTCCATCCCGTCACTGTTCTTGTTGGGATGAGTTCATTCTTTTCATTGGCCACCACAGTCATACCTCCTTTTTTCGGGACACACTGCACAGGACTCACCCATGAGCTATCAGAGATGGGATAGATGATACCTGCGTCTAGCCACTTGATGATCTCTTTCTTGACCACCTCCTTCATATTCGGATTTAATCGCCGCTGAGCTTCAACCGACGCTTTCTGGTTATCCTCCAGGAGGATCTTGTGCATGCAAACTAATGGGCTAATTCCTCGAATGTCTGCGATCGTCCAACCTAGAGCTCTCTTGTGCTCTCTAAGAATCTGAAGCAATCTCTCTTCCTCCTGTGATGTCAAATCTGCAGAGATGATTACAGGTAAAGTTTTAGAGGGTCCGAGATAAGTATAACTTAGATGCTCTGGCAGCGGTTTGAGCTCTAGCATTGGCGGTTCTTCAATGGAGGGCTTCATGGGATTTAGTGGTCGTTCCAAAGGGTCAAAACGATTGAACCTCTTTGTCAAATATGGTGAAGCCTCCATCACACTCATAAATTCGTGCACCGCTTCAGTCTCTGAGACTTCTGAAGTTAGCGACACTTCCAAAGGATCTTCGGGATATATCTGAGAGAAAGAATTAGAAGAACACCTGTCCAGAACATCTAGAAAGAAACATTCGTTAGGTTCGCTTGGCCATTTCATAGACTTATAAACATTAAAAGTCACTTCATGATCGTTGACCCGAATGGTCAATTCTCCCTTCTGGACATCTATCAAGGCTTGTCTTGTAGCTAGGAATGGCCTTCCTAGAATAATTGGAATTTCCTGGTCTTCTTCAAAATCTAACACAAGGAAGTCAGCAGGGAATATAAACTTATCTACTTTTACGAGCACATCCTCAATAATCCCTCTAGGATAGGTGATAGACCTATCAGCTAACTGTAGAGAAACTGACGTAGGTTTAACCTCCCCCAAACCTAACTCCTTGTACACAGAGAAGGGCATCAGATTAATACTCGCACCAAGATCACACAGAGCTTTACCTGAGAAGGTTGAACCTATGGTGCATGGAATCGTAAAACTACCTGGGTCCTTTAGCTTTGGCAGTAGTTTCTTTTGCAGGATTGCGCTGCACTCCTCAGTTAGTGCCACGGTCTCGAAATCGCCTAGTCGTCTTTTCTTGGAAAGCACGTCTTTCATAAACTTGACATAACTTGGCATCTGCTCCAGTGCTTCTGCAAAAGGAATGTTAATGTGAAGCTTTTTAAATACGTCGAGAAACTTACGAAACTGGGCTTCCTCATTCTGCTTCCGCGCTCTCTGCGGAAAAGGTAGAGGCGGGCGCTCCAATTCTTCTCTTGCAGCTCCTTGGTTCTCCTTCCTTTGCGTTGGTGCGATTGGAGCTTCAACAGGAGTGGTGTTCGCTGGAGATGGGTCGACACCATTGTGTCCCTCTGCAGTGTTAGATGCTTCTTCTTCAGCTATTTCCCTTCTTCTTTCCACTTTCTTGTGCACTTCTTGAAGTTCCCGGCCGTTTCTCAGAGTCACTGCCTTCACATGCTCCCTGGGGTTGATTTCAGTATTGCTTGGAAGCGATCCCTGTGGCCGAGAGTTCATAGCCTGCGCCAATTGACTTACTTGGTTCTCTAAATTCCGGATTGACGCCGCTTGATTCTTCATCAACGCATCTTGATTAGCCATGTACTTCATCATCATCTCTTCGAAGTTTGGCTTCTTCTCTGGTTCCTGAGCGCGAGGTTGCTGGAAACCTGGGGGTTGCTGGAATCCTGAATGCTGCGGTGCTCGTGGCTCAGCTTCTTGTTGCCCTCTCCAAGAAAAGTTAGGATGGTTTCGCCATCCCGGGTTGTACGAGTTGGAGTAGGGGTTGTTCCTCTGGTTTCCAATGAAGTTCGCTTCTTCCATGCTTATCGAGCATTGATCAGTGGTATGCATCCCTCCACAGATCTCGCAACCGCTAGAAGTTCCCTGCACTGAATTAACGCTCACCGTTTCAAATTTCTTCGTGAGTGCCGACAGTTGAGCCTGAATCGATGTCAAGGCATCGACTTCAAGTGCTCCAGGTGCTCTTCTTCTAGACATTCGGTCGGCGTGCTGATTCGGTAGACAAGTTCTTCTCATTGTCTCCAGGAGATCTAGCCCTTCACGATAAGATTTCTTCAGGAACGATCCACTTGAAGCCAAGTTCAAATCCTTACGTGAGGATTCAGTCAGTCCATTGTAAAAGGCTTCTAGCTGTCTCCATCCTAGCAGGTCATGGTAAGGACACTGGATCAGTAGATTCTTAAACCGCTCCCATGCTTCCACAAAGGATTCCAATTCTTGCTGTCGGAATGTAGTGATTTCATTCCTCATCTGCGATATCCTCGATGGAGGGAAATACTGATCTAGAAAAGCCGCCTCCATCTGCTCCCATGTAGTAATAGAATTCACCGGGAGTGAGTTAAACCACCCCTATGCTCTATCGTTCAGCGAAAAAGGGAAAAGCTTCAACCTGACTGCATCTGGTGGAACACCATTTTGCCTGAATATGTCGCAAACACTCAGGAAGTTGCTCAAGTGCTCATGTGGATCCTCCATTGGTGAACCTCTGAATTGTACCGAATTCTGGATCATCTGCATCACTGAAGTCTTGATCTCATAATCACGAGCTTGGATAGCTGGTGGTGCAATGCAGGATCGATGAACATGCGGTCTTGCTGATGTGAATTCCACCATTGGCCTGTTGTCCAAGTCCGGCACTGCATTATTAGCTTCCACCGGGAGCAAATTGTTCCCAACCGGGTTTGCCTGGTTATGATCTGCCATGTCAGTCTGTTGTGCTCTTGATCTTTGCCGGAGTAGTCTGTGGAAAGTTCTCTCGATTTCAGGATCGAAAGGAATCGGCTCTACGCTCCGACTGCGTCTCATGCAACCAAAATAAAACAAAGAGTAAATATATAAGTAAATTAAACAATAAGTAAAACTTGATCGTCAATTGATCACCGATACTCAAGGTAAAAGAAATTTCGTTAGAAAACAATTCCCCGGCAACGGCGCCAAAAATTTGATGCGCGTCGTCAACGCAATCAAAACTTAAATCCTTATCAGACCTGACTAAAATCTAGCAAGGGCAAGCAAGGGTCGAATCCACAGGGAATTGTGTTACGAAATTCTCTTAACGTTAATTTCGGTAATCGTCTTGAGGTCAAGTAACAAATAATTTGAAAGTGCTTAAATTAAAAGAACTAAACAAGAAATAATAACGTTGACTATCAATGAATAAAGATCTAGGACATACAACTTCCCCTAGCACCTTGAATAGTTTGATCCTTCCCTCTTCGGTTATTGATCTCTGAATTGTTAACCTCGGGTTCTAATATCTTCTTACGCCTCTTCCGAGTGCTCTAAGAACGTATTCTCGGTATCGAGCTAATCACTCTATTCCTAGGCAATTAACTAGTGAGAACCCATTATGTGACAACCCTAATTGGCTACCTAAGGTGATTAGGTATATTCCTATCCTTCTCACTAATTAGTTCCGTTTTCCAACGCGACGCTAACTTAGGCTATTCAGTCCACGGCTTAATCTAATTAACTTTTCCAAGCCCAATCAGATTACCAGATCAAATTAATTGGTGATCAGTCAATCAATCGCATTAAGAGCAAAATCTGAATAAACACCTCGTTGAAATCAATAACACAAAGAAAGGAATTCACATTCTAAACAAAAATACTAAGTTCCATTGTAGCCCTAGAAAACCAAATTAGTTCATCATCTCAAAATCAATAATCCAAACAATACACAACGACATGACATAAACGAAGGAAATAGGAAGAAGAAACTCCGCCGAAATCCTCGCCGTCACTTCAGTTCTTCCTCTGCTGTTGTCTCCCCATTCAGTTGTGTATCCAATGTCGTTGTTTTCTTTTCTGCCGAGTGCTCGCTAGGGTTGATGTTTGATAAAAGAGAATATATATATATCTTTCCTGATACGAAAAGATATCCAAAGAAAATGTCACTTCCTATTTTTACTCAACCCTAGTCTAAAATATCTCTTAATTTACGAAAACGTCCTCCATCGTGCGTGGTTGATGACTTTCTCGAGCAGACATGTCTCTGGATTGTAAACAGACGCATCCTTCATTGTGGCAGACGCGTCCGTCATGCTCCTGGATTGGCTTTGTGGCGACGGACGCGTCTTTGAAGTTGGCCAGACGCGTCTCTTCCTTTCTTCAGCGACGGACGCGTCTCTCATTGAGACGGATGCGTCCGTCTTGCTTCTGATCTTCCAGCTTCTAAAGCGGACGCGTCCTTCCTTCTCACGGACGCGTCCCTCACTTGCAAAAAAAAAGAAAAATTCCAATAGCAACATTTAAACAGAAAACTAGCAAAATACATCAAAGAAATTACATTTTATGAATTTACTCCGGCTAATCGAACATTTTGCTCGCTTCACAAGGCCCTTTTTACTCTACTTTCGTAGAGTTATCAGTGCTTCATCAACATCGAGCTGGTTGATCATGGCGGTGAGCTTGTCGTCAATGCCATTGGCTTAGTGGTGATACATCCACTCTTCCTCGAGAGGCATCAATGCTGACCCTAAAGGCTTGGTCTTCCCATATATTTCTCCCACAGAACTTAGTTTGTTGTGACCTGATCTAACTCACCTCTTAAATAGGCATTTTCGATTATGAGATATTGCCATTCGTTGAGGGTGAAGAGGCTATTGTAGTTGGAGTAGGTGACGGAGTCAAAAGCTTCTTTATACCTCTTGTTCTTTGCCTAGAGTTTTTCATTTTCAGCTCTCAGAAACTCGACTTCATGGCGCTCATGTTGAGTCTTTACTCGGGCTCGCCTATTTTGAAACCAAAACTTGATTTGTGAAAGTTCCAGCCCTAGCTCTTGGTTCACTTCCATTTTTTATCTGCCGTTTGGCATAAGTGACTTCTTGAAGAAATCCTCAAGCCTTTGAATTTGATGCTCAGTATGGCGACGGTAACGCTTCTTTTGACCCTTGTTATTGTTTTCCTTATCTTTATCGAGATCTTAGACGTCATTGGCGGAAGGGCCAGGCTCCATGGTCTGAATTCTAAACATGGCCTCGAATTCTTCATCTCCCATGTTCAGCAAGTAATGATAGCTTTCAAGTGTATTGGGTTGAGACATCCTCGATTAGTTAATGGTTTCTCGAGGTTTGCTAGCTCTTCTTGTATTTTCACTCTTTTTAAATTTTTTTGAGCGACCGTGTATGCTTTGAAACTCTCTTTAGAGCATGGATGAAAATTATCGAGAGGATGTCTCTTTTTAAAATTTAGGCGTGGGTTTAGAAACTGTATTACTTTTCTCGAGAGTTCTGCCTTTCTCAACCCTTTTTGCCGTGTCTCTTGCTCGGCTCGTCTTCTTTCTTCTTTTCATGGTATAGGGCCTTGTCATTATCTCTTTCGCTTGTCTCAAGCGTCGGCTTTGCAAGCGAGCTCTTTTTTTCGTTTACAAATAAAGACAAGTCTTTTCTTCTTTTCCACTAAAGTTTGCCTTGTCTCCTACTCAAGTCATCTTTTTTTTTCTTCTTTTTCAAAGTAGTGACATCACCTCAAACTTTTTCGTGGAGATTTCAGATTTGTTTGGCTTGAGATTGTAGACTAGTAGGGGATTCGAGCCAATGGAGGTGACACCGAAAGAGGATGAAAGATAGGAAAATCTGACCAATAGAGACTACCCCTGTGAAATCAATATTTAATTTGAAGTAAATTATCACCTTTGCATTCCAATCGTCTGCTTTACTTCTCTCCTCTTATCTTTTGTATTCTGCTCGTCGGCCTTGATTCTCTACTCTATCATTTTAACGATAATGGCCAATCTTCCTACGCACATTTTGCCGGCTGAAGTTACGTTCAAATGGGAAAGACTTTATCACCTTATTGGCCAGGGCTATATTTACATAGCTCATCATCCGAGTGTCGAAGCTGAAATCTTCAGTTTGTTCAGGGAGATAAATGCTTCTTCGGTCGAAGGCACCAACTTGAAGATGGAATACAGGGCATCCCCTCATGTCTTCATTGACTTTCTGGAGGCTTGCCGAAATACTCAGGAAATGGTCACCTTAGCTCGCATGGTGAAAGCTCTCTATCAAGATCTATTTGAATGATTGGAGTTTGTAAAACACACGGTTGCCCAGTACTAGAAGGCCGTCAAGTCTACTGATAAACGAGTCTCGCTGTTGGTTCATGAGAGAGAGAAGCTAGTGGAGCGCCAAGCTTTGAACCAGATTTATATTGAGCATGATCCGAGTGATATTGTGATAAAGTTCAGATGTGAATGACTGAAGGAGAGGCTCAACAATCTAACGGTGGATATAGTTTTCAAGAGAGACCTGATCAAGAATTTGAAATTCGCCGTTGAACATCATGAGATCAATGCAGCCAGGTACAAGGAGAAATGTACCCGCCTATTCTTCAAGCTTGTGGATCTCGAATCCTAGATTGCTTGGTGTAGGCAAAACATTAATTTTATGGAAAGTCAGCTGAGCTCTTTTGTGATGCTTATTAGGACTCAATTTGGTTTTACCTTTCCGCCCCAGTGAGCTATTATAATACTCCTTGATGAATAGAATTAGAGAAAAGCTTCATATGTTTGTGCTTTAATTTTCTTAGCATCTCTTCTTCCACATAGCATGATGGAATGATTTGAGGTACTGAAGACGTTGAAGCTTAATGTTCTTCTTGATGCTTTTGTTAGTTGCTCCAGACGATGATATGGAGAACATTGAAGAAGGATTTGGCCGTGGCCCACACTGTCTGCTTTGAGATCGCGATTGATCAGCTGTGATAACTCGATTAGTGTGCCAATGAATTAAGCCATCTGTCGTGTGCCCCACTTCAGTCACACTTTACATCTTTCGGTGTCCACTTATTTGTGATGGCTGCGTATAGTGTCAGCAGAAATGCCTGTGAGCCATGCTTTGTACTGAAGCATCAGTTCCCCAAAGTCCTCTACGTGGTTCGAATCCGAGGAAGTGAAAAAGCAGGCCTTTGGTTGATTTATTCAGAAAGACGTTGTGAGGTCGGGTCAATATACTTGCTTTATGGGTTCTGATTACACATTCTATGCTTTTCTCAAAAAAGTACAAAAACCCCCTAAATGCATTAAGAATGCCCCTATGCCTGATCTGGATAAATTCATTACCCCATCAAAATACATAACCCATATGTGCTCACTGATTGACATGATTCTGTCTCCAGGAGGATTAATCTCTTTACTTGCCCGCAGGGTTATCGGCTAGGATATCGGTAATTTTCCGTTCTTTCGCATTCCTCAAGACCATTCCTAGCATGTTGTTATCATTAATGAGCCCAATTTTGCTCCCACCTGGGCACCTATGATTTCCTACAAAAGTAGAGGAAGTAATGAGTTTGTGATCCAAGAAAGGTCGGTTCATGACTTCTACATTAGTCCAATTTTATTTTTCCATTTTGTGGAGAAATCAGACGATTTTCTTATGAGGACATGGGTGAATTTCTTAGAAAGAATTTTCTTGTAGATTTTATATGTTGAAAAAATGTGATAAAATCCTTTGATGTTTAACAAATTTCCCGAAGGAATTTTCTCCTTTTATTATAATGAATTTTCAAGGGTAAATTTGTCAAGAAAATCTTATATTCATCTAAGTAGTAAGGAAAAATATAACAAAATCTTTTTATTGGTGAGCAAAATTTCCCAAAGGGATTTTTTCGTATTCGTTTTTTCAAAAATGGTACACTAATTTGATTTTTTTTTCTTATTCTTTTCTTTTTTTTAAATGACCATGATGTTAAGTTTAAAATTTGAATGATAACTAACATGAACCGACAAAAAATAAATACAAGATAAAGTTAAAGAACTTACTTTTACCTTGAAAAAATGCAAATCACATAGACATGTGCATGACTTAAGTGAAGAGTGGACTCTAGAAAATAAAAAGGAGAGACAGGGTATGGGCCTAAAAAGACTCCCACTATTTGAGTCGACAACTTTACCCACAAGCGCAATGAAACATCAAGTGGAAAGAATTGTCAATTCAGATACTGAGCGGGATCAAATATGGTCAACCTAAGCACCATTGAATGCAAGAGTTTCGCATATCGATCCCTATCTATGGCTACCTAGGAAAAATGTTTCGCGGCTTGGGTTTAGGTACTTATGTGTGCAGGTATCGTGATCTTCATAATATGCAAGACATGCATAGTAGTTGGTATCAAAACAACGCTTCTAAAATGTACGAAATTAAACAAAAAATTCTAACACCAAGCCTATAAAACAAGGGGTTAGTCAAACACTCCACCCCTTATAACTCCCATCTGCAAAAACATATAACACCTACAGAATGAGTTCCAAGCAATTGCTAAATCAAATGAATTTTCATGAAACTTTTCAGGCCTAAGTCCACTTTGTTCTTATGTTTTTTCGAAAATTAAAAACATGTCCCTAGCGAAGTCGCCAAGCTATCGCGACCTAAAAATTTTCGATAGGTGGAAAATTTACAGGTTAACGGATTATCAGGTTAATTAAATTGATTAACCTAATACGGATCCTCCTAAGCTCTACCGAATCGCAACTTTGGTTTTTGTTTCAATGATTTTAGAATTTGGAGCCGCCATTAATCATTTTTTGTAGGTCGATTAGAAATCTAAGTAAATTAGCGGGAGAACTAAATTACTTCTACGAACCAGAGATTATGAGTTCGGAGACTTGTTTATACCAGTTAATTAAAACTAATGCCCTTTTGGTACCTTAATTCCATGGATATCCTGATTTTGGCAACTCAGGCTTGGTTTACTCCTAAGGTTCTAGTGGCAAATGGGGTGTTCTCTTTTTGTATTTTTACTTTTTAGATGGAATGCATGTGAATGACATTTTTTGGTATTTTTAATGCATTAAAAATTTCCTAACGCAGAAAGAGGGAGTGAGCTAACAATTTCTATACAGTGCTGTGACCTCCAGCAAGTGGCTCGGCCTACTCATTCTGGGGTTTGATCATGCAGAAACTAAATTACAGAAAGTAAAGGGCAGTAAATAAAGGACCTCCAATGGGTGGCTCAGCCTTGGCTTGGCCTTCCCATTTTGGGATTTAATGATACTGAAATTAAATTGCAGGAAGTAAATGTAATAAATGAAGAACCTCCAACGGGTGGGTCAGCCTTCCCGTTCTAGGGTTTGATGGTACGGAAATTAAATTTGCAAGAAGTAAAAAGCAGTAAATGAATAACCTCCAATGGGTAGTTCGGCCTTGGCTTAGCCTTCCCTTTCTGGAGTTTGATGGTGTATAAATAAATCGCAGGAAGTAATGGGCAGTAAATAAATGGCCTTCAACGGGTGGCTCGGCCTTAGCTTGGCCTTCCCATTTTGGGATTTGATGGTGCAGAAATTAAATTACAGAAAATAGATACAGTAAATAAAGGACCTCCAATGGGTGGCTCGGCCTTGGCTTGGCCTTCCCATTTTAAGGTTTGATGGTGTAGAAATTAAACTACAGAAAGTAAATGCAGTAAATAAAGAACCTCTAATGGGTGGGTTAGCCTTCCCATTCTGGGGTTTGATGGTGTAGAAATTAAATTGCAAAAAGTAAAGTACAAGAGATCTTTACACTATTAAGTGGAGGGAAAGGGTCTACCGCAATTTGGGGTTCGAATATGTTAAGCGGCAAATGTAGAAAATTACAATACAAGTACGACATGTGGATACAAAGACATATAAATATGACACGGCATAATTGAAATTCAAATAAACCCATTTAAGCGAAGAAATTCTCGAAGATTTTAATGGTTAGGATCATTACCTGATTTGATGGATTTGGCTGCCGAATTCGAATCTCGTATCACCTTATGGATCAAGATTGCAGCTCAAACGACGAGGATGAACTTGTGACTTGTGTTGATTGTTGGAGGAATTGGTAATGGTAACACCTAACTTTAAGCTCCCACTATCTTTAAGATCCTCTTTTGAATGAGAATTATCTTTGGTTGATTTTTTTCTCTCTAATTTTTCTTCAATCTATCAAAATTCTCTCAAACTTTTAAAATTTTCTCTCCCCCAAAATCCCCCCTTCCAAGCTCACTTCTTCCTTCGTTTATAGCCCACACATCTGTCTTTGAGATTATCTATGAGTTGGTTGGTGTGTATCGAGGCCGGAATATCATGGTGTACTTGAGACTGTTCTAGTTCTCTTTCATGTTGACTGTGCGACACATATCAAGGAAACGTTCCTTGCGTACATACATGTTGATTGAAACAACCAGTTATTTCGGTCTAGACAAGAAATATGTAAGGAAATTGTTGTTTCTTGCAAGGTGCTTAGTATGAAAGCAATATTTTAAAAACCATAATATCCACCTTAGTAGTTGGGGATGGGGGATCTATTTTTACTGGAACTTCAACATCTATGGAAAGAGGACATGTCCATTTCTATAAGAAAATGGTGTCCGATGAGATATAACTCAAATTTTTTTGATTTCAAATTTGATTGCGAGGATTTCTTTGAAGGTGGAGTGATAGTGGATTTCTGATAGAGTGAACCGTCCACTTTTGTAAGTGTAGATTTGACGCTTACAATTAATTCCTTGGTATGCACTTAAAAGAAGGAATCTATTGTCCAAGCCCCTATAATGTCTCTTTCAAGTGAGCAATACCTTTGGTCAACTTTAGTCCCCTATGGAGGTGTGTTCTTCTTCAACATTTGTTGTAATGAATAAAGTGCCTGCAAGATCTTAGGAATAAAATCTCGGAGATAACTCACAATACCAACGAACTACTGTACCTACTTGATTATTAAGTTCTCTATAGGGAACTTTTACAATTCTTCTATAATATAGGGCCCTAGACAATAGATTCCTTCTTTTAAGTGCATACCAAGGAACTCTGTTTCATTCTAGCAATGATCATCTTCTTTTGAGAAAGCATGATACCATGTTTTTGGATAATTTTAGCAAATTGAGATAGAAGCTTACAATGAGATTCTTCATTAGGACTAATGAAGAATATCATCAATGTAATAAAGGAGTTTGCTAAGATTGGCTAAAAGAATTTCCAAATGGCTTTCTAGAAGAGAGAATGAGCAATTTTGAGTCCTAAAGGGACAACTATCCATTAGTAATGCTAGTTCGAGATACAAAATCTCATTTTTGATCTATCTTCAGGATAGATGCCTGATTGCAGAAATCCAACATTAAGATCGGAATTTGAGTAGATCTTGGCCTAGGCTAGGTTGAGAAAAAGGAAATTTTTTGGGGTAATTAAAACTTATCATCTTGGAGGAATTGGTTCAATGGCTGATAGTTGATTACCAGCTGGAATTTTCCTCGATTTTGCTTTGATTGCTTATTGACATAGAAGGCGTTATAGGCCCACTAAGAATCAGAAGGTTCAATGAGATCTTAAGCAAGCAATTCAGTGCATTCTTGTTGAGCGAGCACAAGATGATTTGAGTTCATACTAGAATGACTAGCTTTGATGGGATTGATATTCTTGTTCCTTCTAGAAGGTAGTCTAACAAAGAAGTCTAGATTTTTCCACAAAGGATGGGAATAATTTTGAGAGAATTGTGACTAAGAGTCGAAACAATAGGATAAAAGGCTTTGGATGATAGGATCAAGGATCTTTGACCGAATGACAAAGAGTCTTTGAAGACCAACAAATTCTTGAAAATGATTTTTGAATCTTAAACTAGTGGATAGGATTTTAAGTTGTGGGAGCTGAGTCAGAAAATCCCAACCAATGATAACATCTTTATTTGGAGAACTGCATTCAAGGATTTTCACATTAGTGGAACATTGGGGAAATATTTGGAGTGTGACAGGCTTGCTATGAAACTTGGTGGCAAAAGTATCTCCAAAGGCAGAATTGAAGTACCTTGTATAAGGTATCCAATACTCTTTTGGGAGAACCTTGATATCCATGATAAACACACTAGCTCCAGTAACAATGAGAGCAATTGCGAAAATGGGTTTATGGTACTTGAGAAGATATATCTAGATGGGAATATATGGATAGAAGATTGATTTCTGGATATGGAATGAGTTTGGGAAGAAGGCAAAGATATCCTACTTTGAAGTTAGCTCATATGAAGAGTCATGAGAGGAGTAGGTCCGTATAGCACAGAGAGTATCAACAAAGGGCTCATCTTCAAGGGAGAAGACATATTCAACATCATCATCAATTTGAACTTCGGTACTTTGTGCTATTTTTTGGATCATATGTTTTCCTTGATGCTTTGCTTGAGGGCATTATTTCGGAAAGTACCCTTTCTTGTTACATATGTAACATTTATTGGACTTATACATCGTGGAAGAGCGATGATGCCTTTTTTCTACGGAGAAAATTCCATTTACCTTTTCCTCATTTCTTCTTAAAAGAGAATTTCTTGAAATGCCTCTTTTTCTTATGACTAGAACATGAAGGGTCATTCTAGTCCTTGCAACATTTGATTTTCCATCCTGGTTTGACACATGCCCTATCAAGGTATATGATTTCTCAAAAATAGCTTTTGAAAAGGTCTTTTTGGACGCATAATTCCTTGAGTGCTATGTAAATTGCTTGTTAGATTTATCCAAGTATAGCTTCTACTATCGGTCTCTATCTTGCTTGCAAGTTTTTCTCAACAGCTTGACCGACTAATTTAGGAATAGAAGACATGAATATTGGCTTGAGATTCCAATTTGTGCCTAACAAATAATAGAGCTTGGTCTTTTCTCTAAAATGTTGTCGAGGTCTCTTTTGTCCATCGACCAACACTTGAGCTCAAAGAACTCTTTTCTTTAAGCTCAATAGAGTTTCAGGTTTTCCGATGAAGAATAGGTAGATGAGTTGGATAGCATTAGCCAAGCTCTTAGTCAAGAAGTACATTTAGTCTTGTTTTGAGGCTGCTTTCCACCAATCTTTCAAGGCCCCTATAAATCAACTAGAGAATTCAAGGAGTACTTCGTATGTATTGTGCTTCGTAAAGTGCCTAGTTATTATCTACGCATGAAATTCTTGGAGTTGTTTAAGCCATTTATAGTAAGGAGTATCATCAAAGGTAAAGCATACCTTGGACGATGATGAGTATAAGGTAGAAATGATAGGATGAGAAGTAGGATGGATAACAATTAGTTCAGAAGCCATTTCTTCTTCTAGAGGTGGATCTGCTATCATGATAACATCATTTTTGGAAGGGGAAGAGTCATGAGGCAATTCAAAATTAGATGAATCAGATTATTAACTTTGAGGAAGATTTGGTGAACCTATGGCAAGATGATGGAAATTTGAACTTGGTGTCTTTGGAAAATTTTCAAAGGATTTAATACCAAGAATGATGTAGGAGGTGATTTAGGTGGAGATGGGGAAAATGGTGCTTTCTTCTTTTCTCTAGATTCTTTTCTCTCTATATCTCTTGCGATCGATCTCTGAGAGATAAGAAGTTGGTTTTGGGCAGTGGAGCAACTAAGCTAAGGAGTATGTATTGTGCTTCGTAAAGTGCCTAGTTATTATCTAGGCATGAAATTCTTGGAGTTGTTTAAGCCATTTGTAGTAAGGAGTATCATCAAAGGTAAAGTATGCCTTGGACGATGATGAGTATAAGGTAGAAATGATAGGATGAGAAGTAGGATGGATAACAATTAGTTCAGAAGCCATTTCTTCTTCTAGAGGTGGATCTGCTATCATGGTAACATCATTTTTGGAAGGGGAAAAGTCATGAGGTAATTCAAAATTAGATGAATCAGATTATTAACTTTGAGGAAGATTTGGTGAACCTATGGCAAGATGATGGAAATTTGAACTTGGTGTCTTTGGAAAATTTTCAAAGGATTTAATACCAAGAATGATGTAGGAGGTGATTTAGGTGGAGATGGGGAAAATGGTGCTTTCTTCTTTTCTCTAGATTCTTTTCTCTCTATATCTCTTGCGATCGATCTCTGAGAGATAAGAAGTTGGTTTTGGGCGGTGGAGCAACTAAGCTAAGAACAACCATAAATGAGGAAAATGATCCTAGAGGGGAAGATTTAGATTTTGGAGCTAGTACAAGGTAAGGAAAAAAGAAAGAATCAAAAGGTGCAAAAGGTTTTTGCCCTTGGAGGATTTCGATCTGACGCATGAGTTTCTCAATTTCAGTGGTCTGATCTTCCAAATAATGATTGGGATGAATCTGCTGGTTTCTAGCAAACACAGTCTCTTCTAAAAGTCTTCCAACAATTTCTTGAGCATAATTGTCATTTGGTCTACTCGTTAGAGATGAGTAGCATCTATTTTAAGGATTTCATTTTGGGCAAGGGCATTCTCCATCTACTAATTCAAGATAGTCTCGACAGTAATAAGTCATTTGCATAGTCCTTGAGCATCTACATCAGCGGGAGTTAATATCTTGGGTGAGTGAAGATACCTTTGTTGGGGATCAAAGAATTTTTCCAAGGGAGGTAACTTAAATGCTACTACTTGCAGTATCTTATATGTGGAGTGTTGGGAAATCTTCAAGTTGAACCATGAACACACTAGGTATAACTGGAGGTGGTTTTAGCTTTAGAGTGCATGTGTATTGTTGAGGGAGGTCAATGGGATAAGTGTTTTCCTTTACCCAATTCCGGATTAGCTTGTAGAAGGGAGAAGTAACAGACTTTTTGGGTAACGAAGGTGGTTTTGGCTAGGTTCCCAGCAAAGAGGTGGCAGTGTTGTAATTTGAGGAGGTGTAAGCCATCCATATGAAAGCTTGAACTAGTATCATCTATCATCTTCTCTGAGGGGTCCCACCGTGGGGTCAATGTCAAGATATCTATAGTAGAAAGCATCTTTCTTTTTCTTCTTTTTCTTGACAGAAGGTCTGTCATCTTCTTCATTAGACTTTGGGAACATAATGAAGAAGCACAATCAACATCTCAAAAACAATGTCATGTAGGATCCTTATAGTAGTGAATAGGTTGTCCATTCGAGTCAAAAAACTGGACGAACACTTTACAATCAGGGCATTCCATACTAATAGGATCAATCGGACATTGAGTAAAACACGGGATGGTAAGAAAAATAAAAGAATATTCTTCATTTTCCTTGGTAAACTTAATGGTAATACTACAATCTTTCTTCTTGGAGATTTGGGGTTCAGAAGATTGTAAAGGTATGGTGTTTAGATGAAGTTTTTCATAGTTGATGACCTAACTATCAAGTATAAGCTTAAAAAGCTGGTCTCAAGAGATTTATCTAGGTACATGGATGCATGAAGTTTGGTCATGATCAACCGAGATGAACAGAGCATCTTTCGAGGTAAGTAGATTGAGGTCAATAGCATGATTTTGAACCTTGTAGATCATTTGATAGTGTAAAGTATTGGCTATGGATCCAGGGGACCCTCGTGGTCGGCGAGGGTAGCCGGTGACCCTTGTTGGCCAAGGACAAAAAATCCCAGAAAAAATTACAAGATAAATAAAAAATGAAAATTCCACATGTATGTTAAAATATTCAAAATAATCATTTTGCTGATGCAATGTTAGCTTTTCCAGCATCCACGCAATTAATAGCACTTAAATGGTCGATTTTTTAAAGTCATGATACTCAACTGAGTGAAAAAAAGTTATGGTACTCAAGTGAGTGTTGTACAAAAATTATGGCACTCATCGTATACTTATCCCGAGTTTTCGTAAGTGAATGGTTCTTCTCACCATGTACGTCCCGAAATTAGAATCTTAATCTTAACTCAGTCTTAATGGTGAACAATAAGTGTGAATCTAAAATATATATATAGGTATGCTATTCCCAATTTCATGCTCTTAAGCAGATTTAAGGGGACTGCATTTTAGTTTTTAAACTCAATCAAGGTGCCAGATATTTATGATCCAGACAAGTGACACGGGTTGAGGTTTTTGTGTCCTAACTGATCGACCATTTGGTAGAGAAGATCCTTAAGACTTGCTATGTCTGGGTCGCCTAGGGTTTGTTTAGGATTTTTGACAATATTTTCTAGAATACTCCCAAGGGCGGGTAATATTGTAATTGTCTGTAGCTTCTGAAAGTTTCTTATTTATATCGATGGTTAGAAAGATGAGAGGTGTAATCTTAGACCTTGGAACTAATAAAGATCAACGGTTGTAATTCGAGACCCTTTACTATATAAAGAGGTGTTCTCTTTTTCATTTCATCATCCACAAAAGAAATATAAAGGCCTTCTCCTAAAGTCTCTCTCTCCATATAACTCTCTCTCTCTCTCTCACTACAAAACTCCAAGTGAATTGAAAAGAAAAGGCTTAGCTTGCGCGCTCCAACAATACAAACAACACTTGAGTCACTGCACGAGTTGACTCTCTGTAATCGGCCCATAACAAGTGATATCAGAGTAATGTAGAGATGACTCATTCGTGAGATTGAGGAGCATCAACCTAGTCGAGAATATGGCTAACTCAGACGTGATCACGTTAACACCGTGGATGGAGAATCCCCCCACGAGAAAGCTCTGTGAAAGAAAGCCTCACATGAGAAACGTGCGAGATCAAAAACAAAAGAGGGATCGTTGGAGGCATTGTCCACTCTCAACGAAAAGTTCTCAAAAAGATGCAAGCCACGATGATGGTGTTGGTCGATGGTCTTGACAATGTCAAGTAGCAGATCACCAATGTCGATAGGATGATCCCTCACAATGAATGGATTGATAGCCCTATTGCAAATGAAGGATGAAGCTCTCGAAGCATCGATCGAAGCTTTGAAGCTAGTCGTCCAAGAAAAAGACTACTCCTACCAAGCCAAGATCGAATCGCTGAAGGTGGAGATCCAAGAGCTCAAGACTGAGTTAAGTCTTGTGCAAAACAAGCATTGCGAATTGTGCAATCATTATCCAAATGACACCTAAGTTAGATGTACCGAAACCAAAAGAATTCAAAAGCAATCAATTCGCCATGGGTTGGACAACTACCTCTAGAGCATGGAGCGGTACTTTGACGTCGTTGCTATCCATGACTAGATGGCTAAGGTACGAACTGCTTCATTATATATCGTTGAAAATGGCATTCTATGGTACCAATTTATGCTCAATAAAGCCAAGAAAGATGCATCGATTACATAGAAACATGGGACAATTTGGTCCAAGAATTTCAGAGCCACTCTATCGCGAGCATGCTCCACAAGAAGCCCAAAGCAAGCTCCATCGCCTTGAACAAAGGTGCAATTCAAGAGTACATGAAGGAGTTCATCGAGCTCAAACTCCAAATACCCAATCTTGGATAGAAAGAGGCTCTTGAAGCATTCATGGATAGAGTAGAGCTGTGGACACAACTTGAACTCAAGCGAAGAGACATCTGGAGCATCGCAAAGGCAATCTCTATGGTCGAATCACTAGTTGAATTCAGTAAGACCAATTTATCCAAGTCCAAGGGCAATGGGTGGAAGTCTAATCAAAATATGGATCGTAAGGATGAAGGAGGCAACCCCACAGTGGTGAAAAAGAAAGAAGCTGAGGGGAAGGATCATCTAGACCTTGCTACCAACATGGGGGGAATCGAACCAAAAATAACTACTTCAACTAGGAGGACAACAGGTTCAAAAACCTTTCATCGTAGCCACGCGGGATCTGCAAAGGCGTCCATTGGACATAGCTATGTCCAAAGAAAAAACAAGGGAAAACTATATACTCCATCGTCGCCAAGGAAGGTGATAAAGAGCTGAAAGAAGAACGAAGGAAAGTGCGACCCAGAGCGATAAAGAAAGTCAATAGTGTGTGGACTCAATCAACTCCAAAACCATCTTTGAGTGCGAAGACTCTATACTTTGTGGAAATCAAGGTATATGGAAAAACTCTCCAAGCCTTAGTTGACATAGGGATAACCAACATATTTCTCTCGAGTGAGGTGGCAAAGTATCTATGACTCCATATAGATCCATTTGAGCAATGATACAAGACAATCAATGCAAATGACAAACCAGCTACTGGTGTTCCTCGAGGCATCAAGATTCAAGTTAGTGAATGGATAAACAGACTCGATTTCGAGGTAATTTCGCTCAACGATTATGATCTCATTCTAGGCATGGACTTCTTTGATATAGTTGAAGTGACGGATGACCTAAGAACTAAGTTGACCATCATAACAACCCTAAATTCCTGATTATGGTGACCATGCACACTGAAATAAAAAAGTCCAAAATCATCTCCATGATTCGACTCATGGATGCCATACCAAAAGTTTGGATGTTAACTGAGTGAGGCACAAGTCCCAACCCTTGGAGAAGCTAAAGGAAGAGTGGGAGCTGCCCACATAAACTCAAAACATGATGTCAATCCATGTATTGTTTCCAGAGATGGAAGACATTAGAGTGGCCAAAACAAAGAAAGATTCGTTCATGACTCAAGCCATGGTCACAACACTAACGAAAAATCAAGTCCCGAAGCTGAAGAAGAAGCATTCTCATGGACGAAACAACAAAAACCAAAAGAAGACGTCAATCCAAGGGAAGGAGGTGAGTGACCAAAAGAAAAAAACTACTAGAAAGGTTAATCGTAAGCGAAGAGCACTGAGGACGGTGCTCGAATGGGTAGGGGAGAATGACACGGCCTAAGGTTTTCGTGCCACAACTAGTGGCTAAAAAATCCCAAGACTTACTATGTCTAGGTCCCCTAGGGTTTATCTAGGGTTTTCTTCGATATTTTCTAGAATATTCTCAGGGACGGGGGATATTACAATTGTCTGTAGCTTCTAAAAGTTTCTTATTTATGTTGGTAGTTCGGAAGATGGGAGATGTAATCTTAACCTTCAAATTTGATAGACATTAACGGTTATAATTCGAGACCCTCTACTATATAAAGAGGTGTTCTCCTTCTCATTTCATCGTCCACAAAAGAAATACAAAGGCCTTCTTGCAGCTTCTCTCTCTTTAGAACTCTCTTTCTACGAAGATTAGGGTGAATTGAAAACAAAAGGCTTAGCTTGGGTACTCTAATGATATAAAGGATGATGGAGTCACCGCATGAGCTGACACACCATAATCAGCCCGTGACACAATCGTGAATCTTCTTCATAAAGAATTCAGGAATTTTTGCAGGGTAATGGAAACTTATCATCTTGAAGGAACTAGTTCAATGACTGATAATTGATTATCAACTAGAGTACATAATATTTTCTTAAAAATAATCATTTGCATCATTAAGTTGTTAATGAAATTACTGATGACAAATTATATCTAAATATTTTCATAAATGATGTAAATATTTTGCATTCATTAATTTTGTAAGTGATAACAATCGATCTTTTTAAAAAATAATTTTCAAATCATTTATTTTTTATGAAACAAATGAAGCCATAGTTTTTATGGTGTTTTCACGCTTATGGTTTCTAGAGTCATGATGGGTCGAAAACCTACATAAGTTACAATCTGTCAAGGTGATTTTTTTTGTTTGTTGTGAAAAATTAATATCACGTGTCTTTGTATAGTACATGAAGTATTATAATACCAATTATAATCAATATTATATGCGTAAGGGAAATGGCTACATAACAGTTCGTCGCTTTTTGCATCAGTAACAGAACATTATTAACCACAAAGATTTGCTTGGAACCTTATGACTAGTTTATCTAGTTCCTACAACATTGCCTTTTGATTTTAGACGTAAACTAAGAAAATGTAAAATACTACTACTATTACTATTGGAAAATATCGTCGAGAATGAGATGAAATGAGATCAGACTTTGAAGTTTGATAACACTTTTTTTTAAGAATTTATTTCCCACAACTTTGCTAATGGTTTTTGACAAACATTCTCGAGGATACAACAAAGTCTCAAGTAAGAACAACATATAGCAATTCCAATATTTCTCTATGTCATGCGCTGAACCTTCACGAGCGCGCGACATTTGCACGACGACGGTCGATACATGCGATATCTCAGGACTATCGCCGACTCAGAAATCTTAATATCCAAATTAAACGCTACTGGAAACAATACCTTACCACTGACAATGAATGAGCAATGACTAGCGCAACCATAACACCTCATATATTACATAATCTTAGCTCCATATTACACTTGAATGTCAGCTTTACAAAGATTAACAATAATAAATAACCCAGGGCGACCACATCCATCAACAACCACCAATTCTCCATTAATTGTCCTTACCAACTGATGCTTCGCCACCTGGATATCAAATCTTATGGTATCCCTGCCATTCTTATATTGACAACTCTACAAAAGTAGAGTTAAAGTGCTTCTAAAATGAGGACAATCGAGTTTAGTCGTTCGAGTTTTATTTATTTTTTTAGTGTTTTTACTTTACTTTAATATTTTGGTTATGGTTAGATGATTTTTATATTAATCCTTATGTTTTCATGCTCGAGTTTCTCAGTGTGATCTTACTATGTGCAGGTGTGATGAGGAAGAATGAAGTAAAGAGCATCAGTGAGAAGTTTTGGAAAACTGCAGCCTTAAAGTCGTTGAAGATAGAACCGAGATGGATGCATCCGCCTGGGAGAGGGACGCGTCCATCTGCAATCTGTGGCCATGTATAGAACCGAGACGGATGCACCCGTCTGAGGACGGACGCATCCATCCACACGCAGTCGAATATGTGCGACGGGCGATTTTTCCCTTGTTGCCACGGCATGAAGATTTTATCCTATTAGAATATTCTGTTTTGATATTTTAGGATTTGGTTTTCTTATTTTAAGGGCTAAAAAAAGATTATTCTTGGAGGATATCTTAGGAAAATCTTAGGGGGTTTTAATAGAAAAGAGGAGATAACCCTAAGGGGGATGACCTTTTGAAGCGAACTTCGGCTGAAGGGGGGCTGCATTCTGAAAAAGAAGAGAGAGGAAGACAACGTGGAGTGACGGCTAGGGTTCTAAACAAAAATCGAGATCAAAGGAGGCTAATCTTCAAGTCGGAAGACCGGAAGACAATATTCCCTATCTCCTTTCTCTTTTTCTTATGTCGTTCTTCATGTTTTCTTTGAGAACGGTGATATTTGATTTCCCCATCATGAACTAATTTATTTTTCTAGGACTATGACGGAACCTCGTGTTCCTATGTGTTTCATGACCTCCTTTGCTTAATGTTAATTGAATTTCTCCAATTGTTTATCCTTGTTGTTCTTAATGCATGTTGATTGATTGGCCACCGATTAGCATAGATTCAATAATCTAGGGAGACTCAGGAGAGTAGTCTAGATTTAGATCACAACTTGGATAACCTAAGTAGTCTAAGTGTTGGAAAACCGGACTAATCGTGTGAAGGATAGGGATATACTAGAACACCTTAGGTAACCAATTAGGATTGAAACATAATAGGTCACCACTAATTCACTTGCCTAGGAATAGAGTGAGTAATTCGATACCAGTGATACGTTTTCTTACATTCGGAAGAAGTATGAGGAGATATTAGAATCATAGGTTAGCAATTGGATGATTCCATAGCATAAGAAAGGGAGGGATTGAATGCATATGTCGCGAGGTGAAGTTATATGTCCTAGATCTTTTCGCTATTGATTGTTGCATTGTTACTTTCCGTTTTATCACTTTTTAATTCGACTATTTCAAAATTTATTTTTAACTTGACCTCAAAACGATTGCCGAGAACAACGTTAAGTGAATTTCGTAATACGATTCCCTGTGGGTTCAACCCTTGCTTGCCCTTGCTATATTTTAGTTAGGTCGGATTAGGATTTATTTTTGTTGCGTTGACGACGCGCATCAAATTTTGGCGCTGTTGCCAGGGAGTCGTTTTCTGACGAAATTTCTTTTACCTTGAGTATCGGTGATAAATTGACGATCAATTTTTACTTACTGTTTTGTTTTGTTTTATTTCAAGTGCATGAGACGCAGTCGGAGCACAGAGCTAATTCCTTTGGATCCTGAAATCGAGAGAACTTTCCATAGGCAGCTTCGGCACGGGTCAAGAGCACAACAAGCAGATATGGCAAATTGTGATCAGGCAGACCAGGCTGGGAATAATCTGGTTCAAATGGAAGTTAATGAAGCAGTGCTGGATTTGGACAACAGACCAATGGTGGAGTTCACATCTGCGAGGCCGCATGTGCATCGATCTTGCATTGCACCGCCAGCTATCCAGGCTCGTGATTATGAGATCAAGACCTCACTGATGCAGATGATTCGGAACTCAGTATAGTTCAGAGGTTCACCGATCGAGGACTCGCACGATCATTTGAGCAAGTTCCTGAGCGTTTGCGACACATTCAAGCAGAACGGGGTTCCACAAGATGCAGTCAGGTTGAAACTGTTCTCATTCTCGCTGAAGGACAAAGCATGGGGGTGGTTCAATTCACTCCCAATGAATTCTATTACCACATGGGTGCCAAATGGAGGAGGCTTTTCTGGACCAATACTTCCCTCCATCGAAGATATCGCAGATGAGGAATGAGATTACGACGTTCCGACAGCAAGACATGGAGTCCTTTGTGGAAGCGTGGGAGCGTTTCAAGAATCTTTTAATCCAGTGTCCTTACCATGACCTTCCGGGATGGAGACAGTTGGAGGCTTTCTACAATGGGTTGACGGAGTCTTCACGCAAGGACCTGAATCTGGCATCGAATACATCATTCTTGAAGAAGTCCTATGTTGAAGGGTTAGAACTCCTAGAGATAATGAGAAAGACTTGCATGCTAAATCAGCACTTTGATCGGATGAGCAGAAGAAGAACACCTGGATCACACGAGCTCGATACCCTGACATCGATTCAAGCTCAGCTATCGGCCCTTACCAAGAAGTTCGAGACGGTGAATGTCAACTCAATTCAAGGGACTTCGAATAGCTGTGGGATTTGTGGAGGAAATCACCTGACCGATCATTGCTCAGCGAGCATGGAAGAGGCAAATTACATTGGGAACCAGAGGAACAATCCTTTTTCCAATACCTATAATCCGGGGTGGAGGAATCACCCAAATTTCTCGTGGAGGGGACCACAAGCGGCAGAGAATCGAGCACCGCCACCTTCAGGTTTCCAGTAGCCTCGAGCACAAGAACTGGATAAGAAGCCAAACTTCGAGGAAATGATGATGAAGTACATGGCTAACCAGGACGCGCTGATGAAGAATCAGGCGGCATCCATCCGGAACTTGGAGACCCAAGTTAGCCAGTTGGCCCAAGCCATGAACTCTCGGCCGCATGGGTCACTTCCAAGTGACACGGAGGTGAATCCGAGGGAGCAAGCAAAAGCTATCACTTTAAGGAACGGTCGAACGCTTGAGGAAGGACGCAAGGATGTAGAGAAGAAAAATTTCAGATCTAAGGCAGAGGTACCCAACACTTCAGACGGACACACTCGTGTCGATCCACCTCCAGCAAGCACCCTCTCTACCGAGGTTCCGGCCCCTTAAGAGCAAAGGAAAGAAAAGCATGAAGCTGCAAGAGATGAACAGGAGCGCCCAGCACTACCTTTTCCACAAAGAGCACGGAAGCAAAACGAGGATGCCCAATTCCGTAAGTTCCTTGATGTTTTTAAAAAGCTTCACATTAATATACCTTTCGCAGAAGTACTTGAACAGATGCCGAGCTACGTCAAGTTCATGAAAGACGTACTCTCGAAGAAACGACGACTAGGTAAGTTCGAGACTGTGGCATTGACCGAGGAGTATAGCGCAATCCTTCAAAAGAAGTTACCGCCTAAGCTAAAGGATCCAGGTAGCTTTACAATCCCGTGCACCACCGGTTCAACATTTTCAGGTAAGGCTTTGTGTGATCTCGGTGCGAGCATTAATCTGATGCCTTTTTTTGTCTATAAGGAGTTAGGATTTAGTGAGGTAAAACTTACGTCAGTATCTTTGTAACTAGCTTATAGGTATATTACCTATCCTAGGGGAATAATTGAGGATGTGTTGGTCAAGGTAGACAAGTTTATATTCCCTGCTCCTTGTTCTGGATTTTGAGGGGGACCAGGAGATTCCAATCATCTTAGGACGGCCATTCTTAGCCACGGGACGAGCCTTGATAGACGTCCGAAAGGGAGAGTTGACGATCCGGGTCAACAATCAGGAAGTGACGTTCAATGTCTACAAGTCTATGAAATGGCCAAGTGAACCTAACGAATGTTTCTCTCTTGATATTTTGGACAAGTGTTCTTCTGAGTCTTTCTCACAAGTATACCCCGAAGATCCATTGGAAGCGTCGCTGACTTCCGAAGCCTCAGCGGTTGAAGCAGTGTGTGAAATCTGGAGCATGATGGAGGCCTTGCCATACTTGACAACGAGGTTCAAACGCTTTGATACGTTGTAGCGGCCGATGAACCCCATGAAGCCCTCTATTGAAGAACCGCCCACGCTAAAGCTCAAGCCGTTACCGAAGCATCTACGGTATGCTTATCTCGGATCCTCTAATACTTTGCTCGTAATCATCTTTGCAGATTTAACAGCACAAGAAGAAGAGAGGTTGCTTCGGATTCTTAGAGAGAACAAAAGAGCTTTAGGTTGGACGATCGCGGACATCCAAGGAATAAGCCCGTCGGTGTGCATGCACAAGATTCTCTTGGAAGATGACCACAAGGCATCAACTGAAGCTCAACGGCAACTCAACCCGAACATGAGGAAGTGGTGAAGAAGGAGATAATCAAGTGGCTCAATGCAGGTATTATATACCCTATCTCTGACAGTTCATGGGTGAGCCCTGTGCAGTGTGTGCCGAAGAAGGGGGGCATGACGGTGGTCGCCAACGACAAGAACGAGCTCATACCACACGAACAGTGACGGGATGGAGGGTGTGCATGGATTACCGCAAGCTGAACAAGGCTATAAGGAAGGACCATTTCCCCTTCCTTTTATTGACCAAATGCTTGACAGGTTGGCCGGTAGGGAATCTTATTGCTTTCTCGATGGGTACTCCGGATACAATCAAATTTTGATTGCTCCAGAAGATCAAGAGAAGACGGCTTTTCCATGCCCGTATGGGACTTTTGCCTTCCGTCGTATGCCTTTTGGACTGTGTAATGCACCTGCGACTTTTCAACGATGCATGATGGCAATTTTTTTTATATGATCGAGAATGGCCTTGAGGTGTTCATGGATGACTTCTCCGTCTTTGGTACATCTTATTCTGATTGTTTGGTAAATTTAGCTCGTGTGTCAAAACGATGTGAGGAAACTAACCTAATCTTGAATTGGGAGAAATGCCAATTCATGGTTAGAGAAGGCATTGTCCTTGGGCACAGGATTTCAAGCAAGGGAATTGAGGTAGACAAGGCCAAGATCGAAACTATCGAGAAGCTACCGCCGCCAATGTCCATCAAGGCAATCCGAAGTTTCCTCGGTCATGCCGGTTTCTATCGAAGATTTATCAAGGACTTTTCCAAGATCACGAAGCCGCTTTGTAATCTTTTGGAGAAAGACCAGCCCTTCATCTTTGATGAAACATGCCTCTCGGCTTTCGGTGAGTTAAAGAGAAGGTTAGTATCCGCACACATTGTCATTGCACCCGATTGGAACTTGCCTTTTGAGTTGATGTGCGATGCGAGTGATTATGCCGTAGGTGCGGTGTTAGGACAAAGGGTAGGCAAAATTTTCCATGTTATCTATTATGCCAGTCGTACCCTAGATGACGCATAAGTAAATTACACAACCACAAAAAGAATTGCTTGCTGTTGTCTTTGCCTTTGATAAATTTTGCAGTTATCTCGTTGGTACTAAGGTTGTAGTGTTCACAGACCACTCAGCGATCAAGTATTTGATCGAGAAAAAGGAAGCTAAGCCGAGATTAATTCACTGGGTCTTGTTGCTACAAGAATTCGATTTGGAGATTAGAGATAGGAAGGGCACTGAAAATCAAGTAGCGGACCATTTGTCGAGGTTAGAGAATAAGACTAAAGTTAGGGACAAAACATTAATCAATGAGTCATTTCCGGATGAACAATTGTTTACGATTGATCATATTGTTCCTTGGTACGCGGATTTCGTGAACTATATCGTCTCTAACTTTGTGCCTAATGAATTCGACGCCCAAAAGAAGAAGAGGTTTCTGAATGAGGTGCTTCATTATTTTTGGGATGAGCCGTTTTTGTTTAAGCAATGAGCAGATCAGGTTATTAGGAGATGTGTGCCGGAGGAGAAAATGAATGACATACTCACGCATTGTCATGCCTCACCCTATGGAGGCCACTTTGGAGGAGATCGCACGGCGGCGAAAGTGCTCCAATCAGGTTTTTACTGGCCCACCTTGTTTAAAGATGCTTATAACTTTGTTGCGCATTATGACAGGTGCCAAAGAGTGGGGAACATCTTGAGGAGAAACGAGATGCCATTGCAAAACATCCTCGAGGTGGAATTGTTCGACGTTTGGGGTATCGACTTCATGGGACCATTTGTTACCTCTTTAGGTAACAAGTACATCATAGTTGCAGTAGATTATGTGTCAAAGTGGGTGGAAGCGTTGGCTTCCCCCACTAACGATTCTAAAGTGGTTGCAAGGTTTGTGCAAAAACAGATTTTTACACGATTTGGTGTATCTCGAGCGATCATTAGCGATGAAGGTACTCACTTATGCAATCGAAAATTCATGGCATTACTTGCCAAGTACGGTGTGAAGCATAAGGTGGCCACGACATACCATCCTCAGACAAGCGGCCAAGTCGAAGTCTCCAACCGAGAGATCAAGCGGATCCTGGAGAAGACAGTAGGTTTAACAAGAAAAGATTGGGCGACGAAGCTTGATGAAGCTTTGTGGGCTTACAGGACGTTATACAAGACGCCAATTGGGATGTCTCTATATCGGCTCGTCTTCGGAAAGGCATGTCACCTCCCGGTAGAACTCGAGCACAAAGCGTACTGGGCACTCCAACACCTAAACTTCGATGTGGAGAAGACGGGAGAAGCGAGGCTCCTACAATTGAATGAACTCGAGGAGCTTCGACACCATGCATATGAGAATGCGAAGCTGTATAAAGAAAAAATGAAGAAATGGCACGACAGCAAAATCCTCAATAGGAACTTTGCACCAGGTGACTCGGTCTTACTTTTCAATTCTCGACTGAAGTTGTTTCCCGGTAAGTTGAAATCCAAGTGGTCCGGGCCGTTCCAAGTAGTAACTGTCTTTCCCCACGAAGCGATGGAAGTCAAAGCAGAGAACTCCAAGAGAACATTCAAGGTTAATGGACAACGGTTAAAGCATTATCGAGGAAGTTTCGATCATGAAGTGACCTCGATTCTCCTGAAAGATGTATAGTTCAACCGGATAGTCGAGCCATCGGCTATTCAGGGAAGTCCCCTTCCTTACTTTTTGCTTGTCATTTACATCGGGATGATGTTTTGCTCAAGATTGGGGGAGTAAGGTTACTGTTTTGTTGAGTTTCTTAGTCTTTGCTAGGAAATGTTGCTGTTTTACGGTTTAATTTCTGCAATGTTTAGGTTAAGTATAGAGTATTGTGTTTGAATAAATTCCTCAGTTGAACTTGATGAAATCTAAGATGAATTGATCCTAGCTCGGTGATGAATTTTAGTGGTTTGCGTTTATAACTTGTGGAAGAGAAGAATCAACACTTGGCTCATGATTGTATGACAATGCGTTGGATTTGCAAATGGTTTCATTTCAATTGTTTGAAAAAAAAAAACTCAGTATGGAATAGAATGGTTAGGACAACCTCATGTCTTATAACGTATGGTAGTTGGTGATTAATAGAACTGCTTGAGTACTTCCTTGATGCGAAATCTTAGGTAGAGTTCATTTAAAAAAAAAGAAAAAAATATAAAAAATATAAAAAAAGAAGCTACCAAGGCTCTGAGTACCGATGTTCATGTAAAAAAAAAGTATGAAAAGAAGAAAAAAAAATGATATGTTTGTGATACATACCTGAATATATGCTTGTGATGTGAGTCACCTTGGTGGTACTCGAGTAGTAGATCGGAGGGGTTCCTTATAGTCTAATGCCTTGGGCCAACTGGTCCGGGAGTCATTGATCGAAAGCTCGTTACATGGGTATCCACTGGGAAATGATGATGAGACATCCAGAGTCGTGTAGCAATAAATTAAAATGTCTTGCAGGCTCTTAATTCTCAATTGAGCGAAACCTTTTATTAGTAGACGAGGGTATTTGGATTGGTTTCTATAAGTTATCATTCTACTTTGTTTTATTGGAATTATGAGGTTGTCAATATCCATGACGTGACGTGCTGAGGGGATTTAATATCTTAACACTAAGCTTAATAAAAATGAAAACGCACAGTTTCACAGTTATGAGATGGGTAAAGAGGAAACTTGACCGCGAGTTTGAATGCATCATTTTTGAGAACATTAAGGGATTGTTCAAAAAGGTTGATTCGAGGTTTGATTGAGGAATAGTCGTGTCGAGTTTATCTTTGCGTTTTTCTTTTTGCGTATTTTGCTCGAGGACTAGCAAACGTTAGGTTTGGGGGTGTGATAACTCTACGAAAGTAGAGTTAAAGTGCTTCTAAAATGAGGACAATCAAGTTTAGTCGTTCAAGTTTTATTTATTTTTTTAGTGTTTTTACTTTACTTTAATATTTTGATTGTGGTTAGATGATTTTTATATTAATCATCATGTTTTCATGCTCGAGTTTCTCAGTGCAGTCTTGCTATGTGTAGGTGTGATGAGGAAGAATGAAGTGAAGAGCATCAGTGAGAAGTTTTGGAAAACTGCAGCCATAAGGTCGTTGAAGACAGAACCAAGATGGATGCATCCGCCTAAGAGACGGATGCGTCCATCTACAATCTGTGGCTGTGTATAGAACCGAGACGGATGCATCCGTTTGAGGACGGACGCATCCATCCGCACGGAGTCGAATATGCGCAACGGTCGATTTTTCCCTTATTGCCACGGCATGAAGATTTTATCCTATTAGAATATTCTGTTTTGATATTTTAGGATTTGGTTTTTTTATTTTAAGGGCTAAAAGAAGATTATTCTTGGAGGATATCTTAGGAAAATCTTATGGGGTTTAAATAGGAAAGAGGAGATAATCCTAAGGGGGATGACCTTTTGAAGCGAACTTCGACCAAAGGGGGGTTGCATTCTGAAAAAGAGGAGAGAGGAAGACAACGTGGAGTGACGGCTAGGGTTCTAGAGTAAAATCGAGATCAAATAAGGCTAATCTTCAAGTCGGAAGACCGGAAGACAAGATTCCCTATCTCCTTTCTCTTTTTCTTATGTCGTTGTTCATGTTTTCTTCGAGAACGGTGATATTTGATTTCCCCATCACGAACTAATTTATTTTTCTAGGACTATGATGGAACCTCGTGTTCCTATGTGCTTCATGACCTCCTTTGCTTAATGTTAATTGAATTTCTCCAATTGTTTATCCTTGTTGTTCTTAATGCATGTTGATTGATTGGCCACTGATTAGCATAGATTCAATAATCTAGGGAGACTCGGGAGAGAAGTTTAGATTTAGATCACGACTTAGATAACCTAAGTAGTCTAAGTGTTGGAAAACCGGACTAATCGTGTGAAGGATAGGAATATACCGGAACACCTTAGGTAACCAATTAGGATTGAAACATAATGGGTCACCACTAATTCACTTACCTAGGAATAGAGTGAGTAATTCGATATCGGTGATACGTTTTCTTGCATTCGGAAGAAGTATGAGGAGATATTAGAATCCTAGGTTAGCAATTGGATGATTCGATAGCATAAGAAAGGGAGGGATTGAATGCATATGTCGCGAGGTGAAGTTATATGTCCTAGGTCTTTTCGCTATTGATTGTTGCATTGTTACTTTCCGTTTTATCACTTTTTAATTCGACTATTTCAAAATTTATTTTCAACTTGACCTCAAAACGATTGCCGAGAACAATGTTAAGAGAATTTCGTAATATGATTCCCTGTGGGTTCGACCCTTGCTTGTCCTTGCTATATTTTAGTTAGGTCGGATAAGGATTTATTTTTGTTGCGTTGACGACGCGCTTCATATATCCTAGGGACTGAAAGGTTGGAGAAATCACCGTGAGAACACATCTCAGTTAGCTCACTCCTAATCTCGCTCAGGATATTATATACCCTCAAATCCAACTCTAACATACTCTTCTAGATGCTTAGGTGACAGAAACATAAATAAGGGCAAATGAGAAATAGCTCATCATCGAAATAATCAGGCACGCCAATAATTCATATCTACATAGAGATCAACAATGCAAATACGTGCACATTCCATGCTCAAATTCCAGTCTCAGCTCTCTAGCCAACTCGACTTGTATTAAACGCATTAGGTTCGACCAGCACATTGTACGCATCAGGCCCGTGCCTTTTTTGCATTAAAATATATATTTTATGCCCACGATATCTCAATAATTGACCCTAAATTTGAATGGACAGCATGTGAACAGTGTTCTAAGCTCGTGAATAGTACTCAGGGTGTCGTGAACAGTGATTTCAAAATACTATTTGGCCCGTTTCTGCTCTAAGTATCCCAAAAATCCATTTTTTGGTACCCACACCTCGTGGGACCCACATCAACCACCTCAAACAATATGAATCCAACATGGATAGCAGTCTTTCACAAATACATAACCCCACATGATTTAATTTCCTCCAAATACGCCAATTCCGATAATTTTTCTATATCGATCTATCTCGGATCACACCCTAGAGTATATCCAAGAATCATCTAATATCCTACTCAAGATTTAGGGGGTTAGCTTACCTCAACGAGGCTGATTCGAAGCCAGATGGGCGACGGAACAATGAACGGCCCAGCGGCAATTGGCGGAGCAGGACGGCGGCGCGAAATTCGGTAAAACCCAAGGAAACCAAGGCTGTTAAGGGCTGAACAGGGTGGTTCATGAGCTTAAAATCCATATTTTCACATGAAAATAAGCTCTAGGGGTCGCTGGGGTCAACATATATCAACCTGAGCTATATATCAAATTCGGGTAATAGAAAACTAGTTCGTCGATCGAAATGGCGAAGCAGATTTGGAAGGTCAAACGACCTCGGATCAAAGTGATTCAAAGTTCTTTGGACTTACTTCAGATAGGAGTACAACATATCCAAAAATCACAAAAATCCAACTGTCGGATTTCCGTCGACAATCGATTGAAGTTGACGACAGAAAACTAGAATCCAGCAAAGAGAGGGAGAGAAAATCCAAAAATCAAGAGAGAGAGAGAGAGAGAGAGAGAGAGAGAGAGAGAGAGAGAGAGAGAGGAAGGAGATTCTGGCAATAAGAGAGAGAAAAAGAGAAGAGAGAGAGTAGATATTATCTCTAGAGTTAATAATTAAAATTACTATTCATCGAAAGTGACTTAAAGCTGAACGAATTGACTGATTTTTAAGCTAACGATGAGTTTTTGGACTGATAGAGCTTGGGCATCAATAATTTCGATCAAAGCCGATCAAATTAGTCAAAGGGTTGATCGATGTGATATTTCTCAAAATTCGTGAAATTTCAGGATCGATAGGGGAAATCGGTGCTGATTTGGCTCAATCACGATCAGAAAATAACTCGGAATACCACCGAACAAATTTTCTAACCTCGTTAAAATTACTAACACCCTCTAGCCATAGATTCTAATGCAAACCGGGAACGAGATGGAAATTTTCAATTTTACCTTTTCTTTAGACACTTTAAAGCAAAATTGCCAATTTCATGCCATTCAAGGTGACATCCGATTTCAACCTCTGTAACATTCTTGAGAGTCGATTTTCCTATTCCGAAACTCAATTCGCGGCCTCATTCATAAGACGACAGCTTTAAATAAATTTTCAAACTAATAGGTGGCTTTTAGGAGTTGTCGCGACCCTCTGAAAATATTTTTATTATTTCTAGGGGTTAACGGATTATTAGGTTAATTAGATTTGACTAACCTAACGCGGACCCTCCCAAGCCCTACCGAATCGCAACTTTGGTTTTTGTTTAAATGATTTTGAAATTTGGAGTCGCCACTAATCGTTCTTGGTAGGTCGATTAGAAACCTAAATAAATTAGCGGGAGAACTAATTTATTCCTGCGAACCAGAGATTAGGAGCTCGGGGACTTGGTTACACTAGTTAATTAAAACTAATGCCCTTTCGGTACCTTAATTTCATGGATATCCTAATTCGGCAACTCAGGCTTGGTTTATTCCTAAGGCTCTAGTAGGGTATTCTCTTTTGTATTTTCACTTTTTAAATAGGATGCATGGATGATATATATTTTTATTTGTTATATTTTTTTAAGTGTTAAAGATTCCCTGAAGCCGAAAGAGGAAGTGTGTTAACGACTTCTGTGCAATATTACAACCTACTTATCTTTTAGGTCTGATGATTCAAAAATTAAATTATAGGAAGTACATGACAATGAATAAACACCTCCAATGGGAGGCCTAACATTGGCTTGGCTCTTCCCTTTGGGATTTAAGGTACAGGTATTTAAGTTGCAAGTATTTAAACTACTGTAAGTAAAAACCTCCAATGGGAGGCTAAGCATTGGCTTGGCTCTTCCCTTTGGGATTTAAGGTATAGGTATTTAAGTTGCAGGTATTTAACTACTGTAAGTAAAAACCTCCAATGGGAGGCTAAGCATTGGCTTGGCTCTTCCCTTTGGGATTTAAGGTACAGATATTTAAGTTGCAGGTATTTAACTACTGTAAGTAAAAACCTCAAATGGGAGGCTAAGCATTGGCTTGGCTCTTCCCTTTGGGATTTAAGGTACAGGTATTTAAGTTGCAGGTATTTAACTACTGTAAGTAAAAACCTCCAATGGGAGGCTAAGCATTGGCTTGGCTCTTCCCTTTGGGATTTAAGGTACAAGTATTTAAGTTGCAGGTATTTAACTACTGTAAGTAAAAACCTCCAATGGGAGGCTAAGCATTGGCTTGGCTCTTCCCTTTGGGATTTATGGTGCAGGTATTTAAATTGCGGATGGACTTTGTCCTCTCCATTCTGGGGTATGAATTCTTTAAAATGAAATACAACGAATTGATTCAACAATTTGAAATTTGTTCGCGCTTGAGGACTCCTCCAAGCCGATTTTGTGCTTCCACAGGGTTGACCATTGATATAGAGCTGCGGCTTCCTGACATAAAATAAAGTGAAGTGTCAGTATACAAAATATGTGCTAATCTGCACCTAAAACCAGAAGAGTGGAAAGAGTACTTATCTCCCATTTTTTTGGGAGGGATTTCTATAATTGATTTTCGCTCTCTATGTTCCCAATATAGAGAGTTTCTTTTGAATTAAGAGGGACTTTTAGTCACAGATCAGTTGAGAAATCGGTGGACAGCTTAGGAGCTTGTCTGGGCCGATTTTTGCATCTCTACGAGATTTTTGCTGTTGACGTAGAGATATCCTTCTCCTGACATAAAATATGGGGAAAAAAAGAGATGGAGAAAGTGTATACAATTTGTGCTAATTTGCGAGTAAAATCATAAATAAATGAATAAATAAAAACACTTAGCTCGAATTTGCTTGCTCGTTAACGAGGATGAACTCTTGATTTATATTGATCGATGAAGGAATTTGTGATGATAACCCCTAGCTTTAAACTCCCATCATCTTCAAAATTCTCTCTCTTTTGGTATTTTCTTTTTCTCGAATTTTTCTTCAATCTCCCAAAACTCTCTCAAACATCAAAAATTTCCTCTCCAAAAAATTCTCCCAAACACTTCAAATTTTCTCTCCCAAGAATCCCCTCTCAAGCTCACTTCATCCTCCTTTTATAATCTACTCATCTATCTCCCATTCTAATTTTTCCACTAACTCTATCTCCCATTCTAATTTCTCCACTAACTCTTCTTCATTTTCATCTTCCATTCTCCATCTCTATCTCACATTCTAATCTCTCCACTAACTCTTCTTCATCTTCATCTTCCCTTCTCCATATTTATCTCCCATTCTAATTTCTCCACTAACTCTTCTTCATCTCCATCTTCCCTTCTCTATTCTTATCTTCCATTCTAATTTCTCCACTAACTCTTCTTCATCTCTATCTTCCCTTCTCTATTCTTATCTTATTTTCTCCATCTATTCTTCTCCAACTTCTCTTCTTCATCTCCTCTTCTCCATCTTCCCTTCTCTATTCTAATTTATCCACTAACTCTTCTTTTTTTATTTGTAAAATAATCCTTCAAGAGTTAAGTATTTGCACTCTAGTCCTTGAATTTTAAGTATTTACAATTTAGTCCCTGAAAAAATATATTTCTTTAAGTCCAAATCTCCTCACAATTTTTGACACACCAAAATTCACCACATGTCAAATTTAAGCTCATTTCTTGCCGTTGAAAATAATGCAGAATTTAATTAAAGCCCTTTTGCAAAATTAAGTCATTCTGGGTATAATTGGGCCAAGATGAAAATTTAAAATATTAGAAAACAATGTCACAACTCATAAAAAGTGAAAATTAAAAATAAGTTGACTCAAATTAAATTTTTTTAGGCCCGATTCAAAATTATACTCGTGAAGGAACACGTGACTCGAATTGGATTTCTCTGAATTTGCGATGGCCAATATGAAAATAGATTTAAAATAAAAATATTAACTATCTTTGTGTATTTTTTTGGCCTCAAATGTTATTTTTCCAAAATTTTCAAGTATTTTTGTATTTTTTTTAAAAAAATTAAAAATATATATATAATATGAAATTTTATTTTTTGTTCAAAAATGGTTGCCTAGGCTTGGCGAAGGCTTCCAAAGTTTATTTTTCAATTTTCTCATTTTTTCTTCATTTTTTGTTTTATGAATTTTCGAAAATAAAAATACCGAAAAATACTGAAAATATGAAAAATCGTTTTTTGGTCAAAATTGGTTCCCTAGGCTTGGCTAAGGTCCCCAAAGTTGATTTTTCAATTTTATGAATTTTTATGGATTTTTTATTACTTTAGCAATAGAAAAAATGATTAAAAATCAGGTGTCAACAGCTGCCCCTCTTTGAAAGGAAGCTCGGTAGAGGTTCATTTCAAAGACGAGATGACACCTGAATTCTAATCGACTCAATACAAGGAAATAAAAAGAGTCGTGACATGAATGTTCCACTGAAAATGAAATGAGAACCTAAGGATTCGTTATATAAAAAAACTTTAGGGTGGTTGAACTTGAACCCGTATGGTGGATCAACCCATGGTAGATTCCTAATAAAAGGATTCTACTGATTAAAAATTGAATTAAAATTTGACCCGTATGGTGGGTCATACCATTTGACTCGTATGGTGGGTCGTACCATAGTAGATTCCTAATAAAAGGATTCTACTGATTAAATTTTGATTGAGATTTGACCCGTATGGTAGGTCACCCCATGGAGATACCTGTAAGAAGGACTTGGTGCCTGTAGAAAGGACTTGGTGTCTGTAAAAAGGACTTGTGCCTGTAAGAAGGACTTGATTTGCCTGTAAGAAGGACTTGATTTGCCTGTAAGGACTTACTTTGCCTGTAAGAAGGACTTTGTGCCTGTAAGAAGGACTTGCGTTGCCTGTAAGAAGGACTTTGTTTGCCTGTAAGAAGGACTTTGTTTACCTGTAAAAAGGACTTTGTTTGCCTGTAAGAAAGACTTGATTTGCCTGTAAGAAGGACTTGATTTGCCTGTAAGAAGGACTTTATGCCTGTAAGAAGGACTTTGTGCCTGTAAGAAGGACTTGATTTGCCTATAAGAAGGACTTGGTTTGCCTGTAAGAAGGACTTAGTTTGCCTGTAAGAAGGACTTGATTTGCCTATAAGAAGGACTTTGTGCCTGTAAGAAGGACTTGGTTTGCCTGTAAGAAGGACTTAGTTTGCCTGTAAGAAGGACTTGATTTGCCTATAAGAAGGACTTTATGCCTGTAAGAAGGACTTGATTTGCCTGTAAGAAGGACTTTGTGCCTGTAAAAAGGACTTTGTACCTGTAAGAAGGACTTGATTTGCCTGTAAGAAGGACTTGTTTTGCCTGTAAGAAGGACTTTGTTTGCCTGTAAGAAGGACTTGATTTGCCTGTAAGAAGGACTTTGTGCCTGTAAGAAGGACTTGGTTTGCCTGTAAGAAGGACTTAGTTTGCCAGTAAGAAGGACTTTATGCCTGTAAGAAGGACTTAGTTTGCCTGTAAGAAGGACTTTATGCCTGTAAGAAGGACTTGGTTTGCCTGTAAGAAGGACTTAGTTTGCCTGTAAGAAGGGCTTGGTGTACCTCAAAGGGTGCCATTCTGAAATCTGGGGAGACCAGGAATCCTACGGAAGCTCAAACCCAAATTATATTCTCCTGTCGCTTTAGGAATAAACCAAAGAGGCAGAGATCAAAAGGTCTCGAACATTTCTGTCCTTAAGACAAATCATGCTTTATTGAAGAAGGTGGATACCTATATATACCGCAATGGATTCGAGTACCCCAACAACCGTCAGAATTCATTCTCTTGAAAGGTTCAGGTTGAAGATATACTTACCTGAGAATTTGGAAGAAATGCTTGGTGGCTTCTCGACAACCAGGCTTGTTCATTCAATAATCGCCAAATGAATTTCAAGACTTTGGAAGGTAATTCAAACACCGGGAATGTGTTGCCTGTCAGGCAATGTCAGAGCTAACATGTGCAAGCATTTTCATCAATGCGTTCATTGGTTCATACAAAATTGTTCAGCTAAGTTGGCAATGATTAGAAGTAGTCTGTGTGATAACTCATGATGCAATCAATCAAAATGTGGATCATGCAAAACTATTCTGTCAAGTTTGCATTACCAATTCTATTTAAGGAGGTTCTCATAATATGAACGCCTCGAATGTAATCTGAATGGGGGACTTTAGTCCGAAGGGGCTTTCTCTCACTCTAGAGAAAGGCTGTTTATCTGTAGATTAAAATGTTAGACCCGTGTGTAGAAATGGTTTAACTTTCCTCATCCTGTTATGCCCCATTTTGCACATTTGATGTCTCCTATGCAGTTTATATTCTAAGTTGGAGTTGGTAAATTAAACATGCGGAATAATCATACATAATTCGTGAAATGTGTAAACACAATGCCGATGTGACAATTTTTAGCATCATGTGTATTTATATAATGTGCAAACATGGGCGGATTTGAATTGCCCCTGGTATGTGGGTGGATTGAACAAATTGGGAAGCCCACTCCTTATGTCGAGGAGCGGTTTGTCTCAAGTTTTGCCCCTGCACGATGAGGCATATGGGTGAGGGAGCATTTTGGTTTGTTTAGTGACAGCGACCGCCATGGTTTAGCAGTTAAATGCCCCCCATTTTTCACCAGAATAGATATTGTCAAATGATCATCATTTTCTTTTGGATTTGTCTCCTCCAACATGTTACATGTTAGTATAAATATTTCCTGTAACAAGAAAAGGAGACATGTCAACCGGTATTAAAAGGGATAAATTGGAAACGATACTGATTTACCCTTCATCTTGAATGCCTTGTACAAGTCTTTTACCAATTTTGCTGGGTTGAGTTTTCTTCGACTTTTGTTGGATGCTTCACCATTAAGCCGAGAATGTGGCAAAATATTGACTTCGGTATTACTCGTCGAGTATTCCTGCATTCGGTCCATTGGACCATAGGTGTCCATGGGGTTTTCTTTTCAAAGGTTAATCCTTGGGGATAACGCGGCCCTGTTGTATCACCTTGGGCCTTGTTACGATATTTCTCGAGGTAATTTGCAATCCCTGTTAAGAATGGAATAAAAAAATTCAGGACTCGAGATGATTATGTGCAAATTAGAACGATACAGAATTACCCATGTCTGAGATTGTTCGGATCTTTCGCTTGTATTTTTCTTTAACCGAAGCTGTCCATCCCGTGGTAATGTCCATGAGTTGATTTGCCCCCAATTTAGCCCGACTAGGAAATTTGGTTTTTGGATACAACTGTATTCTCGAGTCGCTTTTGCAAATTCCTGAAAATAGAAGGGATCAAATTTAAAACCGGAGTAATTTAAGGGTAAATTGGAACGATACGGATTTACCCTTCAAATTTACGCAGATTTCGTCTCGATATTAATTTTTTCGAGTTTGGTGCGGTTAACGGCTCCGAGCATTTAATAGGGGGAAAGGGAAATGATTACTTCTAGCTTGTGCATTAATTTTGGACATCGACAAAAGGCGAGAACGTGCGATGAAACTAAGTAGATGTATTCGTCTAGGTTTAATCTTCTTCATGATGCTCTCGCGGGTTGCGGTAGACGATGATATCAAGAACATTAGAGAGGCATTCAGTGTGGCTTTCCACCAGCCGCCTAGAGACCCGCGTTCAATCATGTAAATTAATAAAGCTACCACCACTTAATTAGTGTGCCAATAAATTCGGCCATTTGTTGCGTGCCCCACTTCAACCGTGTTTTGTTTCTTTCGGTGCCCACTTACTCTTGTCGGGCGCCTGTAGCATTGGGAGAAATACTTGTGGGTCACATTCATTAATAAAACCTCGGTCCTCTAAAACCCTCCGCGTGTTTCGGATCCGAGGAAATTTTAAGACCGGTCTCTGGTTGATTTAATCAGGTTAAGGTACTTATTTCATGGTTTCTGATTATATAATCCATATTGTCTTTCAAAAGACGCGGGATCCTCTGTAATACATTAAATATGCCCCCGTGTTTAATCAGTATAAGTCCACCGTCATATCACAATACACTGCCCATACAAGTTTACGGATTGACACAACTCTATCTGTCAAAGATGGACAGTGTTCGTTTGCCTCCCTGAATTAACGGTTGAAGCCTTGGTGTTTTTCGTCTTTTGGTATTTCTGAAGATGATTCTTGATATATTATTGAACTTAATTTTTACACCCGTCTGGGGTATCTAGGATCTCCCTGCAAAAGAAAATGATATAATTAGTATGCGACACAAGGAATGTCGGTCCATGACTCATATATTAGTCCAATTTTATTTTTTCTATTTTATAGAGAAATCAGAAAAAAAAATTTCTTTAGGAAGAAATGGGTTAATTTCTGATACATAATTTTTTTTGCATATTTATTACTCTTTTTTTATTATTTTTTTAAAGGAATGTGACAAAATCTCTTGATGTTTACTAAAATCTTTGAAGGAATTTCCTTTTTATCAAAATAAATTTTCAGAGGTAAATTTATCAGGAAAATTTTATTTTTATTGAAGCAGGAAAGACATAACAGAAATCCTTTATTGGTTAACAAAATTCCCCCGAGACATTAGTCTAATTTTATTTAGAGAAAATTTTCTTAGAAAAACATGAGCGAATTTCTCGAAAAGAATTTTTGTTGCAAGTTTTTATAATTTGAAAGAATGTGATAAAATCACTTGATGTTTACCAAAGTTTTTTTTTGAAGGAATTTTTCTTTTTATCGAAATAAAATTTCAGAGGAAAATTTGTCAGGAAAATTTCATTTTTATTGAAGCAAGAAAAACATGACAAAAATCTCTTATTGGTCAATACAACTCCCCCGAGACATTAGTCTAATTTTATTTAGAGAAACTTTTCTTAGAAAAACATGAGCGAATTTCTCGAGAAGAATTTTCTTGCAAGTTTTTATAATTTGAAAAATGTGATAAAATCACTTGATGTCTACTAGAGTTTTTTTTTTAAAGAATTTTTATTTTTATTGAAATAAATTTTCAGAGGAAAATTTTTTCAGGAAAATTTCATTTTTATTGAAGTAATAAAAACATGACAAAAATCTCTTATTGGTTAATAAAATTCCCATGAAGGGATTTTTTCACATCATTTTTTCAAAAAAATAATAATAAAAAGAAATGAGGGACAAATTTAATTTTTATTTTCTTTTAAAAGAATGGTCGTAATATCAAGCTCAAAAACTGACTAACACCTAGCATGGACCGACCGAAAATAAATACAAGATAAAATTAGAGAACTTACTTTTACCTTGGAGAAATGCAAATCACATAGTCATGCGCATGACTCAAGTGAGGAGTGGACTCTAGAAAATAAAAGAAGGAGAGACAGGGTATGGACCTAAAAGGCCCCCACTATCTGAATTGACAACCTTACCCTCCGCGCAATCAAATCACAATGGGAAGAATTGTCAATTCAGATAATGAGCGGGACAAAATATGGTCAACCCAAGCGTAATCGACGCAAGAGCTTTGCATATTCGATCCCTATCTATGGTTACCTAGGAAAAATTTCGCGACTTGGGTTTAGACGCTTGTGTGTGCAGGTGTTGTGATCCTCAGAATATGCAAGACATGCACAACAATTGATATCAAAACAGCGCTTCTAAAAATGTGTGAAATTAAACATAATCCCAACACCGAGCCTGCAAAACAAATGGGTTAGCCAAACACTCCGCCCCTTATAACTCCCATCCTGCAAAAACATATAACACCTATAGAATGAGTCCCAAGCAAGATCGCCAGAAGCGAGATATCCATGAAATTTTCATTGGCCTAAGTCCACTAAGACTTTTAAAATTTCGAAAAAATTTAAGTATTCCAATTGGTATCTTTTTTCGAAAATTAAAAATCTCTATTCCCCAGTGGAGTCGCCAGTCTGTCGCGACCCTCTGAAAATATTTTTATTATTTCTAGGGGTTAACGGATTATTAGGTTAATTAGATTTGACTAACCTAACGCGGACCCTCCCAAGCCCTACCGAATCGCAACTTTGGTTTTTGTTTAAATGATTTTGAAATTTGGAGTCGCCACTAATCGTTCTTGGTAGGTCGATTAGAAACCTAAATAAATTAGCGGGAGAACTAATTTATTCCTGCGAACCAGAGATTAGGAGCTCGGGGACTTGGTTACACTAGTTAATTAAAACTAATGCCCTTTCGGTACCTTAATTTCATGGATATCCTAATTCGGCAACTCAGGCTTGGTTTATTCCTAAGGCTCTAGTAGGGTATTCTCTTTTGTATTTTCACTTTTTAAATAGGATGCATGGATGATATATATTTTTATTTGTTATATTTTTTTAAGTGTTAAAGATTCCCTGAAGCCGAAAGAGGAAGTGTGTTAACGACTTCTGTGCAATATTACAACCTACTTATCTTTTAGGTCTGATGATTCAAAAATTAAATTATAGGAAGTACATGACAATGAATAAACACCTCCAATGGGAGGCCTAGCATTGGCTTGGCTCTTCCCTTTGGGATTTAAGGTACAGGTATTTAAGTTGCAAGTATTTAAACTACTGTAAGTAAAAACCTCCAATGGGAGGCTAAGCATTGGCTTGGCTCTTCCCTTTGGGATTTAAGGTATAGGTATTTAAGTTGCAGGTATTTAACTACTGTAAGTAAAAACCTCCAATGGGAGGCTAAGCATTGGCTTGGCTCTTCCCTTTGGGATTTAAGGTACAGATATTTAAGTTGCAGGTATTTAACTACTGTAAGTAAAAACCTCCAATGGGAGGCTAAGCATTGGCTTGGCTCTTCCCTTTGGGATTTAAGGTACAGGTATTTAAGTTGCAGGTATTTAACTACTGTAAGTAAAAACCTCCAATGGGAGGCTAAGCATTGGCTTGGCTCTTCCCTTTGGGATTTAAGGTACAAGTATTTAAGTTGCAGGTATTTAACTACTGTAAGTAAAAACCTCCAATGGGAGGCTAAGCATTGGCTTGGCTCTTCCCTTTGGGATTTATGGTGCAGGTATTTAAATTGCGGATGGACTTTGTCCTCTCCATTCTGGGGTATGAATTCTTTAAAATGAAATACAACGAATTGATTCAACAATTTGAAATTTGTTCGCGCTTGAGGACTCCTCCAAGCCGATTTTGTGCTTCCACAGGGTTGACCATTGATATAGAGCTGCGGCTTCCTGACATAAAATAAAGTGAAGTGTCAGTATACAAAATATGTGCTAATCTGCACCTAAAACCAGAAGAGTGGAAAGAGTACTTATCTCCCATTTTTTTGGGAGGGATTTCTATAATTGATTTTCGCTCTCTATGTTCCCAATATAGAGAGTTTCTTTTGAATTAAGAGGGACTTTTAGTCACAGATCAGTTGAGAAATCGGTGGACAGCTTAGGAGCTTGTCTGGGCCGATTTTTGCATCTCTACGAGATTTTTGCTGTTGACGTAGAGATATCCTTCTCCTGACATAAAATATGGGGAAAAAAAGAGATGGAGAAAGTGTATACAATTTGTGCTAATTTGCGAGTAAAATCATAAATAAATGAATAAATAAAAACACTTAGCTCGAATTTGCTTGCTCGTTAACGAGGATGAACTCTTGATTTATATTGATCGATGAAGGAATTTGTGATGATAACCCCTAGCTTTAAACTCCCATCATCTTCAAAATTCTCTCTCTTTTGGTATTTTCTTTTTCTCGAATTTTTCTTCAATCTCCAAAAACTCTCTCAAACATCAAAAATTTCCTCTCCAAAAAATTCTCCCAAACACTTCAAATTTTCTCTCCCAAGAATCCCCTCTCAAGCTCACTTCATCCTCCTTTTATAATCTACTCATCTATCTCCCATTCTAATTTTTCCACTAACTCTATCTCCCATTCTAATTTCTCCACTAACTCTTCTTCATTTTCATCTTCCATTCTCCATCTCTATCTCACATTCTAATCTCTCCACTAACTCTTCTTCATCTTCATCTTCCCTTCTCCATATTTATCTCCCATTCTAATTTCTCCACTAACTCTTCTTCATCTCCATCTTCCCTTCTCTATTCTTATCTTCCATTCTAATTTCTCCACTAACTCTTCTTCATCTCTATCTTCCCTTCTCTATTCTTATCTTATTTTCTCCATCTATTCTTCTCCAACTTCTCTTCTTCATCTCCTCTTCTCCATCTTCCCTTCTCTATTCTAATTTATCCACTAACTCTTCTTTTTTTATTTGTAAAATAATCCTTCAAGAGTTAAGTATTTGCACTCTAGTCCTTGAATTTTAAGTATTTACAATTTAGTCTCTGAAAAAATATATTTCTTTAAGTCCAAATCTCCTCACAATTTTTGACACACCAAAATTCACCACATGTCAAATTTAAGCTCATTTCTTGCCGTTGAAAATAATGCAGAATTTAATTAAAGCCCTTTTGCAAAATTAAGTCATTCTGGGTATAATTGGGCCAAGATGAAAATTTAAAATATTAGAAAACAATGTCACAACTCATAAAAAGTGAAAATTAAAAATAAGTTGACTCAAATTAAATTTTTTTAGGCCCGATTCAAGATTATACTCGTGAAGGAACACGTGACTCGAATTGGATTTCTCTGAATTTGCGATGGCCAATATGAAAATAGATTTAAAATAAAAATATTAACTATCTTTGTGTATTTTTTTGGCCTCAAATGTTATTTTTCCAAAATTTTCAAGTATTTTTGTATTTTTTTTAAAAAAATTAAAAATATATATATAATATGAAATTTTATTTTTTGTTCAAAAATGGTTGCCTAGGCTTGGCCAAGGCTTCCAAAGTTTATTTTTCAATTTTCTCATTTTTTCTTCATTTTTTGTTTTATGAATTTTCGAAAATAAAAATACCGAAAAATACTGAAAATATGAAAAATCGTTTTTTGGTCAAAATTGGTTCCCTAGGCTTGGCTAAGGTCCCCAAAGTTGATTTTTCAATTTTATGAATTTTTATGGATTTTTTATTACTTTAGCAATAGAAAAAATGATTAAAAATCAGGTGTCAACAGGAGTCACGCGTATCGACTATTTGGTCAACGTTCTTATATTCCTAGTTAGCCTTTCCCCTTTGGTTAGTCATCTTAGAGTGGCCAACTCCAAGTGAGATTCATTTATCGCGTCTCCATGAAATAACCATTATGTATTCAAATTTCGGAAAAAGGGATCGAAACTAAGGATGTCACACTCCAAGATATATCAAGGGAAACAACCAAAAAAGAAGTCTGCATAGCTTTTGAGAAAAAATGAAAATGAAAGTTGTAGTTAAAAGTTCTAAAATAAATGAGAAATTCATGAATTTATAGAGAAATTTTTTTAAAAAGCACAACCTTTCAAAGGTTATAAAGTTACGTTCAAATACACACAATCTTCCAAAAGTTAAGAAGATATGTCCTATTAGACCCAACATTCCAAAGGTTAGTGTCTAATAAACGTTAGGCAAAAAATAAATAAATTTTGAAATTAAATAATAATAATAATAAAATAACGGTGACTCCTCTGTGAACAGTTGCACTATTTTACTAAGACACAACCATTATTTTACTATTGTTACATTCAAAATTACAAAAAAAAAACTGTAACTCTTTTATGAACAGTCAAACTGTTATGTTAAGAAACATCGGTTATTATTATTGTTGTTATTATTAATTTCAAAATTCTAATAAATGCTAATTATTAATTAGTGTCAAATCTAATCCACGTATGCGCTCATATCTTTTTGATGTGGGAGTATAAACCAACAATTATCACAACATCAATAGTAAAACACTTGTTTGAGATAAACTTTTTCTGTTTACAGTATAAACCTATAACTTAGACTTTTTCTCTAAGTTCTAAAATCGAACCAATCGTACAATTCAGTATTTGAAATTATATATTTTGAAAATTTGTAAATATTTTGTGATAACTGAAAGTCAAATGGATAGAATTTAAAGAAAAGTAAAAAAAAAATGAACCAATTGTACCCTTCAAGATTTCGTAGACAGACCAATTGTACACTTTAGTATTTGATATTTCAATATTTTCAAAAATTTCCAGTATTTTGTCACAGCCTTTGATGAAGTTTTATTGTAACTAAGTAAAACAATAAATTTTTAAATGTCATGGTTCTAATAGTACATGAAAAATTACCAATTTGAATTATAAGTGCAAAACTTTACAAAATGTGAATAGTTTTATTTAAAATGTGGGCATTATATATATATATATATATATATATTATTTTGATAGTCAATTCCTCATGATTTCCTCTTTCTTGAATATCATTAGATTTGTTTCTTCAAATACTACCCATATGTAAAACAGATGGTTCTCAACATGAAATTTATGTCCAGTTGCCCATTATGCAAAACAAGTGGTTTCCCAAAGAAAGTTCAACGTAGACAGATAATGCACCCACTGCCGCTTGCAATGAAGATTTTCATAGAAAACAACCGGTCGTGGAGGATGTGTCCATTGAGCCAGACGGACAGTTTCAAACGTTCGACTCTATGAGCACTTGCAAGTCACATGAAATAATTCCAAACTGTTGACCGATACGAATGACTCTAAATTAGCAGAGTTTGTAAATATTTAGTGGAATTTGAATGGACAACTTTTGGCTCGCCTGCCGGAAAGTTTTAGTCATGCTAGTAGGAATCTGAAGAAAGAAAAATCATTCATCATTTTAATAGCCACTGAGAATTGGTTTAAAAAATGAGTGCTGTAAATATTAAACCTGCAATTATGACTATAAAGCAACTTCCTTTTGTCTGTTCATGCGCCAGTATTTCAAAAGCTACTTTTCTCCTGGATCTATACCCGGAGCAAATTATGTGGTCTCATTCCCTTTCATAAAATCAGGGTTGCAGTAGTTTTGGTGAAGTGACTGCTGACGGGTCCCTCCTCAGTCCCGCTTGCCGGTTGCCACGTAAAGAAACAAGCGGTAGAAAATCCTCCATCATTCTCTTAGAGCGACAGCACTTTAACTTGGCGAAACCCTATGCATATCTTGAAAAAATATGGAGCTTTCAAGGAAAAACTAAGGGCCTACGTGTCTACCGTTTTGATTTTCTGATTCTATTTTTCAGAGCAAAAAAAGATGAGAATTACATTTGATAACGAAAATGATTTTGATTTTGTTCCTAATAACAGTTTTGGAGCAAAAATAATAAAAGAAGAGTTGGTTCCGAAAAAAAAAAGAACCACTTTTGAAAATCAATCTTCCATCTCTCACTTTTCCCTTTCAATCTCCTATCACTTTTACTTCAACCTAAAATGGAACGAGATCTCATTTCAAAGAAAAATATGTAAGATAATTAAAAAATTCAAAAAAATAGAAGAATTTCTAAAAAATAGAAAAAAATTCAGAAAATCCCTAAAAATAGAAGATGCCTGATTAGCCAAGTTGATATTATTTTCATAAATTTGGGTCTAGATTTCATATATTTTATTCTTTTTAGGAAAATCATAAGCACCTTTGAAATTAAAACCAAACCACATTTATCTAAGCCCTTAGGGCTTCATTAGGTTTTATGATGCAATTTATTAATGTCATGATTCCTTGATTGTGCACTTGATTTTATTGGTTGTAATTTGCCTAGATTTAGGTACTTTAAATTTAGTCTAGTTTTAGAAAATTTGGAAAAAGACAAAGACAACCTGCATGAACACTTAACATTAGCTTACCTCATAGGTTTAAAACTAAATTAAAAATTTGCATGAAATACGTATAGAAAATACTCAACTTTGATGCTAAAAGGGCGTCGATGGAAACACTAACCTAACCTAGTCCCCAGACCCTAGATTTTTTTTTTGGTTATGTTCACTCGAATGACATTTCTCGATTGCTCAATAAGATTTTCGGTCTACTTTCCTCAAAGGCTAGTGAGTTACCATTTGCATGTACACATACACATGTTGTCGATCACACTAAGATCAAATCCGATATTCCCTCATTGCCATTACATGTAAGCCTAGAAGAACCTAAGCTAATCTGAAATCACACACTAACCCAACATAATGTCTCATTTTTTAAGCTTAAAATGACTCGATTTGGACACATCAATTAGATTAAATAGAACGAAAACGTATTATATATAATATGTTATATAAGAAAATCAATATGAATTAATCTTCAATTAATTTGAAATCACACACTAACCCAATATAGTCTCTCCTTTTTTAAGCTTAAAATGACTCGTTCTGGACACATCAATTAGATTAAATAGAACGAAAACATTTATATGTAATATGTTATATAAAAGAATCAATATGAATTAGCCTTCAATTAATTGAAAATGTAGGATGAAATTTCACAAAGTAATTACATAATTATTTGACTTAAATGACAAAAACTGGGAAGAGAAATTATTCTCTGAAATAAAAATTTTGTATAGTTACCAAATGTATTTCTGTTTTAGGAACATAAATTTTGGGCAGTTACCAAATACACTATGATTTCCTAAATTTTATCTAGGAAACAAAATTAGAAAATGTCATTTTAATTAGAATTAATGTTTCAATTCATAATAATTGTCATGCAGGGCCTAAAATTCCAACACCGGACGATAACAAAAGTCTTTACTAGATCCCCAATGATCCCTAGTAAATACGAAAGTATGTTGCTGAAGTTACAGCCAAACGAAGAAAAGAATTTCAGGAAGATAAAAAAGAAATAGATCAAATAAAATAAAATTTTTAATTTGCCTTTTGGCAGTATATGTCAACATTCAAAGACATAACACAGACAAACCCTGAAAAAGCAAAATCAGAAGCGTGGAATCAGCCGAGGAACACGGGATTTTCACTTTCTATAGAAATTAGGGTTTTCTTCAACACTTTTTGTTCACTTTTTATATGTTTTTGTTCTTGCCCCGTAGCGAAACCCAGTAGTCGCACACCATCTGTGCACGCCAAGACCTCCTGTTTTGACTCCCGTAGTATGAAACGAAAGATTTCAGAACCTGGCAAAACTCATAAACTAATCAGAAAAGTACCGAAAGACACCCAGCTGACAAAGGGCTTCAAAAAAGCATAGCTCTGCATGTGAAAAATTCTGAAGAACATAAGAACTCAATGCTGTCGGAATCCGCAATTTTCTAAGCTAATGCAATAAATAAAGAAGAATCCCACGAGTCATGACAGATTCAAAATCTTTGCAAGTCCTTGTTCCGACAGATTTTATGGCACTTTCGGAGCAAGACATCCTCGTTCAATCAAATCAATAACCGTATAACAATTATTTATAACCTTTTTTTTATTTAAAGAAAGAGGCGTAAAAACTCAATTAGTTTCTAGCATTGTTTAGCTTCTTCTCAAAAATGATCATGCTTTGTAGACAAGAACGACTGATCGAGAGTGAATGAGAACAAAGTACTCTAGAAAAATCCTCTCTCTCTCTCTCTCTCCAAGGAATCTTTCTGATTCACATTCTTGCTATGGCCTTCATTTTTAGGGTTTCCATATCATTAAAAACTGCACTAGAATGCAAAATGACAAACGATTATGACTACGCATTCTCATTCTCGTTCACACATGAGACTTGGAATCTTGTTTAAGCCTTAGAACTATTGGAATATATAATATGGAAAAGAAAGGAACAAATTATGAAGTTTGGTCCCTCCCAATGTCTTTTATGGTTCATCGAATTATTCCAAGTCCACAGCCAGATACAGAGAAGGGAATAAAGGGCGTGAAGATGATGAATTTGTCCTTCCTTTGTCAACCCACTTGATCTTCAATTATTTCACCATTCACCCTCTCTGACTCCAAATCCGAGCCTGACCCTCTCTCTCTGACGTTCTCTTCCCACAGTTTTGCCATCGACCCCAAGGGGGGGGGGGGGGGGGGGGGGGGGGGGGGGGGAGGAGGATAGAAAGCCGGAGCCGACCTAATCAATTTGGGGCGTCACGGGCGGTTTGTTCAAATCTCATTAACTACGTCCGTTACAGGACATAGACACATGCATAGGTCGGGGGCTTGAATCTAACCAGTCCACTGAATTCCCGTTTTGTAGCCAAAAAAGCTTATGGCATGGGATAGCTGGTGGTCTGAGCACAAACATGCCAGAGCCTGTCTTGGACTGATTCCTCACCCAATTAAAAACTCTTCTCGTATGAGCAATGTGACATGCACATCAAGCCCCATGTACTGCGGGACAATTGGCTGCTTCACACTCGCTTGGAAAGAGCGAGAACAAATTGTCCCAGCGTAGAAAATTCTAGGTAAATTACACGTGTGAAAGCTCCTGATTTTTGCGCCAGTTTTGCGGAGAGATAGTACTTCAGAGTGTAGTACTAGCTTGGAGTCCGCACAAGTTCTCGGGGTCATGTTCATATCTCTCATTAGGTTAATATTTATCAAGATCATCCATCGCGCCAATCATAGAAAGTAATTACAATCTTCAGCTCAAGTTTGGGTTGGAGCTATCTCGCAGCTATTAATTCGTACTAAGCAATTATTTCTCACGCCAATATAACTTGCAAGTTATTGACGGAAAAGACAGACCAAGAAGATACAAACACGGAAGATGAGGATTTACGTGGTTCAATCAAGGTGATCTAAATTCACTGGCGAGGCAAAATAAGATTCCACTATTGATCAAAATATATAGATTGTAGGAGATCTATTACATAAACATTAGCCCTAAAAAGAACAAACTTTTCCGCAGTATAAATAGTGCTCTTTTCTTGGGGGTATAGCCACCAAACCCCTATAAAGATCTATTCTCGCCCCCACAAAGAGATTTGTTCACTTTGTTGTGAGTTGAGCCGAGCTATCGGCCCAATCCTTCGCGTGGCGAACAAATCTCAAACTTTTTTTTTCTTCTTAACTTTTTCGCCGCACAAATAATATGACATGTCAGGTGATGAATCGAATAGAGTACAAAAATTCAAGACATATTTAACAAATCTCCACCTTAGCTTGAATTAAAAAAAAAAAAGACAAGAAGCCAAACACATTCTCCCGGCATCCCTAAGCCTACATGAGCTAACTCGGTGTAGGAAAAAAGAGATGTAATAAAAGAACATTTATGCTTCAAACAAAAGTAGAATTTTCATTCACCTCGCTACGAAATCTCAAAAATGGGCAAAACTCAAACAGGCATGCCAATCAAGTTCATGCAATGCTTAAACTTGTTGGTGGGGACTGATTTGGACAACATATCAGCAAGATTGTCAGTAATACTAATTTTCTTTACCATCATATTTCTCTCAACAACTGCCTCTCAAATAAAATCGTATTTGACATCAATGTGCTTAGTCCTCTCATGATATGCTTGATTTTTAATCAAGTGTATAGCACTCTAATTGTCACAAAAGACAACTAAATTGTCTTCCTACTGGAGCCCGAGTACCTGTACAGGATTGCTAAATCAAATAGCTTCTTTCACTGCTTCTGCTACTATCATATACTCTACCTCTGTAGTTGACAAAGCAACTGTCGGCTGTAAGGTTGACTTCCAACTAATAGCTGAGCCAGATAGTGTAAAAATATAGCCAGTCAAAGATCTTCTCCTATCAAGATCACCTACATAATCTGTCACGCACCGAACCTCCACGAACGCACGGTATCTACATGATGACAGTCGATACATGCGACATCTCAAGACTGTTGCCGACCTAGAAACCTTAATAGCTAAATAAATGCTAGCAGAAGCGATACATTACCCTTGACAATGAATGAGTAAGGACTAGCACAACCATAACACCTCATATATATACATAATCTCAGCTCTACATTACACAATTCAAAACTTTCACCGCCTCATTACAACCCATTGCTCGACCTTTATAACAAAAGACTTTAGGTCGGCAAGTTTCTCAGCTCAAATGGCGAGCAAACCATACAAATTTCTACAAAAGGGGCTTCTGCCTCAACCCTACTCACCATCATCCGTTCCCACCATTTGATCTAGGGAAAGACTGAGTCTCTAGATCAATTTTCTCTAGGATCCCCTGTCTTACTCATATTACGCTCACTACTGGGGATAGGGGTATAAAAAAAAGGGTAATCACCTATGAGAACAAATCTCAGCAAGCTAACCTCTAAATCCCTTTTCATAATACCCAATACCCTCAGACCCAACTCCACACCTCATCCAGAATCTCAAACCACAGAATTAAACTTTAAATCGCAGGGTCAAGAAAGGTCAAAGGCAATGGCCTACAGAAAACTCGCTATGACCCAAAATGACCAAATAATCAATTTTGAGCATACGTGAATAATCCTCAAATATTATTTTGAATATGAACACGGGTCCTAACTATTTGAAATAGCAATATAAAATATTGTTCTGGCCCGATTTTGCATAAAATACTCCAAAATATATTTTTCGATATTCGAACCATACGGGACCCATAAAACTCGTCATTTTCAAACCAAAAATCAAATTTGGCAGCACGTAAACAGTATTTAGAGCTTTGTGAATGATAAAAAATTTTCAGTGAATGGATTATCGGGTTAATTAGATTGACTAACCTAATACGGACTCTCCCAAGCCCTATCGAATCGCAACTTTGATTTTTGTTCAAATGATTTTAGAATTTGGAGTTGTCACTAATCATTTTTTGGTAGGTCAAGTGGAAATCTAAGTAAATTAGCGGGAGAACTAAATTATTTCTATGAATAGGAGATTATAAGTTCAAGGACTTGGTTACACTAGTTAATTAAAACTAATGCCCTTTTGAAACCTTAATTCTATGGATATCCTAATTTTGACAACTTATGCTTAGTTTACTCCTAAAGCTCTAATAAGGTGTTCTCTTTTTGCATTTTCACTTTTTAGATGGAATGCACGGATGGTGGTGGGTACATAGACGAGCAAAACGTGAATACATAAATATAAACACGTAGACGAATACATGCAAACATGGACATGCAATCATTAATATGCGAGCATGAATATACAAATGTGACATGCAATCGTGAACGTACATTACATGCGAACATGGACACACAAATACAGCATACGAATGTGAATATACAAATACAGCATACGAACGCAAACATGCGAATGCGACATATAAATGCGGACGTGCAAACACAACATACATACATAGACATGCGTATGTAGGTATACAAATATAAATAGGCGGATACAAAGGCATTTGAATACGACATGCGAGCGCAACATACGTATGTGGACGTGCGAACACAACATGCGTACATGGATATGCATATGTAACATGTGTATGTGAATCATGCATACGTAGACATGTGAATAAATTATCAAAAATAGGATTGACCAATTGAAATGGCCCGTTTCCTGTTTTTGGGATTTTTCTAAATTTTTTGGAATTTTTCAAGACAATTAGCCCATAAAGAGAAAATCATTATTTTTGAAAAGATCAAGAAGGGAAATCATCAAAAATAGGATTGGCCAGTCGAAATAGCCTGTTTCCTAGTTTTTGAGAATTTTCTAAAATTTTTCATGACAATTCGCCTATAATGGGCAAAATCGTCATTTTGAAAAATCAGGAAGGGAAATCATCAAAAATAGGATTGGCTAGTTGAAATAGCTCGTTTCCTAATTTTTAGGATTTTTCTAAATTTTTTAAAAGTTTTCAAGACAATTCGCCTCTTAGGGGCAAAATCGTCATTTTGAAAAGATCAGGAAGGGAAACCATCAAAAATATGATTGTCCAGTTGAAATGGCCTGTTTCCTAGTTTTTGTGATTTTTCTGAATTTTCTGAAATTTTTTAAGACAATTCGCCCATAAGGGGCAAAATTGTCATTTTGAAAAGATTGGGAAAAGAACTAATCAAAAATAGGATTAGCCAGTCGAAATGGCCCGTTTCCTAGTTTTTAAAATTTTTTTAAATTTTTTTCTCTTTTGTTTCGCATAAATATGCATGAATTAATGATAATACGAATATGTATGCGGCATGGCAATGTATGCATTAGCTATACTCTATGAACTGTACATGAATGATATTTTTTGATATTTTCAAATTAAATAAGACCGACGATGCATATTCTGAATATAAACGCAATATTAGAAGATGCAATATAAACTGCTTAACCTACTCATTCTGAGGTTTGATGGTGTAGAAATTAAACTGCGAAAAGTAGAGTACAAGAGATTTTTATACCACCAAGTAGGGGGACAGAACCTACCGCGATCTAAGGTTCAAATCTTTTAAGCGATAAATGCAGAAAATTGCAATAAATAAACATATGTGGATATGAAGACATACGAATATGACATAACATAATCGAAATTTAAATCAATCCATTTAGGTAATGAAATTCTCGAAGATTTTAATAGTTAGGATCGTTACTTGAATTGACGGACTTGATTGTCGAATTCGTATCTCGCATCACCTTGTGAATTAAGATTGTAACTCGAACGGTGGGGATGAACTCGTTACTTGTGTTGATCGGTAGGGAAATTGGTGATGGTAACGTCTAGTTTGAAACTCCTGCCATCTTCAAGATTCTCTTTTGGAAGAGAATTCTATCTCTTTTTGATTTTTTTTTCTCTCTAATTTTTCTTCAATCTCTCAAAACTCTCTTAAACATTCAAAATTTTATCTCCAAAAATCCTTCTCTCCAAGTTCCCTTCATCCTCCTTTTATAGACCACTCATCTATCTCCCATTCTCTATTCATCCTCCATTCTCTATATCAATTTCCCATTCAATTTTCTCTACTAACTCTTCTTCATCTACATCTTCCCTTCTCTATTTTCATCTTATTTTCTCCATCTATTCTTCTTCATTTTCTCTTCTCCATCTTCCTTTCTCTATTCTAATTTCTCAACTAAATCTTCTTTTTGTTATTTACAGAATAATCCCTCAAGTGCTAGGTATTTACATTCTAGTCCTTGAGATTTTAAGTATTTACAATTCAGTCCCTAGAGAAATATTTCTTTAAGTCTAAATTTCCTCACAATTTTCGATACACCTCCTCTATGCTTGGTCAAAATTCACCTTATGTCTAGTTCAATCGCTTGTCAAATTTAAGCTCATTTCTTGCCGCTGAAAAAATGCAAAATTCAACTAGGGCCCTTTTGCAAAATTGAGTCATTTTGGGAACAATTGGATAAAGATGAAAATTTAGACTATTAGAAAACAATGTCACAACTCCTAAAAGGGAAAAATAAAAATAAATTAACTCAAATTAGATTTTTTTTTGCCCGATTCAGGATTATGCTCATAAAGGAACACGTGACTCCGAATTGGATTTTTCAAATTTACGATGGCCAACATGAAAAGGGATTTAAAAGAAACATATTGACTATTTCTTTTCTTGTATTTTTATGGCCTCAAATGTTATTTTCCCCTAATTTTCAAGTATTTTTGCATTTTTCCAAAAAATATTAAAATGTATGAAAAATATGAAAAATTATTTTTTTTGTTCAAAAATGATTCCCTAGGCTTGGCTAAGGTTTCCAAAATTAATTTTTTAATTTTATGAAATTTTTATTAATTTATTAAAGAGAAAAGGTGATTAAAAATCAGGTGTCAACAATTGTCCCTCTTTGAAAGAAAGCTCGGTAGAGGTTCATTTCAAAGACGAGATGACACCTGGATGCTAATCGACTCAACCTAAGAAAATAAAAAGAGTTATGACATTTGATCTCCAATACCTCTCTATGTACGTTCTGACCAGATCAGGCTTGAGGAGGCTCTTATGAAGTGAGGGAGAGATAGAGAGGAAAGCTTATTTGGCACTTTTCCACCAGTCGTATGGCTGTTGTCTGACATAAATGCTCTTGAATAGGCACCCAAATATTCATTTTAAGGATACTCCGGGGAGGATGAGCTTTGACCCGCATGGTAGGTCAACTAATGGCATAATTTCTAATGATAGGACTCTAGTAGCAATCTATCATATTTAAAGGATTCGCCTGCATTTTGACCCATATGGTAAGTCACCCTATGGAAGATTCCTGATGAAAGGATTCTACTGAGCGATTTACTCGACGTTGGCTTCACCAAAGAAAATGTCTATAAGAAGGACTTAGTGCCTGTAGGAAGGACTTTGTGCCTGTAAGAAGAACTTTGTGCCCTGTAAGAAGGACTTTTGAAAATGGTTCACCTCATGTGGGATCTATCGAAGGAGTGCATAAGGACTTTGTGCCTGTAAGAAGAACTTTATGCCTTTAGGAAAGACTTTTGTGCCTGTAAAAAGGACTATTGTGCCTGTATGAAGGACTTTTGTGCCTTTAGGAAGGACATTCAGTGGCAACGTCCATGAATTGATTTGCCCCAAGTTTTATTCAACTAGGGAATTTCGTATTTGGGTATGACTGTATTCTCGAGTCAGTTTGCAAATTCCTGAAAATAGAAGGGATCCAATTTAAAACTGAAACAATTGAGAGTAAATTGAAATGATATGGAATTACCCTTCGAGTTTACGTGGATTTTTACTTGCAATTAATTTTGCCCTAAGTTTGGTGCAGTAATAGATCCAAGCATTTAATAGGAGGAAGGGAAATTACTACTTCTTGCTTTTAAATTAATTCCGGACATCTATAAAGGCAGAAAATATCTCACACAAGGGAATGAAATATATATGCATTCGTTCAAGATCGGTTCTGCTCCCTTTGTAGGCTCTCTAGTGATTAGCTGGCTTCATTCCAGATCAGGTACTCGTCGATAATATTGAAGGGCCCGTGATCACTGACTTCGAAATGTAGGCTCCGTATGCCCATTATAGCCCTAGTGCTTTATCAATATCGAACTGGTTGATCATAGTGGCAATCTTATTGTCAATGTTATCTGCTTTGTGGTGATACATCCGTTCTTCTTTAGAAGGCACTAATACTGGCTCCATAGAATCGGTCTTCTCATACATTCTTTCAACAAAACTTGATTCTGCTGCGAACTGATCTAACTTACCTCTCAAACGAAAGTTCATGTTCTAGCTATTAGTTCAGTTCCATTCTTTGTCTGCCATCTAGGATAGGGCACTCCGTGAAAAAATCTTCAAGCCTTTGAATTTGATGTTCAGTATGGCGACGGTAACGCTTTCTTTAACCCTTATTGTCGTTGTCTTTATCTTTGTTGAGATCTTAGACGTGATTAGAGAAAGGACCAGGTTCTAGGGTCTTAGTTTCGAACCTGGTCTCGAATTCTTCATCTCACATATTCAGCAAGTGATGATAGCTCTCAACTGTATTGAGTTGAGACATTCTTGAGTGGTTACTAGTCCCTCAAGATTTGTTACTCTTTCTTATATTTTCACTCTCTTTGAATTTTTCTAAGTAACCTTGTATGCTTTAAGATTCTCTTCTGAGCATGGATGAAGATTACTAAGAGGACACCTCTTTTAAGATGTAGGCGTGACTTCAGCAATTGTATCGCCCCTTTAAGATTTCTATCTTTCTCAACTTTTTTATCGTATGTCTCGCTTGGTTTCATCTTTTTATGGTAAAAGGGCCCCTGTCATTATCTCTTCCACCTATCTCAACAATTGATTTTGCTGGTGAGCTCTCTTCTTCTACGAATGGAGACAAATTATATCTTCTTTTATGTCAAAATTTTTCTTATCTCCTATACAGGTCGTCTTTTTCTTCTTCTTTTTCAAAGTGGTGACGTCTCTTCAAACCTTTTTCTCAAAGATTTCGAATTTGCATACTAGCAGAGGATTCGAGCCAACAGGGGTGACACCGAAAGGGAATGACAGATAGAGAAATTTGACCAACGGAGACTGGCACCGTGAAACAATATTTAACTCGAAGCAAATTATCACCTTCGTATTCCACTCATCTATTTTGATTCTCTCCTCGATAATGGCTAGTCTTCCCACACACATCTTCCTAGCTGAAGTTATGTTCAAATGGAAGAGACTCTATTACCTTCTTGGTCGAGGCTATATTTATATAGCCTATCATCTGAATGTTGAAGCTGAGATCTTCGGTTTGTTTAGGGAAGTAAATGCCTCTTCGATCGAATGCCCCAAATTGGAGAGGGAATACAGGGTGTTCCTATATATCTTCATTAACTTTCTGGAAGCTTGCCAGGACACTTACGAAACAGTCACTTTAGCCCATATCGTGAAAGCTTGCTATCGAGATCGATTTGAATGCTTAGAGTTTACAGAACACGTCGTTGCCCGATACAAGAAGGCCGTCAAGTCTGCTGATGAACGAGCTTCACTGTTGATTCATGAGAGGGAGAAGCTGGTGGAGCGCCTAGCTTTGAATCAGACTCACTTTGAGCATGACCCGAGTAATATCGTGATGAAGTTTAGATGTGAGTGGCTGGAGGAGAGGCTCGACGATCTAATGGCGAATATAGCTTTCGAGAGAGATTTCATCAAGAATTTGAAATTCGCCATTGAACATCATGAGGTTAATGCAACCTGGCATAAGGAGACCTGTTCTTCAAGCTTGCGAATCTCGAATCCCAGATCATCTCGTGTAGGTAGAACATTAATTTTATAAAAAGTCAGTTGAGCTCTTTTGTGATACTTATTAAGGCTCAATTTGATTTTACTTTTTCTCCTCAACGGCTTATTGCAAAGACTTTTCATGTATGGAATGGGAGAAAAGCTTTGTATATTTACGCCTTAATCTTTCGTCATCTCTTCTTCCGCATGGCATGATAGAACAATTTAAGGCACTGAAGACGTTAAGGTTTAACATTTTTCTTGGTGTTCTTCTTAGTTGCTCCAAACGATGATATCGAGAACATTGAAGAAGGAATCGACGATGGCCCCCACTGTCCGCCTTGAGACCCACAATCAATACAGCTTGTGACAACTTGATCAGTGTGCCAATAAATAAACCAAGCCATCTGTTGCATAACCCACTTCATTCATGCTTTGTCTCTTTCAGCGTCTACTTACTCATGTCAATCACCTATAGTTACTGTAGAAATGCCTGTGGGCCATGCTCATTAATAAAACACCGGTGTTCTAATATCCTTTATGTTGTTCGAATCCAAGGAAGTTAAAAGGCAAGCCTTTAGTCAATTTAATCAAGAAGGCATTGCAAAGTCGGGTTAATATACTTGCTTCATGGGTTCTGACTACACAATCTATGCTTTTTTCAAGGAAAGTACAGGACCCCTCAACAAATTGAAGATACCCCTATGTCTTATCCGGATACATTCACCGCCCCATCAAAATGTATAGCTAATACGTGCTCATTGGTTGAGACGATTCTATCTCCGAGAGGCTCGATCTCTTCGCTTGCCCTCAGGATTAAGGGATCGGCAATTTCTCGTCCTTTCGTATTCCTGAAAATTATTCCAGATGTATTGTTAAACTCAATTTTGCTCTCTCGCCTAGGATATCCATGATTCCCTGCAAAAGTAGAGGAAATAATGAGTATGTGATCCAACAGAGGTCGGTCCATGACTCCTACATTAGTCCAATTTTATTTTTCTATTTTGTGGAGAAATCAGACAAAATTTTCTTAAGAGGACATGGGTAAATTTCTCAAAAAGGATTTTTGTTGTGAAAAGCACCAAGAGATGCACAATTCAAGTGCGAAATGGTAAATGATGAAAGTAAAATAAAATGCATGAGACGCAATATACGTGGAAAACCCAAAAACGGGAAAAATCATAAGGAGAGAGAGGGGTTTCACTATCTTTAATAACTAATACAAGCGTACAATCAAAGATAAAAAGATCTAACAAGAAAAAGAGGAAAACAAAGGGTTTCTCGGGCAAAAGGAAAAGTAATCTTTTCAATATATATGCAACAGATTCTTTTTATAGCCCTTTCTAAAAAACCCTAAAACAAAATATAACAGATTCTTTTTATAACCCCTTCTTAAAACAACCTTATTATTAATTTGGAAGTCAAAATATAACAAATCTCTACCTTGACTTCAAATCTCCAGAAGAACGTTTTACCAAATGTCACAAAACCTTTCTCACTCACCACCAAAAGCAACCACACAAGGCCACCCGCCAAACGGTAGAACCGATAATGCATAACCCTGAGCCTACGTGAGTGTACTCTATGTAGAAAACAAGAGATGAAACACCACCGACTCCACATAAGTAACTCAAATGGTGAAAACACTAACCAAGTCCAAACAACACTAAAACTTTATCAAAGGAACTAGTTTGGTCAACATATCTGCCGGAATATCCGCAGTGGGCACTTTCTTCATTGTAATTGTACATTTAGAAAACTCATCACGCACAAAATGATAACGAATATCGCTATGTTTTGTTATCTCGTGATACATTGTGTTCTTGGTCAACTGGATTGCACTTTGATTATTACAAAAGATAATGGAGGCTCCCTCATGCTTTATCCCAAGTTCTGTAACTAGACATTTCAACCAAAGAGCTTCCTTTGCTGCTTCCGTCGCAGCCATGTACTCTGCTTTTGTGGTAGATAAAGCAATCGTATCCTGTAAAGTTGCTCTCCAACTAACTGCGGAACCATCAAGCGTAAAGACATAACCTGTTAAAGATCTCTTTTTATTGAGATCACCTGCATAGTCAGAATCAACGAAACCAACATATGAGGTACCTCGAATATACCGAAGAATCCACTTCACTGCTTGCTAATGAGCTTTACCTAATTATGCCATATATCTGTTCACAACACTAATTGCTTGAGAAATGTTTGGACGAGTGTAAACCATAACATATATAAGACTACCAATGACACTAGAATATGGAACTCGACACATCTCCTCTTCCTCTTCTTTGGTTTTAAGTGATAAAGAAGCAAAAAGTCTAAAATGGGACGCCAAAGGAGTACTTACTGATTTAGCATTCTTCATGCCAAAATGTTCAAGTATTTTCTCAATATACCCCTTCCACGAATGGTATAGCTTCCCAACCTGTCTATCTCTACGAATTTTCATACCTATAATTTTCTTGGCAGCTCCAAGATCTTTCATCTCAAATTCCTTGCTAAGTTGCCTCTTCAACAATTGTATCTCTGACATGTCCTTCACTACAATAAGCATGTCATGCACATATAATAGTAAATAAACAAAAAAACCATCACGCAACTTTTTATAGTACACACAACTATTATGCACACTTCACGAGTAGCCATGACTTAACATAAAACCATCAAATCTCGTGTACCATTGCTTTGGAGATTGCTTGAGACCATACAATGAACGTTTCAACTTGCAAACGTGACCTTCTTTATCCTCAATAACGAATCCTTTGGGTTGAGACATATAAATCGTCTCATCAAACTCACCATGCAAAAAAGCGACCTTCACATTAAGTTGCTCAAGTTCTAGATTATAAAGGTCTACTAATGTGAGCAACACACGAATGGAACTATGTTTTACAACTAGAGAGAACACTTCATTGAAGTTTATCCTTCCTTTTGACTAAAACCATTCGCTACCAAACGTGCTTTGAATCTTTCATCTTCAACCCCTGGAATTCCTTCTTTTCTTTTAAAAATCTACTTCCATCCAATAGCTCTTTTGCCCTTAGACAATTTCACAAGATCCCAAGTTTGGTTCTTATGAAGAGACTCTATCTCTCTAGGGAGGCTTAATTTGCCTTTTAGCTCTTCCTGCAACCAAAGTCTGAGGTTGTTCAACTTCTTCTACTTCATCTTTAGTCAAATTTGAGTTTTGTTTCTCACTATCACTTTTTGACTGACTAAAAACATTTTCTGAGGTTCTCCATGGATGCTTTGCACCAAACTCCACCTCTTTCATTGCATTTTCTTCCTGAATATCTATAGACTCAACAACTTTTCTCTGATCAAGCATAGAATTTCATCAAAAATAACATCCCTATTGATTATAAATTTTGGCGATTGAGGATCAGAACACCACAATCTATATCTCTTAACATCATCTGCATAACCAACGAAAATGCCTCTTTTGGCTCTAGGTTCAAGCTTACCATCTTTTAAATGATAATAAGCGGGATATCCAAATACTTTTAAAATAGAATAATCAGAAGGTTTACTAGACCATACCTTATTTGGAGTCTTACATTCAATTGCGGTTGAAGGAGAACGATTTACCAAATAACATGCCGTGTTCATAGCTTCAGCCCAAAAATCTTTTTCAAGTCCAGCATTAGAAAACATACATCTAGCTCTCTCTAAAAGTGTTCGGTTTATGCGCTCTGCCACCCCCATTATGTTGAGGTGTATATCTGACTATTCGATGTCAAACAATCCCTAAATCTTCGTAGTACTTATTAAAATCACCTCCGCAAAACTCAAGACCATTATCTGTTCTGAGACGCTTTATCTTCTTGCCAATTTGATTTTCAATCAACATATTCCACTTTTTGAATGTATCAAAAACATTACTTTTACGCTTCAAAAAATAATCCCAGACTTTTCTAGAAAAGTCATCAATAAATGTTAAAAGATAAAAAGCACTAACTTCAGATGTAACTTGTGCAGGTCCCCACAAATCGGAGTGAATATAGTCAACTATGCCCTTCGTCGAGTGCACCCCAATAATGAAACTAACTCTACGCTGCTTCTCGAAAACACAATACTCACAAAGTCAAGTGGGACTATATGCTCCCCACAAAGTAAATCACGTTTACTTAATATATTCATTCCTCTTTCGCTCATGTGGCCCAATCGCATATGCCATAATCTTGATTTATTAGAATCTGAAGTGGATAATATATTTAAAGAACCCATAATAGTACTTCCCTGCAGAACGCAAAGACCATTTTTCTTGTTACCTCTCATCATAATCAAGGAGTCTTTCCAAATTTTCAAAACTCTACCTCCAGCAGTGTACATACATCCACTACAATCTAAATTGCTCAATGAAATAAGGTTCTTCTTCAAATCTGGAATGTGTCTAACATCTGTCAAAGTTCTTACTACTTTGTCATGACATTTAATCCGTACCGTACCAATAGCTATAATCCTGCAAAGTGCATTATTACCCATCAAAACTGAATCACCAGTGACTTTCTTATATGTACGGAACCAATCTGTATTTGGGCACATATGGTATGAACATACTGAATCCAAAATCCATTCATCGTCTACATGACAATCCGAAGACAAAACAATAAGAACATTGACTACATTAGAAAACTCATTATCCTTCACCAGACTAGCCGAATCAGAACTCTCCATCGACCTTTTTCCTTTAGCCTTAAGCAAAGGACACTCGTTTTTATAGTGTCCAAACTTGTGACAATAGTAATACACAACTTTTCTTTTATCCCGGCCTGACCTAGACTTCGAACACCCTTTACTATTACTGCGTCTATCTCGATGATTCGACCTTCCCCTAAAAACTAAGTCATCAGCTTTATCTGCACTACTATTGCATTCAACTTTATACGCATCTCTGCGGAATTCGGCGAGGCCTTTACATCCTCAAGAATTATGGATTCTCTTCCATACAACATAGAATTCACAAAATTCTAATACGAGCTCGGTAGCGAACATAACATAATTAGAGCTTGGTATTCATCATCTAACTTCAAATATAAATTTTTCATATCCATAATAAATTTATTAAATTCATCTAAATGTTCTTAAATAGGAGTACCTTCTTGCATCTATAGCGTATAAATACGCTGCTTCAAGAATATCTCATCGTAAGAGATTTCTTCATGTAGAGACTCTTTAACTTTTGCCACAATCCTGAAGTTGTTTCTTTATCAGCAACTTCATGAAGCACCTTGTCAGACAACGACAATTGGATAGTGCTATGCGCCTTCTCTTCCATCTCCTCGATCTCTGCTGTAGTCATATCATCGAGATAATTCCCATCCAAAGTTCTTATGAGCCTTCCGGACATAACGAAGCCTTCATCTTGATCCTCCATAGCTCGAAATTGTTTTGACCATCAAAGCGTGCCACTTCAAACTTAATAGATGCCATCTCGAACAAAAGATCGAAATTCCTTCGCTCTGATACCAGTTTCTTACGAAAAACACCAAGAGATGTACAAATTCAAGCGCGAAATAGCGAATGATGAAAATAAAATAAAACGCACGAGACGCGATATAAGTGGAAAACCCAAAAACGGGAAAAACCACAAGGAGAGAGAGAGAGAGATTTCACTATCTTCAATAACCAATACAAGCATACAATCAAAGATCAAAAGATCTAACAAGAAGAAGGTAAAAACAAAGGGTTTCTTGAATAAAAGGGAAAGTAATCTTTTCAATATATATGCAACAGGTTCCTTTTATAGCCCTTTCTAAAAAACCCTAAAACAAAATATAACAGATTCCTTTTATAACCCCTTCTTAAAATAACCTTATTACTAATTTGGAAGTCAAAATATAACAATTGTCTTGCAGATTTTATAAGTTAGAAAAAATATGATAAAGTCCTTTGATATTTAGCAAATTTCCCAAATGAATTTTTCTTTTATCACAATGAATTTTCAAGGGCAAATCTGTCGAGAAAATCTTATTTTCATTGAAGTAAGAAAGATGTGACAAAATCTTCTATTGGTCAACAAAATTTTCCGAAGGGATTTTTCCACATTAACTTTTTTCTTAGAAATGGAACACCAATTTGATTTTTAGTTTCTTTTGAAAAAAAAATGACCACGATGTTAAGTTCAAAATTTGACGAACACCTAACATGGATCGACCAAAAATAAATACAAGATAATGTTAGAGAACTTATTTTTGCCTTGAAGACATACCAATCACATAGACATGCATATGAATCGTGAGTTTAAATCTTAGCCTATCTATCCTAAAAGCTCACAAATTGAAGCGAAAGACTTACGATAAGGTGACAATCTCACGCACATAATCAAGATTAGCCGTGATCTCATGACGTAACCAGGATTAGCCGGGCCTTTCCACTTCGGCTGCTCGAGTTAAAAATTATATCCCCCACTTCGGTAATCTTACCGAGCCTGAGACCTAACTTTTAAAACTCATTTTTGAAAAGAGGTTCGCAATTCAATCTGGACTAACTTTCAACATAATCTCATGCCCAACGCTAAAGCCAAATCACAATACCATCCTAAAATTAGTGGCCCAGGTCTGACCACGGGACGTATGTAATGTAATGCTAAAGCGACTAATTATGCACAACAATTAAATGCAAACATCGCTTCAATAATTTAAAAATTAAATCACAAGTTTTGCATATTAAACCTGCAAAATAAAGTGTTAGCCAAACACTTCACCCCTTGTAACTCCCATCTGCAAAACCATTTAACACCTAAAGATTAGAACCTAATCAATCGTCAAACCAAATGAGCTTTCATGAAATTTTTCTAGCCTAAGTCCTTAAGGTTCTTGAAATTTCAAAAATTAAGAACAAGTCACCAGCGAAGTCGCTAAGCTATTGCAACCCGAAAATTTTTGATGATGAAAAATTTCCAGTGAACGGATTATCAGGTTAATTAAATTGACTAACCTAATACGGACTCTCTCAAACCCTACTGAATCGCAACTTTGGTTTTTGTTCAAATGATTTTAGAATTTGGAGTCACTACTAATCATTTTTTGGTAGGTCGATTAGAAACCTAAGTAAATTAGCGGGAGAACTAAATTACTTCTACGAACTAGAGATTATGGGTTTGAAGACTTGGTTACACTAGTTAATTAAAACTAATGTCCTTTCGGTACCTTAATTCCATGGATATCCTAATTTTGACAACTTAGGCTTAGTTACTCCTAAGGCTCTAGTAAAGTGTTCTCTTTTTGTGTTTTCACTTTTTAGATGGAATGCATAGATGGTAATGTGTGAATGGATGAGCAAAACGTGAATACGTAAATATAAACATGCAGACGAACACATGCAAACATGGACATGCAATCATTAATATGTGAGTATGGATATACAAATGTGACATGCAATCGTGAACGTATATTACATGCGAACATGACACGCAAATACGACATACGAATGTGGATATACAAATACAGCACATGAGCGCAGACATGTGGATGCGGCATATAATTGCGGACGTGCAGACGCGACATACATATGTAGACATGCTTATGTAGGTATACAAATACAAACAAGCGGATATGAAGGCATACAAATACAACATGCGAATATGACATATATACATAGACGTACGAGCGCAACATGCATGCATGGACGTGCGAACACGACATGCGTACATAGACATGCATATGTAACATGTGTATGTGAATCATGCATACATGGACATGCATACACGAAATGTAATAAATCATCAAAAATAGGATTAACCAATTGAAATGGCCCGTTTCCTATTTTTGAGATTTTTCTGAATTTTTTGAAATTTTTTCAAGATAATTTGCCCATAAAGGGAAAAATCGTCATTTTTGAAAATATAATGAAAGGAAATTATCAAAAATAGGATTGGACAATCGAAATAGCCTGTTTTCTAGTTTTTTGAGGTTTTTCTGAAAATTTTCAAGACAATTCACCTATAAGAGGCAAAATCGTCATTTTGAAAAGATCAGGAAGGGCTTTTTCTGAATTTTTCAAGACAATTTGCCTATTAGGGACAAAAGCATTATTTTGAAAAGATCAAGAAGGGAAATCATCAAAAATAGGACTAATCAGCCGAAATGGCCCATTTCCTAGTTTTTAGGATTTTTCGGTATTTTCTAAAATTTTTCAAGACAATTCGCCTATCAGGGGCAAAATCGGCATTTTGAAAAGATCAAGAAAGGAAATCATCAAGAATAGGATTGGCTAGTCGAAATGATATGTTTCCTAGTTTTTGAAATATTTTTGAATTTTTTTCTGTTTTTTTCCATAAATATGCATGAATTAATGACAATACGAATACATATGCGGTATTGCAAAGTATGCATGAGCTATACTACATGAAATGCACATGAGTGACAACTTTTGGTATTTTCGAATTAAATAAGACTGAAGATACAAAATATTCTAAATATAAATGTAATATTAGAAGATGCGATATAAACAGTAGTCTATAAAGATAAGCATTAAAAATTCCCTAAAGCTAAAAAAGGGAGTGAGCTAACGACTTCTGTGCAATGTTACGATCTTCAGCAGGTGGCTCGACCTACTCATTCTAGGGTTTAATAATATGGAAATTAAACTACAGAAAGTAGAGTACAAGAAGCAGTAAATAAAAAACCTCCAGCAGGTGGCTTGACCTACCAATTCTAGGATTCAATGGTGCAGAAATTAAACTGTAGAATGTAGAATACGGAAAGCAGTAAATAAAGAACCTCCAGCATGTGGCTTAACCTACTCATTTTGGAGTTTAGTGGTACAGAAATTAAACTATAAAAAGTAGAGTAGAAGAGATCTTTGCACCACCAAGTAAGAGGACAAAACCTACTGCGATATGGGGTTCATATCTTTTAAGCGATAAATGTAAAAAATTGCAATAAATAAACATATGTGGATACAAAGACATATGAATATGACATAACATAATCGAAATTTAAATCAATCATTTAGATAACGAAATTATCGAAGATTTTAATAGTTAGGATCATTACATGGTTTGGCAGACTTGATTGTCGAATTCGAATCTTGCATCACCTTGTGAATCAAGATTGTAGTTCAAACGATGGGGAAGAACTCGTGATTTGTGTTGATCGATAGGGGAATTGGTGATGGTAATATCAAGCTTTAAACTCCCGCCATCTTCGAGATTCTCTTTTGGAAGAGAATTCTCTTTCTTTTTAATTTTTTCTTTCTCTCTAATTTTTTTTTTCAATCTCTCAAATCTCTCTCAAACATCCAAAATTTTCTAAAAAGCAATCCTCCTCTCCAAGCTCCCTTCATCCTCATTTTATAGCCCACTCATCTATCTCCCATTCTCTATTTCATCTTCAATTCTCTATCTCTATCTCCCATTCTAATTTCTCCACTATCACTTCTTCATTTCCATCTTCCATTCTCTATTTTTATCTTATTTTCTCTATCTAGTCTTCTCCATCTTCCCTTCTCTATTCTAATTTCTCCACTAACTATTTTTTTGGTTATTTACAAAATAATCCCTTGAGTATTGGGTATTTGCAATCTAGTCCCTGAGATTTTAAGTATTTGTAATTTAATCCCTAGAAAAATATTTCTTTAGGGTTTTTTTCTCGTGAAGGAACACATTACCCCAAATTGGATTTTTCTTCAAATTTGCGATGGTCAACATGAAAGTGGATTTATCTTACCTAAAACAAAACATGAAAAGGGATTTAAAAGAAACATATTGACTTTTGTTTTGTATTTTTATGGCCTCAAATGTTATTTTTTTCTAATTTTCAATTATTTTTGTATTTTTCCAGAAATATTCAAAAAATGAAAAAAAATGAAAAAATTATTTTTTATTCAAAAATGATTTCCTAAGCTTAGCCAAGATTTTCGAAATTGATTTTGTAATTTTATGAATTTTTATAGATTTTATATTAAGTTTTTAAAGAGAAAAGGTAATTAAAAATCAGGTGTCAACAGTGAAGAGTGATTTAAAAATACTTTTTGGCCTGTTTTTGCTCTAAATATCCAAAAAATATATTTTTCGATACCCGAACCTCACGACACCTACATCAATTATCACAAACAGCATATATTTAGCCATGACAGCAACATACCAAGCCCAAATAATATACCACAGCCTGGCTAAAGAATCGATTTGCACAAATACACCAATTTCTAGCAATTTTTCTTAACTCGATTTATCTCGAATCGGACCTTCGAGCTAGTCCATGGTATATACAATATTCGAATTGAGAAATAGAGGTTTAACTTACCTAATTGAGGCTAACATGAAGTTAAGGAAGCGACGGAAGAGGCAGCGCATGGTGGCGACCAACAAAACACGACGAATTCTGATGGATTTAGTCTAAATTAGGGCTGATCAAGGGTTGAACAGAGTGGTACACAAGCTGAAAATCAATATTTTCACATGTAAATAAGCTCTAGGGGTTGCTAGGGTTAACATATATCAACATGAGCTATATGTCAAATTCGGGAAACATAAAATTTGTTTATCGACTGAAACGACAAAGCAGATTTGAAAGGTTAAACATCCTCAGATCGAAGTGATTCAATGTTTTGTGAACTCATCTCGGATAGGACTATAACATATCTAAAAATTACAAAAATCCAACGGTTGGATTTCCATCGGTGGCTACTTGAAGTTGGCGGCAAAAATCTGAAGGTAGAAGAGAGAGAAAACCGAAAATTTATAGAGAGAGAGAGGAGAGAGAAACCAATGATAATTATGGAAGAGAGAGAGTGGTTTGACCAATAAATATCTTGAGGATAATTATCGTCGGTAACTATTCACAGAAAGTGATATAAAGCTGAACGAATTGACTGATTTTTGGACTATCAATAAAATTTGGACTGATAAAGCTTGAACATCAATTATTTTCAGTCAAAGTTGGTCAAAATGGTAAAAAAGTGATTGACGAGACATTTCTCGAAAATCGTGAAATTTCAACACCAGTAGGGGCTCAATCGGTACTGATTTGTCTCACCGCAATCGGAAAATAACTCAGAATATCATCGAACAATTTTTCTAGCCTCGCTAAAATTATAACATCCTCTAGTCATGGATTCCAGCACAAACTGGGGACAAAATGGCAATTACCAATATCGAGTTGCCGATTTACGCCTTTTGAGTCGACATCCAATTTTAACCTCAGTAACACTCATGAGAGTCGATTATCCTATTCCAAAACTCAATTCACTACCTCATTCATAAGACGATAGCTTAAAAAAAATTCTCAAACTAACTAGTGACTTTTAAGAGTAACGCGTATCAACCATTTAGTCCACATGCTTATATTCCTAGCTAACATTTCCCCTTTGATTAGTCATCTTAGAGTGGCCAACCCCAAATGAAATTCATTTATAGCGCCTCCATAAAATAATCATTATGTATTCAAATTCCAGAAAATATGATCGAAACTTAGGATGTCATAATTATTGTCTCTTAATCTTCAAAAATCTAATATTATTTCAACTTATAAATACCTGAAATTCGGGATATTACACAATCAAAATCCACAAATCCCACAACCGAGATACCATTCAAACTGTTTCTATTAAACATTAAGCTACTCCACGGAGCCTTTAAGGTATCTAAGTATCCATTTCAGTGCCTACTAATAATTGTTTCTAGGGTGAGCCATATATCTACTAACCACACTAACTGCCTGCGCAATGTTGGGACGAGTGCATATCATTACATACATCATACGACCAACTGTATTAGAGTATGGGACATGAGACATCGCAACCTCCTCGACCTCTGATTGAGGTGAATGTAGAGCTAAGAGTCTAAAATAAGATGCTAACGGTGTACTAACAAGCTTTGCGTTTTGCATGTCAAACTTCTCAAGTATCTTCTCAACATAACTCATCTGCGAGAGATGTAACTTCCCTACTTTTCTATCCCTATGAATTTTCATTCCTAAGATCTTCTTGGCAGAACCCAGATCTTTTATCTTGAATTCCTCACTAAGTCGTTTCTTCAAGATCAACACATCTAACATGTATTTTGCAGCAATAAGCATGTCATCCACGTATAAGAGAATATAGACAAAGGATCCATCTAAACCCTTCCTGAAGTAGACACAAATATCATAGCTATTCCCATAATAACTGCTCCTTATAATAAAGCTTTTGAATCTCTTATACCACTTTCTTGAAGACTACTTCAAACCGTATAAGGATTTCTTCAATCTACAAACATGATCTTCCTTGCCTTCTACATAATAGCCCTCGGGCTGGGCCATATAAATAGTCTCTTCAAGGTCCCGATGCAAAAAAGTAGTCTTCATATCAAGTTGCTCAAGCTCTAAGTCAGATTGAGCAACTATAGCTAACAACACACGGATGGAAGTGTGTTTTACCATAAGAAAGAAAACTTATCATAATCAATTCCCTCCTTCTGATTATAGCCTTTAGCTGTAAGCCTTGCCTTGCATCTAGCATTTTCAACACCTGGAATTCTATCCTTTTTTCTGAAGACCCATTTACATCCAATGACTCTTTCCCCCATAAGAAATGGCACGAAGTCCCAAGTTTGGTTCTTGTGAATTAATTCAAGCTCTTCAACCATAACAGTAGCCCATTTTTTCTAATTCTGTGCAAGTAACAGCTTTAGTATGGGTAGAAGGTTCCTGAATACCCATTTCTTATGCTGTCGTCATAAGAGCATAAGCCACTAGGTCAGAGAACCCATATTTCTAAGGAAGCCGAGTTTGCCTCCTTTCTTTGCCAGTAGCAATAGAGTATGGCTGCTCTATCTCATCTATAGCTTTCTCATCTGAACTTGAGTTAACAGTAACACTTTGCTCACTCAAAACATTTTGGAAGGTCTTTTTTGGAAGCTCCATCTGAACCTCCACCTCATTCATGGCACTCTCATATTTTCCTGCAGATTCATTAATAACCTTCCTTTGATCAACCATAAGCATTTCATTGAAGGCAACATTCCTACTAATAAAGAACTTATGTGAGTTACATTCTTGGCAACATAGGCCCTATTTGGTTCAACATTTGAAATGAGTTTTAGGGCTCTAAAGTCCCTTGGTCAAATGCAAATGGTGTTTGGTAACTTTTTTGACTCACCTTGGGGAGATGCAATTGCATCTTAAATGCTCTCTAAAGGCCTTTAGCTCAAAGTACCTTTTGAGGTACTTTGGGAAGTTGCATTTCCAAAATGCTGCAATAATTTTTTTAATCTTTTTATGTTATTTTTTATTTTTTTATTTTTTATTTTTTATTTTGAGAAAGTAATTAAAAATAAAAATAATTTTTTTGAAAAATAAAAAAAGGAAATGAAAATAATTAAAAATAGAAATAATGAAATTAAAAATAATTAAATAAATTAATTTAAAAATAAAAAATTATTTTTAAAATAAAATAAAATAATAAATTTTTAAAAAAAATTAAATAATAATGAAAATAATTCGAAATAAAAAATAAATTTTTTCGAAAAAAATTAAAAATAGAATAAAAAAATTAAATAAAGTAATTAAAAAATTAAAAAATTGGAAAAATAAAATAAAATAATCAAAAATTAAAATAATATAAATAAAATATAAGTAAAAATATAATATAATTAAATAAAGTAATTAAAAATAAAACAAATTGGCAAAATAAAATATAAAGTATTTAAAAATATATATAAATAAATAAAAATAAAATATAATTAAAGAAAGTAATTAAAATAACATAATATTTTTTTGAAAGATAAAAAATATTTGAAATAATTAAAAAATCGAATAATTTACAAAGGGTAGTTTTTTTTTTCCAAACAGCATTTACGTCAAAGTTGCATCCAAATGCACTTTTTAATTATAGTTTACCAAACAATATTTGCATTTCGCCAAACTCTTTTAGCTCAAAGGTATTTGCATTTTTCCAAAGTCCCTTGGCCAAATGTTGAACCAAACAGACCCGTAAATGGTAACCTTTCACCCCATCAGCATACCAAACAAAGATGCATTTTCTTGTTCTAGGTTCTAACTTACCATCCTTAACATGATAGTAAGTAGGACATCCAAAAACCTTTGGATTAGAATAATCACAAGGTTTTCCTGACCACACCTCAAAAAGAGTTTTGCAATCTATTGCTGTTGAAGAAAAACGATTAACCAGATAACAACTCATGTTGACAGCTTCAGCCTCAAAAGTCTTTTTCAATTCCAGCATTAGAGAGCGTGCATCTTGCTCTCTCCAATAGGGTTCTATTCATATGTTCTGCCACTCCATTTTGCTATGGAGTGTGTCTAACCGTGCGGTGTCGAATGATACCTGCATCTGCACAAAATTCATTGAAATCACCACCACAGAACTCAAGGCCATTATTGGTCTTAAGACATTTGATCTTCTTTCTTGTCTGATTCTTAATAAGGGCTTTTTACTTCTTGAAGATTTCAAACGCCTCACTTTTTCTTTGCAGAAAGTAAACCCAGACTTTCCTGGAATAATCATCAATGAACGTCACAAAATAAAGAGCACCACCCTTAAATGGAACTTGTGCTAGTCCCATAAATCGGAATGGATGTAGTCGAGTGTGCCATTTGTCGAATGTGTGTCCGTATTGAATCTGACTCTACACTACTTGCCAAGAACTAGTGCTCACAAAAATCTAGGGATGTCGTCTGCTCCCCACAAAGTAAACCACGTTTTCGAAATTATCATGCTATGCTCACTCATATGGCCCAACTGTATATGCCACAATTTCGTTCTATCATTATTAGAGACGGAATTAGACGTGGCCATCGAAGGACCCACAACTGTGCTACCCTGCAAAATGATACAAGTGATTTACCTTGTTTCCTTTCATCACAACCATATTGCCTTTATAGACTTTGGGAACTCCACCTCCACTTGAGTATACACATCCAATGGAATCCAAACTACTCAACAAGACAAGATTTCTCTTTAAGTCCAATATATGCCTTACTTATGCCAAGGTTTTCACTGCATTGTCGTGACATTTAATCTTAACAGTATTAATACCCATAACTTTGCATACATCACCATTGCCCATCAAAATTGATCCACCATTCCCAATTTGGACACATGTGATACGACGCTCCCGAGTCCATTATCTAAACATTGTTGGAAAAATCAATAGCAGAGCATGCCGTAAAGAATACTATCTGACACATTAGACTCATTTTCGTTAGCAACAATCGCCACATCTTATTTTTGATCATGCTGCTTATCCTTTCTCTTGAGCAAAAGACAGTCTAACTTGTAATGTCCTCTCTTGTGAGAATAATAGCACTCAACGTTCTTTTTATCTTCAAGTGGCTTAGATCTAGAGCGATCAACAGATTTCCCTTGGGAAGCTTTATCCCTACTCTTGGTCTTACCTCTCACAAATAAACCATCTGCTCTATTTTTATTGGTATTCCCATCAATTATGTTCTCAATTCTGTAGAAATTAAAGATGCTTTAACATCCTCCGAAATTATGGATTCACATCCATAAAGCATTGAGTTCACAAAATTCTCGTATGAGGCATGCAATGAACATAACACGATCAAAGCTTACTCTTCATCCTCGAGTTTAATATTTAGATTTTTCATATCTAGAACAATTTTATTAAACTCATCCAAGTTTTCCTGAACAAAGGTACCTTCACGCATCTTTAGAGTATAAAGATGCTACTTCAAATAAAGTCTCGATGTTAGAGACTTCTTCATGTAAAGGCTTTCCAATTTCTTCTAGAGACTAGCCGCTGTTTCCTCATCGGCAATTTCTTGCAAAACCTTGTCATCTAGAGACAATTGGATCGCGTTATACACCTTCTCATCCATCTCGTCAATCTCGCCCGAGGTCTTATTGTCTGGATAATTTCCATCCAACGCTCTAACCATACCTTCTCGCCTCAATAAAGCCTTCATCTTTATTTTACATAATTCGAAGTTGTTATATCAGTCAAAAGGCAAGATCTAAAACTTCAAGGATGCCATCTCAACAAATCGTAAAAAATGAAACGGGCTCTGATACTAGTTTGAGGAAAAAACAGATGAGGAAAACACAAACACAGAACACAAAGATTTACGTGGTTCGATCAAGGTGATCTAGGCAAGGCAAATCAAGATTCTACTATCAGCCCAGCCCTCCGTGTCACGAACAAATCTCAATCCTTTTTTTATTCTTCTTCACTTTTGGGCCGTAAAAATAATATGACGTGTCGGGTGATGAACCGTATCGAGTACAAAAATTCAAGACATAATTAAGAGTTGTCCTTATTTAGCTACACGTAGCATTATTTTAGCAAAAGAAAATTCCTAATAAGAGTATGAGATGCTATCGTTTTCACTCAAAATAAACATTGTTTCGAATAGGGACATGAGATGACTATCACAGTCTCAAACAAAGGCCTGATATGAACAACATAGTCTCAAATAAGGGCTTCAATGAGCATATGCATCTTACATGTTACTTTTCACGTTATGGTTCTTTTCTTTCTTTTATTCTTTTTTTCTTTCTGCACCATCTGTTCTTCTTCTTTCTCTTCCTACATCCGACTCTCCAGTTCATCTTCTTCTTTCTTTTCTCTCCAAGCCAAAGATGGGCTGGGATGGAGATAAAGAATTATGTCCATTCACGCTTGTAATCAAGCAAAAAAAAAAGTGAATAGACCTGAAATTCGCTGGAAATTAAATAAATGAAGGAGAATTGTTTGTTTACTATAGAGGATGGGACGTTTGCGAGAGGAGGGAAAGTTCTATGAAATTATGATTGCGGACTCGTCTTGACAGGGGATCGCTCTTGCTCACGTGTACGCTCACTGATGAGTCCTTCCGGGGCTCTCACCGCTTAAAGCATCGACAACTAGTCGCCGCTCCAGTGCATCCTCCGCGAAATAGTGACGGAGCGGGAGATGATGGTGACGACTCGAGGAGTTTCGCTGGCAAACTGGGGATTCCAATTCCACTGAATAATGGAATTGGGGGAGGTTTTTTACCCGATTGCGTTCTCTTGCAGACATAGTTTTTTTAGGTTCTTCATCTTCTTAGGAAAAAAGTTAAGCATAAGGTGGAAGTAGAAAGGGGATGAATAGGAGAACGAAAAAGATGAATAGAAAAGAAAAACTAAAATGCTCCCGTCATTGTGGCATGTGAGATGCACATGCTTCATCAGGGCCTTAATTGAGACTGGGTTATTACTTGAGACACTTGTTTAAGACAAAATCTACCTCTTGACCCTCTTTTGAGGGGGAAAAACTCACTTGAGGCCCTTAATTGAAATCTTTCCTTTTCGTAATAACTATTCCTAGTTTAAAATAGAGCCAGGTTGTTTTTTGTGGTAAATGCATTAACAGTTATAAAACTTGTCATGGAAGTGTAATTAAATCTTAAAATTTTTAAAACTACAATTAAGCTCTAAAATTTGCCATGAAATCAAGTCCTTTTGCACTTTTTGAAAATTGCATGACTCAATTGCACTTTTGTAATAAGTTTTAGAACTTAATTGCACCTTTTGAAAGTTTTAAGACTTGATTGGACTTTCATCATATGTTTTAGGACTTGATTGCATATTTTTAAAATTGCGAGACTCGTTTGGGTTTCATAACAAATTTTAGGACTTGATTGCACTTTTTAAAAGTTTTAGGATTTAATTACACCCTTTATATAAGTTTTAAGACTTCTAGTGCAATTATCCGTTTTCTTTTATGGGGTGAATGATTTTCTAAAGCCGGTATATGAACCACATCATGCACTTTAAATCCGTTTTCTCGCCTTTCTTTCAGCAGTCGCACATTGACATAGTACCCCATGAGCATCACTTCCATACTTTCACATATCTTTGTCCATTTGGCGGAATTTGTTCCATAAAAAGAAGACAAAAATTCCCCTGCTAGTTGCAATTGCCTAGAAGGATGATGATGGATACATGGCCTTTGACAATAGTGTGCTCGAGGCACATTCCAAGATCATTTTTTTTTTCCTTTTTTGTGCTAACTCTTGCATAAATCAGGACTTAATCAAGGGAAATCCGTAATGAATCGAGCGCATCTCGAATTATCAAACTTTGAATGATGATATCCAAAAGAAAGAATATAAAATCGTAGCTGGTTTTGCTTGTTATGTCCGGGGTTAGGTTGGATTTGCTGCTGTTTTACTTGATGTTTACAGGGGGCGTTCTTAGAGTCCCTGCAGAATTAAGGGGACCATTTGCTAATATTAAATAGGAAGCTCATGTCAGCTTAGTGATCAAAACCACCTGCGATGGCGGGTTTTGGGTCCGTGATTCCAATTGACATCCGTTTCAAGGAAAACGCAAATCCCAAAGCCTCTGGTGTCCTCTTCTATAAGAAAGTCTTGAGGTTTGTACGTTTCATTCGATGGGAGAAGACAAATACGGCAGTTGTTCGCTTGTTTTTGGGACATTTCATCCTTGAAGAATCTTGAAAAACATACTTATGGGTTGAATTTCCCCAGAAAAATTTACGTATTGCTCCATGACCATTTGATGCGGTCCATACCTATTCCACCCCCTCTTCTCCTTTTCCTTTCGCTCATGTTTTCCCTTTTCCTTCCTTTCGCCCTTTCCTAAGAGAGCAATCACTATAACTACATGTTGTCTCGATATGCTCTTGAGAGAGAAAGATATGGACCGGCAACCCTAAAAAGATCGTTTAAGGTCGATTGTCGATAGAGTAGCTGCAATCCCCATTGTCAAGAGGTTGAAACTATTGTACACCACCTCACTCATTGATCCAGCGAGATCGAGATCAAAATGGAGATCGAGTGAGAGTTTTTATATCCTTTTTGAAAATGTATGAAACAAGTGAGAGGTAGGCCCCCGTGAAAGGTGGTGGTAATGCTCATCGGGGTTTAGTTAGTGAGGGGATGGTACTTTCTTAAGGCCATGGTCACTTGGTAGTGGTGGCCAGCGAGTGGGGATAGAGTCAAACTACTTGAAAAATGCTAATATATGATGTTCGTTAGATATGTAATCCTGTGTTTGAAAATCATTAGCATTTCATCATTCCAACTTTTGATGGGAAGTATCATTTTTTTTCTGGGCGGGCTAACAAGAGGACACTTTTGTTTATTCATGACAATCAATAATTGTCTTCATAAAAGGCAATGGTTCTAATCTTCTAGATAGATTTAGATTAACACTTTGATTAAATTTGGATGAACATCTTGTGTCTTTACAGGGTTTTGAAGTTGGGTATCTCCTTTTTATTGATTTTGAAATGAGGATTGTTTTGCCTATTCTTATGAAAATACTACCAAAGTAATAATTGCCAATTTTTTAACTAGACAATTATTATGATCAAAACTTTCTTTTAATCCCAATCGGCGTACAGCACAACTTCTAAGATGTTTGGATTGAGTTACATCAAAACATCTTAAGCCCTTGTAAAACGTTGTAAATTATTAAAATCATTATATCAAATTATTTGCAATGTTTCGAACTGTGTTACCATAAAACATCATCAGTCATTGTAAAACATCACAAATATTGAAAATTCGATTTAACTAGTGTATACATTTAAATCATTCTATGAATATAATCTCAATTAGCGTACAACAAAACTTCTAAGGTGTTTGGGATGAGTTACATCAAAATATCTTAAGCCTTTGTAAAATGTTGCAAATTATCAGAGAATCAATATACCAAATTATTTGCGATGTTTCGTACTGTGTTACCACAAAACATCATTAGTCTTTGTAAAACATCGAAAAAATATTGAAAATAGCATAATTCAATTGCTTACAAGGTCTGCCCTGGGTTATGATGAAATCTTTGTAAATTATTGTAACATCTTTATAATAAAGTATCTTGCATATTTACCGCGTTTTAAACATTGTAAACCTTTTTTTAAGATGTTATACATTACACTAACAATATCATTTGAGCATCTATGCCTAACAAGAGATGTTTTTTATTTGCATTCACACCTTTTGGAAAGAGCCGTTAAATTAAGTTCTCTTTTAGGTGAAGGAAGTATGACTGCCTTACCAACAGTGGCACAGTAAAACAATAAGAATTAGATATTCCCACGAAACGTTGTAAGCCTTAAAAATCATATAATTTGAAAAACATTTATGCTGTTTTGAACCGCTTTACAACAAGATGCCTTAAGCCTCCGATAAAAGTCGCAAACTATAAAAGGCTACTTGTCTTCAAGTTTTTAACCCGATGGCTCATATATTTTTAAAAGCAAAACTAATGGTCTATTCCCGTGAGGTACATGATAAAAGTAATTCTTCCTAGTATTAACTATGGGTGATTGGTTTCAAAGTGGATAGGTTCTAAATCTGAAACCTGTCTTGTTATAATCAGTTCTCAGTTTTTGATACCTAGAACCTACGCTATTTTTTTAGAACTAATTCTAGAACTGACCTTATTTTTTAGGTCCAATTTCAGGGTCTATCCGAGAACCTATTTTTCTTTTCTTCCTTTTTTTATTTTATTTTTTACAGCAAAATAGTATGATGAGCAACGAAATAGATCAAAGTAAAAGGATGGTCAGCATAAATCTCTATCCGTCAAGCACATGGTCATGTACAATTATAAACGATGAAAATGTTCAAACATGTAGCCATGTACAATTATAAATAATACAAAACTCAAACATGTAATATAAAACATAAATTATAAAACTGTGCTCCATATTCATCAAAATAAATTTCTGAACTCCATTCTCCATTCATCCATTAAAATATTGCTCCAAAGAATAGCGAAAGAGGCGAAAAAAGATGGAGAAGAAACAAATGAGGTAGGATAGAGTTGGACTCAACTTAGAGAAATAATGTTATTTTTACTATAGCTAAGAATTGGTTCCAAAATCGAATCAATTTTCAGGTGGCTCTTCGCTTGAAATCAAGAGCCAAGCCGATTTTTCCTGGTTCTACCCTGTCAGATTGGACAACCTGTATTAACATAGAACAGCATTGTTCTAGCAAAAATTGTCCCTGGAGACGAGTAGGAGGCGGCTGTTACGTTGACGGTCGGAAAACGGCGGGACATGGTCAACGTAGAAGTTACCCAAGTCCAAGTCCCCTTCCCCACGGAAAAATAGTGGACTTACCCATCAAAAAGGATTTCGCTTCTTCTTTGTAATTTTCTCTCTTTTTTTGTGGGGTCCCCCTTGCTTTTAGTGGGCCCCCATCACTTTTTAGGGAGTTGGGGTAGCCTGGGTGGGGCAGGTGGCCGTGGCCTCTCTCGTCGGTTAGCAATTTCGTGCCACTATAAATCCACCTCAAGTCCCTTAGTCTCTCTCACCTTCACAACTCTGCTCTGCTCTGCTCTGCTCTCTTCTCTCTCTACCCCTCAGTCTGTGTGTTCGGCTTGCTGTTGCTCTTTTCAGATCTCTGAATTGAGCAATTTTTTTTTGCACTCCACAGGGGTCCAAAACCATCCACTCTTTAAGTCTTTCCAACAAAGGTCGGATCCAAAGCATAGCTCCTTTGGGTCTCTGTCTCAGTTTCGGCTCTCCCTACTGAACTTGTCTCGTGGTTTTTCTTTTCTTGTTATAGAAAAAGAAGAGACATTATGGGGATGACCCAACAGAATGTGGCCGGCGTCGGCGGTGCCAGCTCCGGCATCAACATGATGGCGGATTTGTGCGCGGCTTCCCTGTCAATGTACCCCGCCTCTTTGCAGAAGCCACCGGTAGCGCTCGGCGGCGGGTACCCCAAAGTGAGTCAGCTGCTTAAGAACATCGAGGTCAACAGTGCCCAGAGGATCAGCTCTTGGGTCGACTCGATGAAAGCTTGTTCTCCGACCCATGTGAAGTCCCCCCCTTCTCTGACCGAAGGCAACAACAGTTCCTGGATGGTGAGTTGTTTTTGCCCTTTGATCGATCCCCTTACAAACTAAAAAGGGTCGGGATGCTTCTCCTCGATTTGCTGTTATTTCTCCAGGAATCAGGGGGTAAAAAAATGAAAAAAAAAACAAAGATGCATGCGTGCCGGCTGTCTACTTAATATCACATCGGCCACAGCCTCGGTCTCGTCGGCAATGACCAAAAAAAAAAAAATTGAGAAATCGCAGGGTAGCGTGAGAGTAGTGTTGGTTCGGCAGAGTGGTGGTGGAGCCTCAAGAACACAACCTTTTTTTCCAATTTCGATTGCCTACTATGATTCTACATGATTGGCCTTTGGCTTGATCTCACCATATCTTTGTTTTTTTTATTTTTCTCGACTTTCCGAAAGCAGCTCCACCATCCTTCGGCTCTGGACATGTTCGAGCAAATAATCGACGCCTCCCAAGGGAAACAAATAGTGATGTTCTTGGACTACGACGGGACTCTTTCGCCGATAGTCGATGACCCCGATCGAGCTTTCATGTCCAAAAAGGTTCTCCATCGCTCTTCTTCACTCTGGCTCGGCCATTTCAACTATCTGGAGCCATTCGATCCGATTTTTCGCTAACAACCACAAAAAAACTTTTGCGTTGTTTGCATCAAAACGCAGATGAGAACCACAGTAAGAAAGCTTGCGAGTTGCTACCCTACTGCTATTGTGAGCGGAAGATGCAGGGACAAGGTGCATTCCCAAGCTTTTCCTCTCCCTTTTTTGCCCAATGGGCCGAAACATATTCGGGTTACAAAAAAAATTGGCACGCACGTTGCATGCACGTGCGCTATCAACCTAGTAATATCCAATCACAGTTTGCCACGTCAAAAGGGCTACAGTCCAGAAATATTGTTTAGTGCCACCTCGGTTATTACAAAATTTCTGATTGTGATGTTGTGGGTGTATTATTTATCAGGTGTACAGTTTTGTGCGGTTGGGTGAGTTGTACTACGCAGGAAGCCATGGTATGGATATCAAAGGCCCAGCAAAAGGCTCTAAGCACAAGAAGGTGACTTCACTATGGAAAACCATGTTTTCTCCTCTCACTTCTCTTCTTGTATTGTTGTTTACCATCGGGGAAAAAATTTGGGAATTGACCTCCATTTTCCTCAGGGTGATCAAGCTGTTCTCTTTCAGCCGGCCAGCGAGTTTCTTCCGATGATCGATGAGGTCGGTCTTGTTCCCCGTGCATCTCGTCATTTATGCCAAGTATAGGCCGATGACAATAGAATCGATAAGTAAATTTGCGTTCCTCGGAACTTCCTTGTTCTCAGGTGTACAAAGAACTTGTAGAGAAAACTAAATCTACAGCGGGAGCTAAGGTGGAGAACAATAAGTTCTGTGTATCCGTCCATTTCCGCTGCGTCGACGAGAAAGTATGCAGCAAACAGTAACTATTTCTCTTTGTTCTCCTTAGTTTGTTATATCAGAATGTACACGACCCGAACGAAAAATTAATAAGCAGATCCTCCTCAATATATGCAGGAATGGACAAAATTAGCACAGGAGGTTAGGTCTGTAATCAAGGGGTACCCAAAGCTTAGACTGACTCAGGGAAGAAAGGTCAGCATAACTTAACCCTGTTTTAATTAATCACTATATTTTAGGCCTCTTTGGTAAAGTTATTTTTCCCAATAATACCAGGTGTTAGAAATCCGACCAACTATCAAGTGGGACAAAGGGAAGGCCCTTGAATTCTTATTGGAGTCACTTGGTAAGTCCACTTAGTGTATGACTTCTTTTTCTTTCTTTTTTTTTCTCTCGTAAAGTGTCATTTGGTGGACTTTGAAAAGCTTTGTAACTTGGATTGACATTGAGATTATGGATGTTACTAACAATGATACCGAATTTCCATGAAAAGGGTTCGCAAATTGCACCAACGTATTTCCGGTTTACATCGGTGATGACCGGACAGATGAGGACGCGTTCAAGGTACATAACATTTAATCCCTCCCAAGTTCTGTCCATTTCCCTCTAAGTGGGTATGATCCTTGTAGAGAGGCTAAAAGGCTCCTTTTCTTTTCCTTTTGGACAGATATTGAAAGACAGAGGACAAGGTTTTGGGATTCTCGTCTCTGAAATCCCAAAGGACACCAATGCATCTTATTCTTTACGAGAACCTGAAGAGGCAAGTACTGGTCACATGACTCAATTCACCTCAGTTTAGTTACATTACTTTAAGGTGCTCTTCTGCTTAATTTAATAAGATCTGATTTTTCTCTCGCTTGTTATTTTCAGGTCATGAGTTTTTTACAACGTTTGGTTGAGTGGAAGCAAGTGGCTAAATTTATGTAGGCAACAAAAGGTGTAGGTTAAGGAGCGGGAATATTTGACAGATCGCCCTCACAGCCTTAAGAATTTGTAAAAGGCATGTGGTGTCTTGTTCATGAGGTCGGGAAAAAAGAAATTGAACAAGACAATCTCTCTAAGTAAATTTTTTTTTAACTGTTCTTGTCTTGCCCTAAAGGTGTTGTACATCTTGTAACAACCTGTAGTACAAGGAAACGTTCGTAATTCCATAATACTCTCTCTCTCTCTCTCTCTCTCTCTCTCTCTCTCTCTGGGCATTAGTTTTGGATTGAACCGAAATTATAATTTCGGACTAAAAGGAAGGGAAATTCACATCACCCCCACATTAAAGCATTGATTTGAAAGTCCTCCAAATTATGATTAATCTTGTCACCATCTATCTTATTTTGACCAAGCTATATCTATATCCATGTAAATTTATATAATAACAGCTTCCGTAAAATTTGTCTTTAAGGTTGATATCTGAGACTATAATTTGTAAGGGATCAATCATTTTCCATGATAAGAATATTTTTCTTACACTTTGCTGCCCATTTATTACCCTAGTCCATCTCCCTCTCCTCTCTCTTCATTATTCTTTAATGTAATTATAATTCTTTTTTAGTACAAACTTTCCTAACTTAAAATTGGCACAATATTTCATATAAGTATAAAAATGATTTTAAAAGAATAGAAATACCTGAAGATTTTATGTGTACTCCAGACAGAATAAAAACAAATGGAATATAATACGTCAAAATATCACATTAATTATTTTACGAATATAAATGACTCAAAATGATAGTGTTACATTAGCATTAGGATCTTATTATATAAATATGACAGCGTAATGTTTTCTCTATGCTTAAATGTACGTATATCATATTTATTTATCAATTTTCGAATACAATTTGCGCAAAACAAGGGTTATGTGTGGTCTGTATGAGTACGTTAGAATAAAGTTTTCATAAGGTGTTTCTTCTAAGTTTGCCACCTAAGATTGTAGATTGTTAGTAGGGGTGAGAAGTTCCAGGCTGGATGTTATGCCTCGAACTCACGAACCATGTGACATCCCTATTATACCTGTACGGTCGAATGGTCGACAATCACGATGGCCCAGAAAACTCATCGTAACCCAATGACCTTAGAGTTCTTTAGGCAATGAAAACGAGCTCCTTCAATTTCATACACAAAAAAAGGGTAGAGAGAGAGACAAACCAATCAATTCACTAAACCACACTTTATATTACATGCCCTTTATATAAAACTATCAGGATGACGTCATATATACAGTTCAAAACTTTCATCACCTCATTATAACCCATTGCTCGACCTTTACAATAAAAGGCTCTAGGTCAGCAAGTTTCTCAACTCCAATAGTAAGCAAACCATGCAAATTTCTATCAAAGGGCTTCTGCCTCAACCCTACTCATTATCATCTGTCTCACTATTTGGATGAGCAAAAGACCGAGTCTCTGGATCAATTTTCTTCGGGATTTCCTATCTTACTGTATTGCATTCACTGTTAGGGATAGGGGTCTGAAAAATAAGGGTAATCACCTATGAGGACAAATCTCAACAAGCTAACCTCTAAATCCCTTCTCAAAATACCAAACACCCTCAAACCCAACTCCATGCCTTATCCAGATACTCAAACCACATAGTCAAACTTTAAATCGTAGAGCCAAGAAAGATCAAGGGCAACGCCCATAAATGACCATTTATTAAAAAAAAAACAGCTTAGGCATAATTCAAGACCATAAAATCAGAATATCACATAAAATAGTCAATCAATGGCTCGTCACAAATAACCAAGTTATAAAACAAATGAGTTCAATCCAGGATAATCAATGCAAATACATATGCATGCGCGCTCAACCTTGAGCCTCGGATTAATAGCCAATTTGACCCGTGTCATATAGGCGTATCAGGTCCGACCCGCGTATCGTACGTGTTAAGTCTGTGCCTCAACCCACATATAGGACGCCTCAGGTTGGCACCTTATCGCTCTAGCTACCTCGCCGCATCAAATGCATCAGGGTGCATTGTGCCTCAACTCGTGTCATATAGGCACTCCAAGTCAATACACTTATCTCTCCAATTCTCTGTGTTGTATAGGCATCTCAAGGCCATTCTCGACTCGTGTCATATAAGCACCTTAGGCCGACACACTTATCTTTCTAATTTTCCGGTGTCATATAGGCACCTTAGGGCCATCCTCCATAGCTACGTATTATGCCAATTCACAATGATATTCAATTCACATACTTTCACACGCGAAACCCATCGCTCTAGTCCTTCAGGCTAATAAAATCCTTTAAATTTATTTGGATAGAAATCATCGGCCAAGTACATTAAGTCACATTTCAAATACGAGTCCAATTATTCAATCAGGCATACGAAACAATGCTAATTTCAATTGGGTAAAAACCTTGGCCAAATACGTTAGGCCACAACTCAAAACATATGCCTAAATATTTCAATTCACATGACCGATACAATGGCCAAGCCAATCAATCTCTTTCACATGCCCAATTTTATTAAAAATGCCTAATTTCTCACGTGAGACCCAAAATGACCAAATAATTATTTCTAAGTATACGCGAATAATCCTCAAATGTTATTTTGATTACGAACGCGGACCCCAAACATTTGAAATAGTAATATAAAATGTTGCTCGAGCCTGGTTTTGCATAAAATGTTTCAAAATATATTTTTCGGTATTCGAACCACACGGGACCCACAAAACTTGTCATTTTCAAACTAAAATCAAATTGGGCAGTATGTAAACAGTATTTATGGATCATGAACAGTGACTTTCAAAATATTATTTGGCCTGTTTTTTAATAAAAGTCCCAAAAATCCATTTTACGTCATCCAAACCTCATGGGACCCACATCAATTACCAGCAGCAGCATATATTCAGCTAAGACAACAACATACCAAGCCCAAATAATATACCACAGCCTCGCCACAGAATTGATTTGCATAAATATGCTAACTTCGGCGATTTTTCTTAACCCGATTTGCCTCGAATCGGACCCTAGAGCTAGTTCATGGCATGTACAATATTCTAATTGAGAAATAGAGGTTTAACTTACCTAATCGAGGCTGACACAAAGTTGAGGAAGCAACAGAAACGGCGGTACATGGCGGCAATCGACAAAGCACAACGAATTCCGGTGGATTTAGTCCAAACCGGGGCTGATTGAGGGCTGAACGGGATGGTTCACGAGCTGAAAATTAATATTTTCACATGAAATGAGCTCTAGGGTTCATTGGGGTTAACATATATCAACATGAGATATATGTCAAATTCGGGTAACATAAAGTTAGTTCATTGACTGAAACGACAAGCAGATTTGAAAGGTCAAATGACTTCGAATCGAAGTGATTTAAAGTTCTATGAACTCACCTCATATAAGAATACGACATATCCAAAAATCACAAAAATCCAATTGTTGGATTTCTGTTGACAGCCAGTTAAATTTGGCAGCAGAATCCTAGAACCAAGAGAGAGTGATTCGAGAATGGTGGTCGGTTTTAAGGGGTTTAGAGAGAGAAAAATCTGGTCAAAGATAGAAGAGAGAGAGAAAAAAATTAGTCTTAGATATTTATAATTTCAAAACTCAATTATTGGAGTTACTATTCATCAAAAACAGCATAAAACTGAACGAATCGATTGATTTTTGAACTATCAGTGAACTTTCGGATTGATAGGGGATTGGGTCTCAATAATTTCAGTCAAATGGTCAAATTGGTCAAAAAGATAACCGACGAGATATTTCTCAAAAATCGTGAAATTTCAGGATTGGTAGGGGCTCAATCGTGCTGATTTGGTTCAACCGCAATAAAAAAATAACTTGGAATACTGTCGAAAATTTTTTATAACCTTGCTAAAATTACTAACACTTTCTAGCCATGCATTCTAGGAGAAACTGGGGGCAAGATAACAATTTTCAATTTTGTCCTTTTTTCTAAGCATTCCAATGCTAAGCTACCAATTCATGTCTTTCGAGACGACATCCAATTTCATCCCCTGTAGCACTCTTAAGAGTCAATTGTCCTATTCCGAAACTCAATTCGTGGCCTCATACATAAAATGGCAGTTTTAAATAAATTCTCAAACTAACGGGGGGCTTTTAGGAATCATGCGGATCGACCATTTGGTCCACGTGCTTATATTCCTAGCTAGCCTTTCCTTTTTGATTAATCATCTCAAAATGGCCAGCTCCGAGTAAGATTCATTTATAGCACCTCTATGAAATAACCATGCTATATTTAAATTCCGAAAAAATAGATCAAAACTCAGGATGTCACACTGGAGCCTAGAACCTACCTTATTTTTGGAACATAAAACTTACCTTGTATACTTTAGAACCGATCCTAGAACCGAACATGCAATTTTAAGATCACCCCAAGAACCAACCAATTCCTTTTTTTCTATTTAATTTTTATTCATTTTTTTGTTTCATTTATAGTTAAGCAAAATGAGAGTTAAAGTAACAACAAAAATCCTAATAAGCCAATAGCAAAAATCCAAAAAAATATGAACAAGTCAAAACAATAACCTAGAATTTCATTTGCAATTCATCCATAAAAGATTCCCCAAATTCTAATAAAAAAAGAAACAAAAAAACATAATTAATCACTTAACAATATTTTTTAATTTAATTTCCACTCATTAAACTAGAAAATCTCAACACATATATTCATTCTACTTCAAATCGTAGACTCTATTTACCAATAATAATCTCCTCATTAAGACAATCCATATCTAAAAAAAAATAGAAGACATTAAATAAAAATATTTACTCATTAGATATACAAAGTTACAAGACAAAAAAGTATACATGACTCACCCATGGCGGTTCTCCATTTTTGGTCCAGTTCAATCGTGTTCCTCATATGAACTATGAACCGAATCGAAGCACACAATGTACCCAAAAATTTGGATCTAAAAAACGGACCCATTCCCATTGGAACTTGGAACCAGACTGATTCTCATAACCAATTTGGTTCGATTTTTTATTTTACCCGAGATACATGCTAATTCATAATTAACAGAACTGGCCTCTTCTCATTGTAAGAAAAGTATTTTAGTGCTTTCTCCACAAAAGTAGCCACCACCTAGACACCTTCTAAGACTTTTTTAAACATTCACCATGGAGCACTTGTTTTAATCTCTTCACCTTAATGGCTTGTCTTTTGTTATTAATGATTATATTGCACTACCCACATAAGTTGGAAAAATTAGTCCAAAAAAAAATCTTAAATCTATTATACTTTTCTAATTCAATCCTAAACATTTTAATTATATCAATTGAGTTCTAGACTTTTACATGTTTTGCTTATTGAACTCATCCGAGCATTTTTATCTAGTGCTAATGTGAGGCTAAACGTCTTGCGTGGCATGCTTGGCGTTAACGTGGAGAATTTGTAATAATAGTTTATTACTTTTTAATTTTTTAATTTTATTTTTTGTTTGCTTATTTTTTTTTTTACAACTATGACAAGCAAGGGCTATGATGCCTTTGCCCATAGCTAGTGAGGGCCACAATACCCTCCGCTGTGGCGAGAGACCTCACAGGCCATAGTTGTAACATAATATATATAGATATATATAAAAGATTATTTATATTAAATATTATTCACGTCAGTGTTAGCCATATCATATAAGATGGCCGATCTCCATATCAGTTATTTTTTCCCAAATTTTTTTCGATATTGTTCTTATGGTATATGATAAAGAGTACAAGAATGACAGGTGCATGTTCCAGTTCGAAGATACTGAAATTCTTTTTTTTTTCCCTTTCATTATTGATCACTTAGATCAATGCATTTTTTTTTTCATTTTTTCCGACAAAAAATAATAATGCATTTCAAGGAGTCACGATACAGGAACATAAGACAACTTACACTCTTGACTATAAGTGACTACTTCATTGTAAATGAAGCAAATTCGAAAGGAATAATATAGCATAAAATTTTGTATACTGATAGAGAGAGATTCTCATATTTTCCCTCTTGTAGTTAATCACTAATTTTTAGCTATTTTCCTTGTCTTATTATGTGGGTCTAACTAGAAAAGTGCGGTTATTTTTAATAATACCAGTTATGAGAAATTCAAACAGCCATCAATTGGGACAGTGGGAAGGTCCTTGAGTTTTTATTGGAATCACTCAGTAAGTCCACATGTATTTAAGACTCCATTTTGTTACAGTGTCATTTGGTAGACTTTGGAAAGTGTTCTAATCTTTATTGGCAATTGACATTGAGATTATTATTGTTAAAAGCTAAGTTTACCAAATTTCCATGAAAAGGGTTCACAAATGGCACCAATGTATTTCTGGTTTACATCTACAATGATCGGATGGACAAGGTCTCATTCAAGGTAGGGATGAGGAAGACGGACTGAGCAAACCGAGAACCGCTAGACCAGATTGATTATTTTTCATTTATTTTTTTCCATAGTTTTTTTTTTATAATTTCTTAGATGTAAAGCTAATTTTAATTAATGTATTAAAATTAAAGTCCGTGTTTTTCAACCCTACTAATAATCAACAGATTCCATTGAACAGTCTACGAATTAGACTGGGTCTAGTTCAGTCCCAGGATCATTCAATCAAATTCCTAGTTCCTAAGTAAGACTGAACCAGACCAAGAACAGATCACCCTTAGTTAAAGGTACATAACATTTGATCTTATGCAAAGTTCCCTCTCTTTTTTGGGGGGCCTTGTAATGGTTATAATTCATGTAGAGAGGCTAAAAGTTATGTTTTTCTTTTTCCTTTGGATAGATGTTGAGAGATAGAAGACAAGGTTTTGGGATTATTGTCTCCGAATTCCCGAAGGACACCAATGCATCTTATTCTTTTAAAAATCCAACAGAGCAAATACAAGTCATATGATTCAGTTCATTTTAATTAATTTAAATTTCACTACCTACACTTTGAGTGCCCTTCAGGCTTAATCTAATCTATTCTGATTATGTCGTGTCTATTATTACCAAATCATGAATATTTTAAAATGTTTGGGTGAGTGGAAGCGGCTAAGTTTACGTAGGCTCCAAATGGTTTAGATTAAGGAGGGGCAAATATTAGAGAGATCGCCCCACAACCTTAGAAACTTTCACAGGCATATGGTGTTTTGTTCCTGATGTCAGAAAAAAGAAATTGAACAAAAAAATCTCAAAAATAAAAATTTTCTTTGGAGAAAATTTTAAATAAAATTTTGAAATGAATCTCAAAAGGAAGCTCATAATGAATCTTATTTCAAATAATGAATTGAAGTTGCCAGTTAGTCTCAAATAAGAGACCAAACTCACTGGCTAACCAAATATTTGCCAATCGGCAAGCATGTCTATCTCACGTGCCACTTTCATTGAGATGCCCATGAGATGAACCCTTATTAGATATTAAGTGGGCAATTTAGGCCTTGTTTCAAATAAGGCCCACAATGGATTTTTTTAATTAAAAAAATGATAATGATACTCTATACCCTCATTTGAATTTTTTCATGACTTTTTTTAAACTATTTTTGTTGGCTTTGAGGCCTTGTACTTCTTGTAACCTTGTACAACGGAAAAGTTCTTAGGCTGTGTTTGTTTGGGGGAAAATGTTTTCCTGGAAAATATTTTCTGGATTTTCCGGCGTTTGGGGGGCGGAAAATAGGTTAACCCCGGAAAACATTTTCCTCCTATGGAAAAATCCCTTTGAAAATTGTGGAAAACGATTTCCTCTTTTTAAAAACGGAAATTATTTTCCGTCGGCTGCGGCCGTCGGTCCCCGGCCATCAATCGCCGCCCACGGCCACCCGCCGCTGGCCACCGCCGGTCGCCGCCGCCGCCGCCGCCGGAAAATCAATTCCTTGCCAAACGACGGAAATTGTTTTCCAGTTCATTCTTAAGTATTAACCAAACACCGGAAAATATAGTTATTTTCTTGGAAAATGACTTCCTAGAAAATGTTTTCCCCCAGGAAGCCATTTTCCGTGAAACAAACGGAGCCTTAATATCATCATTCTCACTCTCTGTCATGCCATTTCTTGGATTGAACCTGAATGCACCGGAGACGGTTATATCTGATTTTGACGAATCTATATTTGACATGTAGGACTGTCATTTGAAAGGGATGAATCATTTTCCTTGTAACAATTTTTTTTTTTTTTTGGGCTACTTCCTCTCTTTCTTTTTCTCACCTTCCTTTTACGTACTTTTCCTCAACTGTACCTTATCTCACTTCCGAATCAGTTTAAAAGTTACTTAATTACAACATACGTAAGAGGCAAATACTTGGCTGGACCGATGTAATTGTGGATCACATCAATCATATTAATCAATTGTATGAGTTCCTGTTGCGAGAATATGTGATTGCTAGACTCGGTCCGTAAAAGAATTTCCTACACAATTTGAGCACAAAAGGTTCAAATTATCATCGTATGGCAGAGAGCATGCGGTACATCTAAATGAGAGAATAGGGTGAATATGACTGATTTATGGAATCTAACCTTTGAATTGTCAGAAGGAAAAGCACTGGTATGGCTGTTGATTAACCAAATAAATTCACCGGCTACTCCGTTAGAAGAAGATACAATCGCTGTTAAGCAAGTCAGTAATCGCGATCGGCAATCGAAGAAGCGACTTACAATGACAACCCTAGAGGAATTGAGCCACTTCAAGTGGATTCGTTGCCTCACAGTACAAATAAGAGATCGATAAACTTTACCCTCTGCGCAAAGATCGCTGTCTCCAGCGAAGCTCTAGCTAGTAACGGAAGGCTGTACCTGGGCAGGATACACGTGGAGTCCAAATAACAGGAATGTGCAACTTGATACGGGTAGAAAGGCCGTCCTTTGGGATGCGTTGGAGAGGGAGACAGCAGGTTCACATTCGTTGATGTGATACAGATGCACTTGCATCAACATCAACATCGACATCACCTTTATCCCAAACTAGTTGGGGTCGGCGGACAGATGCACTTGCATATGTTGGAAAAATAATGCGTAAGGCATTTGGGAAAAATACGTAATACTGTTTATTTAATCAGAAAAAATAATAACACGGAGAAAGCAATAACGACTTCAATAATGATCAAGTCAATAAGTAAACAAAGATACAATTACAAATCAAATTTGCTATGGAGTTTTAATTAAATTACATAGGAGGTGAGGTACGGCTAATCGAATCTTCCTAAGGAGATTAGTTCTTGCCAATGATGCTGAGCAAATTCATGAACTATACCTCCTAAGATACAACACCTCGAACCCATTTGAATTAGCACTATGTAAATAGGACTCTATTGAACATTTTTCAAAATCGGCACACTTAGAGAAATTTTGAAGTGAATAGATGAGAGGTATTTCTTCTTCGAATCTTGTTTAAATCTCTTGGAATGAAGAACAAATCAAATCAATTTATAGAATTTGAAAGTTTATATACTCAAGAGATACATGAATTGAAGAAATACATTAATTAAATAGATCCATGAATTTAAGAGATATATGAATCAAAGAGATGTATCTCGTTTTGCTCATTTTGTTTGATCTGGTAACCCATTAATTACAACAATCCCCCACATTAATGGATCAACAAAAAAAATTTGATTAAAGAAATTATAAATGTGCATGAAGAAGTATACTGCATCAAGAAAGGTAGCTTTCGCTTTGAACCTTCTTTAGTGAAAGCCTGTCGAACGTACTTAACTAGTCAATGGACTAGACCTTGAACCGCCAATTGTTGGTCTAAGCCCAGATGATAAACCTCACACAAAGTAGCTCCAAATCAAGATTGTTTCTCGGTTCCAAACTATCAGTGTATCACCTGATGATATATTACCTCACAATGTATCTAGCATTAAATACCACAAATTAAAAAATTCTGATTAAATACAATTATTTATTTGTATGCAGTGCGAACAATCCAATGGGTACCATTTTAAATAGATACAATCATGATTTTGATGGAACACACCTCTAACCATTTGATTAGATCTATTCCCACAAAGAACACAGTGCTATGAGATAGCCATGCGACCAATTATTATTGGGCCAATGGAGATTCAGGTAACATTGGGGGTCCCCTTTGAGCGGATCAATGATACCCCCCATAAAATGCATCTCATGTGCTGAGTCAAAAGAACATGCTATGAGATAGACTTCCCATGTTTTGAAAAGATGGTGTCCTTTATGGCAATGATCTTCACTCACCCTTCAATTATACTGCCCATGCACAAAAGGATCCAATGAGTTTTTTTTTTTTTTCCAATTTCCTTCCCTTGGAGCATTAACCTAATTCATGAAGCTCATAATGGAGCCATCATCAGTCGCCGAAAACAAGACTTGTACAGGTATATGACAAATGTGGCAACATTTGCCATGTTCATGTACATATGCTAATAAAAGGTTAGCCTACCATTCCCTAAAAGTGTCTTACATGTTTGTAAAAGTAATTGGGGTACGATAATTTCAAAACTTGGGAAGTACTAATGGAGATGGTACCCTTCTTCTCCCTGCATTTAACTAATTCAACAGTCCGAATTCGATTACAAAGATTATTTCTGATTAACAATGCAGCTTGCCATATAACAGTTGTTCCAAGAAAACTGATACAGATATATCACTAGGTACCATTTTGTAATTAAGGTCTGATCTTATGGCTGCCTCCTTTCACAAGTACCACAGGTCCTCATACACCCTTTTCCGAGATAAGGGATCAAAAGGGCCATTGAGATTGCTATTATTTATTGCTGTAGTTGAAGCTCTCTTTTATATGTACAAAATGAGTTGGCACCATAAGAGGACGTACATGGGTGTGGAATAATATAGTATTAGAGAATAATATTCAAGGCGCGAATTACATGAATATACACTCCCAATAAAGCTGCGGGGGATGTTGTTGAGATAAGAAACATGTAGGAGAAGTCTAATTGGAAGAGAGCAATAATAGTTTTGATCCCTTCAAACCCCACAAAGGAAGTTCTACACACGAGCATATTGTAGTAGACCCTAGTTTGGTAGATCTGAAGCCATTGCTTGTAAATAGAAAAAGAAGAGCAAGCCTACCCCATTGGGTACTTAGATTTGAAGCTGCCCCACCTCATAGACAAGTGGGTTCAATCCCATGAATTTTCTTTATGGGATTTTATTTTCCGTATTTTTCAAAACATTTCTTTGTTTTTTCATAGTAATTACCTTTTGGTTAGGTTACCGAAAGGGAAACCCACCACTTTTTTTTTTTGGTTTTTTTTGGGGGGGAGGGAGGAATCTAGTTTGGTTGGGTGAGGAGTTGGAATCCACTTAAAAGAGTGTTTTGATGTGGAAAAAGAAGAAGAAAAAGAAAAAAAAAACACATGACAAAATTCTCCTACTTTTCTTTCTTTTCATGGGGTTGAGTAGTTACAACATGGATCCAAAAGCCTTTGACAACCTCGACCCTTTCGGACGTGGAAAGATGGAGTCCACTAGGTTACATGCCCCATAATTGATACCTTAACCGAAATAAACAAAGTCTTTTGCGTGCTTCAATTATTGAAGCCAAGAGCCGAATATGCAACCCTAGGAGAACGCCTCTTCCTTTCTCCCACCGTTCTCATGAACACTCTTCTCGAGATAGGCAACATATATAAACATATTTCAGATCTCGTAGGTACAATCATTTTGTAGCTTTATAATGTTACATTCGTGCTTCAAAGCACTATCAAGAGACATGTCTCACTCGAACCCCCTTGCTTCCACCAACCCAGGCCCTTGAACACTAAATAAATGGCGTGCATGCTTTAGAATAATACCCATCTACCCATAAATCGTGACTCAAATTTCTGGTTAGCTGGTCATCCGAATAGAAAATTTGAACCTTCTGCCAATCCTGCATCGGCTTGTCAGATCCGTGTTATCAAAGGAATGGTCCTGAGGCACACGTGTCAGGAGAATGAGACATTTTTTTCTTCAAACAGGTGTGCTGTTTTCGGCCTTTGTGAATCGGTCCCCGCATGGAGGGTCGAGCCACACTGAAGGTGGTGGTCTGTATTGGGAAGAACAAGAGGAAAGGAGAGAAATCAATGGAGGAGTATAATATTTTATAGTTGAAAAATATTTTTTTTCTGGTAATTTAATGTGTGTAAATGGGACTGATCATTGGTTGGATGTGGCCTAACTACGAAATCACATGGATTCCCATGTGACCACAAGATGCCCTTGTTATGGGGAACAGATAAAGAGTGCCTATGTGTAGTTGAGCCATTGGTTGGACACTTCTTGAAGTCCCTCTGACAAATGCATGAAAGGTATTGGTGAGAAGCAGATCAATAATTTGTGTGCGTTTGTGTTGAGTTGGGTCATGGGAGCGTGAATAAAAAATGACATGGAGGTTGGATTGTTATGCGTTAGGGAAAAAAAAATTTCTGGAATTTTATGCCGATAGTTGAGCGATGTATACAAAGGTATATGGATTTTACTAGAAAGTGTTCCGGGGGCTTTTGTTAAATAATGGAAAAGTCCGTTATTTTATAAACATTATTTGTGTTGTGTTAAGCAAATTGGTTCATTGGGTATGATTAACAAATATCATTCTCCCCTCTCTCAAAGTAAGCCAGTCCCTCACACATCCAAGATAAGATGTGGATTTAGTCACATCAAGCATGAGAAACTTGAAAAGGATTATCAGGATTTGAACCCTTAACCTATCCTCTGACATCATGTTAACCAAACTGTTTTTACCCAAAAATTTAAGTTAGTAGAAAATGGACTTAACAATATATATATATATATATATATATATATAATATGTGTCACCAATTAGCTTTTCAAATTTTCACTAGTCACTTCATAAAGTATTTCTCAGTTTATGAATAATGCACTTACCAACTTCCCTGGAAATGAGCTTACCTGTAAGACAGGGTTATGACTCAAGACTCAAGTGCTAATAGTTTGGATATTGTAGCTATCACCAATAAATCTCACCATGTCGCCCTCTCTAGAAGGTTAGACTACAACCACGTTTGTATGGATCGTCGCTCTTTACATGATTGTTCTTCGAAGAAGACTGTAACCTAAGAGGACAAAATGGAAAAGGGGAAAAAATACCTATTAAGTCTACGATCTTAACAAGGACAAAATATCATGAGATCCTCCAAATAACATCCAAAATTTCAAAAGAAAGACATCTTGCTTATACTCACACGTAACCGATGCTTCTCAGAAAGTTGCTAAACGCAAAGGGCATGCGCGACCACCACAAGATGACAAAATGGGAAACTTGTCAAAAAAAGAGATATAGAAAAGAAATGGAACTTAAGAAGGGCCATAAGTCAAGACGTTTGGCGTTATTGGTATTTGTCAAAAGGTGACTCACCACCTAAACTCACTTTCGAGTTCATTCCATGGCCAATAACTAATCAATGAGAATTTTGAACGAGGACGTGACCCAGCTTGGTATTGACAGATGTTTGACTGACAATGATATGCGAATGGGTGCATTTTGGGCTGTCATAGACTCGGGTTTGCTCTAGAAAGAACCTACAAATCATCGTGCCTACCTGCGGACAAAAAGTACTGCTACAGCGCTTGCAGAAGTCATTTCAAGATTAATCTCTCTTTTGGTTACGATAACTAGAGATGCAAAATTGAGTCATAGACCCATTTTTCAATCTATATTTAATGAATTGACTTGTTATTTAGGCTAACTTATTCAATAAATGAATAATAAATTGATTCAGAGTAGTAAAACCCAAAATAATATGCTTGTTAAATGGGTTCTTAATTTTTAGACCAACAAAAAAAAATGAGTCTTCAACCCAACTTTATAACTCTCTCTCTCTCTCTCGATCTCGATCTCGATCTTGCGCTTTCTCAATCTGTGCTTTCAATTCAATTTGGGAATGAGTTTTCTTAAATCTAATCAAATATGATAGTATTTAGCAATATAGGTCTGATCGGGTATGTATTATTTATAAGTTAGATCGGGTATGATTAATTAGATTTGTATTACAAGGAAATTGATCAAAATGGATAAAATGAGTCAATTTGAATAGGACCATTTTAATCATTGTTTGACGGATCAAATGATATGTAGAGAGATTTAAAGTTGGTACTCCTTCGCACAACATTAGGAATGGAATCATATCACGTGCAACATTAGTACATTATTGATAGATGTGCTTAAGTGCATGAATGGAGGAAAATGCTTTTTAGAAGAGACTCCTTTTCAGAAATCCATCATTACCACCTTTTTCATGTCTTAGATAAAAACAAAGAGCACGGCAGGTGTTTGGTTTCTCTTTATCAACCATGCTATATGCAGTAATGATTTATCAAGACTCGCAATGATAATGGAATGAAAAATACTCATTTGACGTTTGATTGAAAGTTTCATGTTTCATGAACATAGTAGGTGAGTGTGTTCAAAATCTAAATTATTATCAAATTTCTCAAAGAAATTTATGCGAACTACTTTGTGTGTGCATATATATTGTTGTAAAAGTTTTAAGTGTTTTGGGGTAGAAAATATAAACTATATAAATCACAAGATTAGAGGAAATAAAGTGAAAAATAAGAAGTAAAAGTCATTCCAGACAAAGACTAATTTATTGGGAGAGTTCTTCATATATCTAACATTCCTCCTCATTTTGAATTAGTAGGGAGAAGAACCTACTATAGGGTAAATTCACTGGTAGTCCACTCACGTTAATAGATCTTGTAGTCAAATCGTCGAATTTGGATATCAATCTCCCAAAATACCGAACTCCTTTTTGCTTTTTGGGCAACCTATGAACTTTCGGTGAAATCTGGCCAATGTTCTGAGAACATGCCAAACTTAGGGCCACGCAACAATCACAGTGTGCCACATTCGTTTTATGTTAACCGCACAAGCAACTAGCAAGAAAATTGGTTGAATTTCGGTCAAAATGCATTACTTGCAAAGAAAGCTAATTTAATGTATCGAGTAATTAGAATTGAAGTTTGGTGACTTGATTTCTGGATCCATTGAAGGGCAATTTTGAGAGTGGCAACTGGTGGAGATTAGCCCTTATTTTTGTACTTGGCGGATAATCACCTTTGCTGATAAAACTCCCGACAAGGAAGGACCATGTGTCCTTTCTTTTGCTTTCGTTTTAGCTTTAATCATGACATTGGAGAAATATATGGCATTATCCAAACACCTAAAATATATGAACTTTTTTCTTCATGTGTACATCTGGAATTTCAGAAACAGTCCTACTAAAAAATAAAAAAAAAATACATTTACATCTAAACCAGGCATTTCATGATGCTTGTATCTAAATCTCCAATGACATCGGATGTTGAAAAAACGAAAGGAAAAAATAAAAAAGTTGAAGTTATTCTAGTGATCAGGGTTTGTCTTAGAAGCGTGAATTTGTTTTTCAAACATTAATTTTGTCGATCAACGAAATCTCGAGCACGAGAATCAGTGACTGAGAAAAAGCCGAAATGAGCTATTAGGTTTACTTTTTACATTTCACTTAATCAAAATCGTGTAGTGCATACACTCTGACTTAATCTTAACTTGAAGCACATGGAAATGTTAAAATATACAGATGTTGACGCACATATTTACATAAATTTATTTAGTAATTTATTGAAACTTGGATAGTATTTTGAATTTTGATGGGAAAACAAAAATCTGTTTTTAGTTTTTACAAACACAAACCAGCAGGCCCTTTCTCCAACTGACCTTAAGTTGGGGGGCCAAATGTGGGCTTTTAGGGACAATCCGTTTGGGCTTTGCCTCTGGATTTCCAGCTCAGTCACCACTCACGGTCATTCGAGGTGGCTAAAGTCTGTCTCAATGTTTCATTGAAAGTTTCATGTTTCATGACAAAGGTAGGTGAGTGTATCCAAAACCCACTCAATAATGAATGCTTGTGAATTATAGGACTTTTAGAAGCAAAGTGAAGTCTTATTCGAAATTTCTAGACTTATAAAAAGAATTGAATGCAAACTTATCTGTGAATATTTACTGTTGGCGTGAGCTGTAATTCCTTAATTTGTAGGGATTTTATTTTTCCTTCTGATTTGTAGAGGACTCTTTTTCCTATTTTGTAAAGACTTGACTTGTAAAAGAAGTCCATCAGATTGTATATCTTTAAATCTATACATACTCGATGAATGAGAAAAAGAAGAAAAAGAAAAGAGAGGTGGGTGAGGTGTTTGACCGAGAACGTAGACTTATTGCTGAACCCCGTTAAATAGTATGTTCTTTATCTACTTTTAACATGGTATATTGCCCAATTGAAATCAGTTTCGTAGATAGTAATGGGACAAGGAGTGTATTCGGCAATAAGATGAAGGAGACATATTAATAGCTCCAACTCCTGTCACTAGATACGGCACTCCGTTAGCATTCGAGATACTACGGCGTTGAGGCTCTATAATACTAACAAAGTCATCCGTAGTAAAATTCATGTGGATAGTAACACCAGAATCAATAACCCACTGACTACAATCATTCTGTAGAAAAGTAACTAAAGCAAAATCATAATTACCTTCACCTTCTATAGGTGTCTTACTCTGTGGTTCGAGTTGTGGCACTAGTGACAACTGAAGCTCTCCCATAACTAGAGACACCTTCCCTTTGCTATTGTTCCCTTCTTCCTTAGTCTAGAGGACCTATTGGAGCCTACTATAACAACCTTCAAGGGTCGTGTCGAGAGATCGATTTCTGCCGCCTGAATCCAATATTATGCCCATATGATATTGCAAGATACAATTTGGCCATTTAGGAGGATCATGTGTATATTTCCTTGATGGTTTAGATGATTGCTTAAATAAGGTACGAGCTGATGTGCTACAGATGCAGCCATTCTCTACAGTTGAGCAAGCCTATGCTCAGGTTTGCAAGGAGGATATGCGACATACAGTGATGTTGAGCAATGGAAGTACTACACATAGTTTTGTGATGATGTTAATGCAAGGAGATAGGCCTAGCCTAAGAGAAGTTCAAGAGCTAAGTTTACATATGGTTAAGCTAAGAGGCAAATAAACCAATACAACCCTAAAATAGAGAGCTCTTCTCAGTGATAGATGCTCTCATTGTGGGAATGCCAGACACACTCCAATATGTGCTTTAAGCTGCAAGGGTATTTTGATTAATGGAAGGAGCTCAAAGCTCAAAAGCAAATAGAGGGAGAAGGGAACAATGGAAAAGTAAAAGCGTCTCTAGTTATGGGAGAGTCTTAGTTGTAACTAGTGCCACAGCTCGAACCACAGAGTAAGATACCTATAGAATGTGAAGGTAATTATGGTTTTGCTTTAATTGCTTATCTACATAATGATTGTAGTCAGTGGATTATTGATTCCGAGGCTACTGATCACGTGACTTTTACTTTGGATGACATTGTTAGTATTACAGAACCTCGACGTCATAGTATCTCGAATGCTAACAGAGTGCTATATCTAGTAACTGGAGCCAGAGTTGTTAATATTTCCTCTTCTCTCTCACTGTCCTATACGCTCCTTGTCCCATCACTATTTATGAAATTGATTTCAATTAGGCAGGTTGCAAAGGAATTAAATTGTATTATGCTAATGTATTCGCACTTCTATCTATTTCATGATATCCTCACGAAGGAGATCATTGAGCATGGTACTAAAAAGGGCAGGTTGTATTACATGGACCACTTCAGTTCTCGAAATATCAATCAGGTCTGAGGGTCATCTACAAGTTGGGAAACTCGGATATGGCTCTAGCATAAGCGATTGGGGCATCCATCATTTGGATTCATGAAAGTCATTTCCTAAATTATTTTGGGTTTGAATGATTATCAGTTTGATTGTTAGACTTGCATTTTGGTGAAAAGCCACTAGGTACATTTTCCATTTAGTTTCAATAAGAGTACAATTCTTCTCTTTGATTCATTCCAATTTGTGAGGTGCTTCTCCTATTACTTTTGTGTTTGGTAGTTGATGGTTTATTATTTTTATTGATGATTACACTAGAATGAATCGTGGCTCAATAGCACTGTAATTGACACCTCCTTACCGCCCCGCTTTCCTAGTGGCCCCCTAAACACTGTAGGGCCATCTTGCATGGTTCTACGCACTCCGCCAAATGCACATGTCTTATACCAGTATGTAGATCAATGATGAACATCACAAAGTCCCTAATAGACTCGGATTTTAAATGCTCATGCAAGTCAGTTTTGCTACATGCAATTCCTAAGATTATTCACATGAGCACACCTCAATAAACATCAAGTATAATAACCAAGCATCGTACGTTGCAAAAACTCACATTTCAAGACCCGATCGAAACTCGATTGAATGGCAAGCGTATATGAGCGACAATGGTAAGGTGGCTCGGCCGAGCAACGATGAGCTCGGGTCACGGTAGCGATGAGCTTGGACCACAGAAGACAATCAGCTCAAGCAAAGCGACAATGAGCTCGGCCCATGGTGTGACTTGGCTCGTGTGTGACATGGTTGGACCGACCGGTGGTTGAGCGTATGAATAAAGGTTGAGTAGCAACTTTAGCCAAAAGGAAGTAGACAAAGGGAGATGGAGCAGCAGCCACAGGAGCATGAGCTGTTGCATAACCGAAGGACTAGTAGCGGCATGAGTAGCTTAGCAGTAAATCGAGAGAGATGAGCAGGGGGGCAACCAGAAAAAAGAAGAAGACGCGGCAGCTGAAAAATGAACAAGCAGCCGAGAAATGAAGAGTATATGCAGCAACATTGTCGCGACCTAAAATTGGGCTAACCTTAGGTTAACGGATTATCAGGTTAATTAAATTAACTAACCTAATTCGGACCCTCCCAAGTCCTACCGAGTCGCAACTTAGGTTTGATTTTTCACAAAATTTATTCAATTTGGAGCCGCCACTAATCATTTTCTTGATAGGCCGATTAGACACCTAAATAAATTAGTGGGAGAATTAACTTATTTCTACGAACCAGAGAAAATGAGTCCGGGGACTTAATTACATTAATTTGGAAAAATTAATGCCCTTTCGGTACCTGATTTCATGAAAATTCCTTTTAATTGATTATGTGAATTGATTGATTTTTCTTAGGAAAATGTGACATGAATGACCATATGATATGCAGAAAAAATGAGATTTTTTTGGATTTTCGGATTAAATGACAACCATTATGAAAACATGTCTTAGAATGTGATATCATCCAATTTAACTTAAGAAAATGATTTCTCAAAGTCTTAACTTATATTAGACAATATTGACGACATAAAAATAGGCTCTTGGCATGATTAACTATAAAAAGAGGAGATTTATTTTTTGTGATTTTTTATTTAATTAAATGAAAGATGAAATGCAAAGAATGAACAAAAATAAACAAAAACGCCCATAATATACCTTTAATTCCGATTTTCCGATTATCCGCTACTTCCTCGAAGATTTGAGCCAGTATGCGGATAAGTGTATTGAATAACATCATCCCTTGATACAAAGGACAGAACGCGAAATTCTATACAAATTACCATCCCATTCCACAAGATCGTGGCTAAGGCAAGTAATTTATATTTTACCGAAGGGACAAGGCACAAGGGGAGCATATATTATGGGCATGTTTGTTTATAAATGTGCAAACTTTATAATAAACAAGCAAGACCAAAGATGGACAAATCAATCAAACTCGTCTTGATCTTTTTTGAAATTTAAAGGGATGGCCGAAATATTCAAGTGGGGCCATCTTTCCTCATCCAAAATTCAATGTTCATTTTGAGAAAGTTATCTTTAAGATTTGCAAAAACTTTCAGATAATTCTCAAGATTTCGGGTAAATATCCAACTCAAACAATTCTCATCCACATCTTAAAGATAATATCAGATAATGCCATCCAACCAACATGACAAGCATGAAATAACTATCGAGAGCAAAAAGGTTATCCACAACGGATTGGATATCATCCAATTAAGCAATTCAAAAATTAGATATTATCCAATCAGCACAATCTTTATCCACAATATCAAAATATCATCAGACAATCACGGGATAAGATCATTCAACCAACTAAGATGAAAATTCGAACCAAAGCTCGCCCAATTAAGCAATTACTCACAATTTTCGAAAATTCAAGGAGTTTAGGCCGACTTGAATTTTGTCTTGTCCAATTTCATAAATATCCAATTAATGAATTAACTAAGATAAGCATGTTACTTCGACCATGATTCAAGACAAGCAAAATACACATCTATTTTAGGCACGTTCTTTCTTTTCGAAAATTGAAGGAACATCAAACTCCTCTATTCGGCTGAATTTGAACAAAAAAGGTCTTCTTTTTTTTTTAGCACAAACAAGCAATTCATGACCTACAATTGTCCGACAACGAACTCAAGACGCGCGAAGTATTTCGTGAAAGATGCAAATCAACCAATTGGACAAACGAATAATCGACGATAGGGAAATTTTCACCTTGAACCAAACGTCGACTTCGTTAATTGACATTGCATGGAATTTGAATCATCAAACTCGAACTTTCGGATCGCTCGGCCACGGACTCGTACGGCTGAGATATGGCCACAACTCACGGTTTTGATAGCCTCGGGAACGGCAGGTTTTGCGTCTGGACAGAAGCAGCTACGGGCGTGGTCCTTCAAACGGTGACTTTTGTTTCTTTGGAACTGCGGGATTTTCCACCGAAAGTGTACGTGGACTTCGGCCTTAAGAAGAATTCCAAAACTCTCTCTCTTTCTGTGCGTGAATTGTGAATCCCCTACGAGATTTCTTCATAGTTAGTGGGTAATCAAGCGAATAAAAAAAAATTCAAAGTGGAGGCACATGGGATTATGATGATCAGAAAGAAAAATTCTTTCTTCATGCAAAATATTCAATGAAGAATTATTTCTTCATGCAAGGCCTGTCTTTGGTGATGGCAACAACTTCGTCTTGCGAGGAACAACTATGACATCGAGCAAACAACCGAGGCCAACGAGGCAACCCGGCGATCGTTGGCACGGAGCGTCGTCAGGCGGAGGATTTTGGACGATCTGGGTTCTGTCGCAACGAGATGCTGGACGACGATAAGGCGCTTGGGAATGTTGAAGACATGGTGTCTCGCGGTGGTGATTCGTTGGTCGATGGCTCTCAGCGAAAGAGGCTCGGATGTGTCTTACGTGGCTGCAGATAGCTACGATTCACCTTCGCGGCTGAATTTCCTGTAATCCTCTGGAAGGCGCACGACCAGACCTGCAAAAAAAAAAAAGAAGAAACCGAACCTGCAGTGAAGAAAACGACAAGCGCGGGATAGGGACTTCCTTTCCTCTCGCGTGTCTCAATTCTTCTTTGTGTCTCTGTGATAGATGTTCATGATGGCCAGTCGTTTCTCCTTTGAGCACCAGTGTTGAGGAAGTGGTCTAGCCCCTAGAGATTCATGAATATCAAAAAAGAATTAAGAATTCTTCTGGTTTCCTTCTCTCTATCGGTCTGTCCCTTTCCTCCGTGATTTTTCAATCTATGGCCGTGTCTTCTGAGTTTTGGTGGCCTCCCCTCTAATTAACCCTAGAATGAAAGTATATATAGTGAGACACTAGGGTTAATTATAAGCCGTTAGATTAGGCTTGACATCTAAGATTATATTAGGACCTTAGCATCTAAAATTCTGATTATTAAAGTCCTAATATAATAATAAAAATATGCTGTAATTTCGGGCCAGCCGAAAAATCCTATCCTTATGGGCTTATCGCGCATTTGGGCTCGTATCGGAATTTAATTAATTAAATAGATAATTAATTAAATGCCTTTTAACAATTAAAGTGAGCAAAAAAATGAGATGAATTAAATCTGAAAATGATGTCCAAGCCCTCTTACAATTTTCAGCAAAAACCCCTCATGTTTAGCCAAATTTTACGTGCAATGCCGAGTTCGTCACTTGTCGATTTAAGCTCGATTCCTCTGCCAGTCTAGAATGCAATGCAAATAAAATAAAATAAAATAAAATATGCTATGCATGAAAAACTATTTTTTGTGAGAACTAAAATTCTAATCCTCATTTTCTATGCAATATGAATGGAAAAGAAAAATCCAAAATTTAGGTGTTAACAAACATACAAGCAGCTTCTAGCAGTAGAAATCTTCAAGCAGTTGAGGAAATAGAACAAGGAAGAAGCGGTAACACGCAACCAGGGTTAGAGGAAACGCAGAGGTAGCAAAAATGGCAACACTGAAGCTGCAGCAAATTCCAGGCGTCGAGATGACAAGCAGCAATAGCAGTAACTTCAAGTGGCTTCAGCCGCCGAGAGAAAACAGCGAACCATTGTTAATACCTGGTTTTTAATCATCCTTTCCCTTTCAAAATTAATAAAAAATCTATAAAAATTCATAAAATTGAAAAATCAATTTTGGGGACCTTGGCCAAGCCTAAGAAACTAATTTTGAGCAAAAAAGAATTTTTCATATTTTTAGTGTTTCTCGATATTTTTAATTTCGAAAATTCATAAAAATATCAAGAAAAATGATAAAATTGCAAAATCAACTTTGGAAGCCTTGGCCAAGCTTAGGCAACCATTTTTGAACAAAAAATAATTTTTCATATTTTTGTATTATATATATTTTTTAGAAATTAGGAGAATATTTAATAAATAATAGCATTTGAGGCCACCAAAATAAATAAAAATATTAAATCCCATTTCATGTTGGCCATCACAAATTGAAAAAATCCAATTCGAGGTCATGTATTCCTTCATGAGCATAATCTCGAACCGAGACTAAAAAATTCAATTTGAGTCAATTTATTTTCATTTTTTTCACTTTTAGGAGTTGTGACATTATTCTCTAATATTTCAAATTTTCATTTTGGCCCTATTAAACCTAGAATGACTCAATTTTGCAAAAGGCATTTAATTAAATTTTGCATTATTTTTAGCGGCAAGAAATGAGCTTTAATTTGACATACAGTGAATTTTGACTAAATATAGAGGAGGTGTGTCAAAAATTGTGAGGAGATTTGGACTTAAAGAAATATTTTTTTCAGGGAATAAATTGTAAATACTTAAAATTTAGGGACTAGAGTGCAAATACCTAGCTCTTGAAGGATTATTTTGCAAATAACAAAAAGAAGAGTTAGTGGAGAAATTAGAATAGAGAATGGAAGATGGAGAAGAGAAGATGGAGAAGAATAGATGAAGAAAATAAGATAAGAATAGAAAAGGGAAGATAGAGAAGAATGGATGGAGAAAATAAGATAAGAATAGAGAATGAAAGATGAAGATGAAGAAAAGTTAGTGGAGAGATTAGAATGGGAGATAAATATGGAGAAGAGAAGATGAAGATGAATAAGAGTTAGTAGAGAGATTAGAATGTGAGATAGAGATGGAGAAAATAAGATGAAAATGAAGAAGAGTTAGTGGAGGAATTAGAATGGGAGATAGAGTTAGTGGAAAAATTAGAATGGGAGATGGATGAGTAGGCTATAAAAGGAAGAAGAAGTGAGTTTGGGAAAGGGGATTTTTTTTTAAGAGAAAATTTTGGATGTTTGAGAGGGCTTTGGGAGATTGAAGAAAAATTGGAGAGAAAGAAAATATCAAAAAGAGAGAAAATTTTGAAGATGATGGGAGTTTAAAGTTAGAAGTTATCATCACCAATTCGTTCATCGATCAACATAAATCAAGAGTTCCTCCTCGTCAACGAGCAAGCAAATTCGAGCTAAGTGTTTTTATTTACTTATTTATTTGTGGTTTTAGTCTCAAATTAGCACAAATTATATACACTTTCTCCATCTCCCTTTTTCCCATATTTTATGCCAAGTAAAAAAAAAGGACAACTTCGTATCAACGATAAATTCCATGGAGCTGTAAAGTGAGCCCAAACAAATTCCAAGGTGTCCATCAAATTTGCAGCTGACCTGTCAACAGATTTTAGTTCAAATTATTAAAACAATTTGTTGTACTTTATTTTAAAAAACTAAAACCCCAGAATGAAGAGGCAAAGCTCATCCACTGGAGGTCGTTTATTTCCTGCACCATCAAATCCCAAAGGGAAGAGCCAAGCCAATGCTAGGTCGCCCATTGGAGGTTTTTACTTACTGCAATTTAAATTCATTCACCATTAAATCCCAAAGGGAATAGCCAAGCCAATGCTAAACCACCGATTATAGGTTTTTACTTATTGCAATTTAAATTCCTGCACCATCAAACCCCAAAGGCAAGAGCCAAGCCAATGCTAGGCCACCCATTGGAGGTTTTTACTTACCGTTATTTAAATTCCCGTAATTTAATTCCTGCACTATTAAACCCCAAAGGGGAGAGACAATCCATGGCTGGGCCATTCATTGGAAGTCTTTATTTACTGTCGTTGACTTCCTGCCATTTAATTTTTGAATCATCAGACCCTAAAGTGAGTAGACTGTAACACTGCACAAAAGTCGTTAACACACTCTCTCTTTCAGCTTCAGGGAATTTTTAACACTTTGAAAATAAAAAAAATATTACCCATGCATCCCATTTAAAAAGTGAAAACATAAAGAGAGAACACTCCACTAGAGTCTTAGGAATAAACCAAGCCTGAGTTGCCAAATTAGGATATCCATGAAATTAAGGTACCGAAAGGGCATTAGTTTTAATTAACTAGTGTAACCAAGTCCTCGAACTCATAATCTTTGGTTCGTAGAAGTAATTTAGTCCTCCCGCTAATTTACTTAGGTTTCTAATCAACTTACCAAAAATGATTAGTGGCGACTCCAAATTTTAAAATCATTTGAATAAAATCAACGTTGCGATTCGATAGGACTTGGGAGGGTCCGCATTAGGTTAATCCATCTAACTAACCTAATAATCCGTTAGCCTAGGAATTTTTCCACCAATAGGAAATTTTTTAGGGTCGCGACAGCTTCGCAAATTGGATGAGATTTTTAAATTTTCGAAAAAAAGACACTAATTGGAATACTTGAATTTTTTTCGAAATTTTAAAAGCCTTAGTGGGCTTAGGCCAATGAAAATTTCATGGATATCTCGCTTTTGGCGATCTTGTTTGGAACTCATCTTTAGGTGTTAAATGGTTTTGCAGATGAGAGTTATAAGGGGTGGAGTGTTTGGTTAACCCTTCGTTTTGCAGGTTTCGTGTGTGAGATTTATTATTTAATTTTTGAAATATTGAAGCGGTTTTTGCATTTAATTGTTGTGCATGTTTAATTGTTTTAGCACTATGTCACACATGTCCCGTGGCCAGACCTAGGTCACTAGTTTTAGGATGGTATTGTGATTTGGTTCTAGCGTTCGGCGTGAGATTACGTCGAAAGTTAGTCTAGATTCAATCCCGAACCTCTTTCCAAAAATGAGTTTTAAAAGTTATGCCTCAAGCTTGGCAAGATTACCAAAGTGGTAGTTTTAATTATTAGCTCGAGCAGCCGAAGTGGAAAGGCCCGGCTAATCCTGGTTACGTCGTGGCATCACGGCTAACCCTGATTATGTGTGCGAGATTGTTGCCTTGCCATAAGTCTTTTGCTTCAATTTGTCAGCCTTTAGAGTAGATAGGCTAAGATTTAAACTCACAATTCTCGTGCATGTCTATGTGACCTACATGGTATATTTCACGGTAAAAGTAAGTTGTCTAACTTCATCTTGTATTCATTTTTTGTCAGCCCATGTTAGATGTCAGTTAAATTTTGAATTTAATACCATAGTTATTTTTCAGAAAAAATAAATTAAATTAAATTGGTATCCCATTTTTGAAAATAATGAATGCAGAAAAATCTCTTAAGGGAATTTTATTGATCAATAAAAGATTTTGTCACATTTTTCCTTAATACTTCAATGGACCCAAGATTTTCTCAACAAATTTATCTTGAAAATTCATTTTGATAAAGGAGGAAATTCTTTCGAAAAATTTAATAAACGTCAAGAGATTTTATCACATTTTTCAAATTATAAGAACCTACAAGAAAATTCTTTTTGAGAAATTCACCCATGCTTTTCTAAGAAAATTTTCTCTAATTTCTCATAAAATTGGAAAATAAAACTAAACTATTTTAGGAGTCATGGACCGACCTCTCTTGGATCACATACTAATTATTTCCTTTACTCTTGCAGGGAATTATAGGTACCCCAGGGAGGAGAAAAATTAAGCTCGTCGATGATAACAAACCAGGAATAATCTTGAAGAATACAAAATGACGAAAAATGCCGATGCGTTAACCGTTAATCCTGGGGGCAAGCGAAGAAATCGATTCTCCCGGAGACAAAACTGTGTCAATCAGGTAGTGTGTATGAATTGTGTATTTGGATGGTGTAGTGAATGTATCCGTCAGACCTGAGGTTATGCTTAATTTATTGAGAGGGGAGTTTCTGTATTTTTTGAAAAAGCATAGACGATATAATCAAGAACCCATAGAAGCGTGTATATTAATCTGATCTTGCAACGCCTTCTTGATTAAATCGACTAAATGCTTTCTTTTTAGCTCCCTTGAATTCGAACCACATAGAGGACTTTCAAGAACTGGTGTTTTAATAATGGGCATAACCCACGGGAAGATGTGTATATGGAGGACTTTCGGATGATGAGCTATGTAAATATAACCTCTACCAAGAAGATGATAGAGCCTCTCCCATTCAAACATAACATTAGTCGGGAAGATATGTATAGGAAGGTTGGTCATTATCGAGGAGAAAATCGAGGCAGACAGACGGAACACGAGAGTATTGGAAGAGAAGGTCAGGACAGACGATTAGAATGCGAGAATGGTAATCTGTCTTGAGTTAAATATTGACTGCACAGTAGCAATATCTATCAGTCAGATTTTCTTATCGGCCATTCCTTCCTGGTGTCGTTTTTGTCGGCTCGAATCCCCTGTCGATCTACTATCTCGAGCTGAGCAAATCCGATATCTTTGCAGAAAAGGTTTGACGTGATACCACCGCTTCGGAAAAGGAGAGGAAAAAGACGACCTAAGTGCGGAACAAAGAACACTTGTAGCGGAAAAGAAGATGGGATCCATCTTTATGGGAGAACACACCAGCAAAATCAACGGTAGAAATAAGCGGGAGAGATGACGACGGGGACCCTTACCATGAAAAGACGAAAGAAGGCAAACTGTGCAGGAGACATGGTAAAGAGGTTGAAAAAGATAGAATTCGCGGGGTCAGCAATACAATTTCTAAATCCACGCATAGATCTTAAAAAGAGCATTTCTCCTGGAAATCTTCATCCATGCTTAGAAGAAAGTTCTAAAAGCATACACGGTCGCACAGAAAAATTCAAAAGGAGTGAAAATACCAGAAGCGAGTAGCAAACCTTGAGAAGTCAATAACTAAATCGAAGATGTCTCAACCCAATACTCTCGAGAGCTATCGTTACTTGCTGAACAAGGAAGATGAAGAATTTGAAGCCATGTTTGGGATCGAGTCTTTGGAGCCTGGCCTTTCCACCGACGACGTCCAAGATCTCAATAAAGATAAAGACAACAACAGTAAGGGTCAAAGCAAGCGTTACCGTCGCCATACTGAGAGACAAGTATAAAGGCTTGAGGATTTCTTCAGAACGTGCCCTATGCTAGACGGCAAACAGAAAATGGAACTAAGTCAAGAGCTAGGACTTGAACCTTCATAAATCAAGTTCTGGTTTCAAAATAGGCGAACTCGAATGAAGACTAGTCATAAGCACAACAAAGCCGAGTTTCTAAGAGCTGAAAATGAAAACCTCCGAGCGGAAAACAAGAAGTATAAATAGGCTTTTGACTCCGCCACCTGCCCCAACTGCAATAGCCTCCTCACCCTCGATGAAATGCATTACTTGAGGATCAAAAATGCACCTTTAAGAGGTGAATTAGACCAGTTTATGATAGGATCAAGTTCTATTGGGGGAAAGCATGAAAAGACTGAGCCCATGGAGTTAGCATTGATGCCTCCCGAGGAAGGGGAGAGGTATCACCACTAGGGAAGTGGCATTGACGACGAACTCACCGCCATGATAAACTAATTCAATATTGATGAAGCACTAGGATTGTAATATGCACACGAAGTTTGTATTTCGAAGCTGGGATCACGGGTCCTTCAATATGGCCGAGGCGTACCTGATCTGGAATGAAGCCAGCTGATCATGGGAGAGCCTGTAGAGGGAGCAAAATCAATCCTAAACGAATACATATGCTTTATTTTATTGCATTAGATGTTTTCTATTTTTATTGATGTCCGGAATGAACGCAAAAGCAAGAAGTAGTCATTTCCCGTTCTCCTATTAAATGCTCAGAGCCTTTACTTCACCAAACTCGAGATAACATTAATTGCGAGTAAAAATCCACATAGGCTCGAAGGGTAAACCCATATCGTTTCAATTTATCCGCAATTGCTCTCGTTTTAAATTGGATCCCTGTTGTTTTCGGGAATTTGCAACCCGACCCAATAATACAGTTGCACCCAAATGCGAAATTCCCTGATTGAACAAAATTAGGGGCAAATTGATTTATGGACATCACCTCTGGATAAATGACTCCAAATAAGAAAGAGGCGAACAAAAAACCCGAGCAATCTCAAAGATCGATAATCTTGTATTGTTCTAATTTTCCCATAGTCGTCTCAAGTCTTGAATTCCTTTCATTTTTAATAGGGATTTTAAATGGCCTTGAAAAGAACCGGGACGTGGAATTGCCCAATACAAAGTAGCAAGACCACGCCATCTCAACAATTAACTCTTAAAAGAAAGCCTCTATGAACGCCTATGGTCCAATAAGTCGGATGGCACGGAAAATGACATCGGTCCGAAATATCTCGAGTTCGATCCTCAAGAGTGGGGAATGTTGTAAGTATTGTAAATAAATAAAACGACTTTTTGCGCATTTCCTTTTGCAGAAAGAAATAGGGATACTCGACGAGCAAAATCAAGGCACATACTTTACCATAGCCTTGGCTCTAATGATAAAGTATCCAACGAAAACTAGAGACAAACTCGATCTAGTGAAGCTAATAAGAGACTCGTGCAAGGCATTCAAGACGAATGGTAAATCAGTATCGTTTCCAATTTATCATCTTCCAATATCGGCTAACATGTCTCTTTTTCTTTTAACAGGAAATGTTAATACTAACATTTAACACATCGAAGAGGACACCTCCAAGCGGCAATTCAGAACTGTATTACTTAATCTGCTCACATGCCTAGGGGCAATCCAAATTTTCCCATTCTTGATGTGCTTGCACATGCATAATGCTTAAAAATCGCCACATCTGTATTGTGTTTGCATATTCCGTGATTTATGCATGACTCTTCTGTATGTTTAATTTGCAAATTCTGACTTGGAACATAAACTGCATATGATACATCGAATGTGTAGAATGAGGCATGACAGGATAATGAAAGGCAATCCATTCCCATACACGTTCCACATCCATAGTGAGTTGTACCCAAAAATGATTCCGCATTCCCCAAGGTAATGGGTTTTCTCACAAAAGGTACGATAGCCGAAAGGAAGGAGGCATTCATTTCTCTATCCTAAATACTATAAGTAACCATTGACAACCCATTTGGACGGCAACTTTATTTCATAACTCCTGTTAAGAACCACCCTATATCGGGACCAAGGGAAGGTAATCCCAGCAAATAGCACGAGGTAAATGGTTAGAAATTTTCTTGCTCAGACTAACCTTAATTTTCAAGCATTACTTTGTTTTCAACCTCATACAATAACTCAAGTACCTTAAGATGACGAAAAGCATTCGTTTCTCTTTCCGATACACTCACATCCTTTGCATCGCCCAATTGAGCCGGCACATTCATTTCTTAAAACCCCGGTGGTGATAATTACCCAGTATAATACGAAGATGACATCACCTTAAGGCAGAAGAACTCAGAAGAAGTGGGTTTACATGAAGTCTCGAATTGACTCTTCCAGTGCGCTAAGTCTTTGATATACATGTGTATGTGGCACAATTTTTAGAAATTTTTTTCCTGAACAAACAAAAAGGCATAAAATGGGACCAAAAGAAGAAAAGCCAGTCCGTGGGCGTGAAAAAGCAAAGTGCCAGTCAAAGCAAGGCTAATACCCATTCAAATCAATATTCATTTTTGAATATCTTTGAAAACTCAAGGAAAACAGACTATCTCCTTCAGTAAATCCCTAATGGGATCTGATTGCGAACGAAAATTCTTTGAAAGAGTCAAATAGCAAAATATACAGTTGAAGTTTACACCATCCGGGAACAACGACGGTATCAACAGAAGTTGACACTTTCCTTATACAACGGTGGTGTCTTTTGGAGTCTATTTTAAGAAGGTTGAAACTAGCGACAAAGATGCGATGATTACCAACGGCAAGCCCACCTCATATATTTCCTGGGCAAAAATAAGCCTTTCCCTTTCTTGGTCCCGAATCCCAACCTACGTTACAGCCCATGAATTAACGTAGAGTTCAAAGCATCGCTCGAAAAGGTACTAGTAAGACTATTTCTTTCTTATTTTTGCAAGGTTCTTGACTTGTAAACCCAGAACAGATGATGAAAACATTTTTGTCAATGCCCTTGACTCAAAAGAGTCCCCTTTAGTAAGCCTTGACCTAGCCTACATTACGGTTCTAATCAAAACCTCTAGATCGGCTTGATTTTACCAATTGCGAAATTATTCAGACCCTTGCTGAATGCGATGATGGTAAGATTGAGTGATTTCTTTTAAATCCTACAATCAGGATAAATAGCTTTTCTCGAGAGTGAGAAAAAGCCATTTCAGATTGAAATTCCCCATTCAGATTACATACGAGGCATTCAAACTATGATAACCTCCTTGAACAAAATTGGTAATGCAAACTTAACAGAATAGTTATGCATGATTCACATTTTGATCAAATGCATCATGAGTTACCACACATATTGTTTCTGATCATTGCAAACTCAGTTAAACAGTTTTGCATGAACCAATGAACTCATTGATGAAAATGCTTACACATGTTACCTCTGACATTGCCTAACAAGTAACAAGTTCCCGATGTTCGAGTTACGTTCCAAGGTTTCGCAATTCAAACAACAATTGTCGAGAGAACAAGTCTAGTTGTCAAGAAATCACTAGGCAGTCTTCCAAATTCTCAAGTAAGTATATCTTCAATCTGAACTTTTTAAGAGAACGAATTCTGAGGAATGTTAGGGTGCTTGAATCCAATGCGACATATACAGTTATCCGACTTCCCTAATGAAGCATGACTCATCGCAAAAATAGAAATGTTCAAGATACTTGGATATCTGCCTCTTTGGCTTATTTCTAAGGTGACATAGTAAGTGAAATTGGATTTGAGCTTCTGTAGGATTCTTAGTCTTTCCAGATCCAAAATGGCACCCATTGTGGTAAGATAATTCAGGTTTGAGCTTCTGCAGGATTCTTGGTCTTTCCAGATCCCAGAATGGAACCCTTCAAAAAACCAAAGTCCTTCTTACAAGTAACCCAAAGTCCTTCTTACAGGCAACACAAAAGTCCTTTTTACAGGCAACCAAAGTCCTTCTTACAAGCAACACAAAAGTCCTTCTTACAGGCAACCGAAGTCCTTCTTACAGGCAACCCAAAGTCTTTCCTATATGCAACATAAAAGTTCTTTCTATAGGCAACAAAAAAGTCTTTCCTACAAGCAACCAAAGTCCTTCCTACAGGCACCCAAAGTCCTTCTTACAGGCAACACAAAAGTCCTTCTTACAGGCAACCGAAGTCCTTCTTACAGGCAACCCAAAGTCTTTCCTATATGCAACATAAAAGTCCTTCCTATAGGCAACAAAAAAGTCTTTCCTACAAGCAACCAAAGTCCTTCCTACAGGCACCCAAAGTCCTTCTTACAGGCACCCAAGTCCTTCTTACAGGCACCCAAGTCCTTCTTACAGGCACCAAATCCTTCCTACAGGCACTCAAAGTCCTTCTTACAGGCACCAAAGTCCTTCTTACATGCACCAAAATCCTTCTTACAAGCACCAAGTCCTTTCTATATGCACAAAGTCCTTCTTACAGGCATTTCTATGGGGTGACCCTACATACGGGTCAAATTTCAATCAAATTTTAATCAGTAGAATCCTTTCACTAGGAATCTATCGTGAAACGACCTACCATACAGGTCAAATTTTAATCAATAGAATCCCTTCATTATGAATCTACCATGGGACGACCTATCATACAGGTCAAATTTTAGTCAGTAGAATCATTTCACTGGGAATCTACCATGGGGTGACCTACCATACAGGTCAAATTTCAAGCAAAATTTAATAAGTAGAATCATTTCATTAGGAATCTACCACGGGGTGACCTACCATACGGGTTCAAGTTCAACCACCCTAAGGTTTTCTTATAACGAATCCTTAGGTTCTCATTCCATATTAAATAGAGCATGCACGTCAGACAACTGCCAAACAACGGGCAGGTAAGTGCCAGGTAAACTCTCTTCTTTGTCTCTCTCTTGTTGTATGACAGCCTCCTCAAACCGGGTCTGGATCGAAACTTGCTAAGAGGAGTATTGGAGATCAAATGCCACGACTCTTTGTATTTTCTTAGGTTGAGTCGATTAGGATTCAGGTGTTAGTCCGTCTTTAAAATGAACCTCTGCCGAGTTTCCTTTCAAAGAGGGCAGCTATTGATACCTGGTTTTTAATCATCCTTTCCCTTTTAAAATTAATAAAACAAATCCATAAAAATTCATAAAATTGAAAAATCAATTTTGGAGACCTTGGCCAAGCCTAAGGAACTAATTTTGAGCAAAAAAGAATTTTTCATATTTTCAGCGTTTCTCCACATTTGTAATTTCAAAGATTCATAAAAACAAATCAAGAAAAATGATAAAATTGTAAAATCAACTTTGGAGGTCTTGGCCAAGCTTAGGCAACCATTTTTGAACAAAAAATAAGTTTTCATATTTTTTGTATTTTATATATATTTTTTTAGAAATTAGGAGAATATTTAATAAATAATAGTATTTGAGGCCACCAAAATAATTAAAAATAGTCAATATTTTTATTTTAAATCCCTTTTCATGTTGGCCATTACAAATTTAAAATATCCAATTCGAGATCGTGTATTCCTTCACGAGCATAATCTCGAACCGAGCTAAAAAATTCAATTTAAGTCAATTTATTTTCATTTTTTCACTCTTAGGAGTTGTGACATTGTTCTCTAATATTTCAAATTTTCATTTTGGCCCAATTATACCCAGAATGACTCAATTTTGCAAAAGAGCTTTAATTAAATTTTGCATTATTTTCAGCGGCAAGAAATGAGCTTAAATTTGACATGCAGTGAATTTTGACTAAGTATATGGGAGGCGTGTCAAAAATTGTGAGGAAATTTGAACTTAAAGGAATATTTTTTTCATGGACTAAATTGTAAATACTTAAAATTCAGGGACTAGAGTGCAAATATCTAACTCTTGAAGGATTATTTTGCAAATAACAAAAAGAAGAGTTAGTGGAGAAATTAGAATAGAGAAGGGAAGATGGAGAAGGGGAAATGGAAAAAAGAAGATGGAGAAGAATAGATGGAGAAAATAAGATAAGAATAGAGAAGGAAAGATGGAAAAGAATGGATTGAGAAAATAAGATAAGAATAGAGAATGGAAGATGGAGATTAAGAAGAGTTAGTAGAGAGATTAGAATGGAAGATAAATATGGAGAAGAGAAAATGAATATGAAGAAGAGTTAGTATAGAGATTAGAATGTGAGATAGAGATGGAGAAAGGAAGATGAAAATGAAGAAGAGTTAGTGGAAGAATTAGAATGTGAGATAGAGTTAGTGGAAAAATTAGAACGGGAGATGGATGAGTAGGCTATAAAAGGAAGAAGAAGTGAGTTTGGGAGAGGGGATTTTTTTTAGGAGAAAAGTTTGGATGTTTGAGAGGGTTTTGGGAGATTGAAGAAAAATTGGAGAGAAAGAAAATACCAAAAAGAGAGAAAATTTTGAAGATGGTGGGAGTTTAAAGTTAGAAGTTATCATCACCAATTCCTTCACCGATCAACATAAATCAAGAGTTCATCCTCGTCAACGAGTAAGAAAATTCGAGCTACGTATTTTTATTTATTAATTTATTTGTGGTTTTAGTCTCAAATTAGTATAAATTATATACACTTTTTCCATCTCCCTTTTTCCCATATTTTATGGCAGGTAAAAAAAAAAGATAACTCCGTATGAACGATAAATTCCATAGAGGTGCAAAGTGAGCCCAAACAAATTTCAAGGAGCCCATCAAATTTGCAACTAACTCGTCAACGGATTTTAGTTCAAATTGTTGAAACAATTTGTTGTGTTTTATTTTAAAGAACTAAAACCCTAGAATGGAGAGGCAAAGCGCATCCACTGGAGGTCGTTTATTTCCTGCAATTTAAATTCCTGCACCATCAAACCCTAAAGGAAAGAGCCAAGCCAATGCTAGGTCGCCCATTGGAGGTTTTTACATACTGCAATTTAAATTTATGCACCATTAAACCCCAAAGGGAAGAGCCAAGCCAATGATAGGCTACCCATTGGAGGTTTTTACTTGCTGCAATTTAAATTTCTGCACCATCAAACCCCAAAGGGAAGAGCCAAGCCAATGCTAGGCCGCCCATTAGAGGTTTTTATTTACCGTTATTTAAATTCCCGCAATTTAATTCCTGCACCATTAAACCCCAAAGGGGAGAGCCAAGCCAAGGTTGGGCCATCCATTGGATGTATTTATTTACTATCATTGACTTTCTGCCGTTTAATTTTTGAATCATCAGACCCCAAAGTCAGTATACTGTGACACTGCACAGAAGTCGTTAACACACTCTCTCTTTTGATTTCAGGGAATTTTTAACACTTTGAAAGTAAAAAAAATACCACCTATGCATCCCATTTAAAAAGTAAAAACATAAAAAGAGAACACTCCTCTAGAGTTTTAGGAATAAACCAAGTCTGAGTTGCCAAAATAGGATATCCATGAAATTAAGGTACCGAAAGGGCATTAGTTTTAATTAACTAGTGTAACCAAATCCCCGAATTCATAATCTCTAGTTCATAGAAGTAATTTAGTCCTCCCGCTAATTTACTTGAGTTTCTAATCAACCTACCAAAAATGATTAGTGGCAACTCCAAATTTTAAAATCATTTGAATAAAATCAACGTTGTGATTCGGTAGGACTTGGGGGGAGTCCGTAGTACGTTAATCCGTATAACTAACCTAATAATCCGTTAGCCTGGGAATTTTTCCATCAATAGGAAATTTTTTAGGGTCGCGACAACCATGAAGCTCCAGTAGCAACTCAGTAAGCAGAGGACCAACAGCAACAACAATCGAAAATCCCAGAAGTAGAAGAAGAAAGACCAAACAGCAGCTTCAACCAAGAGACAGTGAAGCAACAGTGGCAGATTCTAGTAGAGAAAGAAGGAAGAAATTGAGAGAAATCTAGCAGCTGCAGATGGCCGGCTGAGGGGAGATAATCCGCAGAAGCAGCTGCCGTAAAAACCAGCTGAAAGGAAACGTCTAAAAAGAAGTATGAGGAAGAAAGAAAAGGGTGCCAGCCGCAGCCCTTCATTCATTCGTGAACAGTAGTATTTATGGCTTCAAATCATTAGATTTTGTCTCACTTGCATGGGGAATGGCTACTTAGCCGCGGGAGCGGAGCAAGTCAGTCGAAACTTCACCCAAAGAAGAAGCTCCGACTCACAATTTTGAAAAGCAAAAGCTGAGGAAATTTAAGAAGGCATATGTGGAGGTTTAGTAGCTCTTTAGCTGAAAGTGGAATGGAAGAAAATAGCAAAGTGCACGTGGGTTCTTGGGAGAAGGTTCAGTCGAAATTGAAGAAGGAAAGTGGGGTAGGCGAGGGCAAGTCATCCCCTAGCTAAGGTATTTCGGTCAAAAGGAAGAAGGAGAAGTGGGATCCAACAATCTTAATTTTTCTTGTCCTCACGCACACAATTTCGAGGCAAAAATGAAATTCGAAAATTTGAGACGGAGTGAAAAATTCATGCAATGAATGGAAATACTTTCGATTTTACACGACAAGGATTTGGACTCGATCGAGGCTCGACACGAACAGAAATTTTCCTTCGACGCAATCAAATGCTAAACAAACTTTGGACCAACGCTCCAATAATTATTCGCATTCGAAAATAATTTCTCATCTCACGAAATTCGAATTTTATTACGACTTCGGAGGCCGAATTTTCGGGACATCACAGGGTTGGTACTAAATTAGAATTATGGAGAAACATGTTATAGTTTAAAGGATTTACGTTAAATCAGGTAAGATGGAATACATGAAGTGTGAGTTTGGCACAACAAGAGGAGGAAATCAAGAATCCATGGATATGCTTTTGATAGAAAGTACCTAAAAAATATACTTTCAGATATTTATGATCAATTTTGTAAAAGAGGGAAGAGATTGATGAGGATGTCAGCCATAGAATCAGAGCAGGTTGGATGAAATAGCACAGTGCATCAGGGTTTTAATGTGATTGTAAAATCTCTCTTATGCTAAAAGGAAAATTTTACAGAATAGCAATAAGACCTATAATGCTATACAGAGCTAAATGTTGGCTAGTACATAAGCAATATGAGCATAAAATGGAGGTAGTGGAAATGAGGATGTTAAGGGGGATATGTAGTTATACGAAAATGGATAAGATAAGAAATGATGATATTCGACGAAAAGTTGAAATAGTAATGGTGGCAAAAAAGATAAGAGAAAATAGATTGAGATAGTTTGGACATATTCTCCGTAAATTCTTGGATGCCCCAGTAAGAATAGAAGTTTGTTATCGAGAATATGACATAAAGAAAGGAAGAGGTCGGTCGAAATTTACTTGGAGGAAGATAGTAAAACAAGATTTAATGGAGTGAGAAATAGATTGACGTACAGTTTGTTTTAAAACGGAATGGAGAAAACCTATTCGCATTGTAGATAAGGGATTTCCTATACTTTAGATTGCCCAGTTTAGTCCTTTTCCTCTCTCTTTTTTAAGGTATCATCGTTTTTTACTTTTATTTTAGTATATTTTATGTTTTTCTTTTCGAGTTCGTTGACCATCAACCTTAACTAGTTTGGGATAAAAGTAATGTTGATGATGAACAAAATCTTCATTTCATACGAAAGATGGATACATATCTTCAAGATAAAGATGCAAATCCTGCAAAACAATTAAATATGAAATGCGAATCAACTTGATACAAGCTACAAAGACTCACCCAATCCTCAAAGAGGTATCTATCATTCACAAATAGCAGCCGATCACCGAATCTCGCATCATCAATGATGAGCACACATTGAGAAATCTCTCTCAAGTAACTACAATTTTGCCAAGTGGCGGTACATGCCTAGGTTTAGCATTCCCAGCATCATCACCGTGTAGAAACCACTACAACCCCAATAGGTTGAAAAAACACAGATAACGTCTTGAAAATTCCAAATCTATATCTAGATCGAAATTAAAAAGCATCCAAATCTAAATCTAGCTTTAGATTGGGAGAGAAAAGTTGCAAGAAAGATACTAGCTAATCGCAAAATCACTTCTAGATAAGCCAACTGCTAAATACTCCAATAGCAAAAAAGACTCGAAGACTTGCGGAGCATTCCACTATTTGGAGCAAGTACCCAATGCCGGAGCGAGCGCACAAATCTAAAGAGAGGAGATTCTTTCAAGGCGCTCACACTTCGATCTTCAGAGCTCACTTCAATGTCCTCCACAGCTTCCACGAAATCAACAAAAAAAAGTACGAAAAATAGAGAAATAAAGCAACAAAGAGAGAACATGGGTCGAGGAAGGTGAGGGAGGGAGGGAGGGAGAGGGACCGAGAGAGGTCCCTCTCTCCCCCTCAGGTGTCTGCTATAGTTAGCTAGGGGAAAGGGGGCGGCGGCTGAGAGGAACCCTAAGGGAGAGGGTTTTCTTTGGGGGGTGAAGTAACCCTTTTGAGGTTCAAAAGGATGCAAACTTTCTATAGTTAAAGATCGCTTATTGGTACTTTCCTTTGTGCCTCTCACTGTTTTTTTTTTCCTTTCTTTTTTTGAACTGCAAAATGAGGGTTGAAACTTGAAATTATAGTTATAACTTCTTCACGTCAAACTCATATCACATTTTTTCAGAAGAAATTTTGATAATTCCATAAAGTTTTGATACCCTTGCTATGAGGTTAAATCTACACAGTTCTTTTTCCCTTTTCCTTTATATGTCATCTTTCGTTAACATATACACATGATCGGCAGATAAGCATGGTTAAGATTTGACCACGTCGGAGGTAAGGGACAAGTTTATATCTTCTGATACGGCCAAAAAAAAAACATAAAAAGGAAACATAATAAAAATATTTTTAAATGAAGAAAGGTTGGTCATAAATTAGGAATAAGAGAACAAAAAATGTCGTCAACGAAAATATATCAAATCTGATGTATGTTAGCTCAAAAGAGTGTTTTTGAGACAAAAAAAAAAAAGAGTATGGAAATAGCGCAGTTCTATGTAAATCATCTATTAAATATAGATAACCAATTTAATATCGTGAAGTATTTGCAAGTTGTATTTGCTCGTCAATTGTCCCTGAACATATAGCAATCCATTTCCTTGAATTGTGTTGGCACATAGCTGATATGAGAAGAAAGGTTTTATGGTACATTAAATTATAACGATGTTGAAATTGTTTCATATACTTTTATTGCATCAGAAAATTTCAAGAAACATCCTAGGAGTTCCACCGAAAACTTTTATTACAATGGGAAATCAAAAAGGCCTACTGACAAATCTAAGATGCTTAAAAACAAGACTATATATGAGTCATGCAGATTACACCAAACCATTGACGCCTTTAGTGAATAATCAAGAGCAACATCTGAGTTTGTATTGGCCAATTAAAACGCAACTTCATTTAATCTCTCATCTCTTAATTAAACTCAGATATGACCATAATATGCAAGCTTTAAATGCATCAATCGACGAAACCATAGCATGCAAAGACTGTATTCATATCCTCAAGGTAAACATGTTAATTTAGTGGTTAAGTACAATCAAGAATTTAAGTTCCAATAACGACTTTGGTAGTGGTGGCTATTGGGAACTCTTAACCACAGGCCAACAGGAGGATCGCCGGTGGCAAATACCCCAAAAATCGCAAATCAAACGGTCAATAATAGTTGCATACCGGAAAAGGAACGACCACAGAGCATGCTATTGACAAAATATATCGCATTCACAACCAAACAAACGGATATAGATTTGATTCATGTATAAATGGCATGACGAAGCAGGGTATCTCTTTGGTTTATGCAGATCATTATAACCTCGCCTTTACTTGTGATCTGTGTTTAAGTCTTAGCGAGAAGTTCAGGAATGTGTCATGCAAAAGACTCGAGAAACTTGCGACAAATTGGACATGCATCAAGAGACAATGGAGGCAAGTTTATGAGTAGATGTGGATTGCGATCGTAAACACATTGAAATGGGATCTTGAAAAGACCTTCTCATTTGCATTGTCATGTGCAAAGTTAGTTGTAAGATAGCCCACAATGGTTAACAATTTCAACTCCATCCTTGTCACCTTGACTGGTGAAGACTGTTAATTTTTTTTCAATGCCTTGTCTTTTGAATCACAAAATCTATACATAAGATTGAAAATTGTTGATTGTGAAGGTTTGTGAATACGCAATTAGTTGTATATTTATTGTTCAAATAGTTTCAGTGAATATTTTTCAAATTTGAAATTAAATTCAGTCTAACAAATATAGACCCTGCGGGTTTTTCATAGAATATATTTGTAAATTTCTTTAGTTAAAGATCGCTTATAACTTCATCACTTCAGACTCACCTACATTATTTCAATTTATAAATTTATGATCCATTTGCCATGAGATTAAGTCTAAATTTATATCAATTATATTCTTCATGGTAGAAGTGGCCGCTGACTTTTTGTGTCTATGGCTATCTTTCGCTGCTATCATGCATGTGATATCAAGATAAGCATGCTTCCAATTTGACCATGCTTCTAGCAAAATAATCTTCTTTCCGTATTTTTTACCAATATTTTTCCATGTTGTTGGAGGAAATAGACAAGCTTACTTCTTCTGATACAACAATAACAAAAAAAAAAAACATAAGATAAAATTCTAAATAATGGCTTAAAGTTCCGTCATTATTTCAAAGAATAATCTAAAATGGATCTTATTTCATATGAGGGTCAGAAGTCTCCTCATTATGTCAAAAAATGGCCTGACCAAGGACATTTTTGTTATTTATTTTTTTGAATTTTTTTTCCTTTTCTCTTTTTCTATTTCCCTTTTCTCTTTTTTTTTTCCCATCTCCCCTCCTCACTCCCTCCATCCTAGGCCACCGGCGAGGGCTAACCTTGCCTAATGCTAGCCCAGGCGAGGTTCCCCTCGATCAACGGAATTCGGAGCTCAGTGTTCCCCTTGTTGGACAGAAGTGAAGCGTATCATTAGGTTATAGAGACAGAACTTCTCGCATTCTCTTGTTGATTGAATTTCAAACCGACAATGATTGCTCGGGATTCTTTTTTTTTTTTTTTCCCAATTTCCCGTGATCAGAAGTCAGTGAAGTCATGTGGTTACTTTGTTTTTCGTTCAAGTATTTGGAGTTTTTCTTTTCGAAGATACCTCAGGTATAGTCATCTGGAAAGCAGCAAGTTCATACAGAAAACATATATTTCCCAACTATGAAGTTGATTGATACGGGTACGCTTGCGGATTGTAGAGATTCGAGAATTCAGTGAAAATCATTCATGAACCTGGTAAAACGGTGATGCTTTTTTCAAACTGAAACATGGCTATTGACTCTTCCCAGATCTAGCGAGGGTCCCCTTGCCCGGGCTAGGCGGGCAACCCTCCCCTAACGCCGGTGACCCTTGCTGATGGCACAACAATCGTTGGGGGAGGGAAAGGGTAGAAAGAAAAAAGATAAAGATAAAAAATATATATAAAAATATTAATGACGAAAATGCGCTTCGGCCAGGCCTTTCTTTGAAACGATGAAGGCACTTTACGCCTTTATTTGAAACATGATTCACTTTAAACCTTTGATAAAATGAGAATAGTTCAGATTTTTTTTGAAATTTTCTCAAAACAAAAAGAAACACAAATAAAATATTTTAATAGAGAAGAGGTTGGCCATAAATTAGGAATAAGGGAGAAAGAAATCTTATCAATAATGTTATATCAAATCTGATGTTACAAGGAAGAGGTGTGTTTTTAGGCCCCAAAAAGAAGTCTTTCTGCAAGTTGTCTTTACTCGTCTATTGCTCCTAAACATATAGCAATCCAAGGCCTACTGAAAAATCTAAGATGCTTAAAAACAAAACTATATGAATCATACAGATATTTAACACCTTTAGTCAATAATCATGAACAACATCTGAGCTTGTATTAGCCAATTAGAATGCAACTTCCATTTAATCTTTCATCTCTAAACTCGGATATTACCATAATATGCAAGCTTTTCCTACTTCGATGGAGGAAACCATGGCATGCAAAGGCTGTATTCATATCCTCAAGGTAAACATGTTAATGTCACGGTTACTACAATCAAGAATTTAAGTTCCAAGAATGACTTTGGTAGTAGCGGCTGTTTGGAATTATTAACCGCTGGCCAACAGGAGGATCGCCAGCAATACCCCAAAAATCGTGAATGAAAAGGTCAATAATAGTAGTAAACCGGATAAGGAACAACCACAGAACATGCTATTGAAAAAAGATATAGCATTCACAACCAAACAAACGTATATAGATTTGATTCATGTATAAATGGTATGACGGAACAGGGGCTTTTGCTACAGATTTTTTTATCTTCCTTTGCCAGCTTGTAAGTTGGGTTTGGGCTGTACCAACCATGTGGTCCAGCAACACAGTTACTGGACTCAGTCCACTCGAGGTATTTCATGGGCTGGTCCTTACTTTTGTTCCTTGTCAAGTAAAACAGTCACTGGCAAGAGTCGCCCTCTCCTGGATTAGCATATGGGCTGCCCTCATCTGGGTTGGCAAGGGCAACCCTCATCCTCACCGATTTGGCAAAGGGCTGCCCTCGCCAGACGCCAACGACCTCCATCAACCATCGATGACACTCGGCAGCGGCCGGCAGAGGGAAAAAGGGCAAAAAGAGAAAAGCAAAAAAAAACAAAGGAAAAAAAAGTAGAGGAGGAAACAAGAACAAAAAGAAAAAAAAATTAATTAAAAAAATCAAAAAATAGTTAATAATATTTTTTTAAAAAAAATCACGTTAGAGATTCTACATAAATAGCTGGCGTTCACATCAGTGATACTCAATTGGAAAAATATGAAAAAGTTTAGTACTCAACTAGCAAAATTAAAAAAAAAATTAGGACTGAATTGACATGCACTTTTAGAATTTTTTGGAAAACACCCCCACCCTTTTTATGCTGGTTATATTTCATTCTTCCGTCGGTGGGCCATCCAAGAAGCCAGTCGAGGGCCATCTAGCTTGCACCCTCTAGCATCATCGATTTCTCTCTGCTTTTGTTGGACTTAACCTCTACAGATCCATCCCAAATCCAGACAACTCTTGGGCCATCTTACTTTGAGACCGTTCTATGGCGGCATGACACGACCCGATCCAATCCAGCTCACATAGACCGAGCTTTCAAAAGTAGTACTTTGGATAACGTCTCCACGAATGAGTCACGACTACATTTTGCCCACCCATAAAGTATTTAGAGCACCTCACTAATACCCACGGGGCGTAGTAGTCTCTCGTTCCAAACACGCGAAGTGATTCCAAAGCACATAGATAGGAGCTCTTAGGATAGGCCTAGCAAAAGCAAAATGAACAAATTTGGTGGCTGAAATCCTATTTTGATCGACAAAATGCGAATACACTTACCACAACCCTTACCACACCCTATAGTCCCATCCAAACTTGGAGAGGGAATGTTGAATAGTGATAAGTGCAACCCAACTCAAAGGCTATGTTTTAGTACCATGATACAATTATTGTATCTTGTGTTTGATGTACGCTCGAGACAAGGTAAAGTTAATACAATATAGCTTGGATATTTTATTCGATAGATGTGGTATAATGGTGGATAAAATTTCTAATATCCACAATATAAAAATTATTTTATCGAATAAAAAACTTCTTAAATTAACAAAAAATGAATAATTTTGAATTCTAAT